>CM067329.1:13512500-14943750 GCA_034376525.1 Nicotiana benthamiana | reverse complement strand
GTTTGGTTTATGCTGCCACCATTAGGTAGAGGCGTAGTAGATGTAATAATCATGATTTAACGAAATAAACAACAACAATAAATCAAATTTATCACAATCAGCAGAGAGACACTATGCATAAATGAAGAAGAAAATAATTGTACTAATCCTCATCGCAACCGAAGAGGTACAACCTTCAAAAGAAGAGAGTCGTGAAGTAAAATACCAACTTCACCAGTAGAAAACCCAGCTTCCTTGACAGGAAACCCTAGGTCCACAAAAATATTATAAAAGCCCCAAATTTAACCGCAAATCACCGGAAGAAATAAGAAATTATTATTCTCAACGAGATTACATAGAAAATATGCTAAAAAATCAAAACATTTTGGAACTGATGAACCGTGCTAGAAGATTAGAATTCCGGTGAAATTGAATAGGGTTAACATAACAGGATAGAGAAAATCCCACTCTATATTTAACCCATGCTCTGATACCACGTTGATTGCGGAAAATCGAAGCAAAATGTATGGAATTCTAATAAGTGATTTTTTGAGCTTTTTCTTGTGGTCCAAAATAAGTGATTTTTCCAGATTTCAAGAATGAATTAATTATTTTTTTCTTACATTGTCCTTGGAGTAAATAGTATTAGAATATGTGTTTGGAGTGTTAATGTGAGATAGTAAAGGTTAATAGGGTCAATTCTATTACTAATTAATGCGGAAAGGTGGATTTCTTAATCTATGTGAAAATATCCAAAAAATCACTTACTTTGGACTGGATAGAGTACATAATATTTTTTATATGCACTATATTTCTTTTGATGTGGTGTGATTCAATACGAGAGTTGAAGACGATCAACCTGATGATGATGAAGGTTGGACGTTGGTGACTCATCGTAGGCGCCACAAAAAGAGCCAACGAAAAGAATCAGTAGAACAACAAACAAGGAAGATGATGGTAAAAAGACCAATAAAAAAGAATCCAGTTAGGCATTTGAAGAAAGCAAAAGAGGAGATGCACCACCCTCAAAAGCCATGACATACAGTGACTTTGGAGGATTTCTTGCCATCTTGGTTCCGCACAAAGATTTCTCGTAATTGTGTTGAGGCCTCTTGTTGCAACACTAACAAAGGGGAAGAAAAGAGTGATAACCTACCGTTGGCACCATCTTCGGAAAAGCTCACTAAGTCCACCCCTCAAGATTTTAATGCTTATGAGGAAAAATTCATGTTCACAAATGACGATCTTCTGCTAGGTGACACTATTCATAACAGCCCATTGTACCTGGTTGGCTATGTGATTGATGAAAGGGTAAATCAAATTTTGGTTGATGGAGAATCCTCAGTGAACATTTTATCAATTCTCAATATGAAAGAACTATGTATTCCTATGAACGAACTCTCAGAAAGTCATGTGATGATCCAAGGATTCAACCAAGAGGAGCAAAGAGCCATAGGCGCGATTAGGCTGGAAATCACCATGAGATATGCAACCAAGTGCATGGCTACATATGATCAATGCAATGACTTCATACAACATCTTGCTTGGAAGGCCTTGGATACATGAGAACAATGTGGTTCCATCTACCTATCATCAATGTTTGAAGTTCTACGAGGGTGAAGTCGAGAAGAAGATAGTTGCTGATGATGAGCCATTCACCGAGGCAGAGTCACATTTTGCTGATGCAAAGTTCTACTTGAAGAATCACATTATGAAGGAGATAAAATTTGACGATGGCATGAAAATCAAGAATGACGAGCCCACAACTAAAAGAGGCAAAGTGATTACTGGTAAAGTCAAAGATGTTACCGAAGAGGTACAACCTACACGAATAAATCTTATAGAGGGGGTATTGCATCTTATGGCAAAAAAGTGAGTCATGCGCTCCAATATGTCCCTAAAAGAAAGAAAGATGAAGTTGAATCATCTAATATCTAAACCAAGATGCTAAAGGAGTTAACTTTTTTGGTAAAATGAATTGAGTCAGTAAAGTTGTCCGCGAACCTGCTTGCAGGGTTTGTAGCCCAAAATCATTTGCATAATGTAGCACTCCCTACAAAGTGAATAGATGAAGGTTTTGATCCTAATGGTTACAAGATATTTGACAAAGCTGTTTATAATCCTAATGAGCCGTCAAAGTTAGGGAAGCTACTATTAGAAGCTGCAATGATAAAACCACGTGAAGGTTTCGGATACAATCAGCCGTCACCAGTGCGCATCTCCATAAGAAGAGCGAGTAGAAACTATATCACTGTAGGAGATGAATTTTTCACTTCTAACAAGTCTTCTGTCTTTGATCGACTTGGAAAATTACCTGTGATGACCCCCGTGTTTGAAAGATTGGGTCCATTAAATAAGGGGAACAAGTTCCTAAGAAATTTTCAAAGCATAACAACACCCGACTCGCCCAATATCAAAAAAATCTCTAAGGATTTCCAAGGTTTTGTTCCTTCTAAAATGAGGCGACAAACAAAATTTGTGATTTTATATAAAGAAATACTGAAGGTAAAGTGATACACCGCGGTCTATACTAAGGAGTGTGACGAAGATGAAGAAAGTGTGGGTTATTCGTATCATGTTAATGTAGAAGGCGAGAATGGTGTTCCATCTTCAATGGAGGATAATGCACAATTGGAGGATGTTTCACCATGTTATCACAATATCCTTCAATAATGGGGACCCTCAATAAGATGAAGATGTGAAAGGCGCTCCACCTGAACTTGAAGAAGGAGTGAAGATAACAATTGATGCATTAAAAGAAGTTAACCTTGGCACTGATGAAGAACCAAGTCCCACCTGCCTAAGTGCTTTACTAGAAGCTGGTAAAGAGAGCACTTATATTGAGTTACTTAAGAAGTTTAGGGATGTCTTCACTTGGAGTTACAAAGAGATTCCTGGCTTGGACCCAAAAGTAGCATTCTATTACCGTGCAGTAAAAAATGGTGCTTGCCCTATTAAACAAGCTCAAAGGCACTTTAGGCCGGACTTGGTTACTCTGATTGAAACTGAAGTTAACAAACTCATTGAAACTGGATTTATTTGGGAAGTTTAATACCCAACATGGATTTCAATTATCGTACCTGTAAGGAAGAAGAATGGCCAAATTCGAGTATGCATTGACTTTAGGGACCTCAATAATGCGTGTCCCAAAGATGAATTCCTGATTCCTATTCCAGAGCTGATGATCAATGCTACTACTGATTACGAGGCAATGTCTTTCATGGATAGTTCGTTGGGATATTACTAAATTTGAATGGTACCAAAAGATGAAGAGCTTACCGTGTTCCGCAAACCAAGGATATTTATTATTACAAGGTAATGCCTTTTGGCTTGAAGAATGCTGGTGCTACTTACCAAAGGGCTATGGAAAATATTTTTGAATTTTTTCTTCACAAGAATATAGAATGATATGTTGACGAATTGGTGGTAAAATCAAGAGAGGAGGGCGACCACTTGAAAGACTTGAGAATGGTGTTTGAGTGGCTCTAGAGGTACCAACTTAAGATGAATCCATTGAAGTGCACCTTTGGAATTACTTCCGGGAAGTTCCTTGGTTTCATTGTTCGACATCGAGGGATTAAAATTGATCAAGCCAAAATAGATGCAATCATGAAAATGCCTAAGCCTCGGAATATTAATGAATTGCAAAGTCTGCAAGGAAAGCTAGCATACATTAGGAGATTCATCTCAAACATAGCAGGGAGGTGCCAACCATTTAGTGGCCTTATGAAGAAATGTGTCCCTTTCAAATGGGACCAAGTATATAAGCAATGCCTTTGTCACCATTAAATCGTACTTGATGAAGCCTCCGGTATTAGCAGCCCCTATACTTGAAAAGCCATTGATACTATACATTTCAGCACAAGAAAGGTCTTTTGGAGCGCTATTGGCCCAAGAAAATAGTGGAG
Organism: Nicotiana benthamiana; assembly: GCA_034376525.1. NCBI lineage: Eukaryota > Viridiplantae > Streptophyta > Magnoliopsida > Solanales > Solanaceae > Nicotiana > Nicotiana benthamiana. The sequence goes on along the minus strand of CM067329.1, from coordinate 14,939,863 downwards.
GGAAAGAAAACTCCCTTTACTACTTGAGCAGGATGATGACACCAAATGAGCTGAATTATTCGCCAATTTAAAAGTTATGTTTGGCACTGGTCTTCTCAATCCAAAAGTTAAAGCACTACATTCAAGCTCATGTCATTCGTTTAGTTTCTTGAGCGAATCCCATCAAGTTTTTGATGTCAAAACCTATCATTAGTGATCGACTAACAAGGCGGTACCTCCAGTTTCAATAATTTAAAATCGTGTACAACCCACAAAAGTCTATAAAAGGATAAGAGTTAGCGGACTTTTTGGTAGATCACCCTATACCCGATTATTGGGAGCTAACTGACGAACTACCTAATGACGACGTTACGGTCATTGAAGTTCAGCGTCCATGGAAGATGTACTTTGATGGTGCTGCACATCGGGTAGGAGCTGGTGCTGGTGTATTATTTGTCACTTCTCAAGATGAAGTTCTGTACTGTTTCACCTAGACACAACTCTGTTCCAACAATGTTGCTGAGTATCAAGCATTAATACTTGGACTTGAAATTGCCGTTGATTATGAAGCAATTGCAATTGCAAGTCTCTGGTGACTCCCAATTAGTGGTCAATCAACTTTTGGTAGTTACAAGGTTAGGAAGCCTGAACTACGCGCATATTATGATTATGCTAAAACGTTGAAAGGGTGGCTCGATGATGTGACTAATCAGTATGTGCCAAGGAAAGAAAATAAGAAGGCTGATGCTTTAGTTGCTCTAGCTTCATCATTAGCCTTGCTGATCAAGTGCAAGTTACTGGCTGGCAGAAATGGGTAGTACCGCCACCAAATAAGGCTGAAGGTGAAGAAAACGAACTAAAGCATCTTGTTACTGTTTTTGAAGCTGAGAAAGAAGAATGGCGACAACCCATTATCGACTACTTATGTTATAGGATACTTCCAGAAAATCCTAGGAGAAGGACTGAAATCCGTCATCTTGCACCTCGCTTCCTTTACTATAAGGATACTCTAAACAGAAGGTCGTTTGAGGGAGTACTCTTTTGATGCTTAGGAGAAGAAGAAGCACTCCAAGCTTTGCAAGAGGCACATTTTGGGGTATGTGGGTCACACCAGTCTGGCCAAAGCTCCATTTTCATATAAAAAGGATGAGATATTATTGGCCTATGATGGTAAAAGATTGCTTGGACTACGCTCAAAGATGCAAGGCTTGTCAATTCCATGTGAATTTATTTATTAACCTCCTGAAGTATTGCACCCGACTGTTGTATCATGGCTATTTGACGCTTGGGGATTGGATATTGTTCAACCACTACCAAAGTCCTCTGGTGGGCAATTATACATCTTGGCTGTAACTAACTACCTCTCAAAATGGGCTAAAGTTGTTGCTCTTAAGGAAGTAAAGAAGGAAAATGTTGCAAGTTTCATCCGAGTAAGCATTATTTATCTCTTTAGCATTCCTCATTACATAATAAGGGATAATAGAAAGCCATTCGATAATAGGTTGATGAACAAGATTTGTGATCTCTTTTGCTTCAAGCAACGTAACTCTTCGATGAACAATGCTACCGCCAATGGTCTAGCTGAGGCATTCAACAAAACTCTATGCAATTTGTTATATAAATTCTCCTCCAAATCCAGACGAGATTGGAATTACCGTATGGAAGAAGCTTTATGGGCATATAGGATGACTCACCGTACGCCAACACAAGTGACTCCTAATTCACTCCTTTATGGAGTCGAAGCTGTCTTGGCACTTGAGCGCCAAACCTTCATTATGACTGGCTATTCAAGAAGGGATCACTGATAAAGAAAATGCTTAACTTTGATTAGCAGAGTTGGAGGCTCTTTATTAGACGAGGTTGGAAGCTCAACAGAGTCTTGAATGTTATCAAGCTCGATTGTCTCGCGCCTTCAATAAAAGAGTCCGCCTGAGATCCTTTCAAGTAGGAGATCAAGTCCTTGCCATACCAAGACCCATAATTACTTCCCATAAACCCGTAGGAAAGTTCACTTCATAATGGCATATGCCATATGTCGTACAAGAAGCTTACTCAAGTGGGGCTTACAAGCAGGTTGATACAGATGGTATGAGAATCTTCCCTATTAATAGCAAGTTTTTGAAGAAGTACTAACCTTGAAGTTGCGATGTTCCTTGAGGCACGAGCCTAAACTGCATATTGCTATGCGCCTTGATGCACGAGTCTAAACTGCACGTTGCTACACTCCTGGTCTGCATGAGTCTAATCTGTGTACGTCCCCCCATATAAAAAAAAAGTCCGCTAGGTTGAAAATGTCGAAAGATGTGGCCTAGGCAAAAGTTAGGACATAGAAAAAAAAATCACCCAATCTGAACTACCGTATGACTTTACCCTCTTTGCCAAGGTACGTAAGCAGCTTAGAGTTTTATTCTAAGTGCAATCACATAAGTTCAAAAGATACATATTGCCCTAATTATTGTTCGAATGAAGTATGAAGAAATGTAAGATCAAGCTGAAATGGCATCCTCCTGTTGAACTTTGATCTCATTTTATTTAAAGAGGGAAACCCTCATGGTATATTGATATCTTCAATAGGGCCAGTTTTAGGAGGATGTCAAGTATTTGCATTGAAGTCCAGTGATTCTTATGTTTTTAGATTCTCCAAACCTTCAAGTTTGTTGATCTCCAAGTCCGCCCTCTGCCGTAAAAAAATAGAGGAAGAGAAGAGGAGTCAAAAGGAAACACAAGTATAAGGATAAGATTGCTTGGCACAACGTTTCAAATTCAGTGAGACTTGAACCCAAGATATTTGTAAGAATATAGCTCTTAAATTTCAAATGATGGCAAATAATACATCTTTCGATCTAGAGGCTTCTATTCCAAGATATGATTTTTTTTTGGTGAGACTACGCAAATCTGAAATTGATAGCGTGGTGCAATATAAAGTTGATTTCAAAATATTATATGGGACGATTCTGAAGTTTTTTTATTTAGAATTCTGGATATATTCTAGATCTTGAAGTCTAACATTCATGAAATCAAACGGTTCCCAATTTTGACGTTCCTACACCAAGATATGAATTTTTTTGGTAAGGCTCCACAAATCTGGAATTGATAATGTGGTGCAATATAATGTTGATTTCAAAATAGTATCTGGGACGATTCTGAAGTTCTTTGATTGAGAATTTTGGATATGTTCTAGATCTTGAAGTCCAATTTTCTTGAAATTAAACGGTTATCAATTTCAATATTCTACACCGAGATATGTTTTTTTGGTAAGGCTGCGTAAATATGAAATTGATAGTGTGGTGCAATATAAAGTTGATTTCAAAATATTATCTGGGACGATTCTGAAGTTTGTTGATTGAGAATTTGGATATGTTCAAGATTTTTAAGTCTAGTTTTCAAGAAATGAAACGGCTTGCAATTTCAATATTTCTACTACACCAAGATATGGTTTTATTTTGTGAGACTGTGCAAATCAAAAATTTTGAACATGGTGAAATATAAAGATGGTTTCAAAATATTATCCGGGGCGATACTGAAGGTGTTCGATTCTAAGTTTTGGATATATTTTAGATATTGAAGTCTAAATTTTAGAGAAATCAAACGGTTCAATATTTGGATCCCCCCACGACAAGATATGAATATTTTGATACAAGGGCGTAAAGCTAAAAATTATGCGACTAAGATAAAAGTCGGACAATGTAAAGCAAAACAGAAGCTAAAATATTTAGGGCCTCGAAGTCTCCAAGTTGAAGTCTTTTAGTCCGTCGGTATTCAAGTTGAAGTCTCCAAGTTGAAATCTTCAACTTCGTCTGTGTTCAAGTTGAAATCTTCAAATTCTCCGATCTTCAAGTTGAAATATTTAAGCCCTCCAAGTCTCAAAGATGAAGTCTTCAAGTCCGTCGGTATTCAAGTTAAAGTCTCCAAGTTGAAATTTTCAACTCCGTCGGTCTTCAGGTTGAAATGTTCAAATTCGCCGATCTTCAAGTTGAAATATTTAAGCCCTTCAAGTCTCAAAGTTGAACTTTTCAAGTTTGTCAGTCTTGAAGTTCCAGTCTTCTAATTCGCCGGTCTTAAAGTTGAAATATTTAAGCCCTTCGAGATGAAGACTTCAAGCCCTTCGGTCTTCAAATTTCAGGCTTCAAATTCACCGATCTTAAAGTTGAATCATTTAAGCCCTCCGAATCTTCAATTTGAAGTCTGGGAAGTCCGCCAAATCTTCAAAGATTTCCAAGTGTTGAAGTCGATATCGTCTTCGAGTTGAGGCTTTATAACTTTCCAATCTCAAGATGGACATATAAGTCCCTTTGCACCTTAAGTTTTCCTCTTCGTGGGTTTGTCCTTAAAAGGAATTATAACTTTCTAATCTTGAGGTGGACATACGATTCCCTTTACACCTTAAGTTGGCCTCGCCGATAGTTGAGCCACATTGAGAGTAATCTCTCCGGTAGTCAAGCCATTTTGAGAGTAATTCCTCCGCTAGTTGGGCCATATTGAGAGTAATCTCTCGGGTAGTTGGGTCACATTGAGAGTAATTTCTCTGGTAGTCGGGCCATTTTGATAGTAATTTCTCTGGCAGTCGGGCCACGTTGAGAGTAATATCTCCGGTAATCGGACCATTTTTAGAGTAATCTCTCCGGTAGTCGGGCCATATTGAGAGTAATCTCTCCTGTAATTGGGCCATTTTTAGAGTAATTTCTATAGTAGTCGGGCCACACTAAGAGTAATCTCTCCTGTAGTCGGCCATGAGAGTAATCTCTCCGATATTCGGGCAACAATGAGTACTCATCCCCTCATACCCCAAGATTGTCTTTTTCATGCGTTGATTATCTTGTTGAACAAGAACATATCATTCTCGCTTGATCTTTAAAAAAAAGAAAACAATAAAGTAAAACAAAGAAGAAAGCACAAGAAAAAAAAATTACCTTCGCGTTAATGTTTTCGAATCCACAAAATTAGACGCAAGTGGCTTGCGAATACAGCAAATTGATGCTAACTAAATATGACACGTAGGCTTATATAAATCTCTGTAGATGACCTGCAATAGCATAATATCGACGGGGTATCAATATTTTAGGCGGCTTCAGCAATTAGTCCCCAACATGAATTGGATTGCGGTGCTTTGACAGACTCTCGGATAATAATGATCTTGTTTCTTAATTCGCATAGAAATCTAATTAGGAGATAGAAAGAGGCTTGATTCTGACAGAAGCAATATGCATTAAATGTACAATTTTTTGAGAAGCAACTTAAGGCTTATATATCGAAATCTTGGACTTGCCTTGGAAATCCTTCTTCAAGTATAAGTTCATGCCAATCCAAGCTTGCCTTACGTGGAGTTTGTTTAAAGGAATCTAATATTTTGTGTAGAAAAAAAGTTAAGACATCATGGGATGTTATAAGTCTGACTTGAGATTATTTGCTTAATCTTGAAAGGAACGTAGTGATATGGAGAAAAAAAATACGATTTTCTAGGAAAAAGGATAGCAACGGGGTGACAGTCATAATGCTTCAATCCTCGTCTTTTGATATTCGTCGAATGCACCGGACAAGTTTTAGAGAAGGGGTATTTGTGGGTATATAAATTTTATTGACATTAAATTCGTAAAATAATTTATATTATATATTAAATTCAAAATATATTTGTCCGAATAAATTTACGGGCTAATATATAAATGAATGGAATTTTTATATTCTTTTGCCACCTAGGAAACCTTATTCCCCCAATATTTAAGGTTTGACTTAATTACATATAGTATAACATATTACCAATTCTATACCATAATTAATTGTAAATTTTTTACTCCTTAATTAAAGGATTCGGCACGTTTCTCTCTTTCCTAATCTCTCAGTCCCACCCACGTTTTATCCATATCCACGTTCTTTTTAACGTTTTCTATCTTCTGAAACCAAGTTCTCTCTCTAAATTTATAAAAAATTGAAGAAATCCTTCAACAAAGTTGGTTCCCCATTTTACTCCGGTTGAAGTTGAGTAGCAATTCCACCATTGACAGCCATTAAAAAGCTTTGAAGCTTTGAATTCAAATTTTTGTTTTCAAAAATCATTATTTATTTTGATGGGTGTTGTTGAAAATAATTAAGAATATGTTTTGGAGTTTATATCTCAATTTTAACGGGTTTTGGTGGAGATTTGACTTGGTTTTGACTGAAATTCAGATTGAAACTCAAAAAAGAAAAAGAAGAAGAAGAAGAAGACATATTGCTGAAATTGTAGAAAAATTATAGATAATACAAATCCAAAACAATCATAATACAAATAATCTACAATTTATCTACAAAATATCTACAAAATATCTACAAACTAGATACCTTAAATTTTAATATCTCAATTCTCATTTCAATTGTAGCATAATTGGTATTTTCGACAAACGTTTTTTGCAGAAGATTTGTAGAAGTTTTAGTCGTTTTTGATTTGTTAAAATAGAAAACAAAGCACCTACAATTAGAATACAAATAATGTATAATATCTACGAACTGGGTAGATTGAATTTTTACATCCCAATTCTCATCCAATTATAGCATAATTGTAATTTTTGAAATAATTACGTTTTTTTAGAAGAATTATAGAAGTTTTAGCCGTTTTTTATTTGGGAAAAAAGATAAAGCATCTACAATGAGAATACAAATAATCTATAATTTATCTACAATTTCTGCAATATGTCTTTTTCTTCGAGTTTCAATCTGAATTTTAGTCAAAACCAAGTCTAATCTTCACCAAAACCCCTCAACATTGAGATATAAATTCGAACCAAAAATTTTGATTATTTTCAACAACACTCAATCCAAACAAATAAGGATTTTTGAAAACCCAAATTTGAATTTAAAGCTTTCAAACTTTTTAATGGCTATCAATGGTGAAAAATATCTCGAAGAATATTTACTTCCATAATTGTAGCGTGCCTAAATAGGAATATCTGGAAGAATGTGATTTGATATGATTTATGCCAAATCTTTTAAAAATATTATGTTCCTCAATTTTAGCTCGACAAATTGGGAAGATCAACTACTATTAATCAATATTTAATAATTGGTATAATAACTGTACAAATAATGTGGACAAAGCGGGTAAATTAGAAGCTATGCACATTTTTAGTAATAAGGTTTCATATATGTTATAGGAAAGAAAAAATCTCTAAATGAATTAATTATATAGATCCAATATATATGCATTAAATAAATAAGTTTTAATTCATTGGGCTAGCCTATTTAATTGGACTAAAGTGATGCGACCACTTCATTAAACCCAAGAAATCATCTCCATAGAGGCCCAGTGCCACGTGCTAAATGACGTGGCGCGCCAAGTCAAACGGAAGAGCTAATAGGACCATGCCGCGTGTCAAAATGACAAGGCATGCTAGTCATACTGAAAGGCCAATCAAATTGTGCCACGTGTGCAAGTGACATGTTCTGGCCAATTAAATATGGCCATGTCACACTTCAATTTGATTGGTCGGAAAGATTTTGTTCTTATAATAACTCTTCCCTCCCACAACTATAAATAGGGGTTCATAACTCAGAAAAAAGACCAGAAGTTACACCAAGAAGCAAGAGAAAGCCCGTGAATCGAACACCGCAAATTTCTCTACAAGTTTCAAGCTTCAAGCAATCAAGTTCAAGTTCAAGAAATCAAGTTCAAGCTCAAGAACGAAGAACAAATCAAGGTTCAAGGAGTGCGAGTTCAAATCAAAGTTCGTACTAGCTAAATTCAAGATCATCGTTCGCGACAACAAACATAGATTCAAGGTCAAGCTCAAAGTCCCTTGAATTTATTTACTACTAGTGAATATATTTGCCCTTCACGTGATTATTTAAAAACTTATTGAATATACAAAATGATCGAGTATTCAACAATAATTTATATATATTTCTCTTCTATATGAGAGAGAAAATATCCATAACAATATATATTTGAGTTAATTCATACGTTATATATTATTTCTCTTTTATATGAAAAAGAAAATATTCAAAACAACATATATTTGATTTAATTCATACGTTAATTCACCATTTGGGTTATTATGAAAGATTCAGTAGGAGCATTAAAAAAATATAAAGTTTTGAAATAAAATTACATAAATCTCATTAACTACTAATTATCATATAATAGATACCTCCAATTTATGTTTCCTAGAGTTAATTTAAAGAAGTCCATTTCTTAACATCCGAGCTAAAAAAATATGACACTAAATTCAAACTGCGGTATCTTTAGAACACTCAAAATTAATGGTGTCAATCCAACTCGATATTATTTGTATGGCTTAAATATTTTTAACGAGCTTATAGATTGTAGTCAAATTACCTTATTTTTTGGCTTTTAATAGGATATAATATTATAGTTATAAGTTTTAATTAGGTAGTATAACACGATTTGTTAGGGATATAGTAGATATGCCCTAGATCCAATATCATATTTGATAACTTGAACATATTTTTGTGAATGTCATTTGATATAAAATATATGACATTTGATATTCTTTTATCATTATTATCAATTGTTTGATTATTCTGATAAGGTCCTTGATTAAATTTTGAGATTTGTCATCGTGATAGAGATCATGACAATGAGAGCAAAGTTTTTTACAATTTAATCTAAATTTGTTCTTGATCGTAGGATTATTAATTTGGACATTAGTAATCCGATTAGATCAATATTTATGTGATCGTCTTTATCAGATAAAGATTAGTTGATCTCATTAACTAAATCACATAGATAGATGATGCATATAGAGATATGATCATTGAACTGGCTCATTGGATAGTTCCTAATGGTTAGAATTACCATAAACTGCCAATAGGATATTTTCTTGAAGAATGCGATGTAACCGTTTCCTTTGACTTGAGACCGTCATAGTAATTGACAAGTTATTTATTGTGCTTTGATACTAGACACCTATGGCCCTAGAGCGCTAGTTGAAAGGGTATTGGGTACGATTAAATACTTGTAGAATTAGTGATTGATCAAGATGGAATCTGTCAACTCTTGGTAATGAGTTTAAGCTCCATGTTATCATGAATTATATATGACCAAACTAAGACCTTGGGCAGGGCAATTGAATGAAAGAAGAAATGAGTTTCTTGGGTCATTCAATGGTCGATTATATTTGACGTGAGCACATAGTTGATCGCCTATTAGGATTTGACAGTTGAACCATATCCTAGGGTGATTCAGAGCTATAAAGACAGAAGGAATTACTACATTATTCTTCTACTGGTTCTTGAGAGTAAATTGTATACTTCATGCTATCCGGTCGTTAAAGAGTGTTGCTAGATGTCACCCTTGATTAGTATATTGATATGATAAATTTACTACCGGTTTGGTATTGAACCTATGGGGTCGCACACTAACGAGTGTTCTGATCTTTGCTAATGGATTAATTAACTTATTATTTGATAATTAAATTAAAAAATTTGATTAGTCAAATAAATTTAGTTATTAGTCCAAATAAAATATTATTATATTCTTTGCTAGCACAAAGATTATAGTTAATATTGTGAATAAATTGAAGTTTCTATTTGGAATAGAAATTAAATAATATCTTTTGGTTGAAATATATGTGATATATAAAATTAATATTATTTTATATAATAGATGTATATAAAATATAATATTAATAAAGGCTTGTTAATAAATTTAATTTTGAATTGGATTATTAATTGAAGTTTTATCCTATTTGGAATGGGATTAATATTTTCAATAGAAAAATATTATATTAATATAAAAAAAGGAAAAAGTTTATTAATTGAATCCAATTGAGAATTGGATTCAAAGAAGGAAGATTGTCGGCACTCCTCACGATTGACAAAGAAGGAAATTCGGAATTTTCACAAAAATTGCTTAAAGTTTATTTTTGGAATATAATTTTTACCCTAAGTAAATTATTACCTCAACTAAATAGGAAAATGGTTTGTAGGTGATGCTATATAAAGGGTGATGGAGAAAATTTGAAAAGTTTTAAGTATTTATTTTTCTTGAGAAGAAAACCTACTTTGTGAAAGTGAGAGTACAATACAAAGCCAAGAGAGAAAAATACAAATACAAGAAAAGTGTTTCTTGTTCTTCTAATTTGAGTTGAGATTTTTTGAGAAAAACTTAAACAAAATATTCTTCGTTCAATTTGTTCGCGGGTTTCATTGATCAAAGAGTTGATAGCAAGGATTGGTCTCAATGTGGATACGCATAGAGTCTTCGCACTATCGAAGAAATTTGAAAAAGAAACTCTCTTCACCAGGTACGTCTTAGATCCCATCTTTGACACGTAAATAAATTTTAAACATGAAAAATCTACCTAGGATTGTCATTGTCTTCTGCTAAGTGTTACGAACACCTATACGCAATCCTTCAGTGGTATCAGAGCCAGGTTTATTGTGTCTTAAATTTATTTACGAAATATTTTAATATTATATTTGAAGAGTTCAAACCATAATAGATGTGCCTTGTGCAATAGTTAAATCGATTGAATGTTGATATTATTTTATTGTGGATAAAATATGCATTTATATAACTATTGAGATCGTTCATAACTTGACATTGAAATTTAGTATTAGATACAATTTGAATCTATAATAGGTTACATGATTCTATTGTTGTTTTAATTGTTATTAGTTCATGAGATGTTAATTAATAATAATATTCTAGCATGAATTCTTTTTATGTGATATATAAGATAAATATGTTAGAGGATGATGAATTGTGTTTTATGCCATGTGCTTGTCCATTACATAATTTAGAATTATTTATTACATATGATGTAAATTAATTTAGGACTAAGCATGTAGATAACTTGAACTAAATTCACATGCTATAAAAGATTTGATCTTCGTGTTATTAAAAAAAATTGTTTTTGTAACAATTCCCTCTTACTAAAATTTGAGTTCTTAAATAATAAAATATAAGATATTTTATTAAAGAGCTATCCATCAAGGTAATTAATTTTACTTATTTCTTGTTTATAAGGAGCGGCCTGACTACCATGAGACATATAGTTTGAGAATATGTTAAACTATTTATTATGCATTAGATGTATGGATTGAAAGAATTATTCAATTTTACACTAGACGCCTGGACTACCTGGGGGAGTATAAAATTTAATAAGTTCTTTGCTATCATGATGGTTGAACTCAACTATGCCAATAGGATCGACCTTACTACCAGGGGACTATTTGACATAGAGCTATTTAAGGAAATTGTATGGGGATACAATTGGTAAGAGTACCTACCTTTAAAATATATGTGCGAAACGACTTGATTTCCAAGGGGCTCATACATATTGTTAAAGGATTCCTTTACTCCACTAAAAGAAATAAAGATTTCGGAAACTATAATGAGGGTAAATAGTTTAAAATAATTAGTGGAAATATCATTTAGATAAAAGTCCATGTCTTTATGATATATGCAAATATGTTCTTATATTACTGCTTTTTCTTTTCTATATTTTAGATTTCTCAATATGTCTGTTATATCACTGTGTGAAATACTTGAGACCAACAAATTGGTAGGACCAAACTTTGATGACTGGTATAGAAATTTGAGAATTGTTCTCATGCATGAAAAGCTTATGGATGTGATCGATAAGCCTGCAAAGATAATCCCTCCAGTAAATGAAATTCAAGGCAACAAGGTTTATCATAAATAATTGGAAGAAAAACTGCAAGGAGTATCTTGCAACTCTAAAGGACAAGAAACAAGGTGAGACATTAATGAAAAATATTTTCAAGGTTTCTTTAGCTACTACTCATTCTTCACTGTGGGTATTAGATATTGGCAGTGATTATTACATTTGCAATATGTTGCAGGGTTCAAAATAAGTAGAAAGTTGAAGAAAGGAGAAATTAATCTACAAGTTGGAAATGTTGCAAAAGTTTCAGCTGTAGCTGTAGGATCAATTTCTTTAATAATACCTACGGGCAAAGTACTTATGTTGGATGATTGTTATTATGTTCCTAAATTTGTTTCGAACATAATTTCAGCTTCTATGTTAGACAAACGTGGTTTTCGCATTAATATAGGCAATGGTATTTGCTATATTTATTATAGTGATAATTTATATGTGAATGGCTATCTCCAACATGATGTTTATGTCTTACCTAGTGTAAATGCTAATTCGATTATGCATGTTTCAAGTCTTAAGAGGAAAAGAGATGATCATGTAAGTCAAACATACCTTTGGCATTGTAGGCTTGGTCATATTGGAGAGAAAAGAATTAACAAGTTGTACAAGGAAGGGTACCTTAACAAGTATGATTTTGAATCATATCCAACTTGTGAATCTTGTCTCAAAGGAAAAATGACCAAATCTCCATTTAATGGTAGTGGAGAAAGAGCTTCTGAATTATTGGGACTCATTCATACAGATGTTTGTGGGCCCATGAAAATTCAAGCTAGAGCTGGATTATTCTTACTTCATCACCTTCACTGATGATATGTCAAGATATGGATTTGTGTATCTTATAAAACATAAGTCTGAATCTTTTAAAATGTTCAAAAGGTTCCGTAGTGAAGTTGAGAAGCAGACTGGTAAAAGTATCAAAATATTAAGGTCTGATAGAGGTGAAGAATATTTTAGTGAAGATTTTACGAGATATATCAAAGAGAATGGGATTCTCTCACAGTGGACACGTCCAGGAACACCACAAAAAAATGGTGTGTCTGAAAGGAGAAATAGAACCTTATTATATATGGGGGGATCTATGATGGGGTTCATCGATCTTCCAATAAATTTATGGGGATATGCTTTGGAAGCAGCAACATACATACTTACTAAAGTTCCCACTAAGTCAGTCTCTACAACACCATATGAGATATGGGAGGGATGTAAGCCTAACCTTAAACATATTAGGATTTGGGGTTGTCCAGCTTATGTTAAGAGACTACAGTCTGATAAACTTGACTCAAGATCTGATAAGTGTAGGTTCATTGGGTATCCCAAGGAAACAAGGGGATATTATTTCTATCACCCTTCTGACCATAAAGTGTTTGTGGCTAGAGGAGCAACCTTTTTGGAAAGGGAATTCCTTTTGGAAGGAAATTATAATGGGGAGATAGAACTTGATGAAGATCAAGAAACTAATGAGTCAACACAATATGAAGATTATGAGACCCAAGTTGAAGAACCTTTATTGGATGTTTTGAAGTTTCCAAGGAAAATGCCATCTTCAGCGGTTGAAGTTCAAGAACTAAATGAAGTTCAAGAACAGGTTAATGAACCAGTTCCAAACCAAATTAAGCAACAACGAAATCCAACACAAGGTGAACAGGTTGTACAAGTACCTCTTCGAAGGTCTACACGAGAACGTCATGTACCAACTAGATTAAATTTATTGGTACAAGATGATTTATCAAATGAGGTTGATCATAATGATGATGACCCTAAGACCTATGAAGAGGCTATACAAAGTTCTGATTATGAGAAGTGGCAAAAGGCCATGGAATCCGAAATGGAATCCATGAAGGAAAATAAAGAATGGACTTTAGTTGAACCTTCAAAGGATATAAAACCTATAGGTTGTAAATGGGTTTTTAAGAAAAAGATTGGAGCAGATGTAAAGGTGGAGACCTACAAAGCACGTCTTGTTGCCAAGGGATATCGTCAGAAAGAAGGAGTCGATTATGACGAGACTTTCTCTCCCGTGGAAATGCTCAAATCTATTCGGATTTTGCTTGCTATAGCAGCATACTATGATTATGAAATATGACAAATGGATGTGAAAACAGCTTTCCTTAATGGTGAGCTAGAAGAGGATGTGTACATGACACAACCTGAAGGTTTCACATCTTCGTCTGATCATAATAAAATTTGTAAGCTACAAAGATCTATCTATGGATTAAAGCAAGCTTCTCGAAGTTGGAATATTCGATTTAACAAAACAATTGAAAAGTTCAATTTTGTTAGATGCGAAGAAGAACATTGTGTGTACAAAAAGGTTAGTGGGAGCACAATTATATTTTTAGTGTTGTATGTTGATGATATATTGCTCATAGGGAATGACGTACCGGCATTGCAAAATACCAAGATTTGGCTATCTGAACAGTTTTCCATGAAAGACTTGGGAGAAGCAGCTTATACATTATGAATAAAGATCTATAGAGATAGATCTAGGAAGCTGCTTGGACTTTCCCAGTTTTTGTACATTGATACTATCTTAAAGAGTTATAACATGCATAATTCCAAAAGAGGCTATCTACCGATAGGCACTAGAATTTCTCTCAGTAGGGAGGATTGTCCTAAAACACCTGAAGAGAGAGAACGCATTAGTAGGATCCCATACGCTAGTGCAGTGGGAGCTATCATGTATACCATGACATGTACACGTCCTGATGTGGCTTATGCACTTTGAGTGACTAGCCGATATCAGGCAAATCCTGGTGAGGAACATTGGAAGGTGGTGAAGACCATTCTTAAGTACTTAAGAAGGACTAAAGACCAATTCCTCGTCTATGGGGATTCTGAGTTGAAATTTGAAGGTTATACTGATGCAAGTTTCTCTTAAGATAGGGATGATAGCAAATCTATTTCTGGTTATGTATTCACCTTAAATGGTGGTGCAGTGAGTTGGAAAAGTTCCAAACAAGCTACAGTAGCTGATTCAGTGACTGAAACAGAATATATAGCAGCTAGTGAAGCTGCTAAGGAAGCTGTATGGATGGAAAAGTTCTTAACTAAACTTGGTGTGGTTCCTTCAGTAGAAGGTGTGGTTCCATTGTTTTGTGACAATACTGGAGCCATTTCTCAAGCAAAAGAATCAAGATCACACCAAAAGTCCAAACACGTTCTGTGAAGGTATCACTTGACAAGAGAAATCATTGAACGTGGAGATGTCGAGATTCAAGGTTCATGGAAAGGAAAATGCTGCAGACCCATTCACTAAAGCGCTTGGCACAAAGGAGTTTGACAGCACAAGTGGAAATTGGGGATGAAGTACAAGAGCGATTGGCTCTAGTGCAAGTGTGAGATTGTTAGGGATATAGTAGATATGCCCTAGATCCAATATCATATTTGATAACTTGAACATATTTTTGTGAATGTCATTTAATATAAAATATATGGCATTTGATATTCTTCTATCATTATTATCAATTGTTTGATTATTTTGATAAGGTCCTTGATTAAATTTTGAGATTTGTCATCGTGATAGAGATCATGATAATGAGAGCAAAGTCTTTTACAATTTAATCTAAATTTGTTCTTGACCGTAAGATTATTAATTTGGACATTAGTAATCCGGTTAGATCAATATTTATGTGATCATTTTTATCGGATAAAGATGAGTTGATCTCATTAACTAAATCACATAGATAGATGATGCATATAGAGATATGATCATTGAATCGACTCATTGGATAATTCCTAATGGTTAGAATTACCAAAAACTGTCAATAGGATATTTTCTTGAAGAATGTGATGTAACCGTTTCCTTTAACCTGAGATCGTCATAGTAATTGACAAGTTATTTATTGTGCTTTGATACTAGACACCTATGGTCCTAGGGCGATAGTTGATAGGATATTGGGTACGATTAAATACTTCTAGAATTAGTGATTAATCAAGACGGAATCTGTCAACTCTTGGTAATGAGTTTAAGCTCCATGTTGTCATGAATTATAAACGACCAAACTAAGACCTTGGTCAGGGCAATTGAATGAAAGAAGAAATGAGTTGCTTGGGTCATTCAATGGTCGATTATATTTGACGTGAAGACATACTTGATCGCCTATTAGGATTTTACAGTTGAACCATATCCTAGGGTGATCCAGAGCTATAAAGACAGAAGGAATTACTACATTATTCTTCTACTGGTTCTTGAGAGTAAATTGTATACTTCATGCTATCCGGTCGTTAAGGAGTGTCGCTAGACGCCACCCTTGATTAGTATATTAATATGATAAATTTACTACCGGTTTAGTATTGAACCTATGGGGTCGCATAGTAACGAGTGTTCTGATCTTTGCAAAAGGAATAATTAACTTATTATTTGATAATTAAATTAAAGAATTTAATTAGTCAATAGATTTAGTTATTAGTCCAAATGAAATATTATTATATTCTTTGCTAGCACAAAGATTATAATTAATATTGTGAATAAATTGAAGTTTCTATTTGGGATAGAAATTAAATAATATCTCTTGGTTGAAATATATGTGATATATATAATTAATATTATTTTATATATTAGATGTATATAAAATATAATATTAATAAAGGCTTGTTAATAAATTTAATTTTGAATTGGATTATTAATTGAAGTTTTATCCTATTTAAAATGGGATTAATATTTTCAATAGGAAAATATTATATTAATATAAAAAAGGAAAAATTTTATTAATTGAATACAATTGAGAATTGGATTCAAAGAAGGAAAATTGTCGGCACTCCTCCCGATTGACAAAGAAGGAAATTCAGAATTTTCACAAAAATTGCTTAAAGTTTATTTTTGGAATAAAATCCCTAAGTAAATTATTACCTCAACCAAATAGGAAAAGGGGTTGTAGGTGATGCTATATAAAGGGTGATGGAGAAAATTTGAAAAGTTTTTAGTATTTATTTTTTTGAGAAGAAAACCTACTTTGTTAAAGTGAGAGTGCAATACAAAGCCAAGAGAGAAAAATACAAATACAAGAAAAGTGTTTCTTGTTCTTCTAATTTGAGTTGAGAGTTTTTGAGAAAAAATTTCAACAAAATATTCTTCGTTGAATTTGTTCGCGGGTTTCATTGATCAAAGAGTTGATAGCAAGGAAGGTCTCGGTGTGGATACGCATAGAGTCTTCGCACTATTGAAGAAATTTGAAAAAGAAACTTTATTCATCAGGTACGTCTTAGATACTATCTTTGACACGTAAATAAATTTTAAACATGAAAAATCTACCTAGGATTGTTATTGTCTTCCGCTGCATGTTACGATCATCTATACGCAATCCTTCACATTTAATCAAAGACTGACATCTCAAAGACTTCGCAGTATATTTTTCAATAGATAATGTAAAGCATAACATGGTTACCATTTAGGAGAAAACCATAAGAAAACGGGGCGCCCTAATTTTGCTGTAGCTTTTGCTGTAAAGATTTTCCAAATCACCTATAATCTGTTGTATTTTAACTTATCAAGAATAAATGTTGCTGAATGGGTCAATTACAACAGGTAGACATCAAGTCATGATCCGAAAATTAACGGAATTCTAATGAAATTTAACCCAATTCTTCTAACATGAGATTGTGCAGCGCAAACATAAAGAGTTATAAAGCATTTCATGAGCTTACACTAAGTTACCGAAAATTACTTCGTCCCTCACGAGAAACAAAAAATCTTTCATATGGACAGAAATATGCAAAAACAATTTAAAGAAAAAAGAAGAGAGGACATGCAACATTATTATAGATGTAATTAGGCTTCTTGAGAAGCAACTTATTTATGAAAAATAATGCAAGAATCTACGAATAATATCCACATTCAATAATCGACGAATGAATTCATAGAAAGAAGGTAATCAAAATTAAAATATTAACTCGCGAAAAAATTTCACCAAAATTTTGTAGTACTAACATTCTTCATCTTGTCATCATCGTCAAAAGATAACTTTTTCTTGAAGCCTGAACTTGCTTTACTCATGTTATTGATAATATTCAGAAAAATAATATCATGATAAGTTACAATTCCAATATTATAAGAGTATTATCGGGTAGGCGAATGAGAATATTTAAAATTGGAATAAAAAAAAGTTATGAAAGCTTTCAATTTCATGAAACCCATTTAAAGACAATGTATACTTTACTTTTGAGGGAGTAAGTAAATAAAAATTTAATGGCAAGTATATACACAAAATGAAAGAAATTAGTAGTGAAACGTCTTTCAAGTAAATATGAAGAGCTTAATGGGTAGTAAATACACAAATGGATGGAAAATAACATGGCATCACTCCAACAAAGAAGAAAGAGAAAAAACGGACGTCTTTTACTTTTGAAACTGTTGTCTTTTCTATTCCTTTATTTATTACGGAGTTATAATTCAAACCATAATTTTTTGGCTTTAAATAATTAAATATTGCATTAAAATAAGAATAAACTCCAAAAAACTGAGAAAATATATCAATACATTTCCTTGATTAGAAGAGGTGCCATATCATCTTCTATTCCCAACTTATATATATATATGTGTCAAATATCACAAATCCTTCGACGTCAGTCTTCCACTCTTCCAATACTCTTCTAAGTTTTAACGCTTAATTCCTAAAATAATCAAAATTATGAAACATATGTAACATAATCTTGTAAATTACTTTAGAAAAGGCAGAAAGTTCAGAATCAAGTATTACATTATAAATAAGTGTATTACATTATAAACAAGTCTTTCTCAAGCATAATGCATAAAGGATGCAACATCACTAAACTGGATAAAATATGTTAGCCAATGTATTAATTATGCGATATCGGTGAGGGCCTGAAAATATTTTTGTCGGACATGAATAATGAATATTACGGACACGTGATAAAAGGTGATGCGTCTGAAATCTTAATCATAAACATGAGCTAAGTTAGTTTTCATTTTGTAAGGGGGAGAGTAGTATCTTGGACTTAGACAAGTATGCTATTATGAAACAAGTTCCGATACATGCTAGAGATCTTTGTATTCTTGATCCTCTTCTTTCTTATCCTTCTGCAATTGTAGGCAGAGAAAAGGCTATTGTACTCAATCTGGAGGTAAACTTTTTTTTATTGCTTTCTCTGTTTTTTGTTACTATGATTTGCAGAAATCTAAGTCTTGTGCTTTTGTTTGGCTGTTTGTTCACCGGCTTCAGCATATCAAATTATTACTATAGATGAGGTGAATTTCTTTTGCTTTCTATATTGCATACTGGAATTTGAGGCAGTAATTTATTCGGATAAGATATAACTTATATACAATGGCTACAACCAGACATGGATTAACACTCTTATATGGGTTCCGAATTAGTACTCCATTTGTAGGTGCATATATTCTAGTAATTTTAATTGAATATATATTGAATTAGGCCGATATACCGTCTGATAAGAGTTAAATCGATACGAATCCGTCCGATATCTTATCGGGTGGCTAGCGGATTAATACATTTAAAAATCGTTAACCGACAAGCCAAACCGTTAAGAGTAAATAACCGCCCTATCCGCCCGATAAGCAGCCCTCCATATAATATGTAAATAGGAGGAGTATAATAATTCTGGTTAGTTGGAACGGGAGGGACGTTAAATGTTGGAAACTTTTTACTAAGAAAAGTCTTTATCCTCTTTGTCCAGATTAGGGGTGATAAAATGGTTAAAGGACTACAGTTAATCACTAATATTATCCACTAAAAGATATTTACATCCTATAGAAAACCTTAGTACTCTAGTTATTTTAAATAAATACCATTTTAATATATTACATACTATAGATACCTTTTATACTTTATAGTCAAATATCTAATTATAGTTATATTCTACATTTAAGACACCATATATGCTAAATAATATTTTTCTCTCTCCTTTTTAGTCTTTTCTCTCACATAATTACCGTAAAATTGACTAACCACGTTCTCTCTCTCTCTCTTTTTGCATACACTTTACTCTTTCTCCCTCAACCAAAGATTCATACCTCTTCTCCTACCCAAATTCTCTAGTTCTCCTCCATTATCACTCCATTACAATAGCCTAGGGTAAGTTTAATTCATTGATTTTGATAGACGAAGAGCAGTTGGTTCAAGTGTAGTGGCTTGATTCTTCATGGCAGTGGTCGTCGAAGTAGGGTTCACAGCTTTTCCATAGTTCCTGGCTTCACTTGTGGGATTTGAGGGCTAGGGATTGTTTGTAGTTATTGTAGGAGGTTGGGAAGATGTATTAGGGGGCTGACCAGCCGGAATTAATAACTGGTCGCCGGCCGTCAAAGCCATAAGGCTGTTTCTCTCTCTAGATCGTCCAAATCGCCTATTTGTATTCAGTTGTATTCGAATGTATATTTCAGCTGTATTCACTTGTATTCAAGTTTAATCAGTTGTATTTAAAATTTTATTCAACAATAGTTAGTTGTATTCAAGTATTTTACATAGCCGTATTCCGTTGTTTTTAGTTATATGCAATTATTTTATTTAGCAGAAGTTAGTTGTATTTTGTTGCATTCAAGAGTTTATTCAGCTATATTTTTGTTGTACTCAAGTGTTTTATTCAGATGAATTAAGTTGTATTTTGTTGTAATATTCAACTGTATACAGTTCTATTCAACTGTATTATTCATATGTATTTCTTTTTATTCATCTATAATCTTTATTCTGTATCTTTCAAATATAGACTAATGAGGGATCGTTTTAGTTCGTTGAGTTAAATTAGGAGAATGTCATGTGATTTCATTTCCTTCCGTTTTTAGCATAGATACATTACTATATTTAACATTAATGTCGCTTAAATACAGCTAAATACATGTCAAACTTAGCTGGAATTCTAGTTTTTACGCCTATATTTTTGGTTGTACTAATGAATACAACATCTTGAATACATGAAATGCATTGCATAAAAACATAAATGATATCTATAACACGTAATACAGTAAATGGTACGTATAAATGGCTAATTAGATCTAAAATATGGTGCTTTATGAAAAATTCCCTTTAAAAATGAGCCAAATATAGATAAGAACCATATTATCCATTAGAAATGTATAACCAATGAGTGACCAATGTGTATACGGCTAAAATCGGAGAGTCCGATTATATGATCATTATGACATTCGATAGCCCGTCTCCAGAAGGCTCGAGATATAGCTCGTGGTTTGATCCCGAGGGTTCCCTTTGCTCGATCTCAGGATAGCGCAAATTAGTGGTTATCATGGACAAACGGGAAACTCCCTAGGCACATGGTTAAAGCTGACAGAGCCTGCAAGAATTACAAGTCCATACCGGACCTCTAAGTAGTTTTATCGGCTACATTTTTGTTAATAATTATATATGTACCATGTTGGAATTTCCCCTCCTATATAAATGGGGCCCTTATTATTTCTTGCACACATGTTATTCAGTACAAGAAAAAGAACATTCTTTGCTCTCTAACTTGAATATTTTCCATTGTCTTTCCTTTGATTTATTTGTTTACATTCATTGGTTTCATTGATTGTTTCCTCATTTATTATTCATCATCGATCATAAAAATCCATTATTGAGACCGCTGAAACTGTTAGTACTTCACCGATCACCACCAATCAAGCTCATTAGCCCAATCTCGAGGCCCAGCTTAGGTCAGTCCGAGGCCTCGATTCGCAGCCGCTCGGTTTGAATAATAAAAATGCCTCTCACTTACTTGACTTTATTAGCTCACACTTAGAATCTATTGCCTAACAACTAGTATAAAAAAATGGTATTTTCAGAATCACAAAATCAAATGTAATTGAATGTAATTGCAATTACAATTTTCAAGGTAAACAATTTTGCAACCACCGTAGGGCTAAAAATAATAGTGATTGTTTTCCTGTTGGTTTATTGAAAACACAAGTTAGTCTTCACTTTTTCTATTCCAAGAATATTTGATTTCAGGTCAAAATGCCTAACAAAGTGAGTGGAGATGAAAATAACGGTCCTGAGGATAATAGAGAAAATAGTGTAGCTGTTCCAGGCGTCGGTGTACCACTGCGAAATCCTGAGGACACACCAGAGCCAATCCACATGGATGTGGGCTCACGCAACACCCAACACATCGATATAAGCTCCGATACTAACGAGAGTATACGCCAAGAAAACCAACAAGAACCTCAAGGAACTCTAGCTAGAGAGAAAAGAGAGGCAAACAGGAGGAACGAAATGGGAAACCCTCAACACATTGTTCATATGATCATTAGGGGAACCGGTGTTCCTTAAGGACCTGTGGTCAAGCGGCCAAAAGTTTTGCAACAGAAGGGCAAATTTGGGCCCATATACTTGAGGACATCCTTGCTTTTGGTAAAGAGGACTTCGAGACCTTGTCTCATACACATAACTATGCACGGGTAATTTTATTTCTCTTGAATAACATTCAAATTAAATATGTACTTGTGGATCCAGGTAGCTCAACCAACATAATCAGGTCGAAGGTGGTAGAACAACTCGGACTGCTTGATTAAATCATATCTACCTCCTGAGTCCTTAATGACTTCAACATGGCTGGCAGAGCAATAAAGAGGGAGATCACCCTCCGATCAACACGTCCGATACAGCTCGAACTACCAAATTTCATGTCATCAAAGGTGACATGAGGTACAATGAATATTTTGGAAGGCCATGGATACACAACATGATGACAGTACCATCAACTTTCCATCAGATGATGAAATTTTCAGCGAAAGAGATGTTTGCGGTTCATAAGGAGGCACCCACTTCCATACCCTCCACCTCGGAGGAGCCGGAGGGCAAAAGACCCCCGAGGACGATGAAGAAGACTTCATTGCCCCAAGAACCTTCGTTGCCCCCGAAGAATCGGATGCAACAAAATCAACAATTGAAGAACTGGAGCAAGTTGTTTTGATTGAGAACCTCCTAGATCGGAAGGTATACCTGGAAACAGGATTAACCCTCGAACTCAAGAAAAAACTCATTCAGTTTCTTATTAATAACACCAATTACTTTGGTTGGTCCCATTTAGATATGCCAGGGATCCCGCCTGAAATCACCACCCATTGACTAAGTGTTGATCCCAGGTTCAAACTGGTGAAGCAAAAAAGAATAACTTGGTCCAAGGTAAAATACCCAGCATGGTTGGCCAATGTGGTGGTAGTTCCGAAAAAAGGGAATAAGTTAAGAATATGCATAGATTATAAAGACTTAAATAGAGCGTGCCCCAAAGATTCATCTTATTTCCCAACATCAACCGCTTGATTGATGCCACGGCCGGCCACGAGATCCTCACCTTTCTCGACGCCCATTCGAGATATAATCTAATTCAGATGAACCCCGAGGATAGGAAAAAACTTTGTTCATCATGAAGTAGGGTACGTACTACTACAATGTGATGCCCTTCGGGATAAAAAATACGGGAGCCACATACCAATGCCTAGTTATATATATATATATATATATATATATATATATATATATATATATATATATATATATATATAGAGAGAGAGAGATTGAAAAGAAGAATCAGATGATTCATAGAGATTGTAACACTCAAATATTCGAAATAAAATACTATGATTGTTGCAATATTTTTTGGTCATGATTTTATTTTCTCGACACAAATTTATTGTCTACAGAGATTGAATTTCTTAAAAAACACTATGAATTCAGTGGGTTCGGATTAAAATTCTATTTCTGTTTTTCTTTTCTGTATATATTAATTTATATTTTCCAGAAATATTTTATAAATACACTTTACTAATATTATATACCTATTATTTTCTCGGCATGTGTGTTGTACATGCATCTCCAATCATTTAGTACAAGAATTCTTTTTTAAAATAATATACTACACAACTAAAACTTATCGATTATTTATGTTTAGTTCTTTGAATTTGGCATGATAGATTTAATATTTATGAGAACTATTAATTCGGAAAAAATGTTATAGTAAACAAAAAAATGATAGCAAACATGATAGTATTATTCAACCTTCAATAGCGGCGTCAACATGAGAACATACGCATATCTCTCGTGGGAATTCTGGCCGTGATTGTTGTGAGCACGTGATTTTTGTTGTGCTTAAATTATTTTTATATAATTTATTATAATTAGGATTTTTCTTTTATTATTCGAATTTTTAGGAATTAACTGCATGATTTTATATTTTGCTTGCATTTTGTGTGCATTTTTAGGCGTCATAAAAATGAAAATTATAAAACTAGCATATTTACATTTAGGACCTAATTTTAGATTTTGGATTAATTGAACATCATTAAAAATAAGGAAAAATAACAAAAATTAGCTCTTTTGCATTTTTACTTTTAATTTTTGGATTTTGGTCATAGTTTTCCTTTAAAATTAGGATTTAATCAATTTTGAGGAAATGAGTAGATTAATTTTAGGTTTAAATTAGGTTTAAATTAATTTAGCATTTACAATTATAAAAGGAAAAGATAAGTAAAACAGAAGAAGCGTAGAATTTGGTCTCCTTAATAAAAGACCCTTGTTTTGGGCCATTTTTAATAACCAGCCCAACAACCCCTTCCAAACCGTCCCCAGTCTAGGCCCAAATACCCTTTAACCCAGTCCAAACCTCCTCCGCCTGAAACGATGTCGTTACCCGGTTCATCTCGTCCGTTCATTCCTCACAGTCCAACGACATACGTTTGGTTTTGTTTTTAAATAAAACTGTCGAAACACGTTAGAATCCCTAGAGAACAAAAAATCATCTTCCTCGTACCTCTGTTCTCCGCCGACGCTCCGCCTTACCGCTGCCGCCCGGAAATCGTCGCCAGCATTGGTTAAGCTCCAAACCCACCCAAATTTACACTTGAACCCCCTTCTTTTCCTCTTTCCAACTCCCCAAAAACCAGCCTTCGAATCCTAGCGCAGCCCTTCGAATAATCAAATTTGTGGATACCACCTCCGTCGCACACGACGGTGCCACCACCAAACGGTCCCAAATTTACACCACAAAGCCTCCTCGTCTCCCTCTTCATGAATCCATAGCCTATAACCCTCAAACATTACCAGATCTCTTCGAATATCAAATTGAAAAACCCGGCTAAAAACCTAACCCTTCCAAATCCGCAAAAATTTACACCCTATACCCTTCTCTACCCCCTCACCACGAATCCTCATCCAGTTTATATCAAACATTTCTGGATCTACCCGAATTTCGAATCGAAAGTTGACCGGAAACCCTAGACACTCAAAGCTAGGGGTTCATGGGTTTTGGACTATGACTGTCTTTAATCTTGTGTTTTCTCAGGGAAACATATAATTAAGGATAGTTGTAATCCGGTTAGTCCCAAAGTTCGGATTGCATGCTACCATTAAGATAACTCTTCTAGTCTTTTCTTTTAATTTTAATTTTAATTATCTCTTTGTAGGTTGTTTTTATTCTAAATGTAGTTTTCCCTGGTTTCATTAATTCAGTCATGCTTTCGTCTTCCTTTTTCTGTTCTAGCAGTAGTCTATGCCTCATGTTTTTTTCTGGTTTAGTTTGGTTAGTTTTCAGTATTGTGATTGCTCTTCTGTGCTTATTGCTACTAGGATAAGTCCATGAACTAGTGATGTTTATTAGTTTTACCTGTTAAATGCATGTTCTATTAACAATTGCCTGTAGCTTGATGATTTAAATTGATGGGGATTCATTTAAGGTTAAGGAAAAATAGATTTGATGGAATGTATATGGTTGGGTATTACTGTTCTCCTACATCATTTTTTCCTATTTCGATTTCTTTTAGTTGATAGTTTACTGCTAGGCTTCGCTTTAGAATATTAGTATTAGTTAGAGTTAAATTTTATTTTCTGTTCAAATTGGTTCAATTGCCAGGATTTCTCTTTGATTGGCTTGGATATAGCTGCTTAGTCTAACATTGGTTTGTTTAAACAAATTAGAAATAGTTTTGAAAGTTAGTTTGGTAAGTTTGGTAATTTTAATCGAATAAAAGGGTAGTATAAGCTTTAAATATGAGGAATCTTGCATGTAACTGATTTAGAAACCCCTAGAACATTCTAGATGGGGCTCCAATAAGAATTTTAAGACTCTAATGCAGTAACTTGAGTAACAAGGCATAAATAAAAGGACCAATTGAGTAAAACTAAAAAATAAAAGAGGGACTAATAGGTAAAATCAGAATAGGAAGGCTGCACTAAGCCTTGTTTATAAAAGGGTATGCCATTACCTTCTTTCACAAGTCTTGGAAACCCAGAAAAATTTCCCTAAAGCCTCTTAAAATTCCCATAAATATTTTCTGCACGTTCTAGTATTAAATTTGAATTTCAAATCCAAAGAATATCAAAAATCTGAACTCTCAGTGTGGAAACACTACTACATTGAGTTCTCTGGGTCAATTTTAAGTTCTAGTCTTTAATTTCCATCTCTTAGCTCAACTTTCTGTTGCTGAAGTTACAGAAGTGTCCTGGGTTCAAATCTAACTCATTTTTGGGTGTATTTGAATTGTTTTGGTGTTTCATTGGTTGAATTTGGTGTTGGTTGTTTGGACATTGCTTTTTGAGTTTACAATCCTCTATTTTTTGTGCTGAACTGCTGTGATACTGCTCACTATCTTCTCCCTTTCTATTTCACTATAATACCAGGTACACATCTCCAATTTGCACTAAATGTAGCTCTTGAATATGGACTTAAATGAAACATCACGATAATTTGGCTTCCTGCCGTGTACTCGATTGAATTCCTATGTAATAGTAGTTGAATAGGTGTTGAGTGATGAGCATTTGTTTAATGGAGTTTAATTTGGACTTGTATTCACTGTACTTATAAAATTGGACAGTACTGGAGTGTATAAATTGCTTTGTTTTATTTTGCATTTGTGTAGCTGTTTAGTGTAGCTTTAGGGTAGTTCAAGTTTATTCAAAGGTAGAGACCTTGTTAATCGATAATGGGTAATTAGTTGTTCAGTGTAGCTCCAGGCATGGAACATGGATCTAAAATCAGCATTTAAATTGACACCTTGTAGTCTGTTTAACGCATTGTATGATCCTACATTGGCTTTAAAAATCGTCTCAATGTACAATGATTCCTGAAGATAGGTTTGATGGCTATATGGGTCAATTTGTTAAGAATGAACGGTATCATCCTCTTAAAATGTTTATTACTACAAGTCATTCAGTTATTCTGTGAACAATGCGTATGGCAATTTTCTGCTCTTAGCTGCACTTCCATAACTCAATGTTATTGAAATGGGCATCATAATTAGCAGCAACCATTAAAACTAATTTTGAAGTTGAAAATTCGATGTTTCATTTATTAAATCAGATTTGTGATTAATTTTCCGACCTAGTTGGTAGTCATATTATGACTTCTCATTTAAGTTATTGATGCAAATTCGTAACTCATGTTTTGGGCCTTCTGTGTTAAGTAGCAAATTTAAATTAGGAGGTCGTCGTCTTTTTTAAATTTGGACTTGAATCAAAGGCTTGAATGTTATTCATTAGGCCCAATTAGAGACGAATTCAACATAAAATGATAGTTTACTTTAGGTTGGCCTTCTAAAAACATAAAATGATGTGCGCCGCGCCAAATAAAACTCATAAATTTCTTGGCCCTCTTTAAATGCTCTATTGAAATACTTATAAATTCGGGACATGCCGTTTAGCGAACTTCACGACTTCCTGAAAGATAATAATACATTAGTCGATTTAGGCGCATCTTATTATAATTTTATCTTCCTAAATATGGGTGTGCATTTCATGTGACCCAAATCCAAATCCCAAAACGTTGAATAAATGTGTCGAGGATCCGGGTCATTTCATGTGACGTGATCCAAAAACATGTTTCAAAAGATGTTCAATTTCTTAAAAATTTAATTTAAAGCGGTAAATAATTCTAAAATTTTCACAATAGGATAACAAGTATTTAAAATCATATATTAGCCAAATATAATAGTTGAGCGACCATGCTAGAACCACGGAATTCGAGAGTGCTTAATACCTTCTCCCAGGTTAACAGAATTACTTACTCGAATTTCTGGTTCACGGACTGTTAAACAGAGTCATTCTTTTCCTCGATTCAGGATTCAACTAATGACTTGGGACACCATTAATTATCCCAAGTGGCGACTCTGAAAATATAGTAAATAAATCTCATTTCGTTTGTCCTTAAATTGGAAAAACTCCGTTAACTACGCCCTTCGCCGGGGTTGTAGTGTCCAAAGGAGGTGTGACAGCTTTGGCGACTCTAATCGGGATCGTTCCAGAATCTATGGTTCAGGGTTCAAGATTTTGAGCTTAGAGTAATTTTTGTATTTGGCTTTTCTGATTTTCCTACATGTCCCATGCTATATGTGCGAAATGTTTTGCCGCTTTGATATTTGTTGAACTGTATATAAACTGCTGCGAAACTCTTCCTCTCCCTTAGTCTTCTAAATCATGGAGAAGGGTGCACTTCGTGTGACTTCTCTTATTATTAGAGTCATACCCCATATAGAATGACGTTTGGATAAGTTGCTAAGCCGGCGGAGCTTTTGCATCCCCGGTACGCTGCCCCCTGCTCGTGTTGTCCACTCGGGTAAGCCAGGTCTAAAACAGTAAACCCAGGGCTTAAACTTAGCATAACGACACCTCGTTCTAGATCCCTAGCAGGAACGTTTGTTTGCATCATGTGCATTTGACTTAGGGGACTCAACACAAGGGTTGGGTCCGTCTAGGACAGGTAACCTAAAAAGAAAAGACCATCCTGATGCATCTTACGTGCCACTTGTGCATTTATTTACTCGGCTTTGCATGTTGAACGACTTATGAATAATGGGAAAGAGTTGCAAGCAAGTGGCAGTTTTAGGAATAAATGAGGATATCCAACCTTCTTGGAAATTCAGTAGTAACCAAAGCTCTGCCGGATTTTTTGCGAAAAAGAAAAGAAAACCTTTTATGTTTTTCAATTTAGCCCGAACTACGCCAGTTTGATTCTCACCAGATGTGAGATACGTAGGTAACCCTCATCGGGTCCAACTTCCCTTTTAAAAAAATAGCCGAAAAATGTCAAAGTTTTTATAGTTGTCCTAAATAAATAGGGTGATACCATTCTTGTTAAAACAAATTGAATGCCCCCAAAAGGACACCGGAAGGCTGTTTTTGCAAGAAAAGCCACCCGTAGTCATATTTAAATGGTTTGTGGGCGCAACCTTAAAATCTTCCCCGCATAAGTGCTGAAAGGTCGTATCGGCAAGACCATGACCTTTTTTTCTTAAATGAAGAAATTTTTGCAAAAACAAAATAGCCATTTTTCTTTTTTAGGTCAAAATAAATCATTAAATCCCCTTTGAATAAATGTGCTGGATGAATACCACTGACATCGAACCCTTCTCAGTCCTGAGTGAGATCCCTTTGAAGCTCCACATGTGGTGGAATGACTTGGGAAAAGGTATCTGAGAAACCGTGGTCAAGATTTTGGGTGGTCTCGTCGGATTGTTAAACATCAAACCAAGAAGAGATATTATTGAATTATTGATACCATTCTAGGACCCAACCCGTAATGTATTCTGGTTCTCATACTTTGAGCTTATACCGACACTAGAGGAGATTTTGGGATATGTATGTCTCAACGGGAACCTCAGGAGTAGATATGCATTGGCACCGAGACCGGTAACCATCCAAAGATTCGTGGACTTGTTGAGCCTTCGTCAGGACATAAAAGATAAGCATCTATCAGAAGGGTGTTGCACACTTCATTTCTTATACAACCGATATGGCAACCTGAAAGGTTTCGAGGAGCCCAATACCAGTTTGACACATACTGGAAACAAAGATAAATGTGAGGCATGTCGGGGATCGGCATTCATGGTATTGGGCTCCTCGAACCACTTGGAATATTCTAAACCGTCCACAGTGACGAAGACCTGAGCCGACAAGTCATTGAGTTAGGTCCAAAAGATACATTTCTGTAAGATAAAATACGGCAAATATGGAATGAGTGCAGATACCTTGATCCTAAGACTATAGTACAGGATTTGGCTAGAGGCGAAGTGGATCCCAAATACTTGACCTGGTTTGGTAAAAGATTTCAAATCCCAAAGAGACCCGCCAAAAGGCCTTATGTACAACAATTCAGAGACTTGGCCCAGGTGCAGTGGGAGTGGCTAGCCAAAGAAAAGGAATATCGAACAAGAATAGGGAAGTTGGAACAACAAGTTCGAGATCTTCAATTTGAGAAAACTATGGAAGCTGCAACTGATGAAGGTGATAAAAAGAAACTGGCCCAATAGAATGAAGCTCTCAAGGCTCGAATTCAATAGATGAAAATAGCCGCTAGAAATCAAGAAAGAAGTCGGTCTGATGAGAGGTTGATAAAATGGCTGAAGAAGCAAATCACAGAATGTCAGGAAGAATTGGAGAAATTCGAAGGAAACATGGAAAAACTTCGGGCCCAATGGGCAAAGTAGACAGAGGAAAGAGCTCAGTTTGTACAACAAATGAAAAGGAATTATGAGGGAACCATTGCTAATTTGAAGAGAAAAATTAACGCCTTTGAAAATATGGCATTCTGACAGGACAAGGAATTTCATGCTGAGAGGGAACAATGAAACGGGCTAATCGCTGACATGGAGAAGTAAATAAAACTGTTGCGAGACCATGACTTCCATGATTCCTAGCTGCTAGAAGCTCGTAACCAACAGATAAGCCGACTACTCCAAGAAAAGGGCCGGATCTGGGAAAGAATCCGAGGCATTGGAGATTATATTGTCATGAAATGTCAGGCCGATGAACGAATGGGTCGTACCAATTTCTTTTCTACGGTGATGATATTTGTTCGTCAAGTTATGAATGATTTGGAACAGTTACAAAGGAGTCTTGCACGTAGGCCTGCAGCGATGCCGAATGATGCCTGGCGGGCCCTAGGATTTGAAGCTTTAATGTACTCTTGACCTAGTTTAGTCATCGAACTTGTATTTTGTCATTTTTAGTATGTTTTGTAGTTTTCCTCTTAGGAAAAAAAAATAGTCTAGCATCTTTGTAATCAGAGTTTTTATTAATGAAAATTTGAAAATCCCAAAAAAAATTGTTTCCTTATTTTTCTATTTATTTGCAAGAACTACGCTCGGTGTGATTCATGCGGGGTCCTGATACGTAGGTAATCTACATAGGATTCGACCGTAACGAAATTAAAGAGAAAAGGAAAAAAGGGGGCAAAAAAAAAAAGAAACAAAGGGAGGGAGAGTAAGAGGATAAAGCTAAGGCCTTGCAAATAAAGAAAAGGGAAAGCCGGGATGATGCAAGCAACCCGATGCATGTAGTAACCAAAGGATTGTTTAGGTTCATTCATCTCCAAATATGTGGCTGCCTATATGTCAAAACCTAACCATTAACAAGTTTATGTGTTTCCAGCATAGATATGTGGTTAGTACTTGCGACATTCTGGAAACTCACTCCTACAACACGCTGTCTAAGAGCAAGCAAATCATGGCCAATCAGGAAGCCGATGTCAGCATTATTGACCCCTCCAAAGAGGTAGAGGAATTGGATGTTAATGCCATGAATGAGGAAATGTACAAACTGAAACACCAAATGGCTGAGATGTACTAAGCATGGGCGAGAGGACAGCCACCACCAACCTATCCTGCTAACCCAACCTTCATCCTACCACTGGCCCAAGCTCATGACCATTCCATCACTGATCCACCCCCAAGTTTTCCTGTATACTCGCAGCACCAGGGTACGACCTCTCAAACACCCCCAGCTCCACTACCAAAAGCCGCTCCTCACCTCTCTCCACCAATTGCTCCCATTTATGTGGAACCTCCTCCTCCCGCACTCCACAGGTCATCAAGTGAGCCCTTGTTTCAAGCGTATGAAAAGCAGTACTACCCACCAAAACCCGCTGTCATAGCCCATGAACCTTACTCTTATGCTCCCCATTTCGAAAATCCCGGTGGGAGTCGAAAAGCCAATTAAAACTCCTGAGAAAGAGGAGGTTCTCATAAAGATTAGAAGTTTATAACAACCGTTCAGGCACATGCGAGGATGAGGCAGCCAGGTGAGCGTGGCATTCAAGGACCTTTCTTCATTTCCAGACGTGCAGTTGCCTCAAGGTTTTAAGATGCCTAAATTGTACTTATATGATGGACATGGTGATCCAGTCGCACATCTAAGGGGATTTTACAGCAAAATGAGAGGAGCATGGGGAAAACATGAATTGCTAATGGCATACTTCAGCCAAACTTTAAGTGGGTCGGCATTGGAATGGTACACTCGGCAGGATCACAATCAGTGGTATACTTAGGATGACGTGGCACAAGCGTTCGCTTGTCACTTTTAATATAATCTCAAAATTATCCCGGACCGTCTTTCTTTGATAAAATCGGAGAATAAACACGATGAGAGTTTCAGGGAATACAATTTTCATTGGAGAGAATAGGCAGCCAAGGTTGATCCCCCAATGAATGAGAGTGAGATGGTGGATTATATCCTGCAAGCTTTGGAGCCTACGTATTTCGGGCATTTGGTATCGACAGTAGGTAAATCTTTCAACGAGGTAGTTAAAATGGGGAGTATAGTCAAGGAATGCCTCAAATCCGACAAGATCATGAGCTACTCTACAATCAAGGCGACCACTCAGGCCATCTAGGGTGGGGCTTGGGGAACATTTGGAAAGAAGAAGGAGGAAGTAACAATAAATGAGTCGGGAACTTGGTTCAGGCCTCGGACTCCATCCTATTACAGTCAACTCTGTCCCCAACACGAAACATACCCACACGCTCCATATGGTCCACCACAACATTACTACCTACCGACAGAACCCCGATTCTCAGTCCATCACGTATAAGCATATACCTAACCTCCGACCCAGGCACAATGGCGTGCACCAGCTCCACAAAATAATTATCCATCTCCACCAGACAATTACCCTCCAAAAGCCTACCTGCAACCTCCCATACTGGCTTTTCGGGCCAAACAAGTTCTAAAAAGTGGAAGAGTGCAGAGGAAGAAAACTTTCACACAATTGGGAGAGTCGTATATTATCTTGTTCCACAGATTGAGGCAGCTGGACATGCTGATGCCAATCGAAGAAAAATTACACAATTCTCCTCCAAAAAATCTAGATTACTCTGTTAGCTGTGAATACTGTTCCGGTGCCCCGGGGCATGATACCGAAAATCCGTTGCCCGCAAGCTCCCATTAATTGATATTGTTCTGTTACATTTGAAGAATGCTATCTAGGAACTTATTGACTCCTATAAAATCCAAGTGCAAGCTCCGGAGGCACCCAACATCAATCAAAACCCGTTGCCAGCATATCAGGAGACCAATATGATTGATATAGTATAGAAGGGGGAGAGCGTATAAAGCCCTCAAAACGGTAATGATGATTAAATCTAGTGATGTCAAGACAAAAAAGAGTATGAGCAATGAGAAGTCAGTGATCAAGATAAAGGGAATAAACATCAAACCTGTTATGGTTCAAAGGATGTCATCATGTATAGTTGCACCAAAACAGGAAAAGGCCAAAGTGATAGTACACGGGGCAGCTATAGAACCCGTCATAATTTTGGAACATGCTCGCATAGAGCCTGTCATTGTAAAACCAGTAATCTAGCTGCCAATCATCGACAACAAAGCCGTTCTTTGCAGTTATGAGCAAGAAATAGTAATTTACAAAGTGGAGGAAGTTAGGGAGGAAGTTTGCGAAGCCCGGGGTTTGACTCGGTCAGGGAGATTCTTCACCCCTGAGTAGTTGAGGAAAAACAAGATCCCCAAGGATAACCAAGAATTGGAAAAGAAAGCTGTATCAGAAGAAGAGGTAGAAGAATTCCCGAGGAAAATGAAAATGCAGGACTACTCAATCATAGAGAAATTGAGGATAAAACCAGCTAAGATCTCCTTACTGTCCTTGTTAATACATTCAGATGAATGCCGCCGGGCGCCGATGAAGATTCTGAACGAAGCCCACGTCCTTGATAAAATCACAATGAATCATTTGGAGAAAATTGCAAACAAGATATTCGAGGTAAATCGGGTCACTTTCTCTGACGATGAGTTGCCCATGGAGGGCATTGAGCACAATCTGATCCTTTATTTGACGGTGGATGCTGTGGTCACCCGAGTTCTAGTTGACAACGGGTCCAGTGCAAATATTTGTCCGCTCTCCATATTGATCAAGATGAAGGTGGAAAATGAAAGGGTCCACAAGAATCACATTTGTGTTCAGGGATTCGATGGCGGCGACAAAGACTTAGGAGGGGATATAGTGCTGGAACTAACAATAGGGCCCGTTGAGTTCACCATGGAATTTCAAGTGCTGGACGTGGTAGTTTCTTATAACCTATTGTTTGTCAGGCCTTGGATTCACACAGCCAAGGCAGTGCCATCTACTTCGCACCAGATGGTCAAATTTGAATGGGACAGGTAAGAGATTGTGGTACATGGTGAAGATAATCAGTGTGTCTCGGGTGATGCCATCGTACCTTTTATTGAATCTGAAAACAGCAAGGGTCCATGGATCTACCAGGTATTCGACACGGTGTTAGTTGAGAAGATCCTAGAAGGTGAAGTTTTCACAACTCTAAAGATAGCAGCCGCGTCAGTCACGGTAGCTTCAGAAATGTTGAAAAATAGTTTCATGCCCGGCAAGGGATTGGGTGCTTCCCTAAAAGGCATCGTGCAACCAGTGTCTCTCCCCAAGAATTTGGACACTTTTGGTCTATGGTTCAAGCCTACAGCTGCAGACATAAGGCGAGCCAGAAAGTTGAAGCAGAAGTCAACAACTGGGAAGCCATTCCTCTTCCCACCCGAAAGGAGTCGTGGTAGTCGGCCTCTTTTTTCTTTCAGTTTAGTTTGGATTAGCTTCAAAGTTGTTAATATAATTGTTATTTCTGTCCATTTGGTTGTGTAAACTCTATTATCCTTTTGATCCCAATAAAATGCAATTTCTTTTCCAGCAATGCTGATTGTTTCCATTTTTCTTTTCTCTTTTATACAGTTATTTTTATACTGGTTCCAATAATCTAACATGCATAAGGACTCTCTGGCCCAGTATTAAAAATCTGTCTAGTTCATAAATAATAATTCAAGAAGTAGAACATGCGGATGAACCAAAGTAGGACAAGGAAAGGGCATGGATGAAAGTAGTAAAGAGTTGAGCCAATTTGAGGAGAACATTAAACCAAACATGAGCGATATAGATGAAGTTAATTTAGGGGGCCCGGTCCCAGATAATGTTAGAGAAACCAAAATAAGTGTTCATCTGGAGTCACAGCTTTGGAAAAAAATAATTGAAGTACTGCTTGAATACAAAGATGTCTTTGCATGGTCATACGATGATATTCCTGGATTAAGCACTGACTTGGTGGTTCACAAATTGCCTACTGACATAGCCTGCCCTCCCGTCAAACAAAAGTTGAGAAAGTTTAAAACTGATGTGAGCATGAAAATAAAAGAGGAAGTGACCAAGCAGTTTGAGGAAAAAGTTATCTGAGTCACACGATATCCCACCTGGTTAGCTAATATTGTTACCATTCCAAAAAAGGATGGTAAAACTAGGGTGTGTGTCTATTATCGTGATCTCAACAAAGCAAGTCCAAAGGACAACTTTTCACTGCCGAACATTCATATATTGATTGACAATTGTGCGAAGCACGAGACTGGGTCATTTATGGATTGCTACGCAGGTTACCACCAGATCTTAATGGATGAAGAAGATACGGAGAAAACAACATTCATCACGCCATGGGGGACATATTGCTATAAGGTCATGCCTTTTGGTTTGAAGAACTCTGGGTCAATGTATATGAGGGCAATGACAACCATTTTTCACGATATGATACATAAGAAAATTGAGGTCTATGTGGATGATGTGATTGTGAAGTCCATAAAGCAATCCGATTATGTCAAAGATCTGAGGAAATTCTTCCAGAGGCTCCGCAGGTATGATCTCAAACTCAACTCGGCAAAATGCGCATTTGGGGTCCCCTCAGGGAAGTTGCTAGGGTTCATAGTCTGTTGATGAAACATTGAACTAGATCCATCAAAGATCAAAGCTATAAAGGAACTACCACCACCGAAGAACAAAATAGAGGTGATGAATCTATTGGGAAGATTGAATTACATCAGTCGATTCATTGCTCAGCTCACAACCATCTGTGAGCCCATTTTTAAGCTATTGAAAAAAGATGCTGCAGTGAAATGGAAAGGAGAGTGCCAGGAGGCTTTTGATAAGATAAAGGAATATTTGTCGAACCCACTAATGTTGGTCCTACCTAAACCAATAAGGCCCTTGATATTATATTTGACAGTCTTGGACAACACATTTGGATGCGTGTTGGGTCAGCACGACATCACAGGGAGGAAAGAGCAGGCTATATACTACCTCAACAAGAAATTTACAGCCTACGAGGTTAAGTATACTCATCTTGAAAGGACATGCTATGCCTTGACGTGGGTAGCCCAGAAGCTAAAACATTACTTATCATTATATACCACTTAAATCATCTCACATCTGGACCCATTGAAGTACATTTTCACGAAGCCCATACCCACAGGGAGGCTCGCGAAATGGAAAATCTTGCTAATTGAGTTTGACATTGTCTAAGTGACTAGGACTGCAATAAATGCATAGGAATTGGCTAATCATTTAGCCGAGAATCCGATAGACGAATAATATGAAACTTTAAAGACATACTTCCCGGACGAGGAAGTAATGCATATTGATGAAATAGAACAGGGAAAGAAATCAAGATGGAAATTGTTTTTCGATGGGGCCGCCAACATGAAAGGCGTCGGGATAGGAGCAATACTCATTTCGAAAGAATGGTATCATTATCCAGTCACAGCTCAACTCCATTTCTATTGCACCAACAATATGGCAGAATTTGAGGCATGTATTTTGGGTTTGAGGTTGGCAGTAGACATAGGTGTCAATGAAGTCTTGGTCCTGGGAGACTCAGGCATTTTGGTACACCAAATTCAAGGGGAGTGGCAAACAAGAGATTTAAAGCTCATACCATACCAACAATGCTTGGATAATCTTTGTCAACAATTTCAGTCAATAGAGTTGAGGCACATCCCTAGAATTCACAATGAGGTTGCTGATGCCTTGGCTACTTTGGCGTCAATGTTACATCATCCATATAAGGCTTATGTTGACCTAATATATATCCAGGTCCATGATCAACATGCTTATTGAAACATGCTGGAAGAAGAGCTTGATGGTGAGCCTTGGTTCCACGACATCAGAGAATATATCAGGATGAGTGTGTACCCGGTACAAGCCACAAGTGACCAGAAGAGAAGAATCCATCGTTTGTCAAGTGGGTTCTTCTTGAATGGAGGCATATTATACAAAAAATGCCAGATCATTGTTTGTTAAGATGTGAAGATGCTGGGCAGACTACAGCCCTCATTAATGAGGTGCATACTGGATTTTCCGGGCCGCACATGAGCAGATTTGTTCCGGCAAAGAAGATTCTCTGGGCAGGATATTATTCGCTGACTATTGAGTGGGATTGTATCAGTTTCGTGCACAAATGACATCAATGTCAGGTGCACGGAGACTTGATTCACTCCCCACCGTGTGAATTGCACATGATGTTTGCACCATGGCCTTTTGTTTGTTGGGCCATGGACGTCATCGGGCCCATCGAGCCAACAGCTTCCAACGGACACAGGTTCATCCTGGTTGCTATCGACTATTTCACCAAATGGGTTGAAGCCAAGACCTTCAAAGAAGTGACCAATAAAGCAGTGGTCGACTTTGTACATGCGAATATTATTTGTTGGTTTAGAATCCCCAAGACTCTCATCACTGATAATGGGGCAAATCTCAACAGTAATTAGATGAAAGAGGTATGTCAGCAAATTAAGATTACACATTGCAATTACACCCCGTACCACCCCAAGGCGAATGTAGCAGTCGAGGCAGCCAATAAGAACATAAAGAAGATATTTTGAAAAATGGTGGAAGGGTCCAGGTAGTGGCATGGGAAGCTACCCATTTGCACTGTTAGGCTATCGCACTACCGTCCGCACTACGGTAGGGGCAAGGCCATATTTGTTGGTATATGCCACAAAAGTAGTAATCCCGACTGAAGTTTAAATCCCCTCCCTTTGGATTTTGGTCGAAGTAGGAATCAACGATGAAGAATGAGTTAAAACCCGTCTGGAGAAATTGTGTTTGATTGATGAGAAAGGTTGGCAGCAGTGTATCAGGGCTAGTTGTATCAAGAACGAATGGCCAGAGCATATAACAAGAAAGTGCATGCAAGAAAGTTTGAAGTGGGTCAATTGGTGTTGAAACGCATCCTTCCTCACTAGGCAGAGCCAAAGGGCAAGTTTGCTCCAAACTGGTAAGGACCCTTTGTCGTGTCAAGAGTGTCATCCAATTGGGCGATGTATTTACTAGACGTGGAAGGAAAATATGTAGAAATGGCTATCAATTCAGATGCAGTCAAAAGATACTATGTATGACTTTCTTTTGTTTGAATCATTATCTTTACTTGGCATGCTTGTTTTTACTTGGCATGTTTTGAAGATTGAAATGACAAAGGAATTTTATTCACCTATCTAAACACTTTACCCTTTGTTAGTCCTCTAGAGCTTGCACAGTTGGTTGTATTTTACCTATGCTTCAGCCTTTTCATCAGTGATCATGTGACTTCGAACAAGCCCGAGCTGTACCAAATCATTGTGATTGTCTTCCAGCCAGCCTAAATGGTGTGGGGTACAACCAGCATGGTAGAGATCTGGTTTGATGGTGTCTTTTCCTAAGACAATTTTGCAATGCCACATATGCTGAGCCTGGCACCTGTATGGACTATCGTCATCCAAGAATTTGGCTCGGAAGTGACTCATCTTGTCGACCCTTGGTATTACCTGCTTCCTACCTGCCTATCTCAAAACCCGGAGAGGGACGTATAGGTAGGTCCCTCTGAAACCGATCAGTATCAAAAATAGCGCATCCCTAGATCGAGTGATGAATCCTTCAGTAGGGAACCACTCGAACATCTATTGCACTTGATCCTCGGTAATATCGTCAAAAGAGTTCAACCTATTCTCTAGCATTTTCTTGTTGGGCGAAGATGCCGGGCATGTGATTCATTCGTTTTGGGTGATGAAAGGCGATATGATCATCCCAGTCTCTACGATAGATTTCCTATCGGTACTCACCCTTTTGAAGGTGTTCCATGAGCCATAATTGAAGTAGTAAATTACAATTCTCAAAATTCTTGGCTCCATGTTGACGCATTTCTAGGGCTCGATATATTTCTACACCTATCACTGGCACAAGAGTAAATAGTTGTCCGTTAATTCATTCCATTAAGGTTTTTGAGACCATGGATAGATATTGGAGGTCAAGTTCCCTTGGTTTAGCTGAGCATAGAGGTACGTCCTCATTTACTCATCATATATGTAAGAGTTGCCCTAGTCGGCTTGTTAGTTGTCAGTATGACTGTGAGGGTAATGAAGCACAGAATGCTAAGTGTTAGATTCAGATGCTGGGATTTTTGTGAGTTGTGGCTTGTCCGAGATTTGGTAAATTTGTGGAAATAGTCGAATGAGACCGTAGGACATGAGGTGTTGTTTTGCCTTTCCCATTACTGTGTTGTGATCTTAAAAGTCGGAATGTGTTTTTCCGTCATTATGTATCATAACCTTTATATTCTCGTTGTTACTTGTTGTTCTTTTTCCCTCATTGTGATTCTAGCATTATTAGTCACTCTTTGCACTCTCTACCTAATATATGTATATCATTTCATATGTTCCTATAATTATACTTTTTATTTGACCGGTAAGTGTCTTGACTATCCCTCGTCACTACCCCATTGAGGTTTGTCTTGATACTTACTGGGCACCGCCGTGGTGTGCTCATGCTACTCTTCTGCACATTTTTTTGTGCAGATACAGGTACTTCCACTCAGATCCGTTAGCCTTGGAAGGAGGCGTATGGGTAGAGACTTTAAGATATATCTTCTACATCCGCAGACTGAGTAGTCCGTTTCCAGCTTTCTATAATAAGTATAGATCTGCCTGTAATTTTTTCGTTGCATAGATATTCTTAAGGAAGAGCCTCTTATGTATCGCTTAGCTTGTGGTATGTGAGATTCCGGGTTTTGGGAATTTTTGTTAGCCTCAAGAGTTGTTATTGTTTGTTCCTAGTGGCACCTTAAATACATATTTATTTTACTCAACCAGTTTTAACTATTCTTCCGCCATTTATTGTTTATCTTCCGCATTGTTGGGCTTACCTAGTCGTAGGGACTAGGTGATGTCACTACATGTTCACGGAGGGCAAATTGGGGTCGTGACAAGTTGGTATTAGAGCTCTAGGCTCATAGGATTCATAGATCACAAGCCAGTTTATTAGAGTCTCGTGGATTAGTACGGAGACGTCTATACTTATCTTCGAGAGGCTATGTAACCGTTAGGTAAAATTCCACTTCATTTGATTTCCCTATCGTGCGAGACTCGACATTCACAATCCTAAACCTCTGTCTTCTACTCTCTTACTGATGGTGAGGACACATATTATCTAAGGTGATCAGGCACCCATGCCCCTGCTACAGCCATTGGAGGTCCCGGACAATGTTGAGTTCGAAGACGTACACGTGATGCAGTGAGAGCACCTGCGTGAGCGGCCGCCAATATACCATCACCAGATGCAGCCGGAGTACAGGCACCTGACACGCCTACTTCTACTACTACTCCAGCCTTTCAAGAGACATTGGCACATTTCATGAGTATGTACTCCACGTTGTCTCGGGCAGGATTGCTTCCCCTTGCTGCAGCCACATCCTAGGACATGGGAGGAACACAGACTCCCGCTGCCTGCACTCCTGAGCAGAGAGTGCATGTTGAGCAGGTCCTGAGATTATTCCTACCGCTTATAGCACCAGTTCAGCCAGAGGATAGGGCAGCAACTTCCGAGCAGGAGTAGATGAGACTAGAGAGACTTAAGAAGTATGATCCTCTGGTATTTAGTGAGTTAGCATCGAACAATGCTTTGGGGTTTCTTGATGAGTGTTACCTCATTCTCCGTACCATGGGCATCTCTGGATTGAGCAGGGTTTCTTTCACTACTTTCCAACTTCGAGGAGCCGCCTATGATTGGAGGTGCACCTTTGAGTTTGACAGCCCAGACGAGGTGGCTTCACTGACTTTTGCCCAATTTTAAGATATGTTTATGAGGGAGTTTGTTCCTCAGAGTCTCAGGGATGCATGGCGTGCGAAGTTTGAGCATTTGTGCCATGGTGCCATTACCGTCTCAGAGTATGTTGTCTGTTACACCAGTTTGGCTAGACATGCCCTAGCCTTGGTTTCTAGCGTTCACAAGAAGGTTTGCCGGTTCATTGAGGGGCTTATTCCCAATATCAGGTCCAGTGTGGCTCGCAAGTTAGAGATAGATATCCCATATCAGCACGTGGTGAACATTGCTAGGGGGATAGAGGATATGCATACTAGAGAGAGAGAGAGAGAGAGAGCAGGTACGGTAATGAGAGG
Organism: Nicotiana benthamiana; assembly: GCA_034376525.1. NCBI lineage: Eukaryota > Viridiplantae > Streptophyta > Magnoliopsida > Solanales > Solanaceae > Nicotiana > Nicotiana benthamiana. The sequence goes on along the minus strand of CM067329.1, from coordinate 14,898,843 downwards.
GAGAGCAGACGAGACCAAGAGAGAGAGTTTGAGGAGGCGAGGAGGCCTCGTAGACCGGGTAGATATATTGGTCCTTTTTTTGGAGGCAGGGTACATCATGGTTGAGGTTTTGCTAGTCAGCCGATGTAGTTCGCGCTTAAGGCTTTACATGGTGACTCATGTGTTAATGGGTCTCGAAGTACCCGTACCGCACCATTCCCATCATCTCGTTAGTAGAGAGGGTGCTTTGAGTGTGTAGATACTATCCACAATGTGAGAAATTGTCATAGACTTCAGAGCGATGTGTCACAGCGAGGTATTCAAGTAGGTAGAGGGCGCCCAAGAGGGGGGGGCAAGCTCATTGATGTGTTTCATATATTAGGTTTGAGGCCGGTGCGCCAGCTAATGTAATTGAGGTACAAATTCAGTTTGTTATAGTGGGCTCTATCTGTAGTTCATCACAGTTTTGCTTATCGAGGTGAGTTGCCCTATCTGTTGTTCCATTGTGGGTTCATTTCATGATTGTACTCTATTTGCGTGATTAATCTATTAGTAGGTTATATGAGTGATAGCCTGTCTCTCATCTATTTCTAGATGATGTCGAGAGTTATGAGACTAGTAGTAAGTTCCTATAGTCTGCTTCGATATGTTTGATGTGATTTTGGAGTATCCTTTGTTACGAGCTGTGATTCTTGTGCTACACCGGTGTGGGAGCCAATTTGTGTTGTAAATTGTAGACGGAATTGATCTACTGAGAGTCTATAGATGGGTCGATGTGAACCCTACTTGTGATTTAGTGTTCAGGGTGGGACCCTCCACTTCAGGTGATTTGATATGTTGAGACCAGGTTGTGTACCGTTGTGGGAGTTATATCCTTGTGAGTCTTTAATATGTTTCATTCTTTCTTGTTTGATATTTGTAGATTAGTGTTTTAGAAAAATCGTGCTAGTTTGACTTGTTTGATAGTTCCCTTATGTGTTTTCCTTTCCAATATTCGTCCATCTTCGTTTCATGCCTCTTGAGTTCTAGTTTGTGGGGTGCATGCCCGTTGGTAATACCTAGGATTTGGTTATTTGGACGGTTTGAGCTGGAAGAGGCTCGGTTGATGGGTATATAATTGGTTAGAGAGGCCTTGGACAAGGTCAAGATCATTTAGAATAGGCTTCATTTAGCTTAGTCTAGGCAAAAGAGTTATGCAGGCTGCAAGGTTCGAAGTGTGGCATTTATGGTTGGTAACCGGGTATTGCTACAAGTGTCGTCTATAGTAGGTGTGATGAAATTTGTAAAGAAGGGCAAGCATAGCCCTAGGTTCATTGGTGCGTTTGAGATTCTTGATCGAGTAGGAGAGGTGGCTTACAGACATGCATTGTCACCCATATTATCAGTCGTGCGTCCAGTTTTTCATGTATCCATGCTCCGGAAGTATCACGGTGACCCAGCCTACATGTTAGATTTCAACACTGTCTAGTTAGACAAAGACTTGCCTAATGAAGAGGACCCGGTAGCTATTCTAGACCAGCAGGTTCGTTAGTTGAAGTCCAAGAGTTTTCCATCTATCCGTGTCCAGTGGAGAGGTCAGCCTTCTAAGGCATCGACCTGAGAGTCTGAGTCTGATATGCGGAATCGCTATCCTCATATTTTTCCTGACTCGGGTACTTCCTTCTTTTGTCCGTTCAAGGACGAACGGTTGTTTTAGTGGTGGAGGATGTGACGACCCAACGGGGTTAGCACTTGTTTTCTTACCTATTTTGTGCTTTCGAGGCCTTGAAGATATCATTTGGGATTGCCTTGATTTGCATGCACAGTCTGTGCACGTAGCAGGAACGCTTAAATATGAATTGTGTGAGAAAAATGCAAAATTTTGATATTAAGTTGTATAAATTTGAATTTGGTCAACATTTTGGGTAAACGAAATGGGACCCATAATTTGACGGTACCGGAGGGTCCATACAAAAATATGGGACTTGGGCGTATGCTCGGAATCGAATTCCGAGGTCTTCTGCCCTAGAAATGAATTTTTATGTGAAATTATTTTCTAAAAGTGATTAAGGAAATAGAACTAAAATTTGATTAAAAGATTACGTTATCAGTCTCGTATTTTGGTTCTGGTGCCCGGTACAAGTCTTATTTATGGTTTAAGTGCTTTCTATAAAGATTGGTTGAAAACGGACGTCATTTGACATGTTTCAGACTTAAAATGTGAATTTGATATTTTGTGAAAATTTGGAGGAAATCATGATTTTTGAGGTTTGATTCGATGTATGTGATGTTATTTTGGAAATTTAATCACACGAGTAAGTCTGTATGTTGTTTTTAAGGTCTTGTGTATATCTGGTTTGGAGACCCGAGGGCTTGGGTGAGTTCTGGATAAATGTCGGAGTGCACTTTGAACCATGGGAAAAACATGATATTCCCAGTCCTGCAACCTTTGCATTTGCTAAGAGAGACTCGCAAATGCAAAAAAGGTATAGCTAGTTGGAATCGCAAATGAGATTGATTTTCTTGCAATGCGAAGGCACTCACCTTGTTCAGGGATTGCAAATGCAATCATTCTATCGCAAATGCGAAAGCTGGACTATTGCAAATGCGACATCTCTGTTCGCAAATGCAAAGTCCCAACTATGCTCAAGGTTCGGAAATGCGAACAATTCTTCGCATTTCAAGAACCTTGCAAACCTACCTTCGCATTTCCCACAACTGATGCCTGCATATTTTACACTTCCGAATTTTTGAGCCATTTTAACATTCTTTCAAAACACAAACCTCTTTGGGCGGTTTTCCAAGAACAAGACTTCTTCCAAATCATTTGTAAGTTGGTTGTTACTCATTTATTTCATTCTTTAACATCATTTAACATGATTTCCACTTCAATGCTTTTTATGGGTGAAATTGGAGGTTTTGGGTAGAAACTAGGTTTTTCTAAAATTGGGAATTTGGACCTCAATTTGAGGTCCAATTTCAAAATAAATCATATATTTGTGTTAGTGGGAGAATGTGTAACCGGGTTTTGGTACAAACCCCATGTTTGGACCACGTTGGCCCGAGGGGTGTTTTGGTCGTTTTACCTAAATTTGCATCATAGCTTGAGTTAAATAGTAGAATCAAATGTTGGAGATGTTATTTACAGCATGTGATTGAATTGAATAGATTCGGGCCATTCGAAATCGAGTAATCTTGGCAAGAACGGGGTTGCTGGTTGATTTTAGCTGGTTCGAGGTAAGTATCTTGCCTAACGTTGTGGGGGAGACTTCCCCATAGGATTGGAGTCTTCTGTGTTGCTTGTATTCCTTGCACGTGAGGTGACGAACGCGTGCTCGGATTTATTTGTGAATAATTTGCTCCTTTTAGGCTCTTAGATCCTTGTAATCACCGAATATGAAGTTGTTCTTGATACGATTGAGTGTCCTGTTACTAGTTTCACCTCTACATGTCTTACTTGGAATTTATTTGCCTATTTGGTTTGTTCTTGTTGCCTAATCGATTTTTAGTTGATTAACTATGGACCCTTACCCTTCTCTAGTCACATTATCATTCCTAACTGCTCGTCTTTATTTGGAAAGCATTATTTCCATCTCTCGTGTAATTAATTGCTCTTAATTGAAAAGAAGTTAGACATTCCATGTTTAGTTAATATTCCCTTAATTATAATTATTGGTTCATGTTAACTTCCTTGTTATTGAACTGGGTATTTCTGAATCGTTGCTTCTTATCATATATTCCTTGTTGAGTTTTCCTTGTTGCGCTTAGCATTTTTCTGTTACAGTTATTCCTTGTGAGTTAGTTGTACTGCCTTTTGGTCAATGGAAATACCTGACTGATTCTCTTGCATCGTTCATGTATATATTGTATTTGTTGTTGTTGTACTTGATATTATGATGCATGAGGCTTCTGCCGTGCTATTGTTGATATTATGGTGCACGAGGTCTCTGCTGTGCTATTGGGTATATTGTGATGACGGTGTTTCTGCTGTGCGGATGTTGATATTGCGATGCATGAGGTTTCTACCGTGCTACTGTTGATATTTCAATGCACGAGGTTTCTGCCATGCGGATGTTGATATTTCAATGCACGAGGATTCTAGTATGCTACTGTTGATATTGTGATGCACGTGGTTTCTGCCATGCGATTCTTGTAAAGGGTTTTGCACGAGGTCTGTGTCGTGCCACTGTTGTTATTGATATATTGCACATGCGGCAATATAAGGAGGGATATGTTCATATACTTGTATGTAGGTTGCACATATGGAGAAATAAGGTTGGAGATACTATGATTCACGTGTGGCGAAATAAGGCGGTAGTTATTATGTTATTAATTGCACACGGGCGAGATAAGGAGGCCTATGTAAAGGATTGATTGTAAGGATTGTGGGCCTGTGGTGGCATTCCTATCTTTGTTTAATATTTTTATTGTGTTTGCTTTCATGTATGATATTTATCTGATAGATGTGGTGAGGGAACATTGTGCGTGTTGCCGCTCATCTTCTTATCTTTATTAGCTGGTAAAAATCTTGTTAAGGCACTCGCCCAAGCATACGCGTAGTTGAAACACTACTATTGGAGGTAAAGTTCCTTGGTTTTGCTGAGTATAGAGGTACTTCCTCGTATAATAATTATATATGTAAGAGTGATCCTAATTGGCTTGTCAGTTGTCAGAATGATTGTGAGACTGATAGAACACAGGATGCCAAGTGTTTGATTCAATTGCTAGGATTATGTTTGAGTTGTGGCTTGTCCGAATTTTGGTAAATTTATGAAAATAGTTGAATGAGACCTTAGGTGAACATCATCGTAGGACATGTGGGGTTGTCTTTTCTTTCCTCTTACTGTGTTGTGATCTTAGAAGTTTGATTGTGTTTTGCCGTCATTATGTATCATCACTTTTTATATTCTCATTGTTACTTGTTGATCTTGTTCTCTCATTCTTATTGTAGCATCATTTGTCACTCCGTGCACTATTTACCTATTATATGTATATCATATTAGATGTTCCTATAATTATATTATTTATCTGACTGGTAGGTGTTTTGACTGTTCCTCGTCACTACCCCACCGAGGTTAGTCTTGATACTTACTGGGCACCGTCGTGGTGTGCTCATGCAACTCTTCTGTACATTTTTTGTGCAGATATAGGTACTTCCAATCAGCTCCGTCAGCCTTGGAAGAAGGCGTATCTGTAGAGACTTCGAGTTATATTTGCTACGTCTGCAGACCGAGGAGTCCCTTTCCAGCTTTATTTAATTAGTATAGCTCTTCCAGTATTTTTCCGTTGTATAGATATTCTTGAGTCAGGGCCTCTTATGCATCCCTTAGCTTCTGATTTGTGAGATTCCGGGTTTTAGGAATTTTTGTTAGCATCAAGAGTTGTTATTGTATGTGCGAGCGACACCTTAAATATATGTTAATCTTACTAAACCAGTTTTAATTATTCTTCCACAATTTATGATTTATCTTCCGTATTATTAGGCTTACCTAGTCGTAGGAACTCGGTGTCCTCACGACATGTTCACGGAGGGCAAATTGGTGTCGTGACACAATAGCATTTGGATTCCTTATCTAATATTGAGTGAGAAGAATATATCCTACCATAATCTAATATCCAATATTAATTTATTTTTAAAAATAAATACTTTTTAATGAGTTGAAAAATATACTTCAAAGTTTTATTCTAAAGTTCAAAATGTAGATATATTTAATAATTTATTTATTTCATAATGGATAATCCAAAGTATCTATTTTTTTCTGAATTTTAAACAATTATACAATAAAAATAATATTTTTAAAGGTTAAAAGCTTCAACAGAAATAATAATTACTAGAAGTTTAGTAATAAGAATAGCGTAACATTTTGGTGAAGTACTATATATTTTGATCACATACCCTTTTATTTTTGTCTATTATTGAATAAAATACAAAATCAAATATTATACTTACTGGAGGAAATAATTTAGAAAGAGGGGGATAAAGATTGTGTGAGAAAATTTATACTTTAAATTGATATAAATCATAATATAAAGCAAATAAATAATTATTACTCAAAAATATTATAGATGTACAACATTAAAAATAAATAAATAAATTATTTTAAGAGAAATAAACTCATATTCATTGTCGTCTATTATAATAGAAGTAGCATTTAGGGATATAAAGTAGGTGACAAACTAATATAAAGTTAAGCAATAATGTAATCATTTTTATGTAACTCGTAACACAGTAACAATGGACAAAGAACAAAAAATAGAGAATTTATATCTTCTCTTAATTTATTTACAGTAAAATTAATTATGTAATATATTTTAAATTATTTTATATCTCAATTGTTTGGAAGCAATACATATTTTTTTTCTACTAATGCTAGCAGTTGCTATGCTAAAATATATAAGAAATGAAGATAGATTCTTCTCTAATGGCTCAGGTATGGAAATCACTTTTTAGTGTGTTGCTGATATTTATGTTCTGTCGAAATATATGAGCCAAATGATTGAGCAACTTATGGAGTCGTGTATATATATATATATATATATATATATATATATATATATATATATATATATATATATATATATATATATATATATATATATATATATATATATGTATGTATATTTTAAACATATAAAATTTGCATTGTGATTAAGTCAAGTGGCAAGCTATTCTAAATCAACTTGGCAATCTAAAAGAGTTCGTGGGAGATTGCCAAATAAGAAACTATCTCACTTAAGAACTATATATGAATTTAATTTATCGAAATTAAATTGAAATAAATAAAGTTCAAGCATTGTACTAATATTTTCTAGCTGAATTTTTCTTTTTGGAAAATAAAGAATTTTGATATCAATAGAATTTGGATTCCTTTTCTAATATCGAGTGCGAAGAATATATCCTACCTTAATCCAATATGTGATTTTAATTTATTATAAAAATTCAATACTTTTTAATGAGTTGAAGAATATATTTACTAGTTTTTACCTAAACTTTAAAATGTGGATATATTTTGATAATTTATGTTTTTCATAATGGATAATTCAAAGTATCTGCTTTAAACTAAGTTTTCTGAATTCTAAACAAGTATACAATAAAAATAATATTTTTAAAGGTTCAATCATTGTATATTTTTCATAATACTCCTGGTGCTTTATCATGGGGCATATCATTTATTGCCTGAGAAATTTTCTCCTTTGCAACTGGCCTAATCAAAGAATGCTTCTGTTGCATGCAAAGACATGGTCCCTTTTGAATAATGTCAGTATTTGGACATTGACATAAATGGTTATTTTCCCCATGATCTTGCTGAAAGTATCTATAAACTCTTCCTCCACTAGTTTATGGTCAAATAGTCTCTCCCCTGAATCAGTGTATATAGAGCTAATAGTGTTTATGTTTGTCCTCGGCTTCGTTTGTGCATGGAAGTACTTGGAGTTTGAGTCTCCACAAGTGATCCACTGTGCCCCGGATTTCTAATGAAGAATCTGTTCCTCTATGTTACTCCATTTCTCTACTTCTGTTAAGGTTCTCTTTTCTAGATCTATCAGCTCCTTGTCCATGTTGTTCCTTCTCAATTCTAACTGAATGGTTTCAAGTTTCTGTCTTGCTGCATTGAGATGGGTTCTATAGGATGCCATATAAGTATTCAGTTCTTTCAACTACCATTTCAAGGTTTTGAGCTTGTTCTATATCTTTTGCATGCTTCCAGTTCCATCATTTCCCCCCTGTTTCCAAACCTTTTCTACTATACCAGCAAAGTCAACATGCTCCATTACAGGTTTGTGCACTTTAAAAGGTTTGGGATGTATATTCTGCCTCTGAAATCTAGCTTTGCGCTGTATTAGAATAGGTGAATGGTCTGATGCCCCCGGATTCAGATAATCAGCTTCAATGTGACGGTAATGCTGCATCCATGTCATATTGCCAAAAGTCTTGTCTATCCTGCTATACACCCGTCTGCTAGGTTGTTGTTTGTTGCACCAGGAGAAGTACCATCCCAAACTTTTCAATTGAGTAAGTTAAAGTGTGTTTATTGCCTCCTGAAAACCTTTGAGTTCACTCTGTGTAACTGGTGATCCAATTCTGTCATCTGTATGAAGAACATTGTTAAAATCACCACTAAGCAACCAGCTTTGCTGAACAGATGCACCTAGATGCACCAGCCTATCCCATAACTCCTGCCTTTTATTTATATCATTGCTTGTGAATACCACTATAAGAAGAGTTTTAAAGCTGGTACCTCTTTCCAGAACTTCACAATGAATGAATTGTTCATCAGTCAATAGTATTGTGACCTCACTGCTTTGTTTCCACAGTAACCAGATTTTCCCATTTGAATGCTCATTGTAATTACAGCAATTCCTCCATTCTCCATAGACAGTGTTTTGTATCCTTCTATCTTTGCCTTCCTTTACTCTAGTTTCTAAACAACCAATGACATCCACTTTATTCTTCCTCAGAAAGAGTTTTAACTCTTTCTGCTTATGGGTCTTGTTCAGGCCCCTAATATTCCAGGTGCATAGTATCATTTTGGGGTGAAGCTGGATGGGCCAGCGTCCCCAAGAATGCCTTCCATCTGTAAAATGGAAAATCTGTTGCTTGAGTTCAGGATACTAGTTTATGTTTGCTGTACATTCTTGCCTTTCTGTTTCCTATTTTCTACTTCGTTTGTAATGATATTTCCATCTGTCTCCGTCGTATCCTTAGTCTTCTTTTCCTGTTGAATTGTCACATCCTTCATTTATACTTTTGGAGTCCATCTCTTCGTTCCTCTGAACTTCTATTTCAACTGCCCTGATTTAGGTTTGTTCCTGTCTTCCTTTGAGGTATGTTGCTCTTACTTATACCAACACTCAGCAGAAGTATGCCCAAAGCTAATACAGTTATCACAGTACTATGATTTCCATTCATAGTCTATTTGTTTGACTATGATTCCTCTTTTTGTTTGAAGCTCTAAACTGTCTGGTAAAGACTTGGAGATATAGGCTTTCTAACCAGCGATTACGCTGGTTTATTGCTTGTGTGACTTCCAAACTTTCATCTCCATTGTTTTCTGGAGACGCGTAGGTTTACACCGTGCTAACGTACGCCTGCAGAGCTAGAGAGAGAAAGTCCTAATCAATTTTTATCGATGTCATATGCACTTTTATTTTTGTCTATTATTGAATAAAATATTGAATAAAAAAGTTAGAATGAGGGGGATAAAGGTAGTGTGAGAAAATTTATAGTTTTAATTAATATAAATAATTAAATAAAGAAAAAATATAATTATTAATCAAAAATATTTTTAATAAATTTAAACATTATATAGTTAAAGATTAAAAATAAATAAATAAATTATTTTAAGAGAAATAAAAATCGTATTTTGTGGTATATTATAATAGAAGTAACATATAGGTATATAAAGTAGGTGACAAGCTAAAAAAAAGTTTAAGTAATAATGTAATCATATTATGTAACGGGTAATACAGTAACAATAGATAAAGAACAAAACATAGAGAATTTATATCTTAACGTATTTTATTTACGATAAAATTAACGAAAAAGGGTCAAAACTACCCCTAGACAATTGGAGTTTGTACAATAATGCCCTCCGTCCACCTATTTAGAAAAAATTGCCTCATAGTTATCTTTTTGGCTCAAGAATGCCCTTAAGACTTACGGCCATGTTAGATAAAAAGAAATAACTAATTTCCATGTGCCATAACGAAAAAGGTCAAAACTGCCCCCAGACTATTGGACTTGTTACAATAATACCACCATCTCAAAAGATCTCTCCCTTCCCCCTTCCACCCCCCTCTAGCGTGTGGGTTCACATTCCTCTTTTTTTTTCTCATCTTTTTTTTGACCTTGCACTCTATTTGAATAGTCACTACAAATATAAAGTTTTATTTTCAGACAACCAAATTTTTTTGTCAACAATATTTTACGTCATACAACTTTCGAAAACCCTGTTAAGCAAAAAAAACGTATTTAATTTCCATGTATCATCGTCTCGTTGGCGTAACTTAAGACTCACCTAATTAACATAAACTCACCCACATTCTAAGACCGTTTTCCTCCGTTACTTTCTCCTCTTTCTTTTAAAAATTATTCCACCAACTAAAACTCTCGTACACCTATTTTTTTCTTTAAGAAAACAAAACTCTCGCTTATAGTTAATCACCTTCCTCTTCCTATTTCTTTGTAAATTTACATATCGATATTCCTCTTTTTTTTCATCACAGAAATACCATTCATCATCAATTTTTCTTACTACACTTAATTGCTTCATACAATAAGCTCAATCAAGTGTTTACTACAGTCACATTCACCAATAAGTCGTATTCTCTCATATTCTCAGGCATATAATCTCAAATATTTTTCTTGATTTAATTTTCTTTTTTTAAAAAACAAATTGGTGGTATTGATATAACCTAAAGAGCATCCTCATACAATAGCTTAATTTATGGACATGTTTGGATGTTAAGACTATAGTGAGTGCCAATGAAGAAGAAAAATATCAAGGTCCGAGCACAGACCAAATAAATCGTTGGTATAATCAAAATTGGATGCGAAGTTGTCAGGAAATATACAACATACTACAAATGCTCAATAACCATTATTATTGACACTCTGTCAGTAATCATATATTCAGGTGAAAGTTGTATAGCATAAAGTATTGGTCATATGATTTCAATTAATTCTTAAAAACTACATGGTAGCACAACAAGTATAATGTTAGCAAAAAAATAACTTATTAAACTATATCTTACAATGAAGCATAATTTCAAAGATTATTTGATTTCACTCAGAAAAAAATTGATAATTTAAAAATTAAATTAAAGCCGAAAAATCTGAGATGGAGATCTGTGGGTGTTGAAGGGTGAAAATCTAAGACGGAGTAGGCTATAAGTGGATATGGAGTAAAGTTTTAATTTAAGCCAATAGAAAATTAACACATAATAAATAATAAATTTTTTTCTTAATAAAAATAGGGCTGTTAGTTTTTAGGATATGAGTGGGCCGAAAAGTTGACATTACGGGCATGAATGGGCCAGATTTTTAACACTGAGGGCATTTTTTACTAAATAGGTGGACAGAGGGTATTTTTAAACTTAAACGAATAGGTTAAGGACAGCTTTGGCCCTTTTCCATAAAATTAATTATGTATTATATTATAATTTTTTTTATATCTTAATTGTTTGGAAGCAATACACACATTTTTTTTCTACTAGTGTAGCAGTTGCTATGCTAAATATATAAGAAGGGAGGATAGATTCTTCTCTAATGGATCATGTATGGACGATCACGTTTTAGTGTGTTGTTGATATTTATGTTCTCTTAAATTATATGAACCAAATGATCGAGCAACTTATATATATATGTTAAAGCAAAAACAATTTGCATTGTGATAAGCCATGTGGCAAGCTACTATAAATCCACTTGGCAATTTAAAGAGTTTGTGGGAGATAGTCAAATAAGAAAATATCTCACTTAAGAACTATATATGATATTTCATTTATTGAAATCAATTTGCATTGTGATAAGCCATGTGGCAAAATGTTGGTATTGAATTTTGGTAAGTTTGAAGTTGATTTAGAAGGAGAATTCTTAATTCGGAAGCTTAAACTTGAAAGAAAAACAATCTCCATCTTCTCACTACAACTTAGCAGTGAACCCTACAAAAATTACTAATTTCATTCCTCCTAAGCCGCCATACACTGATACATCACAATGTCCTACTAATTGATTCCTTCAAACCAAAACTTCAAGGATAGATTAATTTATGGGATTGAGGATGGGGGAAATCCATAAGAAAATTGATAATCAAACCTCACAACCGTCTCCCTATGGTCTAGCTAATTTTATGCCATACTCCAAAGATGACCACCTAATTCCTATATCTTTAGAAGATTTCCATCGCATCTACTTTTCATGGAAATTCTCTACAATCATAAAACTACAAGGAATAAGAATGCAACATCAATTGCTCAAAAGAATGGTCTAAGATCTGTGGAAATTAAAAGAATATTTTTGACTTATAGATTTACGACATGATTATTATATCACAAAGTTCCACAATGAAGATAGCATGTAAAAAGTGCTTCATCATGGCCCTTAGTTTATTTTTAGTTATTTCCTTTTGGTTCAAAAATAGGTACCACACTTTATTGAATCAAAGGCTAAGATCTCATCAACTACAATTTGGATCCGTTTACAAAAATTACTAACGGAGTTTTATGAAAGCCAAATCCTTACAAAGGCGGGAAACAAAATTGGTAAATTGCTAAAAATTGATGTATGCACCTCTTCAACCTTAAGAGGCCGTTATGCTAGATTGTGTGTTGAAGTCTCACTAAAGATTCCTGTCACTCCATTTGTCCACATTGGACCTCATAAATAAGAAGTACAATATGAAGATACTAATGTACTATGAAAAATTTTTGGGAGATTAGGACATTCAGTACCCTCGTGCAACTACACGATACAAAGAAGCAAACAGATCCTTTCAAAAGACGACACTGCCGGTGGCCAACCAAAGTCCATAGACATTACCATCCATGTCATGAAAAGGGGATATCCTCTGCCCAAAGAAGATGTCTGTCACACTATGTCATTCCCCAAGAAAAAAAGACTGTGTACAAGCAAAAATCCCAACAAGCCAATGATGGTAAGACAATTTTTTATTTAATTCCCAATCCAGGCAAATCATTGTAACGACCCAACCCATTGTTTTGAGCTGTAGCGCTTCGTTCAGTATTCTGAGGCCATGAGCAACTTCATTTCAGGTATTATGACTTGTACACGTGGTCGGAATTGAATTTCGGAAAGTTTATTTGGAAAGAGAATTCTCATTTCGAAAGCTTTAAGTAGGAAGAATTAACTAAGGTTGGATTTTTGGATAAACGACCAGGGAATTGGGATCTGAAGGTTCTAGAAGGTTCGTACAATGATTTCAAACTTAGGCGTATGCCCGTATCGGGTTTTGGATTACCGGAGAGACTTTCGGCGCCAATTGTGAAAGATAGCATTTTGGAAGGATTTTCATAAGTCGGGCTTGAAGTGCATTCAGTGTTATTGATGCCGATTTGGGATTTTGAGTTTGTGAATAGCTCTGTATGGTGATTTTGCAGCTGGGATCGCAATTTGAAGTGAATTAGGAGGCCCGAAGGTCATTTTGGAGTCATTTGTTTAAAGATAGAAATTTTGAGGTTTTTGAGAAGTTTGACCGAAAGTGGAGTTTTTTATATCAAGGTCGGTATCAAATTTCAGAAGTTGGAGTAGTTCTGTAATATCAAATATGACTTGTCTGCAAAATTTGAGGTCAATCGGACGTGATTTGATAGATTTAAACATCGAAAGTAGAAGTTTGAAATTCTAATGTTCATTAAGCCTGGATTGGAGGTCGATTCCTGATTTTAATTTTGTTTGATGTGATTTAAGGCCTTGAGCAAGTCCGTAATGTGTCTTTGGACTGGTTGGTATGATTGGTTGGGGTCCCGGGGGCCTCGGGAACGTTTCTAATGCTCAATGTATTGATTTTCGCCTTGTGAGGATTGCTGATTTTTTGTATAAGTGTAGCAGGTTTTTACTCTATGCGATCGAGTGAGAGGGTCTGCGATCGCTTAGAGCAAGAGTTGAGGAGCTGGAATTTGGCCTATGCGATAGCAGGAAGTGCAATGTGGTTGCAAAGGAGGAAAAGCTAGGGCTTATGTGATCGCAGAGGCGGTGTTGCGATTTCAAAGTGTGCGTTTGGAGGCTACGATGCATTTAGGATATGCGAACGCGGGAGCTTGCATGTGATTGCACAGAAGGATTTTGGGAGGAAGCATAGTTGGCCGATGCGATCATGGAGGATTGTTTGCGATCGCATAGAAGGGGCGCCTGCGCAGTGTTCTTTTAAAAATCGGGTTTTGCACATTTTCACTTTATTTCTTCCATGGAGCCGATTTTTGAGCAACTTTGGAGTGTCATTTTTATCACCGAGCATGAGGTAAGTGACTCCTACTAGTTTTGAGTTAAATACAAGTTTTATATATGGATTTAGACATGAAAATTTGTACAAAATTTAGGGTTTGAGTAAAAACCTAGAAAATTAATATTCTTGGATGTTGACCATGATTTTGAGTATGGAATTAAGAGGATATCATATATTTGAGTCCGTGAGTTCATGGGTAAACTTTATTTTTTAAAAGTTTGGAATCTGGTCACATGGGCTCAAGGGCATTTTGGTCAACTTTTCGAGCGAAGTTGTAAACTTACATAATTTGAATTGTTACAAGTATTGGAGTAAAATTTTATTGGTTAGCCCATTATTTGGATAGTGAGGTATTGTGCGTCAATTGGAGTCGCTAGAAGGGAATTGGAAGCCGATTATGGATCTTCGGAGCGAGGTGAGCCTCCTTTCTAATATTGCAAGAGGGAATTGTCCCCATAAGTGAGTTAATTGGTTGTGTTGTCCTATTTGTGGGGGCTTCGTATGCACGAGGTGATGAGAGTTCGTGCACAGCTACTATTATTCTATTGTCCGGGTAGTTTAGGACCTAAAACAATGCTATACTTGGATTAATTATATAATTATCGACAGTTGAATTGCTTAAATCACCTCGAGATAGTAAATGAATTTCCCCAAAAGATTAAACTTCATTTTAAAAAAATCCTTTAAAGAGAATTAGCTTTTTTGTGGATAATTGTTCGTTGTTGACTACCTGATTGAACATCTTGTATTTGTTTATCTTTGGAACAGGCCGAACGCCTTGGAAGATTAAATACATGCATCTATTGGCGCGCCGTCAACCCTCAGTAAGTGCACATTGCATTTCTATTGGATCGAGCCGTCGCCTCGGCATAATATGCGCATGCAGTATTGCTGCCTTGAACTTATCTAAGTCGTTATTGCCTCTTCCTGGTTTGACAATATTTGGATAACAATAAAAAGAAAAAATCTGGAAATTTCCTATTAAAGAAATAATTGTTTCATTGTTTCCTTCTATTGGACTATGTTTACAGTTATCCATGATTTAATATATTACTGAATCCATTATCGGACCATTAGTAAGTGTCTAAGTCGACCAACTCATCTATAATTCTTCGAGATTAGACGGGATACTCATTGAGTACATGTTATTTTAGCACTCATACTACACTTTTGTGCATTTTTGTTATATAGGTATATGAAACTAGAGCAGCCTACTGGCCATAGCAACACGGATAATTCTGGGACTAGGTGAGTTGCATTATTCGAGGAGGCCCGCAGCTAGTATAGTCCCTTCCAGTATATTATATTTACTTCCTGTCTAGTGCATTCCGAACGGATGTTGTATTTTATTTCCTTATCAGTAGATGCTCATGCACTTGTGACACTAGGTTCTGGGATGGTTTTAAAATATTTTGTACTAATTTCTTATTATTTAATTTGAATTGAAGCAGCTATATTTTTAATTATGAAAAACTGAAGGAAAATCTTAGTTTTCAAGATCGTTAAAAATGAGAACTTCATTAAGTAATTTGGTTGGCATGCCTGACAGTAGTGTCCAGCGCCATCGTAATCCTTAGTGGATTTTGGGTCGTGACTACCCAGACAATATCATAATAGTAGCTACGCACGGACTCTCGTCACCTCGTGCGTGGTAGCCCCCAAAAATAGGAGCACATAACCAATTAACTCACCTATGGGGACAACCCTATAGGTGTGTTATTTGGTTATGTACTCCTATTTGTAGGGGATATCCACGCACGAGGTGAAGAGAGTCTGTGGGTACCTATTGTCCGGGTATTCTACGAACAAAAAACATGATATAATTGGATTACTTGTAAACATATCGACATTTGAATTGATTAAATCACCTCAAGTTAGCAAATAAATTTCGACAAAAGATTAAACTTCATTTTTCAAAATCTTTGAAAGAGAATTGGCTTTTCTGTGGATAATTGTTCCCTGTTGACTACTTGCTTCACCATCTGTGTGTGTTTAATTTTGGAATGGGCCGAACGCCTCGGTAGATTAAATAGATACATCTATAGGAGCACCGTCGACCCTTGGCAAGTGCACCGTTTATTTTTTTTTGATCGGGCCGTCACCTCGGCATAATATGCGCATGCTTATATTGCTTCCCTGAACTTATTTAAGTCACTATTACCTTTTTGTGGTTTGAGAATATTTGGAGAGTAGTAAAAAAGGAAAATTTGGAAATTTCCTATAAAAGAAATAATTTTTTCCTTGTTTCCTTCTATTGGATTATATTTACAGAAATCCACGATTTAATATATTATTGACACCATTATTGGACCATTACTAAGTGTTGAAGTCGACCAGCTTGTCTCGACTTCTTCGAAATTAGACGGATTACTCATTGGGTACATGTTACTTTCGCACTCATACTAAACTTCTGTGCATTTTTGTAGCACAGGTATATGTAACTCTAACAGCCTACTGGGAGTAGCAGCACGAATGACTCTTGGACTAGGTGAGTTGCATTATTTGAGGTGGTCCGCAGCTACTATAGTCTCTTCCAGTATATTGTATTTACTTCCTGTCCACTGAATTCCGGATCGATGTTGTATTTTATTTCATTATAAGTAGATACTCATGCACTTGTGAAACTGGTTTTGAGATGGTTTTGAAATATTTTGTACTAATTTCTTATTATTTAATTTAAATTGAAGCAGTTATCTGGTTTATTATGAAAAACTGAAAGAAAAACTTAGTTTTCAAGATTGTTAAAAATGAGAACTTCATCAAGTAATTTGGTTGGCTTGCGTGACAGTAGTGTCTGGCGCCATCGCTTCCCCAAAATCAAGTAGAAAACAATCAAACCTACTTCATACAACCACCATTGCCGCATGATCATCAACCCTTCTTGTGGGTGGAACAATCCCTCATGAGCCGTGCATAACATTCAGCATAGTGCTCAATGGTCAAGAGATGATCATAGTTCTTCAAAACACCCATTTCCTACCCCAACTAGTTTCAGAGGGGATTAATATGGCCACGAATAACTACTTTAACCATGTGTTGTTGTAAAACATCCTCCACCCACTTCCCCCATCCTTAAATCTCAATCAAGCACAAGCCATGAGGAGTCAATGGAGCCTCCCACAACACTTCAATCCCATCCAATTCCCACAATTCCAGTGGATCTCCCATTCTTTCTCCCAGGAGAGATCAATAATATGAATCCCATTTTAATTCCATGGACAACCCCATTCGATCCAGTGACTCAACAAAACACAACCCCATGCACAACCTCCACTACATGCGCAAGATCCACCACCACTTGCTCAAGCACAAAACCCTCCAATGAACCCTCAAGTTCAAGCACCTCTCAATTCACTATAAAAATAAAATGTAGAAATGGAGAAGCATGATGAAGTAAACGTACTGGGATCGGTCCAGTCCTCGAATTTTCAAGGCTCAACGTGATAAAAATCTACCTTTTCAGAGATCAAAAAAGGGAGAAACAGTACATACTAAGTTGTCCTATAGCACTACACAAATTCACGATGGATGTGATACCCCCTCACACCCAACAGTGGAGAACCATGCCATGATTCTGGTTCCTTCACTAAAGAGGAACCCAGTTCCTTAAACTCATAAGGAAAATGGGACACCACCAAACCTTCCAAATATGTACATGCCTACTAATATAATAATATGAAACATACAAGTTGGAAATAATGGAAATTTTAGGGTGAACTTTAGAGAAATACTTGATACTCATAAAACATGCATGGTTACTCTTTTGAAAACTAGAAAGGAAAGCCACTTATCCCTTCTAAGTGACTTGGATTTTTCTCAACTGATCGAGGTGCCTAGTGAGGGTCAATTCAGAGGTATTTTGCTTCTTTGGGATGCAAATGTGATCAGGGTTCATGTCTTTGTTAGAAACAATGAAGAAATTCATGCCATGATAGAGGTAATTCCCATAAAAATTACTTAGTTATTTTCATCTGTTTATGCTAGCACCAAATTTTTTAAATGATTAAAAATGTGGAGTAACATAGAAAAAATTAGCAAGACTATCAATGGCCCTAGGCTTCTTGGGTGAGAATTCAATGATGTTATTAACTACAATGATAGGCTAGGTGGTAACTCCATCAATAATAGACGTAGCAACGAAATATGGAAAAGTATTAACTTTTGTAAACTTTTAGATTTAGGATATAAAGGTTGCAAATATAATTGGTTTAATCATAGGAAGAAATCTAAAGGTTTAATAATGGAGCGACTTGATAGAATTTTTGTGAACAAGGAGTGGATTGACGTATACCCTAAGGCAGTAGTGATTTATCTCCCTAAAACTCATTCAGACCATAATCCTCTCATATTAAATTAGAAGCCCAGGCATGTAAATAGTATTGATAAGCCCTCTCGTTTAGAAACTATATAGTGTAGACACCCTGATTTTATTAATCTTGTTAAAAAAAATTGGCTCAGTAAAGACCTTGTTGTGGCCCGGAAAATAATACCAAAGATGTTATCAATTGTAATAACTCAACCTTTGGTGATATTATAAGAAAAAAGAGACAATTATTAGCTCGACTTAATGGAATTCAAAGATCTCCCCTTTACAACAATAGTGACTTCTTTCCAAATCTTGAATCAACTCTTCAATTAGAATATAATAACATCTTATATATGGAACATGAATTTTGGAAGTTAAGAGCTAGGAGTAATTAGCTAAGTGATGGTAATGGCAACACTATATTTTTCCATATTGTGGTCTCAAACCGTAAATGTCGTAATGGCATTATGTATTTTACAAATGACAAAGGAGATTGGATAACTGATCCGAACAAAATTCTAGATTAATCCTTTACTTTCTTTAGCGAAGCCTTTCAAAGTGCTCACATTGTCTCCCCTATCAAATATTATGATCCCTCTATCATAAATAAAATTGATTTGCAATGCCTTGATAATCCCCTCTATATCAGTGAAATAACAAAAGCCATTTTTTTTTCAAACCCTTCAAAGCCCCAGACCTGGATGTCATCCACCGTTTTTTCTATCAAAGATATTGGCATGTATTAAAATAGTCCTTTATTTCGTACTGTCAAAAAGTTTTCTCCACTAAATCCCTACCAAGTAGAATAATCAACACCTACCTATGCCTCATTCAAAAATTCCCTAAGGCAAACAACCTAAAGAATTTCAAACCTATTGGTCTTTGTAATACTGCTTATAAGGTAATTACTAAAATAATTGCTAATAGACTGATATCATTCCTTCCTCTTCTCATTGGTCCCATGCAATCTAGTTTCATGAAAAATAAAATAACTAGTGATAACGCCATAATCATACAAGAAATTATGGGTTTTCTTAGACGATCCAAAAACTCAAATTTAAACATGCTCATAAAGCCAGACCTTCAGAAAGCTTTTGATAGATTGGAGTGGTCCTTTATTTATAGGACCCTCCACTATTTCAAATTCTCCCCTATGATAACTAAACTTATCATGGATTGTATTACTACTAGTTTGATAGGGTCCTGGTAAATTGTAAAAAAATAAGAATTTTCCAACCTAGTAAGGGTATTCGTCAGAGTGATCCTCTCTCTCCACACATAGTCATATTGTGTACTTAACTCCTTTCTAGGCACATCAACCACCACGTTTATTATAGGAATTGGGACCCCATCCAAATTGGTCATAACGGCTACTCCTTCACCCATTTACACGTTGCAGATGACATTACTCTTATGGGAAAAATAAATTAAAAAACTAGTAATTATATAAAGAGATGCTTGGTGTATTTCTCCAAAGAATCTGGACTTACCATAAACAATTCAAAATCAAGAATTGTTATCCCATTGCCTAAAAGATGTATCAATCTATCTTACCGAGTTTGGTAATTATCTGGGATTCCCTATCCTCATTAAGAATCCCAGGTCCAAAGACTTCCAATTCATTTTGGATAAATTACAAACTAGGCTCTCACACTGGAAATGTTCAATCCTTAACATGGCCGGACATACCACTCTAGTAACTAGTACCCCAGGAGCAATTCCTTCCCATATAATGCAATATACTCTCATTCCCTCCAAAACACTCAAGTCCATAGAAAAAATTCAAAGGAATTTTATTTGGGGTACTACTAACACTTCAGAAAAACTCCATCTCATTATTTGGTACACGGTCACTAAGGATAAAGAGGATGGTAGATTAGGCATCCACAAGGTAAAAGAAATAAAGTTTGGTCTCCCTTGCTAGCCTGATGTGGCGACTATTAAAAAATCCATCTTTGCCTTGGTGTCATCTTCTTACATCCAAATATGCTTTCTCAAAGAATTCTACAAATGTTTCTTTCATTTGGAATCCGTACTCCGAGGATGAAAACTTTGGCATAGTGGATGTGACCATGTGATTTTTTCCCCGCATGAATTACTCCTATAAAATTCTTAGATTTAGAATTTTTCCTTTTAATTATATGGTTTTTAGGATAATTGCATAATTTTCGTGTTTGTTTGCATTTTAATTTAGATAAAAATTACAAAGAATCTGTACATGCGCATTTTAAAGTAGTTTTGACATTTTCAAGCATTAATTAGCAATTAATCATTTTATAAAAAAACTAAAAATAGGTTCAATTAGCTCTTTTAGTTTTAATTTTTGAATTTTTAGGTAATTCTTTCCTTTAATTTTGTTTTGATAATAATTATATATGATTGGTTTGAATTTTTAGTTAAAATTGAGGTTTCTAATTAATTTAGACAGTTTTAATAATTATTTAAAATAAAAAATGAACGAAAATTTAAAAGAAATGAAAAAAGAGAAAAATTTTAAAATTTGAAAGACCCAATTTGGGCCAAAAGATACCCTAACCAATCATTTGATACCCTCAAACTCATTTAAAATACCCAAACCCGACCCAAAACTGTCCCGCAATGCGGTTTCTCATAAGACAGAATCCAAAATGATGCCATTTGCCTCTTTTAATCGTGGTCGTCGAGGTTTCATTCTTGCGACGACCAGGAAGCCTCAATAAATTAATATTTTACTATCCAAACCACCCCACCCACCCCAATCATATCGTCCCTAACACCTTAGAGACCCAAACCCTAACACCGCAACCCTCCAACGCAAACCACCTGCCGGAGATTGCCTCCGCCGGCGGCAGCGATAGTTGAACCTCCTCTTTCCAAATCCACCATTACAAGCTCTCAAACCATTGACAAAAGCCTCGAATCTTCATTTGAAAGGTTGGCTCCGCCACCGTGCACGGCGGCGCCAACGCCAAACGGTCCCAAATTAACACTCCGTGGCCGGCGGATCTCCCAAAGCCCAAATCAATAGGTTCCTGTTGGAAATCATGTATATCTATGATGTGTGCACTTTGGTTGTATGAGCATGATTTTCAGGTATAGGTTTTGATGAATGACAAACAATGAAGTCAAGCGTCAAACAACGATATAATATGACAAACTATCAAATGGCGAGAAGCATATTGATGACGGGATTGCATAGACAAGCCAAGTCGAGCCAAAGAGTTCAAGACCGAAGACCCAAGACGTAGGTCGTTAGGTAGAACCAATGTAAGAACAACGTTTAAGTTATCTTATCTTTTGGCTCAACATTAGGTCATCATAAATATGCATAAAATCATTTTATTAAAGTAAATCATTTTATTAAATCATATATATCATAAATATTTTTAATATACTTCAAACAAAATGATTTTAACGTTTTCATTTTTAACCAAAATGGGTTTTGAAGTAAGTTTTCAATTCTGGTATACACAGTGTATATCAAGTGTATATCAATGGTATATAATCAATCCGTTGCCAGTTTTGAACACTAGAACATAATCGATTACACAATCGATTATATGAAGTCAACAATCGATTGTCTACTTTTAACAATCGATTATTTTGAGACAGTGTGCAACCGTAGTTTTTAAATAACAAAACAATCGATTGTCTTTGTCCCACAATCGATTATCGACAATCGATTGTCTCTTTACACAATCGATTATATTCTGATCGTTTCCACAATCCTAAATCGATTTTTGAACGTTGAAGAACAATCGATTATTCAGATTAAACAATCGATTGTTTAGCCTAAAATCAGGAATCTTTTTTGAACGTTGGTCAGACAATCGATTGTCACCTCCAAACAATCAATTGTTGAAGCATAGAATCAGGGATTTTATTTGTCAATTAAGCAACAGTCAGCACCACTTTTTCACCTATAAAAAGAGGTCTTTTGAGCTGATTTTAAACACACAACTCCTGCATATATTGATATACATATTGATCATTTTCAAGCATCATTTAAGAGCTTTTGTTGAGCCATTTGATAGACAACTTTGTGTTGTTCATAGAGCTTATTTTGTTTCTTTTTATCCACTCTATTGAGAGAGTATTTGTTGTAAAAGAGAGTTGTTTGAGAAGAACATATCTTCTCATTTGTCGGGTTTGCTAAGTACCCAAAGTCTTAGTGGTTGAAGTCTTGGGGTGAGGTATCCTCAAGCAAGTGAAGTCTTAAGGTGTGGTATCCTTGAGCAACTGTAACGGTTTGTTAAGCACCCGTAAGCTTGACGAAGATAGTGGAATCTCGAGAGAGTCTCTCGGGGACTGGACTAGCCACGGGTTGTGGTGAACCAGGATAAAATACGGTGTGTTCTTTCTTGATTATTTCAATTACCGTATTTACTTATTCCTGCAATTTTTAAATTCCGCAAGTTTACGCTAATTTTTATTATAACGCTATTCACCCCCCTCTAGCGTTAAGCGTATTATCTAACAGTTCCATCCCTCAAATCTACGTTGATTGTCTCAAATATCAAATCAAAAACTCAACCAAAATCTCGCCCACTTCCAAACCGCTCCAAATTGATTCCAATGGGTTCCCCTTGCCTTCCTCATGGTAAACCTATGTATAACTTACCTAGAATCGCATCCAAGCGGCTCGAACATCAGCTTGAAGCTCTGACCTAAAAAACTATGCGTGAAGATGTTAGTGTTTCCATCCCATAAGTTTCAAACATTATCTTGTTTATTTTTCTTAATTAGCTAGTTCATCTTTCATCCCTTTCTATTAATTCTTGTTTCGAGTCTGATTAGCTAAGGTTCAAAGACATGCATACATCTAAAATGACAGGGAATTAGATTTTCCTGGTTAAAATAGCATGTTCAAGTATACTTGTCAAATTTTCTTGAATTGATTTAGATCGATTTTGCTTGGTTTATCAATCGATGCCTGGTTTATGGTTTACCAAGTTCATTTGATTTTATATCTCTTCTTTTTAGACCCTCCCTGATAACTTGAGCTTGCATGTTGATGCCTTTTGTTGATTAATAATTGATGATAGTAGTTTTCGCTCTGATTTTTCTAGTTTAAAATAGGTGTAGTTGAATTAGGTAGCTTAATTTTGGGGGTTTGGTTAAAATCATAGGGCGTTTTAAAAGCTCATGACCAGGTAATTAACCATGGTCACATTTGATTAAGTTAAGAGGTATAGGGTTAGTCTAACTTGGATCAGTAATTTCAGGGTAAATAACAGGGGTGGTCAGGGGTAGTTTAGGTATTTGAGTTTAGGGAATCTCTGCATAACTAAAATGAGAAGCCCCTAGAAGCTGCTAGGTTGGGGCTTGAATGGCAATTTCTGATTATTTATAACATTACTTGGGTAACAAGTCAGGAATTTAAGGGGTAAATTAGTTAAAACAAAATAAAAAAATGGGTAAAGGGTAAAAAAACTGATTCTGAAGTTTGCCCTACTCAATTGCTTATAAAGGCATTTTTTTTTGGTCCACTAGGCAAACGTCTAGGGTTATGATTCATAAATAATATGAAAAGAAAATTACAACAAATAGGAGAAATAATATAAGGCAGATTACACCGGTAATGTTACCCATATAACACAGCCGGCATAGACCTTACCTTAGCTATCCTATTGAGGCAAATAAAAGCCTCCTGGACTAGGAAGCATGAAAAACGAAAGAACTCGCAAGAACTAAGAATTGAATGATCATCACAGAGTTTATATCATGCTCAGTGATGATATTACATAGAATTATACAAATGTGATGGTAAAATAAAAAGATGAAGAAGCCATAAAGGTGCCCTATTTTCTCTTTTGTTGTGAAAATTTTGATTTGTAGAATGTTGTCTTCTTCCACATAATTTTTCAAAAAGTCTTCAAAATTCATGCTTTATTCTTCAGGCGATAGAATTTTGAAAGTATTGTTTGAGCGACCTGTTTTTGTTTTGCATTTCTCATTGGGGGTCTCCTTATGTTTACGTCTTCAAACACCCTGTCGTCCCAACTTCTTTCCCTTTTACGAGACTTGTTATTTCTTGTACTATGCAATGGTGACAAATATCCTTTTGTTGAAGCGTCTGCTTGGCATTGGTTTAAGATATCCTCTTCTTCCCCTTCTTCATATATATGTCTTCCTGCGAAAAGTGGATTTGGCAATTCCATCGCTTACAAAAGTTGTCTTTCCTCGGACGAGATTAGTGAAGCAGTTGTGATGAGCTGCCCCGCCTGTGACTTTGCATTCCTTTGCTGCTTCTGATTCTGGCTAGTTGATGGCAGCGCAGTTGTGATTTTATTACAAACTGATGCTTCGGCTGAACTTAGTTGACGATTATGTGTTGTTTCATTCTTGTTGAACTTTGATGTCGCTACATTGAAATAACTACTTTTGCATTATTTCTTGGAACAAAAACTGGAGCATTATGGTTTAAGCTACTGTTTGGAGTTGGTGTTTGTTTCAAAATTGCACGACAGTTCTTAGTTGCAGTGTCTTTGACTGGATCATCACTGTCTTCTCTAGTACTATCCTGATCAGACTCTGGATCGTCTTCTTCTGATGAAAAACCAGCGAGTCCTTCACCCCAGCTCTCCTCATCATCATAATCTCTTCGGTCTTTTAACAGTTTCGATTTAATGACCAAGTCCCTCCTATTTGGCCAGTAGGAGTTGATGTGGTTGGGGAACTTTGAAATTTGGACTTTATTTGCATATTTGTATCAGTAACATAAGCTGTATTCTTTGCCTTTGTATTCTGTGATCTATTTTGACTGTCACCAAGCTAGAAATTTTCTCCCAAGAGTTTTCCTTCATCATCATTGACACTGGCAAGTGCGGCAAATGAGTTTGAAATTGAAGATAAAGCTGGATTGTTTTATGCGATGTGATTTTTATTATTGGATTTTTGGAGTTACTGCTTTGTTAGCAAATGATGACCATTGTCTGTCTTCCCTTGTGTGTTGTCGATTATTAGTAGATTGTAAAGCAGAATTTGCTTGAGCTAAGGAAGCATTAGAGACAGCATCAGCAACTGTACCTGTATGAGTTGTTGTTCTGTGAATACTTTCATTCACTGCTTCCTGGTTGTCAAACTGTGATGCAGCTCGATCAATTGAACATTGCAAAGAAAGTGTAGATTGTTCATTTTGTACTGTCCAGGTGGCAGTGTTGGTATCCTTTGTACCAGATGTTGCAAATTACAATTCCATAACATCACATTGGATATCCATCACTTCATTTTGCTCAGTGCATATATTGCAATCCCCTACTATATATGGCTTAACAATTGGATGTACACATTCTGTAACTGTGGAATTGGG
This sequence comes from Nicotiana benthamiana, assembly GCA_034376525.1. Taxonomy (NCBI): domain Eukaryota; kingdom Viridiplantae; phylum Streptophyta; class Magnoliopsida; order Solanales; family Solanaceae; genus Nicotiana; species Nicotiana benthamiana. Next base: position 14,873,327 of record CM067329.1, on the reverse strand, counting down.
ATGCTGCCCTTTGCATAATACATTTGAATTGGAATGCTTAGATATACTCAAAACTACTTTTTTATTTATATCATTACATCGTGCAGTGATTTTTGAAGCATTAAGCATTTTTTTCATTGTCGAGTTCTCCCCTAGTTGAACAGTGGAAACAGCAGGATTTGTAACAGCTTTGGTAGGATCCAGAACCTCAAAATTTGTATCATTTCCTTGACAAACCAGTGTAGGTTTCTTATTGTTACTATTGTGTAACAAATGTTGCTGCTCACACAACAATTGTTCAATCCTTTTTGCAATATGATGTGCAGCCTCAACAGATGCGTCAGTCAATTTTGACATCAGTTGTGGGAACATTCAAATTGGATGGAACAGTAGATGGATTTATACACAGCTGTGCTATCTCAGCATTCAGCATTGAATGAGCTTCTGCAGCTGGAATGACTGAAACATAATCAATATTTTGTCCTTTATCAGCAGTCATATTAGGAAGAACCCCAGTCAAATTCGACACCACCGGTTCAATGTGAACCTTCAAATTGAATGGAACAGTATGTTTTTTACACAGTTGTGCAATATCAGCATTCGGCATTGAATGAAATTTTGTAGCTGGAGCAATTGGAACAGAATCAATATAAGCATCAAACAGTTTTGTTACTGCAGAGTTCTCCCCTAGTTGAACAGGGGAAACAACATGATTTGTAACAGCTTTGGCAGGATCCAGAACCTCCAAATTTGTATCATTTCCTTGACAAAACAGTGTAGGCTTCTTATTGTTACTATTGTGTAACAAATGATGCTGGTCAGACAACAATTGTTCAATCATGTTTGCATTATGATGTGCAGCCTCAGTAGATGGACTAGCCAATTTTGACACCACTTGTTCACAGGGAACATTAAAATTGGATGGAACAGTAGATGGATTATTACACAGCTGTGGTATACCAGCATTCGACATTGAATGAGTTTATGCAGCTGGAATTACTAGAACTGAATCAAGAACCCCAGCCAAATTTGAGACCACCTGTTCGCTGTGAAAATTCAAAATGGATGGAAACGTAGATGGTTTTTTACACAGCTGTGCAATATCAGCATTCGACATTGAATGAACTTCTGCAGTTGGAACAATTGGAAAAGAATCACTATTTTGTCCTGCATCAGCATTAATATTAGGAATAACCCATTCACTGCTTCGTGTTATAAGATTAGCATTTAGGTACTCTCTGGCATCACATCCTAATTTTGTCAACTTGCCCCTGCCTTCAAATTCTCGATCATGAACTGCTTGTTCATTCATTTCATCTGTACTCCAACGACACAATTTTACATCATGACCTTGATGATTACAATACGTGCAGTATTTAGGGAGGTTACCAAAGATGATCCGCTGGTCGAATTCGACTATTTTTCCAGATTTGATATCAACTATCTTGATCTTTATTTTCTTTGGATGTTTGTCTAAAAAATTAATCAAGACTTTTACTCGAGCCGTACTAGGTCTCGTGCTTGCGTTGCAAGTAGATTGGAGATAGCTGGAAATCTAGAAAACATAGAAAGCTGCACAAAAGTAATTGTTTCATAGAGGAGTGAATAGAATAATTAGAGAATACAAAAAAGTAGCTGAAAACTCGAATGAAGAACTATTCCGTTGAGTTTTGATTTACTAACCAGAAATGTTCCACTCCTTGAACCAATTTCCCAACTATTTGAACCCACAAATGGGTTGAGTTTCAGTCATTCTGGTTGAATTCTGAGATGTGTTGGTTCAAAGGTTGATTTGAAGTCGAATATTTGGTTTGCTATTTCTCATTTCCTTGTGTTGAGTTGATCTTGTTGAACTAGAGCTGCTACTTGTTGTCTCCCTTCTAATTTTTTTGTCCAATTTTTCAGGTGCTCATTTCATTCCCCAAAGTATGAGAATGGATAAATAAGAAGGATGATTCACTTGAATGGAAATCTTTATTGACACAGCTATTTGGCCTATTTTTACCCTTTCGAAAATCTGTCTAGCTTAGGTTAATTGCATGATGTTTCTACTCCCTGTTTAGTCTAGGAATTTCTGTGATATAAATTGGTTTAATCGTTCACTGAGAAGAACCCAATGTGTAGTAGGGATCTTTTAGATCTTGGGTATTGTTTTAACTCGTACGAGTCCACATGGATAGATATCTAGCCTCGATGTTCATATCGTTGAAATGAGCATGTTTGTACATAATCCATATTAATGGGAAATGTGATCATGTAGTTAATTTTTTCATTAGTCTGCTAGTATTTAATTTGCGGATAAACAATAAGTGGAAATGTTAGGTTGACTTGGTGTGAATTTTGACATTGCTCACCTCCCTTAAACTTGATATGATAGTTCAACTATAAATGTTTTTTTAGCCCCAAGGTTCAACAAAAAGCCCACTACGAGTACTTATATAATTAATGCTCAAAACTGTTTGAATTTAAAAGGGAATTTAAAAAAAAAGAATGTTTATTTGGTTCCCGTCAAATTTCAGATGCTTTAATTATTAATACAATTGTTGATATCATTCTAAGATTCGAAATGCTTATTTTTTGGTCACTATGTTTTCAAAAGTCAAGTTGTCTTCTGTTGCTGCCTGTGATTGAATGTGTGACTTCTTTGAGATCTACTTGGGCGACACCCCCTGAGATTTTGAGCTTTCTGCTCGAGCCCAAAAAGGTTTAGCCGTGTGATCTAGTATTTGGTAACCTTGAAGCGGCCTTTGGGCTAGTGAGCTTCGCTTAGGCCACGGAAAATTCTTGAACGGTCTCAAGTTGGATCTCAATTAATCTTAATTTTAGAATCCATTTTCATCTCATTTATGGTTTCTTGATTTTCTTTTAAATCAGCGAGTTCTTAAGGCATGCCATAGATAAAATAAGTATGTTTCAACCCTTGTTAATTGCTTTAAGCATGAATCCCTTAAGATGAAATTGAAGCGTGTGACCTTCGTTAGTTATTAATTTTAATTTAACATTAGAATCAGAGGTGCACAACTTAGCGAATTTTCGTGGCCCTTGCGAATTTAAACATACAAAATTACTTTAGGAGCGCTAGTTAAATAATTTACTTTCCTAAATTCATGTGCACATTTATGTGACCCAAAACCACATCCCAATGATGTTGAAATATGTCAAAAAGTGCGGGGGAATTTATGCGACGTGGTTCGAGACGTGTTTCACGACGTTGCAATATTGTTAAAAATTAATAAAATAAGTTGAAAACTAAAATTTGCACATAGGCATAAAAATTCATTAAAATTAGATAATCAAGACGAATATAACAGTTGGGTGAATGTGCTAGAACCACGGAACTCAGGAATGTCTAACACCTTCCCCGGGGTAAATAGAATTCCTTACCCAGATTTCTGGCTCATAGACTTTCTACAGAGTCAAACCTTCCTCGATTCGGGATTTAAACCAATGACTTGGGACACCATAAATTATCCCAAGTGGCACCTCTGAAATCTGTTAAAATCATGCTTCGAGTGTCCTTTAATTGGAAAAACTTCCTTGCTTACGCCGTTTGCGAGGTGTAGTGGTTAAAAAAGAGGAGTGACAGCTCTAGCGACTCTTCGTGCTACTTGTGCATTACTTCTTGATTTGCATGTCGAATAGCTTTTGACTAAAGAAAACAAAGAAAAAAAAGAAGAAAAAGGGAAAAAAACAAGAGAAAAGAAAATCTGACAGTTTGAGGGTGAGAAAGGAATTTACCCGTGTCACAAACAGATAATGAAATATTGCCAAAATTTTGAAAAAAAAAAAAAGCAACAAAAACTCCAAAAAAGAGGAGTTTGTTTTCAAGAAAAGGATTTTTTTTTTTTGAAAAAAAAAAGAATAGAAAAAGGAAAAACAGAAGTTGGCTTTTAAGTCTGTTGAAATTGCCCGAACTATGCCAGTTAGATTTTCACATGGTGTGCGATACGTGGGCAACTCCCATCGAGCCCAACTTCATTTTGTGAAAATAGCCAAAAAGAACCAGATTTTGTTTGTGATTACTAAATAAAGCAATTTTTGTCAAAATTAGCCGTGTGTCCCTAAAAGGGCATCGAAAGGCTATTTTTGCAAAAACGCCACCTTGGATTTTTTTCCAAATTTTTGCTGGTAGTAGGAACAGCCTTAAAATCTTTCCCCAGAGTGCTGAAAGGCCGTATTTACAAGGCTGGGATTTTTTTTTTAAATTTGGCAAAAAAACTAAATTTTGTTTTTCAGTCCCATAAAACATTATTTTTGCTTAATCACCCTAATAAATGTGCAGAATGAGCAAGATCCCGTTAGAAGTACACATGTGGTGCAATGATCTATGTGAATCAGGGAAAAACAAATTCAAAACACACTAGGGATGACTTACCGGGTTGTAGAAAATTAATCCTAGAGGGAACATTATAAAAGCATTGGTTACATTTTGGGACCCGGCCCACAACGTGTTTAATTTCCCGTACTTTGAACTCACTCCAACCCTGGAATAAATAACTGCATATATTGGGGTTTCCACAATTCCTCTAAGACATTAGTATTTTATTGCATCGGGGCATTCAGTGTGCACAAATTCTTGGACTCATTGAAAATAAGGAAAGGGGTTCACAATCCAGATCTATCAGCCGGTTTTTGTACTCTACAACTTATATACCAAAGATATAGGCATATAGGGGAGTTCAATGACCTAGAAAAAAAACTTTGTAGTAAGGGAAACCGTCTCAAATGGGAGGAACATCAGTGTTTCGCATTTATGGTATTCTTCGTTGGCATTTCGGTGTTTCCACGGAAGGACGGAATATTGACATACGGATAGCAGGGGTTATCAGCACTTTCCTCACTCAAGCCAAGAGCACTCTCGCACCCATGGTATTATCTAATATTTTTCATGCCCCAGAGCCTGTAAAGCCAGGGAATATTTCTTCGAAGGATGCAATTTGTTGTTACAGATGTGAATGGTTGAACACTTGTATCGCCAACCTCAATTAATGAGTTATGGGTCATCAGGATACAGCCACATAGGGGAATTTCATAGCAGAGTTAATGTGTCCAGGTTACCAGAAAGGGTTACTGAATATGTATCATAACTCCATGTCATAAGTGCAAGCCAAATAGAGTGGACGTTCGGGTGACTCCCTATTGATGAAAAAATATATATGCCAGCTACTGGGGCTCATTTACTTCTGATGGGTCTCGGAAGTATCCAACCTTATACTCCATACAGAGAGCTAAGACATTTAGGGAGGTGCCAGATGATTCCCGGTGATGAGGACATTAGTCGCCATATGGTCGAGATTGGTCCCAATGGTCAGTTTCCTGAAGTAGTAGTCCGTCAAATTTGGAGCAAATGTCAGTACTTGAAAGCGGACACTCGATTATGCAACTTATCTAAAAGAGAGGTTGCACCAGGGTACCTTGATTAGTATAAAAAAGAAATAGAGTTTGGAAGGACTGCTAATCTTGGGAGGGTTTCTAAAGGTGATCTCTATGGTGTCAGGAAGAGGGGAATATGGGGATTCTAGGTTGTAAAATTTTGAGCTATTAGTGTTACGCCGGCGTCGGCGGAGATTTTCGGCCGACGACAGATCGTGGTGTTACAGTGGTTCGATGGCGGCGTTACATTTTGGGTTGAACAATACGAGGCAGATACACTTTGTCTCTGAAGTTAACACCTGGCATTGGACATTTTTATTTAAAATCTAAAGTCCATTTTGATCCGTTGGATCAGGTGTGATAAACTGTCAGTATCAGACAACGTCAAACGACGTCGTTTGCCATATGGGGTTTGGACTGGGTAGTGTTCATTGGGTTTGGTTTATCATTTTGGGCTGGGTATAAATTGCAAAATTGGTCTACTCGCCTTTTTTCAAAACAATACCATATTTTTTTAAATCCCTTTTATTTGGTTTAATCCCTGAATTATTTATTAACAAAAACCCTGATTTTAAAGCAATTTCTAAATTGAGCTAATTAATAATAAAAAAACTGTTATTTTTCATATATTTTTTGTGAATTAAAATGCCCTCAATATGCAAATAAACATACCATTTATGCAACTAAACTCTAAAGATTCAAATAATAAAAGAAGGACGCAAATAAGCACGAAATCCCACAATTAAGCACAAATGACATAATTAATCCCTAAAAATGCAGATAAATATAAATCACATAATTAATTACTCAAAATGCAAATAAACAAAATCAACAATTAATACCTAAAAATGCAAATAATAAAATAAAATCGTAATCTATGAATTTATAGGAATGTTTCAAGTGAGGCAAAAATCAAGTGCTCACAGATGTACCTCTTTGCTCGAAGACACGTAGGATTTCGGGGCAAAGATAAGTGAGCGACTGTGAGATTTTTTCCTGTTTTGCATTCCATGAGAAGCGTTTTGAAAATTGTCTGACCGAACCTTGCTTCAAAGGTTGCCTACATATCCTCAGCTGAAGAGGAATCGGTCCAGTGTAGGTCTGGAGTGTTTGGTAGTTGGGACTACCAGAAGCTGTGATTGCACTGCTGATAATGCTGTTATTGCCTACTGACCTTCTTCTTACACCTTATGCAAAATAAGAAGGAAACTAGACTAAGCTACAAGCTATGGATTACAAAGAAAAGCCTATCTATGTCTTCAATCTTGATCCTTGTTGTTTTGTTGCCTTGTATTTCTTTTTCCGAACTCCTTGTGGCCTCGCTGACTGCTTGCCTTTTCTTCCTTCATTCCTAATGCCGTAGTGTTGGGCATAATGTGCATTCCTATTGAAAGCATTCCCTCGTTTATAGGTCGCGCCTGGTCGCCATGACTTGACTATTGCAAAATATGCCATTGTTCTCCAGGTGGGTTCCTGATTGCTAAAGCCTTAAATTTGAAAAATTATTCCCTTGTTCTAAAGGTGGGCGCCAGATTCTAAAACCTAAAATCTTGAAAATTATTTCCTTGTTCAACAGGTGGAAGGCTGATTATCAAGACTTAAAAAATATACCCTTGTTCTCTAGGTGGGTGCCTGATTACCAAGACTTAAAATTTTGAAAACTATTCCCTTGTTCTAAGGTGGGCGGCTGATTGTCAAAAACTTGAAATTTGAAAATATTCCCTTGTTCTATAGGTGGATGCCTGGTTACAAAAACTTGAAATTTTGAAAAATATTCCCTTGTTATACAGGTTGGTGCCTGATTACAAAACTTGAATTTTTGAAAAATATTCTCTTGTTCTACATGTGGGTGCCTGATTACAAAACATGAACTTTTGAAAAATATTCCCTTGTTCTACAGGTGGGCGCATGATTACCAAAACATGAGTTTTTGAAAAATATTCCCTTGTTCTATAGATGGGCGCCTGATTACTAAAACTTAGAATCTTGAAAAATGTTCCCTTGCTCTACAGGTGGGTGCCTGACTACCATACCAAATCTTGCAACCTGAAAACTGTTCCATGATATTGGTTCTTGTGTACCTGATCACAACAAAACAAACAAAACATGAGAATTCTTCCTGTCCCAGTTTGATGCTGGGCGGATCCGTTAGTGTTAATCAAATACCTTTATCTAAGCTAAGTCCTATTATCAATGAGGGTCGTGACAATTCTTAACTGATGACAGCCTCCAGATTATGTTATGTTTCTCAAAAGGTATTATTTACCACTATGTCTTATTATGAGTTATATCTGCTGCCGACTGATGATTGAAACTACTTCCCATCATTCAAGCGATTCCTGATAACTCTTAGTTAGATGACGAGATGTGTCTGCTAGGGGTAAGTATTTAGAGCTACGTCCCATTATCCAGAGGGTTCTGACAACTCTTGTTGACTCTTTCTGGGGAAGTGTCCAATCTAAGTACCATTTTGAAGAGGTTCTTAATGCCTCTTTTTGACTCTTGCCGCCTCCCGTGGGGAAATATCTAATCTAAGTCCCATTTTTCAGGAGGGTCTTGATGACTCTTATATAATCTTTTTGGGGAAATATCTAATTTAAGTCCCATTTTTCAGGAGGGTCCTGATGACTCTTGTTGACTCTGATAAGGGAAGTATTCAATCTAAGTCCAATTTTTCAGAAGGGTACTGAAGGTTCCAACTTAAATGGCAATTCTAATTTCTGGTTGTTTCTACTTGTGATTATTGTCCACGAGGGTTTCTGTAACTCTTACTGGGGAAGGTGTTGATGCTTGACCATGTTACCCGTACCTGTCTGAGTTCCAAACTGCGTTCCATATCAACTTCCATGCTTCTTTTAACTCTCAAATGTTCCTATTGGGATTTGCTAGTTAAAATTTGTCCCCTTGAGCTCTTAGCTGGGAGGGTCTTTTTGACCAACTATGTCCCTTTTGAGTTTTAACCGAGTCCCACTTCCTGGTGGGCCTTGAGATTTTGATCATACCTGCTGTGTTCTTGCCATCTCCTGTGGACGGCCTCCCTTAGGCTCTTCCAAAAATTTCTGCCCCTATGTCAATCAAAGAAAACTTGCCAGTTTGAAAAGTGATGGTTGGATTGTGTCATTCTTGTTAAAGGCATCCTCCTGTTGTCGTGTTCTGTTGTGTTCTTTTGAACATATGTAAAATGAGTTGCTCTAACTGCTCACTGGCCCCTCGAGACCTCTAGACTTCATTTTTCCAGCCCATCATTTTGTTACATTGCTAATCCCTGGCCGGAATTCTTTGTGTCCTTCCCCCATGATTGGTGTTGATGTATCATGCGTCAATCAAACCTCCAATCCTTGCGGCTTCGCTTTGTTCTTCATATTTGTCTTACATTTCCATTCCCTTGTCAAAATCGTTGCGCCCTTTCTTGAAATCACCCAGTCTGTTTGTGATGCTTGACAAACTCTTCATCTTTATGTCCTTACTTCTCTCCCCACCTTGTGTTGCACTCTCGATCCTTCACCGGAATTCTTTATGTCTTTCCTTGAGGACTGATGTATTACGCTTGGTCAAACTTTGCGACCCTTCCTCATCTTTGTGTTATGCTAAATTTGCGTCCCTTATGAGATAGCCTGACCGGTGTATGATGGTTGGCTGACCCTAGAACCTTTATGGTTTTACTTTGCATGCCCTTTTCTTTGTGGTACTCCTTCACTTTGCCGACTCTTGTTTCTTTTATCAATTGCAGTTTTATGAATCCTTACTTTTGTTGTCCCGCACTTGTTATCTTTGTTATGTCTTTGGGTGTCATGCGCTTTGTCCCTTTGGGAATTGCTAATCAACTTTTAAATTCCTTTGATTCGCTTAAACAAAAGATTTTAGACTCGAAAGAAAAATGAAATGCAAAGACTCCGAATGGTATTTAGGGTGAAGAATTCCAGACTTGCTGACTATTGAAAAAACTAGAAAGAAGACTTATCTGAAGAAGAACCGCTGATTTTCGAGATCATGACATGCACTTTGGCTTAGTTGATCTAGTCCATTTTAATGAGCGATCTTCTGTTTTCGCGCTTTTGTTGTTGTGACCCGTCTAACCCAATCCTTTCAACCAACTCCTAGCTCGGCCTGCCCTGCAGTGTTCGTTCATCGATAGCCCCTTTCTATGTTTTTCTTTTGCCTTACCTTTTCCTCACGGTGCCTGTAAAGGTTTTCACCGGTAAGACTCTCTCATTTTATTTTCCCTAATACTTTCATCGCCTTATGGTGCCCATGAGGGTTTTCACCAATAAGACCTTCTCATTTTATTATCTCTCTTGTCTGGCTCAGAGTGTTGTCCCTCACGTGAATCCGTTCCACTGGCTTAACTCGGCATATTTTGAAGACTGATCAAAAGGTCTTCCTTTGGACCGAAATGTGGCTTTTTGATAAGGTTAGAAGTAAAGGGTATCGCCGACTCAAATAACTTTAAATGGGTTCAAGATTACAACTTTCGGAATCACATTTTTACAACAACAACCACTTCTGCCCTAGTTTCCCGCTTGGGGACTTTTGAATTTTTATTTTGATGTGATCGAACCGTGAGGCTGCCTACGTATGCCAATTCCTTGCTTTTCCTATTGTTTTCCTTCTCTTTTATTTCCGTTTTTCTTTACTTACTTTTCTTTTTCTTTGTTTTTTTCTTTTTCTTTTCTTTCCCTTTCTCTTTCCTCTTTTCTCTTTTCTTTTCTTGTTTTCATTTGTATCTTCTATTTTGTTTTCATTTCTTTCATTCTTCCTATTATTTTTCTTTCACTGCCTTCTCGCACTTGTGTTTCTGAATTTTGTTATCGATTACGAAAGAGGATATGACAGAAAATAATTAAAGCTCAAAAGGGTTAGCAACAGATAAAGTGTTTAGATTGCAGAACAAAACGCCTTCTTCATTCCAATTTTACAAATATGCCAAGTAAATACAAATTTCGAGTATAGAAATGATATAAATAATATCATACATAATATCTTTTGATAGCCATTTCCATAGATTTCCCTTCCACATCCGTCAGGTACAATGCTCCATTGGACAACACTTTTGATACGATGAATGGTTTTTGCCAGTTTGGAGTAAACTTGCCATTTGCCTCGGCCCGGTGGGGTGGATGCACCTTAGCACCAGTTGACCTACTTCGAACTCCCTCGGGTGCACTTTCTTATTATAAGCTCTGGCCATTCTTTGTTGATACAGCTGACCGTGGCAGATCGTCGCCAATCGATTCTCGTCAATCAGACTCAATTGTTCCAAACAAGCTTTGACCCATTCTTCATCGTCGATTCCTGCATCGGCCATTATTCGAAGAGAGGGGATCTCAATTTCGGCCAGAATTACGGTGTATGTGCTATATACTAACAAGTATGGAGTGGCCCTTACTGAAGTGCGGATAATGGTGCGATATCCTAACAATGGAAAAAGCATCTTCTCATGCCATTGCCAGGATCCTTCCACAATTTTATGTAGTATCTTCTTTATGTTCTTATTGACTACCTCAACCGCTCTGTTCGCCTTGGGGCGGTACGGGGTAGAATTTCGATGTGTGATCTTAAACTACTGACATACCTCTCTCATTAGGTGACTGTTGAGGTTTTCCCCATTATAAGTGATGAGCGTATTGGGGATCACGAACCAACAAATGATGTTTGTGTGCACAAAATTGACCACGACCTTCTTGGTCACTACCTTGAAGGTTTTGTCTCTAACCCATTTGGTGAAATATTCAATAGCAACCAGGATAAATCTGTGTCCGTTAGAAGCTGCTGGCTCAAAGGGCCCGATGACATCCATGCCCCAAGCAACGAAGGGCCATGGTGCCGACATCCTATGCAATTCAGACGGAGGAGAGTGAATTTGGTCTCCGTGTACCTAACACTGGTGGCATTTGCGCACATAAGCTAATACAATCCCGCTCCATGGTCAGCCAATAATATCCTGCCCGGAGAATCTTCTTTGCCAAAACATATTCGCTCATGTGTGGCTCACAGATGCCAGCATGCACCTCATTCATGATGGTCGTCGCCTGCTTAGCGTCTACTAATCTTATCGAACCAAGGTCTAACATTCTTTTGTATAATATTCCTCCATTGAAGAGAAACCCACTTAACAAATGGCGGGCTGTTCTCTTGTCCAGTCTCTCGTGGGTTATACTGGGTACATATCTCTCCTAATATACTCCTTGATGTCTTGGAAACAAGGCTCGCCGTCAAGATCTTCTTCAACCATATTGCAATAAGCATGTTGGTCATGGACCCGGATATGTATCAGGTCAACATAAGCCTTGTCCGGATGATGTTAACATTGACACCAAAGTGGCCAGGGCATCAACAACCTCATTGTGAATTCTGGGGATGTGCCTGAACTCGATTGACAAAGATCATGCAAGCATTGCCGGTATGGTATGAGTTTTAAATCTCTTGATTCTCACTCCCCTTGAATTTGGTGTACCAGAAGGTACAAGTCTCCCAGGATCAAGACTTCCTGGACACCCATGTCCGCTGCTAATCTCAAACCCAAAATGCATGCCTCATATTCTGCCATATTGTTGGTGCAATAGAAGCGGAGTTGAGCTCTGACTGGGTAATGATGCCCTTCTTCAGAAATGAGCATCGCTCCTATCCCAACGCCCTTCATATTGGTCGCCCCATCGAACAACAATTTTCATATCGATTTCTCATCCCGTTCTGTTTCATTGATATGCAACACTTCCTCATCAGGGAAATATGTGTTCAAGGGCTCAAATTCTTCATCTATGGGATTCTCTGCTAAATGGTCCGCCAATTCTTTTTCCTTCATAGCAGTTGTAGTCACGTAGAAAATGTCGAACTTAGGGAGAAAGACGTGCCACTTTGCGAGCCTTCCTGTGGGAATGGGCTTCTGGAATATGTATTTCGATAGGTCCAGACGGGAGATGAGATAGGTGGTATATGATGATAAGTATTGCTTCAACTTTTGGGCTACCCACATCAAGGTGCAGCATGTCCTTTCAAGATGAGTATACTTAACCTCGTAAGTTGTAAATTTTTTGCTAAGGTAGTATATGGCTTGCTCTTTTCTTCCGGTCACATCGTGTTGACCCAACACGCACCCAAATGAGTTATCCAACATTGTCAAATACAAGATCAAAGGTCTTCCAGGCTCTGGCGGGACCAATACTGGCGGGTTCGACAAATATTCCTTTTTCCACACCTTAAAGATGGGCTCGCAGATGGTTGTGAGCTGAGCAATAAACCGACTGATGTAGTTAAATATTCGTAGTAGACTAATTACTTCTGTTTTATTCCTTGGGGGCGGCAGCTCCTGTATAACTTTGATTTTTGATAGGTCTTGTTTTATGCCTCGGTGGCTAACAATGAATCCTAACAACTTTCCCGAGGGGACCCCAAATGCACATTTTGCCATGTTGAGTTTGAGGTCATACCTGCAGAGCCTCTGGATGATTTTCCTTAGGTCTTTCACATGATCGAATTTCTTTCTAGGCTTGATTATTACGTCATCCACATAGACCTTATTTTCCTTATGTATCATATCGTGGAAAATGGTTGTCATAGCCCTCATGTATGTTGCTCCGGCATTTTTCAAACCAAAATTCATGACTATATAATAGTACGTCCCCCATAGTGTGATGAATGCTATTTTCTCCGCATCTTCTTCATCCATCAAAATATGGTGGTACTTGGCGTATCAATCCACGAACGACCCAATTTCATGTTGTCAATTAATATATGGATGTTCGGCAGGGGAAAGTTGTCCTTTGGACTTGCTTTGTTGAGGTCACGGTAATCGATACGCAACCTAGTTTTTCTGTCCTTCTTTGGCACAAGCACCACATTAGCTAACCAAGTGGGGTATCATGTCACTCGGATGAATTTTTCCTGGAACTGCTTGGTCACTTTCTCTTTAATTTTCACACTCACATAAGTTTTGTATTTTCTCAACTTTTGCTTAACAGGCGGGCATGCTGGGTCAGTGGGTAATTTTTTTACCACCAAATCAGTGCTCAGTCCGGGCATGTCGTCGTAGGACCATGCAAAGACATCTTTTTATTCAATTAACACTTCAATTATTTCTTCCCTAAGTTGTGGCTCCAAACGGACACTTATTTTTATTTTTCTGACATTATCCGGACTTCCTAGATTGACTGCCTCGCTATCTTTCTAGTTTGGTTTAGGTTTCTCTTCGAACTGGGTCAACTCTTTACTAATCTAATCCTATGCCCCTTCCTCATCATACCCCGGTTCGTCCTCATGTTCTATTTCCTAAATTATAATTTCTGAACTAGACCTATTTTGAAGGCTGGGTCGAGGAGTCCATATGCATGTCAGATCACTAGAACCAGCATAAAAGTAACTGTACAAAAGAGAAAAGTAAGAAAAATAAAGAAATATGGGAACTATTGTCATTGCTGAAAAGGGATGACATTTCATTAGAATCAAAGATAACAAAGTTTACACATCCAAACGGACAAAAATAACAACTGAATTAACAACTCTGACGCTAATCCAAACTACACTGAAGGGAAAATCAAAGTCGACTACCACGACTCCTCCCAGTGGGAAGAGGAGTGGTTTCCCAGTTATTTATTTTTGCGCGTGCTCCATCAAACTGCACATCCGCGCTGCTTGATCCTTCTCATTCCTTAACCATATTTAGCTCATCGCACATTCTCTCCAATCCTTCATCAAGATCTCCATCCGCGTCGATCAGCGGGCCAGAGATCTTTGGTCTGGGGCCATTGCTAGCACTTCATTTGACACCTGATTTGGAAAACTTTGGAACGAGTTTTGGAGAACCCAAGCTTTTGTCTCAACATCGTGGCTCGTCTTATGTCTGCGGCTGTGGGATTGAACCCTAGCCCAAAAGTGTCCAGATTTTTAAGAAAGGACACTCGCTGCACAATGCCTTGCAGAGAAGCCCCTAACCCTCTTACCGGCATTAAACCATCTTTCAACATTTCTGAAGCCACCATGACGGATGAGGTTGCTATCTTTGGGTCCGCAACAACCTTACCTTATGGGATTTTCTGAACTGACACCGTATCAAACACCTGGTGGACCTATGGCCCTTTGCTGTCCTCAACTTCAATGAAAGGTACAATCGTGTCACTTGAAGTACACTGATTGTCTTATCCATGCTCCACAATCTCTTGCCTATCCCATTCAAAATTTATCGATCTGATGCAGGGTAGATGGCACTACTTTGGCTGCATGAATCCATGGCCTACCTAACAATAGATTATAAGAGACTGCTACATGCAGCACCTAGAATTCTGTACTAAACTCAACTGGCATTATAGTTACTTCCAACACTATATCTCCTACGATGTCTTTGCCTCTGCAATAGAAGACTCGAACAAAAATGTTATTCTTGAGGACTCTTCCATTTTCCACCTTTTTGCACGGCACCACCTATCGTGCTTTTAATCTCTTCCTCACCCGATCAATAGCACCACTCCATCTTGTGGAGGAAATCAATATATACCACTCCATCTTGTGGAGGAAATCAATAAATACCACTCCATCTTGTGGAGGAAATCGATATATACCACTCCATCTTGTGGAGGAAATCAATAAATACCACTCCATCTTGTGGAGGAAATCGATAAATACCACTCCATCTAGTGGAGGAAATCGATAAATACCACTCTGTCTTGTGGAGAAAATCAATATATACCACGGAATCATGTGGAGGAAATCAATAAGTACACGGCATCTTCCATCGTGCTTTATCGCTCCTCCTCACCCAAACAATAATCACAATTAATGGGAAAAGGAGTAAACAACAAGATTAACCATCCTGGAAAGGGAGAACAATGGAACAACAAGTCCCGCCAAGGGAAACAGTTTAACAACAAGTCCCGTCAAGGGAAGCAGTATATCAACAAGTCCCGGCAAGGGAAAAACACCAACAAATCATCTCTAGTTCATTTACTTCTCATCTTTCACTTCATAGCTCTTATTACAAGAATTTATCCCAATCGTTCACTTCTTTCACAATTCTAATAACAAATGACAACACGGTCATCCTCGACTCGGACGCATAGGTAACTGTCACCATACATATACACCGACTACACATAGCACATAGTAATTAACAACTTAATCATATTCCCTCAAGCCAAAGTTAGATCGAACACTTACCTCGAAGGCTTCCAACTCAACTCACGCCTCTAAAATAGCTTTACCCCTCGAATTTGCTTCAAAACAGGTCGAATCTAACCACAATTTACTCAAATGTATCAACAAATGCTAGTTAAATCAATTTGGAGGCATAAGAATGAAATTCCCAAAGTTTTACTCAAAAATTCCCAAAATGCCCCCGGGTCCACGTGGTCAAAACTTGATATTCGAACAAAAACCGGGTTACCCATTC
Source organism: Nicotiana benthamiana (assembly GCA_034376525.1). NCBI lineage: Eukaryota > Viridiplantae > Streptophyta > Magnoliopsida > Solanales > Solanaceae > Nicotiana > Nicotiana benthamiana. Next base: position 14,857,597 of record CM067329.1, on the reverse strand, counting down.
CCCCACGAGTTCATATATGCAATTTGTTTTGAAATATGACCCCAAATTGAGGTCCAAATCTCCAATTTTATGAAAACCTAGGTTCTACTCCAAATCCCCCATTTTTAACCATGAAAGCTTTGATTTAAGGATGAAATCGTGTTATAATACGATAAAGATAGAAGAAAACTAGTAACAATAGACTTGCATTTGGTTGGGGGACGTAAGGGTTTGAGAGGAATCGCCTATGGTGGTTTTGGGTTTGGAAAGATATGAAAAATGAGGTCTGAATTCGTTTAAGTAACAGTTGCAGGGTTGCAGATGTCGCAAATGTGACATTGATTTCAATTTGCGAACTTGGCAAAATAAAATGGGACCTCGCAATTGCGAGAAATAGTTTGCAATTGCGAACTGGGGAAAATTGAAGGGAACTCGCATTTGCGAGAAAACGCTCTCAAATGCGAACTGGGGTTGGACTGCGGAAAACTCGCATTTGTGAGATGGAACTTCGCATTTGCGAAGAGTGGCTAAGGAAAGGCGGAATCGCATTTGCGATTTTTATTCTCGCATTTGCGAAGAGGCAAGCCAAGGGAAGAGCTCACAATTGCGAGACAGGCTTCGCAATTGCAAAACCGGTAGGCACCAGATGATAAAAATGCAGCAAAATGAGGCTAACACCTATCTGAATCTCACCTGAGCCCTCGAGGCTCCAACCTAAACATGCTCCCAACCTCAAAAATATCCTACGGACTTACTCGTGCGATCAAATTGCCAAAATAACATATAAGAGAATCAACCTCCAAAACTCATAATTTTCATTTCAAGTTCAAAACTTTCAAATTTTTCCACTTTTAGTCCAAAACACATCAAACGAAGTATGTTTCCAACAAAACTTTACAGATAGCGCTTAACGCCCATAAATGGTTTGTACCGGGCGTCGGAACCAAAATACGATCCCGATACCATCACTTTTGATAAATTTCCATTTCCAATTTTCCTTAAGCATTTTTTAAAAAAATTTCACAGAAAAGCTCCGTACTCGGACCTGGGACCTTGGATTTCGATTTCGGGAATACGACCGAGTCCCAAATTTTATTACGGACCCTCCAAAACAGTCACATCACGGGTCCGGGTCTGTTTACCCAAAACATTGACCAAAGTCAACCATAGCATTATTTGTATCAAGATTCATAGTTTTTAACACAGAGTTCAAATATTTTTACATAAAAATCTTTTGACTTCACGCCCAGACTATCACGCAAATCGAGGAAACCAAATAAAGGTTTACACGGAATCATAAGTGCAAGGAAAGGGAGAATTACGGTGATGACCCTTTGGGTCGTCACACCTTGGTACAAAAGGACTACCGCAAGGTGAGTAAAGGTAATTCATGATGTGAAATGATGCTAAAGATGAAGAGGAAAAACATCTATATGCATGTCGTCATACTCCAAGTCTTAGTACTCCCCTAAAGGGGAATATATGGAATGATAAAGGAAGAAGGCGATAAAAATGAGAAAGGGATGAGTTTCACTTATGCAAATGTTACATATGTTGGAAACACGTTCTCAATGCAATATACTGAAACGTGTGTTCTTTTGTATAGGTTTTGATGAATGACAAACGAAGCGAAAATTGATATATGACGAAGTTCAAGAAACAAGCGCACAATTGATATACAACGAGATTCAAGCTCAAGACAAAGTTTTATAGTTTAATTGAGTCATTCTTAATTGTGATCTTGATCCTACAACTTGACTCGTAACATGGCTTCTCTCATAAAACTAATTTCCAAAATCATGCATATTTAATTTAATGTCAAATGATTTTAAATCATGCATATTTACAGTAGTCAAAATAATTTTTAGACATGCCTTAAAAATCTGGACTAAGATAATCGATTATGTACTTATGATAATCGATTGTTTTTAGCCAAGATATGACAATCGATTGTGAACTAATGACAATCGATTGTGAGTAAGACAGTGAGCATCAGGTTTTTCAAACCTGCATGACAATCGATTGTAAACTAATGACAATCGATTGTAACTGAGGCAGTGTCCATCAAAGTTTTTCAAAACTCAGAATAATCGATTATGAACTAAAGGTAATCAATTATGTTGAGACAGTGTCTTCCAGTGATTTTCAAATTTATTAAATAATCGATTGTTACATTGGACAATCGATTGTCAAATAGACAGTGTCTAAAATGTTTTTCAAAAACTGATAAGTAATCGATTGTTGACTTTGTGCAATCGATTGTGAAGCTGACCGTTGTCGTAAAGTTTTCAAATACCGTCAGGTAATCGATTATTGATTCTGTATAATCGATTGTTTTGATTAAAATCCGGAAAAGATTCTTTGAACGTTATTGGGTAATCGATTATTGATTTTGTATAATCGATTGTTTTGATTAAAATCCGGAAAAGATTTTTTGAACGTTGCTGAGTAATCGATTGTTGATTCTGGACAATCGATTGTTTGTGGTAAAATCTGGAAAGGATTTTTTGAACGTTGCCAGTAATCAATTATGGATTGTAAGTAATCGATTATCAAGCGTAAAATCTGGGATTGAATTTTGATCTGACTGGCAGACAATCGATTGTTGGGGTTTGACAATCGATTGTCAGTGAGTAAAATCAGCAACTCTTAATTGGCAATTAGGCAACGGTAATGCCAAGTTTTTCAACTATAAATACAGCTTCATTTCAGTGTTTTAAACACAACAACATACTACAACTGATCATTACATTGCTATAAGCTTGCATACTTTTGTTTATCATTTTATATTCAATTTCATAAAGCTTTTGAGAGCCATATTCTTGTCCAAAGTTGTTGTGATCTAGAGCTTACTTCTTTTACTCATATCTACTCATTAAGGAGTATTTTGTTTGAGTGTTTAGTGTTTTATACACTTGTAAGAGAATTCTAATTCTCTTGTTGTAAGGAACTTGTGTTTCCTTGGTTGAAGTCTTGGAGTGTTGTATCTCCGAGCAAAGGTGTTAAGGCTTGTGTCCTTAAGTTGTAAAGGTTTGTTGAGCACCCGTAAGCTTAACAAGTTAGTGGAAAATCTCGAGAGAGTCTCTCGGGGACTGGACTAGTCACGTGTTGTGGTGAACCAGAATATATCGGTGCGTTCTTTCCTTTTTGTTTAATTAACGCACTTATTTATTTTCTGCAAATTTTAGTTTCCGCAAGTTTACGCTAAATTTTATTATAACGCTATTCACCCCCCCTCTAGCGTTAAGCGCTTTATCTAACAATTGGTATCAGAGCCCAACTCTCTGAAAACTTAACAGTTTGAGAGAACCATCCATGGCTTCTACTCGTGATTCTTTTGCAGGAATTGATGAAGCAGAGTGCTCCACACGACCACCTCTATTCAACGGTACAAATTACACGTACTGGAAGGAGAGGATGAAGATCTTCGTTCAGTCCAACAGCTTTCACCTTTGGAAGGTGATAATGAAGGGAAACCAAATTCCAACAAAGAAGGTGGAAAACGAATGAGTTCCCAAGTCCGAGGATGAGTATGACGCGGATGACATCCGAAAGGTTCAAAATAATGCTAAAGCAATTAATTTATTATATTGTGCTGTTAATGCTGACGATTACAGGAAAATATCGTGTTGCACAACGGCAAAAGAGATGTGGGACAAGCTAGAAGTTACGTACGAAGGTACGGACCAGGTAAGGGAAGCAAAAATTTTATTTCCTAACCCATTCTTATGAATTATTTCACATGAAGGAAGGTGAAAAGGTGGACGAACTGTTTGAGCGATTTTCAATAATCGTAAATGACCTACATGCTCTCAAGAAAACATTCACGGATAGAGAGCTCGTGCGAAAAATTCTTAGAAGTCTCACACCGGCATGGAGATCAAAGGCCGATGCAATTCAAGAATCCATTGGCGTTTCAAACGTCACCATCGACGCACTAAGAGGTAACCTTAAGACCTATGAATCTACTATTCTTAACCCTTTTGTTGATGATCAAAGGAGGCAAAGAATAGCTCTAAAGGCGAGCACAAGCCAACCACAAATTGATGAGGAAGGAGACAACGAGTTTGGACTCGTTATCAAAAGATTTCAAAAGTTCATGCGCAAGGAGTATGAACGCAAGGGCAAAAAGCAAGGCGAACAAATCAAGTGCTATGAATGTGGTGAAACCGGGCACATCAAATCAAATTGGCCAAACATCAAAAAGGAGAAGAAACCTTTTAAAAAGCAACGTGCATACATTTCTTGGGGAGGCGACTCCGGAGATGAGTCAAGCGAAGGAGAAGAAGACGAAGCAGCAAATCCTTGCCTTATGGCACAAGAAGACAACAAAGATGAGGTATGTCAAATTTCGTCTAAAAACTTCTTCACTCTTGAAGAAATGCGAACTGCTTTTGATGAATTATATGCTGAGTTTATTAAGGCTTCAAAAACTGTTAAGGGCGTAAAAGAAAATGCTTCTCTAAAAGAAAAAGATTTTCAAAAACAGCTTTCTTTAAAAGAAAAGGATTTAGAAAAACTGGTTTTAGAAAATGAGAAGCTGAAAGAGGAAAACAAGTTTTTTGGAAAAAGAAGTTCCGATAAGCCCGAAAGCTCTACTAGAAATTGCTCTTCTTGTTTGCATCATAAGAATGAAGTAAGTAGGCTTAAAGGCACATTAGATAAGTTTAATTCTTCGCACAAAAACTTGAATGATGTTCTTGTTATCTTGAAATCAACCAAGCATGGAATAGGCTTTAAGAATGAAGAAAAGGTTGAAGCTAAATCCCAACAACCTAAAGCTCAACCTAGGATTAACAATAGAAATGCTTATCCTAGAAACAACAACTCTAGAGCCAATATACATGCTAGACAAAATGCTGAACATTTTAGAAGACCTAGGAATGACTTACCACCTAGAAATAGTCACCCTAGAAATGATGCATACTTTAGGCCAAATTTTGAACCCCTTAGAAGACCTAGCAATGGCCCTCAACCGAGAAACAATCACTCTAGAAATGCTGCCCATCCTAGAGCTCATAGTAGGAGAAATAATTCTCATGAAATGCGAAAGAGTCATAGTGTTCAAAATAGAGTAAGAAATTTTCATCCGTCTAGTTACTATGAACCTAGAAAGATGCATAACCCAAATGTGACTTGTCATTATTGTAGACGTATTGGTCATATTGCTCCTGCATGCTTTACACGTCATAGACATATTACTCAATCGCATCATTATAATATGCCTAACCCCCAAGGACCCAAGATGGCATGGGTACCTAAAGAACATTAGTTTGTTTTGTAGGTGTGCTTGAAGGGATCAAGTGTACTATGGTACCTTGATAGTGGATGCTCCAAGCATATGACGGGAGATGAATCCAAATTCCTTCAATTAGAGCACAAAGAAGGAGGAAGTGTTATCTTCGGTGATAACAATAAAGGAAAGATCATCGGCATCGGCTCGGTCGATAAGGATGAAAAATCCTCTATTAAGCATATATTACTTGTTAAAGGATTAAAGAATAATCTCTTGAGCATAAGCCAATTGTGTGACAAGGGAAATCTTGCTTTATTTGATTCGGATGAATGCTTAGTGTTCAGACGTAGTGATTTCAAAATTATCCTCCGTGGTTTTAGAGTGGATAATATTTATATGGTTGATCTTGCTAATTCCTCACCCGATTATGTTGATTGTCTAATGAGTAAAGAGGATGATACTTGGCTATGGCATCGTAGAGTAGCACATATCAATATGCATCTTTTGAAAAAATTGATTTCTCAAAACTTAGTTGTTGGTCTTCCCAATTTAAAATTTGAAAATGACTCTATTTGTGACTCGTGTCAAAAGGGGGAAGCAAACAAAAGCATCTTGCAAATCTAAAAACATTGTTTCAACTTCTAGACCATTGCAATTGCTTCATATGGATTTATTTGGTCCCTCTCGCATTGAAAGTCTAGGAAGAAATAGATATGCTTTTGTGATTGTTGATGATTACTCGAGATTTACTTGGACTTTATTTCTTGCCAATAAAAGTGATGCTTTTCAAAATTTTAAATATTTTCTTAAGCGTGTTCAAAATGAGAAAGAAACAACCGTCACTTCAATTAGAAGTGATCATGGGGGAGAGTTTGATCACAATCTCTTTGCGGACTTTTGTGATGAACTCGGAATCGAGCATACATTTCCGCTCCACGTACACCACAACAAAATGGGGTGGTGGAAAGGAAAAATAGGTGTCTCGAAGAGATGGCTAGAACCATGCTCGACGAAGCTAAGATACCCAAACATTTTTGGGCGGACGCCGTGAGTACCGCTTGCTATGTTCTAAATAGAGCAGTAATTCGGTCGATGCTCATGAAAACCCCCTATGAACTTTATAAGGGTAGAAAACCAAATATTTCCCATTTTAGAGTTTTTGGTTGCAAATGTTTTGTTCATAACAATGGCAAACACCAATTGGGTAAATTTGATGCTAAGTCAGATGAAGGTATTTTCATTGGATATTCCTCATGTAGTAAAGCATATAGGGTCTTTAATAAAAGAACCCAAATTGTGGAGGAATCCCCTCATGTTGTATTTTCTGAAAATAATGCTTGCTTGGCGAGAAAGGATTCCGGTTTTGATCTTGCAGGTATCTTAGATAGCTTGAAAGACAAAATACAAGAGGAACCAGCCAACGAAAATAAAGATGAAACTGAGGAACAACCAACGGAAGAAGTGCAGAAAAAGAAATGAATATGCCTAACGAGTGGAGGACAATCAAAGATCACCCTCTTGAACAGGTAATTGGAGACATCGGAGGAAAGGTAAGTACCCGAAACTCTCTTATGAACACTTTAGGACACACTTCTTAAGAGCTCACGTTCTCACTTTGCAACACTAGTTTAAGTTATTACTTCTTTACAAATTACTGACTTGAGCGTCGGAGACGTTTAATTCTATTTTGCAGGTATCGCCCTAAAAGTTAGGGGGAATTATAAAGTTTTGGCACAGAACAATCGATTGTTCCAAGCAAATAATCGATTATTTTACTGTGCTGAAAATCGATTAGCAGTATCACTAATCGATTGTTTATGGTTTAGGTTCATTATGCAGCTTTGTTTAATAATTGATTCCTTAAATTGCATAATCGATTTCTGTCTCAGCCATTCAGCAATGCTTGTCCAAAACAATCGATTATTTCACATATATAATCGATTATTTCATGTCAGAAATTTAAACTCTTGTTACCGTTTGGCTCCTCAATCGATTTGTGTCAGTTCCAAGTCAGGTCATAACTCTTCAACAATCGATTATTGCATCTCAACAATCGATTGTCTAACGGTCAGTAAATTTATTTTACGTTTCTGACTGATTTGGCTTTAAATTCTCAGCAGAATTCTTCCATAAATGATAAACCACTCTCCCCTCTATATATAGGCTTCATATATGTTCATATTCATTCACTCAAGCATCAATTTTAGCTTTCAAAATATCAAATTCTCTCTAATCTTTTGCAAAATCCAGCAGCTTTCATTAAAAATGTCGGGCCGTCACTCAAAACGTTCCCGTTCTGCTAGGCACGGCGCATCCGCCTCTGCTGCCCCTCCTCGTCCGAACTATCCCTATCAAGATGGTTCCGTTCTATATTTTAATTCCGACATCGAGCTTACTCGATTCTTAACCAAATTTGAAAAGCGCGACATTCTTCCACCCCGCTTCTCAACCCACAAGTATCTTGAATCATTTGGCCCTGCTGCAAATATGCTCAAAAATTCTCAACTTCTTGACTTTTTACTCCTTACCCATCCTTACATCAATACTGCATTGGTTCAAGCATTTTATTCCAACCTCCATGAGGATGATGATGGTGAGCTTGTCACCAACATTAATGGTGTTCAAATTCTTCTTTCCGATGAAAATCTTCATACCATCGCCCGTCTTCCTCAAAATGGTGAAGACATTTTTCGGTACACCGGAGAGGCCGGAGCCCTTTTTGATGAAACAACCCTCTTACACCAAATCGGTCTTACTTCTTATGATCCAAATCTTTCTTCCCGTCGTCCTACAATTACGGGAATGGATCCCAATTATCGGTTGATTTTCTATTTCATCACCCGAGTCCTCAAGCCTCGTAAGCATAACCATACCACCATTTTCCAAGAGGACACCAAGCTCATGCATGCCATAATAACCGGAGCTAACATCAATTGGTGTCGGCTTATTAAAATTCACATGCGTGACGCTATCGGAGATGATAGGCCTCTTCCTTATGCTCTCCTCATCATGAACTTTCTTGAAGCCACCGAATTCGTCACTGGAAATGGTCCTCTCAAAAAGAGTACCAAAAAGTGGGAAATTTCGGAATCCTCCTTCCATCATGACGGTGATCATGTAGCGCCTGCTCCTCCACCAACCCGTCGTGCTCCTCCGCCTCAAGAGCCTTCCCTCCAATTCATTTCCGACCAAATGCTTCATTGACCTCTTCTTTCAGTCAATTAACTCACGAGATCCATGGATATTTTGACCACGTTCATTATCCATATGCGGGTCTTGTTCCATATGAAGCAGCGCCGGATGATGAGGCGGAAGATGATGAATGAATAATTATAGTTTTTAAGTTTGTTTTTATATGTTGTATTGTCTCCCCTGTTGCTGTAATTCTTTCCAATAAATAAACAAGTTTAATTTACATCTTTGGCATCTTCTTCTTTTATTTTTGCTAATGGCAAAAGGGGGAAGATAACGGGTATGATGCACTCTCAAATTATAAGCTTAAATTGAGGGGGAATTCTCAAATTGAGGGGGAACAAATTGCATACTTGTTGCATATATATATACTTGTCTTGAATCGTCATTATAAATTGCTTGTCTTGCATATCCCGCTTAATGTTTGCCATTATCAAAAAGGGGGAAATTGTTGGAAACACGTTCTCAATGCAATATACTAAAACGTGTGTTCTTTTGTATAGGTTTTGATGAATGACAAACGAAGCGAAAATTGATATATAACGAAGTTCAAGAAACAAGCGCACAATTGATATACAACGAGATTCAAGCTCAAGACAAAGTTTTATAGTTTAATTGAGTCATTCTTAATTGTGATCTTGATCCTACAACTTGACTCGTAACATGGCTTCTCTCATAAAACTATTTTCCAAAATCATGCATATTTAATTTAATGTCAAATGATTTTAAATCATGCATATTTACAGTAGTCAAAATAATTTTTAGACATGCCTTAAAAATCTGGACTAAGATAATCGATTATGTACTTATGATAATCGATTGTTTTCAGCCAAGACTGCATGACAATCGATTGTGAACTAATGACAATCGATTGTGAGTAAGACAGTGAGCATCAGGTTTTTCAAACCTGCATGACAATCGATTGTGAACTAATGACAATCAATTGTAACTGAGGCAGTGTCCATCAAAGTTTTTCAAAACTCAGAATAATAGATTATGAACTAATGGTAATCGATTATGTTGAGACAGTGTCTTCCAGTGATTTTCAAATTTATTAAATAATCGATTGTTACATTGGACAATCGATTGTCAAATAGACAGTGTCTAAAATGTTTTTCAAAAACTGATAAGTAAAATCAATTGTTGACTTTGTGCAATCGATTGTGAAGCTGACCGTTGTCGTAAAGTTTTCAAATACCGTCAGGTAATCGATTATTGATTCTATATAATCGATTGTTTTGATTAAAATCCGGAAAAGATTATTTGAACGTTATTGGGTAATCGATTATTGATTTTGTATAATCGATTGATTTGATTAAAATCCGGAAAAGATTTTTTGAACGTTGCGGAGTAATCGATTGTTGATTCTGGACAATCGATTGTTTGTGGTAAAATCTGGAAAGGAGTTTTTGAACGATGCCAGTAATCGATTATGGGTTGTAAGTAATCGATTATCAAGCGTAAAATCTGGGATTGAATTTTGATCTGAGTGGCAGACAATCGATTGTTGGGGTTTGACAATCGATTGTCAGTGAGTAAAATCAGCAACTCTTAATTGGCAATTAGGCAACGGTAATGCCAAGTTTTTCAACTATAAATACAGCTTCATTTCAGTGTTTTAAACACAACAACATACTACAACTGATCATTACATTGCAAAAAGCTTGCATACTTTTGTTTATCATTTTATATACAATTTCATAAAGCTTTTGAGAGCCATATTCTTGTCCAAAGTTGTTGTGATCTAGAGCTTACTTCTTTTACTCATGTCTACTCATTAAGGAGTGTTTTGTTTGAGTGTTTAGTGTTTTATACACTTGTAAGAGAATTGTAATTCTCTTGTTGTAAGGAACTTGTGTTTCCTTGGTTGAAGTCTTGGAGTGTTGTATCTCCGAGCAAAGGTGTTAAGGCTTGTGTCCTTAAGTTGTAAAGGTTTGTTGAGCACCCGTAAGCTTAACGAGTTAGTGGAAAATCTCGAGAGAGTCTCTCGGGGACTGGACTAGCCACGTGTTGTGGTGAACCAGAATATATCGGTGCGTTCTTTCCTTTTTGTTTATTTAACGCACTTATTTATTTCCTGCAAATTTTAATTTCTGCAAGTTTACGCTAAATTTTATTATAACGCTATTCACCCCCCCTCTAGCGTTAAGCGCTTTATCTAACAACATATATGCTATGATTCCAGAATATTATATAAGCACGATGTCAAAAAAGTGAAGTAAGATTTCCTACCCAGAATGCTATTGATAGATAAGGAGCAAGTACGTGAAGTAAGGTAAGAAAAGGATATAACCCAAGAAAAATTACGCGAAACATAGACATGAGAATGGGCTGGCGAGTATTATCAGTTAATTCAGGAAGAGCCTAATCATAACTAGACAAGAAGTTACAAACAAATTAGTAGATCATGGAAGATAAATGTAGTAAACCCCAACATGGAGAATTCAGCCTCGCAGTACTGTCATTATAATACTTGAGATAAATTAAAATAGGCGTCGGGATAGTTAAAGGTACGATATGAGTTTAAGAGGATAAAATAATGTGCCACTAGGTAGGCATTCAAACTATCATTCCAGAAGATATCCTACAAACACAAGGGTACCGAGGTAAGCAACTACATATGATAATAGGAAAGGAAGGACATCAAAAGGTCCGTAATAAGCTCATAGAATTACGAGAGTCAAGGGTTCTCCCTAAGTACTACAACGAAAGATTATCTAAGGAAAAAGGAAAGAGAGCTTCAACCTAAGCACAACAACTTAAAAAGGAAATAGTCGTGTAACAACGGTATCATAACAACATTGTAAGCACTCCAAAGGAAAGTGGCACCTGTCGTAGCTTATGAACCGGAAGTAAAATTAAATGTAATATTCGAGATCATATGAGTTTCACGAAAAATCTGGCATGTGTGGTTAGTAAGATAAGCTAAGTATGGACGCAACAAGAGGGCAAGAAGACCGGAAAAAGTAATATGTACGTTGAAGGAAAGCTAAGATGGAACGAAAGAAATTATTCGATCAATGATCCAAAGATGGATACGCTATGAACGCACTTAAGGGTCCAGAGTTTTATACATGCAACATATACAGGCGTAGAAGATGCTGTATATATTAAAATAAATAATTGAGCTCAGGTCATAAGTGAAGGATAAAATTGTTAAATAATTATATCATACATATTCCTTAACGCCCGTGAAAGTCTAAATAGAATAACTAATACCATGAAAACGGATCGGGAGATCACTTAAAAAGAGATAAAGGCTGATCAGAAGGAGGAGAAAACTAAAGATATACATCAACGAAGTAAATCAGAAATTCGATTATTAGACCCAGAAGTTATAAGAATCACGATTTAGAACATAGTGATAATCACTCTAATATTAGAGTTTCAAGAGATATAGCACAACAATCATATTCTGTAACGCCTCTACAATAAAGTCAGTTAGAAAAATACCAGCCTCATAAGAACTTAGTATAGAGCTCCCACGGAATTGTATTGGCATCACAGATGCAAGTATCATAATAGAGCTTCAAATGGTAGATGTGATTTATACCTGTGTGGGAGGGAGGTTATGAAAGAGAGATAGAAGAATATGAGGTAATAACTTAAAGTAGGTAAGGTAACGGGAGTCAGTATCCAGGAATGATAGCAGCATCGTCAGTGGCATACCTTCCAGTCTATGGTTTCTAAGTACCAAAAGGTCTAAACGAGAGAGTAAAGAAGAGATAGAGATGATAAGATGTCTCGCTTGATGTTCTAGAAAATTATAAGGGAATCGATCGTAAGCTAAAGTATAATATAAAGATAAGGTTCTAGAACGATAACAGTAAGGATAAGTGTGATGACCCAAAAATGAATCACTTGATTTACGAGTAAATTATGTGTTTTAAGGCGTTGAAAGCCTCCTTTTCCTCACCTGGATTTGCATGAGCAGTCCGGGCGTATATCAGGAACGCTTTTATGAGGAAATATGATGAAAATGTTAATTTTGCCTTTACAATTGAATTTAAGTGTACTTTGGTCAAGGTAAAAGGACCCGGACCTGTGACTTGATGGTCCCAGAGGGTTCATATGAAAATATGGGACTTGGGCGTATGCCCGCAATCAAATTTCGAGGTCCCAATCCTGAGAAATAAATTTTTGAAATAAATTATTTTAATGAAAAATGTAAGAGTTTTCTGAAATTTGATTATGTTTGAAATTTATAGTATCTAGGCCGTATTTTAGTTCCAGATCCCGGTATAACTTCAATATGATATTTGAGTTCTGTCTGTAAAATTTGGTAAGAAACAGAGGTTAGTTGATGTGATTCGGACCCGTATTTGTGAAATTTGAGACTTTGAAAGTTTTGAGATTTTTGTTAGATTTATACGCTAAATTCATTTTTTATAATATTATTTTGGAGATTTGATCACACGAGTAAGTCCAAATGTGATAGGTGTTTCAGATAGGTGTCGTAGTGTTTTTGGACTTAGAAATTTGGTTTATTGTTGTTTTCTAGTGTCCAAACTTTTCAAAATCTACGCAAACGTGTGGTACCCCATGCGAATTCACTAAACAATCGGGGAGGGGGCTAGTTTACACTATGCGAACGCACTGACTGGGACGCGAATGTGGAGCTTTGGGTATGTTGCACTACGCGAACGCGGCTCAGTCCACGTGAACGCATTGCCTATGGGGGAGCTGGGGAATGGTTTGCCATAACACTGTGCAAATGTGTCCAATGGCTCGCGAACACATAGGCCAGTGGGATTAAGCCTATGAGAACGCGGCCAAGGGAACGCAAACGTATAAAGTTCCTGCCAGTAGCAAAACGCGATTTCTTCAAAACTTCATAACTTTTTCACTTAAACACAAGCTTGGGCGATATTTGAAGGGGGATTCCATCATTAACCATAGCTATGTATTCTTAGATTTATTTTCTTCAATTTCGATTAACACACATTAGATATCTAGACCTAAATGATGTTTTAAAGGGTAGAAAATTGGAAATTTGGGTAGAGTTAGGACTTTTTGAATAATTGGAATTTAAACCTCGTTTTGGGGCCGGATTCCGAAACTAATTACATATTCTGGATCATGTGAATAGTTGATCAAGGTTTTAGTCTGAACCTCATGCTTAGACCTAGCGGGCCCGGGGTCGATTTTTGACTTTTCGGAAAAATGATAGAAAACCAATAATTAAGCATTGAGTATGAATTCTATAGCATTTATGGATGTTGTTTAATAAATTTGGACTAGATATGATTTATTTGGAGGCAAATTATAAAGGAAAAGCGGTGTTCGAGGCTTGAGTTGCCGGTGAACATTTGAGGTAAGTGTTTGGTCTAACCATAGATTGAGAGATCAGGAGTTGTGTCCTATTTTCTACATGTTGATTATGACATATAGTTATGGTGACGAGTATCTATACGTTGGTGTCAAGCATGCCAGTGAGTCTTATGCTATGATTAATATGACTCTATTTATATTGTTCATGCCTTATGTGATGATTTCTATTGTTGAGAAAAGCTTGTGGAAGTAACATTGGTATTTGAATATTGAAGAGCGTTCGCTCAAGTTGTAAAATGTATTGTGGAAGTATAATTGACTATTGAACCTTATAGAGCAGTGGCTCAAGTTGTGAAACGGGTTGTGAAGCAAATGTGAATAAGAGAAGATGATTATTATATTTTCTTCCTTGTCGGGATGTCGTTACTTTTAATGCTATATACCTTGCCTGGGTGTTGATGCTTGTGATTTTTTTCAATTGGCAGGATTTGATTGTTGTACCATTGTTTCCTTGCTAGGATTTTATTATGATTTTATTTATTTCCTTGCCTCATTACTTGTGATTGTTGTTTGGGTGAGGAAGAGTGTTAAAGCACGAACGATGATGTTGTGCCACACGATGTACAATTCTGTGCCATTTATATAGGTTTTAGGGTGAGAACGAGAGTAAAAGCACGAAGGATGATGTCGTGTACTTGTCCTTGATTTTCCTAGTTTTTTCTGAAAATTGAGTTATGTTGTCCTTTAGTTTATTTACTGATTTTTTGTTGTTTCTTAATTTTATTTTTATGTTATTGATTCCCTTGCCCAAATTGGTTTGTGATTGTTGTGTGGATGAGGAAAAATGTAAAGCACAACGGGTGATGCTGTATGTTGTTCCAGTGAGAGCGTGTTAAAGGGCAAAAGGTGACGTCGTGAATTATTTTTGTGAGAGAGTGTTAAAGCACACAGGGTGATGCCGTGCATTTGTCTTGATTTCTTGATTTTTATTGATAACTGAGTTACGGTTTCTCTACGTTTAATTGTTGGTTTTCTGTTGATACTTGTTGTACTCCATAGTATGATTACCCCATCCTATCTTCAATTGAACTGTGGTGATCTTCATATTTATTTATTTTTCTTCTGTTATTATTCGATGTCCCCACAACATATCCCCCCCCCCCCCCCCCGTCCATACTTAACTAAATATTTCTTATTTTATTTTTCTGTTGTATATGATTTAGTTGCACGGGTTTATTTGGTAGTCTGGTCCTAACCTCGTCACTACTTAGCCGAGGTTAGGCTAGGCACTTACCAACATATGGGGTCGATTGTGTGGATAATACACTTTGCACTGTGTGCAGATCCCAGTGTTTTAGTTATTGGACCACAGTGAGATTGATGCCTTCAGTCCAACAGGCGACCCAAGATAGTCCTACAGGTGTCTGTTGGCCTTGGAATCTCCTTCCATCATTTCACCCAGTTTCTTCTATGTAATTCAGAGAGTGTTGTAATTAATCTTTCATACCATTATTTGTAGTATTCTTATATAGTGTGTGAAGTTGTGACACCAGTCCTGGGTAGTTTATGTATGGATTGATATTGACATCTTTATTAAAAATATTTAATTTTAGTCTTCCGTTTTAAATATTTTGTTGTTTATGCATTGTTGGCTCTTAACTCCTGAAGGATTAAAAATAGGGAAAAGGAAATAATTTAAATGGTTGGCTTTCCTAGCTTTCACTTGTAGGTACCAACACGACTTCCGAGGGTGGGAAATTCGAGTCGTGACACTAAGAAGAAGGCAAGTGAGAAGCTGATAAAAATGGATAAGTCCTCGGGACTAAGCCCATAAAACAAAGGAGGTGATGGTTCCTCGAAGTTATAGAAAGCTCAAAAACTACAACAACAACAACAACTACCCAGTATAGTCCCACAAGGTGGGGTCTGGGGAAAAGTTATAGAAAGCTCAATATAGCCTAAATGAACTCAAAGGATTCTAAGACTAGTATCATTTACAAGAGATGGGATGTTGCCCTGGTAGCAGAATGAGGGTGTAATTTTCATAAATAAAGGATGATGTTTGAGCCTTCGCTTGAGTAATGATTTGAAGAAGGAAAAAAAGGGGGGGATATCATTAATTGAAGGGACAAAATACCCATATAAGGTGAGTCACATTGAGATTCTATAAAGTACGATTATGGAAGTGTAGTATCACCCGTAGGTGGATCAATCTAATCACTCCAGTTGTCCCCAATTAGACGCGAGCCCTAGTTGCAGTGTTACATAAAAAAATCAAGATATTAGTGATAGATGATGAATCAACATTAAGGTGAATCAACAATAGATAGATAAAAGTTCAATAATATGGGATGAGATTATACCATCATTCTTAAGGATAAGCATCGAGAGTAACCTGGATGTTGTTGCAGACCTTAGTAATGATAAATAGAAGCAAGCATTACAACATAGTATGACCTATGTAGATGCATTATAATCATACAAATTGATAACCAGATCTATGAAATAATATATGGCCATATTGCAAGTTATACAAAGTACCGAGCAAAAAATATCAGTACACATATAGATGCCCAGAGGGGCATCCTATTAAGCCTTGTATATGTTTACAAACTAAGGCCTAGAGATTGTCAAATTTGGAAGAAAAAGGAGAGAAGGGTTGCATATGTACACTTACGAGGTCATAATCATAGAGGTTGCATGATAGAAGGCATCAACAGTTACGAGGTTGGAAGGAATTCGATCACAAGTTATGATGTAGGAAAGAGGCTTGAAGGGCAGACTGCCTTAGCTTTTGGATTTATTCAAAAAACAACTGCATAAATGGCAGGGAGCGAAATAAGGTATTCACAAGAACTATAAGTTATGAAAATGATAAGAGCATCAGTCATTATTCGATGACGAATGTTCCAGAGGAGGGAATGGTGTTACGTCCCACAATATTACGTTGATATTACGTCCTGTAGTATTATATTACGATGAAGTTAAGCCTTTTAGTATTATATTACGATTATTTTACATCTTGGAGTATTACATTACATTAGTTTTATGCTTCGCAGTATTAAATTACGACGATATTGCACCCTGTAGTATTATACATTGAATTTGTCGTAAAATAATTGACATCAGTCCAAGGAAAAGATTATTTGGAGATTATAAAGATTATGCTATTTCAAGCAAGTGATGAGTAAATACTTGAAGTTTAGAGGGTAAGAAAATCGAAGAAAATGAATTTCGTCAAAGTGTGATTTTTGGAATATAATATGGCATGAGCTAAAATATCCGGAATTTATAGACTAATACCATATAATGTATCATATGACCACGATAGATGATGTACAAAGTATATATATATATATATATATATATATATATATATATATATATATATATATATATATATATATATATATATATATATATATATATATATATATATATAAGGAATGAGTAGTATTTTAAGTAAATCGAGATAATTTATAATTATATGAGTAATTAGTTAATTACCTGATAACGAGAATTATGTAATTAAGTAATAAGTTTGTATAATGATTAAAATCTCCACCCCACCCCCCAAATGGTAGCAAGTCACACCTTAATCAAATGATTGTTAGTCATTGTTCATTAGGTGGCTATATAATGTAAGGTACATGAGACAAGCCAAATGTCTTAAGTGGCTAAGATATTTACGTATGACATTACTAAGTTGGTCTCATTTGGATATAGAATCAGGAAGTAAGAAATCATATACGTCTCCTCCGAGTTCAAAGAATTCAAAGACAGACGCCAAGGATTCAATCCAAAAATAAGCTTCCAACAAAATTTCATGCGACCAAATCAATTCCACCGACAATTATTAGCACATTAGCATAAGGGTGGAAGAATAACGGTTACGAACCGGAACCGTGATCGGAACCGCGGTTCTGGCGGTTCCGCGGTTCTAAACAGTTCCGGTTATACGGTTCCGGTTCCGCGGTTCCGGTTCCGCGGTTCCGGGCCGGTTCCACCCTTTAGAACCGTGGAATCGGAACCGCCAGAACCGGAACCGGAACCGGAACCGGACCGGTTCCGGCGGTTCTAAACGGTTCCAAACGGTTCCGATATTTTAAAAAAAAAAATTTGTTTTTTAAATTCGGACCGTTGGCGGAACCGTTTGGAACTGTTTAGAACCGCCGGAACCGGTCCGGTTCCGGTTCCGGTTCTATACGGTTCTATCCGGTTCTATCCAGTTCCCAACGGCCATTATTTATATACAATATATACTACTTTACTACAACA
Source organism: Nicotiana benthamiana (assembly GCA_034376525.1). Classification (NCBI taxonomy): domain Eukaryota; kingdom Viridiplantae; phylum Streptophyta; class Magnoliopsida; order Solanales; family Solanaceae; genus Nicotiana; species Nicotiana benthamiana. Next base: position 14,839,641 of record CM067329.1, on the reverse strand, counting down.
TATACTACTTATATACAAAATATACACTACTTATTTTGAATATATACTAATTTCCAAACACAATATATGCTATAGTAACAACATAGTACACCATATAAAAATATATTCTACAATATACTAATCACTACTATACAAGATATTTAATTTAAAAAAAAAAAAAAAAAGGTCGGAACCGCCTGGAACCGCCAGACCCGCGGTTCCGGAACCGCCAGAACCGGAACCGGGTGGTTCCGGAACCGCCAGAACCGGAACCGCCAGAACCGGGAACCGCCAGAACTGGAACCGTTTACCCAGATAGACCCAGAACCGGAACCGGATACAGCCTTACATTAGCAACGTATAATTTTGCACTTCTAAAGGAGTATGATGTAATATTTTTCAACAATATTATAAGGATTATTCTCTACTCCAAGTATGTTAAGGCTATCAGTTCTTTCTTTTGGCATGATCTATATGACACAAACGAACGAGCAAATGGACAATTTCCATAAATGACTCTATTCATAGAAATGCTAGAGATGCTTATGTTCTTGATTCTCCATATGTCATAATATTCTATCATCTATTTATGGGTCTCAGCAAAATATGTAAGTTGAAAATGTTTACTTCGTGATATTATTCAAAGGTATAGTGGTGTTATGACATTCCGAGAGATTTGATTGACGTACTCCTCATGCATTGAATTAATGTGCATTGACCCATGACTAGATGACGTTATATACACATATATATGTGTATATGGGATATGGGAAACCACCACCTGATCAGCTGGTATACGTTGATGATTTGCCCACAGTGGCCGAAATGATATGATGGGATGCCCTCATATGCTTGATGATGTTATGAACACATATAATGCATGATATGACACTTATATGTATAGGCATGACATTACAAAAATAAAATTTTTCGAAAAAGCTTAGCAAATGAACGTTTCGAATCTTTTATTCCATGTTTTTCTCATGCCTATTATTTATTGATTTTCATTCCTTACTTACACTGTACATTATTTATACTGATGTCCCTTTTGCCTGAGGACGCTCCGTTTCATTCCCGCAGCCCCCGATAGACAAGTCAAGAGCCCTCCAAGTAGGCTATCAGCTCAGCGGAAGATGTTGGTGTGCTCCATTTACTTCGAAGTTGGATGTTTGGTTAGTATGATTTAGATGTGTAATATTTGGTATGGTGGGAACCTGTCCCGACCTTTATGAAAATAATATTCTTAGAGACTTGTAGACAGATGTCGTGTACGTAAAAGGCCTTGTTGGCCTATATTTAGTCTATGGGTGGTTATTTCGGCCTTATATGCCCATATGTCTTATGTATAAGTTGGTATGACATGTTGTATTCTACTTATCTCACGATAGCATTTCAGCTCAGTTATCTATGATAAAATGACATGAAAAGATATGTTATATTGATACTCGATTAAGTAAGGTATCGGGTTTCCGTCATAGTCCATCGGCTTGAGTCGTGACATAATGGCACCAACATTAATCGGATACCCAACCATAATGGATTCCACTAAAACTTCATGGGGAAGTGGAAGGTTGTTCTCATTGAGGCATGGATAAATGCGACTACATAAAAATGTCTGCCACCTTTTTTCTTCAAAGTTTAGGGTGGATCGGACCTTTGGAACACCTGTAATGAGCCACAGAGGTGTTGATCCTCGAATTTCTAGAAACTCAATTTGCCCAAGTTCTCATTTTCATCTAAAATTTTGTGGGCAAGCCATTTCAATCCTTTTCTCTCCTGTAATTTCCAGAGGACATCCGGGATGTGCTTTTTCAAATCTTTCATCAAGAATTGTCGCTTAAGAGTGAGCGACCTCTGCGGCCACCATTCTCTAAAATTTGCAAAGGCATTATCACTAACGAATCTGTCTTCACATATCTCATGCTTCCTTGATCTCTCTAACCCCCCCCCCCCCCACCATAGTATCACCCCATCTCTCATCATCTATGACATCATTATCATCATAATCTCAATTAATTACAGTAGCTGGGAGCATGTGGGGAAGACGACTCAGAGTCTTGGATACCCTCTTCTAATCCATCGGAAGATGACTCATCTACTATATCGAATATACCTTGGACTTGTTGTGATTAGGATTTCGGTTTTACTTGCACGGAGTTACCCTCAGAAGCTTCCCAAAATAGGACATACTCACTGGTTTCGAAGGGTTCAGAAGTTGGTAGTTGCCTTCTTACTTATGGAACTTTGGATTGCTAGGGGTAAGTTGCTTTTACCTTGGCCTCGGGAGGGTTCTACCCTCTTTTATATGTATCACGTCTTCCCCTTGATATAACAATTTTATGTAACACAATAGTGATAGGAATCAGTTAGACTTGAATTCTTAAGTATACAGAAGCATGCTTGAAAGTTCCAGTATATCAATCTAAGAAGAGGTAGTGCATACCGCACAAAATTGAGCGCGGCCACAAAGTGCCAAGTGCGGACCACACAAAACGGAATGCGCTCGCAGCACTCCAGGTTCAGACTATTGGTGTCTATGATGTTTTATCAGTTTGGACCGCACAAAAGTGAGTGCGGCCGCACTAATCCACTATGTACTGCACAATTTTGAGTGTGGCCGCATAATTTATGAAAACACATGCCTTAACTCAATGGGTTGCGGATGGCACAAAAGTAAGTGTGGCCACAAAGCTCAAAGTGCGGACCGTACAAAAGTGAGTGCAGCCGCACAATTTGAATTTTATAAGCAGTAAACTAGGGTTCAAGAAAATTTTTCACAATATAGACATGGTTTGCATAGTTAAACATGATTTTGAAGCATATAATAAGCACATTTGACATTTATAGGCCTAAAATTAACAAAACTAATCAAAGAAAACAAGAATATAATTTATGAAGAAAGAACAAAATCTAACATGGATTGAATATACAGTAGTGAATGAGGTAGGTGAGAATCTAATTTGAAGAAATGAGAGAATATTTAGAGCAAATTGAGTGCACTAGAGTTGCTTAGGGCGTTTGGAGTTCATAGGTTGAAAAGTGTAAATTGTTATGAAGGTATCTATTTATAATCTGAGCCGTTGGGCCAAGACCTACCTGAGTGCGGCCGCATTATTTTGAGTGTAGTCTGCACTCGATACCTGCTCATGTGATGACTTGTTGTGGTCCGCTTAAAAATAAGTGCGGCTGCAGAATTAATGCGTACAACACAAAAATGTTTGAGAAAGCACTTTGCTAACAAATATTAATAGGCAAACTTTAGAAAACATGCATTTTCGATCTTCCAGTTGTGCGACCGCACACAGAATTGTGCGGCGGCAGAGTATTAGTGCAATCCGCATAATTCTAGTGTAGTTCGCACTTTAGTGAAACTTAGCCCACTTTTATTACACAGTCCTAGCAATGCACATCCGTTCTTGCATACATTCCAAAACTAGTTAGCTCAAAACCAGGCCTATCTAATCTAATGATGAAAAATAAGAAAAAGAAAAAGAAACACATGGATTGCCTCCGAAGAAGTTCTTGTTTAATGTCGCAACACGATGCAGATTACCAATCACTTAAAATAAAAAACCGCTGCATTGTGGCCGTCATCAACCTTGACATGATAATTCTTAACCCGGTGGCCATTGACTAAAAACTCCCCCATCATTCTTATTTTTCAAATCTAGAGCGCCAAGGGGGGGTTAAATTCACCACTTCAAAGGGGCCACTCATTTTGACTTCAACTTGCACGGAAACATCCGTAACCGGGAATTGAGCAAAAGCACAATATCACCCTCTTTAAGCTCCTTGTTGTGGATGTACTTTTCATTGAGGTAATTCATCTTCTCCTTGTAAAGAGACAAACTTGTTTAGGCATGATACTAGAATTCATCAAGTGTATCCAAATGTGTCACTCTTAGGTTTGCGGCGATATCCAACTCACGGTGTAACTTTTTCAAAGACTACATGACCTTATGCTCAAGTTCTAACGGAAGATGATACGCTTTCCCTAACACCTATCGATATGGAGACATCCCAATCGGCATTTTATAGGTAGTCCTATCAGCCCAAAGAGCATCATCAAGTTTTCTTGACCAATCTCTCTGGTTGACATTCACAGTCTTTGATGGAATACTCTTGATCTCCCAATTGGAGACTTCAAATTGTCTGCTTGATTGAGGATGGTATGGGGTCAAGACTTTATGAGTGACACCATACTTGGTATTAAGGTATCAAAAGCCCAGTTGAAAAAATACGAACCCGCATCACTAATAATGGCCCTTGGAGTGCCAAACTTTGTAAAGATGTTCTTCTTCAAAAATACCACCACACTTAGAGCTTCATTGTTGGGTAAAGCTACGGCTTCAACCCTTTTTGACACATAGTACACAACTACCAAACTGTAGGTGTTCCCACAAGAACTCACGAGCGGTCCTATGAAATTAATACCCCAAACTTTAAACTTCAATTTCCAAGATAGTGGTAAGGGGCATCTCATTCTTCTTAGAAATTCCACTGGCTCTTTGGAATTCATCACAACACTTGACAAGCGTCCTTGTTGAGAGTAGGCCAATAGAATCCACAGTTCAATACTCTTGTATCCGTTCAAGCTCTACCATGGTGTCGACTATGTGATGAAGATTGGCATACCTCTAGAATTCCCATTTTTTATCCTCCCGCACATATCGCCGAATTACACCATCAGTAAATATCTGAAAAAGATATGGCTCATCCCAATAATAGTCCAAGCCATCCTGTTTTAGCATGTTCCTTTAGTTTGAGGATAACTAATTTGGTTCAAATGCCGCTCACAAGATAATTGGCTAGATCGGCAAGACATAATTGAAATGACTAGGAGTTGTTCATCAAGAAATGAATCATTTATCTCAAGGCCGTCATGTGGCCTTCCTTCCTCCTCCAAGCAGTACAAGTGGTCCGCCACTTGATTTTCACTACCCTTTTGGTCTTTATTCGCTAGATCAAACTCTTGCAATAGAAGCACCCACAGCATTAACCTTTCCTTGGAATCTTTATTGCTCATCAAATACCAAAGTGTCGCATGGTCGCTGTGAACAATCACCATAGTACCTATCAAATACGGCCGAAACTTCTCCATAGCAAAAACAACACCAAGTAGCTCCTTTTCGGTCACTACATATTTGATTTAGGCATCATTCATAGTCTTGCTAGCACAGTAGACCAGGTGGAAATATTTTTTGATTATTTTCCCCAACACCGCTCCAACTGCAACGTCAGTTGGTCACACAGTGACTCAAAAGGCAAACTCCAATATGGTACTGTGATAATAGGAGTAGTAGTCAACTTAAACTTAAACAATTCGAATGCCTTCATACAATCTTCATTGAAATGGAACTTGGCATCCTTATCCAAATGTTTTCATGGGTTCACCACCTTGGAACATTCCTAGATGAATTGGGGATAGAAACCCGCATCACCCAAGAAGCTCCTCACTCCCTTCACTACATTAGGGGGAGGGAGTTTTCATAGCACCTCAATCATGGCCTTATCGACCTCAATACTATGCTTTGAAATTTTGTGGCCGAGGACAATGCCTTCCTCAACCATGAAGCTACACTTCTCTCAATTCAACAGTAAGTTAATTTGCTCACATCTTTCTAATACCTTTATCCAAGTTGTTCAAGAAATATTCAAATGAATTCCCAACCATAGAAAAATCATCCATATTGATTAAAATAGCCATCATACATCATTGAAAAGTCATTGGTACATTACACAACCCAAATGGTATCCATGAGAATATAAAAGTACTATAAGGACAAGTGAAACTGGTCCCCTCTTGGTCCTCATGAGCAATAAGGATTTGATTGTAGCCAGAGTATACATGAAGAAAGCAATAAAAAGCATATCTGGCCAACCTATCAAGAATATTTTCAAGAAACAAAAGCGGTAGATGATCTTTCTGAGTGACTTTGTTTCGATTCCTATAGTGCATGCACACTCTCCACTCGGTAAAGGTTCTTGTTGAGAAAAAATTATTCTTTTCATTTGTTATCACGGCCATGCGTGATTTATGTGGGACATATTGCACCAGAAAGGTCCACTATCAGAAAGGGGGTAAACAACCTTAGCATCCAACCACTTGATTATCTTCTTCTTTATCACCTCTTCCATTGCTTCATTTAGCCTCCTATAATGTTTAAAGGAGGGTTTCGCTCCCCGCTGCAAAATAATCTTGTGCATGTAAAAGGCAGGGCTTATGCTATGTATATCCGCCAAAGTCCAGATGTTGATCTTTTCATTCCATTCAATAGCCTCCAATATGGACTCCACTTGCATGTTAGTTAAGAAAGAATAAAGGATAACCGGTAATATTGAAGAAGGGTAAAGGAATTCATACCTGAGATGTGGAGGCAATAGTTTTAACTCCAAAGTGGGAGGATCCTCTATTGAGGGCTTCGTTGGAGGAGTCTTCCAATTTTGAAGATCCAAAGATAGCTTGATAGGCTCATAAGTGTATGACCATATGCCTTGTAATGCATTCACACACTCCACATAGCCTTGTTTCTCCTCAACATCATCAGGATTGAGAAAAAAGGCTTCCAAGTTGGCTTCCAAGTTAACCTCAACATTCATCGTGGCACTAGCATCATAAACAATCATGTCGGTGACTAAATCCACGAACAAACAAACTTCATTACTATTAGGTTTCCTCATAGATTTGCACACGTGAAAGAACACCCTTTGATCACCCACTCAAAGAGTGAGCTCACCGGCTTCCAAAAAAACAAGAGCCTTCCCTATAGATAGAAAAGGTCTACCTAAAATGATAGGCACCTCATAGTCCACTTCTCAATCAAGAATCACAAAATCCGCCGGGAAGATGAACTTGTCAACTCGAACCAATACATAATCAGTAATACCCAAAGGCCTCTTTATTGTTCGATCCGTCATTTGCAACCTCATGGATGTGGGTTTTGGTTTCCCAATTCCCAAAGTTTTGGATATCGAATAGGGCATCAAGTTGATACTTTTCCCAAGTAAATGCTTTAGAAAAGTCAGCACTCCCAATATTACAAGGGAATGTAAAAGCGCATGGATCTTCCAATTTCAGAACCATTGAGTGCATAATAGTACTCACTTGATGAGTCATCTTGATGGTATTGCAATTCATCCATCGATTCTTGGTTGCGAAGTCCTTCATGAATTTTGCATATCCTTGCATGTGTTCCAATGCCTCAACCAACAGCACATTAATCGACAAACTCTTTATTTAACTATAAAATTTTTAAATTAGCTTTCACTGTTTTGCTTTGGAAGCCTTTGAAGGTATGAAGGAGAAGGCCTTGGCATTGGTGCCGTAGCCTTTGGCACTACCAGTCCCATCATGTTAATCACGTGTTCCGTAGATGGGTTCACTTCTTCTTGCATCTCCTCCACACTTTTATCTATATCAATTTTCACTTCTTTATTCGTTTGAACCAAATTGCTGGGAATTTCATCTTCTTGAACCACAATATCTTCCTCTACAATTCTTTTTTTATTTGAGGTTGTTGCATATGCACCTTTTCCACTTCTAGTAGTCACGGCCATAGCGTTCCCATATTATTCCCACCCTTCAGGTTCACCACTGTATCACTAGATAGTGCCCCCTTAGGACGAGTTATCAAACTTGCGAGATTTAGCCTAATTGAACATCCAAATCGTGAATAGAAATGTCATGAGAGGCTAATTGAGCATCGGAGTCAACATCCTTCTCCATCATCTGTTTGAACATATCCTCAAATTCTATCCATTTCACTATTAGAGAATCTCAGACCTTCACAAGTATAAGTGGTTGGATTGCTCGGTTGTTGGAACATCAGAGTCCTTTGAAATCCCTACCCCTATTGTAGTTGTTGATCCACACTCCTTGATTGTTTCCATCCCAATTGCCTTGATTGTTGCCTCCCCAATTACTTTGATTGTTGCCACCCCAATTGCCTTGATGATAACCTCCCCAATTGCCTTGGTTACCTTGATTATTCCAATTTCCTTGATTATTGTTGCCACCACTCCAATTGCCTTGGTAGCCTTGATTGTTCCAATTTCCTTGATTTCCTTGTGACCTTCATTGTCGTTGGCTTTTTCCTTGAGCATTGTTTCTTTGGCCTGGATGATTGTTGACACATTGAACTTCTTCTTCTTACTCGTTGAATAAATCACCTTGATCATAACCACTATAATCTTGCATGAATTGTTCTGCATGATTTTTCATTTGTCGACCTTAATTCCGTCTTTTGTTTACTATCATATTCACACCTTCTATTGCATGCACTTTTTTCGACCGTAGAACTTGTTGAAGCTGAGTCTTGGCCAATTGGTTCATGGTAGTTGTGAACTCGACAATAGCTTGCCCTTGATCATGTAGCTCCTTGAATAGGTGAATAACATTAATGTCACCTTGCGTAACATTGGCTCTACTTTTCCATGCTGAATAGGTATCTGCCGTCTCATCAAGAATTTCACAAGCCTCGACATAAGGCGTGTTCATGAATTTCCTCCAGTAAGTTGATTTACCATATAGCGATTTGTTGTATTGATCCCCCTGTAGAAAGTTTGTTGGATCATGGCCTATGTCATACATTATTCGGGCACTCTTTAACCATGCTACGATATCTTCCCCAAATATCATGCAACGGCTCATTGGGTTCTTGCTTGAATGCAAGAATCTCATCCCGAAGCATTGCCATATGTCCCGAGAGAAGAATTTGAAAATGAATTTTTCTGTCAACTAATCCCAAGTGTGGATGGAATAATTGGGAATATCTCCAACCAGTCCAATGCCTTTCCCCGAAGAGGAAGAGGGGAATAACCTCAACCTCAGTGCATCCTTAAAGACATTTATATGCTTTCTACCTGACAAGTGTAGACGAACCCCTTAAGATGCTTGTAGGCATTTTGACTCAAAGCCCTAGTGAAGAATCCCCGTTTCTCAAGTAGTCTAAACAACACGTTCATTATTTGGAAGCTGGCCGCCCTAATGTGGGGTGGGACAATAGCACTTTCATAACCCCTCGTTCGGTTATTTTCGGGGAGCTGCCACCCTTAGCAAAGGTGGGGAGGGTCGAGAACATTTTCTTGAGGTGAGCGGCTTCGTGTATCTTCTTGAGGTTCAAGAGGAACCTCATCCATTTGGTAGTACACAAAAACCTATATATACAGCTAAATGCATTTAACTCAACGGTGCCAAAAATTACTATCCCCCAAACTCACACTACAAATATAGGTAGTGAGGTGGTCGAAGCAATAATAAATTTCAATGCGATTGGGATTAGGTATATATTTAATAAAATTATGTGAGGTGCCTCAAATTACACTTCCATATTCTTGTTTGTTGTTTTTACTTCTACTTTAAACTATTGATTGCAAATATGAAATTATGAGACAATATTTTGGTGTTTACCACGAAAATGGTAAAAACAATTAGATTTGATTTTGTGTCTCTAAAAATATGTGACCTATTTTTATGCTAGTTGTTAGGCAATAGATGCTAAGTGAAGGATTGGAAAAACAATATAGTATCTTGTAGATAGTGCAATAATCAAACTAAATGGCTGGAAATTGGGGCCTCGGGCTTGCGTATTCTAGGATTCGAGGTTGAGTCGGATGCTCTACTAGCGGCACTCGATGGAGGATTAATAGTTATGATAAATTTGATGGTGGCTCTTTATGGCCGATAATGAGCAATAACTAAAGAAAAATATATAGAACACGATGAATGCAAGAAATAAATGTAAATACATGAGGTCAAGAGAGAATGTGTTAGATAGCAAGAGAATATTCTCGTGTATTCGATATTGTCTATCGGATCTCCATACAAAATTACAAGGATCCCCTTTATATATGTGGGAAATTTCAACATAGTAAAAATACATTTATTATAAAAATATATGGCTGGTACAACCATTTGATGCCACGGTGTGGGCTCATACGAACCTAATCACGTGTTTTGGGAACTTCTCGTATGTCCATCATAGCCTTTGATTTGTACTGCCTCGGGGTCCATCGTGAAGAACCTCGGGAGCGAACTTTGAGCTAATTTTTGAGCCTTCCGTGGGTGTTCACTACGAGGCACGCTAACAATCATAAAATCGTGCTCTTCAATTTTACCATATGCAGATAGTCACCGCATTTATTAGATTAAAATAATTAGAAACGATTGGGACACCGATATCTTCGAGCCTCTTGTGGTGACATCAGCATTTGCGATAAATAAGACATCACATGGATACGTCTTTTCTGGGAACATTTATTGTAGTGCCAGTTTACTTTCTCAAAGCGATAATATCTCCGCCGATCTTTCTCCCAACAGACATTGGTTGCTCCTGTCGATACGTTTCTGTTACAATTCAAACCGATTTGTCGCGACGGATGCTTGAGTCCTACCTGTCAAACACCCCTCAGCATGCATCTAGTATATTAACATGTATAACATCTAATGAATTACGAAGGTAGCAAACATGAATGAGACCTTCCAACGAGGCATATGTACTTATACATGCAGAATAAAGTGGTGAGGCGTCAAGGCTACAACAGACAATTAGACATACTATCTACAGACCTCTAATAGATACATAACTATACAAATACGGGACTGTACCATGTCATATATATATATATATATATATACACGCACACACACACAAAACGTATCATACCAAAATCAAAAGCAGCTCGGAATCAAGTGGAGCATGCCAACTCTCGCTGATCTGAGAATCCTAAGAAGGGGGACCATCAACTTACCTACCTGCACCTGCAGGCATGAAATGTATGCCTCATAAAATAGGGCGTCAGTATGAAAAATGTACTGAGTATGTAAGGCATGAAAATTAATATGTAAAAGACATAGATGAAACATGGAATATAGAAATACGTCTTTAAATTTGAATAAGTTTATAATTCTGAAATATTTATAATGTCATGCACGTGCGTATAAATGTTGTGCCATGAATAGCTATGGGTGTGCATAATATCATCAAGACACTGAGGGTGTCCCATTTTATCGTCTCGGCCACCGTGGGCACGTCATCAACATATACAAGCTGATTAGGTGGTGGTGCGTATATAACACCGTAACCTTTTCCCATACTCCATCTACATATATTTACATATACACGCGCATATAACATCATCTGGTAATGAGTCAATGCACATGTATAAATGTATGAAATGCATACAAATAAATAAAAATCTTAATATTCCTTCTAGATAAACTTTTTCAATTGTATTATTCTGAGATTCATGAATAGAAGATAATAATATTTTTCATGGGGAATCAAGAATATAGACACCTCTAGTATCTATATGAATAGAGTAATTTATGAAAACTGTGTATTTGCTCGTTTATTCAGTATAAATTCGACCATGCCAAATAAAAAAAGGAATAGCCTAAATATACTTGGAGTAGGAAAACCTCCGTATAATACTCCATTGGAAAATCTTCGTTGATTGAGCGAAATTTGCCCTTGCTTCTTAGGAATTCACGGACAAAATTAATTTTTGTTCCTTGAACTTTTGGAATGAATCACGTTTTGGTTTGAAGTGTTGGAAGAAATAATGTTTCTGCTTCTAACGTCTTTGGTTGTAAACCAAAGACAGAATGTTTCTCAATCAACTTGCTTACTTTAGTCTCCTAAAAATGATCCATAAGTCTTATCTTGCTAAGACTTAAATGTAAGTCATGGCCTAGTCATTTTCATAATTAAGCCATCTGACAAGAGTGATTATTTAGTAATTCCAATTTTGTGGCTTCTTGACACGTGGGTTGGGTAGAATATTAATTTTTTTTATTCACTTATTAGTTAATTAAAAAATATTCTTTACCCTGTAATTAATTTATTACCCGAATAATTTAAAAATTACTATAAATTTCTTAAAATTTTATTTATTTTTGAAATACTTCATATATATACTTTATATATTTTACTACCATGATCATATGGTACCCTTTATGGTAATAGTTCTCAATTATCGGGTATTATCGCTCGACCCGTATTTTACTCAAAATATTTTACTTTCAACATAACTCGTTTTCTTTAATATGTGTACGTCTTTATCCTTCATAACACTTATTTATCACTTGTTATAAATAGCATAAGTACATTAACATCAAGGTGATCTCATCCTCGAGTATACGTCGATTAACTGAAAATAAAATTTTAACGTCCGAAAACACGAAATGTAACATCCTTCCCCTCTTAGAAACATTTGTCCTCGAATATTCAACTCCCCATGATTTATATAACTTCGGCAAGGTCGTCTCTATAACAACACCACCACCATCTCTCCCCGTAGAAGATTAATAATCCAACGACACACAGGACCATAATTATGAATAACGATAATGTCTTCACATGACCAACAACAATAACCAGTAGAAGAATTTATACGCGTACCTTATGATTATGAAGTCTCATTTGGACCTTCTATGGGGGAGGAAATAAGTATGGAGATCTATACTTCATGTTTTTCTCGGCCCCCCAAGTCATTTCTTCCACATTGTTATTTCTCCATAGTACTTTCTCAGAGGCTACCTCCTTATTCCGCAGCTTGCAGAATTGTTGGTTTAAGACAACAACCGGAATTTCCTCTTATGAAAAGTCCTATGTAATATTTACATCATTCATGGATACCATTCAGGTAGGATCGCCCAGATAGATCAAAAATGGGATAGACAAACTCTAATTCAGAGGGAAATTCTAACTCATAAACTACTTGGCCCCATCTCCGAATAATCCTATAAGGCCCAATATACAGTGGGATAAGTTTGCCTTTCTTGCCAAATCTCATCCATCCTTAAGAATACCTGATGATCGATCCCGAACTCTAAATATCGATGCCACATGTCATAATACGATTTCTGTTGACTCTGAACTGTTAATAGTCGATCCCGAATCAACTTTAATTTTTCTATGGCCTACTGAATCAGGACTGGCCCATGTAATCAAGATTCTCCAACATCAAATCACCCTATAGGCGACTTGCACGTTCGCCTATAAAGAGCTTCATATGGAGCCATCTGAATACTGGAATGGTAGCTATTATTAAGTCTCTCACAATCCTCTAAGGAATATGTAGTCCTAACTGCCAGAAAATGGGCTGACTTTGTAATCCTATCAACAATTGTCACACCTCTTTTTTACCTACGTAGCAAGGGTATAAGGGAATTTTTTTCAACTAAAAGTGACAATCGAAGTAGAATTATTTATTTATTAAATTCAGAGTCGCCAATTTTCATAATTTTATGGTATCCCAAGTCACGGTTCAAATCCAGAATTGAAGAAAAGATTGACTATGTATTACAGTACACGACACAAAAAATCACGTAAGGAATTCTGTTAACCCGGGAGAAGGTGTTAGGCATTCCCGGATTTCGTGATTCTAACATGGTCTCTCAACTGTTACAATTGGCCTATTATCTGATTTTAATACGTGTTTTAACTTATTGTTCAATTTTTAAATTTATTACCGCTTTTATTAATTATTTATTAGGAGAAAATTTCAACGTCATCTAAACACATCTTGAACCATATCACATAAATACACTCGTGGTCCACGACACATTTTATCTAATGTTGTTGAGATTTGGATTTGGGTCACATCAATGCACTCTCAATTTTAGGGAATCAATTTAAATTACGCGCCTAACGCAAACAGGCATTTTTAACTTTGCGAGGGTTATGAAAATTTAACTAAATGGCACGCCTCAATTTCAAAAGAATAAAATATTAATTAAGGGAGAGCCATACTTTTTGCAATTTTATTTGTACGGCACACCCCGATTCTAATTTTATGGGAGCTCAAACTAAATTTTAGAGGGTCATATGCTATTTCTCTTATCTAATACGGCTCACCTCCATGAATTAATGGACCTAATAACTTAAACAAAGGAGTTCAGATTCGGGCCCAATGTGAGCCCAATTGCTTAATGGTGACATGAATGTCCAACCATATGCCTTTAGGCAAATTGGGCCATCCGTAGGCCCAATTTTAAAAACGAAATAATTGCATCACCAACTAAATCTAAACACCTAATATAAGGGAAATTACCAACTATGTTTATTTAGAAGTAACTCATTACAAAAAATATCCAAGTAATAAAATATTACTAATCATAGCCAAATGGTCAATTAGTTATTTATAGCAAAAAATATCAAATTTTTCATTTCTTTTGAGTGGGTGCTATTAAAATAGATTGGTTATATCTTAAGGAGCTTGAATCCCAGTCTTGGATGGTTTGGTGAAGTTTTGAGGTGGTTGGAATTGAAAATTCGAAGTAAAACTGAATATGAAAAAAAATAATACGTGTATCACATTGTCTATCACATATGTATCATATTTGTATCGATTATGTATCACATGTATATCCATGTATATCTGTGTATGAGATATATGCGTGATACATGTATGATATATGTGTCACGGAAGAATTTTTTACATCGATTTATTTATGAATTTTGATACAAAACCAGTCCAAGTCGCCTCCAATCTTCCTCAAATTTTGTATATTGACTTATCTTTATATTTTCAATGAATTTCAACTATACTCATTAAAACAATTCCTTATTTGTTTTGATTTTTGAAATATTGGCTAGAAGTTGGTAAGTTGAAACTTATATAGGACATTTCTGTAAGTGTCCCGTAATTATTTCCTAAGTTTTGCTAACGCAAAGGCTCCTAAATTCCCTGCACTTACCCCTTAAGCTAAAAGCATTTGCTGGGGCTTGTGTTTGGATTCTTAAACTAAGCTAAGCCTGAGGGACTATCCGGAACCTTAGAAGAGCTGGTGTCCTCAAATAACTTGACATAGTTTTGAGCCTGAAGGAATCCACTATACCAATCCATACACTAGTCCCCTCATACCTTGATCAACGAGCTGTGAAACTAAGGGCCTTGGTAAGGACGGAAGTCCTCTCACCCTATCTACTGCAGGAGTGGTCGAAACAACTCGAATGGATGACTCATATGGATCCTCGGATAGATCCTCCTCAATAGAACGCATGATCTCCAATGGGTCTGAAACTATTGTACAAATTATATCTCTTTCTAACATATTCGTAGCTTTTTGACCCGTGCTATCGGCAATAGACTTCGTAGACATCAGTAAAAATGTAACACATCATTAGGAACACGAATGCTCATATGGCACGATCCAAGATAAGAAGAGAGGATAACATCTTATATGTTCTGTAGCTCCTGTTTATAATGTGGCGCATGACACACCCCTAAACATGACTCTATTTGATATGATCTGTTGACAACCCTAGGACAGAACTGCTCTGGGATCACTTTTGTCACGACCCAAACCAATTGACCGCGACGGGTGCTTGAGTCTTACCTATCAAACACCCCTAAGCATGCATCTAAGATATGAACCTGTATAATCTATTGAATTACGAAGGTAACATACATGAACGAAACCTACCAACTAGTTATATGTATGTATACATGCTGAATACAGTGGGCGAGCCCGTAAGGCTGCAATAGACAACTATACATCCATTAACCGAAAGCCGACAAGGCCATATACATTTCAACTAGACATACTTTGTCTATAGAACTCTAATAGAAACATAACTGTACAAATTTGGGACTGTGCCACGACATACCCATATATATATATATATATATATATATATATATATATATATATATATATATATATATATATATATATATATATATATATAGACACACACACACAAACGTATCGTACAAAAATCAAAAAGCAGCTTCGAATCAAGTGGAACACGCCAACCTTTGCTTATCATGGAATCCTAAGAAGGGGAACCATCAGCTTACTTACCTGCACCTACGGGAATGAAACACAGGCCTCGTAAAATAGGGCATCAGTATAAAAAATATACTGATTATGTAAGGCATGAAAATTAGTACGTAAAAGACATAGTTGAAACATAGAATATAGAATCACGTCTTTAAATCGAATAACTTTATAATTATGAAACGTTTATAATGTCACATGCACGTGCGCATAAATATTGTGCCATACGTGGGTATGGGTGTACATAATATTATATCATTTCGGCCATTGTGGGCACATCTTCGATATATACCAATTGATCAGGTGGTGGTGTGTATATAACGTCGTAACCTACTCCCATGTCTCATATACATATATTTATATATATATACGCTTATATAACAACATATGGTCATGGGTCAATGCACATGTATAAATGTACTAAATGCATAAACAAAATACTTAAAAATCTCAATATTCCTTCTGGATTAACTTTTTCAAATGTGTATTATTCTGAGACCCATGAACAGAAGATAATAATATTTTTCATGGGGAATCAAGAATATAAGCGCCTCTAATATCTCCATGAATAGAGTAATTTATGGGAACTGTGTGTTTGCTCGTTTCGCGATAGTAGAAAAAACTCAGTCTAATACTCCGTTGGAAAATCTTCGTTGATTGAGCAAATTTTCCCCTGCTTCTTAAAAATTCACGGATGAAATTGATTTTGGCTCCTTGAACTTTTGGGAATGAATCACCTTTTGGTTTGAAGTCTTGGAAGAAATAATGTTTCCGCTTCTAACGTCTTTGGTTGTAACAGAATGTTTCTCTATTTACTTCCTTACTTTAGTCTCCTAAAAATGATCAGTCTTATTTTGCTAAGACTTAAATGTAAATCATGTCCTAGTCATTTTCATACTTTAGACATCTGGTAGGAGTAATTATTTAGTCATTCCAGTTTTGTAGCTTTTTGCCACGTGGGGTAGGTGGAATATTAATTTTTTTTATCCACTTATTAGTTAAAATTTAATGTCCTATTACCCGATAATTAATCAATTACTCGCATAATTTAAAGATTATCATAAATTACTTAAAATTTTATTTATTTTTAAAATACATTATGTATTATACTGCCGTGGTCATATGCTACCTTGCGTGATATTATTTCACAATTATTGGGTATTATTATTCGACCCGTGTTTTATTTCAAATTTTTTTCTTTTTAACGAAACTCATTTTCTTTAATCTGAGTACCCTTTTATTATTCATAACACCTATTTATCGCTTGTTATTAATAGAATAAGTATGTTAATATCAAGACAATCTCATCCCTGAGTTAGTTAACTGAAAATGAAATTTTGTCGTACGAAAACGTGAGATATAACAGTTTCCCAAAGATATTAATTGCGATGCCGTTTGTGCTGCCACCTTTTCCATAAATGGGAGCTTTTTTGAACCAAAGCTTCATTCAATCGTTCTTCAACGGCATTTTTACTCCATTCTTCTCTTCCTCCTCATCCAGTTCTATTTCTCACGTTTGAAGCCCACCGCCATATGGTCACATGGAAGTGTTCTCATCAGTTACGCCATGGCCCTTTCCTAAAGCTTTCCCCTACTGAGCGGGATTGGACTAATTTTTTGTTGTTGTTATTCTTAATGTTGGCCCGAGGCAATAAGAGAGAAATCTCAAGTTATCTTCGTATTAAAGAATATGCCGACTACGAACTTCTACTCATCTCCCATAACTACCCGGTGTGGTGCCTCAGTCTTTTAGCTTTTCGTGAAGTGAGGTGGTTCCATCTACTAACGGTTGCATCCCGCACCGATTCAACGTCTCAAGAAGTGGCTTAACAATTGTAGTGCTGGCGAGATCTATACCAAAATTTTCACCCAGCCACTTCTTCATCCTCTCCGCTTCTTCATCTTTTTTTGCTTCTTCCTCATCTTTTATGCTTCTTCTTTATATTTTTTTGTTTCCTTTTCATCATTTTTTGCTTCTTCTTCATCCAAGAAGATGTCTATTGAAAGATCGAGATGAGGCCTACGAGGAAATGGTTCTCGAAGATACTGTCGCTGAGGACACACCCCCGAGAATAGATTAGACTCTTTCTAAGGACCCCTCGTGGGCTTTTGTAATCATGGTTTATTAATAGAAAGATGTTTCTTCAATTTGTCTCTTATTTATGTTGGACTTCCTTTTATTTGCTTTTTGTGAAAAATCTGAGCACGTGACTCTACTGATTGGTCCGAATACCGGACCCGGGTAGGTATTCCCTCAGATCGTGATCAATCAATATGATTTTCCCCAAAACCCTTTGCCGTCTCATAGACCAAGTTTGGGTCGACTTGGTACAGACGTAGACTGCTGGAACTAGCGATTTTGAATCGAGTGAGAATAGGGCCTCGATTTTTAGAACAAACTTAGCTCCTTTTATACCCCGTTAGTAGTTTTCAAGGGAGAATTTCCTCAAATTCCTGAGAATAAAGATAGCCCCAGAACATTCACAGACAAACCCCCAAGTGAGATTTAACCCAAGTTTGAGTGGCCTAGAAAACTTGATTTGAACATAGAGTGAAGGTAGACCTAGGGCTTCATTAGTAATTCTTGAGTGTGAACGAGCTTGGCCCGAGCCACTTCTTTTGGGAAGAGGAGCCCCCTACACCAACCAGTGCAGAATGCTCCTTTTCGTAGGCCATAGAGAAATATCTTCGTAATCACCCTTCGACAAATTGGTCCACTTAGCGGGAAACTATTTCGGCTTATCCTTTACAAAAAATATCCTCGCCTAATGTATCTCGAGATACCCGGAGGCCAAACCCGAAGGTGACTCAACCATAAATATGCCTAAAGGAATGGCCCAAACGACAACTGTACACGGTCGAGGTAGGTCTCTGAGCCGTGCACCCGTGAAACCGCTTTAGTTTAGGAGCAAAAAGGTAGATCGCACCCCGCACAAAAAAGTGGATAAGAGTTGGAAATTCAATCGACGCTCAAGCCATGAGGGAAATGTAGGACTAGTTCCGAAACCAGCCTACATGATCAAAAGCAATGACAGATAAAAAGGTATGAAAAGAAAAGATTTAAAAGTTCTTTTTATATTACATACAGGAATAGAAAACATTCTCCGCCTACAGGCGCGTCCTACGTGCGTCGGAAACAAAGTTACAAAACAAGGGAACCTTTATTTTTGCGCCAAATGGCTATAAATTGCCAAGATTGCCCTCTGAAATGTCCACTGGGAGTGACTAAGTGTCACCTTCATCCGCCCTTCCTTGGGCCAATCCCTCCAAAGAAAATGAAGCCCCTCGCTCCGGCCTCCTTGGATACCTCTCTCTACGGTAGGCAGCAGACATATTCCTAGATCCTTTTCTCACGATCAAAGGCTTACCTCAACTTGGATTAAGCATCAGCAGCTTCCTTTATGCAACCTCCATACCGCGATCTTCCGTAGTACAGCCTGAAAGACACTTCTACCCAGTCATCAGTTGTCTTGGCCCTAACATATGTAGAGGTTAGATTCAAGTTTCTCGATCATATCCACCCGAACCTTGGGTATTTTCATAAGTCAAGTAAGGTTAGACTTCGAAATCAGGGGTCCTATCCAAGACATCTATCTCCTGCAAAACTCAAAGCCAGCGCTGGAGTCCTCATCTACCTGCGAGAAATTCTAACTAGATTACCGTCGTCCAAAGGGGACTGCAAAAAATCTTCACCTTTTTCTCCAGCTGACAAGAAGAAGGTCGACCCGAACGATAGAAGATGCGAATCATGGGTCACAAAAACTACCTACTCCATCAAATAGCGAGCTCGTCCTCGGACATAATGGGCCCCAGAGGCACCCGAACTAGTTGATGCATTCCCCTAGGGAGTGTAAAGCAGCCCCCCTTGAAAAAATGCTCCGACACACCACATATATCATCATCGACACTGCCCTCCTGGGAATTTACACCCCCGAGAGAAGGCGCAGTCGCGCCTCCAAGGAACCACCCAATGCCGATAGACTGGACCTAAGGCTTGTGAAGCTGGAGACGATGGCTCTAACAATATGCTCTTAGGAAGGTATAGTTAACTATTTTGGATTCGATCTCCGAATCGGGTTACGACTTGAGCTTATTTTAATCCTCAAGTTTTCAAATTTTAAGCTGGACACGGTGGCTCTTACGCTTTGGCTATTAAGACCTTTTAATGTGTGGCCCTGAGGCTCGTATGGCTGGAGACAATGGCTCTTACGCTTTTTCCCTTAGGCATATGTAGGCTTTGTTTTCTTCTCGTTAAGGAATTTTTTGAAATAATTTTCCTGACCTGCCATGGTATCAAGAAGAACCTCAATTTAAAGTCGTTAGAGGCAATGTTCGAGCACATCGGAAACTTTAGCTCGTAGGCTGAGTAGCTCGAAGCCTTGTGATTTGGCACTGACATGGTCGAAGCTCGTTTTCTTATTTAGGGTAGCCCGTTTTAACCGGTTCTTTTTGAAGTAGATACGAATTAATGGCATGTGATTTTGTAGCGACACCCGGATGTCCCCGAGTCGCGTTAATTTGGCTGGTGCATCCGTATTAACCGTTTTCAAATGTGTTTGGCCGGAGCCATTTATGATCCCGAGTATGATAGTTTATGCATCTATATCGAGGGTATGCCTTTTGAGGAGTCTTACAAATGTGACATATAACCTAAACTACGAGATCTAGTTTTATGCCTATAGTAAGGTCTTAAAAAAATTTCATGCTCATTGAGGTGTTGCAGCTTTTTCATGCCTATTGAGGTCTTATTGTTTTCCATGAGTATTGAGGTCTTATGGTTTTTTCATATCTGTTGAGGTCTTGCAGTTTTTTTTTGTTTTGCAAAATAGATCTGGCTAGGCCGTGTTTACCTACTCGGGTTCTTATGGCCTCGGGTTATTCAGTAAATGGCGATTGACGACACTCTCCGAGTCATCGAGTTTTCTTATGCTCGAAGGCCGTTACTCAAGAACTCAGAATTTCCTTGTTAAAGCCTTATGAGAAGGGAGTTACGGCCCTCGAGTCATGTGGGTATCAAATATTTTATGCTAAGTCTCAGAGTATTTCAGGATATAATCGATGGAGGGATCATTGCCGTGAATATGCTGAATTTTCTTTGGAGTGCGGAATGCTTTTGGCGTAAGATATTATTTGATTTCCAGGCATAAATACATGTCGTTGTGTTGCCGTAAGATAGGCTTAGACGGACACGGTTTGTTCGACTAATTGGCTCGATATATCATTTCCTATTCGAACATCGTTTGTCATTTCCTGGTGCAGGGTTGATTGAAAAGGAAACCCTGTAATCTTGTAGTTTATGGACGTTGCCTCGTTAAAAACTTGCCGGCAAAGGCCCATTTTGGGATTAAAACCTGATCAAAGGAAAATATTACAACGGACGCTTTGAAACCTCAAGGCCCTCGAGCTGGAGCAACGTCCCGACTGCCTTGGTCGCTGTCCTGTGCAAGAGTTACCGTGAAGTAAAATATAGAAAAAGGGAGAGGTGATTATACCTTAGTGGCGATGGCATGGGTTCTGGTGTTCGTTTGGCGGATGCGATGTGGTCCTTTTTTTGAATATGGCCGTGGCGTATCGGAATATCGTGTGTATGACGTGTTAGGGCTCATCTACTTTGTTCTTTTTGGTTGTTTCTCTTTCTCAGGATTGGTTTTTTGCTCGGTTGTTGAGAAATTCTCGAAGGTGCGCCGTATCGAGTAGTCGGGCCATTTCCTCTCAGAGTTGCTTGCAATCCTCGATTCTATTCCTGTGGGAGTTGTAATACTCGCATATCAAGTTGTAGATTCTTTGGAAGGATCAGAGGGTATAGTCTTGGGCCATCTATCATCCTTGATTTTGCTGATAGCGAACATGATGTCTAATACATCGACGTTGAAGTTGTATTCAGATAGGCTAGGTGCCCCCACTGGCCCTGTGTCCCCTTCAAAGAGACCTCTATTGAGGGTTCCTCGAGGGTTCTATCCTCTGTTCACCAATCGATCGTTGTTAGGCGGATTGTGTCTCGGATCATTCCTCCTATCATTGAGGTACGGAAGGTACCTCTCTTTATTTAATTTTGACTCCTTCTCTAGGAGTCTGCTCGGATATACTGAGCACGAGGCGGCTCGCAGCTGTTCATCCTTGATCCTGATCTTTGACTGGTATCAATTGTGGACGTCCGACCAGGTTACGTCGGGATATTTGATCACATTTTTTTTCGGTTGCCTTGAGGCCACCGAGATCCATTCATTCAGGCCTTGAGTGAAGGCCTGCACTGCCCAATCGCCGGAGACCGGGGGTAGTTCCATTTGTTTCGTTTGGAAACAAGACATGAATCCTGCAGTATTTTGTTCTCCCTCTGTTTAATCTTGAATATGTCGGACTTCATTAATGCTACCTTGATGGTATCGGCGTGCACCTTTATGAAGGAATCTACTATCATGTCAAATAAATCTATGGATTTGGGAGCTAGGTTATGGTACCATATCATGGCCCGTTTCGAGAGCATTTCTCTGAACTTTTCCTGTAAGATGGGCACGATCTCATCGTATGATATGTCATTACCTTTCACTATGAACGTATAGACAGTGACGTGTTCGTTGGGATGTGAGGTCCATTGTATTTTGGGAGTTCAAGCATTCTATCTGGTTGGAGAGTGGGTTCTGCTTCGAGTTTCGCCTATGAAGGGTGTTACGAGATTCGGGAAGAAATGGAAGTTGAACCCGAGGTTTATTTTACCTTTTGAGTTATTGCGGCGTGTTGGGGAGGTTTCTTATAAGCTTGAATTACCTCCTAGATTGGCAGGAGTTCATCCGGTATTTCATGTTTTGATGCTCCGGAAGTCTCACGGTGATCCATCGCACATGTTTGATTTCAGTTTTGTCCAGTTGGAAAAGGATCTACTTTATGTTGAGGAGTGAGTGGCGATAATTGGAAAGGCATGTTCGAAAGTTGAGGTCAAAGAACATTGCATAAGTAAAGGTTTAGTGGCGGGTTCAACTGGTCGAGGAGACGACCTAGGAGACCGAGCAGGATATGCGCAGCAGTTACTCGCATATTTTCACTACTTTAGGTATGTCTCTATGCTCGTTTGAGGACGAATTAATGCTTAAGTGTAGGAGGATGCAACGAATCGACCGGTTGTTTTAGTAATTTACGCCCTGATCCCCTATTAACTGCATTCCCCGTGTTTATTTCTGCTATTGTGAGTTGCCAGGAGGATTTATTTGGAGTTTCAGAGAGTTTTGGGACTCTTAGTCCCTAAATGAGAGTTTAAGTTGTAAAATTTGGCCATAGGCAGAGCAGTGTGAAGACAACCTCATAACGGAATTCCGACTGATCTGTTAGCTCTGTTGGGTGATTTAGGGCTTAGGGAAGTGTTCGTATTGTGTTTTTGAAGTCCGTAGCTAATTTAGGATTGAAATGCTGAAAATGAATCTTTAAAGTTTCCGGTTCAATAGTAAGATTTTGATCTAAAGTTCAAAATGGGATTCCGGAAGTTGGAGCAGCTCTGCGGTGTTGCATGTGACATGTGTGCAACATCTTAAGGCAATCAGACGAGGGTTGATAGACACTTTGATCGAAAGCGTAATTTGAACGTTTTTTGAGTTCTTAAGCTTGAATCCATGGTTAATTCACAGTTTCGATGTTGTTTTATGTGTTTGGAAGATTTGTATAAGTTTGGATATTGGTATATGACTTGTTTGTGCTTTTGTTTGAGGTCCTGGGGGCCTCGGGAAGAGTCCGCATGGTTTATGGGAAGTTGAGAGTTAGAGTGTGCAGCTGAAGCTGTTGGATTGCTATCATAACTGTACCCAGAGATTGGGAGCGCAGGTGCAGAGCAGCAGAAGTGGCTCGGAGATCGCAGATGCGGCCAGGAGACTGCAGATACGGCTAGATGAGGAAAGTCTAGAAGTCGCAGGTGTGGATGTGTCCACGCACCTGCGTGATCGCAGATGCGGTAAATTCGTTGCAGGTGCGAAAATGGGAAGTTAATGAATTATCGCATGTGTAGTCTGAGTTTCTGCAGAAAAGGGACCGCGGGTGTGGTCCCTTGGCCGTAGATGCAGATTTGCTGGGCAAAAAACAAGACATTTCGAGGGTTTGAAATCAGAAGTTAGAAAATTGATATAGAGCTCGGGAGAGGGCTATTTTGGGAATCAGAAGTTACAAGTATTACTTCCCCAATTCCTCCAAAATCTTCCTTAACACTCCCTAAATCTTGTAATTCATAATTATCATGCGACTCCTACAATGCATGCCTAAAGTCGGGACAAAATTGGCTTTTATTCAATTTTTTTGCCCGAAAACTCTTTCATCATCTCCGGTCAAAAAGGGGAAGATGTCAACGGCCAATTTTGACCCTCCCTTTTAAAATTAATTTATTTATACTTAATAATTTACAGTAAATAATTTGAAAGTATTTTCTATCGATAAATACCTATTTTTATCGAATTAATTAAGTGTTAGTTTTGAAATTAACAACTTAGTATTAATATTACGTTGTTAAAAGTATACATATTATAGTGTTAAAATTATTTTTATAGAGTTTTTATAATTAATTGAACACAATAATTCTCAAATTTTGATTAATTAGATTACTATGTTGATTATTCAAAACTAGTATTATTATTTCGAGAATAAAGTATTTCACAAATAGTTAAGTAAAATAATTGCTCTGAGCCGAGGGTCTATCGGAAACAAACTCTTTGCCCTATCGGGGCCGGGGTAAGGTCTGCGTACACATTACCCTCCCCAGACCCACTATATGGATTTTACTGGATAGTTGTTGTCGTTATTGTTGTAGTTAATTACAATAATTAGTAATATATTTGATATTTATAATGTTTACTACATTTTATTGAAAATTATTATGGTTAATTAAATTAATCTTAAAAGATTTAAAAAACTAAAAAGTCCACAATTGCAATTTCTCAATTAAACACAAAGTGGTTATTCTATAAATCAAGAGCAACCTAATATCCAAGCCCAATTCTATCTAACCCAGCCCAAACCCGTCTCTCTCTTTTGTGATGACCTGGCCGTTTATCTTAAGAATTTACGTCCCAATCCCCTATTAATTGTTTTCCCCGTATTTATTTCTGCTATTTTAATTTGCCGGGATATTCGGTTGTGAGTTTCGAAATGTTTTGGGACATTTAGTCCCTAAATGAGAACTTAAGTGTTGGAAATTTGACCGTAGTATGAAAACGAAATCGGAATGGAATTCTGATGGTTTTGTTAGCTTCATTGGGTGATTTCGGGTGTAGAGGCGTAATCGGATTATGTTTTGGAGGTCCTTAGCTAATTTGGGCTTGAAATGCCGAAAGTCGAATTTTTTAAGTTTCTAGTTCGATAGTGAGATTTTGATCCGATGGTCGGAATGGAATTTCAGAAGTTGGAGTAGCTCTGTAGTGTTGAATGTGACGTGTGTTAAAATTTCAGGTCATTCGGACGAGGTTTGATAGACTTTTTGTTTTTAAGCGTAATTTGTGAGTTTTTAAAGTTTTTAGGCTTGAATCTGATGATAAATTGGTGTCACTACTAGAAAATAAACCTATTGCATCGGTTATTTAGCAACGGTTACATATCCCGTGCAATAGATGGTATATTGCATGGGATATAACCGTCGCACTAGCCTTTTGAGCCTATTAAGACAATACTAAAACAAAACCGCCGCTAGTACAATAATCGTTGTCACATACCTGTCTATGGAGACAGTTTGGTAAAATAACTCTATGGAGACGGTTCTTTGTGAAAAAGAGAATTTAATTTCCCTTCAATTATTTCACTAAACCCGCGAATGCTCCTTTTTATAATTGAAAATAACTTTAAAATACCAAATTACACATATCAAACTAAAAAGAGAGGTCTTCTTACCTCTTTTCTATTCAATTCATTCACTAGAACAAAAAATGCTCCACCTTCTTCCAGAGAAAGACGGGCTTCAAATCCAGCGAAGGATTTTCATCACCGAAGGATTTCGTCCAGCAAAGGATATCGATTCATATTGCTCTCTACCACACTCAAACTTACCATTCAACACCTATTTTAGAGCACAAGAGCCAAACAACAAAAAAACCAATAAAAAGAAAAGTAAAATTCTCATATATATACAATAATTTTCTCTAACTCTCCCAACTCTGAATTTTCCTATTTATGTTTTAGAACATTGTCGACCTCAACAATGGTGTTTTGAAGGGTATTTGTCACTTTAATTACTCCAAAAAAATAGTAAACTCAATATTCAATACAAAATAAACTTCGAATAAATTTCGGCTCCGGCACTTTCGAGATGCCACCTTGTTTATAAATATAGAAAAAGTCTTTTCAATTCCATTTGACTCGGGGCGTCAGGGACCCTCCAACAGAAACCTCGTCTTTTTTTTTGTCGATAAGTTCTCCCTCAGTGCCCTACTATTCATAAGAAATACATAATTGAAACTCCAATTTTACTAAAACCCACAATTTAAGCAATCTTTTTTGATTTTTTATCACCAATTTTTTCACTTAAAATTCAAATCTTCACCAAATTTTAGATACAAACTTTAAACCCCACTAAAACTAGAAATCAAACATAAATTTGAACAAAAGACAGTAACTTCACAGAAACTCATTTGTATACTTTTTAAGCTTTTCCAAAACACTTGAATGGAAGATCTAGAGATGGGGAACTTATAAGCTATAGAGGATAGCATGCAGACCAAAGTACTGTATGTCTATTTCTTCGAACAACTGTGCTATGTGCAAAGAAATATTACATTTTGTTATCTTAATAATTGGTGTGACTGGAGAAGAGAAACGTATGTTAATGTTAATCTTATTAGTGTTAATCTTAAACCTCTGGCTGGAACTTTGTGTATGAAAATGCTATTCTTTTTCTCATAACAAAGAATGTACAATGTGATTCACACTGTGATTAGTAGTGACCTCAAAATGGAAAATAGTTCATGGAAGTAGGATGAGGAAGAAATTATTAGCTGATGTGAAACGTGCATATGATATTTTTATGTATCAGTATTAACTTTTCAATAGCGAACTAGAAATTTTATGGCCTCGGAAATGAGTGAAGTTGAACCTCTATTGTGCCTTTAACAGAGAAAGAAATACTGAACAAGCATTTATCTAGGGACTACAGCAGGGTTATTAAAAGTGAGCGCTTCTCGCATAAAGCGCTGAAGCGAGACGAGTCGTGAAGTCTGCACATTTCTGACCTAAAGCGAGGCATCTGAAAAAAAGCGAGCGCTTTTCACTGGTTCTGCCTTGTTTCTACCAGTTCTTTTCTATTATTTTTTCAGTTCTTCTTTTCTCTGTTTTGCCATGTTTCTAGTTATGCTATTTTTAAAACTATTGTTCACTGGTTCTGCCATGTTCTACTAGTTCTGGTAGTTTCTGCTGCCCGAACTACAAAAGAATGTTAAAGAGACATTATAGTTGGAATGTCACTAGCCTAGAGTATTAGGAATCAACAGTTGAAGTGTCATTTGCTCATAGAGAATACTATGAAGGAAAGTTTGGAATTGGTAAGTTCGAAATTTCATTCAACATTTAATACAGATTTTTAAAAAGTAAGCGACGTTGGCACTGAAATTTAATTGTATGTTTTAACTATACTTGTGAGTAGTGAACTACAGTGGCGAATCTAGGAATTTAAGTTTGTGGGTGTTGAATTTTTTTTGTACATGCTTTTGTAAATATTTATACGTTTTCTCAAATTTTCTATATAACTATACATACTCTGCGTCGAGGTTAATGGGTGCTCGAGCACCCAAATTACATATGTAAATCCGCCAACGAGTGACTAGATAGACACCTATTCTAGTGAACCCTCGTACAGACCTGGCGTAAGTGTTTATCACAAAAATCTGAGCGCATGAAAGGGAGCAGTGGGAGCCCTTGGAGCACAATATAGTTGATCTTACTCGCTCTGATCTAGTTTATGTGAACCTATTTTTTTTTTATTGTTTCGAAAAAAAGATTTCTTTCTAAATTTAGCAATAGTTTAACTTAAACTTATAATTCTACCCTTAATGTGAAGTTTTTACAACCACACAAATACTTTGGGCCCCTTTTTGAATTGTTTAAGGCCATAAATTTTAAAAGTCTTTGTTTTTTTCTTAAACTTCGTGCCAAGTCTAACAAGTTCACATAAATTGAAAAAGAGGGAGTAGAAATTTGTTTAAGAGCACCTGTCTGGATTAAAAGTTGGTAACTTGGTATTCACATTTTATTTGCGAAAATAAGATGAGGAAGTCATTGGCTAGTCAAACAACTAAAATATATAAGGAGTAGTTAGAAATAAAATTAGTATATTAGGTTCTTATGTTGCAAGATATGACAGATTGAGAAATGAAGATGACAAAGGTAATCTAAGAAGATTTATTTTCATGCATAAGACCAGACAGATGCAATATACTTCTAAAACAGATTTGTTTTTCCCCACCCACAGCCCTTTTGTCTCTCTTTCTTTCTCCTTTTATTCTTGTTTTTAATGTTATTTCAATTCAGTCACTGCTTTTCTGTGCCATCATCACATATTGCTTTTACTAGATCTGCAAAGAGATTTTAAATTAGCAGAGGAAGGAAAATAATTGTTATATCCAGGGTGTGAAAGATTTTTTAAACTGGATTTTATCATTCGGTTGTTCTTATTTAAATGTATTCATGGGTTGATATTGACCCGATTTCAATTAAAGTTTTGAAAATTGACAAATGAACTCAGGGAAGGACCAGGTCCATCTTGAGAGACACAGTTAGTCATAACCATTGCACATGGAAGGCACGTGAGGAAGATATGTATTGAAAATTACGCAACAAATATCTTCTGAACGGAATCAAAAAGATTGCATTGAGTTCTAAGGAGGACATTCTCCTTATGATAAGAGAACACAATCCTGAGCTAGGATAAGAATGAGAGTTTGTATTGGTTAAGGACTCAAATCGATTAAGGATGAGCATTGGAGTCTCGATCAAACTCTAACTGCTAATCTATTAAATAACCAAGTTGTTATCTTTTACAGGGAATGCACATACGCAGAAGTTAAGCATATTTGAGAGAAAAAAAGAGCAAGTCTGATTTGCGAGCAATATATGTGAGATACAAGTGTGCACGTCTGAAGCTACATGAACTAAGATAGAAGAACCAGTTTCATCATTGTGTTTATTCTAAGTCTAGTTCAATTGTAGTAGGTTGTAATAATGTACCTTTCAGCTTTCTTAGAAGCAATTGTATTAGGTACTCTGAGTATTCAAGTTAGAGTTAACTTGAAAGTGTCGTAACAGTTGAGGCTCTGTGCCATACTGGATTAGAGTTAATCCTTAGGTTTACAAAGAGTTTTGTAAATGTAGTTTTTGGCTTAGTGATTTTAGTTGAGTTTGGAAAAATCTTATTGAGTAGTAGGTAGTGATTTTTTCACCTTTTGAGCTAAGTGTTTTCCACGTAAAAATCTCTACACTTTACTTTCAGTATTTATTATTTCGCAAATTGATGTAGTTAGAACACTTAGAAGAACCTGGTTTATAACATCAATTGATATCAGAGCAGATTAACCTTGAAGAGGTTACCACATTAGGAAAAGATCAACATGAGTGCACAACCTGGGAACTGGGAAGGGAATTCCATTGCCAGACCTCCTCTCTTAATTGGCCTCTACTACTCCTGGTGGAAAAACAGAATGAATGACCATATCATGGGCGAAGATTGTGAGCTTTGGGAGATCATCACTGATGGTCCTTTAACCACAACCAAGAAGACTGCTGAAGGATTGGTTGTTCCAAAGACAAGAGAAAATTGTACTGCTGAAGATCTAAGAAAGTTGGAGAAAAATGCAAAAGCCAAGAAATGGCTAGTGTGTGGACTTGATCCTGATGAGTACAGCAGGATTCAAGGCTGTACTAGTGCCAAGGAGAATTGGGACATTTTACAAGTGGGCTCATGAAGGAACACCTCAGGTGAATAGCTCAAGACGAACACTGATGTATTCTCAATATGAGAATTTTACTATGAAGGATGAAGAAACTATCGAATAGATATATACCAGGTTCACTACACTAACAAATGAACTTGAGTCTCTTGGAAGGATTATCCTGGAAGAAGACAAGGTGGAGAAGATTGTAACTAGAGCTCTGCCAATATCCTGGGAAAGCAAAATCACTGCTATTTAGGAATCCAAAAAGATTGCTACTTTAAAATTGGATGAACTTATTAGAAATCTTACTGACTATGAATTGAGAAGGAATACAATGAAGATGGATGCTCCAAATAAAGAAAGAAGTCTGGCTCTCAGAATCTCAGACACATCAGATATTGAAGATGATGAAATGGCTATGATAACCAGAGATTTCAAGAAATATCTTATGAGAGGAAAGGGTCCTTCAAAAGGAACACCATTCAACAAACCTAGGGCTCCTGAGAAACAAACCAATAAGGGATGTTACAAATGTGGGAAGACCTATCAACACATCAGAAACTGACCTCAATGGGAGGTTGAATAGAAGAAAGAAAGAGCAGATAGAAGAAACAGGAAGAAGGAACATGTTCAACCAAGATGGAACATAGGATAAACTAAAGCTATGGTTGCTGCATGGGGAGAAACATCAGATGAGGACTCAAAAAATAAAGTTGAATATGAGCAAGCTCTTATGGCCATCGGAGAATCAGAAGATGAACAGGAGGTAAGTATTTACACCTTAAAGAAAAGATTAAGTTCTTGTCTAAAGAAAAATTGGATGATCTACTGATGGACTTCATAGATGAAACTGAAATAATAAACAGTGAGAAGGATGTTCTGTCTAGGGAATGTGTTATCCTAGAAGAAAAATGCAAAAGGATAGAGTCTATGGGTGATGAGAGTGACAATACAAATACTGAGTTGAAGAACCAGCTTCATCAACCTGAAAATAAGATCCTAGAACTTAGATTTAAAAATATTAAACTGAAATTAGGGACAGGAAAGAAAAAGGCTGATCAATCATTTCTCACTCTAGAAGAAAATCTAGGAAAAATGAAAGATGAACTGTACAAGAAAGATGAATTGATTAAAGTCCGAAAAGAAGATTTAGGAAAGGTAAAGCATGAAATAGACAGAACATGCAAATGGAACAAGGCTTCCGATGCACTCTCACGGCTGCAAGAACATCATATTAGCAATAAAAGAGGACTTGAATTTGGGACACAAGCTCCATAATGGGATCCCAAAAATAAGTACCTCACACTTCCTGAGAATAAGTTTTGCACACACTGTGGTAGGACTGGACATTACAAAAATGAATGTAATACAAATAAAAGGGCAGTCAAAAGAACAAATCCTTTGTTCAAGAAAAGCACAAACTGCTTGGTTGGATAAAGAAAAATCTAATTCATCCTTTTGCCCATAGAAAGGGACCCAAACTAGTTTGGGTTCCTAAGACTAACCAATGATTTATTTTTGCAGGTCCAAGTGAATGGGAGTATCCAAATATGGTACATGGATGGTGGCTGCTCAAAACATATGATTGGAAACAAGGACCGGTTCCTTTCACTTAAGAACCTAAAAGGATGTAATGTCTCTTTTGGAAATGGAAAGAAAGGCGAGATCATTGGAGTTGGAAAGGTAGTAAAGAAAAGCTCTCATTCCATTGAGAATGTCTATTGGATAGATGGCTTAAAATATAGCCTGATAAGTGTGTCACAACTGTGTGACAGAGGTAACATTGTGGCTTTCATTTTCACAAAATTTGTGATTAGCCTTACCACTGACAAGATATTTTTCCAAGGGAGGAGAGTTAAGAATATTTACATGTAGATCTGTCAACTCTCTCTGAAAACGAACTCACTTGCTTGAGTGTGTCAATTAACGATCCCCTCCTTTGGCACAAAAGACTTGGCCATGCCAGACTAAACAATTAAACAAATTAGTCTGCAAGGACTTGATGATAGGGTTACCTAATATCAAGTTCAAGGAATACAAAGTTTGTGAGGCATGTACAAGGGGGAAGCAGGTAAGGTCATCCTTCAAACCTAAGAAAATGGTAAGTACGTCCAAGACATTAGAACTAGTTCATATGCATCTCTGTGGTCCAATGAGAACCATGAGCAGAGGTGATAAAAGATATGCAATGGTGCTTTTTGATGATTATTCTAAATTTACATGGGTGTTGTTCTAACTTCTAAAGATCAAGTATTTGAAATGTTCACTACTTTTGTTAGAAAAACCCAGGAACAATTAGGAAATCAAATTGTATCCATTAGGTCTGATCATGAACCTGAATTTGAGATTGCAAAGTTTGCTGAATTTTGTGATGAAACTGGAATAGATCATAATTTCTCTGGTCCTAGGAATCCTCAGCAAAAAAGGGTAGTTGAGAGGAAGAACATGAACCTTGAGGATATGGCAAGGACCATGCTTCTTTCCAGTAAACTACCTCACAGCTTCTGGGCAGAGGATATAAACACTGCTTGTTATATGACAAATAAACATATAAATGCATGACCAGAACTCTTGTAGAGAAAACTCCCTATGAGTTACTTAAAGGGACAAAACCAAACATATCCCATTTTAGGGATTTTGGTTGCAAGTGCTATGTGAACAATAATGGCAAAGACTCCCTAGGTCAATTTGATCATAGAAGTGATGAGGGAGTATTCTTGGGATATTCTTCACATGGCAAAGCATATAAAGTGTTTGATAAAAGAACTGTATGTGTTTAAAAAAGTGTACATGTTGTGTATGATAAATCTAACACTCTTTCTGAGAGACATGAACATGAAGATGAAACCATTGGACTGGTGAGACAATTGACTGAAGCCACAGCACAAGTCAAGGTGGCATCAAAGGAAGGAGCAGGTGAGGGAACAAGTCCTTCCACCCATGGCAACCTAACAGGAGAAACCAATCTGAGAGAAACCAAACAAAATTCTTTGAAGGATCATGTACCTGAACCTGTTCCTCTGCAACATAACAATGAAGGAGAAACTAGCAGGAACCAGCTAGTGGGAAAATCTTACAAGTACCTGAGGTCTCAACTCATTGAGAACATCATCAGTGATCCAACATATGGAGTCAAGACTAGATCACAACAGAAGAACATGTGTGCATTTGATGCCTTTCTGTCGCTCATTGAACGTAAAAACGTGAGTGAAGCTATACAAGATGC
Source organism: Nicotiana benthamiana (assembly GCA_034376525.1). Lineage (NCBI taxonomy): Eukaryota > Viridiplantae > Streptophyta > Magnoliopsida > Solanales > Solanaceae > Nicotiana > Nicotiana benthamiana. The sequence continues at coordinate 14,806,766 of CM067329.1, read as the reverse complement.
AGATTGGGTCAATGCTATGAAAGATGAGATCAATCAGTTTGAAAGAAGCCAAGTCTGGCACTTGGTTCCAAGACCTAAGGACAGGACAGTCATTGGGACAAAATGGGTCTTCAAGAACAAACTCGATGAAGATGAACAGTAATAAGAAACAAGGCAAGGTTGGTGGTTCAAGGCTATAGTCAATAGGAAGGCATTGATTATGATGAGACTTTTGCTCCAATTGCTAGACTTGAAGCATTCAGACCCCTCAGAGCCTTTGCAACACATATGGAATTCACTCTTCATCAAATGGTTGTCAAAAGTGCCTTCCTAAATGGCTATCTCAAAGAAGAAGTGTTTGTCAAACAACCTCCGGAATTCGAAACAAAGAATGTACTAATCATACATACAAGCTAGATAAAGCTCTCTATGGTCTCAAGCAAGCCCCAAGAGATTGGTATGAAATATTGTCAAAATTCCTTCTGGAGCATGGGTACAAAAGAGGTAAAATTAACAGCACATTGTTCCTAAGGAAAAAAGGTAAAGATATTTTTGTTGCACAAATATATGTTGATGACATAATATTTGGGGCCACTACATATAGGTTAAGTAAGGACTTTGATAAACTAATGGGAAGTGAGTTTGAAATGAGCATGATGAGTGAACTCAATTTCTTCTTGGGGTTACAGATTAAACAAAGTCCAGATGGAACTATGATCCATCTGCAGAAGTATACAAAGGAACTAATCAAGAAGTTTAAAATGGAAGAATCCAAAGTAATAGATATACCTATAGGAACTGCCACAAAGCTAGATGTTGATGAACATGGTTCATCAGTTGATTAAAAGTTGTATAGGGCGTATGATTGGTTCACTTTTGTATCTTACTGCCAATAGACTTGACATATTTTCAGTGTAGGACTTTGTGCTCGTTTCTAGGCAAATACAAAAGAGTCACATTTGACAGCTGTCAAAAGAATATGGAGATACTTGAAAGGCATAACTGATATGTGTCTGTGGTATCCCAAAGGTAGTAATTTTTACTTAATTGGATATGTTGATGCTGACTATGCACGTTTTCTAGTTAATAAGAATAGCACTTCAGGAATGGCACACTTCCTAGGATCTTGTCTTGTATCATGGGCTACCAAAAAGTAAATTCAGTGGCTCTCTACTGCTGAAGCTGAATATCTTGCTGTTGTTTCATGTTGTGCTCAAATACTGTGGATTAACCAACAACTGGTAGATTTTGAAATTGAAGTAGGGTGCATACCAATATTTTGTGATAACACCAGTGCAATTAGTATGACAAAGAACCATGTTCCTCACAAAATGACTAAGCACATAGATGTTAGAAACCACTTCTTAAGAGACAACTACGAGAAATGGCTAATCTCTACAGAATTCTGTGCTACTGATAAACAAATAGCTGAAATCTTCACTAAGGCACTGAGTAGAGAAAATTTTGAAATAAACAGGTTGGAGTTAGAGATGATAAAGATCACCTAATAGGTCCAATTTAGAATTCACAATGAAAGAAATTAAATATTCAAAAAAAAAATTGGTTAGGAGTTCTTAATTTTTGTGAATATTAGACTAATTCCTACTCAGTCTCATACTATAAATAGTACACTCTTGTAATATGTGTCTATGCGATTCACTAACCCCTTACCAATTATCTATTTTTACATTTGAGGCATAATCAAGAGAAGTTTCACTTGAAGAACCTACTTCATCAAATTATGCTTATGAGAAAGTTCAGGTATGTTTCTATGCTTTGCACAATTAGAAAAATTTAATTATCAATCGTGAGCAAGAGTACTAGATATACCAATCGTGAGCTACTTTAAAGATTGAATGTTTCCCTGAAATGTGGGAAATGTCTTCGATCAAAGAGCATTTAGACAGCAAACCCCTTCAAGCTTGTGATTATATGCTTAGTACAGCTCCAGTTGAACCTGGTTCTTCGGAAAAGACTCCTGTGAATAGCAAGGTCAGAGCCTTAGTTTAGGAGGTTAGGACAAAGGATGCTGAAATAGCAAGGGTTTAGGCCAGATTTGCTGAATTAGAGGGAGAAAGGAATGTATTAAGAGCTAAATTTGCTAAGGAGAAGGAGAAAAATAAAGGAATGCTCCAACAGATGCTCAATCTGCTATAAACCCAACCCTCCAACTCTTCTAAGCCTTAGGTTTCCTGTCCTAGTATGAACCACTCTAGACCCCCCTCAATGATCCAGTTTGGGATTTTATCTGTTTATTTCCTTTTTGCTCATGGGTTGGTAATTCTATTTTTCTTCTTTTGGACTTCTATGTATAAACACCCCGCTAATCAATGAATGCAGCTTTTCTTGCTTTATGTTTAATTCTGTTCTAAATAGGTATTTTTCAGGAGTTGATTTCTGATTAACTAATATATGTGTTCACTTGCAGTTGCCCTAGTGGCCATAAGTACTAATTAAATTACTGGGATTCACATTATTTATGCAACTTTTCTATGATGCCAAAAGGGGGAAGATATTGTGCTTAAATTCATTATCTGAACAAGTGATATTTATGACCTAACTTAAATCTCGCCCTTCATGACAAGTTGAAAATTTTTCTAAGTGTTGATATTTCAGCTGAGTTTCACAATTTTCTTATCACTAAAAACACAGAGATTGTCACCATCAAAAAGGGGAAATATGTTGGCCAAGTTCAGTTGAAGTTTTGAAGATTGACAAACAAACTCATGGAAGGACCTGCTCCATCTTGAGAGACATGGTTACTCATAACCATTGCACATGGAAGGCACGTGAGGAAGATATGTATTGTAGATTATGCAGCAAATATCTTCTGAATGGAATCGAAAAGATTACATTGAGTTCTAAGGAGGACAGTCTCCTTATGATAAGAGAACACAATCCTAAGCTAGGATAAGGATGGGAGTTTGTATTGGTTAAGGACTCAAGTTGATTAAGGATGAGCATTGGAGTCTCTATCAAACTCTAACTGCTAATCTATTAACTAACCAAGTTTTTGTCTTTTACAAGAAATGCACATACGCAGAAGTTAAGCATATTTGAGAGGAAAAAAGAGCAATTCTGATTTTCAAGCAATGTATGTGAGATATAAGTGTGCACGTGTGAAGCTACATGAACTAAGATAGAAGAATCGATTTCATCATTGTGTTTATTCTAAGTCTAGTCAATTGTAATAGGGTCTAATAATGTACCTTTCAGCTTTCTTAGAAGCAATTATATTAGGTACTCTAAGTATTCAAGTTAGATTTAACTTGAAAAGGTCGCAACAGTTGAGGTTGTGTGTCACTCTGTAATTAGAGTTAATCCTTAGGTTTACAAAGAGTTTTGTAAATGTAGTTTTTGGGTTAGTGATTTTAGAAAAGTTTGGGAACATCCTACTGAGTAGTAGGTCGTGGTTTTTCATCTTTTGAACCAGGTGTTTTCCACGTAGAAATCTCTATTCACTTTACTTTCGTATTTATTATAACGCAAACTGCTGTAATTAGAACACTTAGAAGACGCAAGTTCTTCTAACGCGAAAATTAGGTACCACACAAATCACCACTAACCCCCCTTCCCCTCGTGAGTGGTATTTACGTTTATAACATCAGTTGAGTAATCTGATATTTTCTGACTTGTTAGGCTTGATAAAAGAGGCATTTTCATTTGCTATGTTACCTATGTCTTTTCACACGGCAAAAAATATGATAAAAGATTTGGGTCTTCATTATGATAATATACATGCATGACCTAACGATTGCATGTTATTTTGGAATGAGAATGAGAAGGCAGATAATTGCTTTGTGTGTGGATCATCTAGGAAGAATGTGTATGATGGCTTAACTAATAGGAACACAAAAGTTGCTGCAAAGGTTTTAAGGCACTTTCCTTCAAAGCCTAGGCTTCAGTAGATATTTCATATGTTCTGAAACAGTTGTAGCAGTGAGATGGCATGTTATTGAACAACCCAAAGATGTAAGGGTGTGTTTGATATGAAGGAAAATATTTTTTGGAAAATGTTTCCAAATTTTCCTATGTTTGATTGGCTTAAATGTTTTGGAAAGCATTTTCCTAACCTATTCGCTTTCCTCCAATTGGAAGAAAATATTTTTCTTATCAAGAGAAGGGAAAATATTTTTCAAAGTTCCTTCTCAACCTTCCCCACCATCATCAAACCACCCAACCCCTCTCCAAAAAAGGTTTTTTTTTAAAAAAAAAAAAATCCACTTTTTCTATTACCACCCACCCTACTACCCCTCCCCCTGCAAAAATATTTTTTTTTACCTTAATTTTTTTTTCCAATTTTAAAATTTCTATATTTTAATTTTTCTGCACCACCCACCACAACCTCTCTACATTCCCCCCCCCCCCCCCCTGCCCAAAAAAAATTAGTTTTTTTGTAATTTAAATTTCTATTTTTTATTACTGTCCCAGCCCCCCCCCCCCCCACCCCCTAAAAAGATTAAATATATTTTTTAGTTTTAATTTTATTATTTATCGGTTTAAAGGCGTAAAATTTTACAAGTTTCAAAATTATAAGTTCGGAGGTTTATGTGTTTGAAAGTTTACAGGTTCAGAAGTTATAAAGTTTACGGATTTGAAATTCCGTGATTTTGAAGTTTAGCGGTTCAAAGGTTTATGAAATTTTCCGGTCCAGAAAGTTGTTGGTTTGAAAGTTTATGGCTTCATGTTTATTATATCTAAATTATTTATGAATACTCTTGAAGTCATTTTCCTTAATTTGCATACCAAACACCAGAAAATGAATAAGATTACTACTTGTTTTTCAAGAAAATATTTTATTGGAAAATATTTTCCACGAAAAATATTTTCCGTTATACCAAACACGCCCTAAATATAAGACATCATGTTGATGGGGAAGCTTGGAAGGATTTTGACTTGTTCCACCCGGATATCTCTAAAGATCCTCGTAATGTTAGATTGTGTCTTTCAAGCAATGGTTTTAACCCATTTTGAACCATGATCATTTCCCATAGCACATGGCCAGTCATGTTAATGAACTATAATTTATCACGATAATTTACATGAAGCCGGAGTATATAACGTTGTTAATGATCATTCCAGTTCCATCATCTCCAGGAAAGGATATAGATGTGTACCTACAATCACTAATTGCCGAGTTGGAGGAATTGTGGGAAATGGGAGTAGAAACATATGATGCTGAAACTAACCAAACATTTCTAATGCGTGCAACCTTATTGTGGACAGTTAGTGATTTTCCAGCATTATCAATGCTTTCCGGATGGAGCACCAAAGGGGGATTGACATTCCCCACTTGTAATTATGATACTTTCTCTCAATATCTCAAACATAGTCGTAAGATGTGTTACTTGGGGAATCGAGCATTTTTACTGCATGATCATCCGTTTCGGAAAGATAAGAATCCAATATTAAATTGGTGTTTTGATGTCATTTTGAGTTTTCCGAAGGTTGGAACAAGTTTGAATGATGTTTTAGGATTGGTTGGCATATTTTTTTGAGGTCCTGGAGCCTCAGGTGAGTTTCGGGTGTTTGAGGGAAGTTAAATTAGGACTTAGGGAGATTTTTCATTGTTGAACCTATCATAACCACACCTGCGTGTGTGGGACCACATATGCAGCACTAAAGAAGCGGAAATTTGGTCCAGCTCCAAGAGCCTCAGGTGCAAGAAGGGTAACGCACCTGCGGTCGTCTGTAGCAAAAGCAGAAAATGGGTTTAAGTGAAATGTCGCAGATGCGACCTTGTCCTTGCATAAGCGGCACCATAAGCCTTAGAAGCGGATTAGCTGGGGAGAAACATATAAATTCTTGCCTTCGCGAATTTGAGCTATTTTCACCTTTATTCAAACGAGAAAAATGCTTGGGGAGAATTTTCAAGAGGGATTTTTGGAGGAATTCATTGAGGTAAGGTCTTTAATCCCTAAACTTGTTATTGGGGTGATTTTTTTCATTATAAACATGAAACTTTACGGAAAATCGGTGTAATTTGTGTTAGGATTTATGCCCGTCACTAGAGGGGGGTGAATAGTGCGGCACGAGAATATTGATAAATATTGTGGAATTAAAATTGTAGGAGTAAAGTAAATGCGGAAATTAAAAGATTAAGGAAAGAACACACCGAATTTATCCTGGTTCACCACAACTTGTGGTTAGTCCAGTCCACGAGAAACTCTCTCGAGATTTCACTAACTCCGTTAAGCTTACAGGTGCCTAACAAACCGTTACACTTGCTCGTAGATGTACACTCTACAAGACTTCAACTTGCTCGATGATACCGCACCTCAAGACTTCACCTTGCTCGTGGATACCGCACCTCAAGACTTCAACTTGCTCGAGGATACCTCACCTCAAGACTTCACCTTGCTCGTGGATACCGCACCACAAGACTTCACACACTAAGATTGAGGGTACTTAGCAAACCCGACAATCAATGAGAAGATATGGTCTTCTCAAACACCTTTCTCTTTTACAACAAGAACTCTCTAATAAGAGTAGATAAAGAGATACAATATAAGCTCTATGAACAACTCAAATTTGTCTCTCAAATGGCTCAACAAAAGCTCTATAATGATGCACAAATAATATCAATATGTATGTGAATAATGAGAGGTGTTGTGTGTTTCAATTCAGCTCAAAAGACCTCTATTTATAGGTGGTAGAAGTAGTATGTCCGTTGCTTAATTGGCAATCAATTATGCTGATTTTATGCCAAGATAATCGATTATCAGATTTGGATAATCGATTATCAGCTTACCGTTACAAAATCAGAAGCTGATTTTATGCAGGATAATCGATTATTGTGATATGCATAATCGATTATGTTGTTACAGTGTTCAAAAACTGGCAACGAACACAAGATAATCGATTATGCAATTCTGATAATCGATTATCCTACTCTGCGGAAATTTCCAATAAATGGAATTTCCCAGAATAATCGATTATCACTTTTGCATAATCGATTATTCACAACTTACTTCAAAAACCATTTTGGTTAAAATGAAAACGTTAAAATCATTTTGTTTGAAGTATTTGAAATATGTTTATGATAAATATGATTTGATAAAATGAGTTTATGTATATTTATGATGACCTATGTTGAGCCAAAAGACGAGATAACTTAAGCGTTGCTCTTACATTGGTTCTACCTAACGACATACGCCTTGGGTCTTCGGTCTTGAACTTTTGAGCTCGTCTTTGGCTTTTCCATGCAATTCGTTCATCAATATGCTTCTCGGCATTCAATCTTGATTGTTTGTCATATAGTAACTTTGTTCGACACTTGACTTCATTGTTTGTCATTCATCGACTTCGTTGTTTGTCATTCATCAAAACCTATACCTGAAAATCATGCTACAACCAAAGCACACATATCATGGATAGAATGATTTTCTACAATTTGGGGTTTAGGGTTTGACTAATTAGAGACATTTGAGTGATGATTTGAGGGACCATTTAAGGTACGATTTTGGTACTTTTGGTATGATTAAACTCACGAGAGTGTGAGAATTGTGGAAATATACATTTTACCCAATTTCAAGACGTGGGACCGAGGGGCATTTAGGTAATTTAACTTAATATCGTGTGTTAACATAGAATTTCTTGGTAAAATCAGTTACATGAAGGGTTATATACATTATGAAATTGAATTGAATAGATTAGGGCTACTTGGAGCATGAATATTTGGGGCAAGAGCGTGGTTTTTGATTGATTTGAGCTGGTTTGAGGTAAGTGGCTTGCCTAACCTTGTGTAAGGGACATTCCCCTTAGGAGCTGGTATTGTGGTAATTAAAATACATTCTTAGTGAGGTGACAAGTGTGTACTTGTGCTAATTTTTAAAAAAAATGTTTCACTAAAGTTGATTTATTTGTGTTTTACCTTCATGCTTACTCTATTTAAAATTCTAGCATATTATTACCTTAGAAAAGCATGCATAATTGACTTTATTGCTTAAACTATCTTAATTGAATTATGTGAAGCATGTTTGGTTGGAATAACCTTTATTACTTGGTATGAAATTGGGCTTAATTGAGTGTTCCTTGTGTTGTTGTTGTGTGTTTTACGTTGGAACTACAGGAATGCATCCCGGAAGATCCCCTATACATATTTATGATTGAGCTGAGGTGCGGAATACCGAGAGATCCCTGGAGCATGTATTGAGAATACCAAGAGATCCTCGGGATACCAAGAGATCTCTGACATATATTGAGGATACCAAGAGATCCTAGGGATACCAAGAGATCCCTGACATATAAAAGATCCTCGGGATACTGAGAGATCCCCGCTTATTATCCTTGTGAAGAGTGGTATTGCTTTGTGATTGTTTTTCTTTTTCTCTTTTCCACTCATTACATTCCTTATTATCCTATATTAATTTCATACGGCTAGCTTTCAACTGCACTGCTTATCTTATTCTGTCATCCCTTATATTTTCTTTAATCTCAGTAGTGCCCTGGCCTTCATCATCACTACCCGACCGAGGTTAGGCTTGGCACTTATTGAGTACTGTTGTGGTGTACTCATGTCCCTTTTGTACATGTTTTTCATGTGTACATCAAGGTACCTCTACTTGGACTTACCATCCTTGAGGTGAGGTGATTCATCGGAAACTTCGAGATATATCTGATGCATCCGCAGACCGAGGAGTCTTTCTCTCCATTCTCTCTTGTAGTTACAACCCTTCTATATATACTTTGTTTTAGACATTCTAAAGTTAGAGCACTATGTAGTATCCTTTGCTTGTGATTTCATGAGATTCCAGGTTTTGGGAGAAGTATTAGTTTTTGAGAGTTTATATTGTGTATGCCAAGTGGCAGTAGTAAACATTGTTTTATTCACTACTTCGGTTTTTATTTGTTTTCTTCCGCAAATTAGTTTATTTTCACATTATTAGGCCTACCTAGTCGTAGGGAATAAGTGCAGTCATGATGGTTCACGGAGGGTGAACCAGGGTCATGACAGTTTTCTAATATGGTGTGCACGGGGAAATCAGGGGACCGATTTTCCCTTAGCTCAAGGCTTCGAAGAGTAAATACCGAAGTCATGGGATCTCGGTTCGGTCGCTTCCCTCGAGATTTATCGACGCCTTGACCAGATCAGGCGTCGGCGCAGGATGAGCAAAGAGACTCCCCCGGTCCTCGAGAGTTGCATCAGGGGCCCGCAAGACTTGTCCAAGAAACTCAACGCCAATCCTCATATGACATAAAAGAAATGGGATATCACATCTCGTTCTTTTTGTTGTACTGTTTATTCCATACTAAGTTTGGGCACCCTTTTTCTATAAAAGAACTGTATCCAACACCTTGTAGTCCATCTCAAACTATCTTAAAGACAAAGCAATAGTACTTTCTTTCTCTTTCTTCTAACATATCTATCTTCATCAATCTCAAGGTCACTTTGGCACTTTATCATTTACTTATTTTTCGTTATTTTGTTCAATATTTGTAGCATAGAGCTTGGATATACTATATTATTACTTGCATCCCTTTCCCGACTATCCTCGACAAGCCCGATATAGACTCGAGGCTTGACTCCGAGGAATCCACTTGTTGGCTTTGTGCCCGGGGAACATCCCCTTACTGGTTCGATTATTGCTCTGTTTAACTCGATCTCTATCGCTTTACTTCAGGTTTCAGCACTAAACACCCCCACAGACTATCTTGGGAATAGATCACGTATTTTTAAAATCTCATTTACAAATTTAATTCTCAGTAAACAGTTTGGCGCCTACCGTGGGGCTAAAAATAATAGTGATTATTTTCTTGCTAGTTTCGTCACTCAAAACGCACGATACCTTTTACACATTACCTTGCCCGAGATCTTTTGATTGCAGGTGGAAATGTCTAGCTTGATAAAAAGAGTTGAGAATAATAACCTCGAAGACCATGGGGAAAACAACGTGGTTGTCCCGGCCGTCGGAGCACCCTCCTAGCATCTTTACGAAGTTCCCAGATAGATCATGGTGGACGCAAATACGCAGGGCACTCAACAAGTTGATAACACTTCTCGCAGCAATAGGAGCATTCGATACGACGACTAATAGGAAGCATAAAAAACCCCAGCCGGGGAAGATCAGGAAGTTAATCTTCATGCTATTTTTGAAATGTTGCAGGTACAACAGTTAGCCATTACTCAGCTGCAAAGCCACCCAAGAACACCCAGCATAGTAGCATAGGATACAGCTCCCCCCGCCAAACGGGTACTCGAAAGATCAAGCAGCAATGGGTCGGAGCCTGATCTCGCTATCATAAAAATTCTTGAGGACCTCACTAAACGAATCAAGTCAGGAGAAAAGATGATCGTAGCCAATGATAAAAGGGTCGAGACCTATAACTCTAGGTTCGATCAAATCCTGAGTGCTCCTCCGGTCCTTAAAGGTTTGGACTCAAGGAAATTCATCCAAAGGCAGTTCCCCAAAGATGCAGCACTGAAACCGAACCCAAAGAAGTTCAGGATGCCGGAGCTCCTAAGTACAACGGCACCACCGACCCCAACGAACACGTCACCGCGTGCACTTGTGAGGTAAATAAAACGACATAAAGAGCAATGAGATTGAATCCGTACTACCGAAAAAATTCGGAGAAACACTTTCAAAGGTGGCCATGACCTGGCTCCCGACTCCGTAGATTCGTTCTCCATATTATCAGGTTGTTCCATGAAAGCATATGCTGGAGCCATTAAAGTAGCAATGAGGAAGTCTAACATTTTCAAGATCAAGCAGAGGGAGAACGAGATGTTGCGGGAATTCGTGTCCCAATTTCAAATAGAGCGGATGGAGCTACCACCAGTCTCTGATGATTGGGAAGTACATGCCTTCACCCAGGTCCCGAACGAATGAAGTTCCATGGCTTCGAAATAGCTGAAGCAGAATTTGATTGAGTATATGGCTGTAACTTGGTCAGACGTACACAACCGGTACCAATCGAAGATTAGGGCGGAGGATGAACGGTTAGCGGCCCCATCAGGCTCGATGTACCCAAACAGACTCCTGGTGAAAGAGACAAAACCAATCAAGGAAATGCACCGATTATACCTTGAAGACATGAGGAACGCCCCGAGGCACAACCTGCCCTGAAACGATTGGAGAATGGATTGTGGATAGGATCCTCGAAGCATGGCACCGACCAACGCTCCTCACTTATCAGAGTATAACTTCAGTGTCGACTTATCAAACATCGTGTTCGCTATCAGCAAAATTCAAGATGCAAAATGGCCCAAACTAATACAGTCAGACCCATCGTAGAGAAATTAAAACTTGCCGTGTGAATTCCATAACACTCACGGTCACCGGACCGAGGATTGCTATCAACTAAGAGAAGAAGTACCCCAGCTACTCAGCAAAGGGCACATCCGGGAAGTCCTCAGTGATCGGGCAAAATTAGTTTTGAGAAAAAGAGGCGATCAAGAAGAATGAAGTGAACGAATCGCAACACGTCATTCACATGATCATGGGGGCGTCGATAACCCGCAGGAACCCATGATGAGGAAATCCAAAATATCCATCACCAGGGAGAAACGGACTGGTGGATATATCCCCGAGGATGTCCTTACCTTCAGTGAAGAAGACATAGAGGCCCTATCTCAACCCCACAACGATGCCTTGGTTATTTCCTTCCTTGTGAATTATTTTCAAACAAAATATGTACTCGTGGATCCAGGTAGCTCGGTCAATATTATCAAATCAAGGGTGGTAGAACAACTCGGCTTGACCGAACGGATCATGCCTGCCACTTGAGTCCTCAACAGATTCAACATGGCGAGTGAAATTACGAAGGGAGAAATCGTCATCCCCATCATCGTAGCCGGCAGGACTCAAGATACCAAGTTCCATGTCATCGAGGGAGACATGAGGTATAACTTCTTGTTCGGACAATCGTTGATACATTGCATAAGAGCAGTACCGTCCACCCTCCACCAAATGATAAAATTCCCAATGAAATATAAAATTAAAACTAATAAAAATTGAAAGGGGATTTCGACTGGGTGTGACTAGAGGTGAGTTCTATGACCTAAATACATGATTTAATGGTAGAATTAACATAGAAATTTGTGAAAATTCATAAAAAGGGGGAAAAGCTAGGGCTTGGTTTTTGGTATTTTAAAGTGGCTTTTGATGGGGCATTTGAACTCGAATTTGGGAGTTCTTTAGATGTATAGACTCGTGGCGAGATAAGGAATCCGATGATGTTAAATTTTTTGATCTTCGAGAAGTGGTCCCGCGGCTCGGTTTTGCTAATTTTGGGAATCTTGATATTTTTCGATTGTTTTCACTTGGGTATTGTTCCCTTAGCATAGTGTGATGTGTTCATTCCAATTTTGGATTGATTCGACGCGTGGGAAGGTGGATTTGAGGGGAAAAGGCATCGCGGGCTAGAGATTTTACCGGTTCGAGGTGAGTAATGATTGGAAATGACGTCCCGAGGGTTTGAAACCCTAGATTGCACAATGTATTGCTATATTGAGGTCTTGCCCCTCGACTCGGCCTCTAAATGCTCTGAATCTATTCACAACCAGTACACCCATAAATATGTGCTAATGGAATGAATTCCACAAGAAAAATTATCAAATTAGACCAAGCACCCAAAATTGGTTCAAACCCGGCCCCTGATACCACGTCTCAAAATCTGACAAAAGTTACAAAACTAGAAATCACATTCACTCACGAATCCTTACATATGAAATTTATCAAAATCCAACTTCATTTGACCCTTCAAATCCTTAAATCAAACTCTCCATTTTTTTCAAGATCTAAATTCCCAAATTTCAAGTTCAAATTCCCAATTAGATGTTGAATAAAGCCATGATTCATAAAATGTATACCATTATAGGTTAGAATTACTTACCCCAATGTTGCTCCTTGAAATCCTTCGAAAAATCGCCTCTTTCCTGAGCTCTTCTAACCTTAAATAAAAAATGGAGAACAAAACTCAAGTTGGAATTTTTCTTCCTAGCAAAACCGTACATGCGGTCCCATTTTCTCATGTGTGGCGGCATAGAGGGCGCCGCTTCTATGAAATTTCATCAGAAGTCTACTTCCGCTTCTGTGATTGCCTTACCGCATATGTGGTCATCGCAGATGGGGGACCAAGCTGCAATGTCGATCCATCTGTGCACTTGTGCTTCAAATCCACTTCTGCGAACCTCGCACCTACGGTTCCAACTCCACAAGTACGGTTAAGACAGAACCAGCAACTTAAACTGCATTTTTCAAATTCTAAACTCTCCGTTAACCATCTGAAATCATCCCGAGGCCTTCGGAACCTCAACAAAATATACCAACACCTCCCATAGTATCAATCAAACTTAGTCGAAATTGTGAATCACTCAAAATAATCTAAAAGCACTAAATTACTCTTGTATTCAAGCCTAAGAAATTCTAAACTTCCAAATTCAATAAAAGATGTTGAAACCTATCAAATCATGACCGAATGACCTCATATTTTGCACACACGTCACAAATGAAACTAAGAAGCTACTCTAACTTTCGGAATTCCATTCTGACCCTGATATCAAAATTTTCATTGTTGAAAAAAATTGTCAAATTTTAAATTTCACCAATTCAAGCCTAATTCTACCACGGGCCTCCAAAACACCTTCCGGACGCGCTCCTAAGTTCAAAATCACCTAACCGAGCTAACCAAAGCATAAAAAACCAAACCCGAGATAGTTTCCTCATAAGTCAACATCCGATTGACTTTTCCAACTTAAACTTCTAAATAGGAGACTAAGTGTCTCATTCCACTCCGAACCAGAAACAACCAAAATGATGAAATACAGATGAGGAACACAAAAGAAAGCAGAAATGGAGAAAACGGGGCTAGAACTCACAAAACGACCGGACGGGTCATTACAGTTAGTTTGAGAAGGGGTAACTACTATTTTGTTAGTTGTAGTGAAGGGTACTAGAGTTAGTCTCTTTGGTTATAGAGTTCTAATGTAAAACTGCTCATTGAAGTTAGTGAAGTTTGAAGTAAATCCTACTGGAGTAGTTTGAATTTGGACTTCGTTCAAACTTCAAATGTGAGATCCAAAAAGACTTTGGCAGCTCCCAACTTCAAATCTATAGATCCGAATTAATAAGCATACACCCGCAATTTCAACTATAGATCCGTATGCCTGAAATTGATTTTGAGATGGCTAAGCTTTAATTTATAATTTGGCTACAACAATAACAACAACTCAGTATAATCCCACTTAGTGGGGTCTGGGGAGGGTAGTGTGTACGCAGACCTTACCCCTACCCTTGGGTAGAGAGGCTGTTTCTAAATAGACCCCCGGCATCCTTCCCTCCAAGAACTTCCCACCTTGCTTTTGAGGAGACTCGAACTCACAACCTCTCGGTTGGAAGTGGCTATTTCTTAAATAAAGTCCTAAAATCAACTAGTTGTCACAGCCCGTTTTCTTTAAGCTTGGGGAATTGTTGGCTGTAACTGAGAATGGCTTTGGGGTTGGTTTGTTTTTGCTTATTTCTGTCACCGTTTGGATTAGTGTAAAGGGCTTTTGGTTACTTATTTTTGATTCTTGCTTTTCATAACAAAGTATTTTTTTCATAAAAAAGAATTTTGTTGCAACTAATATGAATACTAAGCTGAATATACATATTTGAGGAGACTCGAACTCACAACCTCTCGGTTGGAAGTGACTATTTCTTAAATAAAGTCCTAAAATCAACTAGTTGTACACAGCCCGTTTTCTTTAAGCTTGGGGAATTGTTGGCTGTAACTGAGAATGGCTTTGGGGTTGGTTTGTTTTTGCTTATTTCTGTCACCGTTTGGATTAAAGGGCTTTTGCTTACTTATTTGATTCTTGCTTTTCATAACAAAGTATTTTTTTCATAAAGAAGAATTTTGTTGCAACTAATATGAATACTAAGCTGAATAATATACATACTTGAGGTAGGATAAATAGGCGGAAACGGGAGCATCAAAATTATGCGTCTATAGACAGGGAATATTAATTTTCAAACATAATTACTTTTACAAATTTAATAGAAAACTCCACCGAGCTCAGTTAATTTAGTAACGCTGTCGTTTGAATGCTGCAGCAGCAGAAGCATTACTCGTCGAATTGTAGCCTTTAACATATAAGCTTCACCAGCAGCAGCCAAAGCACTACTAGTTGCTATGCAACTGCCAGTAACATAGAACTTTTGACAATTTCCTAGTTTCTTGTTTAAAAAAAAAGCATGTATCACGTTTATAGCCAAAAGAGTTAGGAGATAGATCCCATATGAAGTTTGAAGAGAGAGGAATAGTGGCCATTTTCGTTACTGACAAGAGTTTCATGGTTTCCTTCTTCTATAATGGCCCCATTTTTCATCACACAAACTAAGTCTGCTCCCTTAATTGTTGACAACCTGTGCGCTACTATAATCGTAGTTCTATTTACCATGATTTGCTCTAATGTCATTTGGACAATCCTTTCAGATTCTGCATCAAGCGCACTAGTAGCTTCATCCAGTAATAGTATTTTGGGATTTTTCGCAATAGCTCGTGCAATGGCAACTCTTTGTTTCTGACCACCCGAAAGCTGAACACCTCGCTCCCCAACTATGGTATCGTACCCCTGAAATCCATTTTTCAGGTTTAGAAACATTGAAATATAAGAATATGGAACTGAGAACTAAATGAATAAAAGAAGAACAAACTGAAATCTATTCCTAAACTCAGGAAGTGAACATGTCGCAACAAAGAAATTAGCTTCATTCCTAGAATTCACCAAAATGCTTTGACTCTATAAATTTATGGATTTTGATGTAAATGACCTTCATCCCTCTCTATATGTAATTCTCCCTTGTACAATTCAAAAGCAATCAATCTCCCCAGACTCGGTTTTTCTCATTCAAACATTTCGTTGAAGAATTTTCCCTTACATTTTCTTAATTTTTAAAAGATCACTAAGCTTCTCTTCTCCCGGCAATTGTTTTCCACAACAAAAGATTGGAGTTGTAGCTTAGTAATTTCAACTTCAAATGCAGAGTTTCTATCTCACAAAAGATTTTCGTCCCGCCTACTCTTTCCTTCCCAATTACTCATGGACCTACTTGTACACAAAGAATCTTAAAGAAGACGAAAGTAACCCTCCGATATCACACATTTAGTATTTCAAAATGCTCCGGAAGAAACTGAATTCACTATTGCATTTTTATATTAGCTTTTGCTCCTAAGCCCGACTAGGTGAATCATGAATGGTTTCCTAACCTGCTGTAAGCCACAAATGAACTTGTGGGCATTTGCTAATTTTGCTGCAGTTACTAGTTCACCTTCAGTTGGATCTCCTTCCTTCCCATACATGATGTTGGCTCGGATTGTAGCATTGAACAGAACTGGTTCTTGGCTCACAAGCCCCATTTGATGCCTTAGCCATTTCAAGTTGAAATTTTTAAAGTCAATCCCATCTAACATAATTCGACCCGAATCAAAATCATAATATCGTTGTAAGAGGGAGATCACTGTCGACTTCCCGCAGCCACTTTCTCCGACTAAAGCAATTGTCTAAATTTAGTAAACAAATGTAAAAGTTAATACTCAGAAGTACACAATATCATGAGTAATAAGAAGAAACTTTGTTGGTTTCAGGTTGGTGTTAATCACCATTTCTGCACGTTTATGGTTTTGTAATACTCTTTATTTTCTATAATAGCTAGTTGAAATAATAACTTAACCCACAGTTATATATCAAGCTAAGATTTCTAATATTTTAAAACGTACAGTGAAGTTGTACTTAGTTTTGTTACTATCATACCAAACAAAATCACAACAAAACGATGACGACAATAACAACATACCCAATAAAGTCCCACAAGTGGGGTCTGGGTTAAAAAAATCATAACAAAACGAGTTACTAATATTTGAGAAATATACCTGCCCACTTGAAATTGTCAGGCTGAAGCAACGAAGAGCAAGGATGTTTGGCCTTGTTGGATATGTAAAGCATACTTCTTTAAACTGTACTACTCCTTTGATATGATCTAATGTCAAACCATCCTCATTACTTGAGTCTATCTTCGAATTTCTGTCTAATATATCAAATATTGAAATGGCTGCACTCTTAGAATTTTGTAAATCATTAGCAAAGAAGCTTGACTGAGAAATAACAATAGCTATCAAAAACACAGCAAGGAAAACCTGCAAGGAAAAAAGAAGTTATAGGAGGGAGAGTTATTGTTTGATACAGGAGACTAACCATAAAATTATAAAATAAAAAAATAAAGGATTTAACATACTTAAATGTGAACACCCCTACAATTCTACTTGGCGGGAATTCATGTTTTAGTACTACGGTTGTAAGAGATTCAAAGTCCACCAAGGGCTGTTCCTTCTTTCTGTTCTTTCCTACCAAGGGCCACTCCCACAAAAAAATTAAAACAAAATAGTACTATATGTGGAACTTCCTTCCCATATTTTGCTTTTTCTATCTTTTCTACCTTTGACTTGTCCTATATTAATGATGACGGTAAGAACTTAAAGAGTGAATTCATTAAGTTTAAATTATGGATCTGGCTATGATTGAGTCATGTTTGCTCGATTCTCTTTCAGTTATTTATTGGAAAATAAAGAAAACAAGCACAGTAAATGCTTACGCGGAAATGATCAGAAAATGTAATTTTTCCATCCTGTACAAGTCGAGCTCCAGCGTAACTACTTGCTGCGTAGACAAGGAATATTAACGACGATGTAATTGCATAACTAATTCCACTAATCAGACCTTCTCCTGTCCTGGCCTTCATTGGGCCATCACTTTCCTTTCTATATAACTCCATAACCTTCTCTTCTGCACAAAAAGAAGCAACTGTTCTTATATTTCCAACTGCATCATTGGCTATTTGACTTGCTTGCTCATACAACTTCTGCACCAAAAAGAAAAGAATGATGACAAATTGAAACATCAAATAATAATATGACTAGGAAATAACTGCCTTTTAAGTTAATGTATGACTTATTTACTTTTCTGGGGTTCAGTACACAACTTTTAGCTCATGCTACTAATTCCATGCAACTCTTAAGTCTTAACAACTCCAACCTCTCTCTTGTTTGTCAAAAATTGCTCTTATTTCTTAAACTTAAACATATTTTACTTTATTTGCTAAAGTTTTAAATATCCAGTTGTTTTGCTATATATTTCCCTTATACATCAGAAACAACCTATTAAAAATAAGCTAGACACAATTAAACAGAAAAGCCAATTTAGGTAATTTGAAGAAAAATTAATGGGCCACTTAAGACTTGACTGATTATCTCAATATCAGAATGGTCCTGTCCGTTTTCAAAGTCAAGGTAAGGTTTATGTCCAAGGAACTATCATGATTAAAAAAAATTAATTCATTTTGTAAATCAACAATGCACAGGTCATTAATATGTAGAGTTAAAAAGTAAATATGAAATGAAACAAGGAATTGTAGGAGAAAATATTATTCAGTTGGTTAAACATATGGCTACTTAATGAGTTTTTTGTTTACGAAAATGTAAGCGTAACTAAATCAACTTAAGGAATTTTTGCCGTCATTTGACGTAGTATAATTTGCTATATTGGGTTGAAGGGCAGTATCATCACTTATTGAACTGAAAATAGAACATTAAACTTTAGAGATGCAATAGGTTATTAAATAATTAGGAGAAGCTAAGGAGAGAGAAAATGTCAGGAGAAGCTGCATGTACCAAACCATGTTAATTTACCACGGCTTAAGTGATAAATTCTGGTAAAAATACATATTAACTAACTACGATTAAATGACCAAACTTATGTAGAGAAACATGTCATGTGCTTATCTCTCTGATGTATGGACCTGGCCTAGTTAAGTGCTTTTTCGGAGGGAATCTTCATGTATCAATATGTTAAAAGAAATATCAAAGAAAGATTGTCACTATCTCTTGCACACATTTAGCTTGTCAATTATTTTCTTTCTAATTTTCTATCCTGAGTATTCACATTCCATCAGCCCTTGTACCCGTTT
Source organism: Nicotiana benthamiana (assembly GCA_034376525.1). NCBI lineage: Eukaryota > Viridiplantae > Streptophyta > Magnoliopsida > Solanales > Solanaceae > Nicotiana > Nicotiana benthamiana. Next base: position 14,787,840 of record CM067329.1, on the reverse strand, counting down.
ATGCCGGTCTGCTCATAAAATGACCTTTTGGCTCATCAAAAACTGTAAACTAATGATTTCAAAAAATTAACAGTAGGGAACATTGTATCCTAAAAATGCTTTGACACCAAAATGAGACACCTAACAGAGACATAAAGAGACTTACATAAAAGAGTCAAAAAAGAACAACGGAAGACTTACAAAAGGAGTGAAGATAAATAAGAGATTATCAAGATTTAAAAACAGACCTTTGCATCAGCACCAAATCCTTTAGCAAACTTGTTTTGAACATAAATATTGGCCACCATAAATGGCAGCATGGGAAAGATAATAAGTGACAATAACCAACTTGCTCGAAAAGCAATCACTGCCCCAACAATTGCAGCCGCGAGATCTTTAGTTATTTTTTCCAGTATATCCCCAACTAGAGCTCGAACAATAGCAGCATCAGCAGAAAGCTTTGTGGCTATCACTCCGACTGAGTTCTGTGGCTCATCGAACCAACCAATTTCCGTGTGGACAACCTTTTGAAAGCACATCGATCTAATACGTTGGATTAACTTACAACCAGCCACGGTAAAAGATAGTGTCGCTAATGGAGATGAAATCAGTACCGTCGTTGCAATAACCACGGTCATGAGTGCCCAAAATTGTGTATCTTTCTTTAGTTCCTCTGGTGGCTCATAAAATGATTTAATCATGTTGGATAACAATAATCCAAAAATGGGGAGGACGGAACCAGAAACTGATGCAATTATTGCTCCCACAAATAAAATAGGAAACTCAGGCTTATTGAGATATGCAAGACGAGCAACTGGATCTTTTTCGAGCTTTTTTGGTACTTTTAAATTCGTATCTGTTGCTCTTGCTAATCTAGTTTCAGGAATGTCATCAATTGCTGGAGTACCATAATTATTTCTGGATTCTGGTCTTGACTCCATGGAAAGATGTTGTGAATCATTGAGGCATATTTGCTCTTTTGCTTGATTTACTTCTTGGAAGTGAATAAGTCGAGAGTATGCTCCCTCAGGATTTTTCAATAGCTCAAAGTGTTTGCCTGACAAATTAATGACATTAGCATTCGATCTGATAAAACATTAGACAATATTGGGAAGATAGCTATGCCGCACATGGAAAAAGACATTTGTAATTCAGTAGAAAACCTTTTGAAAAACCTCAACACAGTTAGCTTTGCTTCAAGCGCTTGTTAAAAATTAGCAATGTATCTAGTATTATCATCTTTAGTGAATCTGGATATGTTCCCTGTGGTTTTCCTTTAGATAAGAGGTTTATATGTGAAAGTAAGTTCTAAATATTTGGTAACTGGAGAAGAGTTATACATATTTGTTTATACTGTTAGAAGTGTAAATATAGTAGAACTCTAATCCAAAGTGTATTAGGAGTAGGTTAGGTTATGTGTATTATATATAGGGCTCATTGTATCATGTTTTAATATCAATATATATTTTTTCTCCCGTGCTTTCTCACATGGTATCAGAGCTTCAGTGAGAATATTATAGTTGTGCGTCATTCCAGCTACTTACGGGAAGAAACACCTCGTCGACGTGCAATTTTCCGGCGACTTAAGAGACTGTCCGAACTAAACCACCTTTTTTGTTGGTGTTGTGCAAAATCCAAGACCACCACGAGGTTCGGCTCAGAATTCCGACCAAACCCCAGAAATTTCTCCGGCAGATTCTTCCACACGCGCCGCCAGAGCTGTCGGCGCGTCAGACCACGCGCCGGCGCGTGAAGTGCTTTCCGGCCAGTTTTTCAGGTTGAGTCTTCAGGACAGTTTGGTCGGCTCTCAATTCCGACCCTACCCATCCTTTTTTCGTTCGATTCTGACAACTTTTAATTTTTTCCGGCGACTTTATTGACTTTTCCGGCAGCTACAGTACTTTCCGGCCAGAATTTCTTCAGGACAGTTTGCTCAACCTTGAATTCCGAGCCTATCCATATTTTTACTTTTCAATTCCGACAACTTTGAATTTTTTCCGGCAGCTACAGTGTTCCCGTTTTCCAGCAGCGCCAGTTTTCAGTTCTCTGTTTCAGTTTCAGCGAGTTTTCAGTTGATAATCCAAAGATGTCTTTGGGACTAGATGCTTTCGGGTCTAGAAACCAGGGTTCTGGCAGTTCCGGTATTATGATTACCTCAGAACCTTTAATGGGAGGTTCAAACTACCTAGCTTGGGCTTCGTCTGTCGAGTTGTGGTGTAAAGGCCAAGGTGTTCAGGATCATCTAACCAAGGAGTCTAGTGACGGAGATGAAAAAGCCAAAGCACATTGGGAGAAGATTGATGCTTAATTATGCAGTATTTTGTGGCGCTCTATTGATTCCAAGTTGATGCCTTGTTTCGTCCATTCCAAACATGTTATTTGGTTTGGGAAAAGGCTCGTACTTTATACACTAATGACATATCTCGTTTCTATGATGTGATATCGCGGATGACAAATTTAAAGAAAAAGGAATTAGATATGTCTACTTACTTGGGTCAAGTGCAGGCAGTTATGGAGGAATTTGAGACGTTGATGCCAGTTTCTGCTAGCGTTGCAAAGCAGCAAGAGCAACGACAAAAGCTGTTTCTAGTTCTTACTCTTGCTAGGCTTCCTAATGATCTTGACTCAGTACGCGATCAGATTTTGGCTAGTCCGACTGTCCCCACAGTTGATGAATTATTTTCTCGCTTACTTTGCCTTGCTACAGCACCAAGTCACCCAGTGAGCTCATCACAGACACTTGATTCATCTATCCTCGTCTCCTAATCCGTGGACAATCGGGCTTCTCATACTATGGAGTATAGACGAGGAGGAGGTCGTTTTGGAAGATCTAGACCCAAGTGTTCTTATTGTTATAAACTTGGTCACACTCGTGACGTGTGCCATTCTTTACATGGTCGACCAACAAAAAATGCTTATGTTGCTCAGACCGAGCCTACAAGTAACCAGGGATTTTCTGTATCTGAACGGGAGTATAATGAGTTCCTTAAATATCGAACAAGTAAGCAGCCGTCTCCACAAGTAGCCACTGTTGCTCAGCCTGATACTTCTGTTGCTGGTAATTCTTTTGTCAAATATTGCGTATTCACAGTTTCTTCCCAACGTTACTTTAGCTAATGGGTCTCAAACTAAAGCAAAAGGAGTTGGACAAGCAAATCCTCTACCCTCTGTCACTCTAGATTCCGTTCTTTATGTCCCTGGCTGTCCTTTTAATCTTGCATCTGTGAGTCGTTTGACTCGTGCCCTCCATTGCAGAATATATTTTATTGATGACTCTTTTATTATGCAGGACCGCAGTACGGGACAGACGATTGGAACAGGACTTGAATCAGACGGACTCTACTACCTTAACTCACTAACATCCTCTAAGGCCTGTCTAGCTGCAGATCCTCCAGACCTACTTCACAGTCGTTTAGGCCATCCTAGCTTGTCCAAACTTCAGAAGATGGTGCCTCGTTTGTCCAGTTTATCCACATTAGAGTGGGAGTCATGTCAGCTCGGGAAACATACCCGTGCCTCCTTTCCTCGTAGTATTGAGAGTCGTGCAGAGTCTGTTTTTTCTTTAGTTCATTCGGATATATGGGGTCCTAGTAGAGTATGTTCAACCTTGGGATTTCGTTATTTTGTTAGTTTCATTGATGATCATTCAAGATGTACTTGGATTTTCTTAATGAAAGATCGTTCTGAGTTGTTTTCTATATTCCAAAATTTTTGTGCTGAAATTAAAAATCAATTTGGTGTTTCTATTCGCACCCTTCGCAGTGATAATGCCTTAGAATATTTATCCTCTCAATTTCAGCAGTTTATGTCTTCTCATGGAATTATTCATCAGACCTCTTGTCCTTATACCCCTCAGCAAAATGGGGTTGCAGAGAGAAAGAATAGGCACATTGTTGAGACTGCTCGCACACCTCTCATTGAATCCATGTTCCGCTGCGTTTTTGGGGCGATGCAGTTCTCACATCTTGTTATTTGGTTAATCGGATGCCTTCCTCTCCCATCCAGAATCAGATTCCGCATGATGTATTGTTTCCCCAGTCACCCTTATACTCTGTTCCCCTCGTGTTTTTGGGAGCACTTGTTTCGTTCATAACTTAGCTCCTGGGAAAGATAAGTTAGCTCCTCGTGCTCTCAAGTGTGTCTTCCCTGGTTATTCTCGTGCTCAGAAGGGCTATCGTTGTTATTCACCTGATCTTCGTAGGTACCTTATGTCAGCCGATGTCACATTTTTTGAGTCTAAACCTTTCTTTACCTCTTCTGACCATTCTGACCATCTGGATATATCTGAGGTTTTACCTATACCGGCCTTTAGGGAGTCTACTATATCTCCTCCTTCAACTTCCGCTACAGAAGTCTTACCCATTCCAAACATTGGACCCTCTACTATGGCTCCTCCTAGACTCCCTGCACACGACACTCCACTCTTGACATATCATCGTCGTCCTCGCCCAGCATCCGGCCCGGCTGATTCACTTCCTGCACCTGACACTGCTCCTACTGCGGACTTGTCTCTTCCGATTGCCCTTCGAAAAGGTATACGGAACACCCTTAATCCTAATCCCCATTATATCGGTTTAAGTTATCATCGTTTGTCATCACCCTATATGCTTTTCTATCTTCTTTGTCCTCTGTTGCCATCCCTAAGTCTACAGGTGAAGCATTGTCTCATCCAGGGTGGCGACACGCTATGATTGACGAGATGTCTGCTTTACATACGAGTGGTACTTGGGAGCTCGTCCCTCTTCCTTCAGGTAAATCTACTATTGGTTGTCGTTGGGTGTATGCAGTCAAGGTTGGTCCTGATGGTAAGGTTGATCGTCTTAAGGCTCGTCTTGTGGCCAAGGGATACACTCAGATATTTGGGCTTGATTATAGTGATACCTTCTCTCCCGTGGCTAAGATAGCATCAGTCCGCCTTTTTCTCTCTATGGTTAGTTGTTCGCCATTGGCCCCTGTATCAGCTGGACATTAAAAATGCATTTTTACACGGTGACCTTGAGGATGAAGTTTATATGGAGCAATCACCTGGGTTTGTTGCTCAGGGTGAGTCTCGTGGCCTTGTATGTCGCTTGCGCCGGTCACTTTATGGTCTAAAGCAGTCTCCTCGAGCCTGTTTTGGTAAGTTTAGCACTGTTATCCAGGACTTTGGCATGACTCGGAGTGAAGCTGATCACTATGTATTCTATCGGCATTCCGATTCACGTCTCTGTATTTATCTAGTGGTCTATGTTGACGACATCGTTATTACCGGCAATGACCAGGATGGTATTACTAAATTGAAGCAACATCTCTTTCAACACTTTCAGACTAAGGATCTGGGCACACTAAAGTATTTTCTGCGTATTGAGGTCGCACAGTCTAGCTCAGGTATTGTGATCTCACAACGGAAGTATGCCTTAGATATTCTTGAGGAGACAGGAATGACAGGTTGTAAACCTGTTGACACTCCAATGGATCCGAATTCTAAACTTCTTCCAGGACAGGGGGAGCCTCTTAACGATCCTGAAAGATATAGGCGGTTAGTTGGTAAATTAAATTATCTTACAGTGACAAGACCTGACATTTCCTTTCCTGTGAGTGTTGTGAGCCAGTTTATGGGTTCGCCATGTGATAGTCATTGGGATGCAGTTGTTCGCATTCTTCGGTATATAAAATCAACTCCAGGTAAAGGTTTATTGTTTGAGGATCGAGGCCATGAGCAGATTGTTGGATACTCCGATGCTGATTGGGCAGGATCTCCTTCTGACAGACGTTCTACTTCTGGATATTGTGTCTTAGTAGGAGGAAATTTGGTATCTTGGAAAAGCAAGAAACAGAATGTGGTTGCTCGGTCTAGTGCAGAAGCAGAATATCGAGCAATGGCTATGGCGACATGTGAGCTAGTTTGGGTCAAACAGTTGCTCAAAGAGCTGAAATTTGGTGATGTTAGTCAGATGGGACTTGTGTGTGATAATCAAGCTGCTCTTCATATTGCGTCAAATCCAGTGTTCCATGAAAGAACTAAGCACATTGAGATTGTCTGTTACTTTATCAAAGAAAAGATACTCTCGGGAGATATTGCTACAAAGTTTGTAAAGTCAAATTGATCAGCTTGCAGACATTTTCACCAAGTCCCTCACTGGTCCTCGTATTAACTACATATGTAACAAGCTCGGTACATATGATTTATATGCACCAGCTTGAGGGGGAGTGTTAGAAGTGTAAATATAGTAGAACTCTAATCCAAAGTGTATTAGGAGTAGGTTAGGTTATGTGTATTATATATAGGGCTCATTGTATCATGTTTTGATATCAATATATATTTTTTCTCCCGTGCTTTCTCACATATACCTTTCTCAACAATTTTGCCTTGATGAATGACAGCAATATTATCTGCGTTCCTCACTGTACTGAGACGATGTGCAACTATCAAGGTTGTTCTAGCAACCATAATTTTGTCAAGTGCTTCTTGTACAGCACCCTCTAATTCGGCATCTAGAGCGCTTGTTGCCTCGTCTAGAAGTAAAATGCGAGGGTCTTTTAAAATTGCCCTAGCTATAGCAATTCTCTGCTTTTGTCCACCAGAGAGTTGAGTTCCACGTTCACCGACCATAGTTTCTATTCCCTACAAGTAAAATCATTCAATGTAACAAAATCCTGGTACAGTAATTCTAACCAAGACAGACAAGTATGTATAAAAAATATGAACCTGGGGTAGGCCTTTGATAAATTTGGTTGCATTAGCTATCTCAATTGCTGCTTCAATTTCTTCCTTGGTGGCTCCATCTTTACCATATGCAACATTTTCCTTGATGCTAGCTGAAAACAAAGTAGGTTCTTGACTTACTAGAGCAATTTTTTGTCTAATCCACCTAATTTGGAACTCTTTGAGATTAACTCCGTCTATAAGAATTTCACCTAATTGTGGATCATAGAATCTCTCAATCAAACTAATCACTGTGGATTTCCCGCTTCCGCTTTCTCCAACCAAAGCAGCAGATTTTCCGCTAGGGATTAACAGTGAAAACTCATTGAGTACTCTCTCTGTTGGTCGACTCGGATAGCTAAAATAGACATCTTTTATCTCTATATCTCCACGGATGTCATCCAAAATCTTCCCACTATTGTTGCACGCATCAATCTCTGGATTTCTGTTTATTGTCTCAAACATCTTGAAAGCAGCAGCTTGGCCTGCTGTAAATGCAGTTAAGCAAGGAGATGCCTCACCTATTGACCTGAAAAATAGTTTTCGTACTTATGATGTAGATGATCATCATATTAAAGCTCTTAAACTTGAAAGCATGTTCTAAGCTACTCAAGATTCATCTACAAAATGCTCACATTGAAGCAGTTAACACAGCTAGAGTTACATTCAGCACCGCACCTCCTGTGTAACCTTTCTCCAAGATCATCTTTCCACCATACCAGAAAGCCAAAGCATAATTGCTGAAAAGAATAAAAAGGACTGATCCCAAGCCTAACCCACTTGTAAGTCCTTCCTGTACGCCAGATCTGTACGCCTTTTGTAGGAACTTGTTATACTTCTCGACAGCCTGATTTTCACCTGTGAATGATGCCACCTATACAATATGCAACAAGGATTTTATCCGAAAGAAAAAGAAAGTATGTTATCCCCACCATTTTCCTTGATGACATTCTATAAAATAAGGACCCCAGAAATAATCAAATTTCAATATTTCATGTAAAGATTAGCAAACTGCTTGTATAAATTTATTTAGATTGTGCATAACATTTCCGAATCTGCGGACCAGATTTCACTTGCTCCTCTTTGTTTCTATCTCATGTCTTTCTTCTTTCTCCTTTTTATCTAGCTTTTTCTGTGTTTAAAATGTTCCACATACTATAATTTTGATCATTTGCATCAAGCTTCCTGTGTTCGACAACTCATCATATTTAGAAGCTAAATATAAGAAGTTTTCGTTGGTTCTCAAGGTAAACGAAAGGCCTCCACAGGAGAAAAGGTAACGATAGCTAAGTTAAAGCTAAAAATGCTAAATCATGTGGAAAATAAGAAACTTCTAAAGCATGGTGTCAAAAATATTAAAATGACAAGTAATCATGGAGAACAAACACACATGAAACAGAGAGAGAAGAAGCATCAATTTCTAAGGTTAAAATCTTACATCAATTTCTAAGGTTAAAATCTTACTGTTCTGATGGAAGCAATTGTTTGCTCAACTACATTGGCTGCTTTAGAATAAGCTTTTTGTGAATCTGAAGCCTTTCTAGACATGAAGAGGAACATGACACCAACAACAATTGCCAGTGGTACAATGGTTGAAACCATAACAAGTGCTAGAAGCCACCCCCTGATGAAGGCAATAACAAAGCCTCCTATAAACAATGCCATGTACCTTATGAATCTCCCCACCTGAGCACAAGCAAAATTTATGTTGCATTACAAGAATTTCTTTGTATAATTTCAACATCACTAATTCTTCTCTGTTTTTTCTTCTTTTTTTTTTTTTTTTTTGGACAAGAATCTTGGAATCTGTCTTCTTCTTTTTATTTTTTTATGTTTGCATAAACAAAAAATAATTAGAGTATTAATTGTTGTACCTTCTCGCCAATAGCATCTTGTATGATAAAAATGTCGCCAGACATTTTCCCCATAACTTCACCTGTATTTACTTCCTTATCGAAGAAAGTAACATCTTGTCGAAGAATACTTCTAAAATACAACACCCTTAGTCGAGCAGCTTGTCTCGCAGCAGTGATCGTCCAACAAGCCACCTCTAGCAAACAAATTAGCACAAATCTTTTAGGAACTTTTGCTAATTGCATTTCAAATTGGCTCAAGTTAGTTGGACTTACGAAGAAATGCTGCTACACCAGTAGCGATTGCCACATAAACAAGTTGTAATGACACCTGAAAAATAACCAGCCGATTCAGAAAACGCAGACACAGATTAAACGCCGCGTGCCCTGTCACGGCACTCACACAGACACAGAGGCTGATCAAAGTTCGAGATTCTAGCACCGCCCATTTGATTTTACTGTTAATTACATAAACAGTCAGAGCCAAAATTAATGCTTTCGGATGAAGCCGTCCCTGCATCCAAAGGATCTACTGGACAAACGACATGTCAATCTGGAAATGAAGTTTCCGATGTTGTCTAAGGAGATCGATCGCTGCTTCTTTTTGAGGAGCAGAGCGCCGCAAACCCTCCGTGTTCCAGCCGTCGCTTGCGATGTCATCCGCCTCCATGATTGCGCTCTCTCTTCCTTCATTCCTCTCTCTTTCCACCATTGTCCAAAAAAGTTCGTGCACAAAGTATCCCGTACTATAAATGGCTGCAACATCATCCGAGAGCTTAAAAGGACTCATCTCTCTTTTCCGCACAATTTAGATTATCTCGGAACCTTGGAAAGAGAGTGTATAGTTTTCCATTTTTATAAACACATACTAATAATACAAACAACAACAACAACATATTTAATACTCCCTCCCTTGATTGATTATGGAATTTTAAAAAAAAATAATAATACTTTTCAAATTTATAGTCCTACATAAATTAAAAAGGGACCAGAATATTTATACAATTATAAATTATTTTATTAAGAATAAAATTGTAAATTAATTTAAATTATTTCCAAATTTAGAAAGAGGTAATTCTTTTTAGAACTGACCAAGAAAAAAATAAATTCATAAACTGAAACGGAGAAAGTATTATTGTAAATACTATAATACATTTAAGACCATTAATTTTAAAAGGACTATACCATATAAATATTATAACTTGTTTAGGACCATATGTTTTTCAACGGTTAATTTCACTGATGGTCACTCAATTATGTTTCAATTTCACTAAAGTCATTTAATTATTTTTTGTCACTTACAAGTAACTAAACTTTCACATTGTCACTTAAAAGTTATTCTGGCTCAAAACTCTATCATAAATATGATATGGCATAAAATTTAATGAGAAAAATCTAAAAATAAAACCCACATAAGCTTAAATGGACCATATCCATTTTAGATCTATTTATCCCTTAATGAGATTTGACTCATAACCCAAATGGGTTTCAATACAGGGAAAACACGCACAATCATAATAAAATTAGGTTTTGTGATTTTTTTGTGCGATTTTTATCTTACAAATGCAATATTTCTTTTGTCTAAACAATTGCAATAGGTTGTATGTAATTGCATGTTCATCGTGAAAATAGATTCTTATTGGCCTTATTATTATTCTTGAATACTTATGATACATTAATATGTTATGTAAGATGAGTACAATACTATTTTAATTTCACTAGAAAATTATAAATATGTTATGTGAGTTGGATACACTCATATTTTAACTTCAGTACATTTATAAAAAGATTCGGATGGGACATATAAACAAGATAAGAATTTTTTTAGTATAGAATAATGTAACGACCCGACCCGTCGTCTCAGGTATCTTTGCCTCGTTTTTTTCATTTTATGCTGTTATATGTTTCAATATATGTATTTGGAGAGTTTGAAGTAATTCAGATGGAGTTTGGATGGAAATGAGACACTTAGTCTCTTTATGAGAAGGTTAGTTTAGAAAAGTCAACCGAACATTGACTTATGGGTTAGAGGGATCGGAATGGATTTCTGATGATTAGACTAGCTTCGGATGGTGATTTATGACTTAGGAGCTAAATCATAACTGAATTTGGAGGTCCGGTGTAGAATTAGGCTTGAATTGGCTAAGTTAGAATTCTGGCGAAGTCCAGTTGATAGAGAAGATTTTGATCCGGGGGTCGGAATGGAATTCTGACAGTTGCAGTAGCTCCGTTAGGTGATTTTGGATATGCATGCAAATTTTCAGATCATTCGGAGGTGTTTAGGTCGTGTTTTGGATCAAATGCAAGTTTCGAAAGTCTTAGCTTAACTTAGGCTTGAATCCGTAGAAATTGAATGATTTTGATATTTATAATAGTGTTTTTATGTTATGAACAAGTTTGAATGAAGTAATGGAACATATCTGTACTTTTGATTGAGGTCCCGAGGGCCTCGGGGTGATTTCGGATGGCTAACGGGAATTTTTGAAGTTAAAAAGTGCAGTAGAAATTGCAACAGAATTTTGTTTTATGCGATTGCATGAGCTTCGTTACGAGCGCATAGAGGAAGGAATGGGGCTCAGAATTTGGTCTATGCGATCGCGTAAAGGGTGATGCGATCGCATAGGTATAGGAATCAGTGCGATTGCGTAGGGGTGAATGCCGCGTAGCAGTGGGGCTCAGTTATATGCGATCACAGGGGATGTTATGCGATTGCGTTAGAGGAAAATTGGAGGGGCGATTTTTGTTCTATGCGATCGCAGGAGTAAGGATGCGATTGTATAGAGTATATCACTGGACGGACAGAATGTTTTAAAGGTTATTTCACCCGCGACTTAAACATATTTTCATCCATTGTTAAGCAACCAAATGAGCTATTTTGAGCGATTTGAAGTGTGTTTTCAGCGGGTATCCATTAGAGTTAAGTCTCTTGACTTAAAAATACCATTTTTAGGAAGAATTAACCCTCAATTTCATGAATTGTGTAGAAATTATGAAAAACTAGGCTTAGTTTTTATAAACGAATTTTGGGGATTTGAAAGGTCAAACGGACTCCATTTTGGGTGAACTTTATATGTACGGACTCGTGGCGAGACTAGAAATCCAAATATGTGATTTTCAGAATTTTTCAAGAAGTGGGTCCGGAGCTCGGGTTTTACGAACTTCGTGATTTTTAATATTTTTTGAATAATTTCGATTGGGTTATGTTTATTTAGCATATAATGACGTATTCGTTGTGGTTTTGACTAGATTCAACGCTTGTAGAGGGACATTCGAAGGGAAAAGGTATTGCAGACCAGCCTATGACCGGTTAGAGGTGAGTAGTTTGTATAGATGATGGCCTGAGGGTTTGAAACCCCGGTTTATCACATCGTGACGCTATGTTAGGGCGTGACTCGCACCCCATGGCAGGTGCGGGATTGTAAATGATTGGGGATTGTGACTTGGTCCATCCCGAGAGCTGAATATAAATTATTGGCGTCTGATACGCAAATCGTGTTGTTGATAATTGGGCGTAATGCCACGTTTGGGGCCGTGTGACAATCTGTAGTACCCGTCTAGGGTGAATATCTGTGTGATAACATGATTTGTATAATCATTGATCTCAGTCTTGTGCTTAATCACTGTCATTACATGCTAAATCGCCTTATTTCTGAAATTGGCTAATTAAATTATATTCACCTTAATAGTTCGAAACTGGCAAAGAATCAGATTGAATATGCTATGTGACTTACATGCATACTGTGGACTGAGAATGGCTCGGGCTGCACGCCGCAGCAGTTATATATTGATATTGCGCTTGGGCTGAAGGAGCCCCTTCGGAGTCTGTATACACTCCCAGTGAGCGTCGTCGACGATAAATAAATATGGATGGATCCGGCTGCACGCCGTAGCGTATTCATGTGCATTGCATTGCATCTTTAGCTGATACTTGACTGTTGTATTTGATATTGTTTTGATGTTAGTTCGTAGCTAAGGAATATGACTGTTAGATTTAGCTTTGCTTTGTGACATTTCGTGGATTTCTTTACTTTCATACATTTTTCTATGCTTATTATCACTGAGTCGGTAGTACTCACCCCTACTCCATGTACCTTGTGTGCAGGTTCAGGTACACCGGAGGCTTAGCTGACACTCGTAGTCTCCAGAGATATAATCAGAGTAATAATTTTTGTGGATAATAATCTTTTTTGAAAATTATAGTCTTAAACAAATTATAGTTTGTCTATAGAAACTTCCCATTCACCATAAAATTAGAAGTTTAAGTTAAATTATTTTTAAATTAAAAAAAATTGTAAAAGAAATAGGTTCAAGTTAAGGGTGTACATTTGATTTTTCGGTTCGATTTTGCGATATTCGATTGGGTTTTTCAATTTTCAATTTTGAAAACGTGCAAACCAAACCGAACCAATAAGTTTTTTTGTGTTTGGGTTTTCTCTGTTTGGTTGGATTGTTTGGTTTGATTATTCCGCTATATTTAAAAAGAAATTGAATAGTTATATTTAATGGTGAAAAAATAAACATTATAAAGATGAGAAGTAATTATATTATATTTTTAAATATAATTTCTAATATTAGTCATAGGTAAAACTTTTAAAAATAATATTGAAAAGTAACATATTCAAACAATAAAAGTTCTAAATCTAAATCATAATTAAAGTTCAAATGAGATTGATTCTTGCTTGCATATATTAAAACTTTAAGAAACAGTAAGAAAAAATTATGAAAGCTTCCCAATCGAAATATTAGTTAGTAAACACGAGAAATAAGGGGTTTTATTTTAAAGATGAAGAATGAGGTATCATATATTGTAGTGCAAATAGGCCAATAAATAAGCAAGGGGAAAATGATAAATTGCTAAAACTCTAACTCTGGTTTATAATATGTGTTAAATAAATCGATATATATATATATATATCAATTTTTTGCAATTTTTTTTAAAGTATAAAGCCAAAACAGAATCAAAATTTTAATCTCTAAATCCGGAACCAAACCAAAAACTCAAAAAGCTAATCTAAATTTGTTATGAAATATTAGATTATGGTGGATGTCCATAACTCCTATAACACCCACTATTTTTATCCATTATCTCCATAACTCCCACTACTCCAATACTTATGGTTGTAACTCCCACACCTCCATGATCTCCCCCATGATCTTCCTCCATGATCTCAAAAGCTTAATGACATATTTATGGAATTCCTTTAGTATACCTCTATGTAGTACTATAAATAGAGGATGAGAAATCATTTTGTAATACACTTGGATACATAGAAGAAATATATTCTCTTCTCTATTTCTCTCTACTTTGTTGTCTATCTTTTTGTTTATTACTTTGAGCTAAGTTTTGTAACACGTTATCAGCACGAAGCTCTACTATCTCAAGAATCTCTTTGAGAAAATTAAGGTGTTTTTTTCTCCTCCTAATTTTGTTTTAATTATGTCTGACATTATGAAAAGAAAGTTTGTTGCCCTTGAAATTTCGGGCAAGAACTACATAACATGGATGTTGGATGCTGAAATCTATTTGGATGCAATGGGTCTTGGAGACGCCATTAAAGACAGAAATAATGCATCCACCCAAGACTGTGATAAGGCCTTGATTTTCTTGCGCCATCACCTTGATGAAGGTTTGAAAATTGAATATCTCACAGTCAAAGATCCACTTATCTTGTGGAATGGCTTAAAGGAGAGACATGACAACTTAAAGTTGGTCACTTTGCCACAAGCACGATATGATTGGGCTCATCTGAGGCTCCAAGACTTTAAGTCTGTTTCTGAATATAATTCTGCAATGTTTAGAATTACTTCTAAATTGAAACTCTGTGGAGATACTATAACTGATTATGATATGCTTGAAAAAACGTTTACAACGTGTCATGCCTCCAATATGGTTCTGCAACAACAGTACAGAGAGAAAGGTTTCAAAAAGTACTCTGAGTTGATTTCTCTTCTCCTTGTGGCTGAGCGAAACAATGACCTGCTCATGAAAAATCACGAAAATTGACCCACTGGCTCTACACCATTGCCTGAAGTAGATAAGGTGTATTCCCATTATGCTAAGCGTGGAAAAGGCTATGGCTTTAATCATGGTCGTGGTCGTGGTCGGGGTCATGGCCGTGGATGTAGACAAGGAAGAAATTTTCCTGGTGTTAGTCACCCCCAAAAGAGATATAACCACCAAAAGCGAAAATGGAATTATGAGAATCCAAAAGCAAATAGTTCAAAAACTATATGTTATCGTTGCGGTGGAAAAGGGCACTGGGCAAAAATTTGCCGTGTACCAAAACATTTGGTTGAGCTTTATCAAGCATCTCTAAAGAGTAAAGGCCCTGAAACCAATTTTGTCTCTGACAATAATTTTGACATCACCCACTTGGATGTGGCAGACTTCTTTGAGCAACCTGAGGGGAAAATAGATCACTTGATCGGTGATGGATCCATGGTTAAAGAAGATTGAGCAGTTTGATATTTTTATTTTTACTTATTCGTAGTAGTTAATGAATAAACAATTATCATAGTTAACATAAGTTATCTATTATTGTGATATGGTTCAAATTTTATATTTTCTGCTTTAAGCTAGTAAAGCTAAGTTTTGTAATCCTTTCTAATCTGCTCGGTGTTAATGTGTTAGCACATTAAAGGTGCTATTATGCTAGTAGTATTATGAACCTGAAACAGATTCACTGCCAACAGCTATTAACTCAATTAGTTGAATCATTCTAGGTGAAACATTCAGTTCAAAACAATTCAATCAATGATCAAATATCGATATGTACCTTAAGAGTTTTATCAACTTGCCAAATAATCTGTATTATGGTTTTAAAATATATAACTTTTGATTACACATTCATCTTATGCTTTATTTGTAATGATTTTTCAGTAAGTTAATCGATTAACATAACAGATAATCGATTAACCAATATATTCTATTAAACTGGTCCTTTTCCGCAGGCATGTTAGTCGACTATCCGATTTAGTTAATCGACTAACCTCAGCAGATTTTGAAAATATTGTTTAATTATTAAGCAACGGATACAAGAGTATTAAAAGGAGAATAACTATGATAAAAGATATTTTTTTTTCATAATGACCGCACTGAAACTATTATGTTGAATCGTAGACTTAAATTTGTTTATTCTCATATCTATATAAAAAAAATACTAATATTTTTCGTATATTTCTTTTGTATGTCAAACCATGGGAAGCAAATATGGATATCTCATAAAGTAAACTTGGATCAACGTCCAATTGTAAAAATATTTGTTTAATTGATTCATATACCACATATACGATATTCAAAGAGAAGAAATATTTCTCTCATTTAAGTATGTGTAAGGCAGATGTTACTACAATTTCTGGTAGTAGTAAATTGATTGAAGGCTCCGGAAGAGCAACTATAACTCTGTCTAATGGAACAATATTTATCATAGAGAATGCAATGTTCTCTTCCAAGTCCAAGAGGAACTTGTTGAGTTTTAAAGATATCCGTCAAAATGGATATCATATTGAGACAATAGATGAGAATAATCTTGAATACCTCATCATTACAAAGAATGTCTCTGGCCAAAAGAGGGTTATTGAGAAGTTCCCATCTTTATCTTGTGGCCTGTATTGGACAAAAATTAGTGCAATTGAGGCACATTCCACAGTAAACCAAAAGGTTACTGATTCCAATACTTTTGTACTTTGGCATGATCGATTGGGACATCCTGGATCAATTATGATGAGACGGATTATAGAAAACTCATATGAGCATCCATTAAAGAATTTAAAGATTCTTTTAAATAATGAAATTTCTTGCACTTCTTGTTATCAAGGCAAGTTAATTATTAGACCATCACCAACAAAGGTTGGAACTGAGTCACCTACGTTTTTGGAACGTATACAAGGGGATATTTGTGGACCTATTCACCCACCTAGTGGGTCCTTTAGATATTTTATGGTCTTGATAGACGCATCCTCTAGATGGTATCATGTGTGCCTATTGTCATCACACAACCTTGCGTTTGCAAAATTAATGGCACAAATAATTCGATTACGAGCACAATTTCCTGATAATCCAATTAAGTCTATTAGACTAGATAATGCTGCTGAGTTTTCATCCCAAGCATTTAATGATTATTGCTTATCAATTGGGATAAAAGTGGAACATCCTGTAGCTCATGTTCACACTCAAAATGGTCTTGCAGAATCTTTAATTAAACGTCTGCAGTTGATTGCAAGACCATTACTCATGAAAACAAGGCTGCCCACTTCGGTTTGGGGTCACGCCATTTTGTATGCAACAATGCTAGTTCGTCTCAGACCGACGAATTATCACAAATATTCCCCGTTGCAATTAGTTTTGGGTCATGAACCTAATATATCCCATTTAAGAATTTTTGGATGCGCAGTATATGTGCCTGTAGCACCACCATACCGCACCAAAATGGGTCCGCAAAGAAGGTTAGGAATATATGTTGGGTTTGAATCGCCCTCCATTATTCGCTACCTCGAAACATTGACAGGGGATTTGTTCACTGCACGATTTGCAGACTGTCGATTCGATGAGACACTTTTCCCAAAATTAGGGGGAGAAGTTGGTGAAAGCAAACGGGAAATTTTGTGGAAAAATCCATCATTATCTCATCTTGATCCACATACCTCTATTTGTGAAAAAGAGGTGCAAAATATTATCCATTTGCAAAGAATAGCAAATCAAATGCCTCACGCATTCACGGACTTGAAAAGGATAACAAAATCTCACATCCCCGCAGAGAATATTCCAATCCGTATTGATGTCCCTATTGGACAATCTTCTAGTGTCATATCTAATGAGTCGAAAGCACGCCTAAAACTGGCAGGCCATTAGGTTCCAAAGATCGAAATCCTAGAAAAAGGAAAGCAAATGATCAAAATGACACTACGAAAGAATCTCATGAGGAAATTCACGATTTAATAAATTCTGAGATTCATGAAGAATCCATTGAGCCCGAGACTCAGGAAAATAAGGAACTATCAATAAATCCAATCGATATTGAGACAAATTTTAATCGAGTGGATATAGTGGTGGATTATGTCTTTGCATATAATGTTGCATCTAGCATTATGCAAGAAAGTGAGGATCTTGAACCTCAATCTGTTGGAGAATGTCGACAAAGACTTGATTGGCCAAAATGGTAAGAAGCAATCCAATCAGAATTGAATTCACTTGCAAAACGTGAAGTTTTTGGGCCTATAGTTGAAACACCTAATGGTGTTAAGCCTGTTGGCTATAGATGGGTCTTTGTACGCAAGAGAAATGAGAAAAACCAGGTACAAAGATATAAGGCACGCCTTGTTGCACAAGGATTTTCTCAAAGGCCTGGTGTCGATTATGAAGAGACATATTCACCCGTAATGGATGCTATAACTTTCCGTTATCTCATTAGTTTTGCTGTCCATGAAAAACTTGACATGCATTTCATGGATGTGGTTACTGCCTATCTTTATGGCTCACTTGATAATGAGATATACATGAAAATTCCCGATGGATTCAAAATGCCAAACACTCATAATTCAAAGTCCCGGGAAATGTTTTCAATCAAATTGCAAAGATCTTTGTATGGTCTAAGGCAATCAGGACGAATGTGGTATAATCGTCTTAGCGAGTATTTATTAAAGGAAGGCTATATAAATGATGCCATTTGCCCATGTGTTTTTATAAAGAAAACAACATCGGAATTTGTTGTACTTGCCGTATATGTCGATGACATAAACCTTATTGGAACTCCCATAGGACACCAAAAGGCAATTGATTATTTAAAGAAGGAATTCGAGATGAAAGATCTCGGAAAGACAAAATTATGTCTTGGTTTGCAAATTGAATATTTGGAAAACGGAATTTTTGTTCATCAATCTGCCTATATAGAAAAGGTATTGAAACGGTTTTACATGGATGGAGCCTATCCTTAAAGTACTCCGATGGTTGTTCGATCACTTGATGTGAATAAGGATCCATTCCGACCGCAAGAAAAGAATGAAGAGCTACTTGGTCCTGAAGTACCATATCTTAGTGCAATTGGCGCACTAATGTATCTTGCAAATACTACAAGGCCTGACATAACTTTTTCAGTTAATGTCTTAGCAAGATATAGCTCTGCTCCCACAAGGAGACATTGGAATGGAATCAAACATATATGGCGGTATCTAAAAGGGACTACCGATATGGGCTTATTTTATAGCAATAATTGCAGTCCTGATCTTGTTGGTTATGCTGATGCTGGATATTTATTTGACCCACACAAGGCTCGATCTCAAACAGGTTATGTGTTTATCTGTGGAGGCACTGCCATATCTTGGCGATCGACTAAGCAATCAATTGTGGCTACTTCATCTAATCATGCTGAGATAATCGCTATTCATGAAGCAAGTCGAGAGTGTGTGTGGTTGAGGTCTATAATACATCATATTCGAGACAAATGTGGTTTGAAATGTGACGAACTACCCACGATTTTGTATGAAGACAATGCAGCATGCATAGCCCAATTGAAGGGAGGATTCATAAAAGGAGATAGAACAAAGCATATTTCACCAAAGTTATTTTCACACATGATCTTCAAAAGAATGGTGATATCAATGTGCAACAGATTCGTTCAAGTGATAATATGGCTGATTTTGTTCACAAAATCTCTACCAACGTCAACCTTCAAGAAGCTGGTACACAAGATTGGAATGCGAAGGCTCAAGGATGTGAATTGATGCTCTTTTCAGGGGGAGTTAATGCGCGTTGTACTCTTTTTCCCTTACAAGGTTTTGTCCACTGGGTTTTCCTTGCAAGGTTTTTAACGAGGCAACAAAAATGCATTTTGTTAGATATGTGTACTCTTTTTCCTTTTCTAGAATTTATTTTTTTTCCATTGGGTTTTATTTTAGTTAAAGTTTTAACGAGACATATTATCTTTGGACATCCAAGGGGGAGTGTTATGAAATATTAGATTATGGTGGATGTCCATAACTCCTATAACACCCACTACTTTTATCCATTATCTCCATAACTCCCACTACTCCAATACTTATGGTTGTAACTCCCACACCTCCATGATCTCCCCCATGATCTTCCTCTATGATCTCAAAAGCTTAATGACATATTTATGGAATTCTTTTAGTATACCTCTATGTAGTACTATAAATAGAGGATGAGAAATCATTTTGTAATACACTTGGATACATAGAAGAAATATATTCTCTTCTCTATTTCTCTCTACTTTGTTGTCTATCTTTTTGTTTATTATTTTGAGCTAAGTTTTGTAACAAAATTAAAATTTTGGTTTAGTTCAATTTGGTTTAATCCGAATAATGCACACATCTAGTTCACGTACTGGAACGAAGGAAATATCTTCCGGAGTTTTTTTTAGTGTGCGTGTGAATTATATTTAATTACCCCAAACATATTCTTATTTGTGAACTACACACTTAAAATTAACAGAGTCATGTGATCCTCTATTTTTGTTTAAACAGTGATTCATAAAACTCATAGAGGTATATATTTGGACGAGAAAATGGGGTACAACCGTACAAGCGCTGCCCACGTGTTCACGTTATCTTGTAAAACTTAGTGACGGTTGGCCATAAAAAATATAAAATTTTAAAACAGGGTGAAATTTTTTTTATATTAAATTTATATTTGAAATATAAAATTGTGTTTGGACATAAATATAATTTTGAATTGTTGAAGTTTTGTAAGTGATTTGAATTTTAAAAAATAATTTTTTGGAGATTTTAAATTTTCAAAAATTTTCAAAATATATTTTTAAATAAAAATTAAAGATTTTATGAACAAATATTGATTTTTTAAAAAAAATTAGAAAAAAAGAAAAATTTCTTATGTGCAAACGGGCTCTTAGCTGGCGTAGCCACTTTTTCGCCCGCTATTAGAGTTTGATCGCCTTTCCAGATACATTGGTGAAGAAACCATTGGCCCGACTAAATTGACATTTTTTACCCCAACTAAAATATGGAACATAACTTTAGCAATCGATGCTTGAGTTCGAAACTCAGAATGATTCCTGACCCTTTGCTAGTGCAACATTAAAGAACGATTCATGGAGTTCAAAGTAAGGTATTTAAAATATGTAAAAAAATTTAAACTCCAATAATTTATACTGGACTTGAACCGATAAAGGTTTGAATCTCAATAATTGTTATTGAAATTTGGATCTATAAAGGGGTCGTTTGGTATGAGGCTTAATAAGATATAAGGGTGGTATAAAAACTTAATACCACCTTAATATTCAGTTTGGTTAGTGTTCAGCTCAAAAGATATACACACTTTATAAGCTTAAAAACAATCAAAAAGGTATACAGGTAAATCGTAATCAAGTATAATAAGCCCTAAAAGAGATTATTTAGCTAAGATCGTGATAGATCTGAAAAAATAAAAGGTTACGAAGAGTCTGAGTGTTACAGAGAGATAGAGAGAAACTTGCTTGCTAGCTGTAGAGAGAGAAAGTAGAATGATAGTATTGCTCAGAATAATACACATGTCCCGTTACAAAGGTAAAGGTCTCATTTATATATTAAGAGACGTTTCTCGAAATAATCAAATGAAAAGTACAAAAGTTGGTGGCTTCCTCGTATGAAGGAAGCCAAGCCTTAAACGACGTCGTTCTTCCACCTAGTTGACTGGGACGTGCATTATTCTGAGGTGAAACGTCATCAAGGCAGCAAAAGGTCTAAAGATAACGCCCCTTCTAGGGTTTCACCTTCCTCCGATGGTGAGGCGGAGGAGGTTGGAGAGGCCCTCGTTCCTATGTCTGCAGCTAACGTTCTTCCGAAAAACATGAGCAAAATAAATGACTTTAGTTGCAAAAGCTCACCCCCACCCCGGGGACACAGTGAATTGACGCCATCTCACTTGGATGCCCTCAGGATGGTGTACGGGTTCCCAGATCATGTCGAGATAGTTCCTGCCGGAGAGGAGTACGCCAATGTGCACAGGCCCGGATTCTGTACGTTCTACAAGTACGCATTCCAAATCGGATACAATTTCCCGCTCAACCCTCTGGCGGAGGAGCTTTGCCACTTCTTTAGAGCGTGTATGGCCCAACTCACGCCTTACACACTGAAGGTGTGTAGGGTACTTACCACACACGCAGAGAAAGCCGGGCCTGTGCATTTAACGTGCCGCAACAAGAAGAGTTTTGTGGTACAGTACGATGACAAGGCCAACCGCGACTACTGGAAGAGATTGTTCTATGTCCGGACGGAGCATCTGGTGGTTAACCCCAAAGGGTTTCCGGAGGTGTGGAATCCGGAGTGTAAGTGTATCCCTTTGTGCTATCTTTAGTGCTTTTTATTATGATGGCTTAACCTCTTACGGATCTTTTGTCTGCTGTTTTTAGTGGCGGCTCGTATGCCTGTAGATTCTTCGTCCCTTTCTTGCGGGGACGACATCAGGTCGTAGGTGGATATGATGATCCCACATGTAGAGGAGTGTCGTACCTAAGCTCAATTCTGCAGTACGTACGGCTCGACTAGTAACGGTCTTCCCTTGTTCTTTCCTTTTCCCTCATCCTGATTCGAGGGTTCCCTCGTTTGACACATCTTTTACTCGGCAGGTCGGGGCACTTCTTGGAAGGCTAAGAGGAGGAGGACTAATGCCGGCCCGTCTAGGGCAGAGCCAAGGTATGAGGATGAGGATGTTCCTGTGGGGGGTTCGCGTGAAAATAGCACTTTCTTAGCCCCTCAGCAAGAAGTTACACCGGGAGCGACATCCGAGGCGGCAGCCAAAATGGCGATGGATGTAGCGTCGGAGGAGGTTTTGGCGGTGGCACCCGAGGTCACGCCTACGTGTGGGGGGGGGGGGGGAGGTCGCGTCCGGCAATGAGGTGCTTCCTTCATGTTCGCCTTCGCAACCAGTGGAGGCGACTTCTGGAGATGAGGAGCCTCTTGAAAGGAGGAGGCACTGACTGATCACCGGCAAAGGGATGGCTACCGAAGAGGAGAGGGTACAATTACCTCGTCACAAGTCGGGAGGCTGTTTATGGCCGATGCAATCCGCTTGTGGAGGGCCGCTCCTCGAGGGAGGCTAATGTCGAGGCCGACCCGCCTCTCGGGAGGGCTGCTCGTCGGCCGCAGCAGAAAGGACAAATGCGCTCGCGGAGAAGATGGACAGAGGAAGGATCTCTTCGGCTCG
The DNA here is from genome assembly GCA_034376525.1 of Nicotiana benthamiana. Taxonomy (NCBI): domain Eukaryota; kingdom Viridiplantae; phylum Streptophyta; class Magnoliopsida; order Solanales; family Solanaceae; genus Nicotiana; species Nicotiana benthamiana. The sequence continues at coordinate 14,765,168 of CM067329.1, read as the reverse complement.
TGTTGAGATGACGGCCGGTAGCTCTACTCACCGCGTTGTGATTCCCAGCAGTTATAACCTTTTGGAGAACTGCGAGGAGGTGGCTGCGGATATGACCCTTCTTTTTGCGGGTGCCGAGGGCGAGGCGTTGGCGGAGGTCAGTGACAAGGGCCTGTTCCAAAGGGTAGCATACGCGGCCTTACAGGTAAATTTGACTCTCTTTCCCATTGGCGTTACAGGGGTGGTCCGCCCACGTACTGACTCATCCTTTGATGTTTCTCAGGTTCTTATCTTGGAGGTAGAGAGGGGGAAGCACTTGGCGAAGAGGGAATATGCCCAAGAAAAGCTATTGCAAAGATACAAGCGGGTCCGTGAGGCACATCAGATGTTGGATGATGTGTACAAGCAGGACGCTGAATTCAGGTTGTTCCTGGAGGGCCTTACCCAGACGGAGGAGCAATTAAAGAAGCGGCTGGCCGAACTGGTGAGGGCTGATGAGCAGCTCGTGGCCGCGGTTGCCTGGAACACTAAGTTGGAGGCTCTCCTTCGGGCGAATGATGATGAGTTGGAGCTTGGACGTGCAGTAGCAGCGAAGGCTGCTGAACTTTGGGCCCGGGTTGTGGCCTTAACTGCTGAGTTTAGAGCTAAGAAGGAAGATATTGAGGCCCTTGCGCGAGCCGCCCCGCAGGAGGCTGAGCGCCGGGATGTGCATGACATGTTGGTGTATCATGATGCTCGGTTGGTCGTGTTTGAAGAGCTTTTGGCATCTGGTCGTGTCTCCAATGAGGAAGTAGATAGGCAATGGAGTCTAACTCGCGTTGCTCGTGAGGCGGCCGGCTACCTCTGCTACTCGCCCGCTAGAGAAGGATATAACTTCCAAGATGTTAACCGCCTGGATTTTGCCTCTTGGATTTCTAGGGACTACACGCTAGGGGCTGGTGATGGTTTGAGTGCCGGTTGTGCCGGCCGCGGCGATGGGGGTCCTTAGGGTTTTGTATTTGTACCTTTTTTTGTTGTAAATTGGACCTTTTTGTGAGGTTGGACATGTGTGTGTGTGTATATATATATATATATATATATATATATATTTAAGATAATAGTACATGCCCTTTTCCCGTTGTTATTCATATTTCGTTCCTTGGAACTTCTGTCGTGTTTGCACTTGTAGTTTGAGCTTATTTTGATTGTCGTCGAGTCTTCCTTTTTTTCATGGTCGGCGTTGGGTCGAGGTGATGGCCTTAGCCATGTAATTGACTCAAATGGCCTTGGCCATGAAGATGTCGATAGCCAATTGACTTCGACTGTCGTCGAGTCTTTTGTTCTGCCGTAGTCGACATTGGGGTGACTTTTAGTGGCGATGGCCTTAGCCATGTTGAATCAAATGGCCTTATCCATGAATATGTTGATGGCCTTAGCCATGTAATCGACTCAAATGGCCTTAGCCATGTAATTGTCGATGGCTTTAGCCATGTAATTGACTTCGACTGTCGTCAAGTCTTTCATTCTGCTGTAGTCAATATTGGGTCGACTGCTAGCGGCGATGGCCTTAGCCTTTTCATTCATTAGAGATGGCCGTAGCCTTTTCATTCATTGGAGATGGTCGTAGCCTTTTCATTCATTAGAGATGGTCGTAGCCTTTTCATTCATTGAAGATGGCCCTAGCCTTTTCATTCATTGGAGATGAAGATGGCCGTAGCCTTTTACACATTGGAGATGAAAACCTCCCGGAGAAAACCCAATTGGGACAAAACTCGGGTGAGGGAAAAAGAGTGCGACTTGGGGGACGCCTTTTAGAAATGGAAATATTTGAGGTGGGCGACGCTACAGTTGTTATGGAATGTTTTTCCTTCCATCGTTTCCAACTGAACTGCCCCTTTGCTAACTACTGCTGTGATTTTGTAGGGTCATTCCAAGTTTGTGCCCAATTTTCCTTCACTTGGGTCTTTGGAGGCCAATTTCTTGTCTTTGAGGACATAATCTCCTACTTTGAGCGGCCTTATTTTCGGTCATTTGTTATAGTACCTTTCGACTTGCTGTTTTTGGGCACCATCCTTATGTGGGCCATTTCTCTTTTTTCCTCGGCTTCATCAAGGTCTTGGAGCCTGTTTGTGTCGTTCTCTGCTTCACTGGTGTGTGAATACCTCAGGCTTGGTTCGCCGACTTTGACGGTATGACCGCGTCGGTTTCGTAAACAAATGAGTATGAAGTTTCTCATGTGCTGGACTTGGGCGTGGTCCTGTGTGCCCACAACACTTTGGGTAGCAGTTCGGGCCATAGCCCTTTGGAGTCTTCAAGATTCTTCTTCAGTATGTTCAATATTGTTTTATTGGAGGATTCTGCTTGGCCGTTAGTGGCCTGGTGGTACGGCGTGGAGAGAATCCTCTTGATGCGCCATTTTTCGAAGAATTCAGTCATTTTTTGACCGATGAATTGTCGCCCTTCACAGCTGATCTCTTTTGGGATCCGAAGCGGCATATAATGTTCTTCCATATGAAGGCGATGACCTCATGTTCGCCTATCTGTGCGTATGCACCTGCTTCCACCTACTTGGATGAATAGTCAGTTCAAACAAGCAAAATTGTACCTTTCCCCATCATGCGGGCAGGGGGCTGACTATGTACATTCCCCATTTGATGAAGGGCCAGGGAGAGGTGACTGAGAGTAGGGGCTCTCTTGACTAGTGTATCACTGGGGCATATTTCTCGCATTTTTCACATCGGCGGATATATTCTGCCGCTTCTTTATTTATAGTGGGCCAGTAGCATACGGCATGTATGATGCACCATACAAGGGCCCAGTTACCTGTATGGGCGCCACAGTGACCCTCATGTACCTCTTCGAGTACTGGTCTTATTTGGTGCGGGCCTAGGCATTTTGCCAGGGGTCCGCCAATCGTTGTTGATCAGATAGTATCGGGCTGCTTGCATGTGGAGTTTCTTCACCTCTTTCTTGTCGTGCGGCAGTGTTCCATCCTGCAAGTAGGACACGAACTGGTTGCGTCAGTCCCATGTTAGAATTAAAGAAAATACCTCAGTGCGGTCGATGGCTGAATGAAGAAGGGTGACCACGCTTTCCTTGTTGATGTTTTTGGTAGCCGCGACTAATTTTGCCAGGCCGTCCACTTCGATGTTCCGTGCCCTCGGGATTTGTTCTAAGTGACATTCATCGAATGCAGCGATTAGCCTGCGGACTTCCGTATGGTATTTTTGTAGCCTTTGTTCTTTGATCTGGTAAGTCCCAGTGACCTGGTTTACCACAAGTTGATAATCACAATGGATGAGGATCCCGCGAGCTCCATATTTGATGGATAATTTCATACCTGCAACAACGGCGTCATACTCGGCCTCGTTGCTAGTCATTTCAGGGCATCGTATGGACATACAAATTGTTTCGCCTGTGAGGACCTCGAGGACGAGTCCCAGTCTCGATCCCGATGCATTGGCGGCGCCATCACTGTGGAGGACCCATAGGTCGTTACTGGGGGAGGCGTGTCAGGTCTCGAGTTCTGCCTTTGGCAAGATCTATGCGCTGAAGTCAGCTAGGACTTGAGACTTGATGGCGTTTCTTGGGAGATATGAGATGCCGTGCTCGTTGAGCTCAATTGCCCATCTTGAGAGCCGGCCTGATAGTTCAGTCTTGTATAAGACGCTCTTCAGCGGGAAGGTCGTTACAACTTTTATGGGATGACAATGAAAATAAGGTCATAGCTTGCGTGAAGCTACTACCAGTGCTAGCGCCAATTTCTCAAGATGTGGGTACCGAGTTTCGGCGCCCACTAGCATTTTTCTAATGTAATAGATGGTAGACTGCATACCTTTGTTCTCGCGCACTAGGACGTCGCTGACGGCAACCTCGAATAAGGCCAGATACACCAGAAGTGGTTAACCTGGGCTTGCTTTGACTAGCAGAGGCGGCGGGGATAGGTATGCCTTCAAATTCTTCAGATCCTCGATGCACTCCTCGTTCTGTTGTAGCCCTTTGCCTTTTTTCAACACACAAAAAAATTTATGCCACCTGTCAGAGGATTGTGAGATGAACCTGGAGAAGGCGGCTATCCGGCCCGTCAGCTTCTGTACTTTTTTTTTTTGCTGCTCAGCACTTTTGGGATTGCATCTATAGCTTTGATCTGATCTGGATTGACTTTGATACCCCTATGCGATACGATAAATCCCAAGAACTTTCCCTAGGCCACCCCGAAGGTGCATTTCTCGGGGTTCAGTTTCATCCCGTATCTTCTCAATATTTTTGAAGGCTTCTTTCAGATGGTCAAGGTGGTCTTCCTTTCTTGACGATTTTACTAGCATGTCCTCGATATAGACTTCCATTATTTTGCAAAGTTTTTGCATAAACATCTCGGTCACCAACCTTTGGTACGTGGATCCCGCGTTTTTGAGCCCGAAGGGCATTACTTTGTAGCAGTATGTTCTTTGGTGAGTGATGAAGGTCGTCTTCTCCTGATCTTCTTCGGCCATCATGATTTTGTTGTAGCCATAATATGCATCCAGAAAGATCAATAGTTCGTGTTCGGCCGTTGCATCTATTAATTGGTCGATGTGGGGTAGTGTGAACGAATATTTCGGGCATGCCTTGTTTAGGTCGGTGAAGTCCACGCACATTCTCCACTTCCCATTTTTCTTCTTGACAATAACGACGTTGGAGACCCACTCAGGGTACTTGGATTCCTGGATGGAACCATTTGCTAGTAGTTTGTCTACTTCCTCACTCACCTCTTCGTTGATGGCGGCGTTGAATTTTCTCCTCATTTGCCGCAGGGCGGATGTAGTGGATCAACGTTCAATTTGTGGGTGGCGATTTCTCGCGGAATCCCTGGCATATCTTGATGGAAAAAAGTTAACAAGTCTGCACGGTTAGATAAAAATTCATGATACTTACTTGGGTTTGAAAGGCTATGGCCGATGTAGGCCTTCTTTATGAGGTCGTTGTCATCTAGTTGAATGGGGTTGAGGTTCTCGACCGTGGCTTTGCTGGTCTTTATGATATCAGGATCTGTGATGGCATCTTCTGCCGGATGGACCTTAGTCCCCGACAGGGCTGATTGCTATGCTTCTGCGCTCGCCCCTTGGAGTTGTTTGGTGTGGGTGTAGTCTTGAGCTATTTTGTAGCATTCCTGGGCGGTGCGGGGTTCACCCCATATGCTGAACACCCCCAATGAGGTAGGGAATTTGATCACTTGATAAAAGCTGGAGGAGACTGCTCTCATGGCATGTATCCACGGACGTTCAATGATGGCGTTGTATGCTATTTCTTGGTTCATCACATGGAAAGTGGTTTCCAGCGTGACTCCCCCCTCCAGGATGGGTAGTGTTACTTCTCCGGAGGTTGTTTCCACTGCATTGATAAAACCAGTCAGCGTTATGCAGCGCAATATTATCTTATCCTCGAGTCCCATAAGTGCAAGGATCCTCGGGTGGATAATACAGGCACCGCTACCGTCGTTAACCATAATTCTCCTAACATCTGTATCCATAATGCGTAAAGTAATAACTAAAGCGTTGTTATGAGGAAAAGACAAACCATTGGTATCGGACTTATCGAAGGTGATACTATCTTCGAAGTCTTCATACCGTTCATGGGCGATGGTTTGCTTTAACTTGTGATTGGTGGTGAACTTGACGTGATTGATCATCTAGTCATTGCCATCCCCGATGATCATGTTCATTGTGCGTGGCGGTGAGGGCGGCCTTGGAGGCCCATTGGGTTGTTCCCCTCCCCATGCAAAGTTGAGTTTTCCTTTGTCGCTGAGTAGTTCTCTCAGGAACCCTTGGTTCAGCATCCTGACCACCTCATGTCGTAGACCTATGCAATCTTCGATTTTATGCCCTCGCTCTTGGTGGAACTCGCATAGGGCGTTTGACTTTGGGGTGGTATGGTCCGACTTCATCTTTGCTGGCCATTGTACCTTGTTGCCCAGCTTCTCTAGTGTGTACACTACCTCTGAAGGAGAAACACAAAAGTTATGTGCAGATAATGAATGGAGCTTACCTCGCTTGTTTCGTGGGGGGCGACATGTCGCTATAGTGCGTCCGCGTGCCTTGGTGGCAACGGATGAGATGATCTGACGTATGGTTGATGTCTTTCCCTATTGGGATGCGAGATTTGTTCCCATCGCTCTTCATTGCACCGGTCCCTCCTGATCTCTGAGCGTATCGTCGTTAGCCTCCGGGTAGAACCATTGAGGTCGTCTTCAACTGCACGCACCTCGGCGCAGTAGGCATTATGGATTTCCTCCCAAGTGGTGGGAGGGTATTTCCCATGAGGCGACTTAGCAGTTTCTTGGTCACCCTCAAGCCGTCTCAGCTTAGCCCGTTCTGGAAAGCGGCGACCGCCATACCTTCCGATACGTTTAGTAGGATCATTCTCACCCTGTTGAATCTCGCCAGGAAGTCCCTAAGCCCTTCACTCATGGTTTGCCAAACAACAAAGATGTCGTTGACTATTGCCTTTGCTTTCTTTGCTCCTGCATATGCTGTGACAAACTTGTACGCTATTTCTTCAAACGTGAAGATGCCCTTAGCCTGTAGCTAGGAGTACCACGTTAAAGCTCCACCTGTCAATGTTTCACCGAACTTCTTCAAAAGCACGGACGATACCTGTTCTTTTGCCAAATCTTTACCTTTTACAGCTGTGACGTAATGGATTAGATGGTTCTCGGGATCCGTAAAATACCCTCAAATAGGGAGGCATCTTGAAGGTCTTTGGGATAAAGTATAGTGCGACTTCTCTGTGTAAGATTGTTCCACAAACCTGCCTACCTTAATGGGGAGGCATATTCTTTGGAACTTTTATTTGGGTGCATATGAAGAGATTCATGTGTGGTTTGTTGTACCGTGACAGTAGGACGTCACTTTGTTAATTGCACTATCAAAAATATACTGTTAAAACAATGCCTTTCACAACGTATCACTAATCAGTTTCTTATATCCAAAACTCTAGTATTTTTTATTGTTAATCGTTGCATCTTATTCGTAAGACTCTTCTATTTAAAATTCCATTATCTTTATAAGTATTTTTCCCCGACATTATATTTAAATCAAGTTACTTAAAACAATCAAATATTAAAAATACAACGTATCAGTTATCTACTTTTTATTACTCCATTCGATTAATAATAAGTGTCCAATTTACTTTTAGCATACCGATTAAGAAAATACTAAATTCTATACAAAAATATTTAGTATGAATAAACTACCCCTAATAAAACATTTAATGTGAGAAGTATGAAAACTTTTTAGGAATATGTATATAGGGGTTATTTTGTAAAAACAAATTGAATTCTTTCTTGATTACATAACTAGACACTTAAAAAATAAATTGGACACTTATTGTGAACAGGAAAGAGTAATTTCTATCAGAAGAAAAAAATCTAATATTCTAACAATTGACGCAGCCACTGAAACTTGCATTATAATAGATTGCCTACACAACACCTTTAGGGTGGGCTCATTTCCCAAAGTCTACGTGAACATGGAATATCTCATGCACCGGTAAAAGAGCTTTATAAGTACGTACCTTGGAAACTGCTTGAAGCACATTTGAAGTGTGGTTTAGTCCAAAGGAATCCACCACATTCCCAAACAACACAACCACAAGAATTTGACAGAGTCCATTCCCAATAGCACCAATTGTGCCCAAAAACATCAGTATTTTATCAGTTGTATCAGCAAATGAGAAGAGTTTGTAGAACGGAATGGCGTTAATGCTTGTCTCTTTCTTTTCCTGTGCCTTTATTATGTCTTCTGATATTCTTTCACTAAATCTCGATGAAGACCCAGCTGAATTGTTGTTATCAGCCATAGTCATCTTAGGTCCTCTAACAATTTGCTGAGCTGAGAAGGAAGATATATTTGAAATGAGAGTGGAATATTTAAACAAGAGACGAAGATTAAATGCTTTGCACGTTTGAGATTGGAAATATGTTCTTGAGTTGACTATGAACTTCCCTTTAACAAATAATATATCTATGTATAAATCTATATATAGAGATAGATAGATTAGATAGATCTCTTACACATCCACGCTACAACTAATTTGATTAACACAATTTCTCTAACTAATTCATTGAGAAAGAGGAACCCACGTATAGTCGTACGTACTAAACGAATGCTATAAATGGTAAAAAACACAAGAATTTCCAAAGATTCTGACCAACAGATTAAAAAATGGAAAAACTGTTTTCTTAATTGGTTGTAGGATTTGATATTTAGATGATAGTCTATCTTGGGTTTTTGCAACGACTCGACCGGTCGTTTCGAGAGTTGTAACCCTTTTCCCCCATTTCCTATTTCTTTTGTGTTCAACAATTGTATTATGGCTTACTGGATTAGTTGATTCGGGTCCGGAGTGAATTCAGAGTGAATTGAGAGACTTAGTCTCTTAATTTGAAGCTTAAGTTAGAAAAGTCGATTGAATGTCGACTTATGTGTAAACGACTTCAGATTTGAATTTTGATAGTTTTGTTAGCTCCGTAAGGTAATATTGGATTGAGGAGTGCATTCGGAATGTGATTTGGAGGTCCGTAATAGAATTAGGCTTGAGTTAGCGAAATTTGAAATTTGGGCGAATTTTACTGGCAGTGAAAATTTTGATATCGAGGTCCAATTTGATTTTCGAAAGTTGGAATAGGTTCATGGTGTCATTTATCACTTGTGTATTTCAGGTTAATCGGGCGTGGTTTGATTGTTTTCAGCGTCGTTTGTAGAATTTGGAAGTTTAGAAGCTCATTAGGCTTGAATCCCAGTGTAATTCATATCTGTGATGCCGTTTGAGGTGATTTTTGGATTCTACTAAGTTCGTATGATGTTTTGGGACTTGATGGTATGTTTGATCGCGGTCCCGAGGGACTTGGGGTGATTTCAGATGGTTAACAACTTGATTTTTGAGTTGAGGAAGCAACTAAAGTGATGCTGCTACTGGTGTAATCTCACCTATGGAGTGGGAACCGCGGGTGCGAGCGCTCAGAAGCATAGCAAGGATCGCAGATGAAACCATGGACCGGATGGGCAAAGGTCGCAGGTGCGAAGGCTTTCTTACACTTGCGATGGTCGCTGAAGCGGACAAAAGGACGAATATGCGAGATTTATCTGTAGGTGCGACGTGGTTTCCGCACCTGTGATATGCACATATGCGGTCTTGTGATCACAGAAACGAAGGTAGTGGCTTAAGTGATTATTCGCAACAGCTGATTTTTGACTGCAAATGTGGATATACAGCCGCATGTGCGAGAAGTCTGGGCAGAATCTTTAAGAACAAGGGTTCACAATTTTAAGTTTTATTTCAACATTTTGGACTCGGACTTGGGCTATTTTTGAGAGGATTTTCGAGGGGATTATAGAGGCATGCTTCTTGTACTCATTTTTTTTATCATAAATCTCTTTCCCCCTAGATTGTGAGGTGTTGAGGCGAAATTTGCGAATTTGAGGCTAGGGATTTGAGGAATGATTTGGGTGACCAATTGATGTCAGATTTTGGTAAATATGATATGGTTAGACTCGTGAGTGAATGCACTTTAGGATTTTGTGAATTTTGTTAGATTTTGAGAAATGGGCCCAGTGGCCGAATTTATGTTGATTTCAGATTTTTGGCTATTATTTAGTAACCTTCTTGTGGAATTGATTCCTGTAGCCTTTACTGATTGTATTATACTACTTGTGGCTAGATTCAGGAAGTTTGGAGACTGATTTGAGGGGCAAATGCATTGCAGAGTAGGATTTTTCCCGGATTGAGGTAAGTAATGCTTTCAAACTTGGTTTTGAGAATTCAAAACCCCGACTTATGTGCTATGTGATTGGTATTACGGTGACACACATGTCAAGTGACGGGCGTGCACTGTGAGAACTATGACCCAGTTGATTCCGTAGCATTGTATAGTGACTCTACATCAATAACAACATATCCAGTATTATTTTACTAGTGGGTCTGCGGAGAGTAGAGTGTATGCAGACCTTTCCCCTATCCCTAAAAGGGTAGAGCGACTATTCCCGGGAGACTCTCAGCTCAACAAGAGAGACAATAATATAAAAAAACAACAAAAAAGCATGTAACATTAAAATTCGTCAGAAAGAAAATAACAACAATGAATAAGTGAAAGGAAATAACACAAATTATGCAAAACAACAATGTGAACACAACATAGACCGCTAACAAACCTAAGCAAAACTCCATCAGACTACTCGGTACAAAGAGGGAAGAAATCTCGACTATCCCCTAACCTACTACCCTAATGCTTGACCTCCACATGTTCATATCAAGATATATGTCCTCGAAAATCTGAAGTCACGCCATGTCCTGCTTGATCATCTCGCCCCAATACTTCTTAGGCCGCTCTTTACCATTTCTCGTACCTGCCAAAGTCAACCATTCACACCTCCTAACTGGTGCATCTAGACTTCTCATCCTCGCATGTTCGAACCATCTAAGTCGGGCTTCCCGCATCTTGTCGTCCACGGGAGCCACGCCCACCTTCTCTCGAATATCTTAATTCCTAATCTTATCCAGCCTAGTATGTCCACACATCCATCTCAATATCCTTATTTCTACTACTTTCATCTTCTGGATATTTGAATTTTTGACTGTCCAACACTCAGCTCCATACAATATAGATGGTTTAACCATCGATGTATAAAACTTACTTTTGAGTTTCGATGGCACATTCTTGTCACACAAGACTCTAGACGCTAACCTCCATTTCATCCACCGACCCCAATACGGTGCGTAGCATCCTTGTCGATCTCCCCATCTCCCTGGATAATTGTCCCTAAGTACTTAAAACTTTCTCTCTAGAGGGTGACCCGTAATTCAAGCCTGACTCTATCTTTTTGATATCCGTATTTTCATCATGTGATAAAGTAATTGAGCTGTAAATCATGTTAGATATCATGTTTAGGCCCCTAGTGGTGGTTTTTTCTATCATCTCACTAATTTCATTGATATTATGTACTCATCATGCTCATGGATTTCATATCATATCTCAGTCTCAGTTGTTATTTCTCGATACATCATGGTATTTCTTCGGGCTAGTTTTCATGTCATTGTGAGCCCATGAGTAAGACTGGAGAGATTGATGACTGAGAGATGCCGAGAGCCTAATTATGAGTTACAATGATGAGATCGTGATGCACGCTACTGATGTTATGATAGAACTTTGGATGTAAAAGACCCTATGATGTTCGGACGTGATTTTCGGGGAACGCATTTGCATAGATTTGGAAAATAAGGCTTCACGGTCGTATTAGCTTGTCCGTGTTCGCATAGGCCATTTTGGAGGCCCGAAGAATTTGTGCTTCGCGATCGCGAGCCTGGGGCCACGATCGCATATATGGAAATTTGGGCTGACAGAATAGTTTTTAAAAACATTTCCTCGGCGAGTCTAAGTTATTTTCCATCATTGTTGAGCATTTTTAGGAGCTCTTGGACGAGAATTTAAGAGGGTTTCGAAGAGGATTGTTTAGAGGTACGTTCTATGGACTAAAACATGATCTAATCGTAGAAACCTAGAAATTCATGAAAATTAGCAAAAAGGGGAAGAACTAGGGCTTGAGTTTTGATATTTCAAATTGGGTTTGATGGGTCATTTGAGCTCGGATTTGAGAGTTCTTAATATGTATAGACTCATGGCGATATAAGGAACCCGTTAATGTAAGAATTTATTAGTTTCGAAAAGTGGGCTCGGGGCTCTGGTTTTGCCAATTTCGTGATTTTTGAAATTTTTTCTATTGTTTCGATTGGGTATAGTTACCTTAGGCTATTGTGACGTATTCGTTGTGGTTTGGCCAGATTCGACGTGCGAGAAGGCCTATTTGAGAGGCAAGGGCATAATGAGCTAGAGCTTTGGCTGGCTTGAGGTGAGTAATGATTGTAAATGATGTCCTGAGGGTTTGAAACCCCACATTGCACAACGTAGTGCAATATTGAGGTGAGATACACGCTTAATGACGAGCGCGTGCTCGTTTATTACGGGGAATTATGACTTGGTCCATCCCGATTGATGTTTTTACCGTGCATTTGATTGAGACTTAATTATTATCATCATGACTTGGGCTTATTGCCATATTTGGGCTTCATCCCGACTATTTGATTCCTTCGTGGACTTTTATCATTGTTTCCTCACTATTTTGACATACTACTTGAACTCAGTCCTATTAATTTACATCGTTTTACAAACTCAGCCACTTTTACTTGAATTTGAGACTTAAATGATATTTCAAATGTTGTTTGGGCTGAGCACTGTGTTTTTACTGATGCCTGAGAGGCTTGTGCTGATTTTCGGATTGAGTGAGGCCGATGGACATATGTGAGGATATGTCGAGTGATATGAGGCTGAGGGCCTGAGTTACTTTATATGTCAGGAGGTGGCTTGAGTGATGTAAGGCCAAGTGATGTGAGGCCGAGTGTCGAGTGATGATGCCACGGGGTGGCTTGATTTATGGCTTGGTCCGTAAGGGGACCCTCCGGAGTGTGCACACCCACAGTGAGCGAGGGTACCCATATGATCTGAGAGTGAGCCCGAGGGGCAGATACTATGCTGAGTGAATGAGAGTGAGCCCTATGGGCTGATACTATGCTGATTGATTGAGAGTGAGCCCGAGGGGCTAATATTGTTCTGAGTGAGTTACACTTTGTCCGATGGGTATATTTCTACATGTTATTTAAATGTCAAATTACCTATTTTACTTGGTTTAAAGAGATTGCGGCCGATTTCTCACTATTTTACTGCCTTAAATGATTTTACTATTTTAAAGTAGAATTACTTTGTGCCTCTACTTGTTTCATGCTTTAATTCAGTATTTATAAATATTACTCACTGGGTCGGAGTACTCATATTACTCTCTGCACTACGTGTGCAGATCCAGGCATAGCACAGTCTGTACCTGACCGCTAATTCCTTCAAAACCAGACACTGATTTGGAGTTACGAGGTAACTATTGACATCCTCAGCCCCTTGTCTCCCTTATCCTCTATTGTTTATGTTTTTCATCAGACTATTGTATCAGATTCTATACTTTGTAGACTTATAGTAGATTCTTTAGTAGCTCATGACTTGTGACGCCCCAGTTTGGGCTATGTCGGAATGTTTTCCCTTGTTTTTTCGCTGTTCCACACTATATTAATTATGTTTTAGACTTGATTATGTTAATTAACTGTTAGAAGAGGTGTTTCATTCTGTTTGGCTGACTTGTCTTCCCGAGATGTACATTCGGAAATTAGGTCGTGACAAGTTAGTATCAGAGCCTAGGTTACATTGGTCTCACGAGTCATGAGTAGGTTTAGTAGAATCTCGCGGATCGGGTATTTTATTTGAGGAGGTGGATGATATTGCTCGCGAGATCGAGATGGCTCTCTGGCAGGATATAGAGGAGAGGGAGGCGAAGTGCCTTGAGATTTTTGCACTTTTAGTGGTGCTCCATCTAGAGATCAATTCCAGCATGGTAGAGCCTGTTCCTTTAGGCCTCTTTAGTCGGCCCGTCCTGAGCATCGTGGGGCTTCTTCAGGCCTTGGTTATCATGGTTCCCAGTAGGGTCAGCCTTCACTTAGCGGCCCTCCAGCTCAGAGTTCGTCTTGTGACCTGTCTGTTTAGGGTTCTTCCATGCCGAGTGCAAAAGCTAGTCACTCCGGTGCTAGGGGTTCCCTTCAGTCCCACTCTCCAGCACCTGGGAGTTGTTTTGCGTGTGGAGAGTTTGGACATGTGTGGAGGCAGTGTCCTCGTCATATTGCTAGTTCATCTCAGCAGAGGGTCAGCCTTTGTCTTCTGCTCCAGTTCTTTAGCACCCGCCCAGCCAGCTAGGGATGGAGGTCATGCAGCCAAGGGTCTCCCTAGAGGCGGAGGTCGATCAGGCGGTCGCCAGGCCCGTTTTAATGCTATTCCAGGTAGGACAAATGCTATTGCTTCTGATTCTGTCATTACATGTATTATTTCAGTCTGCCACAAAAATGCCTCTGTCTTATTTGATCTCGTTTCTACCTATTCTTATGTGTCCTCATATTTTTCTCATCATTTGGGTATGTCCCAAGGGTGTCTTTCCTTACCTATCATGTATCTACCCCAGTAGGTGATACTATTATTGTAGACCATGTATACCGGTCATGTGTTGTGATTATTGGCGATTTGAAGACCCGAGTTGATATATTGATATTGAGTATGGTGGACTTTAATGTTATTTTGGGAATCTATTGGTTATCTCTATCAAATGTTCTTAAATTCGACCTCAAATGGTCCTCACGATTTTGAATTTCAAAACCCCAAGCCTTAGTTCTTCAATTTTAAGCTTAGGTTCCATGAATATCAATTTTAGTTTCACAATAGAATCACGTTTTTAGTTCATAAAACATACCTCCAATTGATTCTCGATGAATCTCTCTTCAATTACCCTCAAGTGGCTCTCAAAACACTTGTCGACGCCCCCTTTTCCCCTCCTAAAAGAAGCGAAATTAGGTTTACGACATTATGAACAAAAACAACTCTTATTCCCTTTTGCAAATTGGGTTACGGTGTTTGAAGAGTATCCACCTAATGATTATAGTGCATTAGGACACTTTTAAGAAAAAGAAGATTTTGAATGAAAACTAGAGTTCGGGTAAGGGCTTGAGATTATCTCGAGGGGAAGGTGTTAGGCACCCCTCAAGATCCACTAGTGTGGTTCGAAGCCTTGCTTAGATGTGACTTTAAGGAGCATAGAAGCAGATTTGCATATAAGGAATATAAAACTAGTGGGAAAATTTGGAAAAAAATAGCACAAGTAAAAGGGAAATGTTAGAGAAAATATTTAATCAAATGTAAAAGGTAAAGGGGGTCCTAGGTTTAACTATAATATGGATCATTCGATATAATATCCGCACATATTCCCAAAGAGGTGTCGCTTTATGATATTATGACATCGTCATCATCTCCATGTCGTACCCTTTCTATATCGTTAAGGTATTTAAATGGGGTTGGTCTCGTTTACTTATTGCATGCTAGTACCTATCCCAACCTATTAGTCCTGGAGGAATTTAGTACTACTATTCTTATAAGAAGGGGGTTCTAAGCCAAATGGTAGTAGAACCCTAGTAGTGTAGAAATAAACAATCTTGGCTACTCAATCTTGGCTATCAGCCGATTGAGTGAGTGAGTTTATAGAGAAACAATAGAGAAATAGAGAGCACTGAGTGTTATTGAAAGGGAGTTTAGAGATATTGTAATGTGTGTTGGTGTGTTATGCAAAGAGGATGGGGGTACTTATAATACTGAAAACGAGTAAACAAACAAGGTAGAAATAGGGTAAAATATAAATAACTCTGAAAATTAGTCAAATAATCACGGGTGAGACAAGAGTCATAAGGAAATTAGTTCTATGTATGGAAAGCATATTACAAATAAGGTAGTAATTAAATGAAAAGAAACTTCTAAGAAAAAAAACACATGCAGATCAAGGATTTGCAGAGATGCACACAAATCAGCAGGATATTAGGTAAACGACGAGCAATCGTTAAAATCAGATAACCCTAAGCAGGAAAGTCAGACTCAATAGAAGACGAAACCCTTAAAGCATGGAACTCGGAGTAACTAGTAGATAACGCAGCCAAACACATAACTCAAACATAACCACATAATACTCAAGAAAATCAGAAAGTATAGTGATTTTGCAAAAGGGGTCAGAAACCCTAGTTTTTGAAATATAGAAAAAATTGTTGGTAAAGTTGAATTTATCGGAGATATCGAGTAGAAGTAGTGTAGAACACTTAAAATCATTCGAAAAGGCGGAAATTAAAGAGATTTAGGCGAAAAATTAGGGTTTGCAAAATAAATTAGGGATATGAGAAACCTGGCCGCGAAACTTGTTAATAATGACATATAAGGCATCATCGGACAAAAACCCACCAGAGAAAGGTCGGCAATGGACCCAGGCAAAACTTTAAGCGATTGTCTTTCATGGCGGAGGTCTCTGCGCTTCGAGCTTTAGAGGGAAACAACGAGATGAAGGTTCCATGGTGACTATAGATCGAGAGAGGTGAGGGAGGAGTATGGCCGAAGAGGCGACGAGCTTCATTGGAGAAGAAGGAATCAGAAGGTTATAGAGAGAAGAGAGAGCGTTTGTTAGTGAGAGAGAGAGAGAGAGAGAGAGCGAGACCGTCTGCGTGAATGGGGGTTTGGGAGGGGGTTGTTTGATTTAATTAAGAAAATGGAATCTGGGCCGTTGATATTATTTGATTAACGGCTCAGATTAAATCAAAGGCGGACCAGGTTTAAATCAAACGGGTATGTGTCATTGAAATTAGGTTTAATATTGGGCTGAATAGAGTGCAATTTGGGATATATTTTGAATGAAATCTTGCCAACTTTTACATAGCCAATTTCTCCCAATTTATTTTATAAAATAGCTAAAATAATTTAAAAATCAAAATTGAAAACATAAAACTAATTAATAACATATAAATATCAATCTAAAATTATAAAACATAATTCAGTCTAAAGCCTTTTGACAGTCCTATGTCCATTTAGTGGCGGCATCCTTGTTTAACATCTTGAGAATGGTTTCACAAATGACAGTGGACCAAGCTATGAATCGGCTAATATAGTTGAGTTTCCCTAGAAAACTCATTACATCTTTCTTGTTCTTTGGCAGTGGCAACTCTTGAATTGCTTTGACCTTTGACGGGTCCAAATCTATCTCTCGGCGACTCATAATGAAACCCAATAACTTTCCTGCTAAGACCTCGAATGCGTACTTGGTGGGGTTCAGTCTCAAGTTCTATCTCCTCAATCTGTTGAAGAACTTTTTCAAATCTCTTATGTGATCTGCAACTTTGCTATATTTAATGATGATGTCGTTCACATACACCTTGATCTCTTTGTGTATCATATCATGAAAAATGGTCGTCATGGCCCTCATGTAGGTAGCACTAGCATACTTCAACCGAATGGCATCATTTTGTAACAGTACATTCCCTACGGCATGATGAATGCCGTTTTCTCTGCATCCTCTTCGTCCATCCATATCTGATGGTATCCAGCAAAACAATCGACGGATGACTGTAGCTCATTTTTCGCGCAGTTTTCAATCAATATGTGTATATTTGGCAAAGGGAAGTCATCTTTAGGACTGGCCCAGGTGAGATCCCGGTAGTCGACACAGACTCTAACCTTCCCATCCTTATTATGTACCGGCACAATGTTGGCTAACCATGTCGGATATTCTACCACTCTGAGAACCCTGCCTTTGACTTGCTTTGTGACTTCTTCTTTGATTTTAAAACTCATGTCTGTTTTGAACTTTCTGAGTTTCTGTTTGACCGGTGGGCATGCCGGATCTTTCGCCCGCTTGGGAGCCACAATGGATGTGCTGAGACCGGTCATATCATCATACGACCAACCGAATATATCCTCATATTCTTTCAAATCCTTTTCTAATGGTAACAAGTGTACGTTGATATTTGTTTCCTTGGCATTTTCTGCATCTCCCAAATTAACGACCTGAGTTTCGTCTAAGTTAGACTTAGGCATTTTCTCAAAATTCTCGACCTCCCTGACAATCTCTTCTGGTATTTCGTCCTCTTCTGAATCTATGTTCGCTTGTCGCGCTGTCTCGTTGCAAGTTACAGTCGTTGGTTCATCATCAAGATATGTAATAGTAATGCTGTGTAAAATAAAGTAAATGGTAGAGAAAATAAATGACAGTGAAATATAAAGATAAACTTGGAAAATGCTTTTGATTAAATTTATAATTGTCTGAAACATCGGAGCTCTTTTCAAAAGTAAAAATACTGCGGAAAAGTAAAATCAACTAAAGTAAAGTGCGATGCATATGCGTTGTTTAGCCTTGCTACCCCGAGGCTCTCCTATAACTGGTGGTCCTAATTAAACAATTGGTGAGGTGTTTTCCTTGATTCACAACTTGAATGGAAGGGCCTTCATCCCCTTCCTCCTCGAAGATAATACATAAATCAATATCATCCTTCAAATATAGGTTCTTCATTGCTGCCAATGTCTAATCTTCCTCTGATCCATATATGACATCAGCGGGCTGAAAGGTGTGCTCTAACTAAGGTTGAGGGTGCTCCAGTGGGTAGTGGGGACCACGCCATGGTGGCGACTTGTGATTGAACTCCTCCCAAGTGTATTCATAACCCAGGCCAAAAGTGGTTCCATGCTTCTCTAATTGGACAGGCTTGGTGATACCCTGGAGATTCTTCCCAAGCCCCTTTATGGGCTCATATCCACTCCAATTTAGAATTATCTCAATTTTGTTATCCCACCACTTGTCGTTGTCTATGGCGTTGACTCACACGATGTGCTGGTATGTTTCTCCACCAATTTTCCTTCTACCTCCAATCATCGGGATGGCCTGACGACTATAAATGTGGTTGCTACCATTGCCGTGAATGATTACTTCCTAATGATAACATTAAGTTGACGCCACAGCCCCTGCGGCGTGGATTCAGGGTCTTCCTAGCAACAAATTGTAGGATGTTAGTATGTCAATGACTTGGAACTCAACGTCGAACCAAGTGGGTGCCATGTGCAGGCATAAGCTAATTCCTCCAATGGTGGACCTCTGAGATACATCAAAAGCTTTGACACTTATAGCCCCGTTTTTGGTCTCGTGCAATCCCTTGCCCAATGTCCTGAGAGTTACCAACGGACAAATGTTTAGGCTGGATCCCCATGGACTAGAATCCTGGTGAAATAGTGATCCTCACATTGTGCAGTTATGTGCAACGCTTTGTTGTGACCAAGATATTCTGGTGATAATTCATCTTCGTGGAAGGTGATCTTATGGCTTTGCTGGGAACATAAGCTTCACACAGTATTTTCATTAAGGTGTTTTTATGTGCCTCAGAGCTTTGTACAAGAGCTAGAATAGAAATCTATGCTGGTGTTTTGTTTAGTTGCTCGACTACCAAGTACTCTTTGGTCTGTACCTTCCTTCAGAGGTAATCAAGTACAGTTTGAACAGCCTACCCGGAGTCCTACTTGCTGTACTCAGCCAAATTCTTCACGGTGTATACCCTGTCTGTTCTGGTCATGCCCTGTGCAGCAATTGCTTCCCCAGTATATGTCTTTCTCTTCCTTCTAGACTCAACAGTGTAATCCCGAGGTATAGCATTTTTTTGGAACGGGGTTATGTCTGGCATGGAGACTGGAATTGGTGCCTTGGGAGGTAACACAGTAACTTCAAATGGTGTCGGCACCTTTGGAACCCCGAACTCAACCTTAATTGGTTTTGTCGCCTTTGCAAGAGCTGTTTGAAACTCGACTGGTATGGATACATTTACCACGTCGCCCTCACAGGGCTAAATCTCGACAACAATGGGATTGAGAGTAACCGTTGGCTTCTTAGGCTCATATCCTTCAACTATCAAACCGATTGACCCCTTGGGGTCCCAATCATCTTCGATCTCAATCATGTGGATACCTCTACCCTTGTGGTCAGACAGAGGGTTGTTGCGGACATTAGGAGTAGGCTCTTTTGCTATAATGATCTTGTTGTCAATCAGATTCTGAATCTTGTCTTTCAACAAGCAACACTCGTCGATGGTATGGCCTTTAATCCCGGAATGGTATGCGTAAGACTTTTTTGTGTTGATCCAATAAGAGGGTTTTTCTGGAGTTACGACTAGGATATGGGTAAAGTAGCTGGCGGTATATTGTCTTGGATTTTACGGTAGAAATTTTGTATAGGTCAGAAATTTTGCAAGGTAGGTGGCGATAGGTAGTGAGAAGGTTGGGAGTTATATGCTTGGTATACGGGTGCGGGTTGGGAATATCTAGGTGAAATGGGTTGATATGTAGGTGGTGGAGGTGATTTGTAAGCAGGTGGTGGGATTTGGTAAGTGGGTGTTGGTGCTTCGTAATTTAGTGTAGGCTGATATGTGGTGGAGCTGAAGGATAGGTCTGGTATTTCATAGGGGAGTTGTTCCTTTGCACAACCATTACAGAATTTACATCTTTTTTCTTTGATGAGCCACCGGACTGTAAAGCCTTGTTGGTGGCTTGCAATGCCTCGAGGTTAGTGACCATACGTTTTTTGATGCCTTTTTCAATCCTTTCTCCCAACTTGATGATGTCGGAGAACTTCTGACCCTCTATTAGCATCAACCTTTCGTAGTACTGCGGATCCTAAGCAAGGACGAAGAACCTGTTCATTTGTTCTTCCTCCAAGGCCTGCCTGACCTTAGCAGCTTTGGACCTCCAATGAGTAGCATACTCGCGAAAGGTCTCTATGGTTTTCTTCTTGAAATTCTAGATATAGAACACATTTGGTGCGTTCTCAGTGTTGAACCTAAACCGATCCATAAAGTCAGACACCATGTTTACCCAACTAGTACGTTTCTTCGCATCCTGGCTAATATACCGGGATAAAGCATCCCCTTTCAAGATCCTCATGAACAGCTTCATGCGGATCTTCTCGTCCCTTCCATATCCTACTAATTTGTCACAATATATTCTCAAATGGACCCTGGGGTCACCTGTGTCATCGAATAGTTCGAACTTGGGAGGTTTGTACCCCTCCGAGATCTCAACATCTGGTTGAAGATAGAGATCTTTGTAATTCAGCCCCTTAACACCTTTGTTACCTTCAAACGCCGGACCTGGCTAGTCAACTTCTTCATCTCAGCGGCCAAATTCTAAATGAGGGAACTTTTGTCCTCTGCCTCGACTGCACTAGTGATAGGCTGACCGTAATGCGGCATAGTGTCCACAAAGATTGGAATATTATGGTCTTTTGTGATATTTTGCGGTTCTGAAATGTGTAGTGGAGTGCTATGAGTAGGTTGCATTGGAGGTTGTGGGATGTTTTGTGGTGATGTAGGGTTCCGGGTGTTAACATCGGGAGCAACAAGAGTGATTGACAGGCTTGTCTGGTTTCTAACTTGGTCCAATTCCTCTCGGAATCTTAGCAGAGTTTGCTCCAGATGAGCATCAGTCTCTTTGGTGATTGCAGCATTCTGACAAGTTTCTACAAGTTTCTTTCTAGCGCTTGTATCTCCCATTTTGCCTTTTTTCCTGTTTCTGGTAAGACTTGGAGGAGGAGGAAGTGGAGGACCTTTGGATCTTGTGGAGTACGCCGATGGTGCCAGAGTGCACGCACTAACCTTTGGGGAGGGGAATAAAAATAAAAGAAAAACAAAAAAGGTAAATAGTTAGTGCAGATTTTGGTTAATAATATTCCAATATTTAAACACATTGTGCGGAAATATAAATCGCTTCCTAATTTGCGTGCCTCGTTCTGCCCGAGTTAGTCCTAGCGATAAATAAAATTTGGAGAACTTATAATGATAAATGCCTCATTTGATTAATAAAAACAAAACGAGTTTAAAACAACAAAATTATAAAGACATCAGTAATGGATAGCGGCCTTATTACAGAAAAGCAAAAGAGTAAAAATCCTAAATACTTGGTCCCCAGAAGGACCTTCCCCAGATTTGGTATTCTTGCCTCCCTCGTGCAGCTGCATCAACTCGTGCATCCCTAAAGTAGGTAGGCTCGAGCCACATGTTCGCATGTGCTTCCCTAAGCATTCTGACAGTATTCAATCCTTTTTAAGAACTTCCCTTCCAACTCAACTAGACCTCGCTCTAGATACCCCAACGGTTGTTGGTGTTGACAGTCATATCCTTCCACTCGTTGATTAGCTTCTCGTGGGCTTCTTGTATTTCTTGATGTTTGTTATCACATTCTCTCATCCTCTTGCGCAGTTGATTGTATTTGACTTTTGCTTCAGTTTTCTCGTCAATAATCCTGTGACTGTGGATGAACCCAGGACGATTCAAACCAATGTGATCATCATCCAACTAACTTGTGTAGTGCAGCACACACCTGGCATGATACCTGTCTGGCTCAATAGACTCATTCCCTAAAACAAGCTTGCAGTGCCACATATGCTGAGCGTGAAACTGGTGCGGGTATCATCATTTTGAAAGTCGGCCCTGAAATGACTCATCTTCTCTATCCTGGGTATGACTTGTTTCCTACCGGCTTGCCTCATGACTCGGAGGGAGGGACATAAGGATGAGTACCCCTCAGGCCAATGAGTATGAGGAATGGTGCATCTCGAGAACGAACAATGAACTTCCCTGTTGGGAACCACTCGAACATCCACTGAATTTGCTCTTATTTTATATTCTCAAATAACTCTACCCATCCACTGCCGTCTTCTGGCTGAGTGAACATGTTGGGCATGAGTTTCATTTGCTTGGGGTGATGAAAAGCGATATGGTCATCCCAATCCCTGCGTATGATTTACTGTCTATAGTCGCCTTTCTGAAGGTGTTCTATGAGCCATAGTTGAAGTAGTAGATTACAACCCTCAAAACGTGGAGCCCCTTGCTGACACTTTCCCAAGGCTTGATTGATTTCAACGATGATCATAGGTACTATGCTGAAGGACTGCCCGTCGATCCCTTCCATTAAGGTCTTGGTAACCATGGCTAGTCTAGTGTTGATTTTAGCCTTCTTCATAGGGAAAATTACCATGCCCAAGAAGCAAAACATGAACATAAACACCCTTTTATGTATGTGTCCTAAAGAGGTGAGGGCGAATTTGTCCATGTAGGCGCGGTAGGACTTACTGTGGCCATATCTCTCGTATAAGAAGTCGAATGGTATGTAGGAGTCCTTCAAGCAAGAAAGGTCGGGATTTTTCTTTAAGTCCCATTATCTTAAGAAAGCCTCAACCTTTTTGATTCTCCAGCATATGCAATCCCGGAGTCTCCAAAGGGATGCCAACTAGACCCCCTATCTCTTCTAACAAAGGGGTCATTTCTAAATTCCCGAAATGGAACACCGTTTGGTCACCATCCCAAAACAAAGCGGCAACCTCAATGATCTTGTTGTTGGGTTGGATTTCCAGAAGTGTCGGCAAATTCCATAAGTACATACGAACGAGAGTTTGATCACTTCTATAAAGATCTTCCCACCAGCTTAGAAACTTTGGATTGATGTTGGATACCATACCGAATCTGGGGACCTCGTGCCTCATTTTCTTCAAAACAAAGTGTTAGCACTTAACCCCACATGACTCGACTATTTAAATCAATAATTAGCAAAAGGCATTTAATTCTCCAAATAAATGCACATAATGTCAAGGTGTCCGTTTGGGTTTCAAGAAACCCGATGGACATTGGTTTAGGCTATCTTAATGAGTCATTATGCATACAACATAACTGACTCGGCTAGGCTGACCATTATGCATGAACAGTTTCAATGGAAGAAAGCTTCTAATTTTGAAGTGCTAGACAAGGTACCCTTGAGTGGACAACTCTGAAGGGAAAGGCACAGAACTGTTGACTACACCGTTGATCGACTGGATTTACCACAAATATGCCTTTGCCACATTTAGGGAGTTTATAATATTGGAAGGCCGCAACCACTCATTATAAGCGTTGCTATAGGATTTGTTTTGGCACGAGTGGAATATGATATTTAGAGATGCAATTACAATAATAAAATAAATTTACATGTATTTTCACGTTCATAAGATAAATGATTACAATTTTTGCTCGGAGTTACAACAGTGTTGAAATAATAAAGTAGTAAAGAAAACAGTTAAAGGAAAGAAAAGACATGAAGAGCCAAGTTAGTAGTTGTGATGAAATAATCAAGGACAGGAAATAAATGCGATCAAGTAAGCAATAAAGTCACAAAAGCAAGTAATGGTAAAAGCCTAGAAGAATCCCCAGCGGAGTCGCCATGCTGTCGACGCCCCCCTTTTTCTCCCGAGGGAAAGAAATCGGGTTTGCGGCATTATAGGTGGAATGACTCTTTTATCCCTTTTTGGGTGAATTTGGTCTATGGAGTTTAAAGAATCGCCACCCAATGATTATAGTGAATTTGGTCTTGAGAAAAGAAGAAGGATTTGAAGGAAAACCAGAGTTTGAGTAAAGGCTTAGATTATCTCGAGGGGAATGTGTTAGGCACCCCTCAAGATCCACTAGTGTGGTTTCCGGCCTTGCTTAGTTGTGACTTTTAGAAGAGTAGGATTAGGCAAGCAAAGTTTACATATAAGAAATATAAACAAGTCGACCATTTTGAAAGAAAACAAATATAGAAGAAATGGAGTTTTAGTTTGAAAAAATGTTTAAATAAAGGAAAAGTAAAGAAGGAGGGTCCTAGGTTTAAACTACAATATGGATCATTCGAAGCAATATCTCGCACACATTCCCAAAGAGGGGTCGCCTTATGATATTAGCGCATCGTCATCATCTCCATATTCAACCTTTCCCACCTCGTTAAGGTATTTAAGCGCGTTTAGTCTCGTTTACTTATTGCATGCTGGTACCCGTCCCAAACTATCAGTTCCAGGGTAATTGGACTTCTAATACTAAAAGGGGAAAATGGATAGGACATATATGGAGCTTGAAAAGACAAAATGCTGAGGCGTCAATCAAAACAAGTAACACATAGTGGTATACAAATCAGACATTAAGAGGCTCGTATAAAACCGCGTAGATCACAACAACTATTAGTTTAGCATGACTTGCAAGTACTGATGTGGTCTTAAGCTTAAAACTGATAGTGGACAGATTGTTTAACACATAGAGTTGGATAATAAGTCTAATTTGAGCCCCTCGGGTCCAGTTTGTTAGAAATCAAAGTATTATGGGCTAATGATTTAGAAAATACCGGTTTCAGAAAACGTAGTAAGAAGCAGAAGGGTTTTAAAAGAAAGCATAGATTGCAGTAATTTCATAAATAGATTTTGAAAGCATCAGACTGTTTGAGTGAAAATGCAGAAGAGTTATGCAAGAGTTTCGTAGGCAGGAGTATTTTGAGAAAAGAGTTGGTTGCAGGATTTTTTTAAAGGCAGTTTTAGAAACTGATTAAAATGCTTAGGCAGAACTATTTTAAAAGACTATTCATCGAAAAGAATGCAGATTTGTAGAGTTTGAAAGCACGCATGGTTTACAAGAAAGGGTTGTTGAAAACATTAGTTAAAAAACGTTAAGAACCAATTGACAGACTGCTGTTACATAAACGGATCAGCAAGTTTAAATTAATCCTATAGGCATGACATCTACGATTCGATTTTAAAGGGGGTTGTTAAAGCATTGATAAAAGATGAACGTAATTATCCTACAACTTGCCTAACGCATATGCAGTTCCTATAGATATGGTTTCTATATCCAATTGATCATCTGAATGTTAAAGTCCTATAGGAAGGATTTCAATATGCAGTTGAATACCTGAAAGTTAAAGTCCTATAGCCAGGATTTCTATATGCAGTTGATTATGTTAAGTCCTATAGGCAGGATTTCTACCCCTTTTTGACTTATGCAAGAAAGTAAATCCCCTCCCACGCCCTTTTAGTAATATTCCCCAAGCGTTTTACAAAGTTATAACAAAAAGTGGTAGGGAAAAACTAAATATAAATACATCAAAAGTAAAAATAGACCCGAGGAAGCCCAAAGCAACCTTAATATCCAACACATGTTTTTACCAAATTCGGGCTCCGGATTCCAAGGCCTTATCATAGAGTGTTTCAAAGTTCCAAGGGCTTTTAGGAAGCCCACGCAATGCTTACACCCTATAGATTGAATTGGGTACAGCAATGTGTGGAATTACCAACCCTTAGGCATCCAAGATCAGAGTGAACTCTAGGGTCCCTAAGCATGGCTTACCATGGGGGGGGGGGGGTAGGACTTACAGAACGAAGAATAAGTGTAAAGTGAGGGAATTAGAGGAGACCAAACGAAAGGATGGTCATACCCAGTCATGAGTGGGACTGACACACTCCTAATCCTTTACCTGACTCAAGCAAATAAAAGAGCAGACTTTCAGAAGTCAGACAGGCGTCTGAGTGGTAATTAGGACACTACCAGACTTTAGTCAAGGCTCAACACATGAAAGGGGTTAAGGGAATGGGATTGATTTTAGTGGAGGTTTAAAAGAACCTGATCCTAAGTCAAGGATAGCAATGAGATGCTACCTCAACTTTGGATATACTTACATACAAGGGTGCCTTAAAGGGAAGGGGGATCACATGATAGCAAACATCAAGAAGAGATAACATAACAGGGCTAGCATGAAGGAAGGTATAATAGACTAGTGTACATTCGTTTTGTACCAGAAAACATGTAGTTGAGCGCTGATGTAGAAGGGAGAAATAAACACATTGTTTTAAAGAACAATATTTAATTGTGGAGGACTACCAGTTGCAATTTGCAAATAGAAGAACAAGCAAAGCAAGAGAAGAGCCAGAGAATTTCGCAAACACAAGCAGGAAAGTAAGAGATTCACAAAGTCTAGCCTTGGCTTTCAGTCGGCTAGACAGAACAGTAGCAGAAAAGCGAGGAAAGCTTTGAGTGTATGTGTGTATTGAACTCTAATTGTTTGTCTATTTTGAAGAAAATGAGTGGGTATTTATAGTTCGAAAACAGGTACTAAGTAAGGTAAAAATAATTCAGTTTCAAATCAGAATCAATTAGGGAAAGGACTTCCTTCAGTTAAGGAGTTAGATTTAGGGTAATGAAAACAGAGTTCCATTTATGGAAAGAAATTCAAGAATACTTTGCAATATAACGAGTAAATACAAATAATGTTTTTGAAATACACGGTTTTAAACAAATAAGGCTAGAGTAGAATCTACAATCACATAGTAAATCAAGGAATCAGAGATTCGAACTCAGTAATGAACTGCGTCGGAATATATGTCCATATCAGTCAAAGAGAGAATCAAAAATAAATTCATCGAAAAATCAATTCCAAAAATTAGGGTTATTTTGAAAGGGGAAATAGGAATATAAAGAGATGCACAGACATAAACATGCAAGGCTAAAATTAATAGAATAATCATGTAAATATAAGCAGCAGAATTTAGCCATAAATTGAATTAGAAGTTCTTGCAAAGCTTAGCAAGAGTCAGAAGCGTGAAAGGACTTAGAAAAATTAGGGTTTTGAAATTAGACAGGCAGCAGATAGTTGCACACAAGTGCTCAGAAACCCCAAAAATCTACGGTTTTCCACACATTTCAAATGCAAAGAATAGAACATAGGGAATCAGGCAAACATAGTCTCAGAAAGAACATAAACACGTGTGACAGCATGCAGAAAGCAGAAAGAGACAGTAAGGAATCAGTAGAAACCCTAGGTATCGAAAAATACATAGAATCATTGGTAAAACAATCAAGAGTCAGAGCAAAGTAAAAGAAATCATAGTAGAGCAAGTAAAAAAGAAAATTAAAGAAACCCTAAGTTTTAATAAGAAGAACAATTTGAAAACAAAATCGGCAAAAATGTGGAAAAAACATAGCAATCATAGAAAATAACATGTATCTGAAGTAGATCTTAAAGAGAAACAAAGTAGAAAAAACTCGGAAACATAGGGTTTCAGAGAAAACCCTAGAAAAATGAGAAAGGCCTAGAACAGACTGGTCCTGAGTTAGAGACTGACTCACAAGGCTAAGACTCGCTGGAGGGATGCCGGAAATGGCCATAAAACTCAAGTCGGAGGACCTCTAAACTTCAAGGTCCGTCTCCGGATCTTTGAATAAAGAGAGGATGCCATGATTTCCGGTGAAACAAGGTCGGAGGTTGGCCGGAGAAGGCTAGGGTTTCGAGGTGGTTGAGAGAATTTGGGAGGCAAAGAGGATTCAAACGCGGCTAGTGAACGAGAATGAGGGGGTTAGGGTTGGGTTTTGGTTTAATTAGGAAAGGGGAAACGTGGGCTGTTGATTAAAGATAATCAGCGCCCATGATTTAAAGTTGGGGATATGGGTAGGTTAGTTGGTATGGTTTGAATCGGTATTTTATGAAATTGGGTCGGGGATTGGGTTTAATGTGGGGGCTGAAATTGGGCTAAAATTGAAATTAAAAGGGGCTGCAATTTAAATAGCCATGTTCCCATTTTAATTTTATAAAAATAGTAAATGATGTTCAAAATCAAATTAAAAATACTAATTTAATAAAAAATGCATAATTATTAATTTAAAAATATTAGAAATGATTTTTTTATAAAGTGTCATTAAATCGAGAAAAATTTTAGTTTAAAAATACCAAAATGGACTTGTAAATTTATGCAAAAATCATGTAAATTATATTTTGATACAAATGTGAGCATGAAATAAATTATCCACCAAAATGGCGAATTTTGGGAATAATTATTAAATTTTATAGTGCAAAATAGGCCATAAATTGTCTTCAAAAATGTCAAAAATCTTTGGGGTGCTTAGGTATGCACAAATAAACTATTTTGAAAGTATTTTGAGCATAAAAAATACATAGGGAAAAATTTGGTATCAACAACATCGAAAAGTAAAGAAGTAATAAGCAAGTAAAGGTGGGAGGGGGGAACATGTTGCTGGGGTATACCTATATTAAAAGTAAATCCAGAGTAACAGTTTAAGGCATCTTAGAATTCACAGCAAAAACAAAAGAATCTAATATCCAAACTAAACACAATTGTATCAATAATTGTTGTGGCGCGCAATCCGATCCCAATAAATATAACAACAATGTTACGGTGTACAACCCGATCCATATCATTTATCATTGTTTAGGTGTGTAAACGGATCCCAATATATCGTTGCTGTGGCGTGCAATCCAATTCACATATAATATTATTGCGGCGTGCAAACTGATCCACATATAATGTTGGTGCTGTATGCAACCCGATCCACATATAATATTGTTGCGGCGTGCAACCCGATCAACATATAATATTCACAATCATAACGAGATTCTCGATAAGGGATCAATAAGGTCTACACTATCCTGACAAGTGATTCGACAATATAAGTAATTTCGTGCCGAAAAAGGAGAAACAACTATAACCAAACTTGTTACAACATCTAACTACCTCAGCTATAACCAAACTTGTTGCAACATCTAACTACCTCAGCTATAACCAAACTTGTTCCAACATCTAACTACCTCACATATAACTATAATCCTTACCCCAGCACAAAGAATCATCAACATAAGCATCCGTAATGTCAATTAAGAATACAATTAAAGGGAACCACAACTCAATAATAGCCCAGTAAGGGGGCAACATAATGATCTCTCGTCTTTCTCACTTTTACTTCACAATTCACTTCACAACTTGAGTCAATGCTCTAGAGGTTCAATTATCACTTATACTTTCACAATTTGTTATACATCTTGAGTCAATTATCCTCGATGTTCATAGGTTACAATTCATTCCACAAGCTTTATACAACAATAGAAACCTTTAGCAAGGCATGAAAAATACAATGAAGTCATGGAAATCACAATATAAGACTCACGGTAATGCTCGACACCAACGTATAGATACTCTTCATAATGTCTATATGTCATACTCAACAAGAAACAAATAGCAAATATGATACAACTCCTAATCTCTCAAGCTAAGGTTAGACCAAACACTTACCTCGATGTCACGTTCACAATTCACATTCAAATTATAGCTTTACCGTTTGATTTAACCACTAATTCGCTCGATCTAGCCACCCGTTACTTAATTACATCAATAAACGCCAAATGAATCAATTCGAATGAATAAAACTGAGTTTTCCAACATTTTACCCAAAAAGTCAAAAATTGCCCCCGGGCACACATGGTGAGAACCCAAGGTTCGAAACAAAACCGGATTACCCATTCACCTATGAACTTAAATATATAATTTTTTTTAAATTGAACCTCCAATAGATTTCCAAATCACCAATTCTTAAAAACTCTAGGTTCTACCTAAAACACCTAATTTTCCCCACGAAAAGCATAGATTTTGAGTTGAAATCATGTTACAAGATGTTAGTGATTAAAGGGAACTAGCAAAAATTGACTTACAATTGACTGGAAGGAAGCGTTGTTCTTGAAATATCGCCCTAGGGAGTTTTTTATTTGAAAAAATGTGAAAAGGGTTTTTTCGGTTAAGTATAAAATGTTGCAGGCTACAATTACGGGAATTGCGAAGGGAGTTTGGGAAATATGAACTAGAAATTACGAAAGGAGGTTGGGAAATTAGAACTAGGAATTGCGAAAGGAGGTTGGGAAATCTGAAGCCCGTTGGCCTGCAATTCCTTAAGTCTAAAATTTCACCTCGTTGCCTATAAAAAACTCACCAGAGCCCTCATGGCTCCAAACCAAACATGCACACAACCCTAATAATATCATACAGACTCACTCATTCTTTCAATGGCCTCTAATCTACGAACCAAGTCTTTCTGACGAGGCACCAGCTTTCTTTTTTGATCCCTGAGGAGCATTTCCTTTCACTGAGGAATGGGCGGATGCCTTAACATAGGCGGATGTGGGCACAGAAAGAATAGATTCAGGTGCTCCTGAGTCAAGAGATTCTTCTCCCTAAGTAGCATTCTTGTAAGTACAGAAGGAATTCTCCTATCACTAAAATAACATCAACAACTATGAAATTAGCATCAAAATTGGGAAAGTTTCTCAAGACGTCAAATTTTCAATTTTCTCAATAACTATATCATTCTTGTCAAACGGATTACAGTTCTTACCAATCTTCACAGAATTATCTTAAATCACATATAAGACATGTGTTGGGCAACCGAACAAAAATACGAGACCATGTTCTAATCAAAATTCATTTTCAAATCCTTTAAAAAAATTTAGAAAATAAATTTCATTAAAAATTTATTTCTCGGGCTTGGACCTCAAAATTGGATTCCATGCAAACACCCAAGTCCCATATTTTCCTACAGACCCTCAAGGAGTGTCAAATCACGGGTCTAGGTCTGTTTACCCAAAATGATGACTGAAGTCAAATTAATTCATTATATAGTTAAAATTTATTATTTATTAGAGATTTTCACATATAAGCTTTCTGGCTACACAGCTAGACTTTGCAAGAAAATTGAGATGATGCTAAAAGAGGTTTTGAGGCCTCTACATGCAAAGTTTTATTTTAAAACAAGTGATGACCCGTTCTCCACCTCTAAAACAACTAGTCATCTTTGAACGGACAAAAGAAGGAAGTACCTGTGTCGGGAAAAAGATGGGGATAACGACTATGTATATCAGACTCGGACTCCCAAATCGATGCCTCTGGAGGCTAACCTCTCCACTGAATACGAATATAAGGAAAACTCTTCAATCTCAACTGACGGACTGTCGGTCTAGAATAAATACATGCTCCTCCTCTTAGGACAAGTCCTTGTCTAACTGAATTGTGCTGAAATATAACACGTAGTATGGATCGTCGTGATGCATACGAGGCATGGACACATGAAACAGTGGATGCACGGTTGATAATCTCGATGGCAACGCAAGTCTATAAGCCACCTCTCGTACTCGATCAAGAATCTCAAACGGTCCAATGAAACTAGGGCTAAGCTTTTCCTTCTTCCCCAATATCATCACGCCCTTCATAGGAGACACTCGAAACAATACTCGCTCAGCAACCATGAATGCCAAATCACAAACCTTGCGGTCGGCATAATTCTCTTGCGTGGACTGAGCTGTATAAAGCTTATCGCGAATAATCCTAACCTTGTCCAAGGAATCCTAAACTAGATCCGTACCCAACATTCGAGTGTCTCCTGTCTCAAACCATCCAACCGGCGACCCACACTCTACCATACAAAGGCTCATACGGAGCCATATGGATACTCGAGCGGAAGTTGTTGTTGTAGGCAAATACTACTAAAGGCAAAAGCTGATCCAACTAGCCTCCACTGTCAGTGGCATGATCTTGGAGCATATCCATTACAATCTTAGTCCAATTGGACTGCCCGTCCGTCTAAGGATGAAATGCTATGCTCAACTCATACCTTGATCTAAAATGATAGACACGGGCACACCATGAAGTCCAACCGTGTGTAAATCTCAACTAATCTCTCGAAAGAATAGGCCACAGGAATTAAATCAGCTAACTTGGTCAGCCTATCAACAATAACCCACACTGCATCGAACATCCTTTAAGTCTGTGAGAGTCCAACAACGAAATCCATAGTGATTCGCTCCCTCTTCCACTCAGGAAGCTCAATCTTCTAAAATAAACCACCGAACCTCTGATGCTCACACTTAACATGTAGACAATTCAAACATCGAGCCATATATGCAATGATATCCTTATTTATTCTCCGCCACAAATAATGCTGCTAAAAATATTGATATATCTTTGGGGCACCTGGATGAATATAGTACAGCGAACTATGGGCCTCCTCTAAAATCAACTCTTGGAGCCCATGCACAATAGACACACAAACTCGACCCTGCAATCTCAAGACTCCATCATCACCTAAGGTAACCTGTTTTGCACCTCCATACTGCACTGTGTCTTTTAGGACACATAAATGAGGATCATCACACTGCTGATCTCGGATACGCTCCATTAATGAAGAACGAGCGGCTGTGTAGGCTACCACACGACTATACTGAGATACATCCAACATCACGAATTATTGGCGAAGGCCTGAACATCCAAAGCAAGCAGTCTCTCACCGACCGCAATATAAGAAAAAGTGTCCATACTGGCTGACTTCCTACTAAAAATATCGGCCACCATATTGCCCTTTTCCGGATAATATAAGGTAGTGATATCATAGTTATTCAATAAATCCAACCACCTCCTTTGCCTCGAATTCAACTCCTTTTTCTTGAACAAATATAATAGACTCTTATGATCCATGAACACCTCACGTGCCACGCCATAGAAATAATGCCTCCAAATCTTCAACGCGTGAAAAATGGTTATTAAATCTAAGTCATGAACTGGATAGTTATTCTCATGAATCTTTAACTGCCACAAAGCATAAACAATGAATTTTCCATCCTACATCAACACTTCACCAAGTCCAATATGAGATGCACCACAATAAATCATATAAGTCCCTGGACCTGTGGGCAAAACCAACATCAGTGTCATAGTTAAAGCTGTCTTAAGCTTCTGAAAGCTCGCCTCACACCGATACGACCACCTAAACTGGGCACCTTTCCGGGTCAACCTGGTTATTAGGGCTGCGATAGATGATAACCCCGTCAACAAACCGACGACAGTAGCCTGCAAATCCTAAGAAACTCTGAATATCTGTAGCTGATACTGGTCTAGGCAAGCTCTTGACTACCTCATTTTCTTCAAATCAGCCTGAATACCCTCTGATAATACAACATGACACATGAATGCAACTAAACTAAACCATAACTCACATTTTAAAAATGTAGTATACAATTGACTACCTTTCAAGATTTGAATAACCACTCTAAGATACTCCTCGTGCTCCTCCCGGCTGCAGAAATATCTAAATATAATCAATGAAGACTATCATGAATAAATCCAAATAAGGCATAAACACTCGGTTCATCAAATCTATTAAAGATAATGGGCATTTGTAACCTGAATGACATTGCCAGGAACTCATACTGCCTGTACCGAGTACGAAAAGCTATCTTAGGGATATCGGAGGCCCTACTCCTCAACTAATAGTAGCCAGATCTCAAGTAAATTATAAAATAACTTGGCACCCTATAGATGATAAAAAAATCATCAATCATTGGCAATGGATACTTATTCTTGATTGTAACCTTGTTGAACTAACAGTAATCAATATACATTATCATCGATCCATCCTTCTTCATAACAAACAACATCGGCGCATCCCAAGGCGAAACACTCACCCTAATAAAACCATTATCAACCAAGTCTTAGAACTGCTCCTTTATCTTTATCAACTCAGGCGGGGCAATTTGATATGGCAGAATAGAAATGGGCTGAGTGCCCGGTTCTAAATCAATGCCAAAATAAATGTTCCAGTTTGGCAGCATACCTGGCAGGTAAAAAGGGAACACCTCAACAAACTCGTGAACATCAGGCACAAAATCAATAGAAGGAACCTCATCACTAGAATCACAAACATATGCCAAATAGGCCAAACACCCCTTCTTGAACATACTTTGAGCCTTCACATAGGAGATAACATTACGAGTAGAATGACCAGAAGTCCATCTCCACTCTAAATGAGGTAAACTAGGAAGGGCTACTGTCAGAGTCATAGCATGACAGTCCAAGATAGCATGGTAAATTGATAAACTAGTCCATCCCTAATATAACACACAAATCATCCATGTCCAGAAGATGCAAATCTCCGCGAATCTCCAGACCTCCAATACTTACTATACATGAACAATGAATGCGATCCTCCACAATAGAATCAACAACAGATGTGGACACATCCATCGGGACACTCAAAGAATCTCTAGGCATGACCAGATACGACACAAAATAAAACTGAAGCTTCTCTGCCGCAAAGCAACACAGTACATATGTGCGAGCACATGATTTTTGCCTCATGAGGACTACTCCTAAATAAATCAAAATGAATCTCCCAAGTGGTGACTTGAATTAAATAAATAAATCCTGTTTTGATTGTCCTTTAATTGGAAAAACTCCCTTGCACCCTGACGAGCGGGCCAAAAGGAGATGTGACAACATGCACCTCCACCTCTAATACCTTTACCTCTACCTTTAGCATCTCTACTTCCACCTTTATTACCTTTGCCTCTACCTCTAATACCTCTATCTCCACCTCTATCTAACTGATCAGGCTCGACGAGTCCCTCAATGAACCTCCTCACTCTCTCTCACCGTGGGACGTATGATAAGAACATGATGAGCCATGTCAATGAATCTGATCTTACACTGAGTAACAATTATAGAATCCTACTAGAGACACTCATACTGCCTCTGATAGACCTCTCTCTGAGTGATGGGGAGAAACTTCTCCAGAAATAGCCTCGCGAATTATTCTCAAGTCAAAGTTGAAGCCCTAACTTGCATAGCACTTCAATAATCCCTCCAATAGGTCTTGGTGGATCAAGACAAGTGAAAAGTAGAAAAATCAAGCCCATTTGTCTCCACGATCCCCATGTTCATGAGAACCTCAGGACAACTGTCTAGATAAACTTCTAGATCATCAGAAGATGCACTGCTATAAGTAGTAGTGAAGAACTTGGTGATACTTGTCCAACCTCCTCAAAACCCCCGACGATGTAGTTGATCTATCACTATTCTATGTTGTTGTTCGGTTGAAAAAGAAGAACGTGACCTCGCCTTTGCGTAAGGAAAAGAGTAGGGGTTTCAATTTAGCACTGAGAGAACAAACTCTCACGACAAGAAAGAATAGATGTGAAGTTTTTCCTAACTATGTATCATCTAGGGGATATATATAGATGCCTCTATTCTGATCCCTCAGACTCTACTAAGTTTGTGTGTGAATTATAAGACCCATGTAACCTAGATCTCTGATACCAACTTGTCACGAGCCGGACTATCAACCCTCAAGAGTCGTGATGGAACCAACTAATACGAGCTAGACAAGCTAATTATTTGCACAAGTTACCTTTTTACTCATTTTATATTCATTACAAATTGCAAAGTAATATCAATTAACCAGCAAAATTTAACATAAGCGGGGGAAAAGGCAATAATCTATCATAACAAGAATCCAATACAAGTGTTTGGATCTCGACTACACAGAACTGGTGTCACATCTTCATAGACGGCCTAAGAACACTTTAAATAAAGGTTTGAAAGAAATAAATACAACATTGTCTCTGGAAATGCATGAAAGAAACATGAATAGTAGATGGAATGAGATGCCAAGACCTATGGACGCCTACATGACTACCTCGGGTCGCCTGATGAACAAGAATCAGCAAGCTCACAACAGTTCGAAGTATACAATATTGGGGTCTGCACAAAAGAGTGCATACTGTAGTATCGAGACATCGAACCCCATGTGCTGGTAAGTGTCTAGTCTAACCTCGGCAGAGTAGTGACGAGGCTAAGACCAGACTAAAAAATAATCCTATGTAGTTATATAATATAGATCGGAAAATAAAGTAGGCATAAGCATGCAAAGGTAGGAGGGGGAAACATGTTGCAGGGGTATGCCAGTATTAACAGTAAATCCAGAGTAACTGTCTAAGGGGAGCTTAGAATTTTTCACACCTCCTTTTTCACTATACACCCCCGCAAAAGGGGCGTAAAGGCGTTTTTCCAAATAAAGGACAATCGTAATGAGATTTATTTATTATTTATTCAAATTCACCACTTGGGAGATTAATGGTGTCCCAAGTCACCGATTCAATCCCGAACCGAGGAAAAAGATGACTCTGTTCATAGTCTGCGAACCAGAAATCTGGATAAGGAATTATGTTAACCCGGGAGAAGGTGTTAGGCATTCCCGGGTTCCATGGTTAAAGCACCGTCGCTCAACTATTGCATTTAGATTTTAACTGATTTTATTACATGTAGAGCCTATGTGCCAATTTTACTTTTGCTGCTTTTACTTATATATTTACTTGAGAAAGTGAACGTTATTTTAAAATGTGTTTTCAGATTGCGCCGCATCAAATGAATATGCAATCCTAGACACACTCTATTTAACATTTTAGGATTTGGATTTGTGCCGCATAAAATGCCCACTCGTATTTAGGAATGTAGTTTATTAAAGTCGCGCCTAATAGAGTGTAACGCATTTTAATCTTTTGGGAGGGCCGTAAAATTCGCTAAAACGCCCTTCCGATTTTTTAAATATTTTTTAAAACCTTTATTGATGGCCCGTAATATTGCATTTTTATTGGGGGAGGCATGTCCTATTTTTATTTTAAAGGGCACAACTAAAAGCAACTATGTTTTCTATTTTCGTTTTTGTCTCTAATAATAAAAGAAAGATCCTAATTTATTATATTTAAAATCCGAGCATTAAATTCAAGTCCGGGTCCAAACAAAGGGACGAATCTTTTAGTTTAAAACCCGCTACTCAATTCAAAACCCGAATTCCAAATATCAATTAAAAATCAACGAGAAGAATTAAAGGGCTGGGCCCAGAAACAGGCCCAATGATTTCAATCCGAAGAACTGGGGCAGCGGGAAGTCGAGAATTCGAATCCCTGAACCGTGAAACAAGAAACAATTCATCCATGACTTGTAGCTTATTTTAATCCATACAGATAATATGGACACAATGAGAAGCGAATGGTACAGTTCACATTATTAACTGTAGCTTTTCTAAAATCAATTAATCATACTCAACAGTTGTCATGACTTGATGATTTTAAACCTTTAACTGTCAAATATTTACAAGGGATATGTGAACTACTTATTTTGACTAAAATTACCCAAGTAGGATATTTCCTATTTGAAACCAAATGAGATTAATTCTACCTCTAATTGATCAATACTTAACTCATGGAGACGATTTGATGCAAATTAAATCACAATGATGGAGTGGAACAGTTTACTTAAGTCAAAAATCTTAAGAGGCATGTTGAGCTTTGACTACTAGAAATTCATCACTATACTAATAGGGACCAAACATTTCATACAGCTCATACATTTTGCTACAACTAACAATATACCAGAACAAATTCATCTGGAATATAATAAGGACCAAATAGTTCAAATCAGCCCAATTCAAACATTCAAATTTGCTTAAACAGTTCAATTATACTAAAACTACTAAACTAGACATCAGCAAATAAGTTCTTCATTATTTGGCGTCAAATGTTTTCATACAGGTTAGTAAAACTCCAAAATCCGTAGGGACATCGGAAAAGTACCTGGAATGTGAACCAAATATGAAAGAAGAGGTCAGTAATAGTAGTAATTCCACCAGTAATTCGGGAATCAGTTTATAACCCAACAACAGTCAACGAATGAGTAAAGACAACCCAGAAAATGTTCAGCAGTTCAGGATAAGTTGAAACCAAGCAGAATTCAAATAACACCAAGTAGCCAGAATTAAACCCAGCACCAACACAACAATAAAACAACAATCAATTAACTCGAACTAGCAGATCCCATGCACAAATGACTCAAACAACTTGTAAATCTCTATCTCGAGCAGGATCAGATGAGTTCAAGTTACTTTGAGTTCAAAGAAAGCTAAAATATTGAATTAAAAATTAAAATTCAAAAATGCCCTAAGGAAGGCTAATGCAACAGTGATTTTTTAGTTTTATGTTTTTGCTTTTTTTGGTGGACTGGACTTCAAATTACTAATCTGAAAGAAAAGTGGAATAGTTTTTTTTGGGTGGCTTTTCAGCTGAAAAATTCAAGACCCTGCTTAAAACACTATTCAATTCTTTTATACGCAACAAATGAGGGCAAACCTCAGATTTTCAATTTGCACTTTCAGCCCTTGCTTATTTACAGCTTGGTCCCTTAATTTTTAACTTGCTCACCAAGTAAATACTTTCAAAAACTGAAATTTGCACTTGTACCCTACTCTAGAAGCCTCTAGAATACTCTTTTAACCCCAAAAATACTATACTACCCTTAACCCTACCTTGCAATTACTATTTTTCAAGATACTACCCTTTTCCATGGCCAAACTGCCCTTCCAACAGTCTGAAAATTACAAACTAAATCTAACTGACACCAATCTCTCACCCTAGTTATGATTCAACAAAAGTGAACTAATATCAGCTATTCCTAATCAATCTAACCTAAAAATGAACTAATTAACACTAACTATGACTGAAAATACACTAATACTTAACTGAAGCTAAACCAAAATGAATTTCAAATTTAACTTCAAACAAATAGGGAGAAATGAAAACCTAATTACCCTAACGACTAATTAGCACTTAACACATGAGAATTCCAATTATTCCACAATCAAAATTGAACCACAATGAAAATCAATCTAAAATGAATTAAACCTAACCACGGACAACAAATCAAAGAAGAATAATTGATGCTAAAATTTGACTGAAAAACTACAACTATGCTTAGCTGAATAAGCAAATTAAATCAACTAAAATAGGAACTAAAGGACAAAGATATAAAAAACTTACTGCTAACCAATCTTCAAACGAAATATTCAAAATTAACTTCAAGTTAATGTTAAAGGTTCATCTCACAGGCGATAAACCTATAACATTAACCTGAGCTAACTCGTCTCGGCAAATCTATATAATAGCCCGACAATGCATGAATTCCAGATGTGGAATTGAAGTTTTACCAATGATGCTTGAGGGGTTTTGGTTAAGAAATTATCACGAGGGTGAGTAATAGACAGCGTGGTAAGAATTTGGGACCGTTTGGACGATGTGACGTCTTGGACAGATTCTTTGAACTAAGATTCGAGAAGCTAGGGTCCGATTTGAGGGAAACTACGGGTACTATTGTAAAGAGGAGTGTAAGGAGAACGAAGGATGTAAGTTTGGTTGCATTTGGTGACCGGCGCTGCCGTGGATGGCACAGGCGGCGTCCATAGACTTAGATTTTTGAATAGTTTTGCTAGATTTTGGATAAAACCAAGATTAGATTCGGAAAAGGGAGAACAAAAGGGTGTTATAATGTAATTTTTGACGGAAAAGGAGCATCTCCTACGGCGGCGGCGATTTCCGACCGGCGACGGACGGTGGAGGAACTGGGAGTACGAAGAAAATGAAGTTGGTCTAGGGTTACTGATGGATTTTCAGATAGTTTTATCTAATGTCTGAGATTAGTTCGTGGCCCTTGGATTATGAGAAATGAATGGCTGGGTATTACTGAGCATTTAATTAACTCAAAACGACGTAGTATTTGTCTTATACTATGTCGTTTTGTTTGTCTTGGTGTGCATGGTCATTTGGACCAGGTGTTTTTAAATTTGGGCCTGGGTTGGGCGTAGAATGGATTGTTCTACGTTTTGGCTAGCCAATTTTGGCCAAATTTCGGGTATTAAGGAAATTTACCCTTTTTTATTTTTCATTCTCTTTCGGTCCTCAATTTGTATTTTATATATTTTGATAAAAATGCAAGAAATTAAAATAAAACCTAATTTATTTCTAAAACTAAGCTAACTAACTTATAAAATTGTTTAAATAAAATTAGTTTATGACCAATTTAATAATTAATAACTAAAATGCAAAAATGGGCTATTTTTGTGATTTTCATGTATTGTTATAAGAAAATTTAACCCCTAAAGAAAAATTATTTTGTTTGAATTTTTGGAAATTACTCATATATAGGGCAAAATCACGTGTTCACAGCTGCCCATCTTTGCTAAAAAACACGAAGAATTTTTGTGCAATTATAAGTAAGCAAGTACGAGCGAGTTTTTCCCCTTCAAATATTCCGTTGTGAAGAATTTTTAAAAGTTTGACCACACCCTGCTTCAGAGGCTGCCTACATATCCTGGACTAAAGACGAATCGGGTAAGTATACTTCGTGAGTGTCTGGTAGCTAGAACTATCGGGACATGTGATTTCACTGCGATTGCAGCTTCTACTGCTCGCTGACCTTCTTTATTACACAGTGTCAACAATAAAAGAAGCTAGCCTAAACTATGAACTACGAATTATAGAAATCCTATCTAAATTCTTCAAACTTGTTCTTGTACTTCCTTGTTGTCTTTTGGTCTTCAAACTGCTAACTGAGATGTTGTTCCTTCTCTACAAATTGCTGAAGTTGAATAAACTTGAACTTGAATGTATTCCTCTGTTATCCAGGCAGGCTCCTGACTTCATAAAAATAGACAAAACAAAGAAAACTTTCTGCCCCAGTTTGGGAACTGGGCACATGCTACCGGATATTAATAAGAATTTTGACTAAAACTTGACTCGAAATACCTCTTTTACACAAGTGGGCTCATGATTTCTGAAACAAGAATTGTACACCTTCGTTCTTCAGGCAGGCTCCTGAGTTCGACTACAACTTAAGATTTAACACCTCCATTCTTCAGGCGGGCTTCTGACTTCAACTATTTAAAAATTTAACACCTCCATTCTCCAGGAGGGCTCCTGATTTCAACTACTTAAAAATTTAACACCTCCATTCTTCCGGCGGGCTCCTGATTTCAATTACTTAAAAATTCACCTCCATTCTCCAGGCGGGCTCCTAATTTCGATTACTTAAAACTTTAACACCTCCATTCTCCAGGCGGATCCTGATTTCAACCACTTAAAAATTTAACACCTCCATTCTCCATGCAGGCTCCTAACTGCTTAAATTTGAATTGTATGTCTCTATTCTCTAGGTTGACTCCTGACTTCAAATTAGGCAAAGAAATTGGCTGAAAACTACAAATTGAATTGTATCACCACTGTTTTTCAGGCGGGCTCTTGATTGCTGAAGTTTGGCCTGCATGCCTCTGTTCTCCAGGCGGACTCCTGACAACTGAAATTGAAAATACATGTCTCTGTTCTTCAAGAAGACTCCTGACTACTGAAATTTGAAATATATGTCTCTGTTCTCCAGGCGGACTCCTGATTTCAAAAATTTAGATTGTACGTCTCTGTTCTTCAGGCGAACTCCTGACTACCGAATTTGAAATATATGTCTCTGTTCCAGGCGGACTCCTGACTTCAAAATAGACAAGGAAGTTGATTGAAAATTAAAAATGGATTGTGTCACCTCTGTTCTTCAAGCGGGCTCCTGACTGCTGAAATTTAAATTATATGGCTCTATTCTCCAGGCGGGCTCCTGACTACTGAAAGTAAACTGTATGCCTCTGTTGTTCAGGCGGGCTCCGACTATTGAAATTGAAATATATGTCTTTGTTCTTCAGGCGGACTCCTGACTGCTGAAATATGAATTGTATGCCGCTATTCTTTAGGCGGGCTCTTGACTACTCATTGGAATTGTATTCCTCTATTATCCAGGCGGCCTCCTGATTATAGAAATAGATAAAACAAAGAAAACTTTCTGCTCCAGTTTGGAAACTGGAGCTTGTTACCACATACCAATGAGAATAGAAAACTAAAACTTCAATTGCGATGAGACTGAAGTGTGACCTTAAAATATAAAGGATGAACTGTATGCCTCTATTATCAGGGTGGGCTCCCAACTTCAACACTTAAAACTGAAAGACAAAAATGTATGCCTCTATTATCAGGGCGGGCTACCCACTTCAACACTTAAAAATTTTACTCTAAAATGCGAAACTGAAACAACTTACCTCTTTCTATGCTACTCCTCATTTTTGTATTTCAACCATGCCACACTTGCGGTTAAACTTGATTTATACCTGCTCTTACCTCACGAAGAATTCCTTTTGACAAACAATTTTATGCCCTTGTCCCAATCACCAAAAATTTATTAGTTTAAAAATGGTGGTTAGTTGATGGCATTCTTACTGCACCGTCCTTCCGCTGCCTTGCTTTATATTGGCTGACTTCCTCTAAACTTCCTGACTTTCAAACTAACTTCCGCATTTCCCCAATTTTCGACAATCTAAATGCTTTAGTACCCATACAATTGTTTTACCTTTCTGGCACTTTTGCCTCAACCTTCACGTTTCTCACAACATTTCTCAAATATTCTGTCGATGGAACTTGCGGTGTCTTTCCCTATTCCATTCTACATCACATTGTTGTTGACATGCTCTGACCACATTACGCTTTACTATTTCTGGAAGCCGGTAGTGGGTTTTAAGATCCTCTCCCCTTTGCATTGAACAAAATTGACATTTTAGACAAACAAGCCCCCAAAAAGAATGAAATGCAATGATTTTCTGAGTTAAGGATAAGAAGAATCCAACACCAGATAACTGTAAAAGGGAAAACGAAAAGAAACTTATCTTACCGGAACAGCTGGCACCAATGATCATGACATGCATTTCGGAATAATCGTCCCAACCGATCCAACTAACCAGCTTTCAGTTACCATTCCTCGTTGTCCAGAATTTCCATCGCTTGATTACTTCAACCAAACCTTCCCCTTTCTATCTTACAGTGCCTTGAAACAGTTTCACTAACAAGCCTTTATCAACTTTCCATTTCTCAACTCACTTTTGCCTTAAGGTGCCCGTAAGGGTTTTGACCACTAAGACTCTCTCATTTTATTTTGTTTCAGCTTCTATCGCCTTATGGTGCCCATGAAAGTTTTCACCAATAAGACTCTCTCATTTTTATCTTTTATTTTTCTTGCTTGAGCCAGAGTGTTTCCACTGCCATGAATTACTGCTACCTGCTCGACTTGGCATTTCTTAAAAATTGATCAGAAGGTCTTTCTTTGGACTGTAATATAGGATTTTGGATGGGTTAGAAAGAAGGGGTATAAAAGGCTAAAAAATAGTTTTCGATGGTTAAACTTACAACTTTTGGAATTCAATTTCTCAAAACCATCACAA
The DNA here is from genome assembly GCA_034376525.1 of Nicotiana benthamiana. Classification (NCBI taxonomy): domain Eukaryota; kingdom Viridiplantae; phylum Streptophyta; class Magnoliopsida; order Solanales; family Solanaceae; genus Nicotiana; species Nicotiana benthamiana. Next base: position 14,722,187 of record CM067329.1, on the reverse strand, counting down.
CTTTTGCCCTGGATTCTTGCTTGGGGACTTTCGGGTTTTTAATTAACGTAGTTCACTTTATCTTAATTACCTTTGTTGTGGTTCTTTTTCTTTTCTTTTGTCTTTTTTTCTTTTCTTTGTTTTCATTTTTTCTTTTCTTTATTTTTTTTCTTTTTTTTCTTTTCTTTTCTTTCCTTTTCCTTTCTTTTTTTTTCCTTTCTTTCTTTCCATTTCTCTCTTTTCTTTCCTTTCCTTTCTTTTCTTTTCTTTTCTTTTCTTTTCATTTCTTTTCTTTATGCTCAACACCTGTCTTTCTTAATTGTGCCATTGATTCCGAAAGAGGCGTATGAAAAATCTGTATAGCTCAAAGGGGGTGACGAGGGGTAAAAGTGTTTGGATAGCCGAACAAAATGTCTTTGTCATTTCAATCTTTAAAACATGCCAAATACAAACACATATATTCAGAAATAAAGCATACACAATATCTCTTGACCGCATCAACATTGATGGAAATTTATACACATTTTCCTTCTATGTCTGTCAAATATAATGCACCATTAAACAACACTCTGGTTACTACAAATGGCCCCTGCCAGTTCGGGGTGAATTTTCCTTTTGCTTTAGCCCAATGAGGCAAAATCCGCCTCAGTACTAACTGTCCGACTTCGAACTTCCTCGGGCGCACTTTCTGTTGTATAATCTTGCCATTCTTTGTTGGTACAGTTGACCATAATATATTGATGCCAATCTCTTCTCGTCAATCAAACTTAACTGCTCGAGGAAGCTTTTCCCTCACTCATCATCATCGATCTTAGCTTATGCAATAATTCGCTGAGACAGAATTTCTACCTCTACGGGTATTACTGCCTCAGTGCCATACACTAATGAATAAGGAGTCTTTCCCACCGAAGTACGAACGGTGGTGCGATACCCCAGCATGCATAAGGCAACTTTTCATGCCCCACTATCTTGATCCTTCAACCATTTTTTGCAATATTTTCTTTATATTATTATTAGCTACCTCAACTGCACCATTTGCTTTAGGGCGATATGGCGTAGAATACCTATGGGTAATCATGAAATTCTCACAAGTTTCCTTCATCAGATGACTATTGAGGTTTTCCCCATTGTCTGTAATGATCACTTTCGGCACCCCAAATTGACAAATAATATTCGCATACACGAAATCCACCACAACTTTCTTGGTTACAGACTTGAATGCCTTAGCCTTTACCCACTTTGTAAAATAGTCTATAGCTACATAAATGAACCTGTGCCCGTTAAACGCTGCCGGTTTGATTGGTCTAATAATGTCCATGCCCCATGCGACAAAAGGCCATGGCGCGGACATCGTGTGTAGTTCTGATAGCGGAGAATGAATCAAATCTCCATGCACTTGGCACTGATGGCATTGGCACACAAAACCGATACAATCCCGCTCCATAGTAAGCCAATAATAACTTGCCTGTAGGATCTTATTTGCCAAAACATATCCGCTCATATGCGATCCACAGACTCCCCAATCTAGCTCAGTCATGATAGAGGTAGCTTGCCTTGCGTCCATGCACCTCAACAGTCCGAGATCTAGGGTCTTTTTATATAACACTCCTCCACTAAGAAAAAACTCGCTTTCCAATCGCCGAATTGATCTTTTTTGATCACCGGTGGCCTGTTCCGGGTATACTCCTCTTCTGATATTTTCCATGATGTCATGAAACCACGGCTCGCCGTCAAGCTCCTCTTCTACCATATTACAGTAAGCATGCTAATCACGGACCTGACTTGGAAATGGGTCCACATAAGCCTTATCCGGATGATATAACATGGACGCCAAAGTAACCAAAGCATCGGCTACCTCATCATGAATCCTTGGAATGTGCCTGAACTCTATAGACTGGAACCATTGGCAAAGCTCATTTAAACATTGTCGGTAGAGCATAAGCTTTAGATCCCGCGTTTCCCATTTTCCTTGAATTTGGTGTACCAGTAGGTCCGAGTCACCCATGACCAAGACTTCCTGGACACCCATATCTACAGCGAATCTCAGTCCCAATATGCATGCCTCATATTCTGCCATGTTGTTCGTACAATAGAAACGAAACTGAGCGGTAACTTGGTAATGCTGACTTGTTTAAGAAATGAGTACCGCTCTTATTCCCACGCCTATCATGTTTGCCGCGCCATCAAAGAAAAGTTTCCATCCCAGCCTCTCAACTTGTTCATGTTCTTACATGTGCATCACCTCTTCATCAGGGAAATAAGTTTTCAAAGGTTCATAATCTTCATCGACTGTATTTTTAACCAAATGATCAGTTAATCCCTGTGCTTTCATTGCAGTCCGTGTCACATAGATAATGTCGAACTCTGTAAGCAAGATCTGCCACTTTGCAAGCCTCCATGTGGGTATAGGCTTCTGAAATATACTTCAATAGGTCCAAGAGAGATTTGAGGTAAGTTGTGTAGGACGACAAATAATGTTTCAACTTATGTTCCACCCAAGTTAGGGCACAACACGTCCTCTCCAGCTGAGTATTCTTAACCTCGTATGATGTGAACTTTTTGCTAATATTATATATAGTTTGCTCCTTCCTTCACATAACATCATGCTGCCCTAGTACGCAGCCGAATGAGTTATCCAAAACCATCAGATACAAGATCAAAGGCTTCCCCGGTTCCGGCAGGACCAACATGGGTGGGTTCGACAAATACTCCTTTATCTTATCAAAAGCCCCTTGACATTCATCAATCCATTTGACTGCAACGTCTTTCTTTTACAATTTGAAAATCGACTTACAAGTGGTCGTGAGCTGAGCAACGAACCTACTGATATAATTCAATCTTCCTAACAAACTCATCACCTCAGTTTTGTTTCTTGGAGGCGGCAATTCCTGAATAGCTTGGATCTTCGATGGAATTAGCTCAATACCGTGATGACTGACTATGAACCCCAACAACTTCCTAGATGGCACCCCGTAAGCACATTTTGCAGATTGAGCTTAAGATTGTACCTGCGAAGCCTTTGAAAGAATTTTCTCAAATCTCTGACATGGTAAGAATGCTGTCTAGACTTCAGGATCATATCATCCACGTATACCTCTATTTCTTTATGTATGATATCATGGAATATTGTTGTCATGGCACTCATATAGGTTTCCCCAGCATTTTTCAAGCCGAATGGCATGACCCAGTAACAGTACGTTCCCCACGGTGTGATGAGTGCCATTTTTTCCGCATCTTCCTTATCCATTAGCATCTGATGATAACCGGTGTAACAATCCACATAAGAACCATTATCATGATTGGCACACTTGTCAATCAGTATATGGGTGTTTGGCAATGGAAAATTATCTTTTTGACTCGCCTTGTTAAGATCCTGATAATCGACACACACCCTAGTCTTGCCATCTTTCTTAGTCATATGCACAACATTAGCTAACCAAGTGGGATATCGTGTAACCCAAAATGACCCTTGCATCAAAATGCTTGGTAATCTCTTCTTTGATTTTCACACTTATGTCTGTCTTTAACTTTCTCAACTTCTGCTTGACAGGAGGGAGTGCCAGATCAATGGGCAATTTGTGAACCACTAAATTGTTGCTTTGACCCGGCATATCATGGTATGACCATGCAAAAGGATCCTTGTATAACCAGTGCTTTAATTATCTCTTTCTTGAGTTGTGGCTGCAGATGAACACTTACTTTGGTTTACTGCACGTAATCTTGGTCCCCTTAAATTAACTGCTTCAGTGTCATTTAGGTTAGGTTTGGGCTTTTCTTCAAAATGACTTAATTCCTTACTAATTTCCTCATAGGCCTCATCATCGTCACATTCCACTTCGTCATCACACTCGATTTCTTGTATTATTATTTCTGAGTTAGATCGGCTTATAGAATTGGGCGAAGATTCCTCATGCATGTCATGTCATTGATATCAGCATAAAAAGAACTGTACAGAAAGGAAAATAAAGAAATTAAAAATTGAAACGGAATTAGGAATAAAGAAAGGAGGGAAATTGCATTTCATTAAATGTAAAGATAATAGGGTTTTAACTCATTCAAACGGACGGAACATAACAACTGAATTGCAAACCCTAGAATAATCTAGGTGAACAAAATGAAAATAAAACCCACTACCACGACTCCCTCCGGACTGGAAGAAGAGTAGCTTCCCAATTGTTTATATTAGCACATGGTCCGATGTATTGGATATCTGCTTTGCTTGAACCTTTCCGTGCCTCAACCATGTTCACCTCAGCAAATACCTTCTCGAACACTTTATCCATATTCCCCTCTGAACCAATCAATAGACCCGACACCTTTGTCAAATGCTGCTTTTTGTCACCCGGCCTTACGAAGGACGTGGACCGGCGTGGAATTAGTTTGGGAAGAACCCAAGCTTTCTTTTTCAACTTAAGAGTCATTCTGACATCTCCTGTTGTTGCCTTGAACCCTAACCCGAAGGTGTCCAGATTCTTACTCAAGGAAACAGGTTGAACAATACCCTGAAGCTTAGCACCAAGAACTTTTCCTGGCACGAACCCATTACCCAACATCGCTAAAACAATTATTGAGGTCGCAGCCGCTACCCCTGGACGTTGAATGCTTTTACCTTCGGGCACTCGGTTCACCGGAATTGCATCGAAGACTTGATAAACCCATGGCCCCTTATCATCATCAGTTTCTATAGAGGGCACAATGGCATCACTTACAATGCATGTGTGATCTTCCCCATGTAACACAATATCTTCTCTGTCCCACCCGAACTTGACCATTTGGTGTAATGTGGAGGGAGCTGTCTTGGCTACATGGATCCATGGTCGACCCGACAAAAGATTATAAGAAACTGCAGTGTCCACCACTGGAAATTCCATAGTGAATTCGACTGGACCAATAGTAAGTTCGAGTGTAATATCCCCTACCGTGTCTGTTCCTCCTCCCTCAAACCCTCGAACACAAACACTATTTTTTTGTATCCTATCATCATCAATCTTCAATTGGTTCAGCGTAGACAACGATCAAATATTGGCACTAGACCAGTTATCGATCAACACCTGAGTCACCTTTGAATCTTCACACTTGACTGTTAAGTAAAGAGCCTTACTGTGTTCCCTGCCCTCCACGGGCATTTCATCATCCAAAAATGTTATCATGTTCACCTCGAATATTTTGTTCGCAATTGTTTCCAGATGGTTGACCAAAATTTTATCACGGACATGACCTTCATTCAATATTTTCATCAAAGCTCGGCGATGCTCGTCCGATTGGATCAATAATAATAACAATGAGATCTGTGCCAGAGTTTTTCTTAATTGTTCCACAATAGAATAATTCTGTGACTTCATCTTTTTCTTAAATTATTCCGCCTCTTCTTCTGTCACTGCCTTCTTGGCTAGCGCTAGATTATCTTTAGCGCCCTTAGCTTTTCTCAACTCTTCGAGGGCAAAACAGTTCCCTGATCAAGATAGACCTTATGCTTCACAACTCTCTTCCTCAATTTCTTTTCCCTTGTATGTTACTACCACCTTCTTATATTTCCATAGCACGTCTTTGCTATTGACCATGCGTAGTTGGGCTAACAGATTTATGATGACCGGTTCTACGCAGGCCCCTTTCACAACAACCACGGGTGCAGGTGATGCCCCTGGTACCACTAACTTGGATGGCTTTGTCTTTTTTGCATCAAGAAATGGCCCTTTCCCTATCACCACCACCGGCTTGTCTTTCATCCTTTCTGGCTGAATTGCTGGAGTTACCTCAACTGCCTTTTCTTTCTCATTGGCTTCAACATTGGGAGGTCTTTTTAGACTCTGCTCCTTTTTGTATCAGTTCAATCATGCTCATCTCGTGATGCTTGGCAATGGGTTTTGGTTGATATTTTGCGCCTCCGGAGACTGTACATCGATACGGCGATTGTCCATATGTTCCTGTGCTGCATTTTCAATTTCAAGCACTTCTTTGCATTGTGCCCAAACATCCCTAAGAAAATTCACATCTAACATAATGGTCCAGGTTTGGGGGAGGGGGATTTGGCACTTTGGGTTCGATTAGGGTCAACATTCCAAGCTGTTTCAATCTGTGAAAGAGAGTGTTATAAGATTCTCCCAACAGAGTGAATGTTTTTCTGTTCGGGCCCTTCTCATTTCTAAAAGATTGATTTGGACGAAAGCCAGTTCCTGCTATTTTAACTAATGGGAGGTGGATAGGTGTTTTGTGGAGGTGGATATGTGTTTTGGGGAGCAGGCGTACGCCATTGCTGGTGCGCCGGAGACTGGGTGCATGTTCGGGCGTGGTGGACAAAAAGTGTGGTTCAGGTGGTGGATACTTATAATGTGGTACGATATATGGGGTATATGGATAATTTGGGTTGTTAGGTCTGGGTTCGTTATAGTAAGGTGGAGGGTTGTGAGGCCTGGACCGTGTACTAGCTTCAACCGTTGCAACTTCTTCTTTCTTCTTGTTTTCGAGCACACCACCAGTACCGCTTTAGATGGCCTTCGTGGTTGCTTTCAATGCCGAATAACTCAAGTTGTTGTTGGATTTCAATCCTTCTTCGATCATGTCTCCCATTTTTACAACTTCATTGAATGAATTTCCAACAGATGTCACTAGATGAGCAAAATAGGTAGGTTCCAATGTTTGCTAGAAGCAATCTACCATCTCGCTCTCCCTCATCAAAGGGTCAACCCTGGCTTCTTGTTCCCTCTTGCAGAAACCAAATTCTCTAAAACTTTCTGCGTGGTTCTTTTCCAACTTCAACAACGACAAACGATCGGGGACTATATCAAGGTTGTATTGGAAATTGCTGATGGATGCTTGTTCCAGATCATCCCATGTATGCCATCGACCATGGTCTTGTCTCGTGTACCACTCCAGCGGGGACCCGCTCAAACTTTGCCCAAACTAAGCTATTAGCAGTTCATCTTTTCCTCCAGGCCCTCTCATTTTGCTACAAAAACCTCGAAGGTGAGCCACCGAGTCACTTTGTCCCTCGTACAAATCAATCTTGGCCGTTTTAAACCCTGCGGGCAAATGGATCTCAGGAAAAGGGCATAAATCTTTATAAGCAACAGTGACTTGGTTTCCTACACCGTGCATGTTCCTGAATGATTGATCCAGGCTTTTGACTTTACAGATCACTTCTTCCTGTTCAGCATTCTTGACCGGTTTCTCAACTTCTCTCGGGATCTCAAATTGGGGTGTGTAAGGAAATGGCTCAGGAGCTTTAAAGGTGGGCTCAGGAAGATAATATGGGGTGTCATGTGCTTGAATTAGTGGCTCACAAGAGGATCTATATAATGCGGCTGGGGGAGGTGCCACAAAGACTTGAACCATGGGTGGTGGAGGGTTCCATTTGGGTGGTGGAGATGGAGGAGCATATACCGTGGTACCATAACCCTGAGTGAGATAGGGAAAGCTGAAGATGCGTGGGGAGTGGTGGGCTCTGAATCCTGAGCTAAAGGTCGGATATAGGCTGGGTTGGCAGGGTATGATGGTGTTGGGTTCCCCTGAGACTATGCCCGATGCATTTCGGCCATTTGTGCTTTTAGTTTCCTCATTTCTTCTTTCATAGCACCCACATCTATTACTTCAGCTTCATTTATGGGATCCATAATACTGATGTCTACATCTTGTCCTGTCATATATGCTTTATGTTTTTACCGGGTGTTGTACGGATGAGTTGCTAGAATGCCAAATCAACTAACCACATGTCTATATTCACACATTTGGACAACAACTTGATTAGTGATTAGGCTTTAACAGATTGGGTAACCGCACGTTGGCATGAATGCACCAATACAGTTACCCATTTATATTATGCTTTTTCTTGACTCCGTGCGTCATCCCGGCTTTTTATTATTTCCGTCACAACTTTCTGTTCATTATCTCTTTTCTCTCTCTTTCTTTCTTTTTCGGTTTCTTATTCTATCCTTTCCTTGTTTTTCAGCTCTTTTATTTCTTTCTCATTCTCTGTTGCTTTTTTCTTTTGTGATTACGGTCAAATACTATGGAGATTGCCTACATATCGTGACCCTGCACGAATCAGACCATGCGTAGTTCTTGAAGATAAAGGCAAAAATAAAGGATAATAATAGTAAAAAAATTTGGAATTTTTAATTTCATTGCTAAAACAAGCTGTTACAAACTAGACACTTCATGCAGGATGATCATAACATATGCAAAACAAAAACAAACTCCAAGACTACATTATTCTTGCTATGAAAAAACAACGAAAGACACAATCAAAAGGTGGAAAACTACAGAAATGGACTATGCATATTCTAAAGCCTCAAACTTAGGTGTCCGCGGGGCGTCATTCGGCCTCGACGCGGACCTGGGTTCCAAATCATGTCCAAGCTGCTCTAATTCATCCAAAGTTCATTTACCAAAGTTCACTACGACTGGGACAAAGGTAGTATAAGTCATATCTTCAAATGCCTGGCATCTTCTCAAAATGGCACGAGCAATGGCTCTGATCCAGTCTTTGACTCGCTTCTTTTCTATGAGTAGGCGTCTTATCTGATTGCTGCATGTATTTAGGGCCTGCGAATCTTGCAGGTGCTGACTCAGCAAACGTTGCACTTCTACCTCCATCCAGGCCAATATGTTGTAGCAATACCCACTTCCTACTTCAAAGTCTTTAGCCTGCTTAATCATCTTTCCCTTGAGGGCAACCACTTTTCTTTTTAAGTTGTCCACAATTTTCTTGTGATCCCCTTTCAATCGGTCAAAATAGTGACGACGTTCTTCTATTTTTTAGCCCATTGTGATTTGAGCTCTGCCATGATGTTCTCAGATCTTTCCAACTCGTCCCGACACCCATAGATCTTATTTTCCAAACCTTTTATGAGTCTCTCATCTGACCTACTTCTTTATTGATTATTGGCGGTTACCCTCATTTGCTCTATTTAAGCCTTGAGCATCTCATTTTCTTGAGCCACTCTATTCTTTTCACCTTGGTTCGCCGCAGCCTGCACATTATTCGAGAAAGTGAAACTTGCAATCTGTTGCTTCAATTTTCCAATTTCAGTCCGATAGTTCTCTTCCTTTGCCAACCAGCCCCATTGTTCTTGCGAATCGTCCGTAAATTGTTGGACGTGGGCTCTTTTATCAGGTCTCTGAATATGGAACAGTTTTCCGAACCAAGCATTGTATTTCGGATCTACTTCTCCCTTAGCTCATTTTTGAACCATATTCTTTGACTCGAGAAATCTACATTAATTCTATAGCTTTCGAATTTCGTTTTTGGGAAATGTGGCTCCGGGACTTAATTCAATGGCATGCTTGCTTAGATCCTCATCAGTGAGGATTGTGTGAATCCTTCCTAACTGGCGCAATACTCGATGAGGAGCATAGCTGGATACTGCGAACTCCTATCAAAAGAATATGACATTCTTCGGCCTCCATGTGTATTGCTTTGGTATCAGGAAACCATCTAAATGCCCATTCAACTTGATTAGCTGTCAATGACCTCAATCATGCAAACCATGCTTCGACACCTTCAGGGAATTCAACGCCCATCACCCGCTTCTCAAAACCACTGATGCAGTTTTTTCCAGTCAACCCGTGATTCATGTATCCTACCCGATGACATAGTTGTTCCTGCATCCATAGCTGGAGTAATAGACTGCAATCCTGGAAGAAATCGCCTCCCTCCCGACACACAGTGAAGGCTCGGTCGATTTCAGATAACACCAATGGGACCACAGTACTGTTAGGCTTTTTGATTGCAACGTCAGCCATCCCTACAAGGCCTATATCTATTTTCTTATCTTTTCATGGACAAACCACGATTCCCAGGAATGCCGTCATAAAGGCCAAAGTACGTCTTGCCTCCCACTTGTTTCCATCCCCATCATGAGTTAGTCCGAGATTCAGTTCTTCAAAACCCCGAGGAGTACCATACCGTTGATATAAGAATTGAAGAGCACAATCGCCTTTCGACAAATCATCATTTTGCACCTTTCGACTAATGTTTAGCAAATTCAAAAACCCGTGTGGAGACACCGGTCAAGGTGAAAGCAAATATTTTCCCCTCAACTTTCCATCCAAACCTGCATAACCCGCAACCTCCTCTAGTGTAGGTGTAAGCTCAAAGTGTGTAAAGGTAAATACATTACGGGTTGGATCCCTTAACGGTATTAATGTTTCAATGACGTCAGTCCTTGGCTTGATATCCAATAGATTGACGAGACCTCCAAGAATTCTTTCCACTATCTTTTTACTACTATCTCCCAAATTATTCCACCACATGTGGAGCTGTAGAGGCACCTCGCTAAATACTGAGATCAGTTCAATTTGATTTGTGCTCATCCTGCACATTTAATAAGGCGATTAAGCAAAAGAAAAGCTTTTATTCGACTCAAAAAATAAAACTATTTATATGTTTTTTTGTGTGTTTTCAAATTCGAAAATGAAAGACTAGATTAGCACTTCGGAAACGAAGATTTTATGGTTGTGTAGCTAACCAGTCAAAAATCACAAATGACCCAAAACGGTTATTTATGCAAATTCAGCCTTCCGGCGTCCCTTTCAAGAACATTCAGCTATTTATGACAAAGTGGAGTTACTTGACTTATTTATGATGAAAATTAAATTTTTGTGGTCTATATTTTTTTGCAAAGGGGAGGTTGGACCCGATGAGGGTTGCCTACGTATCTCACGCCCTTCGAGAATCAAAACATGCATAGTTCAGGAAGATAAGCCTAACTATTTTAAACAGCACTTTTTTCAATTTTATTTTATGGCATTTCAAGTAAAATAAAAAAATACTGCTTTTAAAAACAAGACTTTTTCTCTTCTCTTTTCTTTTCTTTCCAACAAACAATAAAACAACCTACTTTCGCTTCTGGGCAAATAAACTATTTTGAAACAAGAAGAACCAAAATCAAAACTCTTTTTCTTCTTTTCCCATGACAAAACAAACTAGTTTTCATTTTCCATTTTTGTAAACAAGACAAACTAAAAATGACAGACTCTTTTTGAATAAACAAAACTATTTAAAAACAAAACATTCTTTCTGACATTACTTGGGCATCGGTTTTTCTGAAACAATCAATTAATTCTCCAACAACTATTTTTCGCTTTTTCTCTTTCTCTTTTTTTCCAATATTCTAACATTCCCGAGATTCAGATGCCGGTCAACATGCAAGCCCGAGCAAATAAATGCACAGAAAACAAGTAGGATGCCTATGTATGGTCTTTTCATTTCAGGTTGCTAGCCCTAGACGGACCCAACCCCTGTGTTGAGTCCCCTAAGTCGAAATGCACATGATGCAAACAAGTGTTCATACTAGGAATTTGGCATAAGGCTGAGTTATTCTAGGTTCAAAACCTGGGTGTTTGTTCTAGACCTGGCTTACCCAAGCGGACAGATCGAGTAGAGGGGGAGGCGGAAAATCCGGGAATACAGAAGCTTCGCCGGCTTTGCGACTTATCCAAACCTAGTTCTAAATTGGGATTTGACACTATACAGAAAAGAAGTGGTACGAAGTACACCCTTATTCATGATTCAGAAGACTCAGAGAGGAGATGGGTTTCGACACAGTTTATATGCAGTTCAAATAATATCAAAGCGGTAAAAGGCAATCAATTAGCAGATTAGGCACATATCATGTAAAAAAATCAAACAAAGCACAACATAACAATTTCCAAGCTCGAATTCCGAACCCTGAACAAAACTTTCTGGGTTCGTGTCCCCAGCAGAGTCGCCAGAGCTGTCACACCTCCTTTTACATTGTACACCCCCACAAAAGGGGCGTAAAGAAGTTTTTCCAAAAAAGGATAATCTGAACGGGACTTATTTATTATTTATTCAGAGTCGCCACATGAAAGATTAATTGTGTCCCAAGTCACCGATTGAATCCCGAACCGAGGAAAACGATGACTCTGGTCACAGTCCGTGAACCAGAAATCCGGATAAGGAATTCTATTAACCCGGGAGAAGGTGTTAGGCATTCCCAGGTTCCGCTGTTCTAGCACGGTCGCTTAACTATTGCCGCTTTTATTTACTATATTTATTCGAGAAAGTGAACGTCAGTTAAAATGTATTTTCGGAATTTGCCGCATCAAATGAATTCAGCATCCTAGACTCACTCTATTCAACGTTTTAGGATTTGAATTTGTGCCGCATAAAATGCCCACCAATATTTAGGAATGTAGTTTATTAAAGTCGCGCCTAATAGAGTAACGCGTTGTAATCTTTTGGGAGGGTCGTGAAATTTGCTAAACGGCCCTTCCGATTTTCTAAATATTTTTTAAAACCTTTATTAGGGGCCCCATAATTTTGCATTTTTTTTAGGCGAGGCTCGTCCCATTTTTATTTTAAAGGGCACAACTAAAAGCAACTATGTTTTCTATTTTTGTTTTTGTCTCTAATAATAAAAGAAAGATCCTAATTTATTATATTTAAAATCCGGGCATTTAATTCAAGCACGGGTCCAAACAAATGGATAAGCCTTTCAGTTTAAAATCCGCTATCCAATTTAAAACCCGAATTCCAAATACCAATTAAAAATCAATGAGAAGAATTAAATGGCTGGGCCCAGACACGGGCCCAAAGAGTTCAATCCGAAGACGTGGGGCAGTGGAAAGTCAGGAATTCGAATCCCTAAACTGTGATACAAGCAACAATTCATCCATGACCTGTAGCTTATTTGAATCCCAACGGATAATATGGATACAATGAGAAGCGAACATCACAGTTAACCTTATTTTAATTGAGGGATGTGAACTGTAGCATTTCTAAAATCTATTAATCATACTCAAAAGTTGTCATCACTTAATGATTTTAAAGCTTTAATTGATTTCAAATATTTACAAGGGATAGGTGGACTAGTGATTTTGACTAAATTTACCCAAGCAAGATATTTCCTATTTGAAACCAAACGAGATTAATTCTACCTCTAATTGATCAATACTTAACACATGGAGACTACTTGATGCAAATTAAATCACAATGATGGAGTGGAACAGTTCATTTAACTCAAAATTCTTAAGAGGCATGTTGAGCTTTGACTACTAGAAATTCATCACTATACTAATAGGGACCAAACAGTTCATACGGTTCATACATTTTGCTACAACTAACAATCTACCAGAACAAATTCATCTAGAATATAATAGGGACCACATAGTTCAAATCAGCCAAATTCATACATTCAGATTTTCTTAAACAGTTCAATTATACTAAAACTACTAAGCTAGACATCAACAAATGAGTTCTTCATTATTTGGCTTCAAATGTGTTCATACAGGTGAGTCAACACTTCCAAATCAGTAGGGACATCGGAAAAGTATCTGGAATGTGAACCAAATATGAAATGAGAGGTTAGTAAGAGTAGTAATTCCAGCAGTAATTTAGGAATCGATTTAAAACCCAACAGCATTCAATAAATGAGTAACAACATCCCAGAAAATGTTCAGCACTTCAGGATAAGTTGAAAACCAAGCAGAATCCAAATAACACCAAATAGCCAGAAATTAACCCAATACCAACACAATCATAAAACAACCAGGAATTAACTAGAACTAGCATATCCGATGCACAAATGACTCAAACAACTTGTATATCTCAATCTCGAGCAGGACCAGATGAGTTCAAGTTACTTTGGATTCAAAGTAAGCTAAAATGTTGAGTTAAAAGCTGAAATTCGAAAATACCCTAAGGAAGACTAATGTAACAGTGATTTTTTGGTTTTCTGTTTTGTTTTTTATTGTGGACTGGACTTCAAATTACTAATGTAAAAGAAAAGTGGAACAACTTTTTTTGTGTGGGATTTTTAGCTGAAAAATTCAAGGCCCTTCTTAAAACACTATTCAAAGCTTTTATAGGCAAGAAATGACAAAAAACCTCAGATTTTCAATTTGCACTTTCGACCCTTGCTTATTTACAGCTTGGTCCCTTAATTTTTAACTTGCTCACCAAGTAAATACTTTCAAAAACTGAAATCTGCACTTGTACCCTACTCTAGAAGCCTCTAGGATACTCTTTGAACCCCAAAAATACTATACTACCCTTAACCTACCTTGAAATTACTATTTTTCAAGATACTGCCCTTTTCTATGCCCAAACTGCCCTTCCAACAGTCTGAAAATCATTGACTAAAGCTAACTGACCCCAATCTCTCACCCTAGTTATGATTCAACTAAAGTGAACTAAAATCAGTTATTCCCAATCAATGTAACCTAGTAATGAACTAATTAACACTAACCATGACCGAAAATACACTAATGCTTAGCTAAAGCTAAACAAAAATGAGTTTCAAATTTAACTTCAAACAAACAGGGCAAAATGAAAATCTAATTACCCTAGCGACTAATTAACCCTTAACAAATGAGCATTCAAATTATTCCACAATCAAAATTGAACCAGAATGCAAATCAATCTAAAATGAATTAAACCTAACCACGGATAAGAAATCAAAGAAGAAGAATTGATGCTAAAATTTGACTGAAAAACTACAACTATGCTTAATTGAATAAACAAATTATATTACCTAAAATAGAAACTAAAGGACAAAGATATATAAAACTTACTGCTAACCAATCTTCAAACAAAATATTCGAAATTAACTTCAAGTTAATGTTGCAGGTTTCGCTCACAAAGGATAAACCCATAACATTAGCCTGAGCTAACTAGTCTCGGCAAATCAATAAAACAGTCCGACAATGCATGAACTCCAGATGTGGAATTAAAGCTCGACCAATGAAGGTTGAGGGGTTTTGGTTTAGAAATTATCATGAAGGTGATTAAGAGACTACGTGGTATGAATTTGGGACTATTTGAAAATTTTTTAGATAAAAACCTAAAAACTGAAATGGCTAAGGAAGTATACAAAATTCTAAGTAAATTGGAAATTTCTGATTCTTTCATTAGTTAGAATTCCTTGAAAAATTTCTGAAAAATCACAAATTCTCATTCTAGGATGGAAATGGATTAAATTTGGATTTTCAAAAGTTATGTTTCAAGTTCTGTTGTTGGTTTACTCTTCCATTGATCTTCTTGAGCTTATTTCACTGTTTGATTGGTTTAATCTCGGCTTACTTCTGCTATTGCTTACTGCTGATCCCTTACCTCTTTTGGTTTTGTTTCCCTTGCTCATTACCAGATAACATCTTCAACTATGGATAACAAAGTGGATTGTAAACAGTTGTTTTGAATGGAAGAATGGTCAAGTATAAGCTATATGTGAACCAAGTTCACTGCCTCTCCTGCTTCTTAAAACATGTCGTAGCTAGATCTTGAATTATAAAAGTTATTTATACTTTTTCTATTATGTTTAGCTTCATATTTTGAAATTTTTGCTTGTAATGAGGGATAAAATTTGGACTCTAGCCTCTCCACTTTTAAGAAAAAAATAATAAGTTCAAGTATGTATGATGTAAAGTGACTATTAAGACTGTTGCAACAGAAAGTTTAGCTTGATTATTTGTGGGTTTTGGACTTTGTTTAGTTCTGGTTGAAGATTGGTGTTGCTTTAGTATTGCTTTCCATTTGTATTTGTCAAAATGCCAAGTGTTGGTTTGTGCATTTGTACTGACGTACCCAAGTTATGCCTTGTTAGCATGTGCAATTTTGAAGTTAGGTTTAGATTCGTGTAAATTTGTGTTGAGCAGGGGTTTAAGAAAGCTTGGAATGTTATAATTTCCTTTTTGAATTAGTTATGGATTGATTTGATCATGATTACAAAAATGAATGTTCGATTTGGGATGTTTTAACTCAAGAATGTTTATTTGTTTGTTCTATGCAAGAATAATCAAAATTCAAAAAATATATATTGGTTTAATGTAATGTTTCACATAGTGATTTAATGGATTTTGTGAAACTAACTGGTTTTCAAAGTGGGAGAACGACAGAAATAGCCCCTAAAAGCAGTTGCTTTTAATTTAAAGCCATTGTTTTCAATATATTTAGACTTTACACACTCCTTTAATAAACTTATACCTGATTGGACGAAAATACCCTTCTAGTGTAACTTATACCTACAGTCAAGGACTGACATTCATTTACGTTTGAACCAGAAATCAAAACATAAGGACTACCAGTCCTTAACTTTTAATTCCATGTCTAAATGTTAAGGACTGGTAGTCCTTAACTTATAATTCCATGTTTAATGTTAAGGACGATCAATCCTTATCTTTTAATTTATGGTTCAAAAGTCAAGGACTGCAAGTCCTTAAGTTTTAATTTCTAGTTAAAAGTTAAGGACTGAAAGTCATTAACTTTTAATTTCATGTTTAAATGTTAAAGACTCCTTAACTTTTAATTCCATGTTTATATGTTAAGGGCTGCCAGTCCTTAGCTTTTAATTTCTGCAGTCCTTAAGTTATAATTTTTAGTGTTAAGGACTGTAAATTTCTTGTTCAAAAGTTAAGGACTGGAAGTCCTTAACATTAAATTTCATGTTTAAATATTTAGGACAGACAGTCCTTATCTTGTTCTTACACTTACACTACACATGTTCTTAATTATTTTGTTTCCCATACTGTTGACTTACAGGATGGAAACAATATGCCTAATAGTTGCTTTTAATGGTAGATAGACTAAAGACTATAAATATCTTGATCATCAAACAAAGCTTTTCCTACCACATGAGTCAATTCAGTTTGAAGATTTCATTAAATAGATTTTTGAG
Organism: Nicotiana benthamiana; assembly: GCA_034376525.1. Taxonomy (NCBI): domain Eukaryota; kingdom Viridiplantae; phylum Streptophyta; class Magnoliopsida; order Solanales; family Solanaceae; genus Nicotiana; species Nicotiana benthamiana. The sequence continues at coordinate 14,705,574 of CM067329.1, read as the reverse complement.
CTTATCGAATTGGATAGAGAAAAGTTTGAAATAGTTACATGGTTTGGTATCAACCTTGGAACAAGCAAAGGAATGCTTGTATCAAAAGATTTAGATCTTCACACATGTATAGAGTTGCTAAAAACTCATTCACTCTTCAAAAACTGTCTTTTCATAGTTGATATTTATGAAAGAGTTTCTGCATCAACAAGTAATGAAGATGCCAACACAAAAACTCAACATGACAATCCAGAGCGATGCCAACAAATAGTTGAAGTAGATATGGTTGAAGCTCAACCAATTAATGAAGATGTGCATCAAACTTTTGATTCTATTCAAGTAGAAGGACAAAGCATTATAGAGATTGAGAACGAACAAGCTTTGGGAATCAAGTCTTTGAGAGTGCACCAGTAATCGAAGAAGTTGCTGACAAAACCAAAATAACTAGACGAAGATCAAATTTGAAACAAAAAGAATTAGCAACTACGATATTAAGAGAAAATGCTTCTTTGGATGAAATAAAAGTGGGATGAGTATTTGACAAGTGGAAGAGCATAATTAACTATTTTTTCAATATAGCAATAAAAGGGCATTTTGAATTCAAAGTTGTTAGATCAAGCTCAATAAGATATTCATTGACATGCAATGATGATAGGTGTTGTTGGTGTGTGCGTGCTTTCAGAATTAAAGATTCAACAGTATTCAAGATAGTAAAGCTTGAGAAAAGGCATGACTATTCTGTTAACACAAGAATAGAAGATCAAAGGCATGCCACTTCAAAGTTGATTAGTGGTTACATTATCGATAATCTTTGGGACACAAGATTTGAAGTTACACCAGGTTTTGTCATCGCAGAGATGAAAAAATTGCATGGACTAGACATTGGATATCATAAGGCGTGGTGTGCTATTCAACATGCTTCCGCTTTAATAAGAGGAAGTCCCGAAAAACTTATGAATTATTGTGTTCATATTTGTATATGATGACAATTAAAAACCCGGGAACTTATACTAACATAAAGATAGACGACGACAACAGCAGGTAAACAATTTAGCATATTATGTCTTTACCCTTGTTAATTTATAAGTTGTAACCAGAAGTTGAGGACTTCCGATCCTTAACTTTTGAACTTGTAATTGAAAGTTAAGGACTTTTATTCCTTAAATTTTGAATTGTGAAATAAAAGTTAAGGACAAAGTATCCTTAACTTTATAACTTGTAAATATAAGTTATGGACTGACTCTCCTAAGCTTCACGTATTTTAACTTTGTTTTATATTGTATTTCCAGGTTTCTTTATATGTTTTACGCATATGGATCATCGATAGCTGGTTGGAATCATTCTACACCAGTAATTGCCGTTGATGAAACTTTTTTGAAGTCAAAATATCGCGATGTTTTAATGATTTCAGTATAAAAAGATGCAAATAACCAAATTTTCCTATTAGCCTTTTGAATAGCAGAATCTGAAAACAAAAATTTGTGTGAGTGATACTTTAGGTAGCTTCACAATGAAATTGGGAGTTGTGAGAATTTGATTTTTTTATCAGACATGCATCAAGCTATTGAAAATTGCATTGCAAAGGTATATCCTGAAAGCCATCATGGGATTTGCATCTATCATTTGGAGCAGAACGTATAGCGATGAAAGGGGAAAAGTAAGGTCATAAAACTTTTCCAAAGTGCTTCAAGAGTTTACAAGCATAAAGAATTTGACCTATACATGTCAAATATTGAAAATGTAGATAAGAAAACTTATGACTACTTGATGGAAGAACAACCGGAAAGATAGGCACGTTCTTGTACTCCGCGACGAAGATATGACATGCTCACAACAAACATAATTGAGTCGATGAATTCAGTGCTATTAGAAGTAAGGGAGCTGCCCATACTAAGAATGATATATTTCATTCAAGTGAAGCTACAACATTGGTTTTATGAAAGAAGAAATAAAGCAGAATGAACATTTTATGATGTTTCTTGTTGGGTAGAGGAGGAATTGAAGAAAAGAATAAATTTATAATTTACTTTGAATGTAAGTTTTAGGTTCTATGTTTACATTATAATTTTAATATTTTTTAACATAATGTACTCACTTATAATTTTTCTACATTGAGGGTCTTCCCTGTTGATTCATGGCGTTCTAGAGTTGAAGAAGAAGGAATAACTTTTTTGGTGGAATTAAACAAAAGAACATGTGATTGTCCTCAATTTCAACTTGATGAATTACCATGCATACATGCAATTGCAGTTATTGAGAAGAGAAACATCAAGAAGTCCGACTTTTGTTCACACTGGTACTTAAAGGAATCTTGGTTGAAAATATATGAAAAACAAATATATCTTGTAGGACATACTGATTCTTGGATTGTACCTGAGAGTGTTTAGTCACAAATTGTTAAATGTCCAGATTTCAAAGTGCCACTAGGTAGAAGGAAAAAGAAAAGGCATATTCCTGCTACCAAGCCATCGAAAATAACATACAAATGTGGTTGTTTTAGAAGAAATTGTCATAATAGAACAACTTGTATATATTATCCGGCAGTCCATCCATTTTCAAGGAAGCATAGAGAAGCGTAGATATATACAATTATGTTTATCGACTCTTTTATGTTTTTGCTATAGATTAAAATCATCATAATTCTAATTTGAGTAGATTCCTGGATTTACAATATTTATATCTTGTTAAGTTCTTTTCTTTTCTTTTGAGTTCAACAATTAAAAGTTACGAACAAGAGTTAGTAAGTTCAAATTGCAATTTCCAAAACTTAAAGATATTTTGTCCTTAACTTTGAATTTCATGATCAAAAGTTTAGAACATGAGATCCTTAAGTTATAGTCGCATGTTTAAAACATAAGCACCGTCGGTCCTTAATTTTGAATTTCAAGTTCAAAAGTTAAGGACATGAGGTCGTTAAGTTATAGTCCCATGTTGAAAACTTGAGGATTTTTGTCATTAACTACATGAGAACTTAATTTTGAATTTCAAGTTCAAAAGTTAAGGACATGAGGTCCTTAAGTTATACAACTTATAAAAACTTAAGGACTGTCTGTCCTTAACTTTGAATTTCAAGTTCAAAAGTTAAGGAATGAAGTCCTTAAGTTATATTCCCATTTTAAAAACATAAGGACTGTCGGTCCTTAACTTTGAATTTCAAGTTCAAAAGTTAAGGACATTTGGTCTTTAACTTTTAATTTGAAGTTCACTTACCCTTAGTCATGAACAAATACTAACAAACTCAATGGACAAAATCAACAGTTGAGAGAAACAGGGAAATAAATAACAATATGCCTTGACATAACTTTTTAAATTGTAATTTTGCATAGCTGTTACAAAAATTACACTATTCCATAAAACAAAATATAAGTGCCTTTCCACAAATTTACAGAATATTTCAGAACTATCCTAAACCGGCAGAATTCAGATGTCACCTTTACAGAAATATTACACAAAACAACACCGCAATTTCTTTACAACTTCTTTCGACAGATGTTTCATTTTCACTCTCATAATCATCACCAACATTTTCTGGTGGAGTATCAGAACCAGAATTTATTTTCCATTCACCATGTGCCCAATGATTTGCAGCAGGTTCTTTGCGAAATTATTTTACATCTTCGGGTTGGAATTGCTGCACGTCCTTTCCAATCATCTGCAACTCAGCAAATTTGACCAGGAATGCACCACAATCCGTCCTAAAAGAAATGTAAGATATGAGGTGAATTAAACAATAAATCTTAAGTACATATAAATAATATGACAAATAAAACATGTACGATCCAGTTTGGTATGGTGATCTTTGCCACGATATATCAAATTTGTTGATGACATTCCCAAAAGACTTGTGATGTTTGTCAAACTGTGAGAACTTTAGAAAATGATAGATCATGCGTGCATATATTTCCATGTGGTTCATTCCTTCTTCATATGGGTCACTGTATATGGAATCTAATACATCAATCTTTTTTCTGATTTATGTCCAATACTCCCAACAGAAAATGTTTCACAGCTTTATCATCTTCTGAAGGATGCCGACATGGAAAAAAGATTTTGTCAACCTCAGTCCAAGCAATTCCACATCTACGGCTGTCCCCCCTACACATATGGTGTCGGAAATAACTGATTATCACCACTCCAAAACTCATCACTACCATCTTCACTGAATCTTTATACATAAGTGCCATGTAATTATCAAAAAGAATATCAATAGTTGTGCATCGAAAAGGATGTTCTTGAGGGTGGTATCATTCCTTCTTTCTCAGATAATAGAGAGCAATGTCGATATGCTTCATTAAAAGGCAAAAAATAAAACAAATCAATAACAAATCATTCATAAAATAATAAAAAAAGTGATAAAGTAATAATAGAAAAAATAATTTCCTTGAGAATTATTTAACCTTATCATCAAGAACAAAGTTGCTATCTGAAAGCTCAAGGAAGAACATTTTGCTACAGATTTTTTAATGATACAATTTGTAATGTTTTCTCCTCAAACTATTATTATCAACATATAAATCATTTTGTCTCCTGAAAAGTTTGAAAATGTCAAGTTAGAATTTAACCCTAAACTTAGTCTTTCATGCTGAAAATTTAATGACAGGCAGTCCTTAAATTTGAATTAGAAGTTCAAAAGCCAAGGATAATTGATCCATAACTTATAGATTCAAGTTATATTCCCATGTTAAAAACTTAAGGACTGTGTGTCCATAACCTTGAATTTCAAGTTCAAAAGTTAAGGACGGGAGGTCTTTAAGTTATACAATTGTTAAAAACTTAAGGACTGTATGTCCTTAACTTTGAATTTCAAGTTCAAAAGTTACGGACACGAGATCCTTAAGTTATAGTCCCATGTGGAAAACTTGAGGACTGTTTGTCATTAACTACATGAGTCCTTAACTTTGAATTTCAAGTTCAAAAGATAAGGACATGAGGTCCTTAAGTTATATAATTGTTAAAAACATAATGATTGTCTGTCTTTAACTTTGAATTTCAAGTTCAAAAGTTAAGGACACGAGGTCCTTAAGTTATAGTCCCGTGTTAAAAACATAAGGATTGTTTGTCCTTAAGTTTGAATTCAAAATTCAAAAGCTAAAGACATTGGGTCCTAAAATTAAATATTAAAGTTTGAATTGTGAAACACATTAAGACAATTACTCTTTTTTGCGACCTCTCCTTTTCTCCTTGCCCAACCACACATTGAATTTCTTCACTAATATTTCATCTTTTGTGGCATAATGAAAAATACACCTAAGTGTATAGGTTGATTTTATCCAACCTGAACTCTTAAGAGTATTTTCATTTTTAGCCTTGGAACTTACTGCTTTTTCTTCCTCACTTTAAATTAAGAGAGAACTTCATTTATAGCCACCCGCCGAAAACGTTTAACAGTCGGTAGCCATAAACTATACCATACATATTGTAGCCCTAAACTAATTATAACGGCTAGCGATTAAAACTATAAAACACAACACTTCAAACAGAAATCATCGGGCCATATCATTGACCCAACACCTGAAAAGAAACCCGCCAAGGATGATGTTCCCAATGAATATCCTATGTATTTTTAATTCATTCGTTTAGTTTCTGGTTCATTTGGTCTCGAAAACATTTCTGGTTCGGCATGTGTTAATTTCTTTCTTCTAATAAATCAATAAAAAAAACTGGAAGAAGAATTGGTGAAAATTTTTATTAGTAACTACCAAATTAAAGCACCGTCTATTTGTTGATCAGAAATAACTTCAGCAAAAATTATATATTATTTAATTTCATGGAATGATAGACATATGTGCTATTAGAAAATAATTATAACAGGTCAACAAAAGAGATTATTACAAATGACTAAGTATTAGAAACTACTTAGTCAGTGTATATTGACTTAGTATACTTTATTAAAATAATTTTACACGATACAATTATTGAATTGTAGAAGTTATATGATTGTTCTTTCTCAGGTAACTATGCATAACGTTGAAATATGTACAAAATAGACTTTTACTATACAATTTAAACACGATAGACATCAATATACAAAAAAATATACAAAATATATATTAAATAAACTGTCATTATACAAAATAGACTTTCACTGTACAAAAAATATACAAAATGAACTGTCATTATACAATTTATATAGAATAGACCGTCACTATACAAAATATATACAAACTAGAATGTTATTATATAATTCATATACACTAGACTATTATTATATAAAATATATAAAAAATGTATTGTCTTTATACAAAATATATAATAAATAGACTTTCATTATACAAAATAGTTTTCCACTATGCAAAATAGACGGTCACTATACAAAAAATATACAAAGCAGACGTTTCGGACTACTAGATGCAATATGTTTGGGCCGAAGAGCCATTTTTTGCAAGTGGGCCAAAACATGGACTATTTAAATTTTGAGGGGCTATAGAGGGTAGTTTTCTCTTAAATTAATTGTGTGTGTTGGCCCAAGCTATATGTTGAGATAATTACTATGTTCTCTTAGTTTTTAAATACTTAAGTTTCATTAATAGTGAATGTGAGCTATATTAGATAACACAAATAGCTTATGGCCCTCAAAAATTTAGTTTGAGTTTTCTTGTTGAGGTGTGTCGTGCCAAATAAAATCTCAAAATGCATGTCCCTCGCTTAATTACTATTTTTAATCCTTAGAACTCGAGCTGTGCCATTTACTTGAACTTTCCAAGGACCTCGCAAAATTGAAAGTGTGTAGTTGCTTTAGGCGTGCTATTCAAAATTACCTTACTAAATATGGGTGCACATTTATGTGATCCAAATAAAAATCTCAACAACTTTAGATTACATGTGTCATGGAACGCGGGTGCATTTATGTGAGGTAGTCACAATCACAATAGGACTGGCTGGACAAAGTAAATGAGTACAGGGCCACCATAAGCAAGTTGTAGAAGCAAGTCAAGGATCTTTAATTTGAGAATGGTCTGCAAGCCATCGCAGATAATGGTGAGAAGAAAAAGCTAGCCAAGGAAAATGATGCCCTTCGAGCCCAGTTTCGGTAAATTAAAATAGCAGCCAAAAACCCCATAGAAGGTGCAAAAGATGAAAACTTATAGGTAGCCTTAGGCAGAAAGTAGGTGAATATAGTTTTGATCTTAACAAAGTAAAGGGTGAACTAGCAAGGGCTCGAACAAAATTGGCTAAGAATGCGAAGGAGCGAGTCCGCTTGGTTAAACAGTTAAAAGAGAAATATTAAAATGAGGTTGTGTCGTTGAAAAAAAAATCACTGTCCTTGAGAACAAAATGATTAAGTAGACAAAAGACATTAAAGCAGGAATAGAAAACTATTATGCAGGAATGGCACAGTTAGAAAGAGATTTACAACAACTTCAAGAATTGAATCAAGTGGCTGAACAAACTTTGGAAGCTAGGGCCCAGCAGATTGGGAGTTTGTTCCAAGAAAAGGGCGTCATAAGAGAAAGGGTCAGATGGATCGCCGACTACATCGCAATGAAATGCAGTAAGTGTGAGGACACGACTAGCTCCATGTTCTTCGCCATTGTAATGGCCTTCGTCCACCAGATAATGGAAGATCTCTATCATCTCCAAGGGGATTTGGTGCTTAGGCCTTTGGGGAGGCCTAATAATGTCCCGTGGGCCCAAGGAGCAGTTGAGGCATTTATGTATTCATGATTTTTATTGGAGTCAGTTAGTCTCTTTTCGAGTCTGTATTTTCATTTTTTTGTTAGAGTCTGTTAGTCTATTTTCAAGTTTGTATTTTCATCTTTCTTTCAGAGTTTGTTAGTTTTCCTTTTCATGTCTGTTAGTTTTAATGGTTAAAGTTTGGTAGGATGAGTCATTGTAATAAAAAAAAGTTTTATTTTATGAAATTTAGAAAATCCCAAAATGTTTTTTATTTTTTATTTTTGCACTTATCGCCCGGAACTACACTTGGACTGATTTATATGGGGTTACAATACGTAGTCGATCTCCATAGTATTCGATCATAACCAAAAATAAAAAAAAAAGATAAAGAAAAAACAAGAGAGAGAAAATAAGAAATCATGGGAAGGAAACAATGGCAAAACAAGAGAGAGAAATGAGAGAATAAAGAACAACAAGAAATCAAGCAGAGAAAGGCATGAGTGAAAAAGAGAGAAGAATAAGTTTTAAATGGAACTAAGGGAAAGATGGGATGATGCAAGCAACCGATCAAATGCATAATAGAAACGGTTAACTGCTTAGGTGAACAACATTCCTGTCACGACCCTAGTTCACCAATAGTGAACCTGTCATGAGAGCAACCAGTCTTCGCGACTAGGTAAGCCTAACGCATTGCGGAAATTCAACAATCTTTATGAAAACGATAAACAATACTAATAACATAATAAAATGGATAGGGTGCCGCCTGGCACATACACTTCAACTCATAATAATGTAACAACAACCAAGACCCGGAAAACCAAGGGGAACACAGGCTAAGAGTAGAACATACATACGGCTCTAATACCTAAAAGTATCTACAACAACGGAATATAGGCATGAAACTACTAACTAAAAAGGGTAGAATAGAAGGAGACTCCTCGGTTTTGCGGATGCGGCAGATGCATACTTCAAGTCTCCAGCTTTACGCCGCCCTCCAAGGCTGACGAAACTGAAATAGGATATCTGTATCTGCACAACAAAATTGTGCAGAAGAGTAGCATGAGCACACCACAGCGGTGCCAGTAAGTATCAAGACTAACCTCGATCGAGTAGTGACGAGGGACAGTCAAGAAACCTACCAGTCCATGAACAGTATAATCATAGGGATAATAGAGGCGATATAAAATTATATAAAGACTGCATGAATTACTACAAGAGCTACAATCACAATAAGACTTATGGACAATAAGTAACGACGAGAAATACACAAATGATGATAATAAAAAGGGCGGTAGACATTACAAACCAAATCCTGAAGTCACAACACAATAAGGACAGACAAGTCGCTAAGTCATTATTCTGCAATGGTGCCTACAAGAAGGTCTTTCCAACTCTTTCCACAATTCTACAACGACTCTCAGGTCAGCCACACTCATAAAGCCCAACATCCGTTGTCTAACACTTGGCATCTTGTATCTTATCAATAATACGGTCATGCTGACAACTAACTAGTCAACTAGGGTCTCTCTCAGATATATAATGGGTAACGAGGGCATATCCCTATCTCCTAGACAAATCAACAGGGATTCATCTCTAACAGGAGGGACCAACTATGTGTATGCTTGTGCAAGTGTATCAAACATGAATCCTACCCACTAGTAAGTATAAGAAAAGGATCGACTAGCACCCAAATTATTCACACCCGGATAGAATCTATGAAAGTACCAGTTCAGAACACAACGAGTTTAAGGGGGATCTCCCAGGAATCGAACCCGTAGCCCATCATACCAATACAGAGGATCTCCCGGGAATTTAACTCGTAGTCCGTCATACAAATAGCAAACAGAAATAGGAACAATGTCCCCACGACCTTCACAATTCATAACAATCAGCCCCTGACATAGCCCACCTTAGTTCGCCACGTGTTCAACCAATAATAATATATTAAACACCGCCTTGATTCGCCACACGTGCTTCAAAATACTCCCACCCTATTACGCCACATGCGCAATTCACATATATGCATATAACATGACCCGCTTTATTACGCCGCATGTGCAAAGACATCAATAGCAACAATAACACGGCAAAATCCTCGTGTAACTCTCCAACAACAACCGCATGGCAGAGACCTTGTGCATCACGTTTCCAACAGCCATATAGTAACAACAACGTCCCAACAAGGGAATCAACAACAGAAACAAAAACTTTCCGCCAGGGGATACAACAACAGAAAAGGATAATGTCCCAGCAAAGGAATCAACAATAGAAAAGGATAACGCCCAGAAAGGGAGTCAACAATAGAAAATAAGGGCACGAAACACCAAAGAAAACACAATAATCTCAACGACAATCAAGACGTAATAAACACATAATAGCTACACTGATACCACAAGAGTTGGACATGTAATATATATGCACGAATTTAAAGATAAACTTATAATCAAGGAGTACCCAACAGTAAGAAAGTTAACAGGAATCAAATAATTACCATTTAATGAAAATATCAATTAATCATAATATATCTATCTTCCTTCCAATAAAGACCGACTAATTTCACGAGATATAACATTTACGATTTCCAATTAAAGCCGAGTAGTTAGGGCAGTATTATGACTATAGAAGGGTACTTGTCTCCAATTAAATACATAAAGTTCATTAAACAACAAGAATAAATCAAGAAGGACAACAAATATCAAGTAAAACATGAAGAGGTGAAACTAATAACAGCAAACTCAATCGTATCAATCTCATCTTCATACTCAGTAAATCTCACAAGCTTAATAGCCTAAAAGGGAAAATTTACAACAAATAAATCCGAGCAAGCACTTGTCACTCCGCGTACACGGACTACAACCAATAGAGAGGACTCAAATCGTAAGGGGATGTCCCCTACACAAGGTTAGACAGGATACTTACCTCAAAACCGGCTAAAATCAACTAGCAACCGCGTTCTTGCCACGAGCACTCGACTCCAAATGGCCCTATCTATTCAATTAAATCACATATTGTAAATAATATCTCAAGAAACAGATTCTATAATTTAATTCAAAGCGAAAGCTCAAAATTAGGTGAACTGACCAAAATGCCCCTCAAGCCAACGTCTCGGAACCTGATGAATTTAGCATTTTCAGAACCCTAGTACTCTCACGAGTATAACAATATAAAAATATCTCAAATTGGAGCTCAAACACTCCCTCAAATCCCAACAATTCGATCTATGAAGTTCTACTCATTTTCCATTGAAAAACTGAAATTAAAGGATGAAATTAAGAGGAGATTCATGGAAGTTGGCCTAAATTAAGTGAGAAACACTTACTCAAGTTTCCCAGGTGAAAATCCCTTCAAATATTGCTACGAACCGATCTCTAGAAGTCAAAATGTGAAATAACGTGAAACCCTTGAAATTGGGATTTAAATCTGTCTGTCATTGATTTGTGCATCGCGATAGCGGAACAAGAGCTATCTCATAGAAGAAATATTGATTGGTCCAAAAATGTTCTTTGCGAACGCGATGGTGTCGACGCAATCACAGTGAAGAAGCAGGCGGTGCTTCGCGATTGCGGGACGTTTGATGCGAACGCGATTGAAGAACACAGAGAACATCGCAATCGTGGGAGACTATTCGCGATCGCGTAGAAGGATATCAGAAGCAGTAATTTAGCAATTCAAATTGGAGCAAAAAGGATCCGTAGCCCATCCGAAATACACTCGAAACCAGCGGGACCCTGTCTAATCACACACACAAGTCATATATCTTAACACAGACACACTCGAAGTCCCAAATCACATAACACAACATCGAACAACGAATCAATCCAAAAATAATGCTTATGAACTTCTAAATCTTCAAATAACGAATCTCATACCGAAACCTATCAATTTAACTTGGATTGACGCTGAAGTTTGCGGACAACACCAATATGACATAACGGAGCTGCTCCAACTCTCAGAGTTGCATTCCGACCTCGATTGCCCAAAAGTCATATGTGAGTCAAACTTCTTCATTTTCCAGCTTCAATTTTCGCCGAAATGTCTCAATTTACTCTACGGACCTCCAAATCTAATTCCGAACGCGCGCCAAAGTAAAAATTCATGATACAAAGCTGTTGAGGTCATCCATGACCCATTCCGGGGTCGTTTACACAAAATTCCAATTCCGGACAAATTTTCACTGTTCTAACTTCCAAAATAATTTTTCTTCTTTAGAATTGGTTCTAACCCATCCGAAAATTGAATTCCACCATGCACGCAAGTCGATGCTCATTTTCCGAAGCTGCTCCAGACCTTATGCTGTTGAACAGAGCTTAATTTCTCTAAACAACCGGTAGGGTCGTTACAATTCCCCAAATGTGTGGTTGCCTATCTATTAAGCTTTAATCACTTACAAGTTTGTTTTTGATAATGAGTACAGGAAGGTGGTTAGCTTGTTTGGCATTTTGGCAACTCACCCGTACCACATCCAGTCCATAAACAATTCGATCAGGGCTAACTAAGAACTGGATGGAAGTATCGTCGATCCGTTGAGAGAGGGGGAAAAGTTGGATATTAATCTAAAAGAAGAGATGTATAAACTAAAACAACAGATGGCCAAAGTGTACCAGGAATGGGCAAAGGGGCACCCACAAAAACTTTATCCCGAACCCTGCCTACGTCACGCCGTTGACTCAGTCTCAAGAGCCTCCCGCTACTGATTCGTCCGTGAGCTTTCCCATGTACCACCACTACTAGAGCACAACTTCCCAAACACCACAAGCTTCACGACCCAAACAAGTTCCATACCCTCTTTTACTAGCAACTCCTATTTTCGTGGAACCCCCACCTACTACACTTCACAGATCCTCCAGCGAGCCCTTATTTGAAGCGTATGATAACCAATATAACCCCCAGAGACCACTATCAAAGCTCCAAAACCATATTCCTACACTCCTCATGTTGATCTCTTTGTGTAAAGTGAGAAACCATCTAAAAATCCTGAACAGGAGAAGATAGTTAGGAAGGTTAAGAGCCTGGAATAGTCCTTCAGAAATATGCAGGAGTTGGGAGGTCAGGTAAGCGTGGCTTACAAAAATCTATGTTTATTTCAAGATTTTCAGTTGCAGTCAAGGTTTAAGATGCTCAAGTTTGATCTATATGATGGAGCGGAGACCCGGTGGCGCACTTGAGAGGTTTTTGTAGCTAAGTGAGGGGAGTTGGCGGGAAAAACAAGGTATTAACTGTATATTTCAGTCGAAGTCTAAGTGGTTCAGCCCTTGAGTGTTACATATGGCAGGATCATGGCAGATGCTATACATTGGATGATTTAGCCCAGGCAATCTCTTGTCCTTTTTAGTATAATGTCGAGATTATTCCAGATAGTCTATAGTTGACAAATATTGAGAAAAAGCACAATAAAAGCTTCAGGGAGTATGGTTTTTGGTGGGGTGAACAGGCAGTAAGGGTTGACCCTCCAATGAAAGAAAACAAAATGGGGATTATTTTTTGTAGGCCCTAGAACCTACTTATTACGTCCATCGAGTATCAGCTATAGGCAAGTTATTCAATGAAGTAGTGAAAATGGGATGTACGGTAGAAGAAGGGCTCAAGTTAAACAAAATCATGAGCTACTGACTATTAACCCAACTACCCAGGCCATTCAGAATGGAACTAGGGGAATAATCGAAAAGAAGAAGAAAGAGGATGTGGCAATGATTGATTCAGGAGCTTGGTTCTAAACCAGGGGCCTATCTCACCACTATAATCATCCTTCACCCCACAGCTAATCCTACCCCCATAACCCGTATAATCTACCATAACACTACTATAAACTACCGAACCCCCATTTTTCCGTCCACCACACCCAAACATACAACCAACACCCCGCCCATGCACAATGGAGTACGCCAGCCCCATAAAACACCTACTTGCCCCTACGAGCCTAACGAAACACTCATAGACCATATTTTCGGCCCAATCAAGCATTTAAGAAGGAGAGGTTTTAGATGAAGAAAACCTTCACCCATTGGGAGAGTACTATACTGGTTTTTCGCATGCTAAGATAATTGGATATGATGAGGCCGATCGAGTCAAAATTTCCAAATCCTCCCCCGAGAAATCTTGATTATTCTGTAAGCTGCGGATATTCTTCTGGTGCGTTGGGGTATGACACAGAGAAATGTTGGCATCTGAAAAATGCTATCTAGGAGCTCATTGATACAAATGGGATTGAAGTCCAACCTTCGCAGGCACCTAAGAAAAACCAGAATCCCCTACCAACCCATCAAGAGAAAAACATGTTTGAGATAGTGTATAAAGAAGGGGACCCCGAAAAGCCTTCCCGACCGTCATGATGATATGAGCTAGTGAGGTAAAGTCGATTGAAAAATCAACAAGTGATAAATAAGTAATCAATTTGAGCGGTACAAATAGTGAACCATCTGCAGTAGTCAATAAGGGGTCCTCAGCTGATGTCGCAGCGAAACAAGAAAGGGAAAAAGTTGTGGTGCCAGGAGTTGCAAATAGGCCTGTCGTAATTATGGAGGGTGCCTGCACAGATCCTATCATTATAAAGCGTATAACCTAGTTACCAATAGTCAACATCAAGGCTATCCCTTGGATTTATGAACGGGTGGCAATGACATACAATGGAAAAAAAGTTAAAGAAGAAGTCTATGAGACTCATGGATTGACTCATTTGGGGAGATGCTTTGCCCCTGAGGAGTTAAGAAAAGCTAAAACCTCAAAGATAACCTAGTGGTAGTGAAGAATGCGGTAACTGAAGAAGAAGCAGAAGAGTTTTTGAGAAAGATGAAGGTGCAACACTATTCCATTGTGGAGCAGTTGAGTAAGATTCCTGCCCAGATTTCACTTTTGTCAGAGTTAATCCATTCAGATGAGCATCGTCGGGCCCTGATGAAAATCCTAAACGAGGCTCATGTTCCCGGCAAAATCTCAGTAAACCATTTGGAATATATAGCCAACAAGATATTTGAGGTAAACAGAGTCACTTTTTTTTATGATGAGTTTCCCATGGAGGGTATTGGCCATAATAGAGCCCTCTATCTTACGGGGAAATGCAATTATTCTGTGTTTACCCGATTATTGGTCGACAATGGTTCTAGTAAAAATAATTTTCCTCTATCTACTCTAATAAAGTTGAAAGTGGATGATGAAAGCATTCACAAGAACATTATCTGTGTTCGGGGGTCTGATGGTGGAGGAAAAGATTCAGTCGGTGATATAGTCCTTGAGCTGACAATAGGACCTGTTCAATTTACCATGGAGTTCCAGGTGCTAGATGTAGTTGTTTCCTACAATCTTCTATTAGGTCGAACTTGGATTCATGCCGCCAAAGCAGTCCCTTCTGCTCTGCACCGGATGGTCAAGTTTGAATGGGATAGACAGGAAATCGTTGTGCACGACAAGGATAATTTGTGTGCCCCCAGTGATACCATTGTTCCATTCATTGAGGTAGAAGACGACAAGGGGCCTTAGGTCTAGTAGGTTTTTTATAGAGTGTTGGTCGAGAAAATTCCATAAGGGAAATACGTCCCAATTCTGAAGGCAATTGCCACATCAGACATGGTAGTCATTGAAATGCTGAAAAATAGTTTTGTACATGGTAAAGGTTTGGGTGCATCTCTGCAAAGTATCATAAAGCCGGTGTCTCTCCCCAAAAACTTTGGTACATTTCTCTCGGATTCAAGCCCACAATTGCAGACGCGAAAAGAGACAGAAAGTTAAATTAGAGTGCATGGGTCCTCCCAAAGCCTGTCTCACATCTCTCCAGATTATTTGTCAAGCCTGGCGCTAACAAACGCCCAGTAACAACAGTTCCAGTTTTGTGATTGGTCTTGATAAAGAGTTCATTGAAATATTTGAGAAGATGTTCGATGAAGTGAACATGGTGGAAGTTGGAGAAGGTTCCAGCAAGGAAGATGTGCACTTTGTTGGGCCCAGTGTAAAGCATAACAGTTGGAAAGCTACTCCTCTCCCTGCCCAGAAGGAGTTTCGGTAGTTTCCTTTGATTTTCCTTCATTTTATATGGATTATTCCAGGGTTGTAATTTAAATTATATTTTCTGTACGATTGGATGTATAAACCTTGTTATTGTTTGATTTCAATGACATGCGATTTCGCTTTTCCATCCATCTTGATTGTTTTATTTTTATTTTTCTATTCATCCTTGTACAGTTCTTTTTATGCTGGTTTCAATGACATGACATGCATGAGGAATATTTGGCCCAATCTTAAAATCTAACCTAATTATAAAAATAATAATTCGAGAAATAGAGTGTGATGATGAATCCGAATATGATGAAGACGAGGCCTTTGAAGAGATTAGTAAAAAATTAAGCCGTTTTGACGAAACACCCAAGCTTAACCTCAGTGATACAGAATCATTCAATTTAGGGGACCCAGATAATATTAGAGAAGCTAAGATAACTATTTATCTTGAACCGAAAATCAGGGAGCAGATAATTAAAGCATTATTTGAATACAAAGATATTTTTACATGGTCATATGACGACATGCCGGATCTAAGCACTGACCTTGAGGTTCACAAATTGCCCACTGACCCGGTATTTCCTCCCGTCAAGGAGAAGTTAAGAAAGTTCAAAACTGACATGCGTGTGAAGATTAAAGAAGAGGTCATAAAGCAGTTTAATGCAAAGGTTATTCGAGTCACGGGGTATCCCACTTGGTCACGGGGTCATAAAAAAAATATATGCTTGCCCTAATGATTGCATGCTTTTTTTGAATGAAAATGAGAAGAATGATAATTGCTATGTATGTGTAGCTTCTAGCTGGAAGAATGTTGTTGCTAGCTTGACTAATGCAAGCTCCAAAATTCCTGCAAAGGTTTTAAGATACTTCCCCTTAAAGCCTAGACTTCAGAGGATATTCATGTGCTCTAAAACAGTTGAAGCTATGAGATGGCATGCTACTGAACGACCCAATGATGTGAATTTAAGACATCCTGCTGATGGGGAAGCTTGGAAGAATTTTGATTTCTTGCACAAGGACTTCTATCGAGATCCACGTAATGTTAGATTTGGTCTTTCAAGTAATGGTTTTAACCCGTTTTGAACCAGGAGCATTTTCGTAGCACGTGGGTTTTTATGCTAATGAACTACAATTTATCGCTGTGGATTTGCATGTAGCCGAAGTATATAATATTTTTAATAATCATTCCAGGTCCTTTTTCTCGAAGAAAAGTTATAGATGTGTACCTACAACTACTAATTGTTGAGTTGAAGAAACTGTGGGAGACAGGGGTAGAAACATATGATGCTGAATGTAACCAAACATTTCAAACGCGTGCAACCTTATTATGGATAGTTAGTGATTTTCCATCACTAGCAATGCTTTCCGGATTGAGCATTGAAGGATACTGGCATGCCCAACTTGTAATTATGACACATGTTTCTAATATCACAAACATAATCGCAAGATGTGTTACTTCGTTCATCGGGCTTTTTTGGCTCCTGATCATCCATTTCGAAGAGATAAAAAAATCATTTATGGTAAGGAGAATCACAGAAGAGCACCTACTCCCTTGCTAGGTGTGGAAGTGTTAGAAGAACTTCGTGATTTAAATCATGTCTTTGGAAAGGGTCAAAAGAAATGGCACCGGGGTAATGAGGGTCCGCGGAAGAAAAAATCAATCTTTTTTGAATTACCGGATTAGGCACATAACAAATTGCGACACAATGTTGATGTAATACACATCGAGAAGAACATATGTGATAGTTTTGGGACATTATTGGATTTGTCTGAAAAGTCAAAAGACCACATAAATTCTTGCTATGACTTGGAAAAGATGGAGATACGAAAAGAGCCTGAACCATTAAAAGATAAGGATTATAAAAAAGATTATTTGGCTAAAGCTTGTTTATCTATGAAACCATAAGAAAAACGTTGTTTTGCACTATTTTAAAAAATGTCAAATTGGGTGTGCATCAAATATATAACTACGTGTGGAAGTGGAGAAGATGATATATTAGGGTACAAGAGTCATATGCTCATTTTATCATGCATTACGTGCTTCAGGTTTCCATTAGAAAAGTGTTCCCCAAGAATGTTTCTTTGGCCTTGATTAGGTTGGGGAACTTCTTTAGAGCCATATGTAGCAATGTTATAGAGCGAAGAGATCTTGATAAAATGCAATCTGAAATAAATGAAATTAAATGTGACCTTGAAAAGATTTTTCCTTCAATTTATTTTGTTTTTGATATAATGGAACATTTGCCTATCCAATTAGAAAATGAATTAAGCTTGGGGTCCGACTCATTTACATTGGATGTATTCTATTGAGAGAAACTTGTGTCAGCATAAGGCATTTGTTCGTAACCGATATCATCTAGAAGCATCAATAGCGGATGGTTTTTTGGCCGAAGGGTGCTTGATATTTTTTTCGAGATACCTAGATGAAGAGGTGAAAACTAAATTTAGTAGGTATCAAACAGAAGATGATGCGGGGGCTGAAACAGAGGGAGACGATATGTCACCTATATTTCCTAAGTTAGGTCATCCAATTGCAAGTAAGAAGAAAAAGAAAGTCAAGGCATTTATCATAGATTTACAATTATTCTTTAAAGCAAATCAATATGTTCTGTTCAATACTGGAGATGTAAAAATGGAGATGTTTATCCACTAAGATACTTTTCATTTTTAATGTAAACTTTATTAATTTATATATATGATGTGATATTTTATACTTTAACATAAAGGCCTAATAGATGTATCTGAAATATACATGTTTGCAGGGAACATAAGAGTTTAATTGATAATCATACTAGATCAAATGCATGGATTAGAGCACGCAATCATAATCAGGAATTCGGCAATTGGCTCAAAGAGAAAGTTAAAACTGTTGAAGTGCCCAATCATTTACGGTGGATAGCTAAAGAGCCTAACATAGTTGCAAAAAGATATACTTGATATTTCATCAATGGATAATGATATCATATGATTGAACGAGATAACCGACTGAAGACTCATAATAATGGAGTGACTCTGTCAGTCACAACTGATAGTTTTGCTTGTGCTAGAGATTCAAATCCTATCGATGGAGAGGTTATCTATTATTGATATATTTAGGATATTATTGAAATTGATTATTGGGGTTGTTTTAGTTTATACTATTTAGATGTTATTGGTTTCATAATGAAATAGATGATTATGGCTTGACTCGGGTATACTTCAACAAATTATGTAGTGTCGATGACCCCTTTGTATTGACATCTCAAGTGCATCAACTTTTTTATGTGGAGGATCCAATTGGAAAATTATGTTTGTTACCCAAGAAACAAAGTCCCTATTGACTTGTAATATTTGGATGAGGAAAATTGTGATAATATTGCAGACACTTTTTTGAGGGATCTTGATGATATTATTGGTTTGTCAATTAGTTTACCCGATATTAACGTTATATGGTCCAGAAAAGATCTGCCAGGTGATGTCATTGATCTGCCATCTCATGCAGAACTTTCACAAGATAAAAAGATAGAAACATCATAAGATGAGGATGATATTTTTGATACTGATTGGGATTGGATACATGCTGATGATTGAAGAATGTGCTTCTGGACTTTGTTTTTAAATATACAAATATGAAAACATCACGATAGTTCTTTTTTGCAATGTTTTCTTTTCTTCATTGTACCATCGCTTTAAAAAAAATGGAAAAGGATGTTATTTTTTATTTCTTCTTTGACTATGCTGTAATTTTATTTGAATTTTATTTTCTCTGACTGTTATGTAATTTTGGATCATAAATCATGTATGTTTCTTCACATCAATCTTGATTTAAATGGGCCATCAAATCCCCAATTTCATTTCAAAAACCAAGCCCTAGTTTCTTCAATTTTACCTAAATTTCAGAGAACTAATGGATGATTCTTGAATTAAATGATGCATTTAGGCCATGAGACTTACCTCCAATCACATCCCGTCGAAATCCCCTTCAATATATACCAAAAAGCTCTCAAGGTTGTGCAAAAATGGAGGAAATAATGATGGTTCGCGATTGAAATTTTCCATTAAAATTCTTCTATCCAGGTGATTCTCTTCTATGCGATCGCAGCCCCTGGCTTGTGATCGCAGAGCACAAATTTAATCCCTCCAGATTTCCTCCTATGCGATAGCAATAGACCCTATGCAATCGCAATGAACCCAGGCCTCCAACTACGCGATCGTATCCTTACCTCTACGAACGCACAGAACGACTTCCCAATACTACGCGATCGCATATACCCTTACGTTATTGCATAACACAAAAATAGGACCCAGACCCAACCTCCTATGCGATCGCAATGGCTCCTCTGCGGTCGCATAGAACTGCGACAGCTGAAGCCCAATCTGCAAGTTTCAACCATGCAAACGCTCTCCAATAACCACTCGAAGCCATCCCGAGGCCCTCGGGACCTCAACCAAAGGCACCAACATACCCCAAAATATCATACAAACTTGTTGCAATCATAGAAACACGACCAATAACCCAAAAATCATCAATTCACGACGGATTCAAGTCTAAGTTAAACTAAAACTTCCGAAACTCACATTTGATAAAAAAACCGACCAAACAACGTCCGATTGACCTAAAAATTTTTATATATCCAAAATCACTAACGAAGCTACAACAGCTATCGAAATTCTATTTCGACCCCCGGATCAAAATCCCACCTATCAACCGGAATTCACCGAAATTAAAACTAAGCCAATTCAAGCCTAATTCTACACTGCACCTCCAAATTAAGTCCAGTTTTCACTCCCTAGTCATAAATCACCATCCAAAACTAGCCGAACTGTCGAAAATCGAATCCGAGCCCTATAACTCATAAGTCAATATCCGGTTGATTTTTCCAAACTAGCATTCTCTTAAATAGGCTAATTGTCTCATTTCCAACCAAACTATGTCCGAATCACTTCAAACTCTACAAACACATATAATGAAACATATAGAAGCACAAAACGGGGAAAATGGGGCAGTAAATCATGTGACAACAGGTCGGGTCGTCACACCAAATCACCTCCCGAAGCTATCCGAATTATCGAAACTCATATCCGAGTCCTTTATCACATAAGCCTACATCCGGTTGACTTTTCCAACTTAAGCTTACTTAAAAGAGACTAAGTGTATCAAACCTTACCAAAATCTCTCTTAAACCAAGCCAACCAACATGATAACACATAATATAGAACGAGACAATAAGAAGTACATATGGGGGAAATGGAGTGGTAACTTATGAAACAACCGGCCAGGTCGTTACATCCTCTTCCTTTTACTCAAACGTTCATCCTCAAATGAGTCAGGAAACATATCTGAAGCCTCAAATAGGTGAGGATACTTTCTCTGCATCTCCCGCTTGGTCTCCCAGGTAACCTCCTCCATGGGCCAACCTCTCCTCTGCACTTTCACATAAGCTATATCCTTTGGCCTCAACTTTTGAAGCAGATGCTCCAAAATAGCTACTGGCTCCATATCATAAGTCAAATCATTATCTAAATGAACCGTCCTGAGGTCTAAAATATTAGACGGGTCTCCAATATACTTCTGGATGATAGAAACATGAAATACTTGATGGACACTCGATAAGCTAGGTGGCAAGGCAAGCTCATAAGCCACCTCTCCAATCCTCCGTAGCACCTCCAAAGGCCCAATGAACGGAGGACTCAATTTACCCTTCTTCCCAAATCTCATACCACCCTTCATGGGTGAAACCTTCAACATGACCTTCTCATCGACCATGTAGGACACATCCTGAACCTTCCTGTGAGCATAACTCTTTTGTCTCAACTACGCTGTACGGAGTCTCTCTTGAATCACCTTTACCTTGTCCAAAGCATTTTGCACCAAGTCTGTACCCAACAGCCTAGCCTGACCCGGCTCAAACAAACTAACCGGAGATCTACACCACCTCCCATACAAAGCCTCATATGGAGCCATCTAACTACTCGACAGGTAACTTCTGTTGTAATTAAACTCTGTGAGCAGTAGAAACTGATCCCATGACACTCCAAATTCAATGACACAAGCATGCAATATGTCCTCAAATATTTGAATAGTCCACTCGGACTGCCCGTCCATCTGAGGGTGAAAATCTTTGCTCAACTCAACCTGAGTACCCAATTATCGTTGCACAGACCTCCAAAACTATAAAGTAAACTGAGTGCCCCTATCTGAAATTATAGACATTGGGACACTATGCAAATGAACAATCTACTAGATATAGATCTCTGCCAACCTCTTTGAAGAATAGGTGGTACACAGGAATGAAGTGTGCAGGCTTGGTCAGCCGATCCATAATCACCCAAATAGCATCGAACTTCTTCAAAGTTCGTGGGAGCCCAACTACAAAGTCTATGGTGATCTGCTCCCACTTCCACTATGAAATATCCATCCATTGAAGCAAGCCACCTGATTTTTGATGCTCATCTTTTACCTGCTGACAATTGAGACATCGACCTACAAATCCCACAATGTTTTTCTTCATTCTCCTCGTCCAATAATGTTGTCTTGGATCTTGATACATCTTCGCGGCACCCAGATGGATAGAATAGCATGAGACATGGACCTTCTCTAGAATCAACTCTCGAAGCCTATTAACATTAGGAATATATATATGGCCCTGCATCCTCAATACTCCATCATCACCAATAGTCACATCCTAGCATCTTCATGCTGAACTCTGTCCTTAAGGAAAAGCAAATGAGGATCATCATACTAGCGCTCTGTGATGCAATAAAATAATGAAGACCGAGAAATCACACAAGCCAATATCCGACTGGGCTCCAAAATATCAAACCTCACGAACCGATTGGCCTAGGCATGAACATAAAGTGCAATAGGTCTCTCCCCATACGAATATATGTCAAACTCCCCATACTCACCGCCTTCCATCTCAAGAATAGGCCACCATATTGGCCATCCAAGGATGGTACGAAATAGTAATATCATAATCCTTTAGCAATCCAACAATCTCCGCTACCTCAAATTGAGATTCTTCTTCTTGAACAAGTGCTGAAGGCTTCGATGATTAGTAAACACCTCACAAGATACACCATACAAAATATGCCTCCTAATCTTCGATGCGTGAACAATGGAATCCAATTTCAAATCATGAACAGAGTAGTTCTTCTCATGGGTCTTGAATTGACTAGAAGCATATTCAATAACTCTACCCTCCTGCATCAAGACACACCAAATACAAACGCAATAAGAATCACAATACATGGTATATGAACCTGAAGCTAATGGAAAAACTAACACTAGAGTCGTTGCCAAGGCAGTTTTAAGCTTTCGAAATCTCTCCTCACACTCATCCGACCACTTGAATGGAACACACTTCTTAGTCAACTTGGTTAAGGGCGATGCGATAGATGAGAATCTCCAAATAAACTTGCGGTAATAACCTGCCAAACTAAAAAAATTGCACATCTCTATAGCTGAGGATAGTCTGGGCCAACTCTGAACCGCCTATATATTCTTTGGATCAACCTGAATACCCTTTGTGGACACCACCCCAAGAAAGCCATCGACTTGAGACAAAACTCACACTTGGAGAACTTTTCATAACGATTCTCCTCCCTCAATCTTTTTAACAAAATTCTCAAATGCTTTGCATGCTCCTCTTTACTACGCAAGTATACCTGATATCATCGATGAAAGCTATGACAAATGAGTCGAGATAGGGCCGAAGCACGTTATTCATAAAATGCATGAATGCTGCTAGGGCATTGTTCAGCCCAAAGAACATCACCAAGAACACATAATGACCATATCGGTCATGAAAGTTGTCGTAAGAATATCCTAGTTCCTGATCTTCAACTGGTGATAACATGAACGGGACAAATTTTGGAGAACACTCTCGCTCCCTGTAGCTGGTAAAAAAAATCACTGATACAAGGCAAATGATACATGTTCTTGATTGTTACTTTGTTTAACTGGCTGTAACCAATGCGCATCCTCATCGTGGCATCCTTTTTATTCACAAATAGAACATGTACACCCCAAGAAAACACGCTAGGACGAATAAACCCCTTATCAACGAGTTCCTAAAGATGCTCCTTTAACTCCTTCAACTCTATTGGTGCCATGCGATACGGTGGAATAGAGATGTGCTGAGTACCCGGCACCGGATCAATACCAAAATTGATAGCCATGTCCGGTGGCATGCCCGATAGGTCTGCAGGAAACACATCGGGAAAATTCCTCGCAACTGGAACATAATCAATACTAAGAGTCTCTACACCGACATCCCTCACAAAGGATAAGAAAGAAAGATCAACCTTCCCAACCATACGCTTGGCTTTCAAGAATGAAATTACCCTACTGGGAACACAATCAGTCGAACATCACCACTCAATCTGTGGCACACCCGACATAGTCAATGTCAATGTATTAGTATGACAATCTAAAATATCACGATCACGAGATAGCCAATCAATGCCCAATATCACATCAAAGTCCACCATACAAAGCAGTAACAGGTCCAGTCGGGTCTCCAGACCTCCAAAAGTCACCATCACGAATGGTACACATGTTCCACAATAATAGTATCGCCCATCGAAGTAGATACAAGAACTTATGAAATAAGAGACTCATAGGGTGTATCCAAATAACAAGTAAAATATGATGACACATATGATAAAGTAGAACGGGGATAAAATAATACAAAGCCATTTCTGTGGTAGACTGAGACAATATCTTCACTCACATTATCTGAAGCAATATCATTGGGTCTAGCTGGGAGTGCATAGAAACAGGCCTGACCACCCCCTGATCAACCTCTCCCTCTAGAATGACCCTTAGCTTACTAACCTCTACCCCTACCTAGCTGGGTGGGTGCAAGTGAAGTAACTAACGCTGAAGCCGATGATTGACTCCTCTGCTGAGATGAACCGCCATGACGACGAGGACAATGCCTCTACATATGAACCAACTCTCCGCAATCATAGCAACTCATAGATGTTGGAGACGGGGACTGAGGGGAACCCCTAGCAACAGAAAGACTAGCAAATGCACCTGGCATATAAGAGCCCTGAACTGATGGAGCACATGATGAACTCTTGGCTGGAAGGGCACTGAGTGATGACTGGCCGTGATGATAACTGTGATAACCATGACTCGATGGCGCCTCACGATAACCTAGGCGAGCTGACTGAGCATGTCTGAATAGACGGCCTCTACTGTGCTCACCTTGCTTCTGACGACAAACTGACTCAATCTTGTGAGAAATGTCAACAACCTCCTCAAGAGTATCACCATACACCCTTTCTTAGATTATGAGAATTTGAAGCTGATACTGAGTCCATCAACGAACCTCATAATCCTCTCTCTCTCTCTCCCTCTCTCTCTCCGTGTAGGAACAAACGAAACAGCATGACGAGCTAGATTTGGAACCTTATATTATACTGTTTCACAGTCATCACTTCTTGATGCAACCACTCGAGCTGCCTATGCAGACCCTCTCTGCGAGACTGTGGCACATACTTCTCCAAAAAGAGAACGAATAATTGCTGCCAGGTAAGGGGTGCTGCTCCAACAGGCCTATGCCTCTCATAATCATCCAACGAAGTGAAGGCAACTCTAGAAAACATAAAAAGAGTGAAAGCTACCCTGCTTATCTCCGGAATACCCACAGTACGAAGAATCCTCTAACACTTGTCCCAGAAACCTTGGGCATCCACGCCCTCGGCAGCACTGAAAGTCGGAGGCTGAAGTCCACCAAACCTCTCCAACATGCATTGCTCGTTCTCTAGCATAACATGAGCTACATAGTCCTATGTAGCTGTAATCTGCTGAACTGGAGGTTCCGTAGTGTCTGAAGTCCCTGCGTGACCTGCTGAGGTGTACGAGCGGCAAGAGTTTGAGCGCCTCCCCAGACCTGAGAAGTAGTTGTGACTATAGTATCTGAGACCGCCTGACCTAGGCTAGTGCATACTGATAGAATATGGGCTACCTAGAACACAATAGGCATAGCTGGTGCCTGAGCTAGTGCTGCTGGAGCGTCCATAACGGGGCCCTGATCATGAACTGTGGTGACTAGTGGATCTGTAGGTGTTGTCCTAGCTACTGTGCGGGCTACACCCTTGCCCCTACCTTGAGCTCGACCGCATCTTCGGCCTCTAGTGGCCCCAACTGTTGGTGATAGTGGTCCTCCATCCTGTTTGGCAGCACGTGTCCTTACTATCTGTGAGAGAATAGAATAACAGAAGTTTAGTACTCGGATAAACATATGCGCACAACAATAATTTCAAGAATATGAAGTTTTCTATAGCTTCTACATGCTCCCGAGGATAAATATAGACGTCTCTGTACCAATCCGCGAGACTCTACTAAACCTTCTCATGGCTCGTGAGACCTATGTAACCTAGGCTCTAATACCAACTTGTCACAACCGTAAATCGGACTTAGTTGTAATAGTGCCTATCGTGAAACTAGGCCAGCAGACACGAATCCCTAAGCCATATAAAAGATATACTAATTCATAGTTAATTTATTAATAAGTGATAAATCCCAAAATAGAGTGAAATAGAACAAATGCTGAAACAAACACAGCCCACCATCAGGGTGTCGCCAGTCATAAGCATCTAAAACATCCATCTAAGAGTAAGAAAATTCTACCAGTCTAGTATAAGGCTAGTACAAGGAAAAATAAAGATAGGAATGAGAAGCACTGGGCTGCGAATGCCGAGCAGTTACCTAGTGAAATCCGAACTGCGTGCTTGAAACAATCAGCCCTCACTAGCATAACCTCATACTTCTAGATCTGCAAAAAGGGTGCAGAGAGTAATGTGAGTACGCCAACAAAGTAATTAATATAACTAAAGGCAGTTGAGCGATAAAAAACACATTAATCAAAGCAAAATGTAGTGAGAAACATCTTAGACCAGTAAAAAAAACTCCTTAAAACATTTTTTAGCAGTTTAAACGAGTAAATGAAAAAGCAGTGACAAAAGATAGACAAATAAAGTCAGCCCCTCAATAACATGGAAGAACATCAGTCCCTCGGCCTATGTCACATCTCACAGTGGTTACTCGCACTCATTAGGGGTGTACAGACTCCGGGAGGGGCTCATTACGACCCAAGCACAATAATAAGTCATCTCGTGGCATAATCAAATAGGATCTCGGCCTCATATCAAGCCACTTTGTGGCGTACAAATCATGCCCTTGGCCTCATAATCATGAATCAATATAATAATATTGTGCCGCACAGCCTGGTCCCATAGTATCCTCAAAATATAAGCCCTCAGTCTTACCCAATTGGAATCTCACAAGCTACTCGGGCAACAGTAAAACATGATGCTCAGCCTAGAATAAAATTTAAAATATAAAAAATGAGTAAAGATGACTGAGTTGTGAAAACAATAGAATATAGCATGACTGAGTACAAATACAAAGTCAAAACAGTGAGGTATTCTAGTGAAAATTCCCTAAGAGTCCAAATAGTTGGCACTGGGCCCAAATATGACATTCAACCCAAAACATGATGATAGAAAATCTTTTTCAATCAAATATGCGATTAAATAGGCATACGTGATAGACTATGTCGCCATCCCAAATGGTTCATGACCCTACGCTCACCATCTAGCATATGTGTCACCTCCAAATAGCACAACGATGAAAAATCTGGGGTTTCATACCCTCATAATAGCATTTACAATGATTACTTACCTCTATCCGGTCCAAACTCTAGCACGTTATGCCTTTGCCTCTCGAATCGACCTCCAAATGTTCCAAATCTAACCAAAGTCAGTACAAAACTATCAAAATATGCTAAGGGAGCAAACCCCACTCGAAACTAATCAAATTACAATAGAAATCCCGAAATTAACCAAACCTGACCCCCTGGCCCATATCTCGGAATTCAATAAAAATTACATCAATAAACTCTATGTCTTCCTACGAGTTCATACATATCAAATACATCAAAATCCGGCCACAAATGACCCTTCAAATTAATAGATTTAGGTATCCAGTTTCCACGCCCTAACTTCCAATTTTAGGCTTAAAGTCCACAAATTCCATGATTAATTAGGTCAAAATCACATGAGGTTTGAGTATTAAGTCCATAAATCTTGCCTCCAAGTGTTTTTCCTTGATTCCATCTTCAATCTTTCTCAAAAAGCTCTATAATCGCCCAATAATGGTGAAACTTAGACCCAAAATTTTCCTTCATCGTGATCATGACTCTAAGTACGCGAACGTGAAGACTTGGATTCCCAACACATTATGAACGTGACTCCTCACCCACGAACGCGAAGAACAAATCCTCTAGGACCCTATCTGCTCCCTTTCCCCTATGCGAACGCACCAAGATCCTCATGAACGTGATGACCATTGATCTCAACTCTTCACGATCGCAGGACAAGCATCGCGAATGCAAAGGTCAAAAACCTGCAACACCAACAACATTTTTCTGCAACATCCTCCCATGAAATGGTCTGTTTAACCCCCCCGAAATTTACCCAAGGACCTCGGGACCTCAACCGAACATGCCAAAATATCCCATAAAATCAATCAAACTTTTTCCAACCTTCGAAATGCTCAGAACAACACCAAAACACCAAATTTGCATCTAATTCAAGCCTAAGAATTCCAAAAAATTTTCAAATTCTACTTTCGATCAAACAGTCTATAAACCATGTCGGAATGAACTGAAATTTTGCACACACGTCAAAATGACACAACGGTCCTACTGCAACTCCAAGAATTTCATTCCGACCCTTATATCAAAATTTTACCTACCAACAAAAAAATGTCGAAATTCCAATTTCGTCAAATCAAGCCTAAATCCACTCCGGACCTCCAAAACACATTATGATCATGTTTTAAGTCTCAAATAACCTCCCGAAGCTATCCGAACTATCGTAACTCACATCCGTGCCCTTTATCACATATGTCAATATCCGATTGACTTTTCCAACTTATGCTTGCTCAAAAGAGACTAGTTGTCTCAAACCTTACCATAACCTCTCCGAACCCGAGCCAACCAACCCGATAACACATAATACAACTTAACGATAAAATAAGAAGAAGAAATGGAGGACAAAAAGTGGTAACTCATGAAATGACAACCGGCTCGTTACAAAAAACTTAATTATCTTTTCTTAAAATAGTCTTATCGAAACTAGCATAAATTAATATTAAAAAATATTAATATTGATACAAGAGTTTGAGATATAGTACGAAGGGGAGCCTTGGAGGAATGGATAAGTTATCTTCGTGTTCTCCGAGCGATTAAAGGTGTCACTAATACTTATGTTAGGGTGGGTTGTATATATCATATTCCCGGGGTATGATTCTTCCCCCAACCCTATTTGCGAATGCGAGATGCATTGTGCATAGGGCTTCCCTTTTAGGATGTCGACGCCCCATATTTCAAAAGCGAAATCGGGTTTCACAACATTATGGGCAAAAAAACTCTCATTCCTGTTCGGGAATTGGGTTATGAAATTGGAAGAGTCGCCACCTAATCATAATAGTGTATTAGGACACTTTGAGAGAGTGTTTTTGAGAGACAAACCAGAGTTGGGTAACGGCTTGAGATTATCTCGAGGGGCAGGTGTTATGCACCCCTCAAGATCCACAAATGTAGTTTCCAGCCGGGCTAATTGTGACTTTAGAAGAAGCTGAGGCAAGTAGACAAATAAAATGCACACGTACAACATTCATATAATTTGAAAGCTTTAAAGAAAAGGACAAAAGTTTGAATTTAAAAAGGATTAGTTTGGAAAGTATTAAAACAATGAAGCACATAGAAAAATAAAGAAGGGTCCTAGGTTTAGCTATAATATGGATCATTCGATGCAATATCTAGCTCATATTACCGCAGAGGGGTCGCTTTATGATATTATCGCATCGTCATCATCTCCATATTCTACCCTTCCCACCCCGTTAAGGTATTAAACACGTGAATTGTCACGAATGCTTATTGCGTGCTGTTACCTATCCCATTCTGTAGATCCTAGAAGGCACATAGGATAACTATTCCAATAAGGTAGGAACTTGGCTGAACCCCTAAGTTCAAAGGTTAAAATGCTAGGCGACATAAATAAGAAAATAGGACTTGCACATAAAGGAATCATGTAAAACATATAAAGGTTCAAATATCCCTCTGCAAACGAACACGTAATGAGCACGACTGAAACACAATTACAGTCTAAGGAAAGGAGAGTTAAAAGCTGGAGTATAAATTAAATCAGAAGTTAAAGTTTAGCAGACAAGCACGTAAGGGGAAGAGAACGTTCAAAGCTGAAAAGAAGCAGCATAAGTTTAGAAAACTGCCGAAGTCATTTAGAAACATTTGTGGAAAGGCTGTAAAAAACAGTTTTTTTGACAGGGAGAGTAAAAGAACAAATTGGACAAGTGTTTCAAAAGTGTGAAGCAAAACAGTGAACATTATTAGCTTTCAAAATTTATTGCAATATTCAGGCAGCTTTAAAATAGAAATCCTGTTCTGGAAAAAAAATACATTAGAAGCATTTTGCATAGGTAGTTTGAAAATAGGACAGAAATTAATGAAAAATTAGAAAAAAAAACTTCAGAGACAAACACGCTCGGACAGAAGCGGATTGATTAGAACACGAATTAAAGGTGATTAGTCAGTTTTTTTATCCGGCCTAAGGCTTGCCTAGGCATTATTAAAGACAGTGAACATGCACATTTTTTTTCCAGTTTTAACAAGGAGTCATGAACTGATTTTTTTACCCAGATCAGCGAAGTGTTTACGATTTGCAAATAAAAAAAATCCTAGAAGCATGGTATCTAATGCAAAAAAGTCCTATGTAACGTGATCTAAGCGTGATGATAATGACTTATTGATGATTGTTTGATTACGATTATGAAAACTATATAGAATGACAATTGAGAGTGAAAGGCTTAGAAACATGATTTCTATATGCAGCGATGCGTGTCCTAAAGCATGGAATCTATTGCTTAAGCAAGTAAATAAGCCCTATAGACATGTTTTAAACCCATTCCCCTTAATTAGGCATGCATTACCCTCCAAATATTCACTAGAATCCCGGTTATTTTTACAAATTATTACAGCCAGATAATTAAATATAAAACAGTGAGAAAAATAAAATAAGAAGTTACTCTATAAAGATCCTTCAGTCAAGCCGAAACATCTCCCACCTCACTTCTTTCTAATTTTACAGCCAATACCAAGGTTTGGGTGCGGCAAAGCTCCCTAAGGGTTCGTTTGAACCCCTGGCCAATACCAGGCACCGAAAAGATTTCCCAATTGGACAGTTTCAAATATTGGAAGCCAGCCTTGGGCATCAGAGTTCTATGGGTGCTCGAGGTTTCCATAGGTAGTGCTTACACCAATGAGGCAAAACCTAGGGTTCTAAGAGTAGTGAAGTCGTGATAGATTTGAGAAAGTGGAAAAACAATTGAGAGTCAATTTAAGAAAGCAGCAGAAGATAGTTTGAGATAATAGTTTAAAAGGGCTAAATGTGTTGAAAGGAATTCTTTTAAAATCATTTGAACTAACAAGTCTTGAGCATTATACAAACATGGCAAAGGGGGAGGGAACAGATAAGCATAGTAAACTACTCACACACAGGCAACACATTGGAGAAAATCAAACCTGATTGCAAAGTAGGAGTTCAGTAACAAACCCCAACATAACCAAACTTAGGGAGAGGTTTTAGACTAATAAAATAGTGAAGCAGACCTGGACACATGGTAGTAGACATAAGGAAGGAAGAAAACATGTATTGAGGTAGGGAAGGGATAAGGGGAACATGCCAAGCCAAACTAAGTAAACTGGTTAGTGTATGTTAATGACAGCAAGAGCAGCAGAACATAGGTAAAAGCACACAAGAAACAAGAAGAAGTACAAACCTGTAAAAGCATGTTGTTTTGGAAACTGCACATTAAATAGGTAATATACCAGCTGCTGACAATAAAACACAGTAACAATGAGCAGTAGTGCACAAAAAGAGCAAAGTATGAATAGAATGAGAACAGTAAGGTGAGAGTAGCAGTGTGTAGCAAAGAGAGAATGACACTATGCAGCAATGAGAGCAGCAGGCAAACAAACCCAAGCAAATAACAGAGCAGACCCATAGCACTGCAGAAGTAAACAGCCAAGATTACTCATTCTTGGCTTTCAGTCGATGGAGTATTCAAATGGAAGAACAAGAGTGTGTAGAAACAGTAGAGAAAGAGAGAACACTAAGTATTTTGAGAGAGAGAGTTCAGAGAGTTTGAACTTGTGCTTGTGTATGAGAAATATGCAATGTGTTGGTTTTTTTCAAAAGGAATGGGGAAGAGTAATTATAGTACTAGAAACGAGTGAAGAAGCAAGGCACCAAACTATATTTAAGGAACGAGCATCTATTACAATCCCATCAATGTACGGATTTCCCTTCAATTAAGGAGTCCAAGATAAACGGTAATAAGCACTAGAATTAAAGAAGGAAAGGAATGAATCAGACACTACATTTGCTCTAGTAAGAGTAGTAGATCACATAATATGCAATAGGGGCTAGATACATAATAATTCAAGTAAGGAAAATATATGCTGATGATTTTGAAAGCCCATTAGTGTGCAAATATGGTAAGGGAATACAAATAAATTTTGTCAATTAATCAGAGAATCAGGGAGAAAACCAAAAATCAGAGGGAATGCTTATAAGTAAGGAAAGCACATCTAAGTAAGGAAGTGGTTCAAAAGAAATGATTCTAAAACGTCTGAGGAAAATCGTATACAAATCATGGATTTCATAGAGATGCACAAATCAGTAGAATATCACATGAGCGATGAACCATTAAACTTATAAAGTATAGTAGACATGCAAATCAAAGAACCCTAAGCAAGGTGTCATGGAAGCAACAAAGGGTCAGAACCCTAGCAAGGAACTCAAATTCCCAAGGAAATCAAACAAACTCGTAACACAACAAGCACAAACGAACACATAATATTCACGAAAAGCAGAAGATATGCAATTTTTAATAGGGTGAGAAACCCTAACCAGAAAGTTTGAGCATGGAACTCAAAATTAACAAGGAAACTAAATGCTCGCAACACAAATAAACACAAACAACCACATAATATACTCAAGAAAAGTAGGAGATATAGTGACTTTGAAAAGGGTCAGAAAACCCTAGTTTTGAAAAAGAACATAAATCGTTTAAAACTGGAATAATCGTTAAGATTGAGTAAGAAATAGTGTAAAACATGAGAATACGAGTCAAAAATTGTTAAAAATCAGAGGTCTGAGATGTTTGGGTTAAGATTAGGGTTTCATAGGAAACCAGTGAGAGGGGTAAGAGAAATCTGGATGTGAAGCTCAAAGATAATGACGTTTTTAGCATCATCGAACCAAAATCCATCAGAGAAAGGTCGGAATCGAACATTGATGAGGCTCGAGTAACCATCTTCATGGTGGAGGCTTCCTGGTTTTCAAGCTTTGGAGAGAAGATGATGATACATGGACTCTATGGTTGCTTGAGATCGAGAGAGGTACGGGAGGAGTGAGCTGGAGAGGCGATGGTCGTCATCGGAGAAGATGGAGAGAACTAGAAGGTTTTAGAGAGATGAGAGGTTAGAGAGGATAGGTAAGAGAGATAGAGATGGGTTTGTGAGAAGATGAGAGGTTTGGGGAGGTTTGATTTAATTAGGGAAAGAGAATCTGGACCGTTGATCGTATTTGATCAACGGCTCAGATTAACTCTGAGGTGGGTCGGGTTAGTTATAGGATTGGGGCGGGTGATTAGTAAATTGGGTCTTTTGAATTAGGCTTAAGATTTGGCTAAAGTAGGGGTTGAATTTGGCTACATTTTAAATGAAATGTGGCTATAGTTTAAATAGCCTATTTTCCCCAAATGTAATTTTATAAAAATAGCAGACGATTTATAAAGAATTCAATTAAATTATTAAGACCCTAAAATAGGTTTGGGAGTTGATTAAAAATATCAGGAATGATTTTACACTTAAAATACTTATTAAATTGATAAAATATGCTAAAATTACAATTTAATGCAATTTTAGTTTCAAACTATTTAATGACTTTGTAAAATCTTGTAAAAATTACATAAATTAAAATTTTATGTAAATGAGAGAATAAAATAATTTATTTACTAATATAGCAAGGTTTGATGCCAAATATTGAATTTTATAGACAAAATGAGCGATAAATAAATTTTAAAATGCTTGAAAAATCGTAGAAAAATATCAAACCCTTTGTGGACGCTTATATATGCATTCACAAGCTATTTTGAAAGTATTTTGGGTACAAAAATACGTAGTGAAAAATTGGGTATCAACAGCTGCCCCTCTTTACCCGAGGAGGATGAAAGAGTTGTCGGGTAAAGATAAGATAACCAATTTTGACCGGAAGTAATAATTGTACGAGTGTTTCGACTGTGCTCTTGCCTCTGAGCTGCCTACATATCCCTGGTCTTACAGAAATGAGGCTGTATGTAGTTCGGGAGCCACTGGCCGAGTATCTGCCCGCAGAGAACTGGAGCAGGAGTGCTCCTGCTGAGACAGTCATGCCGGCCGGTGTACCTGCAAATGAATGATGTGCGTATATTTTACATAAATTAAACGTGATGCAAGTTCCCATTGGACCATGGATGCTGTCCTTGGACTATTAGGATGGCTTCCTTAGACCGTAACGTCCGGGCTGTGAAGAGCATGAAAGTAACGATTTGCATGCCATGAAGTGGTGTTCTCAGGTCATGCGGATGGTGCCTCTGAACTATGACGCCTTTGAATAAATTGGCGATATTTCCGCCCATGAGATGGTGGAAATATTTCAGCTGAATGAATGCAAGGGCGGTGATGTTTCAGCCGAAGAGATAATTTTAGTGCGGGGGCAATATTTCAGCCCGAACAGGGTGGCAATTTTCAGCCACAAAATGCGAAATAAAGGAGGTAGGGCTTAACCTCAGAAGGGAGAGAATAGCCTTATGCAATGCAAGATGGAGGTAGATCTTAGCCTCTGAAGGCACAGAATAGCCTTATGCAAAGATGGAGGCAGAGCTTAGCCTCGAAAGGAAGAGAATGGCCTTATGCAATGTAAGATGGAGACAGAGCTTAGTTGCGAAAGGAAGAAAATAGCCTTATGCAAAGATGGAGGCAGATCTTAGTCTAGGAAGGCAGGTGATAGCCATATGCAGGATGGAGGCAGAGCTTAGCCTCGAAAGGCAGAGGATGGCCTTATGCAATGCAAGATGGAGACAGAGCTTAGTCGCGAAAGGCAGAAAATAGCCTTATGCAAAGATGGAGGCAGATCTTAGCCTCAAAAGGCAAGAGATAGCCTTATGCAGGATGGATGCAGAGCTTAGCCTCGAAAGGCAGAGAATAGCCTTATGCAATGCAAGATGAAGACAGAGCTTAGTCTCGAAAGGCAGAAAATAGCCTTATGCAGAGATGTAGGATGAGCTTAGCCTAGGAAGGTAGGAGATAGCCTTATGTAGGATGGAGGTAGAGCTTAGCCTCGAAAGGCAGAGAATAGCCTTATGCAATGCAATATGGAGACAGATCTTAGTCTCGAAAGGCAGAAAATACCCTTATGCAAAGATGGAGGCAGTGCTTAGCCTGGAAAGGTAGAGGATAGCTTTATGCAATGAAAGATGGAGACAGAGCTTAGTCTCGGAAGGCAAGATAGAGGCAGAGCTTAGCCTGGAAAGGTAGAGGATAGCCTTATGCAATGCAAGATGGAGACAGAGCTTAGTCTCGGAAGGCAGAGAATAGCCTTATGGAAAGATGGAGGCAGAGCTTAGCCTCAGAAGGCAGAGAATAGCCTTATGCAGGAGTGCATAAAATATAAAAGAGAGGATGACGATGATTTTCTTAGCTGATAGGTAATTGCGATATTGATGATTGCTGGGGTAGCATTGAATGTAGATAGTAAGCCTTTGTTAGGTAGGTAGTGAGTTTGCTTTGTTAGAATCCCGCATCGCCTACTTGCATCCCGGGTTCCTACATCCAAAGAAAAATCGTGAGTTCGGCAAAGGGGAGGTTAGTTCGCATCCTTCGACCCGAGGCGCTTTGTACCCCCTGTGGCAGCGTTGCTGAACGATTGCGATCCAAATGATTTCATGCAAAATTTTGGCAAATATGACGCAAATGTACATGTAAAATAAGGTAAAAGATAGTTTTTGTTTTATAATGAACCACAACTGCAACGCATTTCAAGGTATAACAACCTTGTTGGCTTCCCAATTTTGAGGGTCCTCCTCAAAATTCTGCCCCAGTTTACTGGGTTGATGCTGATGACGGCGGTGCTGGATGACTGAAAGCGGATTGATCTTAGAACTTTTATGGTTCTCCTCAAAATTCTGCCACAGTTTACTGGGTCGATGCTGATACGAAAGTTGACAAACTATCTTCGGAATTTTGAGGGTCCTCCTATAAATTATGCCCCAGTTCCAAAAGCAGGGAAAAATGGAATTTTATTAATGGTATGACCGAACCAATAGGGCTGCCTACGTATCCCCTCTTAAACGGGAATCAGGTCAGGCGTAGTTAAAATTACATCATAAAGAAAAAATACTAATTAAATGTAATATCTCTTCACTGCGTCTGAGTTGATTGGCTTTGGCTAGATTTTTCCATCTATCTATGTAAGGATTAGGGCTCCTCCAGTTAGAACCCGGTGAACCATGTACGGAGCCTGCCAGTTGTGATAGAACTTCCCTTTGGCCTCGTCTTGATGCGGAAATATTTTCTTCAACAGGAGCTGTCCTGGTGTAAACTTTCTTGGTCAGACTCTCTTGTTGAAGGCTCAAAATCCTGTTCTGATATAATTGTCCATGGCAGACGGTGTTCATTCTTTTCCCATCTATAAGGGCTAACTGCTCGTATCGAACCTTGACCCATTCTGTGTCATCTAACTCAGCTTCTTGTATGATTCTTAAAGATGGAATCTCTACCTCAGCGGGAATCACTGCCTCTGTACCATAAACTAGCATGTAGGGAGTTTCCTCGGTTGATGTGCAAACTGTAGTACGACAACCCAATGGAGCGAATGAAAACTTCTCATGCCATTGCTTATGCTTTTTGATCATTTTCCTTAGTATCTTCTTGATGTTCTCTACCTCAGCGGGAATCACTGCCTCTGTACCATATACGCATATCGTTCATTTGAAGGTGCCCCAGTTGATTTGCGAACTTGATGTACTTTCACAGCTCAATTAATCTGAGGTCCATAAGCGGTAGAATTCCTGTTCTTGATCTTGAAATTTTCACACATAGCTTTCATCATGTCATTGTTGAGATTGGAACCATTATCAGTGACTTTGGGATACCAAATGGACAGAAAATACAATCTCGGAAAAAGTCTGCCATGACTTTCTTGGTTACTGCTTTTTATCAGGCTGCTTCAACCCATTTAGTGAAGTAATTTATTGCCACTAAGATGAACCTGTGTCCGTTTGATGTGGCAGGCTCGATTGGTCCAATAACATCCATTCCCCAGGCGCCAAATGGCCATGCTGAGCTCGTTGTAGTGAGCTTGTACAGAGGTACCTTCATCATATCTGCAAGTATCTGATAGGGGTGACACTTTCGGACATACTGAATGCAATCTGTCTCCATAGTCATCCAGAAATACCCTGCTCGGAGTATTTTCTTTGCTAGAACAAAACCGTTCATGTGTGGCCCACAAGTCCCTGAGTGCACTTCCTCCAATAACTTGGTTGCTTTTGTTGCATAGACACATCTTAATAGTCCTAGATCGGGAGTCCTCCGATATAGAATTTATCCGCTGTGAAAGAAATTGTGGGACAGCCTTCGAAGTGTGCGCTTCTGAGTAGCATTAGCAAGCTCTGGGTATTCACCTGTTGTTAGATACCTTTTGATGTCGTGGAAACTAGGGTTTTCTGTCGGCTTCTTCCTTAAAATGTGCAAAAGAAGCCGGTTGATCCTTAATTCTGACCTGGATAGGGTCGATTAAATTTGTGTCAGGATGCTGAATCATGGATGATAAAGTGGCTAGAGCATAAAAAAACTCATTCTGTGTTCTAGGAACATGCTGGAATTCTGTTTTTGTGAACCTCTTCCTCAACCCCTGTATGTGATGCAAATAAGGGAGTATCTTGGAATTCTTGGTTACCCACTCTTCTCGAACCTGGTGTATGAGTAGGTCTGAATCCCCAATCACTAGCAACTCCTGGATGTTCATATCAATGGCCAGTTTAAGCCCCAAGATGCAAGCTTCATACTCGGCCATGTTATTGGTGGATTAGAACCTGAGCTTGGCGGATACCGGATAATGCTTACCAGTTTCTGATACCGGGACTGCTCCAATGCCAACTCATTTGAAATTCGCGGAGCCGTCGAAAAACATCCTCAAACCGTCATAGGACTCTACCATATCTTCTCTTATGAAAGCTATTTCCTCGTCAGGAACATATGTCTTCAATGGTTCATACTCCCCTTCCACTGTGTTTTCTGCGAGATGATCTGCCAAAGCCTGTCCTTTAGCTGCCTTTTGGGTGACGTAGACAATGTCGAATTCACTCAACAAGATTGGCCACTTGGCGAGCTTGCCAGTGGGCATGGGCTTCTGAAAGATGTATTTTAGTGGATCCATTCTTGATATAAGGTAGGTGGTGTAAGCACAGAAATAATGCCTCAACTTCTGAGCTATCCAAGTTAAAGCACAATAAGCATGGAATACCGAGCCTCGTACGGGGTAAATTTCTTGCTGAGGTAGTAAATAGCTTGCTCCTTCCTCCTCGTTTCATCGTGTTGTCTCAAGACACAACCAAATGCTTCGTCCAAAACTGCGAGATACAGCAAGAAAGGTCTCCCTAGCTCGGGTGGAACGAGGACTGGAGGCGTAAACAAGTATTCCTTGATCATGTCGAAAGCCTTTTGAAATTCATCGGTCAATTGGGTGGCGGCATCCTTCTTCAACATCTTGAATATAGGTTCGCAGATGAGGGTAGACTGAGAAATGAACCTGCTGATATAGTTAAGTCTCCCTAGGAAACTTATTACCTCTTTTTTGCTCTTCGGCGGGAGCAACTCCTGAATAGATTTGACCTTTGATGGATCTAGCTCTATTCCTCGGCGAC
The DNA here is from genome assembly GCA_034376525.1 of Nicotiana benthamiana. Classification (NCBI taxonomy): domain Eukaryota; kingdom Viridiplantae; phylum Streptophyta; class Magnoliopsida; order Solanales; family Solanaceae; genus Nicotiana; species Nicotiana benthamiana. The sequence continues at coordinate 14,666,945 of CM067329.1, read as the reverse complement.
TTACGATGAAACCCAACAACTTTCCCGCAGGGACCCCAAATGCACATTTGGCGGGATTCAGTTTCAAATTATACCTCCTTAGTCTCTGGAAGAACTTTCAGAGATCCTCCATGTGATCTGCGGCCTTCTTAGATTTGATGATGACATCGTCCACATATACCTCAATCTCCTTATATATCATGTCGTGAAAGAGGGTAGTCATGGCCCTCATGTAAGTAGTCCTCGCATTCTTCTGCCCAAATAGCATTATCCTGTAGCAATACATTCCCCAAGGCGTGATGAACGCCGTTTTCTCTACATCTTCTTCATCCATCCATATCTGATGATACCCTGTGAAACAATCAATGAATGATTGCAGCTCATGCTTGGCACAGTTGTCGATCAGAATGTGTATGTTTGGCAAAGGGAAATCATCTTTGGTACTGGCCCGGTTGAGATCCCGGTAGTCGACACAGACTCTAACTTTCCCCTCCTTCTTCGGCACTGGAAAAATGTTAGCTAACCAAGTTTAATATTCTACCACTTGAAGAACTCTGGCTTTGACCTGCTTGGTAACCTCCTCTTTGATATTTAGACTCATATCTGGCTTGAATTTTCTGAGTTTCTATTTACCGGGGGACATGCAGGGTGTGTAGGTAGTTTGTGAGCGACGATGGACATGCAGAGACAGATCATATCGTCATAAGACCATGCAATGATATCTTTATATTCTTTGAATAACTCTACATATTCATCTTTCTCTATCTGTGATAAGTGCACACTGATGCACGTTTCCTTGACATTCTCTGTATCTCTTAAATTGACGACTTCGGTTTCCTCCAATTTTGATTTAGGCCTGTTCTCAAAATTTTTATCCTCTCTAACAACCTCTTCTGGTACATCATCTTCTTCTGAATCTATGTCCGTTTCTTGTATAGCCTCGTTGCGAGTTACAGTTTTTGGTTCATCATCGAGATACGTAATAGTAATATTGTGTGAAAATAAAGAAAATAGCTGAGAAAAGTAATGAATAGCGAGACATTTGATAAAACTGAAAATACTTTTGATTGAATTCATAAGTGTTCAAAACGTCGGGGCTCTTTTGGAAAGTAAAGTCAAATGCGGAAAGTAAGTAAAACAACTAGAAATAAAACTGCATGATGCTTTTTCAGCCTTGCTACCCCGAACGTTTTCGGGCGATGGTGGCCCTAATTGACCAGTTGGTGAGGCTCTCTCCTTGGTTCACAGCCTAAATGGATGGGCCCTACTCCCCATCCTCTTCAAAGATCACACAACAGTCCACGTCATCCTCCAGAAACAGGTGCTTCATTGCTGCAAGAGCCTCACCTTCCTCTGAATCATAGAGAGTGTCGGCTGGCTGAAATGTTTGCTCTAACTGAAGTATGGGGTGCTCCAATGGATAATATGGGCCGCGCCACGGTGGTGACCAGTTTTTGAATTATTGCCAAGTAAACTCGTACCCCAGTGCGAAGGTAGTACCATGTTTCTTCAACTGGATGGGTTTGATAATACCTTGAAGATTCTTACAAATTCTTTTCCTTGGTTCATACCCACTCCAATTAAGAATTCTCTCAACCTTGTTACTCAACCATTTGTCCTTATCCACTGCGTTGACCCGCTCGATGTGATTATATGTCTCCCCGCCTATTCTTCTTCTGCCTCCGATCATTGGAACGGTTTGGCGACTGTATATAGGGTTGCTACCGTCGCCATGGGTGATTGCTTCTTTATGGTTCCATTCAAACTTCACTGCATGATGTAAAGTTGATGCCACAGCCCCAGCGGCATGGATACAGTGTCGTCACAGCAATAAGTTGTCAGAGGCGGGTATGTCGATGACATGTAATTCAACATCAAACCAAGCGAGGCCCATTTGCAGACACAGGCTCCCCGAGAGTGGACCTCTAAGAACCGTCAAAAGCTTTAACATTAATGGCCCCATCTTTTATCTCGTGCAACCCTTTTCCCAACTTCTTGACGGTGATCAGTAGCCAAATGTTGAGACTAGAACCTCCGTCAACTAAGATTCTGGTGATTAAATTGTCCTCACATTGCACGGTGATGTGCAGTGATTTGTTATGACTGAGCCCCTCAGGTGGTAATTCATCTTCATGGAAGGTGATTTTGTGGCTATCCAATATCTTCCATATCATGTTTGCCATCTCCCCTCCCGGTATGTTGCTCGGGACATATACCTCGCTCAATATCTTCATCAAGGCATTTTTGTGCACCTCGGAACTTTGCAGCAATGCTAAGATGGAAATCTGTGCCGGAGTTTTGTTTAGCTGTTCAGCAACTGAGTACTCTTTAGCCTGTATCTTTCTCCAGAGATGATCAAGTCGTGTTTCCATAAGACGTCCAGAGGCTTGCTTGCTGGACTCAGCTAGGTGCTCTGGTGTGTACACCCTGCCTGTTCTAGTCATACCTTGCACAACAATTATTTCACCCATGCGTGCTTTTCCTTTCCTTCTTGCCGCGGTTGTGTAGTCCCAGGGTATCGCTTTGGACTGAAATGGGATTATGTCTGACATGGTGACTGAAATGGGATTACGTCTGACATGGTGACTAAAATGGGCACCTTTGGAGGTAACACAGTAACTTCTATTGGTGCGGGTGACTTTGGAGTCCAAAATTCTACCTCAATCAGCTTTGGTATCTTTGTAGGAAGCGTCTCGAACTCAAATGGCACTGCTATATTCACCACGTTATCCTCAGAGGGCTGGACTTGTATAACAATAGGATTAAGGGTGACCGTCGGTTTCTTGCGCTCATCCCCTTCAGATATCAAACCAATTGACCCTTCGGGGTCCCAATCATCTTCTACCTCAATCATGTGGATGCATCCACTTTTATGGTCTGGCAGGGGGTTGTTACAAACATTAGGAGTAGGCTCCTTAGCTACAATGACCTTGTTGTTAATTAAAGTCTGAATTTTGTCCTTTTACGAGCGACACTCACCAATGTATGGCCTTTCATCCCCAAATGGTATGCGCAGGTTTTATTTGGGTTTATCTATTGGGAAGGTTTCTCTGGGGTTATGGGTGGGATGGGTGTAATATATCCGGAGGCTTTGAGCTTCTCATAAAGTTGGTCAATGGGTTCAGCGATTGCAGTGTACATTTTAGGCGGTTTGCGGTCAAAATTTGGTCTCGGTTGTGGGAAATTTTGGCGGGTAGGTGGTGATTGATAGTGCAGAGGTTGGGGTGTGTAGGCTTGGTATACAGCTACGGGTTGGGAATATCCTGGCGAGGTGGGTTAGTATATTGGTGGTGGAGATGACTGGTAGATGGGCGGTTGATTTTTGTAAGTAGGCGAGTGTGCTTGGTAATTTAGAGAGGGTTGGTACGTGAGTGGAGTTGGAGGCCAGGGTTGGTATTTCAGGGGAGAATGATTTCATTGCGCCCATTACGGAGTTTACATTATTTTTCTTCGATGAACCACCAGATTGTAAGGCTTTGTTTGTGGCCTACAATGCCTCAAGATTGGTAACTATACCATTTTTTGTTCCCTCTTCAATCCTTTCTCCCAGTTTGATTATATCAGCAAACTTCTGCCCCTCTATCAGCATCAATCTCTCATAATACTGTGGGTTCTCGGCACGAACGAAGAATCTATTCATTTGTTCTTCTTCCAAAGCCGGCCTGACTTTGGCAGCTTCTGACCTCCAAAGAGAAGCATACTCGCGAAAGGTTTCAATAGGCTTTTTCTTCAAATTCTGAATATAGAACACGTCTGGCGCATTCTCAGTGTTGAACCTGAAACGGTGCATGAAATAAGACGCCATGTTTACCCAGCTTGTCCACTTCTTTGCATCCTGGGTGATGTACCAAGATAAATCATCCCCTTTCAAACTTCTCATGAATAGTTTTATGCGGATCTTCTCATCCTTACCAACTCCCACTAATTTGTCGCAATACATTCTGAGGTGAACCTTGGGATCACCCATACCATCAAACATTTCGAACTTAGGAGGTTTATATCCCTCCAGGAGTTCGACATCAGGCTGAACACAAAGGTCTTCATAATTCAAACTCTCCACACCCCTTTCACCTTCCACACCTTGGACCCTGTTAGTGAGTTTTTTGAGTTCCGCAGCCAACTTCTAAAGGAATGAATCTGAGTCTGATACATCCGGTATGGGCTATGTATAATGGGGCACAGAATCAACAAAGATAGGGGTATCCTGGTAGTTTGGAGCATTCTGAGGCTCAAGGATGAGCGGTGGAGCATTGTTGCGAACCTGGGTTGGAGTCTTCTGTGGAGGTGCAGCGATCTTCTTGTTGACATCTGCAGCAGCAAGGGAGATGGATAGACTTTCCAGACTCCGGACTTGGTCTAGCTCCTCTTGAAACCTTAGCAAAGTTTGCACCAACTGAGCAGCAACTTCCTCGGTAATTGGGGTACCCTGAGAAGTTCCTTCAATTTCCTTTCTTACTTTATTATCTGCCATCTTTCCTTTGTTCCTATTTGTGGGAGCACTCGGAAGAGGAGGAGCCTTAGATCTTGTTGAATATGCTGATGGTGCAAGAATGCAGGAACTAACCTTTGGAGGGGGGGATAAAAACAAAAGAAAAGAAAACAAAAAAAAGGTAAAACTTAGTGCGGATTCTGAGAAAGAAAATATTGTGGTATGTAAACACATTTTTGCAAGAAATAAATCATTTCCTATTTGAGTGCCTCATTGTGCCCGAGGTAGTCCTAGCAACAAATAATGATTTGGAGAACTCATAATACCAAATAACTCATTTTATTGATAGAAAATAGAACGAGTGAAAACTAAAATAAATAAAAATTGTCAATGATTACCAAAGGCCTTATTACATTGAGAAAGCAGTAAAATCCTAACTACTTAGTCCCAAAAGGACCTTCCCCAGATTCGGTATCTTTGCCTCCTTCATATTGCTTCATTAGCTCGCGTAGTCCCAGCAATAAATAGGCCTGAGCCAGGCGCCCACCTTCATTATCTTCAGCTTCCTGACAGTCTTTGATCCTTTTCAGAAACTTGCCTTCCAGCTCCACTATACCCTGTTCCATTTACCCCAGACGGTTGCTTGCCCAGACAGCCATGTCTTTCCGTTCATTGATTACCTTCGCTTGAACCTCCAGTACTTCTCGATGTTCACTCTCGCACTCTCGCACCCGCTTGCGTAGCTGGTTGTACTCGACCTTTGCTGCAACCTCATCATCAATTACTCTGTGACCATGGACAAAACCTATTTTTCCTAAGCCAATATGATCATCTTCTAACCATCCCGGATAAAGTGGCGCATGCCCCGCCTGATACATGTCTGGCTCTATGGATTCCTTTTCTAGAATGATTTTAGAGTGCCACATATGTTGAGCTCGGCACCTACGAGGGCTATCATCATTTTGGAAATCAGCTCTCTAATGACCCATCTTTTCCACTCTTGGTATAATCTGCTTCCTTCCGGCTTGCCTCATGACCCGGAGAGGGACATAAGGGTAAGTTCCTCTCAAGCTGATGAGTACAAGGAATGGTGCATCCCTAGATCGAATGATAAACTCTCCAGTTGGGAACCACTCGTACATCCATTGTACCTGCTCTTCTCTCAGATTTCATAATTGTTCCACCCACCTACTGGCGTCTTCCGGGTGAGCAAACATATCTGGCATGAAGTACATCTGCTTTGGATGATGGAAAGCAATGTGATCATCCCAATCCCGGCGTATGATCTCCTGCCTATATTCTCCCTTTTGAAGATGCTCAATGAGCAAGAGCTGTAGTAGCAGATTGTACCCTACAAAGTGTGGTGCCCCTTGCTGACTTTTCTCTAATGCTCGGTACAGTTCTGCGAGGATCATGGGTGCTATGTTGAACGTCTGCCCGTCGATACCCTTTATTGCGGCTTTGGTTACCATGGCTAGTCTTGTATGAGTCCTAGCCTTCTTCACCGGGAAAATTATCATTCCCAAAAAATAGTACATGAACACAAAAGCCCTCCTAAGTATGTGCCCCAAAGAGGTAAGGTCGAACTCGTCCATGTGATTGCGATATGATTTGCTATGTCCGAACCATTAGTACATAAAGTTGAAGAATACGAGGAATCCATTAAGCTAGTCAGACTAGGATTATTTTTGAGCCCCATCATCTTTAAGAACCCTCTACCTTTGCGGTTTTGTTGCATAAGTAACCCCGGGCTATCCCAAGGAATTCCGGCTAAACCCCCAATTTCTTCCAAGAACGGTGCCATTTCAATGTCCCCAAAGCGGAACACAGACCGTTCACTATCCCAAAACATAGTAGAAACTTCCACGATCTTGTTATCTGGCCTAACTTCCAGAAGTGAAGGAAGGTTTCTTAAGTGTTTGTGGACGACAACCCGATCACTACCATGCTAATCGTCCCACCAACTTAGCAACTTTTGATGAATGTTTTATATCATACCGAACTTGGGGACCTCGTGTCTCATTTCCTGCAAAATAGAGATTTAGGCCCTTAACCCCACCGGACTCGACTATTTAAATCAATAATTAACAAAAGGTATTTAGTTCTCAAAATCAATGCACATATCGTGAATGTCCGTTTGGGTTTCGAGGAAATCCAATGGACTTTGGTTTAGGCTATCCTAATGAGTCATTATGCGGACAACATAACTGACTCGGCTAAGTTTGAACATGATGCATGAACAATTAAATGGAGTAAGGTTTCTACTTTTGAAGTGCTAGACAAGGTACCCTTGAGCGGACAACTTAAGAGGGAATGCCACGAAACCGTCGACTACACCGTTGATCGACTGGTTTTACCGCAAATATGCCTTTGCCAAATTTAGGGGGTAAGTATTGGAAGGGCGCAACCACTCATTATAAGTGTTGCTATAAGATTTATTTGGAACGAGTGGAAAATGATGTTGAATTATTCAATTACAACAAATGAATAAATACTTGTATTTTCACATTCATAATGATTACAATAAATGCTCGAAATTAAAGACGAAATTGAAATGAGGTAAATACAATAAAGCCGTAAAATAGTTAAAGAAAAAAAAAGAAAAACACGAAGAAACAAGTTAGTAATTATGAAAAAAATAATTGAAGCAATAAATGAAGGAAGCAATAAAGTCACAAAAACACGTAGTGGTAAAAGCCTAAAAGAAGTCCCCAGCAAAGTCGCCAGGCTGTCGACGCCCCCTTTTTCAATAGCGAAGTTGGGTTTCACGACATTATGGGCAAAACAACTCTCATTCCCGTTCAGGAAGTGGGTTGTGGAATTGGAAGAGTTGCCACCTAATGATTATAGTGCATTAGGACACTTTGAGAGAGTGTTTTTGAGAGAGAAACAAGAGTTGGGTAAGGGCTTGAGATTATCTCGAGGGGAAGGTGTTAGGAACCCCTCAAGATCAACAAATGTGGTTCCCGGCCGTACTAATTGTGACTTTAGTAGAAGCTGAGGCAAGTAGACAAATGAAATGCACACGTACAACATTCGTATAATTTGAAAGCATTAAAGAAAAGGACATAAGTTTGAAATAAAAGAGGATTAGTTTGGAAAGCATTAAAACAATGAAACACATAGAAAAAGAAAGAAGGGTTTTAGGTTTAGCTATAATAGGGATCATTCGATGCAATATCTAGCTCATATTCCCGTAGAGGGGTCGCTATATGATATTATCGCATCATCATCATCTCGATATTCTGCCCTTCCCACCCCGTTAAGGTATTAAACGCGTGAATTGGTCACTGATGCTAATTGCGTGCTATTACCTGTCCCATTCTATTGATCCTGGAGGGCACTTAGGATTACTATTCCAATAGGGTAGGAACTAGGCTGAACCAATATGTTCAAAGGTTAAAATGCAAGGCGACATACAAAAGCAAATATGACTTGCACATAAAGGAATCATGTAAAACATATAAAGGTACAAATATCCCTCTACAAACGAACACGTAATGAGCAAGAATCAAACACAATTAAGGTCTGAGGAAAAGAGAGTTAAAAGCTGGAGTATAAATTAAAACAGAAGTTAAAGGTTAGCAGACAGGCACGTAAGGGGAAGAGAACGTTCAGAAATTAAAAGAACCAGTATAAGTTTAGAAAACTACCGAAGTTATTTATAAACATTTATGGAAAGGCTGTAAAAAAAAAGTTTTTTTGACAGGGAGGGTAAAAGAAAAAATTGGAAATGTGTTTCAGAAGTGTGAAGCAAAACAGTGAACATTATTAACTTTCAAAATTTATTGCAATATTCAGGAAGCTTTAAAATAGTAATCCAGTTCTTGACAAAAATACAGTAGAAGCATTTTTCATAGGTAGTTTGAAAATAGGACAGAAATTTATGAAAAGTAAGAAAAAAACTTCAGAGACAAACAAGTTCGGATAGAGGCGGATTAATTAGAACACGACTTAAATGTGATTAGTCAGTTTTTTATCCGACCTAAGGCTTGCCTTGGCGTTATTAAAGACAGTGAACATGCACATTTTGTTTCTAGTTTTAACAAGGAGTCCTTAGCTGTCTTTTTTACCCAGATCAACGAAGTGTTTACGATTTTCAAATAAGAAAATCCTTGAAGCATGGTATCTAATGCACAAAAGTCCTATATAACGTGATAGCTAAACACGATGATAATGACTTATTGATGATTGCTTGGTTACGATTATCAAAAGTTTACAGAATGACAATTGAGAGTGAAAGGCCTAGAAACATGATTTCTATATGCAGCGATGTGCGTCCTAAAGCATGGAATCTATTGATCAAGAAAGTAAATAAGCCCTATAGACATGTTTTTTTACCCATTCCCCATAACTAAGCATGCATTACCCTCCCAATATTCACTATAATCCCCGTTGTTTTTAAAAATTATTTCAGCCAGACAATTAAAAATACAATAGTGCAAAAAAAAAAAATAAAATAAGTTACTCAATAGAGAGCCTTCAGTCAGGCCCAAACATCTCCAACCTCAATTTTTTCGAATTTCACAGCCAGTATCAAGGTTTGGGTGCGGAAAAGATCCCTAAGGGTTCGGTTGAACTCCTGGCCAATACCAGGCACCCAAAAAATGTCCCAATTGGACAGTTTCAAACGTTGGAAGCTAGCCTTAGCCATCAAAGTTCCATGTTTCCTCGAGGCTCCCATGGCAGTGCTAACACCAAGGAAGCAAACCCTAGGGTTCTACGAGTAGTGGAGTTGTGATATAATTGAGAAAGTGGAAAAACTATTGAGAGTCAATTTAAGAAAGCAGCAGATAGTTTGAGAAAATAGTTTAAAAGGGCTAAAACAGTTGAAAGGAATTCTTTTAAAATCATTTGAGCTAACCAGTCTAGAGCATTATACAAACAGGGCAAAAGGGGGAGGGAACAAATAAGCATAGTAAACAACTCACACACATGCAACACATTGGTGAAAGTCAAACCTGATTGCAAAGTATGAGTTCTGTACCAAACCCCAACATAAACAAACTTAGGAAGAGGTTTTAGACTAATAAAATAGTCAAGCAGATCTGGACACATGGTTGTAGACACAAGTAAGGAAGAAAACATGCATTGAGGTAGGGAAGTGGTAAGGGGAACATGTCAAGCCAAACTAAGTAAACTGGTAAGTGTATACTAATGATAGCAAGAGCAGCAGAAACATAGGTAAAAGAACACAAGAAACAAGAAGAAGTGCAAAACTAGTAAAAGCATATTGTTTTTGAAATTGTACATTAAATAGGTAACATACAAGTTGCAGACAATAGAACACAGTAACAATGAGCAGTTGTGCACAAAAAGAGCAAAGTATGTAGAGAATAAGAACAGCAAGGTGAGAGTAGAAGTGTGTAGCAAAGGGAGAATGACAGTTTGCAGCAATGAGAGTAGCAGGCAAACAAAACTAAGCAAATAACGTAGCAGACCCTTAGCAGTGCAGAAGTAAACTGCCAAGATTATTCAATCTTGGCTTTTAGCCGATGGAGTATTCAAATGGAAGAACAAGAGTGTGTAGAAACAGTAGAGAAAGACAGAATGAGTATTTTGAGAGTGAGAGTACAGAGAGTTTGAACTTGTGGTTGTGTATGAGAGATAAGCAATATGTTGGTATTTTTTCAAAAGGAATGGGGAAGGGTACTTATACTACTAGAAACGAGTGAGCAAACAAGGCACCAAACAATAATTAAGGAACGAGCATCTGTTACAATCCCAAAAGGATTTCCCTTTAATTAAGTAGTCCAAGACAATCGGTAACAAGCAGTAGATTTAAAGAAGGAAACGAATCAATCAGACTCTATATTTCTTCTAGTAAGAGTAGTAGAGCACATAATATGCAATAGAGGTTAGATACATAATAATTCAAGTAAGGAAAATATATGCTGACGATTTTGAAAACCCATTTGTGTGCAAATATGGTAAGGGAATACAGATTAATTCTGTCAATTAGTAAGAGAATCACAGACAAAACCGAAAATCAGAGGGAATGCTTATAAGTAGGGAAAGCACATCTAAATAAGGAAGTGGTTCAAAAGAAATCATTGTTAAACGTTGAGGAAAATCATATACAAATCATGGATTTCACAGAGATGCACAAATCAGTAGAATACACATGAGCGATAAATCAATAAACCTATAAAGTAGAGTAGACATGCAAATTAGAGAACCCTAAGCAAGGAGTCATGGAAGCAACAAAGGGTCAGAACCCTAGCAAGAAACTAAAGCAAGGAACTAAAATTGCCGAGGAAACCAAACAAAATCGTAACACAACAAGCACAGACGAACACATAATATTCACGAAAAGCAGAAGATATACGATTTTTAAAAGGGTGAGAAACCCTAACCAAAAAGTTTGAGCATGGAACTCAAAATTAACATGGAAACTAAATGCTCCCAACACAAATAAACACAAACAACCACATAATACTCAAGAAAAGTAGGAGATACAGTGACTTTGAAAAGGGTAATAAACCCTAGTTTTGAAAAAGAACATAAATCGTTTACAACTGGAATAATCGTAAAGATTGAGTAACAAATAGTGTAAAACATGAGAATACGAGTCAAAAAATTTTAAAAATCAGAAGTCTGAGATGTTTAGGTTAACATTAGGGTTTCATAGGAAACCAGTGAGAGGGGGTAAGAGAAACCTGGCTGTGAAGCTCAATTATAATGACGTTTTTAGCATCATCGAACCAAAATCCATTGGAGAAAGACCGGAATCGAACCTCGACGAGGCTCCAGTAACCATCTTCATGGTGGAGGCTTCTGGGTTTTCAAGCTTTGGAGAGAAGATACTGATACAGGGACTCTATTGCTGCTGGAGATTGAGAGAGGTGAGGGAAAAGTGAGCCGAAGAGGGGATGGTCGTCATCGAAGGAGAAGACGGAGAGAAGCAGAAGGTTTTTAATAGATGAGAGGTTAGAGAGCATAGGTTAGATAGATAGAGATGGGATTGTGAGAAGATGAGAGGTTTGGGGGCAGGTCGTTTGATATAATTAGGGAAAGAGAATCTGGGCCGTTGATCGTATTTGATCAACGGCTCAGATTAAATCTGAGGCGGGTCGGGTTAGTTATAGGATTGGGCCGGGTGATTTAGTAAATTGGGTCGTTTGAATTGGGCTTAAGAGTTGGCTGAAATAGCTGTTTAATTTGGCTACATTTTAAATGAAATGTGGCTATAGTTTAAATAGCCAATTTTCCCCAAATATAATTTTATAAAAACTGCAGAAGATTTATAAAAAATTAAATAAAATTACTGAGACACTAAAATAGGTTTTGGAGTTGATTAAAAATATCAGGAATGATTTTACGCTTAAAATACTTATTAAATTGAGAAAATTGGCTAAAACTGCAATTTAATGCGGTTTTAGTTTCAAACTACTTAATGGCTTTGTAAAATCTTGTAAAAATTACATAAATTATATTTTTATGTAAATGAGAGAATAAAATAATTTATTTACTAAAATAGCAAGGTTTGATGCCAAATACTGAATTTTATAGTACAAAATGAGCGGTAAATAAATTTTAAAATGCTTAAAAATCGTAGAAAAATACCAAACACTTTGTGGATGCTTATATATGCATTCACGAGCTATTTTGAAAGTATTTTGGGAACAAAAATACGTAGGAAAAAATGGGATATCAACATAGGCATGACATATAGTATGTGTAACGAACACAATACTAAACGCACACAATTCCACACCCAAAAGATTAACAAGTGTATTTCACTAGGGTAAAAACGAGAATTACAAAGAGAAACTAAACACTAAAAGGAAATTGCAAAGAACAAACATAATAGAAGAAGGGGATGAGGAGTACAGATAAAATGGGGGATGAGTAAATGTAGACTCCTCCCAAACAGTTGACAAAATTATCATTATTCCTAAAACTGCCAATGACACCTTTTTATTCTCTTTGTCATGTACTCCCTACTCAACCTGGATCCCAAGCAAATGTATCGTTGGGCTATCTAATTCCTTGGCCATATCGTGGTTTAGCCTCATTCCCAATTGCTTGGCCAACCTTTATCCAAATAACTTGCCCATAAGCATTATCTAATTTATCCAAGTTCACAACAATACTCCCCTCCTCAATAAGAACCTTGTCCTCAAGGTTCGATTGAAGAAATACTAGTCTCTCGACCTTTAGTAAACTGGTTTTACTTATATGGATATCAATAAGCTTGCATTGCACCAGATGGCAAGCACATGCCATATTCTTTTGAGAAAAATTAAGAGTGTTATTCCAAACTTTAATCATGTTTGGCTCAACAATGGGGACGGTATAATGTACTCCATTTGGGACAAAGACATGATGACATATATACTGTGTTTCCTTTGAATACTTCATACGCCACAAAAATACTAGAATAAATAGCAAAACAACTATTGTTCAACAAATGGGTTCCACTAGAATTATCTTTGCTTTCACTTTCTTTATTAGTATACCAATTAAATCTTGAAGAATGAAAATGTGTGTCTACTGCAATAACATGCTTATCTTCAACATAAACTGCTTGTGAGACAAAACAAAGTAGTATATTACATTCTTTACTGACAGAAGCTTGGTACTGACATGGGATCCAAATGCCAAATTCATCTATTCTTTTTGGTCGCGTCCTTGTAAATATATTCGTTGTGGTTGTGATGATCTTTGGAGCCTTAGATATAACTTTCGCTCTCCTTTGCAGGCCAAAATATGGGTTCCCAAGGCCGAAAGGCAGTAGAAAAGCAACAGGTTTTTCCAACTTTAACACTTTCTGGTGAATCCTAGCAATTCTAATATATTGAGCAGACGTTCTATTGCAGGAGCGACCACAAATCATTTCTGAAATTCTAGCACTGGACACAAGCACAACAAGAATCATATCATCTCCAAGCAGAAGAGTGGCATTACTACAGATATGCTCATATTAAGCACTAACATAAGCAAAACGCAAGGGCCTGATAGCTGATCTTCTAGTTAGGAAATTTACATCATCAGAAATAATCGCAAGTGCTAGCTTACTTGACAGGAAAGACTTCATAGATTCATGAAGTATCTCATGGAAACTATAATAGATAGTAGTTGGTGGTACAAAAGACTCAAGCACAATGAGCATGTTCCTATAAATCATGTCATCGAATTTTCCTCTCCCATTGTCCAACCAACTAACTTTGCCATACACACACATATCCAGCTGAATAATCACTAAGAAAGCTAGAGAGAACTTAGAAGCCTTGGGTCGCTGCCCAATGTCAAACCAATTGGCTATATGTGCATTGATATCATGTTGGAACGACGACATATATTGAAAAACTCCCCCATGTTTTGTTAAATGTTGCCTGCTTGGATTTAAAGGTGTAAAATTGTCCTCCAACCTCCTCTGAGGTGATTGTAGCATGATTAAAGGAATATCACACGAGCCAGGATCAAACAGAAAGTCTAATCCAAACTCATTATGTGGAAACTGAGGCAAATGAGACTTTTCTACTACGCACTGAGCAAGCCGAAGTTGATGTCGAGGGAAAATTATGTTTGGATGTCCAACAAGCAATTGATTCCAACAACCATATCCCATATCAAATTCAATGGCAAGAATTGGAACTTTTGCACTCGATTTAATGCTCACTATACCAAGCGTATTTATTTCTTGAGAGAGCACCAGATTGGTTTGGCAAACAACCTTCGTGATGAGTGTCACGACCCTAGTTCCCACTCGTGAAACTGTCATGATGGCGCCCAAACTTCGCGACTAGGTAAGCCTAACACATTGCGAAAATTTAACAACCTTTACGAAAACAATAAACAAATATTGAATATCATGGTAAAATGTATAGAGTGAGGCCTGGCACATACACTTCAACTCAAATTACTGGAACAACCTCCAAGACCCGCAAACCCACGGGCAACACATGCTAAGAATACGGCATAACATAAGGCTCTAATACCTGGAAATATCTACAGCAACTGAATACATGAAATGGAACTGCTAACAAAAAGGTAGAGTAGAAGGAGACTCCTCGGTTCTGCGGACGCAGCAGATGCATACCTCAAGTCTCCGTCTGTATGCCACCCTCCAAGGCTGACAAATCTGAATCAGGGTACCTAAAAGAGCTACAATCGCAATAAGACTAATAGACAATAAGTAACAATGAGAAATACACAAAAGATGATAATAAAAGAGACGGTAAACATTACAATCCAAATCCTAATGTCACAACACAACAAGGACAGACAAGTCGCTAAGTCATTATTCTGCAATGGTGCTTACAAGAAGGTCCTTCCAACTCTTTCCACAATTCTACCACGAACTGACAGACCAGTCAATACTCATGAAAACCTAGCATCTGAAGTCCAACACTTGGCATCTTGTACCCCATCAATAACACCGTCATGCTGACACATAAAAAGTCAACTTGGTTCTCTCTCACATATATAATGGGTAACGAGGGCATATCCCTACTCCTAGAAAAATCCACATGGATTCATCTCTAATAGGAGGGTCCAACTACGTGTATACTTGTGCAAGTGTATCTAACAGGAATTCTACCAACTAGTAAGTATAAGAAAATGGATCGACTAGCACCCGACTTATTCACACCCTGATAGAATCAATGAAAATATAAGTTCAGAACACAGTGAGATTAAATAGGGATCTCCTGGGAATCGAACCGTAGTCCATCACACCAATAACAGAGGATCTCCGGATAATTGAATCCATAGTCCATCATACAATAATAGAGGATCTCCTGGGAATTTAACTCGTAGTCCATCATACCAATAATAGAGGATCTCCTGGGAATCGAACCCATAGTCCATCATACTAATAACAGAGGATCTCCCGGAAATTGAACTCGTAGTCCATCATACCAATAACATAGGATCTCCCGGGAATTGAACCCTAGTCCATCATACCAATAATAAAAGAAAATATGAAAAAATGCCTCCACGAGCCTTCATAATTCATCACAATCAGCCATGATGTAGCCCACCTTATTTCGCCACGTGTGCAGTCAATAATAATGTAATAAGCATTGCCTTATTTCGCCACGTGTGCTTCACAATATTCCCACCTTATTCTGCCACATGCGCAATCCACATATCAGCATATAACATATCCCACCTTATTACGCCGCATGTGCAAAAACGTCAATAGTCACAATAATACGGCAAAGACCTCGTGCAACTCTCCAACAACAACAGCACGGCAGAGACCTCGTGCATCACAGTACCAACAGCCGCTCAATAAATGACAATATATATACATGAGCAAAGAAAGGGAACCATTAATGGAAACGATAATGTCGCGGCAAGCGAATAAACAACATAACCAATAACGTCCCCGCAAGGGAAATCAACAACATAAACACTAACATCCCGGCAAAGGAAATCAACAACAGAAGCATTAACATCCCGGTAACGGAAATCAACAATACCTACTAAGGCCACGAAAACCAAGAAAAGCACAATAACCTCAACGAAAAACAAGACATAATAAGTGCATAATAACTACATCGATACCACGACAGTTGGACAGGTAATATAATTGCACGAAGTTACAGATGAGCTTACAATCAAGAAGTAACCAATAGTAAGAAATACCATGAATCAAGTAATTATAATTAAAGGAAATAACAACAAATCATAAGATATTTATCTTCTTTCCGTTTAGGTCAAATTAATTACATGATATATAATAATTATGATTTCCACTTAAATGCGAGTAGTTAGGACGGGTAATATGACTATATAAGGGTAAATGTCTTCGGTTAGGAACGCAAATGTCCATTAAAAACAAGGATAAATCAATAAGGGATAACAAATATCAAGGAAGACATGTAGAGGTAAAACTAATAACAGGGAAACTCAATCGTATCAATATCATCTTGAGACTCAGTGATTTCAGGGTTCTAGTATCCTAAGAGGGACAATTTACCCCAAATAAATCCGAGCACGGACTCGTCACCTCGCGTACAAGGAATACAAGCAATAGATAAGATTCCAATCCTAAGGGGAAGTCCCCCACACAAGGTTAGGCCAGATACTTACCTCAAAACCGGCTAAAATCAACTTGTAACTGCGTTCTTGCCACGAGTACTCGACTCCAAATGGCCCAAATCTATTCAATTAAAACACACATTGTAAATAATATCTCAAGCAACTGATTCTATAATTTAATTCAAAGCTAAAGCACGAAACTAGGTAAAATGACCTAAACGCCCCTCGGGCCAATGTCTCGGAGCTGGATGAATTTAACATTATCAGAACCCTCGTACTCTCACGAGTCTATGCATATAAAATATCCCAAATCGAATGTCAAACACTCCCTCAAAATCCAATAATTCGGTCTATAAAGTTCTAGCCATTTGTCATTCAAAAACTGAAATAAAAAGATGAAATTTAGAGGAGATTCATGGAAGTTGGTCTTAGTCAAGTGAGAAACGCTTACCGAAATTGCCCAGGTGAAAATACCTAAAAAAATTGCCACGAACCGAGCTCTAGAGGTCAAAATGTTAATAAATGGTGAAACCCTTTATTTCGAGAATTAAATCTATCTGCCGAGAAATTTGTTCTATGCGATCGCAAGAGGAGGAATGCGATCGCATAGAGTAAAGTTGGAAGCCAGGAAAAGAAGCTTATGCGATTGCAGGAAGGCTAATGCGATCGCAGAAGAGGGAGAAGTATAACTATGTGATTGCGAACAAGGCTATGCAATCACATAGAAGGAATTGGAGCCCTTCTGTGAAAACACTATGTGATTGTAGAGGTGATGATGCGATCGCATAGAAGAAAGTCATGCTGCCCCTAATTTGTTCTGTGCGATCGCGCGAGAATCAATGCGATCGCATAGAAGGAAATACCGGATAGCAGATCAGTAGTGTAAAAAGGAGGAAAAAGGATCTGTAGTCCATCCGAAAACACCCGAGACCGCTGGGACCCCGTCTAATCACACATACAAGTCACATACCCTAACACGGACTCGCTCGAAGCATCAAATCACCTACAATAACATCGAAACGACGAATCGAACCAAAATCAAGCTTATGAACTTTCAAATCTTCAAATAACAAAACTCATCCTGAAACCTATCAATTCAACTCGGAACGACGCCAAAACTTTGCAGACAAGTCCAAAATGACATATCGGAGTTGTTCCAACTCTCGGAATCGTATTCCGACCCCTATTTCTCAAAGGTCAATTGTGAGTCAAACTTCTTCATTTTTCCAACTTTAGCTTTCGCCGAAACACCTCAATTTATTCTATGGACCTCCAAATTTGAATCCGGATACGCGCCTAAGTCCAAGATCACCATACTAAGCTGTTGAGATCATCTACGACCCATTCCAGGGTAATTTGCACAAAAGTCCAGTTTTGGTCAAATTTTTACCGTTCTAACTTCTAATATGAGGTTTCTTCTCTAGAATTGACTCTAAGCCATCCGAAAAATGAATTCCACCATGTAAGCAAGTCGACATTCGTGCTCCGAAGCTGCTCCAGACCTTATGCCAGTGAATGGAGCTTAATTTCTCAAAATGACCGGTCGGGTCGTTACATCCTCCCCCTCTTAAAACCAATGTTCGTCCTTGAATGTACTAAGATTCATCTCGAAGTCCTCAATTCACTGAGTGGACACTTCCAACATACACCCGTGGGTGACCCCAGGTCACCCCAATCCATTTTGGCACGACGAAACCATCTCATTTTAAATTTAACCCTTCTACCAATACAAATAATCCTGAAAACCAGATTCCTCGACTTTCATCCGTTTCCAAAAGACCCGATTCTAAGTCCATATATGGTATCAGTCTCGACCAGCTAATTCAACACAAGCCCACACACACACGTACAACCACACAACATGACACACTACACATAGTTCCACAATAATATTTCTAATAGCAATAAATGCCCGAGATTAAATCTGCACTGGCCTTAAGCCTTATATTCAATAGGGAATCTTTTCAACCACCCATAAAAATGGCGATGATACAACAACAATGAAAACCACATGTCAAAACACCTGATTAACCCAATCTCAGCAAACACAAATGGGTACACACCCCACAAATTAAAACTCAAGAAGCATAAATGAAAACGTATGAATATGGGAAATGAAACACATAAGAGAACTAACAAACAAATTAAGCTAGCACAAAAGTCTTCTAAAACACAAATCTACAAGAAATCTAACAAGAAAGAATGAAAGCATATAATAGACTCAGAAAGATCTTATACTGATATAACTTTCACCGCAGTACAAAGCCGAATCTCAAAATTTCAAATCACCTGATATCACGATGGTCTCACCCTCAACACTGGATCACAAGTAGGGTACACATCAACCCATATAGAGACTCTCACTATATAAATTACAAAATAAACTAGCTCCCACACCGGTGGAGCATAAAATCACAACTCGCAACCAAGAATGCTCAGATATCACATCAAGCCTACCAGAACAGAAAACAGGAAAATACCACTAGCCTCATAACTCTGGACAATGGCTAAAACAGACGAAAGACACGGCTACCACTCATAAAACCTCCCAACGGAATAATCACACTGACAGAGTGTAAATCATGAAACACTTCCATAAGTGTAATCAAGCAGGAACTCAAACCGATAAGTAGAATGGTGATAAACTACAGATAGTGCCTTTTTATAGCAAACTGAATCCGTACCTGAGTGATGTTAGCTGGCGCACCGGCCTCAATCCTACTATATTAAACACATCAATGAGCTGGACCTTCCCCTCTTGGGTATCCTCTCCATGTCTTAATTGTTGGAAACACGTTCTTAATGCAATATACTAAAACGTGTGTTCTTTTGTATAGGTTTTGATGAATGACAAACGAAGCGAAAACTGATACATGACGAAGTTCAAGAAACAAGCGCTCAATTGATATACATCGAGATTCAAGCTCAAGACAAAGTTTTATAGTTTAATTGAGTCATTCTTAATTGTGATCTTGATCCTACAACTTGACTCGTAACATGGCTTCTCTCATAAATCTATTTTCCAAAATCATGCATATTTAATTCAATGCTAAATGATTTTAAATCATGCATATTTTCATTAGTCAAAATAATTTTTAAATACCTCTGAAAACTGGACTAAGATAATCGATTATGTACTTATGATAATCGATTATGTTGAGCCAAGACTGCATGACAATCGATTGTGAACTAATGACAATCGATTGTGTTAAGGCAGTGAACATCAGGTTTTTTGAAACCTGCATGACAATCGATTGTGAACCTTCTGACAATCGATTGTGCTGAGGCAGTGTCCATCAAAGTTTTTCAAAACTCAGAATAATCGATTGTGAAGCTAATGACAATCGATTGTGAAGAGACAATGTCCTTCAGATTTTTCAAAGTCACAAAATAATCGATTGTGAACTAATGACAATCGATTGTGTTGAGGCAGTGACTTCCAGTGATTTTCAAATTTATTAAATAATCGATTGTGAGTATATAACAATCGATTGTCAAGAGGCAGTGTCTAAAATGTTTTTCAAAAACTGATAAGTAATCGATTGTTGACTTTGTGCAATCAATTGTGAAGCTGACCGTTGTCGTAAAGTTTTCAAATACTGTCAGGTAATCGATTATTGCTTCTGTATAATCGATTGTTGTGATTAAAATCCGGAAAAGATTTTTTGAACGTTATTTGATAATCGATTATTGATTTTGTATAATCGTTTGTTTTGATTAAAATCCGGAAAAGATTTTTTGAACGTTGCTGAGTAATTGATTGTTGATTCTGAACAATCGATTGTTTGTGGTAAAATATGGAAAGGATTTTTTGAACGTTGCCAGTAATCGATTATGGATTGTAAGTAATCGATTGTCAAGCATATAATCTGGGATTGAATTTTGATCTGACTGGCAGGCAATCGATTGTTGGGGTTTGACAATCGATTGTCAGTGAGTAAAATCAGCAACTCTTAATTGGCAATTAGGCAATGGTAATGCCAAGTTTTTCAACTATAAATACAGCTTCATTTCAGTGTTTCAAACACAACAACTTACTACAACTGATCATTACATTGCTATAAGCTTGCATACTTTTGTTTATCATTTTATATTCAATTTCATAAAGCTTTTGAGAGCCATATTCTTGTTAAAAGTTGTTGTGATCCAGAGCTTACTTCTTTTACTCATATCTACTCATTAAGGAGTATTTTGTTTGAGTGTTTTAGTGTTGTATACACTTGTAAGAGAATTGTAATTCTCTTGTTGTAAGGAACTTGTGTTTCCTTGGTTGAAGTCTTGGAGTGTTGTAACTCCGAGCAAAGGTGTTGTGGCTTGCGTCCTCAAGTTGTAATGGTTTGTTAAGCACCCGTAAGCTTGACATGTTAGTGGAAAATCTTGAGAGAGTCTCTCGGGGACTGGACTAGCCACTCGTTGTGGTGAACCAGGATATATCTGTGTGTAAGTTATTATTTATCGCACTTATTTACTTCTTGCAAATTTTAATTTCCGCAAGTGTTCGCTAAATTTTATTATAACGCTATTCACCCCCCCTCTAGCGTTAAGCGTATTATCTAACAATTGGTATCAGAGCCCAACTCTCTGAAAACTTAACAGTTTGAGAGAACCATCCATGGCTTCTACTCGTGATTCTTTTGCAGGAATTGAAGAAGGACAGTGCTCCACACGACCACCTCTATTCAACGGTACAAATTACACGTACTGGAAGGAAAGGATGAAGATCTTCGTTCAGTCCAACAGCTTTCACCTTTGGAAGATGATAATGAAGGGAAACCAAATTCCAACAAAGAAGGTGGAAATCGAATGGGTTCCCAAGTCCGAGGATGAGTATCACGCGGATGACATCCGAAAAGTTCAAAATAATGCTAAAGCAATAAATTTATTATATTGTGCTGTTAATGCTGACGATTACAGGAAAATATCGTGTTGTACAACGGCAAAGGAGATGTGGGACAAGCTAGAAGTCACGTACGAAGGTACGGACCAGGTAAGGGAAGCAAAAATTGATTTCCTAACCCATTCTTATGAATTATTTCACATGAAGGAAGGTGAAAAGGTGGACGAAATGTTTGAGCGATTTTCAATAATCGTAAATGACTTACATGCTCTCAAGAAAACATTCACGGATAGAGAGCTCGCTCGAAAAATTCTTAGAAGTCTCACACCGGCATGGAGATCAAAGGCCGATGCAATTCAAGAATCCATTGGCGTTTCAAACGTCACCATCGACGCACTAAGAGGTAACCTTAAAACCTATGAATCTACTATTCTTAACCCTTTTGTTGATGATCAAAGGAGGCAAAGAATAGCTCAAAAGGCGACCACAAGCCAACCGAAAATTGATGAGGAAGGAGACAACGAGTTTGGACTCGTTATCAAAAGATTTCAAAAGTTCATGCGCAAGGAGTATGAACGCAAGGGCAAAAAGCAAGGCGAACAAATCAAGTGCTATGAATGTGGTGAAACCGGGCACATCAAATCAAATTGCCCAAACATCAAAAACGAGAAGAAACCTGTTAAAAAGCAACGTGCATACATTTCTTGGGGAGGCGACTCCGGAGATGAGTCAAGCGAAGGAGAAGAAGACGAAGCAGCAAATCTTTCCCTTATGGCACAAGAAGACAACAAGAGGTATGTCAAATTTCGTCTAAAAACTTCTTTACTCTTGAAGAAATGCAAACTGCTTTTGATGAATTATATGCTGAGTTTATTAAGGCTTCAAAAACTGTTAAGGGCATAAAAGAAAATGCTTCATTAAAAGAAAAGGATTTTCAAAAACATCTTTCTTTGAAAGAAAAGGATTTAGAAAAACTGGTTTTAGAAAATGAGAAGCTGAAAGAGGAAAACAAGTTTTTTGGAAAAAGAAGTTCCGATAAGCCCGAAAGCTCTACTAGAAATTGCACTTCTTGTTTGCTTCTTAAGAATGAAGTAAGTAGGCTTAAAGGCACATTAGATAAGTTTAATTCTTCGCACAAAAACTTGAATGATGTTCTTGTTAACTTGAAATCAACCAAGCATGGAATAGGCTTTAAAAATGAAGAAAAGGTTGCTGCTAAACCTCAACAACCTAAAGCTCAACCTAGGATTAACAATAGAAATGCTTATCCTAGAAACAACAACTCTAGAGCCAATATGCATGCTAGACAAAATGCTGAACATTTTAGAAGACCTAGGAATGACTTACCACCTAGAAATAGTCACCCTAGAAATGATGCATATTTTAGGCCAAATTTTGAACCCCTTAGAAGACCTAGCAATGGCCCTCAACCGAGAAACAATCACTCTAGAAATGCTGCCCATCCTAGAGCTCATAGTAGGAGAAATAACTCTCATGAAATGCGAAATAGTCATAGTGCTCAAAATAGAGTAAGCAATTTTCATCCGTCTAGTTACTATGAACCTAGAAGGATGCATAACCCTAATGTGACTTGTCATTATTGTAGACGTATTGGTCATATTTCTCCTGCATGCTTTACACGTCATAGACATGTTACTCAATCGCATCATTATAATATGCCTAACCCCCAAGGACCCAAGATGGCATGGGTACCTAAAGAACATTAATTTGTTTTGTAGGTGTGCTTGAAGGGATCAAGTGTACTATGGTACCTTGATAGTGGATGCTCCAAGCACATGACGGGAGATGAATCCAAATTCCTTCAATTAGAGCACAAAGAAGGAGGAAGTGTTATCTTCGGTGATAACAATAAAGGAAAGATCATCGGCATCGGCTCGATCGGTAAGGATGAAAAATCCTCTATTAAGCATATATTACTTGTGAAAGGTTTGAAGCATAATCTCTTGAGCATAAGCCAATTATGTGACAAGGGAAATCTTGCTCTATTTGATTCGGATGAATGCCTAGTATTTAAACGCAGTGATTTCAAAATCATACTTCGGTGGTTTTAGAGTTGATAATATTTATATGGTTGATCTTGCTAATTCCTCACCCGAATATGTTGATTGTCTAATGAGTAAAGAGAATGATACTTGGCTATGGCATCGTAGAGTAGCACATATCAATATGCATCTTTTGAACAAATTGATTTCTCAAAACTTAGTTGTTGGTCTTCCCTTTTCAAAATTTGAAAATGACTCTATTTGTGACTCGTGTCAAAAGGGGAAGCAAACAAAAGCATCTTTCTAATCTAAAAATATTGTTTCAACTTCTAGACCATTGCAATTGCTTCATATGGATTTATTTGGTCCCTCTCGCATTGAAAGTCTAGGAAGAAATAAATATGCTTTTGTGATTGTTGATGATTACTTGAGATTTACTTGGACTTTATTTCTTGCCAATAAAAGTGATGCTTTTCAAAATTTTAAATTTTTTCTTGAGCGTGTTCAAAATGAGAAAGAAACAACCGTCACTTCAATTAGAAGTGATTATGGGGGAGAGTTTGATCACAATCTCTTTGCGGACTTTTGTGACGAACTCAGAATCGAGCATACCTTTTCCGCTCCATGTACACCACAATAAAATGGGGTGGTGGAAAGGAAAAATAGGTGTCTCGAAGAGATGGCTAGAACCATGCTCGACGAAGCTAAGATACCCAAACATTTTTGGGCGGACGCCGTGAGTACCGCTTGCTACGTTCTAAATAGAGTAGTAATTCGGCCGATACTCATGAAAACCCCCTATGAACTTTATAAGGGAAGAAAACCAAATATTTCCCATTTTAGAGTTTTTGGTTGCAAATGTTTTGTTCATAACAATGGAAAAGACCAATTGGGTAAATTTGATGCTAAGTCGGATGAAGGTATTTTCATTGGATATTCCTCACGTAGTAAAGCATATAGGGTCTTTAATAAAAGAACCCAAATTGTGGAGGAATCCCCTCATGTTGTATTTTCCGAAAATAATGCTCGCTTGGCGAGAAAGGATTCCGGTTTTGATCTTGCAGCTATCTTAGATAGCTTGAAAGACAAAATACAAGAGGAACCACCCAAGGAAAATAAAGATGAAACTGAGGAACAACCAACAGAAGAAGCGCCACAATTGGAAAAAGAAATGAATATGCCTAACGAGTGGAGGACAATCAAAGATCACCCTCTCGAACAGGTAATTGGCAACGTTGGAGACAAGGTAAGTACCCAAAACTCTCTCAAAAATACCTTAGAACATACTGCTTTTGTTTCTCAAATTGAACCCAAAACGATCTCAGAAGCAATTGGGGATGGATTTTGGACCTTGGCAATGCAAGAGGAGCTTAACCAATTCAAACGAAATGACGTTTGGGATTTGGTGCCAAGACCCGAAGGTCATACCATAATTGGTACGAAATGGGTTTTTCGCAATAAACTAGATGAAAATGGTATAATCACTAGAAACAAAGCTAGGCTTGTAGCAAAAGGCTATAATCAAGAAGAAGGTATTGACTATGAGGAAACATATGCTCCCGTAGCTAGATTAGAAGCTATTCGCTTATTGCTTGCATTTGCCTCTTCTATGAATTTCAATTTATATCAAATGGATGTGAAAAGTGCTTTTCTAATCGGTTTTATTCAAGAAGAAGTTTTTGTTGAACAACCCCCCGGCTTTGAAAACTTTATATCTCCCGATCATGTTTTCAAACTCAAAAAGGCTCTTTATGGTTTAAAACAAGCTCCCCGAGCTTGGTATGAAAGATTGAGTAAGTTTCTTTTGGAAAATAATTTCATTAGGGGAAAAGTTGACACAACTCTCTTTGTTAAGCATAAAAACAATGATATTTTGTTAGTTCAAATATATGTAGATGATATTATATTTGGTGCTACTAACAATGTTTTATGCAAGGAATTTTCCGATTTAATGACAAGCGAATTTGAGATGTCTATGATGGGTGAGTTAACATTCTTTTTGGGATTACAAGTAAAGCAAATGAAAGAAGGTACATTCATTTGTCAAGCCAAATATTGCAAAGAATTGCTGAAACGATTTGAGAAGAACAATGCAAAAGAAATGGCAACTCCAATGAGCACATCCGATCATCTAGACAAAGATGAGAAAGGTAAGGAAGTCGACACCAAAAAGTATCGAGGTATGATTGGCTCTCTTCTTTATCTTACTGCTAATCGTCCGGACATCATGTTTAGCGTGTGCTTATGCGCTCGTTATCAATCGTGTCCGAAGGAGTCTCACCTTACTGCGGTAAAATGGATTTTAAGGTATCTTGTTGGTACTACAAATGTGGGTCTATGGTACCCCAAAGGCTCTTCATGCCAACTCGTTGGCTACTCCGATTCCAATTTTGCTGGATGCAAATTGGACCGCAAGAGCACTAGTGGCACTTGCCATTTGCTCGGTAGCTCTCTCGTTTCTTGGTTTAGCAAGAAACAAGTAAGTGTTGTGTTGTCCACAACCGAGGCTGAATATGTAGCCGCGGGGAGTTGTTGCGCTCAAATCCTATGGATGAAACAACAACTCTTGGACTATGGCCTAAGTCTTGATCATATCCCTCTTAGATGTGATAATACTAGTGCCATATGCTTGACGAAGAACCCCGTTCTTCATTCGCGAATGAAACACATTGAAATTAGACATCATTTTATTAGAGATCACGTTCTCAAAGGCGATGTCGAAATTGAATTTGTTGAAACCAAAAACCAATTGGCAGACATCTTTACAAAGCCTTTAGAGAAAGAGTCTTTCTTCCGAATTCGCAGTGAACTCGGGATCCTTGACTCCACGATGATCTAAGTCATGCATTGCAATTTTTTACTACATGAGTTCTAACTTGAGCGTCGGAGACGTCTAACGATTTTTGCAGGTATCGCCCCAAAGGAAAGGGGAATTATAAAGCTTGACGTACAACAATCGGTTTCCGTCGTCTAAAAATCGACTATTTAGTATCAATAATCGATTATGTTGCTATTATTCGGGTTGTTGTTGCTATCTTTTTTCAATAAATAAACAAAGTTTATTTCATCTTCGGCATCTTATTATTATTTTTTTGCTAATGGCAAAAGGGGGAAGATAACGGGTATGCACTCTCAATATCTATAAGCTTAAATTAAGGGGAATTCATATATTGAGGGGGAACAAATTGCATACTTGTTGCATGTATACACTTGTCTTGAATCGTCAATATAAATTGCTTGCATTGCATATCCCGCTTAATGTTTGCCATTATCAAAAAGGGGGAAATTGTTGGAAACACGTTCTTAATGCAATATACTAAAACGTGTGTTCTTTTGTATAGGTTTTGATGAATGACAAATGAAGCGAAAACTGATACATGACGAAGTTCAAGAAACAAGCGCTCAATTGATATACATCGAGATTCAAGCTCAAGACAAAGTTTTATAGTTTAATTGAGTCATTCTTAATTGTGATCTTGATCCTACAACTTGACTCGTAATATGGCTTCTCTCATAAAACTATTTTCCAAAATCATGCATATTTAATTCAATGCTAAATGATTTTAAATCATGCATATTTTCATTAGTCAAAATGATTTTTAATTGCCTCTGAAAACTGGACTAGGATAATCGATTATGTACTTATGATAATCGATTATGTTGAGCCAAGACTGCATGACAATCGATTGTGAACTAATGACAATCGATTGTGTTAAGGCAGTGAACATCAGGTTTTTTCAAACCTGCATGACAATCGATTGTGAACCTTCTGACAATCGATTGTGCTGAGGCAGTGTCCATCAAAGTTTTTCAAAACTCAGAATAATCGATTGTGAAGCTAATGACAATCGATTGTGAAGAGACAGTGTCCTTCAGATTTTTCAAAGTCACAAAATAATCGATTGTGAACTAATGACAATCGATTGTGTTGAGGCAGTGACTTCCAGTGATTTTCAAATTTATTAAATAATCGATTGTGAGTATATAACAATCGATTGTCAAGAGGATGTGTCTAAAATGTTTTTCAAAAACTGATAAGTAATCGATTGTTGACTTTGTGCAATCGATTGTGAAGCTGACCGTTGTCGTAAAGTTTGCAAATACCGTCAGGTAATCGATTATTGCTTCTGTATAATCGATTGTTGTGATTAAAATCCAGAAAATATTTTTTGAACGTTATTTGATAATCGATTATTGATTTTGTATAATCGATTGTTTTGATTAAAATCCGGAAAAGATTTTTTGAACGTTGCTGAGTAATCGATTGTTGATTCTGAACAATCGATTGTTTGTGGTAAAATCTGGAAAGGATTTTTTGAACGTTGCCAGTAATCGATTATGGATTGAATTTTGATCTGACTGGCAGACAATCGATTGTTGGGGTTTGACAATCGATTGTCAGTGAGTAAAATCAGCAACTCTTAATTGGCAATTAGGCAACGGTAATGCCAAGTTTTTCAACTATAAATACAGCTTCATTTCAGTGTTTTAAACACAACAACATACTACAACTGATCATTACATTGCTATGAGCTTGCATACTTTTGTTTATCATTTTATATTCAATTTCATAAAGCTTTTGAGAGCCATATTCTTGTTAAAAGTTGTTGTGATCCAGAGCTTACTTCTTTTACTCATATCTACTCATTAAGGAGTATTTTGTTTGAGTGTTTTAGTGTTGCATACACTTGTAAGAGAATTGTAATTCTCTTGTTGTAAGGAACTTGTGTTTCTTTGGTTGAAGCCTTGGAGTGTTGTAACTCCGAGCAAAGGTGTTGAGGCTTGCGTCCTCAAGTTGCAAAGGTTTGTTAAGCACCCGGAAGCTTGACACGTTAGTGGAAAATCTCGAGAGAGTCTCTCGGGGACTGGACTAGCCACTCGTTGTGGTGAACCAGGATATATCTGTGTGTAAGTTATTATTTATCGCACTTATTTACTTCCTGCAAATTTTAATTTCCGCAAGTTTACGCTAAATTTTATTATAACGCTATTCACCCCCCCTCTAGCGTTAAGCGTATTATCTAACATTAATACCTCGCTGTGACGCATCAGTCCGAAGTCTGGGACAATCTCTAAAAATGTGGCTAATATCTCCACACTCAAAGCACCCCCTCTGCTGATGAGGTGATGGAAACTATGCGGTATAGGTCCTCCGAGACCCATGAACACCTAAGTCACTATGCAAAGCCTGAAGCACGAACTGAACTCGCTGACCGACAAAACCTCTACCATGACGCAACCTGCTTCAAAAGTAATGTCCAGTATATCTCACCGGCCTACGAGGCCTCCTCACCTCCTCAGGATCTCTCTCCTGATCTCGTCTGATTTCTCTCTCAAGACCCTGCCTGCCCTCTCTCTCTCCCTAGCATGAATACCCTCTATCCTCTTAGCAATGTTCACCACTTTCTAATATGAGATATCCATCTCTAATTCACGGGCCATACTGAACCTGATGCTGGGAATAAACCCCTCAATGAACCGGCGAACCCTCTCGCGAAGAGTAGAAACCAAGGCTGAGGCATGTCTAGCCAAACTGGTATAACAGACAACATACTCTGAGACGATCATAGTACCCTGGCGCAATGCTCAAACTCCGCGCGCCATGGATCCTTGAGGCTCTGAGGAACAAACTCTCTCAAGAACATATGTGAAAACTAGGTCCAAGTTAGTAAAGCTTCCTCCTCTGGGCTGTCTAACTCATAGGTGCGCCACCAATAATAGGCGGCTCCTCGAAGCTGGAAAGTAGTGAAAGAAACCCCGCTCGACTCAAGATGCCCAGAGTATGAAGAATGCGGCAACACTCATCAAGAAACCCCAAGGCATCATCTGATGCCAATCCATTGAACACCGGAGGACCATACTTTTTGAACCTCTCTAGTCTTATCTGCTCATGCTCGGAAGCCGCTGCCATGCCCTCGTGCCGAACTGGTGCTTCAGGCGGCGTTGGAATAACCTTGAAACCCTGCTCAACATGCGCTCGCTGCTTAGGAGTGCGGTCGGTGGGAGTCTGTGCTCCTCCCCTGGCCTCGGGTACGGCTGCAGCGATGGGAAGCAATCCGGCCTGAGCCAAAGTGGTGTACATACTCATGAACTGCGCTAAAGTCTCCTGAAGGGCTGGAGTAACAGTAGCTGTAGGCATGTCGCATGCTTGGACTCTGGCTAGATCTGTTGGTGGTACCTCGGCACCGCTCACGCAGGTTTTCTCGCTGCACCACGTGCGCGACCTCGAACTCTATCTCGACCCCGACTCGGACTACTGTAGCAGGGGATACGGGTGCCTGATCACCTCGGGTTGTACGTGTCCTTACCATTTGTGAGAGAGTAAGAAGCAGAAGTTTAAAATTATGGTATTAAAAATTCCCGCACGACATGGAAGTCAAATAAAGTGAAGATGTTTCCAAAATAGTTACATAGCCTCTCGTAGATAAGTACAGACGTCTGTGTACCGATCAGCGTGACTCTAAATAACCGGCCTGTGTTCCGTGACTCTTATGAACCTAGAGCTCTGATACCAACTTGTCACGACCCTAGTTCACCAGTCGTGAACCTGTTATGACGGCTCCCAGTCTTCACAACCAATTCATCCTAACACATTGCGGAAATTTAACAACCTTTTAAAAAAATAAACATACACTGAATATCATGATAAAATGGATAGAGTGTTGCCTGGCACATACACATCAACTCAAATTACTGCAACAACCTCCAAGACCCGGAAACCCACGGGAAACACATGCTAAAAATAAGGCATAACATACGACTCTAATACCTGGAAATATCCACAACAACTGAATACATGAAATGGAACTGCTAACTAAACAGTAGAGTAGAAGGAGACTCCTCGATTCTGCGGACGCGGCAGATTCATGCCTCAAGTCTCCGGTTGTACGGCACCCTCCAAAGCTGACAAAACTGAATTAAGGTACCTGTATCTGCACAAAAAAGTGTGCAGAAGAGTAGTTTGAGCACACCACATTGGTGCCTATTAAGTATCAAGACTAACCTCGATGGTGTAGTGATGAGGGATAGTCAAGACACCTACCGGTCAATAAACAATATAGTCATTGGGATAATACAAACGATATATAATTATGTAAAGACATCATGAATGGCTAAATGAGCTACAATCGCAATAAGACTAACGAACAATAAGTAACAACGAGAAATACACAAAAGATGATAATAAATGGGACGATAGACATTACAATCCAAATCCTGAAGTCACAACACAACAAGGACATACAAGTCTCTAAGTCATTATTCTGCAATGGTTCTTACAAGAAGGTCCTTCCAACTCTTTCCACAATTCTACCACGAACTCTCAGACCAGTCACAACTCATGAAAACCCTGCATCTGAAGTCCAACACTTGGCATCTTGTACCCCATCAATAACACGGTCATGTTGACAACTAACTAATCAACTAGGGTCTCTCTCAGATATATAATGGGAACGAGGGCATATCCTTACTCCTATCCAAATCAATAGGGATTCATCACTAATAAGAGGGTCCAACTACGTGTATGCATGGACAAGTGTATCTAACAGGAATCCTACCAACTAGTAAGTATAAGAAAATGGATCGACTAGCACCCGACTTATTGACACCCGGATAGAATCAATGAAAATATCAGTTCAAAACACAATGAGTTTAAATGAGGATCTCTCGGGAATCGAACCCGTAGTCCATCATACCAATAATAGAGGATCTCCCAGGAATTGAATCCGTAGTCTATCATACAATAACAGAGGATCTCCATGGAATTTAACTCATAGTCCATCATACCAATAACAGTGCATATCCCTGGAATTAAACCCGTAGTCCATCATACCAATAAGAGAGGATCTCCCAGGAACTAAACCCGTAGTCCATCATACCAATAACAGAGGATCTCCCGGGAATTGAACCCGTAGTCCATCGTACTAATACCAATCGAAAATAGGAAAAAAATGCCTCCACGGGCCTTCACAATTCATCACAATCAGCCCCTGACATAGACCACCTTATTACTCCACATGTGTAGTCAATTATAATGTAATAAGCACCGCCTTATTTCGCCACACGTGCTTCACAATATTCCCACCTTATCCTGTCACATGACCAACCGCATATCAGTACATAACATATCCCGCCTTATTATGCCCCATGTGCAAAAACATCAATAGTCACAATAACACGGCAAAGACCTCGTGCAACTCTCCAGCAAAAACTCCACAACAGAGACCTCGTGCATCACAATACCAACCGCTGCTCAATAAATGACAACATCAATACAAGAGCAAAGAAAGGAATCAACAATGGAAACGATGATGTCCCGGCAAGGGAATCAACAAACCAACCAATAACGTCCTGCAAGGGAAATCAACATCAGAAGCACTAATGTCCCGGCAAGGGAAATCAACAACAGAAATATTAACGTCCCGGCAGGGGAAATCAACAATACATACTAAGGCCACGGAAACCAAGGAAAAGCACAATAATCTCAACGACAAACAAGACCTAATAAGTGCATAAATACTACGCCGATACCACAACAGGACAGGTAATATAATTGCACGAAGTTATAAATGATCTTACAATCAAGGAGTAACCAACACTAAGAAGTCAACATGAATCAAACAATTACAATTTAAGGAAATAACAACAAATCATAAGATATATATGTCTTCTTTCCGTTTAGGTCCAATTAATTACATGAGATATAATATGTATGATTTCCACTTAAAGGTTAGTAGTTAGGACGGGTAATATGACTATAGAAAGGTAAGTCTATTCAGTTAAGCACGTAAAGGTCCATTAAACATCAAGGATAAATCATGAAGGGCTAACAAATATCAAGTAAGACATGTAGAGGTAAAAGTAATAACAGGAAAACTCATATCAATATCATTTTCATACTAGGTGATTTCAAGGTTCTAATAGCCTAAATGGTACAATTTACCAAAAACGAATTCAAGCACACACTCGTTACCTCGCGTACAAGGAATACAAGCAATAGATAAGACTCCAATCCTAAGGGGAAGTCCCCCACACAAGGTTAGGCCAGATACTTACCTCAAAACCGGCTAAAATCAACTAGCAACCGCATTCTTGCCACGAGTACTCGACTCCAAATGGCCTAAATCTATTCAACTAAATCACATATCTCAAGCAACTGATTCTATAATTTAATTCAAAGCTAAAGAATAGGCCAAAGTCAGTGGCGGATGTAGCTTATTAGCTAGGGGTTCAACCGAACCCATTATTTTTTACACGAACGTGGTTATATGTGAAAAGCCACTAAATATCAACAAATATTATATTCTGGACCCATCATTTCAAAAGTACAATAAGTTTAGTGCTAAGAACTTTAAAGATTAATCCATCAAGTTTAAATCTTGGATATATCGCCTCTGGCCAAACTATGTTGCTTGAACTCTTCGCCGCATCCGTGTCGAATCTTCCAAAAGTTCACTACCTTTGGAGGATTCAACATGCATCCAGAGGCACTTTTGAAGAGTCCGAGCAACATAAAATAATATAACTAAAATGATTTTTTTACTAAGAAAAGATCAATGTCATTGACTACTATAAAGTTTGACTAATCAAGTTTAAATCCTGGATCTGCCTCGACAGAAGTAACATATTTGAGATGACTTTTCATGATAAAGAGTATATCTTCATGACTACTTATTGTAGAAAGCAGCAACTGTAAAGTAAGGAAGAAAGAACACCTCAAGTTTGAGATCATTGTAAAGGGCTTTAACTTTAGCAACACAAGTAGGATCATCTTTGCCATAGTTCTCCTGCAAACAGAGTTCTTCCGTTTAGCATTTCCTCAAACTAGCTAGTTGTTTGAGAGAATGTATATAAGGGATGACAAGTTTTTTAGGCTCACATATAATAACTTCTTTTGCTCCTCATTGCAGTGTTCGAGGGCTTTTACTACCAAAACGTCCCTCGGGCCAACGTCTCGGAACTGATAAATTTATCATTTTTCGAACCCTAGTACTCTCACGAGTCTAGCCATATAAAATATCTCAAATTGGAGGTCAAACACTCCCTCAAAACCAAATAATTTGGTCTATGAAATTCCACCCATTTTTCATTCGAAAAGTTTAATTAAAAGATGAAATTAATAGGAGATTCATGGATGTTGGTCTAAATCGAGTGAGAAACACATACCCAAGTTGCCCAGGTGAAAATCCCTTCAAATATTGCCACAAACCGGGCTCTAGAGGTCAAAATGTGAATAAATGGTGAAACCCTCGAATTTGGGAGATAAATCTGTCTGCCTAGTGATTTGTTCTATGCGCTCGCAAGAGGAGGAATGCGATCGCATAGAGTAAAGTTGGAAGCCACGAAAGGAAGCCTTTGCGACCGCAGGAAGGCTAATGCGATCGCAGAAGAGGGAGAAGTATAACTATGATCCGAACAATGCTATGCGATTACATAGAAGGAATTTGAGCCCTTATGAGAAAACACTATGCGATCGCATAGAGAAAATTCATGATGCCCCTAATTTATGCTATGCGATCACGGGAGAAGTAATGCGATCGCATAGAAGGAAATACCAGAGAGCAGATCCGAAGTGCAAAAAGGAGGAAAAAGGGTCTGTAGCCCATCCGAAACACACCCGAGGCCCCCGTGACCCAGTCTAATCACACATACAAGTCACATAACCAAACACAGACTCACTCGAAGTTTCAAATCACCTACAACAACATTGAAACAACGAATCAAATCAAAAATCAAGCTTATGAACTTTCATATCTTCAAATAACAAAACTCATGCCGAAACCTATCAATTCAACTCGGAATGATGCCAAACAATGCAGACAAGTCTTAAATGATATAATGGAGCTATTCCAACTCTCGGAATCGTATTCTGACCCCGATTTTCCAAAAGTCAACTGTGAGTCAAACTTCTTCATTTTCCAACTTCAACTTTCGCAGAAACACCTCAATTTACTCTACGGACCTTCAAATCTGAATACGGACGCACGCCTAAGTCCAAGATCACCATACGAAGATGTTGAGATCATCTATGACCCATTCTGAGGTAGTTTACCTAAAAGTCCAGTTCCGGTAAAATTTTCACCATTCTAGCTTCCAAAATGAGGGGTTTTCTCTAGAATTGACTCTAAACCATCCGAATATTGAATTCCACCATGCACGTAAGTCGATACTCATGCTCCAAAGCTGCTTCATACTTTATGCCGCTGAACGGAGCTTTTTTTCTCAAAACGAGCGGTCGGGTCGTTACAATGAACGACGTACCAGTTTACTTTCTCCGGATAACTTTGTCAAACATTTTATCTACGTTACTTTCAAAAATAGCAGCAACTTCATCAGTGGATGTCCATGGTGATATATAATAAAAATAAATTAATTCCTTTCCTATGAGGATATTTGTCAAATATCTGGACTATAGTGTCGCTTGAATTTTTCTTCACTATCGCGCAGACTTGGTGGTACTCCTCTAATTTTTCATCATTTGAATCAGTGTTTATCTATATACACTCAAAAATCCCCTCAAATTACATAGGAAAAATCTCTATAAAAGCACATTTTTTAATTTGTTTAGTATGATAAAATCTCGTCTAACAAGAGAACTAAGGAGTGTGTCATCGCTTGCAAAATGGCAAGGCAAATCAGGTTCATCACACTGGGGACTTTCACCGAACACCATGTCCGCCATTGTTGCGCACTTGTTTCCACCGGTTAGACTAGAGGTGGGATCATGTATTTTAAGGATTTGAAGGTTTGTGAATGAATATGAGAAGGAAGGAGGATGAATTTCAAAGTGCAATGTTCTAACTGAAGAACTATCAGCAATTGTATTGGGGATAACTCTAGTAGAGAGTGCATCAAGTGCTTGTTCCATCTTGTTGTCTGGATCAAAAGCAT
This sequence comes from Nicotiana benthamiana, assembly GCA_034376525.1. Taxonomy (NCBI): domain Eukaryota; kingdom Viridiplantae; phylum Streptophyta; class Magnoliopsida; order Solanales; family Solanaceae; genus Nicotiana; species Nicotiana benthamiana. The sequence continues at coordinate 14,631,814 of CM067329.1, read as the reverse complement.
ATTCAAGCCCATAAAATTTTGAAAATACATTGCAGATCAGTACAGGCCCGTCTCTGAAAATGCCGAAGAAACTTTTCCTTGAAAAAGGTCCAATCATAGAATCGGTTTTTGCGAAATAACCAGTTAAACAACACGAGGGCATCACCGTCAAGATAGAAGGAAGGAAGAGGCAGCCATTCATTCTTAGAGAAACCAAGGTATGTGAAATATAACTCGGCTCGAAAAATCCAACTCTTCGGGTTGCCGTCGCTACTAAATCTAGGTAGAAACATCACTGTTGTTGGAGTCCGATGGATGAAATTAGAGCACCAATGTAACGAAACAAATACTAAAAACAATTCTACAAGCAACATATTAACTAGTGTATTTCACTACGATAAAAATGAGAATTACAAAGAGAAACTAAACACTGCAAAAAAATTGCTAAGAACAAATATAGTAGAAGAAGGGGATAGAGGAGCACAAAGAGAATTGGGAATGAGGAAATGTAGACTTTGCCCAAGCAGTTGACATAATTTGCATAATTAATTTTTACAGGTATATGCCAAATATCATACTATATTACATAATATATTCAATTTTTTTATTTTATTACATAAATGTTCACTTAATTAATAATCTATACCATAATTCAAATTCCTTACACTATTAATGGATCCTACAAATTAGACATAATTATTAACTAACTCACCCCACACAAATTAATACCAATATATATTTACTCTTTCTCACTAATGGGGCCTATGGTTTGGACACAATTAGGACTTCACACCAGCCCACACAAATAAAATACTCTTACATTTCATCCATAACACCCATCCCCATGTTTAGCCCTCTCTTTTCACTCCTACACTTTTTATGTGGTGCAAAATAATGTCAAATCTACACAACAAAAATTATTACAGATTCCTATAAAAATTAAGCATTAATCTACATAATACCTGCATAATTCTTAAAACAAATAAAATAAGAAATAGTAAAAACTACAAAATGACTAAAAAATAACAATATTTGTAAAAATGTAGAAATCCCAACTACAATTAATCAACAAAATTAAGACAACAAATCGACATGACTACAAAATAACTACATTTATAAGCTCTACATACTAGCAACTATAATTTATACACATAATTAACATAGCTAATCTACATGACTACAAATAATTTGCAAGTCAAATATATAAAATCTACACAAAATAAAAATTATTTCACATTACTATAAAAATTAAGAATTAATCTACATAATACTTACATAATTCTTATAATAATAAAATAAGAAACAGTAAGAACTACAGAATGACTACAAAATAACAACATTTGTAAAAGTGTAGAAAATCGCAACTATAATTAATTTACAAAATTAAGACAACAAATCGACATGACTACAAAATAACTACATTTATAAGCTGAACATACTAGCAACTATAATTTATAAACTTTAATTGCTCGGATGTAAATACCCTTCTGATCATGTCCTTAACATTAGGAATATATGCCTTAACTTTTGAACGTAAAGCTCTAAGTTCAGGACATCAGGACTACATGTCCTTAACTTTTGAACTTGGAACTCTAAGTTCAAGACTTCAAGGTTACATGTCCTTAGCTTTTGAACTTGGAACTCAAACTTCAAGACTAAGCGTCCTTATCTTTTGAACTTGTAAGTCAAAGTTAAGGACCTATTGTCCTTAACTTTTGAACTTGGAACTCAAACTTCAAGACTAAGCGTCCTTATCTTTTGAACTTGTAAGTCAAAGTTAAGGACCTATTGTCCTTAACTTTTGAACTTGTAACTGTAAGTTAAGAATTGCTTGTTCTTATCTTTTGAACGTGTAACTGTAAGCTACGGACTTTATGTCCTTAACTTTTGAACTTTAAACTCAAAGTTAAGGACATACAGCCCTTAAGTTTTGAACTTGAAAGATTAACTTAAGGACTGCATGTCCTTAAGTTTTAACCTTGAAACTATAAGTTAAGGACTACCTATCCTTAATTTTTGAACTCGAAACTCTAAGTTAAAGTTAGAAAGTCCTTAATTTTTTAACTTGAAAAAGTAACTTAAATACTGACTGTCCTTAGTTTTGAATTTGAAACTATAACTTAAGGACTGTCTGTCCTTATCTTTTGAACCTGCATGTCAAATTTAAGGACTGTCTATCCTTAACTTTTAAAACTGCATGTCAAACTTAAAGACTTATGTCCTTAACTTTTTGTCTTTGAACTCAAAAGAAAAAAAAAACAAGGTAAGAAAAAAGAAATTACTTTACGTAATTGAGACATCTGCTCAAAAATTCAGAACATAAAAATTTTGATGATGCAAAAGGAACTAATGTACGTATTGGTAAAAGAAATAATGAAGCAAAATCAGAAGGATCTTGTGATGGACCTGGTTATGTCCTAGTAATTGGGGCCACTAATAGACCCGATGCTATTGACCAAGTATGGAAGAGGTCGTCCGTGAAATCACCTTGGGTATTACAGATGAAAATGCAACGCGAAAGAGAGGAAGAAAGGGTAAAATTGTCTTTTTCCTATTAGAAGTGGCTATCTTTGTTGAGCATTACAATTAGTGGATAACAATTAAAGACACCCTTAATTAATGGTTACTACACGCCATTTTTACCGGATTTACGTGGTGTCAAGTGGTGTCACAGGATACCGCTTCGTCCAATTGTTTTTACTTTTTATTTATATATAAATAATAAGTAAAACAGAAATACACGATAATACCATTAAAAGTGACACCACTAGCAACAAAATGTCTAGTGGTTGTTACTTTCAAGTATTATGTGGGAGGTCTTAGGTTCGAACTCCTGTGGCTTCAAAAAATGTTTTTTGACTGTTATAGCCCTTTTACTAGAAATAGTGACACCACTTATGAAAAATTCGGCCTACGCCAATGATCTAACTTATCCATGTTCATAACAGTATGTCATGTTAATGAAGTGTATCTATTTTGATGGAATTTAAAATAAATTAATTCACCCAATCCATCTAAATATGATATTAGAAGGCTCTTGAATAATTAAGGTTGTATCTTACACGACCTTGCTCATACAAAATTAAAGAATTAATAGTGCAGCTGTTTCATTATCAGGATCAATGGGTATAATAAAACATGGGGAGAACTAATTAAGAAGATTTTGATGCCAGCATGACAAAATCTTTTATTGAGCAGCACGTTAGTTGAATCTCATCAGAAGGGTGATCATGTTCTTCTAGAAGGGTTGACCTAAATAAATTGCGTTATTCACATATAAACTCCCAACAAGTAGCTAATTTTTAACATTAATCTTTTCTCTTCAAAAATGGGTTCGAACGCAGTTGATAAGACTGAATTCACCTTTTCATCTAAGTTAAGATTAAGTGATGGAAGATACTTAGCATACAAAGAGAGAGGATTTCCAAAAGAGAAGTCCAATTATAGAATCATCTTTGTTCATGGCTTTGACAGCTCCAAAGAAAGGGACTTCCTTGCACCCCAGGTTGGTTCATAGTAATTACATACTATATTTTGTTACAAACATTGAGTGTGAGATTGTAATTTTGTGCTGGTTAATTATAAGCTAGTCTTGATTAATGGTGGTTTAAATGTGATAAGTTAGTCGAAGTCGCATATAATTCCAGACCCTTTTCTGTAATTCCATTTCTTACATCACCATAATGCACAAGCTACATACTAATGCTTAATTATGTAAGCATGGAATTGTATTATCTTTTCTAAGACATTTTATTATGATGTAATTGTTGACCCTTGAAATTACGAGCAGGAAACAATGGACAATATGGGAGTATATCTAATTCAATACGATAGAGCTGGATATGGGAAAAGTGACCCAAACCCAAAGCGATCCCTAAGGAGTGAAGCATCTGACATTGAGGAATTGGCTGATCATTTACAATTAGGAGCAAAATTCTATATTATTAGTAACTCAATGGGATCTTACCCAACTTGGAGTTGCATCAAACACATTCCCCATAGGTATGATAGACTCTTTTGCATTCTCAATCTTTAGTTTGTTTTGTGACTCCTCCTATTTCAGACAACTGATTGTACACGATCAACTATGTTCTCTTCTAATTGTACATTGATCCTGTTAGGCTAAATTAGTCCAACAGACACCCATAGTAAGATGTGATATTATTTTGTTTTGATAATAGTTACACGGGTTTTTTGCACAAAAAGGTTCTCAAAATTAAGAGTATATTTACATCTTATATGTGTACATTCTTTTTCTTATTAACTTTTAATATGGGACTTTGCTCGAATATCTTGAATATGTCAAATATTCTATCCCACAACGGTAGAGAATTAGTTGTGGGGTGGGGGGATTTTCACCCTATTAAAGAAGGCCTAATATTTAGGATTTAAAATCACCTCACATTTACCTTTTTATCTTGTTAATGCATTAAAATCTTCTCTCTTTAGTATGATTTTATTTATATTTTTGGAGTGAAATAAAATATTGGTTATATGCGAGGAAGTACGCAAAATTAGCCGAACCTCGTAAATTGTGGTGCTCCTTTTATTGTTTCTTTATTGTCTTATTTACTATTTGGTAGGTGCCATAATTTTTGGTATAGTACTTGTGACTCATTTACACTATATACATTTAGCTTCCGCAACAATTAGTATCAGAGTCAAAGTAATGTCTAAGTATGCTCTGTGGATTGCTATATAGTCTAATCTTCCACATCAGAAAAGATTAATCCTGGTAACTGAGTCAAGGTTATGTCTGAGCATGCTATGTGGTTGCAGCTTAGTCTGATCATCTACATCAGAAATGAAATAATCTTGATTTGCGTCGTCAGCTATTAAATAATATTTGTACCAAAGATGGAAGATAATAAACAAGAAGAATCTACATCAAATGTCAACAACACGTCATCATTGGCATCTTCGCATATGATAAGAATTTTGTACAATACAAAATTTGCAGTAGAAATTTTCGACGGGCCAGGACACTTTGGGATGTGGCAAGACAAGGTTCTAGATGTCCTTTTTCAACAGGTGCTGGATCATGCCATTGAAGAAAAGAAACTAGATATTATTGGAGAATAAGATTGGAAAATTGTCAATCGAGTTGCTTATGGTACCATTTCGATCCTACCTTGATAGGAAGCAGAAATATCCATACACAAAGAAAACTCCTACAAGTAAATTATGAAAAGCACCGGAGGATAAATTTTTGAAGAAAAACAGCCAAAATAAATTGTACATGAATTAGAGACAGTTTAACTTCATCTATGTTCCTTGTACCACAATGAATGAACATATCACCAGTTTCAAATAAGTTGGTCACAAATTTGCAAATTATGGATACAATGTATGATGATGCTGAATTGGCCTTGATGTTGTTGGTGTCACTTCCCGATGAGTACGAGCACCTAGAAACTACTCTACTCCATGGAAACGACGAAGTTTCTCTCCGAGAAGTTTTGTTCGGCCTTGTACAGCTATGAACAAAGAAAGCGAGAAAAACAGAAGCATGGAGAAGAAGAAGCACTGGTTGTGAGGGGTCGTCCTCAAAGTCAAACGAGGACAAAGAAAGGAAGATCTAAACCCAACAAAGATGAATGTGCATTTTGTCGAGAAAAAGGGCACTGGAAGAAAGACTGCTTGAAGTTGAAGAATAAGGCTAAACATAACAATGGAAAGGCCATTATTGATTCAAATGTAGCTGATTGTGATGATTCAGACTTCTCATTAGTTACAACAGAGTCACCAACATCATCGGACATATGGTTGATGGACTCAGCTTGTAGATATCATATGTGTCCCAACAAGGAGAGGTTTGTGGAATTTCAAGAAGGAGAATATGGAGTCATCCATACAACGGATAACAGTCATCTTAGCTCAAATGGCATTTTTTCAATGCGATTAAGGAACCATAATGGAATGATCAAAACATTAATAAAAGAATCTCATCTCTGTGGGATGCCTAGAATCAAAAGGGTTCAAAATCATTGCAGAAAGTGGAGTGATGAGAGTATGCTCTGGTGCATTAGTGGTAATGAAGGATAATCGTATGAACAATAACATGTAACGCTATTGTGGTAGTACAGTTATTGGAACAATGACAGTGACCTCCAACGAGGACAAAGATGCATGAGCAACCATGCTATGGCATATACGCTTAGGACATGCTGGAGGAAAATCCATAAAAACTCTATCTTATCAAGGATTGTTGAAAGGAATAAAGGCTTGCAACTGAGAGTTTTTCGAGCATTGTATCAAAGGGAAATAGAAAAGGGTTAAATTTGGTACAACAATCCATAATAATAATGTCACGATCCGGATTTTTTCCACCATCGGGAGTCGTGATGGCTACTGTCGGACCTAGGCAAGCCAATCCTTTATAAACATTTCACAAAAATCTTAATCTAAAACAATATAATAACTTAAAAATAAATTAAATACCACGTAGAAAACTTTAATCAAAATAGCAATAGTGAGGTGCGGAAATTTACAACATGCCTCTTCCCAGTACCGGTGTCACTAATCACGGACTACTAAAAGAGTACCAAAAATATAATCCAAAATAAATATATAACCAATCCATTTTGGATATAATGTAAAACAAACAGGACGAAATAGATGAGACTCAGGTCCCGCGAACCCCAGCGAACTACTTCGGAATCTCTGGACTGAAGGCTCGCTCCCGAGCTACTACTGCGGTCTGTAAGTTGTATCCCTGTGCAAAGAAGGCACAGAAGTGTAGTATTAGCACAATCAACCCCATGTGCTGGTAAGTGCCCGACCTAATCCCGTCGAGGTAGTGACGATGCTAAAGTGGACCTACCACAATCAACATGTATGGATATATATATGCAATAACGAAAAAGATAACAAAATTTAAACAGATAATGGGAGTGGGTATGCTGGGGGTGTAACATTTCAATTGTTAGTCCAACGAACAAGAAATGGAAACTTAATATTAAACATTAATAAAAGAAAGCCAATGAATCAACAACTGCACAACACCACCCTTCATGCTTTTACTCTCATTTCTCACCAAAACTGTCAAATATAGTGCACGGCATCACCCTTCGTGCTTTTACTCTCAGAACATAGTGCACGGCATCACCCTTCTCGCTTTTCTCACATAACTCTCACATCAAGGCACGGAATTACCTTTCGTGCTCAAATAATCAAGAAACATGGCACGGAAAGACCCTTCGTGCATAATTATCAAATCGTTGCACGGAAAGACCCTTCATGCAAAATTATCGAAACATGAAACGGAAAAACCCTTCGTGCATAATCTCTCTCTTCCACACCTAATCAACGGTCACAACCGAATGGGAAAGGAAAATATAACAAGATAAAATATCCCGGCAAGGGAGAACAACTTTACAACAAGTTCCAAAAGGTAGAAAAACTCAACAATAAGTCCCGGCAAGGTAGAACAGCTAAACAATAAGTCCCGGCAAGGCAAAACAGCTCAACAATAAGTCCCGGCAAGGGAATAATACGAAAATTCCTTTTTTAGCTCATTTACTTGTCAACTATCACTTCATAGTGCATTTAACAAGTAATTATCACAAGTGTTCACTTCATTTCATAATTTTAATAGCAATTATGACTCACGGTCATGCTAGACTCGGGCGCATAGGTAACAGTCACCATAAATATATACCGACTCCACATAGCACATGGTAAATATTATCCTAATCCTATTCCCTCAAGCCAAAGTTAGGTCAAACACTTACCTCGAGTCCGAAAATAGCAACTCAAAGCTCAACAAATGCCTTTCCTCTAGAATTCGACCCGAACCAATGATATCTAATATAAATCGATTCAATGTTATCAATAATAGCACAAGGATACAATTTCCTAACTTTGAAATGCATTTTCTAACTTTCTTCCAAAAATACCAAAATACGACACCGGGCCCACATGGTCCAAACTCGAGGCTCGGACCAAATTCCGATTATTCATAACCCTACGAGTACAAATATATGATTTGTTTTAAGATTCGATCCCAAATTGAGGTTGAATCGCCCAAAATTCTGAAAAACCTAACTCTACCTAAAAGCCCTAATTTCCTCCATGATTTCATGTTTTAGGGTTAGAAATTTGATGATTAGATGATGAAATAGTGAGGAAATGAAGTTAAGAATACATACCCAAAGAGTTATGAAGGAAGGTAAGATTGAGGCTCTTCAATGGAGGGTGAAGAAGAAGGGTTCGTGAGTAAAGTGTGTGAAAATCCCGTCACTGTTTTGTTTTTAGTGTTTTCATATCACTGGCCAAAAATTCCTTTCACGATCGCGTAAGGGTTGCTGTGATCGCATAGAGGAAAAATCACTGAGGGGTCAATTGGCCAATGCGATCGCGTGCGTTGGTACGCGAACACGGAGAATAAGAGCTGGAAGCTAGGCGATCGCGTGAATGAAGATGCGATCGCGTAGATATACTAGCCAAAGCAGCGCGATCGCGTGGCTGAGGCGGCGATCGCATAGAACAAAATCACTGGGAAACAGTTGCAGAAAATCTGTTACATTTCTAAGTGCAAAACCATCCCGAAATCATTCTGAGCCATCGGGGCTCCCAACCAACCACACACATTAACTAAAATATCATCCTACGAAATTGCTCGGGCAATCAAATCGCCAAAATAACATCAAAATCAAAGAATCAGCCTCTAAAACTATTGATTTTCATTTCAATGTTCAAAACTTTCAAATTTTCAATATTTAGTCCGATACATGTCAAATGACGTCCGTTATCAACCAAACTTTACAGATAGCGTTTAACGCTCATGTATGACTTGTACCGGACATCGGAATCAAAATACGAGCCCGATACCATTACTTTTGATAAAATATAATTTTCATTTTTCCTTAAGCATTTTCAGAAAACGCACAAAAGTTCAGTACTCGGGCATGGGACCTCGGATTTCAATTCCGAGAATACGCCCGGGTCCCAAATTTTACTGCGGACCCTCCGGGACCATCACATCATGGGTCCGGGTCCATTTACCCAAAATGTTGACCAAGGTCAACTATAGCAATATTACAATCAAATTTTATAGTTTTTAGCACATAATTCAAATATTTCTACATAAAATTTTTCAGGCTTCGCGCCCGGATTGTGCACACAAATCGAGGCAAACAAATAAGAGGTTTTCAAGGCCTCAGAAGCACAAATAAAGGAAGAATTACGGTGATGACCCTTTGGGTCTTCACAACTAAAGGCATTTTGGATTATGTACACTCTGATGTTTGTGGTCCTTCCAAAACACCTTCATTGGGTAGGAAGAACTATTTTCTAAGCTTTGCTGATGATTTTTCAAGAAGAGTGTGGGTGTATATAATGAAGAGCAAAGATGAAGCATTGGAAATTTGTCTGAAATGGAAGACGATGGTGGAGACTCAAATAGGAAGCGGGATCAAGTGTATTCGAACAGCCAATGGAGGTGAATACAAAAATTATAATTTCAATAAGGTCTATGAAAATGATGGCATCGTCCGACACTTCACTGTCAGACATACACCACAATAGAATGGATTGGCAAAACGTATGAACCGGACCTTTCCGGAGAAGGTACGGTGTATGTTGTCCAATGCTAGCTTGGGCAAAGAATTTTGGGCTGAGGCAATTACATATACATGCCACCTCATTAATCGTCTACCATTTGCTGCTATTGATGGCAAGACATTGTTTGAAAAATGGTATGGAAAGCCTATTGTAGATAATGATTCTTTGCACGTGTTTGGCTCAACTGCATATTATCATGTGACAGAGTCAAAATTAGATCCTAGGGCAAAGAAGGATATTTTTATGGGAATTACTTCCGGAGTCAAAGGACATCGCTTATGGTGTCCTATGAAAAAGAAAGTAATATTCAGCATGGATGTTACCTTTGATGAATCGGATATGGTAATTAAGGTAATTGCTTCTAAGTAGGTGGAGTTTGAGGGATTTTTTTTCCTACACAAGAAGCAGAGGAGGAAACAAATAAAGATTATCCTCTGGAAGGAGAGCTAGTAGAGGAGATTCCAACTGAGGAACCTCAACAACAACTTGAACCAATAGGAACCAACATGCTAAAAAGGATAATAACGAAACATGTTCGTCTCATAGAGACAGTTTCTTGTGCAACCTCAACTATAGCTGATGATGTTCCTACTACATATAAAGGCGTAGTCCATAGTTCATGAGAAGATAAGTGGAGGATTTCCATCAATGATGAAATACAGTCCCTTCATCAGAATCATACATGGAGATTGGCCAATCTCCCGAATGGAAAAAAAGCAATTGGGTGCAAATGGGTATTTGAAAAGAAAGAAGGATTTCCTAACCAAGTAGATGTTCGCTACTAAAAAAGATTGGTGACCAAATGGTACGCTCAAAATGAGGGAATTGATTATAATGAAGTATTTTATCCAGTTGTAAAATATTCCTTTATTAGAATTATGTTGTCTTTAGTAGCACAATGGTATTTGGAACTAGCTCGGATGGATGTAAAAACTAGAAACTTGGTAGAGGAAATCTTCATGACTCAGCCAGAAGGATTCAAAGTTGATGGAAAGGAAAATATGGTGTACAAAATTGAAAAATCATTGTACGGATTGAAACTATCTTCTAGACAATGGTACAAATAATTTGACAAGTTTATGTTGCATCAAGGGTACAAAAGAAGCAAATACGATCATTCTGAGTATTTGCGAATGCTTAAAGATGATTGCTTTATACATCTTCACCTATATGTTGATAGCTTCCAAGAATTTGGAGAAAATTGATAAGTTGAAGATTCAACTAAAGAAGGAATTTGAGATGAAGGATCTGGGTGAGGCAAAGAAAATTCTTTTCATGTAGATAATAAGAGATAAACGTTCAAAGAAACTTTGTTTATCTGAAAAAGAATATTTGAAAAAAGTACTACAATGTTTTGGCATATATGAGAATATTAATCCAGTTAGTACTCCACTTGCTCCCCATTTTAAGCTACGTACTACTATGTCACCAAAGGATGAAGCTGAGCGAGAGTATATGTCAAAGGTACCATACGCAAATGCTTTTGGTAACTTGATGTATGCAATGGTCAGTACAAGACCTGAAATTTTACAAGTTGTTGGATTTATTAGCTTATATATGCATAATCCAGGAAAGGAGCGTTGGCAGGTTGTGAAGTGGATTCTACGGTATATTCATAAAACAGTAGATGTTAGGTTAGTTTTTGAGCAGGAAGGCAATTAGTCTGTAGTTGGATATTGCGACTCAGATTTTTCGGGTGATTTGGACAAATGGAAACTACTATTTATGTGTTTACTTTTTCAAAGGCACCAGTTAGTTGGAAGTCTACTTTGCAGTCAATAATTTCTTTGTCTACAGCAGAGGCAGATTATATTGCTGTTACAAACACTGTGAAGGAGGCAATTTGGCTTCAAGAATTGCTAAAGGAGCTTGCTGTTGAACAAAAATGTATCATAATTTTGTGTGATAGCCAAATTGCCATTCAATTAGGGAGAACCAAGTTTATCATGCAAGAACGAAGCACATTGATGTTCGATATTATTTCGTACGAGAAATTATAGAAGAAGGTGGAGTCACGGTTAAGAAAATTCATACTATGGAGAATCCTGTCCTAACAAAAGTGGTGACTACGGCAAAATTTCAACATTGTTTGGATATTATCAACATTGTTGAACACTAAAGATTGAAGATGAAGATACAACCAAAATTTGTTATATAGAGAAAATTGAAGATGTGGAATTTTTGCCAAGGTGGAGATTTGTTGAATATGTTAAATATTCTATCCCACATCGGTAGAGCATTAGTTGTGGGGGGGGGGGGGGGGGAGGGGGTTCACCCTATAAAAGAAGGTCTAATGTTTAGGATTTAAACAAATCTCTCATTTGCCTTCTCATGTTGTTAAGATATTTGTATTTTCTTTCTTTGGTATTATTTCACTTGTTTTTTTGTAATCGAATAAAATATTAGTTGTGTCCGAGGAAGTAAGCAAAATTGGTCGAATCTCGTAAATTTGGGTGTTCCTTTTGGTGTTGCTTTATTATCTTATTAATTATTTGATGACTGCCGTAATTTTTGATATAATAATTATGGCTTATTCACATTATATACAATTAACGTTCGCCCCACAATATTCAATATATTAGTTTAATTATCTAAAGATTTAATGTGTACCGGTGAGTATTTATGAGCACCTGCACAGGATTGCGTTGTATGTGAGTTCCAAACAACGGCCAAATTAAATATTACAAACCGCCTAGTTCGACATCATCACTTTTTCATTCTTTCTTAACTTTTCACGGGTTACAACGTGAGAGTTCCTGTCATTTTTATAGTCATCCTTAGTTGGCAAACGGACAGGTTGAATTGTATAATTACGAGTCGAAAACAGTTAATAAAAAATGGATAAATTATTTGACTTAATTAATATTTAATATAAATAAAAAATAGGTTAATCGGCTGATAATATATTTTTTTATGACTTTTTTTATATGATTATTTTTGGAAGAATTCATATTCTCCTAAATTTAATGAACCCCCAATTTAAAGTTTTACAAATGTAAGAGTCAAATCCATTATTTATCTTTTTTTAAGTGGATAATATAGTTCTTATCCATATTTAAGTATTTTTAAAAAGTTCCTCATTCAGTCCATTTTTTAATAGATAACATGGTGTATAACTATTATTTTCAACCAATTGCCACCACTACTCGTAGCGTTGAATTATGTGTCCTGACACCAGATTGTTAGCTTAGTTAACCTAAAACTATTAACATGTTAATGATATTATCTGCTTTGGATTTTAACTTGATAATAAGCCAATTATTATTTATTTTTTCCTTTTGATCTTTTAATTATGCAGGATAGCAGGCGTGGCGTTCGTTGTCCCCATTGTAAATTACCAATGGCCATCCCTTCCTGACAATCTCACTGAGCATGATCAAAGGAAGAAAAATTATGGGTGGATGATGAGGATTGCTACATATGTTCCTACATTACTATATTGGTGGGTGACTCGAAAATCATCCACATCTTCTTCTACCAATGATTCAAAGCATACATACTTTACTACTAAGGATTTAGAGCTTTTGAAGAATGTACCAGGATTTCAATTTTTTAACCCGGTAAAGTTAAATCAATTTCGCAGTTATCTCAATATTATCTGTACTACTTTCTAAGCTCAGATTATATTTTCCATTGTGTTCGTTAGCTACAATGTCTTCTTCTTTTTTTGTTACTTTTACCCTATGTTGCTTGTACTCTTCGAAAATATATGCGGATATGTGTCGGATCCTCCTTCCGACATGAGTGAGGTAACTGTTTTGAAGAGTCCGCGTAACATAGCAATTACAAATTTTCCGCTTGCCATGAACAGGAAAAACTAAGGAAGAGAAGTGTTTTCGACAACCTTTGCAGTGATTTCCTTGTGGCTTTTAGTAAGTGGGACTTTGATCCTTTGGAGTTAAGCAATTCTTTTCATGAAAATGGTCAGAGTTGTATTCACATTTGGCAAGGTTGTGAAGACAAATTTATAAATTTGAAACTACAAAGGCATGTGGCAGAAAGGTTACCTTGGATTCAATATCATGAAGTACCTGATGGTGGCCATCTATTGATCTATGATACTACAATATGTGAAGCTATTTTGAGGTCTCTTTTGATTGGAGAAGAAACTGCACTGTATGAACCTAAATTATCCAACTAAGTCATACTTTGAGGTCTCACATAACAATATTGAGATGGTAAAGATTGAATCTTTTTTCCCTTTGTACTTATTGTTTGATGTATTTCGTAATGTGTCACGTTACACAAATTCAAACAAAGTACTGTTATTAGAATAAAGTAGCACTTCAAATCCAAATTAGAAGATATATTACTTGAATAGTGTTCCTATAGCATTATACAAGCATCTATGATAAGTGTTCCTTCCTAATGTACCCGGAACATTTTAGCTGTTATACGAAACAACCAGAACACTACTAGAAATTCGGTAATTTGCGATAAAAATTCGTCGGGTCCAAAATAGCGACCAACATTGATCAGTAATGAGGAAAAAATATTCTATATTTATTTTAAATAAAGTACCGATCAAAGTTGGTGTGTAAAGTGATCAACAAGTTGATCGAGCTTGTCAGTCTTGTTTAAACAAAGAAAATTTTACATTTGGTCGGTAATGTAAGACCTAGCTATAAAAAATTTATAGTTATGTTATTGTTTAAAATATTTTATGAAATATAAAGAAATCTTACATAAAATTACCGACCAAAGTTGGTCGGTTAATACTGGGGGAAACATTTACCGTGTAACGACTCGACCCGTCGTCTTATGATGTATCCCTCCATTTCCCTCATTTTCAGCTTCTTTATGCTTCATTATCCGTACCTTATACGATCGAGTTGGTTTGGAGAGGTTTTGGTAGGAAATGAGACACCAAGTCTCTTTAAGTAAAGCTTAGTTTAAAAAAGTTAACCAATGTTAACTTATGAGTTAAAGGGCTCGGATGTGATTTTTCGTGGATCGATTAGCATTAGAGGATGATTTGCGACTTAGGAGCGCGATCAGGGGTGGTTTTTTGGAGGTCCGGTGTAGAAATTAGCTTGTTTTGGAAAAGTTAGTATTTTGACGATTTCCGGTTGGTAGGTGAGATTTTGATCCGATAGTCAGAATAGAATTCTGAAAGTTGTAGTGCCTTTCATAGGTGATTTGGGTTGTGTACGTAAAATTTCAGGTCATTCATAGGTGATTTTGTTAGGATTTTGATCGAATGCGTGTTTCGGAAGTTTTTGAAGAACTTACGCTTGAATTCGATAATTGATGGTTTTAGTATTGTTTGAGAAGTTTTGATGATTGGAACAAGTTTGGATGATATTTTAGGATGTGTTGGTGCTTTTGGTTGAGGTCTCGGGGTGATTTCAGGTGGCTAACGGGAGGTTTTAGACTTGAAAAATATTATAGAAATGCAGTAGCAGGTGCAGGCAAAATTTGGCCTTCGCGATAGTGGAAGGTCCCTCGCTATCGCGTAGGAGGAAGTTTGGGGGTACCTGAGTTTGTGCTTCAAGTTCGCATCTAGGGGTTCGCATTTGCAGAGTGGGAGCTGCTGATGCTTCGCATTTGCGAAAGAGCGTTCGCTTTCGCGTATATGGTTTGGGAGTCCAGAGGTAAGTGTTCTTCGCATTCACGTTTGGTAGGACGTGTTCGCGTAGGTTAAAGAACCAGAAGATCATGTTCGTTAGGGTGGGCTCGTGTTCGTGAAGAGTGATTTCTGAGAAAAATAAAAGAGTGATGCGATCGCGGGGATGAGGTCGCGATGGCGATGAATAAGCTAGAATATCTGGGCAGAATGTTTAAATATATTTCCTCCACGAGTCTATGTCATTTTTCCACCATTGTTGGACATTTTGATAGCTATTTGGGGTAAATTGAAGAGGGTTTCAAAAGGGAATTGATTGGACGTAAGTTCTAAAGTTCTATGAACTAAAAACGTTTTCATTATGTGAAATTAACCTTGAAATTCATGAAAACTTTGATAAACTTGGAAGAACTAGGGATTGGGATTTTACAATTTTAAATTGGGATTTGAAGGGCCATTTGAGCTAGAGTTCTTGATATGTATAGACTCGTGGCGAGATAAGGAACCCGTTAATGTAAAAAATTTTGAGTTTCGAGAAGAGGTCCCAGGGCTCAGGTCTTGCCAATTTTGGGGTTATTGGTATTTTTCAATTGTTTTCGATTGGGTATTATTTCCTTAGCCTATTGTGACGTATTCGTTGAGGTTTTGGTTGGATTCGACGTGTGACGAGGTCGATTGGAGAGGCAAGGGCATAGCGAGCTAGAGTTATGGCCGGCTTGAGGTGAGTAGTGATTATAAATGATGTCCTAAGAGTTTGAAACCCCAGATTAAACAACATAGTGCTATATTGAGATGAAACACGCGATTAATGTCAAGTGTGGGATCGTTTACTATTGGGGATTGTGACTTGGTCCATCCCGATTGATACTTTTTACCGCGTATTTGGCTGAGACTTTTTTGTCATCATCATGTTTTGGACTTAATGCCATATTTTAGTTTCGTGCCGACTATTTGAATCCTTCGTGGACTTTTATCACTATTTCCTCACTATTTTGACACATTACTTGAACTCAGTCCTATTGATTAACACTGTCTTACAAACTCAGCCACTTTTACTTGAAATTTGAGACATAAATGATATTTCTACCGTTGCTTGTTCTGAGCACTACTGTGTTACTGATGCCCAAGGGGCTTACGATAGTTTCTGGATTGAGTGAGGCCGAATGCCATATGTGAGGATATGCTGAGTCATATGAGATACTTTATATGTCACGAGGTGGCTTGAGTGATGTGAAGCCGAGTGTCGAGTGATGATGTCACACGATGGCTTGATTTAGCGGTTGGGCCGTAAGGGGCCTCTCAGTAGTCTGTACACCCATAGTGAGCACAGGCACCCATATTATCTAGGAGTGAGCTCGAGGGGCTGATACTATGCTGGGAGATTGAGAGTGAGCCCGAGGGGCTGATACTGTCTTAAATAATTTTAGTGCGTTTGTATAGAATTGCTTTGTGCCTTTATATGTTTTCATGCTTTCATTTATTATTTATAATTATTACTCACTAGATCGGAGTACTCACATTACTTCTTGTACCATCTATGCAGATTCAGGTATCACAAAGTCCGCTCCTAAGCGCTGATATTTCCGGTCCAAGCAGTGATTCTGAGTCTACGAGGTAGCTATTAGCGTCTACAGCCCTCGTGCATCCTTTATCTTATCCTTTTATGCTTTCTAGACACTGTTGTATTGAACTCAGTATTTCTTATACTTGTATTGGATTTCTTAGATGCTCATGACTTGTGGCACCCCGGTTCGGGCTGTGTTGGGATAGTTTCTCTTATTGTATTCGCTATTTCCGCACATTATGGCTATTAAATTATGTTTTAGGACTATTTATGATAAATAATTTGTCAAAAAGATTTTTATGTTAATATGGCCTGGCCTTGTCTTCACGAGAGGCGACATCACGACCGGGTCTTGGAATTGGGTCGTGACAAGTTGGTATAAGAGCCTAGGTTACATTGATCTCGCGATTCATGAGCAGGTTTAATACAGTCTCGTGGATCGGTACGGAAACGTCTGTATTTATCCTCGAGAGGCTGCATAACCCTTAGGAAAAGCTTCATATTCGTTAAATGCTTGTCGTGCAACTTTGTTGATCCGTGAACTATACTTTTGTATTCTATATCTCCTAGAGGGTGAGGACTCATGCTACCGGACGAGGCGAACGACCACCACTACAACCCATTGAGGCAGTGGACGCGGTCGTGGTCGTGGTAGAAGCACAGCAGTGAGGGCATCACCTGTTGATCCACCAGTTTCCTAGCTCAGTACCAGGCTCCAGCTATGGATGCTCCGACAGCACTAGTTCAGCACCATCTGCACTTATCATGATTCCGGGTCTTCAGGAAGCCCTGCCTCAGAACTTACCAGTTTGCACTTGCCTGGCTTAGGCATTTCAGCCACTACCGCAGAAGCTACTTCACACGGCAGGGGAGGCAATCAGAACCCCACTGCTTGAGCACCTGAGCAGGTAGTGCAGGGATTGCAGACGCCGGGAGCACCTCCAGTTCAGCCGGTTGCACCAGTTCCGGAGTTCGTAGTTCCGGCTATGCCGGACGATGAGCAACATCGTATTGAGAGGTTTGGTGGGCTCTAGCCTCTGTCATTCAGTGGTGCAAAGGGCGAGGATGCCTAGGGTTTTCTTGACAAGTGTCAGCATATGCTCCGTACAACAGGGATTCTTGAGTCTAGTGGTGTGGCCTTTACTACCTTTCAGTTTATTGGGGCTACCTTCATTTGGTTGGAGGCATGTGAGACGCGTGGGCTGGTTGGTGCAGCTCCTTTAACTTGGTAGGAGTTCTCCACTCTCTTCTTGGAGAAGTATGTACCGCAGTTCTGCAAGGAGGAGCTGCGTTGACAGTTTGATTTGCTGAGCCAGGGTGATATGATTGTGTTTTAGTATGAGGCAAGTTATTTTGAGTTGGCTTGTCATGCCACCTGGATGGTCCCGACAAATCGTGAGAGGATCAAGAGGTTTGTGGATGGCCTTATTTATCATCTCCGTATTCTGATGACTAGAGAGAGTGCTTTGGGTATTTCATTTGACGAGGTGGTTGAAATCACTTGTGAGATTGAGAGGGCTCGCTGTCGCTGCTGACTCGATGGTACACAAATGTAGGAAGAGCGGGCCGCAACAACTTTTACCAGAATAGTGCTTCGGGGTTGAATTTTCACATAGAGCTAGTAGTGGAGTTGTTTTGTCTGTCTAGCCTAGAGTTGCGTTTATGCTTCTAATTGCACTTCTCACGTTTTTGGGATTTTGGTATTTATAACTACTAGTGTAAACTATTGATTAACAATAAATTAAACTACAAGTATTTTGCTAAGTTGTACTTAATAGGAAGAAAGGCATTGGGGTCGTGACATCACCTAGGTGGCTAAGTAACGGGTAGATATTACTAAGGATAGATTCACATATTTTGGGATTATGCTATAAGTGTTGTACAATTGTACCCACTCTCACACTTCTCGGTAGAGAGAGTAATTTTTCCCAATTAACTCTCTCAAGACCAATTGGGTAGGCCAATTAGACAAGCAACTAGGGTTCAAGTCGGGTGATTACTCTCTCGAGATTTAACCCGTTAATTGGGACTAACATTTATTATGGGTACATCCCAATTCCTTGTTGGGTCAATTTTTGGGTCATCGACTCTCTTTTGTCAAGAAGAGTTAAACTCACAAACTAGAATTAGTATTTGCAACCACCAATCCTTAATTAAAACATAAAATCAGCCCAAATAACAAATGCCCAGTATCAATCTAACCCTAGATGGCAAGACCCATCAATTACCCATACTAGGGTTGAGCCACAACCCTAGATAGACGTAATTAAAGAAGAAACAGAAGAAATAGATGAAGAACTAGACATATTGATTAACTACTAAGAAGAATACAAGAATATACTGAGAATTAAAAGCTAAAGTGCCAAAAATGGCTACAAACTCATTCCCAGGTGCACAACTGCATTCAGAAAAATAAGACTTCTCCTATAAATGGTAAAATGTTCTATTTATAGTAGGTTGAAAAAACTGGACAAAAATACCCCTACGGAATTAGAGCGAGATGCACAAACACAAGCGCGGCTGCACTGGCTCTTGGACTTCATTGTTTCTTTTCTCTGAACTTGATGGACGCGGGCTGCATAAAAGGTCAGCGCGGCTGCGAAAGGATTTGGGGTGGACCGCGTATGACAGACTGCGGCTGCATGGCTTGTTCTTGGCCAAAATCATGGCTTTCTGAATCTCCTTCGCGGGGACCAGGTAAAAGAATGAATCGGCCACGAAGCTTGGACGTGGGCCGCAAGAATCCAACCGCGGCTGCGTGACTTTAAGCCTGATGATGCCATCTCTCTGAACCTTCCAGTGCAGCCGCGGTCACGATTGCACAGCCCGCACTATGCTCTTTTTCCTTCAATTCTCTTGGCCTTTGATACTTGAGCAAGTTTCACACCTTTTTGAGCTTATCTTTGACATCTCGTCACTTTGTCAATCAAAGTTGCAATCAAGCACAACCTATGAGCATTTTGGGACTATTTTGTAGCAATTTATACTCAAAGGATAGGCAAGTAGGGGCATAAAACACCTTAAAATCCTACTTATATACTCCCCCAAACTTAAACTTTGCTTGTCGTCAAGAAACAAAAATAAGACATACCCCTTAAAGGAACATCCAAGTAATCCCATTTATCCTAATGTAACTTCAACAAGCATCAATTGGGACTAACAATTGCCCTCAATACGAATGCATCATTAATACATTTAACTTTTGAAAACTATTGATCAAGTGTGACGCAAGAGCATCAAGAGTTGATATATTTCATCAATGAACTCTCTCAATTACCTTGGTCATTGTGGATCCCAAACTCACACATCCTCAACTCTGTCTACGAGAATCTCACCTTTTAGAGTATTGACATACAAACCGAGGTTGATAGAATTTCACTCATCTCTCTCGAGAAGAAGGTCCCAAGTTCGGCCCTAAGTACCATTCCTTGTGTAACTATCCACTAATGTAGGATTCCTTCAACTCAAGATCATATAGGGATTTTGTGGAGTCATTCTGAAGGCGTTTGGGTAATGGTAGGACATGTTCTTGTTCAAGTGGGTTCAATCATCCCTTAAGAGCTTCGTTTGATTCATTTTGCCACACTTTCTTGACTTATTTGAGTATTTCACTTCCTAATGGGTTAGAAGGACACATTCTCGCTTTTTCTTATGCAATTCAAAACATTTCTCATTTTTTACATTTTTCACACCTTTTTCACTTTTGTTTTCCTTGGATCCCTTTTTATTCTTGTTTACATATGTCTTTCTTTTTGTCTTTTTTCTTTTCATTCCTTTTATTTCCTTCCTTTACTTTTGCTTTCGTACCTTTTTGCCACATTGTTTCCTTTCTTGTCTCTTCCCCCAAACTTAGACATTTGCCATTACTCTACAGAAGATTGGGTGCAAAGAGAGGGTATCATTAAGAACGGGTATAAGTTTGTAGCATTGGTTCTTGGAAGAAAAAAGTTTAAGGCTCAAAATGGTTAACTAGGGATCATCTCATTGGTAGGCTATGGAATTGTTCAACTTAATATTTGGATCAAGGAGAGCCTATAATCACTTCTCAACTCAAATTTTACCTAGGATTTTTCCTCAATAAACATTCAGGGCATGTTCTAGACCATTGGTTCAAGAGTTGGACTCACAATTTAATTCATCACCACACATGCTAGGGGATTGCTAAAGAGATCGAGTCAATGGCCCACAATGACCTTAGTTATGATTCGAGCACACAATGGTTTGAAGAGATCACATAATGATTGTTTGGTCAACACCAGAATCCCAAATCCATGACTTTCACCATCCTAAACACAACATCATGTATTTGACCATGGGATCAAAGGCAAATGTGCTAGGCCCAAGTGAAGCTTTTCTTGAGGTAACCTTAACTACAACTATCAAAAACAAAAGAAAAATCAAAGAAACAGACTCAAACCCATAAGAAGGTTGTCACGTCATCTATGATTGGTAAGAGCCACCATGTTCGTACAATACTCCACCCTTGGAAAGAACCGTAGCATTACGAAAACCAAGGGCTTATTGGAAGCGTCAAAACAAAACAAGAGGCTATGGGCCTAACTACAAAGCTAAAAACGTAAATTTTTTGCAAAAATAGAAACATAATCAATATGTACAATAGTGGAGTAGAATATACAACGGGGGATGGATATAAATAGAAATGTTACTTTATATACATGCCAAAAGTGAATAAAAAGTACGAGAAAATTAGTTAAATGTAAAAGTTATATACAACCCAAAATCGAAAATCCAAGTAAAGCATAAACTATCAATATATATATATATATATATATATATATATATATATATATATATATATATATACAGTCATCCATAGATAATCAAAAAGTATGGAGCATGTCACGCCCCAAATTCGAGGGACATGACCGGCACTCGACCGAGTATCCCTAGTCAAGCGGACCTTGGTGCCATTCCTACTCCACGTGTTACCCCGCATTTTCATTGCTCTTTAACCAAGTAAAATAGCCATTTATAAACAAAAATACCTTTAATTACACAACATACATGGTTCTTAGCGTGGTTTACATATTGCATAGGCCAACATACAAGATACATATTACATAAGTTCATGACCCAGATTTCCTGTCTAAGGAGCCTCTGAAGATGAGAAAAAAAAATATGATACAATAACTGTCGGTAACAAGGCTACGGCTATACCTTTCGCAATTACCAAAATAAAAACCCAAAGTAGAAGTGGCATGGCCCACGCAATACCCCGAGAGGAAAGGGGCTCACCAATTCAGCCGGCGAGAGGTGATGTGGAGCTACAGTTGGTGGATTGGAGTACCTTCTGTGGATCCACCTACAATCATAACACGAATGTAGCGCCCCCAGCAAAAGGGACCTCAGTACACTTGAGCTATGCTGGTATGTATGAAAAAACGTTGCCCCAAGTTAACTCAAACCATACACAAGTAGGAAGCAGTGATGGAATCAACAATCAAATACACATGACAGGAACAATCAAGCCAAATAACTTTTCAATCTCTCATGTTTCCCCTTCCTCATTTCCATATCAATGATTTCACAATTTCCTCATATTTTTATTTCAATAGTGATTTCGATCACATTCTACCCTTATTATCTCGGTCACCCTCATTACCTCGGTCACCCTTATTATCTCGGCCACCCTTATCACCTCAACCCATACCTTATAACTTCGTGTTGCAGTGCGCAAATCGATCCCACCGTACAGATACAATTCACAAAAAACACAACAACAATCTTCAATTCACAAAGATCAACAAACACACTTCTTAAGAAATAACAACAACCATTTACAATTACTTCCATAACCATCAATATTATTTCCATCATATTCAACATTTCATATGTGTTTTACGTCACAACGATAATTGCCCACAACAAGCCATAGATGTTATTACTACAGTTATTCTAGTTGCATCATTTACGATTTCCTTTCCGTCATTTATTCCTCATGTCTTACAACATAACACATTCACAATCATACCAATCACAAGAATTTCACGAATAATCCACGTAGATATCATATACAAAATATTCCTACACCAAACAAGGCGATTTTACAAAGGTCAAAGTTATCCATACATACCTGGAGCCGAATTCCCTTTTAACTTCTATTTTCAATGCACCAAATAGTCTAGAGACATCAATCCAGTGCACAAGTAAATACATATTACTCAAAATTAGGGTTCACAATTGCCTCTTAGACTTATTTAGGGTATCAACTCTTCTTTTGCAATCCTCCACCCCTACCCAATTTCCCCTTGCTAGGTTTTAGGTTTTTAAAAAGGCATGCATGTACAATTTAAACTATTATTTTCAAGAATCAATGCATGAGACTACCCCTTTAATTTAAACATGAAAATCAAGGTAAACGTTTACAGTTTTACTAGCAATAATGGGGAAAAGGGCAATTACTTTGAATTTTCTCAGCCCGGATAGTTTTGAAGAATCAAATTGATAAAGATTACTTTTTGACTCAAGAATAATCTCTTCACTCTCTCTTATTTTCTTGAGAAGATAGTTAAAAATGAAATGTTGGGGTGTTTTATTAAAAAGGGGTAGGGTTTAAAATTTTATAATAAATAAAGAAGCGCGAGCAGGATCTGCAGTCGCACTTTGTGATCGCAAAATTGAAATGCAATCCACTGATTCATCCCAAAACACTGAGCCTTTCGGCTTGCTTATGCGACGTGAATGAGGCCTGCATTCCTGTTCTACAGTCGCATAATGCACCGCAGAACTAACCTTGACAAATCCTTGAGGAATTTATACGATGACTATGTAATCCGTATATTGATTATGTGATCGCGTAGTAGACCGCATTTTCAACATCAATTTCGACTAACTCTCTATTTAAATATGCGGCAGAAATGCGGTCCGCATACCTTATTTGCGACCGCATAGTGGAACTTTTCTGAAAAACATTGGTTCTTGATTTTTATGTGTAAAATCAGTAAAAAGGGTCCAAGTTGCCTTCCCAATACGCATAGAGAACTTGACTATGAATCATTAGGATTAGGGCACAAATTTTCACGGGGCCTTAGATCCTCCCCCACTTAAAATCATTCGTCTCGAATGAAGATTTTTTTTTAAATCAGTCGGTTTGAAAAACATGATATGCAAGCTCAGAGAGGGTTAGGATCATCAGTGGTCCCCTTGTCCCCAATCCTAACAAGCAAATAAGCATAATAATCAAACATAGGATATAGGATCTCCTTATGACTGGTCCGTATGCATGGGATCATCAGTGGTCCCCTGGTTCTCTCTGTGGGCGGGAACCTCAGACTGGTTCCCGTACTCCTACTGCTCAGCTGCTACGACTAGGGCCTACTTCTGGACCTGCTAAATGATAGGTACATCAGTGGAGGGGACCTCATATGGGTCTGCTACCTTAATAACTACACCAACTTAGCTGAGAAGCTTCCTCTTCTTCCTTTGAGGCCTTGGTGCCTGCTCCTGCTCCTACTATGGTTATGGCAGTGGCGCTGCTACTTGGGGTCGATGCCCCCCTTTTTCTCTCGAGGGAAGGAAAACGGGTTTGCGATATTGTGGGTGGAATGACTCTTTTATCCCTTTTCGGGGGAATTTGCGATATGGAGATTTAAGATTCGCAACCTAATGATTATAGTGCATTAGAATACTTTTTGAGAAAAGAAGAAGGATTTGAAGGAAAACCAGAGTTTGGGTAACGGCTTGAGATTATCTCTAGGGGAAGGTGTTAGGCACCCCTCAAGATACACTAGTGTGGTTCCCGGCCTTGCTTAGTTGTGACTTTAAGAAGAGTAGGATTAGGCAAGGAAAGTTTACACATAAGAAATATAAACAAGTTGACCATTTTGAAAGAAAAAAAGATACAAGTAAAAGAGTTTTAGTTTGAAGAAAAATATTTAAGGAAAAGTAAAGAAGGAGGGTCCTAGGTTTAACTACAATATGGATCATTCGATGCAATATCCCGCACATTCCCAAAGAGGGGTTACCTTATGAAATTAGCGCATCGTCATCATCTCCATATTCTACCCTTCACACCCCGTTAAGGTATATATGAGCATTTAGTGTTGTTTTCTTATTGTATGCTAGTACCCATCCCGACCTATCAGTCTCGAGGTATTTCGACTTCTAATCCTAAAAGGGGAAAAGGGATAGGACATATATGGATCTTAAAAGGACGAAATGCTAAGGTGTCAATTAAAACAAGTAACACGTAGTGGTATACAAAACAGACATTTAGAGGCTCATACAAAACCCCGTAGATAACAATAGCAATTAGTTAAGCATGACTTGCAAGTACTGATTTGGTCTTAAGATAAAAACAGATAGTGGACAGATTAGTTTAACACATACAGTTGGATAATAAGTCTATTTCCTAGGGCCAGGTTTGTTAGAAATCAAAGTATTTTAGGCGAATGATTTAGAAAATACTGGTTTCAGAATAGGTAGTCAGACGTATAATGGCTTTAAAGGAAAGTATAGATTGCAGTAATTTCATAAATAGATTTTGAAAGCATCAGACTGTTTGAGTGAAAAATGCAGAAGAGTTATGCAAGAGTTTCGAAGGCAGGATTATTTTGAGAAAAGAGTTGGTTGCAGGATTGTTTTAAAGGCAGTTTTAGAGACTAATTAAAAGGCTTAGCCAGAACTATTTTAAAAGACTGTTCATGGAAAAAAATATAGATTTGTAGAGTTTGAAAGCACGCATGATTTACAAGAAAGGGTTGTTGAAAACATTGCTTAAATAAAACGTCAAGAAACAATTGACAGGCTGTTGTTACTTATATGGATCAGGCGAGTTGATATTAATCCTATAGGCATGACATCTACGTTTCGATTTTAAAGGGGGTTGTTAATGCATTGATAAAATATGAACGTAATTTTCCTACAGTTTGCCTCTCGCATGTGCAGTTCCTATAGACATGGTTTCTATATGAAGTTGATCATCTGAATGTTAAAGTCCTATAGGCAGGATTTCCATATGCAGTTGATTATGTTAAGTCTTATAGGCAGGATTTCTCCCCCTTTTTTACTTGTGCAGGAAACTAAATCCCCTCCCACAATCTTTTACTAATATTTTCAAAGTCTTTTTACAAAGTTATTACAAAAAGTGGAAGGGAAAGACTAAAAATAAATACATCCAAACTAAAAACAGACCTGAGGAAGCCCAAAAAAACCTTAATATCCAACACATGTATTTTACCAAATTTGTGCTCCAGATTCGAAGGCCTTCTCTTAGAGTGTCTCAAAGTTCCAAAGGCATTCAGGAAGCACAGGAAATGCTTACACCCTAAAGATTAAATTGAGTAGTGCATTGTGTGGAATTAGCCACCCTTTGGCATCCAAGTTCAGAGGGAACTTAGGGTCCCTAAGCATGGCTTACCATAAGGGGGTTGGACTTAAAGAAGTAAGAATAAGTGTAAAGTGAGGGAATTAGAGGAGACCAAAGCAAAGGATGGTCATACCCAGTCATGAGTGGGACTAGCACTCCCCGAATCCTTTAGGTTATTCAAGCAAATAAAAGAGCAGACTTTCAGAAGTTAGACAGGGGTCTGAGTGGTGATTAGGACACTACCATACCCTAGTCAAGGCTTATCACATAAAAGGGGTTAAGGGAATGGGATTGATTTGAATGGAGGTTAAAAAGAACCTGATCCTAAATCAAGGATAGCAATGAGATGCTACGTCAACTTTGGACATACTCACATACAAAGGGGGATTAAAGGGAAGGGGGATCACATGAAAGGAAACATTGAGGAGAGATAAGAATAACATAACAATAGTAGCATGCAGAAAGGTATAACAGACCAGTGTACAGTCATTTAGTACCAGAAAACATGTAGTTGAGGGGTCATGTAGAAGGGAGAAATAAACACATAGTTTTAGTGAACAATATTTAAATTGTGGAGACCTACCAGTTTCAATTTGCATACATCAGAACAAACAAAGCAATAGAACAGCTTGAGAATTCCGCAAACACAAGTAGGAAAGCAGTAGATTCCCAAAGTCTAGCATTGGCTTTCAGCAGACTAGACAGAACAGTAGCACAAGTAGCAGAAAAGAGAGGAATGCTTTGAGTGTGTGTGCGTATTCAACTATAATTGTTCGTGTGCTTTGAAGAAAAGTAGTGGGGTATTTATTGTTTGAAAATAGTTAGTAAGTAAGGTAAAAATAATTCAGTATCAAATCAGAATCAATTAGGGAAAAGGACTTCCTTCAAATAAGGAGTCGGACTTAGGGTAATGAAAACAAAGTTCCATTTATGGAAAGAAAATGAAGAATACTTTTCAAAATAACGGGTATATACATAGAATTGTTTTTTGAAAATACACAGTTCTAAACAAATAAGGCAAGAGTAGAATCGATAATCACATAGTAAATAAAAGAATCAGGGATTCGAACTCAGTAATGAACTGAGTCAGAATATAGGTCAAAATTAGTCAAAGAGAGAAACAAACAGAAATTCATAGAAAAGTCAATCCCCAAAATTAGTGTTATTTTGCAAGGAAAAATCGAACTATAAAGAGATGCACAGACTTAAACATGCAAGGGTAAAATTAACAAAATAGTCATGTAAATAAAAGCAGCAGAACGTAGGCATCATGGACTTAGAAGTTCTTGAAAATCTTAGCAAGAGTCAGAAGCGTGAAAGCACTTAGAAAAAATTAGGGATTTGAAATTAGACAGGCAGCAGACAGTCGCACACAAGTGCTAAGAAACCCCCAAAGTCTAGGGTTTTCCTCACATTTCAAATGCAAATAAGAGAGCATAGGGAATCAGGAAAACATCTCTTAGAACAGAATCATGGGTAAAACACTCAAGAGTCACAGCAAAGTAAAAGAAATCATAGTAGAGCAAGTAAAACAGAAAATCGAAGAAACCCTACGTTTTAAGAAGATGAACAGTTCGAAAATAAAATCGAAAAAATGTGGAAAACACTTAGAATTCCTACAAAATAAAATGGATCTAACGTAGATCTTAAAGAGAAACAAAGAAGAAAAACCTCGGAGACTTAGGGTTTCAGAGAAAACCCTAGAAAAATGATCTGGAACAGACTGGTCCTGAGTCGAAGATGGACTCGGAAGACTAAGATTCGCTGGAGGGAGGCTGGAAATGGTCATTGAACTCAAGTCAGAGGACCTCTGGACCTGGGGTCTTCAAGATCCGGCTCCAGATCTATGAATAAAGAGAGGATAAGGGGTGAGTAGGTTGCACGGGTCTTGGGGGGCCATGATTTTCGGTGAAACAAGGTCGAAAGTTGGCCGGAGAAGGCTACAGTTTTGGGGGTGGTTGAGAGAATTTGGGTGGCAAAGGGGATTCAAAGGCGGCTACTGAAAGCGAATGAGGGGGGTTAGGCTTGGCTTTTGGTTTAATAACGTGGGCCACTGATTAAAAATAATCAACCGCCATTATTTAAAGTTGGGGATCCAGGCAGGTTAGTTAGTGGGGTTTGGGTCGGAAAGTTTATGAATTGGTTCGGGGATTGGATTTAACTTGTTGCTGAAATTGGGCTAAAATTGAAATTCAAAGGGGCTGCATTTAAATAGCCAATTTTCGCATTTTCATTTTATAAAATTATTAAATGATATTCAAAATCAAACTATAAATACTGAGTTAATAAAAAATGCAACAACAACAACAACTACCCAGTACATTCCCACCAGGTGGGGTCTGGGGAGGGTAATATGTAGACGAGCCTTACCCCTACGCGGAAGGGCAGGGAGGCTGTTTCCAATCGACCCTCGGCTCATATGGTTAGGTGAAAAACTGCAGTAAAACAAAACAGAGACAAAAACCAATCAGAAACAGTATAGCATTAGTGCATTAGAAATTCCAGCACAAATAGCGTTCTTAATAAACCGAACAAAGGAAACAAAATACCAACATGCAATAGCAAGTAATAGTAACGTACAATAGACACAACTCATCTATGAGTAACCCCTACTGATCCACCCCCATCCCCGGGATGGGCGAACGGGAAACTCTAGTGGCCCCTATCCTACAACCCTGATTCTAGACCTCCATACTTTCCTATCAAGGGTCATGTCCTCGGAAACCTGCATCCTAGCCATGTCCTACCTAATCACCTCTCCCCAATACTTCTTGGGCCTCCCACTGCCGCGCCGACCACCAACGATCTCCAGCCGCTCGCATCTCCTCATTGGAGCATCTGGACTTCTTCTCCGCACATGCCCGAACCACCTCAGTCGCGCTTCACGCATCTTCTCGTCCACCGGGGCCTCCTCCACCTTCTCTTGAATAGTTTCATTCTTAATCTTATCTAGCCTGGTGTGCCCGCACATCCACCTAAGTATTCTCATCTCCGCGACCCTCATCCTCTGAACATGCGAATTCTTCACGGGCCAGCACTCCGCCCCACACAGCATCGCAGGTCTAACCACGACTCTATAGAATTTACCCTTGAGTTTGTGTGGGACTTTCCTGTCACATAGGACTCCTGATGCGAGCCTCCACTTAGCCCACCCTGCTCCTATACGGTGTGTGACGTCCCCGTCAATCTCACCGTCCCCTGAATCACTGACCCAAGATAACGGACGCTGTCCTTCTTGGCGATGGCCTGAGAGCCAATCATCACGTCCCTGCCTACTTCGCTCGGATCGGTGCTAAACTTGCACTCCAGGTATTCTGTCTTAGATCTGCTTATTTTGAAACCTTTAGACTCAAGAGTCCACCTCCATACCTCTAACCTTTCAATAACTCCTGCCCTCGACTCATCAATCAATACTATATCATCAGCAAATGACATACACCATGGCACATCCCCTTGAATATGACGGGTAAGAGCATCTATCACTAAGGAAAACAAGAGAGGGCTTAGCGCCGATCCTTGATGGAGCCCCGTAACCACTGGAAAATGGCCTGACTCACCACCCAGCGTCCTAACCCTAGTCATAGCTCCATTGTACATGTCTTTGATTACTCTGATGTAGGCTTCCGGCATGCTCTTCGCCTCCAAACACCTCCATAGCACCTCCCTTGGGACCTTGTCATACGCCTTCTCCAGGTCAATAAGCACCATGTGAAGATCCTTCCTCTTATCCCTGAATTGCTCCGCCAGCCGCCTGACAAGGTGGATAGCCTCTGTAGAGGAGCGGCCCGGCATAAAACCGAACTGGTTCCTAGATATAGATGTCACCCCCCTCACCCTTGTCTCAATCACCCTCTCCCAAACGTTCATGGTTTGACTTATTAATTTGATACCCCTATAATTGTTGCAGCACTGGATATCCCCTTTATTCTTGTACAAGGGCACCACCGTACTCCATCTCCACACATCTGGCATCCTTTGGTCCTGAAAATTGCATTGAACAACCTGGATAGCCACTCCCCCCCAGACTTACCCATGCACTTCCAGAACTCCACCGGGATCTCGTCCGGCCCGGTCGCTCGACCCCTACTCATCCTACGCAAAGCTCCCATGACCTCCTCCTTCCTAATGCGCCTGCAGTACCCAAGGTCCCTATGACGCTCTGAATGCCCCAGCTCCCCTAGCTCTATGTTACGATCCCCCACCTCGTTAAGTAAGTCCCGGAAGTACTCCTGCCACCTCTGTTTGATTTGAGATTCCCCCAACAGCACTCTACCATCCTCGCCCTTGATACACCTAACTTGTTCTAGATCGCGTGCCTTCCTCTCCCTCTCTTTAGCTAACCGGAATAACTTCTTATCCCCGCCTCTCTCCCCTAGCTCTTCGTACATGCGACTGAACGCCGCGTTTTTAGCTTCCGTGACAGCCATCTTTGCTTCTTTCCTTGCCTCCTTGTAGATTGCCCTGTTCGCTCGCCGTTCATCGTCGCTTGAGCTCCTTGCCAACCTAGCGAACGCCGCCTTCTTCACTTCCACTTTACCTTTGACTATATCATTCCACCACCATTCGCCCTGATGTCTGCCTGAATATCCTTTGGCCACCCCAAGCACGTCCCGTGCGACCCCCCTAATCAAGTTCGCCGTCACGGTCCACATAGCATCCGCTTCCCCAGAAATCCTCCAAGCTCCGCCCTCGACTAACCTCCTTTCCAACTCCTGAGCTTTTTCCTTAGACAGGGCGCCCCATCTTATCCGCGGTTGACCCTGAGCGCCCCTCCTCTTCCTCTTCACCCAGAGACCGACATCCAACACTAGGAGTCTATGGAGAGTAGAAAGAGACTATCCTGGAATAACCTTGCAGTCCATGCACAGGCCCCTATCGCTCCTTCGGATGAGAATATAATCAATCTGCGTCCTCGCTGCTGAGCTCTTAAAGGTAACCAAATGCTCCTCCCTCTTCTGAAAGGTCGAGTTCGCAATCATAAGCTCAGAAGCCCTAGAGAAATCAAGCAGCGAGGTGCCCCCTCCGTTCCTAACCCCGAAGCCGAAGCCTCCATGCACCTCATCATAGCTACCAGCATCAGCCCCAATGTGGCCATTAAAGTCTCCTCCAATAATTAACTTCTCAGATTGAGGAATACTACTTACCATATCATCCAAGTCCTCCCAAAAGCGTCTCTTGTCCTCCTCGTCCAAACCCGCTTGCGGCGCATAAGCGCTGATGACGTTGAGAACACCACCCCCAATAGCCAGCTTGATAGACATTAACCTATCATTCACTCGCCTAACCTCGACCACGGACTCCCTTAGGTCCCTATCCACCAAGATGCCCACTCCATTCTTACCTCTCTCGACCCCAGAATACCACAGTTTAAACCCGTCCACATCCCACGCCTTCGTCCCTTTCCACCAGGTTTCCTGGACGCACGCTATGTTTACCCTCCTCTTCTGAAGAATCTTCGCCAACTCTATGGACTTACCCGTCAGCGTGCCTATGTTCCATGACCCAATCCTTAATCTATAAGCGTCCGCTGCCCTCTTTCCACCCTTACCTCCCGCCCCACCCGCATGACCACCCCCTGCTCCCCTACTCACTCCCGAAACCACCCCCACCCCCCGAGTACATGATCTTACGCTAACATCCCCCGCAGCGGCCACTATCCTCCAACCAACTATGGGGAATAGTGGCACACGTACACAACTAAAACAGAATACGCAAAAGGTGCAAGATAGATAACAACAAAATAGACCACAGTCGAACTGAAAGCTAAAGTATGTAAGAAGTTACACAAAGTAAACAAGGGGGCGGGAGGTACCAATTCCCGGTAGAAAAACCTGAAAGTATGCTTTGATGCGCCTAATTTCTCCAGAAGCTTATCAGAACGTGTGGTTCTATTGCGTTCTGCTGCTAGTCTGAACGGTAGTCTCCGACGCTGCTGTGGCTTGTTGAAAATCCTCGCCGGCTGAATAGACACCTGTCCAAGAAAACAAAACACACCCACACACGCCCACACATGCAGCGGAAATAATGGAACGAAAAGCGCGGGAGTTGCCGGAAAAATTCCGACGAAAAGCGATAGTTCAAAACCTCTAAACTGAAAGAAATTAAGATTTCTTTCACTTAGGCAATAACAGAACACGTGAAATTGTAGAATTGAGTAACAAACCTGCAAATGTAACACTGTGAAAGGAACAGTGAACAGTAGGTAACCAAAGTGGCCCGCGAAAAATTTCGGGGGTACCGGGTTGGTCGGAACAGTGAGGGAGTAACACTGTGTAAAAGGAAATGGCGGAAAAGTGGCCGAAAATGGTCACACGCGCCTGGCGCGTGTCTGACAGCGGCGGCGCGTGGGTGGGCACAGGTGGCGCGTGAGGCAGAATCCGGTGACGGAAATTGCCAGGGGTGTGCGCCTGACTGAAAAATATCATTAAATCGAGAAATAGGCTAAAATTGCAATTTCATGCAATTTTAGTTTTAAAAATACCAAATGGACATGTAAAATTATGCAAAAATCATGTAAATTATAATTTGGTGCATGTGAGGATGAAATAAATAATCCACTAAAATGGAGAGTCATGGGAATAATTATTAAATTTTATAGTGCAAAATAGCCCATGAATTGGCTTTAAAAATTATTAAAATTGCCAAAAATCTTTGGGGTTCTTATGTATGCACAAATATGCTATTTTGAAAGTATTTTGAGCATTGAAAATACATAGGAAAAAATTAGGCATCAACAGCTGCCCCTCTTTACCCGAGGAAGATGAAAGAGTTGTTGGGTAAAGATAAGATGGCCAATTTTGACCGGAGACGATGATTGTAAAAGGATATTGATCGCCCTCTGGTTTTTGAGCTTCTTACATATCTTTGGTTTAACAGGAATCGGGTCATATGTAGTTCAGGAACCATTGGCGGAATATGTCAACGGGAATTCGGAAAAACGAACGCGATGGTTAGATCTGAGAGGGTGCTTGGAATCGGACATACTGCGGAGCACTGAAGCGTGATCACTCCTACGTAGACGGCCGTGAGCCAGCAAGAATACGTGCAAATGGGTGATGTACATATATATTGCGTAATTGAAACGTGACGCAAATTCTCGTTGGATCATGAATGTTTATCGTCAGACGGTTAGGATGACGTCCTTAGACTATGATGTCCTGGGCCATGAATAGCATAAAAGTAAGGGTTTGCAGGCCATGAAATGATATTCATAGGCTATGCAGATGGTGCCTTCGAACTATGACACCTTTGAACGAGCTGGCGATTTTTCAGCCCATGAGAAGGTGGCAATCTTTCAGCAAAATAAATGCAAAGGGTGGAGATTTTTCAACCGGAGCGAGAATTTATAGAAAAGTGGCGATATTTCTGCCAAATGAGATTTTAAAATGCAGGTCGCGATGTTTCAGCAGGTCGAATAAAAAGACAGCGATATTTCAGCCACGCAAGGGCGAGACAATGCTTAGTCTCGGAAGGCAGATACAAGCCTCATGCAATTTGGAGGTACAGCTTAACCTCGGAAGGCAGAGAGTAGCCTTATGCACGGATGCAGATGGAGACAGAGCTCATTCTCGAAAGGCAGATAATAGCTTTACGCAATAAGGAGGTAGAGCTTAACCTCTAATGGTAGAGAATAGCCTTATGTAAAGCACGGGTGGAGATACAGCTTAGTCTCGAAAGTCAGATAATAGCCTTATGTAATATGGAGGTAGAGCTTAACCTCGGAAGGCAGATAGTAGCCTTATGCAAAAATGTGGATGGAGACAGAGCTTAGTCTCAAAAGGCAGATAGTAGCCTTATGCAAGGTGGAGGTAAAGCTTAACCTTGGAAGGCAGATAGTAGCCTTATCCAAAAATACAGATGGAGACAGAGCTTAGTCTCGAAAGACAGATAATAGACTTATGCAATATAGAGGTACAACTTAACCTCGGAAGGCAGAGAATAGCCTTATGCCGAAGATGCAGATAGAGACAGAGCTTAGTCTCGAAAGGCATAAAGTAGCATTTTTCAATGTTGAGGTAGAGCTTAACCTCAGAAGTTAGAGAATAGACCTATGCAGAAAATGCAGATTGAGACAGAGCTTAAGCTCGAAAGGCAGATAGTAGCCTTATCCAATGCAGAAATGTAAAAGAGCGAATAGTTATAGGTTTCCTTAGCTGGTGGATGGTTTTCAAGATTAGGACTATTGGGGTGTGCGGATAGTGACCCTATGAGGGTTTCGATCCTGAAAAGCGAATGTGCTTTGATTCCTCACTTGAGCTCCTGCATTAAAATAAAAATTGTGAGTTCTATGGGGGGAAGATTAGTTTGTATCATCAAGCTCTTGGCGTCGTGTATCATGGGGGTAGCATTGCTAAACGATGGTGGTGCAAAAGATATTTATGCATGAATTAGTAAATATAATGCAAGTACGTATCAATAAAAATGATTTATTTTAGATGAACCAACAACTACAACGTAGTTCAAGACACGACAACCTCGCTTTGTCCAAAATTTGAGGGTCCTCCTCAAAATTCTGCCTCGGTTTATTGGGCTGGTGCTGCTGGCAGATGTATTGAAAAACTTAACGCGGATCAGTTCAAGAATTTTGAGGGTCGTCCTCTAAATTATACCCCAATTTACTGGGTCGGGGCTGATGAAGAGACTGTCGAACTGACTTTGGAATTTTGAGGGTCCTCCTCAAAATTCTGCCCGACATCCAATATCGGGGAAAATGGGATCCTTATTAAAATGTGACAGAACCCATCGGGCTGCCTACGTGTCCCCTCTTAAATGTGAATCAGGTGAGGTGTAGTTCAAATTACATCACAAAAGAAAAGCATATGATCAAATATAGTATCTTTTCACTGCGTCTGAGTTGATCGGCTTCGGCCAAACTTCTACGTCCATTTCTGCGAGATTAATGTCTCCTCCAGTTAGAACCCGATGAATCATGTATGGACGCTGCCAATTGGGAGAGAATTTCCCTTTGGCTTCATCTTGATGCGGAAATATTATCTTTAACACCAATTGTCCTGGCGCGAACTTCCTCGTCTTTACTCTCTTGTTGAAGGCTCTGGACATTCTATTCTGATATAATTGACCATGACAGACATCATTCATCCTCTTTCCGTCTATGAGGGCTAACTGCTCGTAACGACTCTAAACCAATTCTGCATCATCTAATTCTTCTTCTTGTATGACCCTCAAGAAGAGAATTTCTACCTCAGCGGGTATGACCGCCTCTGTACCATAAACCAACATGTTGGGGGTGGCCCCGGTTGTTGTGAAGACTGTGATATGATAACCTAGTAAGGCGAACCACAACTTCTCATGCCACTACTTATGCTTTTCGATCATATTCCTTAGTATCTTCTTGATGTTCTTATTAAGAACTTCTATAGCTTCATTCATTTGAGGTTTGTAAGCCACAGAGTTCTTTTGTTTAATCTTGAATGTTTCGAACATTGCCTTTATCAGGTCAGTGTTGAGATTAGAACTGTTGTCGGTGATGATCGATTCCGGAACCTCGAACCAGCAAACCATACGATCTTGGACGAAATCTACTACTACTTTCTTGGTGACTACCTTGTGTGATGCTACTTCAACCCATTTGATAAAATAATCAATTTCCAATAGGATGAACTTGGACCCATTTGACACAGCCGATTCAATTGGTCCAATGACATCCATTCCCTAAGTGGCGAACGGCCATGGTGAACTTGTTACAGTAAGCTCATTTGGAGGCACCTTTATTATATCTACATGTATTTGAAAACGGTGGCATTTCTTGACGTACTGGATGTAGTCTGTTTCCATAATCATCCAAAAATACCCTGCTCGGAGTATCTTCTTTGTCGAGACAAAACCATTTATATGCAGTCCACAGGTCCATGAGTGCACTTCCTCCAATAGTCTGGTTGCTTCTTTTTCTTCGACACATGTTAATAATCCCAAATCAAGAGTCTTTCTATACAGGCTTCCTCCACTGTGAAAGAAGTTGTTGGAAAATCTCCAAAGTGTTCCATTTCTGAGTAGCATTTGCGAGCTCTGATTACTCTCCTATTGCCAAATATTCCCTAATATTATGGAACCAAGGTTTCCCGTCGGCTTTGTCCTCGACGTGAGCACAATAAGCTGGTTGGTCGTAAATCTTGACCTGGATGGGATAAATAAATTTTGTGTCTGGATGCTGGATCATTGATGATAAAGTGGCTAAGGCATCATCGAACTCATTCCCAAAATTGAATTAGGGCAAAAATTGAATTGGTCAAAAGAGTGCTGAAAAAGCAAATTTAAATATCTATAAAAATGTAAAATTTTCTAATTGATTTTGATAAACTATTAATATTAAAATAAAAGCTAAAAATGACAGTTGAAACTATTTTTGACATTTTCAAAGATTATATTAAAATAAAAATATGTTCAAAGTAATATATCCTCCTAAAAATATCTAATGCGCGCACAACGTTTGAAATGAAATTTTTGAACGAGTTGCAAATCTAGAGAATAGAAGTTCTACAACTATTCAAGGAACTAGGATTAACTATATTTCTGAGGTAATTAGTAATGTTGTAAAACAAACGTAGTGTAGGGAGAATCATTAACATTCCCAAACATAGAGAGTTAGCCTCACATACATTAACTTCGTACTATTGAGGGTACTACAATTCTTTTTTCTCAACATTATTCAGCCTCATTTAGCGGCGGTACTACCCATTTTTGGCAGACGGTAACTTGCGCTTGGTCAGGAAGGGCTAATGATGAAGCTAGAGTAGCTAAAGCATCACTTTCTTATTTTCTTTCCTTGGCACATGCTGAATAGTCACATCACCGAGCCACCCCATCAAATTTTTAGCGTAATCATGACATGGCCATAGTGCAGGCTTCTTGACCTCATAACTACCCTAAAGCTAATTGATCACTAATTAGGAGTCACCAAAGACCTGCAATTGATATTGATTCATATCATTGGCCATTTTAAGCCCAAGTATTAATTGTTGATACTCGGAAACATTGTTGGAATAGAGTTGTGCCAAGGTGAAGAAGTAGGGCAAGACTTAACCTTGGGGAGTGACAAAAACTACGCCAGCCCTGGCTCCCCCATAATGCGCAGCACCATTAAAGTATATCTTCCATGGAGGTTGAATTTCAACGACCATTGTGTCCTCATCAGGTAGTTCATTAGTTAGCTCCCAGTCATCAGGTATCAGATGATCTACCAAGAAGTTTTCCAATGCTTGTCCTTTTAAAGCCTTTTGAGGGATGTACAAAATCTCGAATTGTTGAAATTAGAGGTACCATCTTGCTAGTCGGTCACTAAGAATGCTGGAATTCCGTCTTTCTAAATCTTTTCCTCAACTCCTTTACATGGTGCAAATAGGGGAGTATCTTGCAATTCTTGGTTGCCCATTCTTCTCAACCCAGATGTATGAGTAGGTCTTAGTCTCCAATCACCAATAGTTCCTGAATGTTCATGTCAATGGCCAGCTTGAGCCCTAAGATGCAAGCTTCGTACTCGGCCATGTTGTTCGTGCACGGAAATCTAACCTTGGTAGATACTTGGTAATGCTGACCGGTTTCTAATGCCAAGACTGGTCCTATACCAATTCCTTTGAAATTTGTGGCTCCGTCGAAAAACATCCTCCAACCGTCATAGGATTCTGCAATGTCTTCTCCTATGAAGGCTATCTCTTCAACAGGAAAATACGTCTATAGGGGTTCGTATT
This sequence comes from Nicotiana benthamiana, assembly GCA_034376525.1. Lineage (NCBI taxonomy): Eukaryota > Viridiplantae > Streptophyta > Magnoliopsida > Solanales > Solanaceae > Nicotiana > Nicotiana benthamiana. The sequence goes on along the minus strand of CM067329.1, from coordinate 14,594,108 downwards.
CTCCTCCTACAGGATTCTTGATGAGGTTATCTACAAAGGCTTGTCCTTTGACCAGCGTCTAGGTATCATAAATGATGTCAAATTCACTTAACAGTAGCTTCCCCTTGGCGAGCTTGACTGTAAGTATGGGCTTCTGAAAGATATACTTCAATGGATCCATCCTGAATATGAGATGAGTGGTGTAAGCGTAGAAATAGTTCCTCAATTTCTGAGCTACCCAGGTTCAAGCACAACAAGTGATCGCTAACAAAGAATACTGAGTCTCGTACGGGGCAAACTTCTTGCTGAGGTAGTAGATGGCTTGCTCCTTCCTTCCCATGTCATCATGTTACCCCAAAACACAACCAAATGCTCCATGCAACACTGCAATTTAAAGCAATAGAGGTCTCCCTGGCTTAGGTGGAACTAAGACTGCGGTGTTGACTGGTATTCCTTGATTCTGTCAAAAGCCATTTGACAGTCCTCAGTCCATTTAGTGGCGCCACCCTTCTTTAGCATCTTGAGGATGGGTTCAAAATTACAGTGGACTGAGCTATGAATCGGCCGATATAGTTGAGCCTCCCAGAAAACTCATTACGTCTTTCTTGTTCTTTGGCAGTGGCAACTCTTGAATGGCTTTGACCTTTGACGAGTCCAACTCTATCCCCCGGCGACTCACAATGAAACCCAATAACTTTCCGGCTGGGACCCCAAATGGGCACTTGGCGAGGTTTAGTTTCAAGTTGTATCTCCTCAGTCTATTGAAGAATTTTCTCAAATCTCCCATTTGATCTGCAGCTTTCATGGTTTTAGTGATGACATCGTCCATATACACCTCGATATCATTGTATATCATATCATGATAAATGGTGGTCATGGCTCGCATGTAGGTAGCACCAGCATTCTTCTAACTGAATGGCATCATTCTGTAACAGTACACTCCCCACGGCGTGATGAATGCCTATTTCTTTGTATCCTCTTCATCCATCCATATCTGATGGTATCCAGCAAAACAATCGACGAACGACTGCAGGTCATGTTTGACGCAATTGTCGATCAATATGTGTATATTTGGAAAAGGGAAGTCATCTTCAGGAGTGGCTCGGTTGAGATCCCAGTAGTCGACACAGACTCTAACATTCCCATCCTTCTATGTTACCGGCACAACATTGGCTAACCATGTCGGATATTCTACCACTCTGAGAAACCTGGCTTTGACTTTCTTGGTGTCTTCTTCTTTATTTTAAAATGTCTGGTTCAAACTTTCTGATTTTCTTTTGATCGGTGGGCATGCCGGATCTGTCGGCAGCTTGTGAGCCACAATGAATGTGCTGAGACCGGTTATATCATCATACGACCAAGCAAATATATCCTCATATTCTTTCAAAAAATCTATGTATTCTTCCTTTTCTGATGGTAACAAGTGTACGCTGATACGTGTTTCCTTGACATTTCTGCATTTCCCAAATTAATGTCCCCAGTTCCGTCTAAGATAGACTTAGGCCTGTTCTCAAAATTCTCGACCTCCCTGATAACCTCTTCTAGTATTTCGTCCTCTTCTGAATCTATGTCCATTTGTTGCACTGTCTCATCGCAAGTTATAGTCATTAGTTCATCATCAAGATATGTAATAGTAATGTTGTGCAAAATAGAGTAAATGGCAGAGAAAACAAATGAGAGCGAAATATAAAGATAAACTTGGAAAATGCCTTTAATTAAATTCCTAACTGTCTGAAACATCTGAGCTCTTTTCAAAAGTAAAGACAATGCGGAAAAGTAAAATCAACTAAAGTAAAGTGCGATTCATATGTGTCGTTTAGCCTTGCTACCCCGAGGATCTCCAGGCACTGACGATCCTAATTGACCAATTGGTGAGGTGTTTTCCCTGGTTCACAGCTTGAACGGAAGGGCCTTCCTCCCCTTCCTCCTCTAAGATAACAGAGCAATCCATATCATCCTCCAGAAATAGGTTCTTCATTGCTGCCAGTGTCTCATCATCCTCTGATCCATATATGACATCAGCGGGCTGAAAGGTCCACTCTAACTGAGGTAGAGGGTGCTCTAGTGACCGCTCCAAGGTGGCGACCAGTGATTGAACTAATCCCACGTGTATTCATAACCCAGGAGAAAATTGGTTCCATGCATCTTCAATTGGATAGGCTTGGTGATACCCTCGAGATTCTTGCCAAGCCCCTTTCTAGGCTCGTATCCACTTCAATTCAGAATACTCTCAATTTTGTTACCCCGCCACTTGTCTTTGTCTATGGTGTTGACTCGCTCGATGTGATGGTATATTTCTCCATCGATTTTCCTTCTACCTCCGATCATCGGGATGGCCTGGAGACTATATATTGGGTTGCTACCGTCACCATGAATGATTATTTCCTAATGATTCCATTCAAATTTAATAGAGTGATGCAAAGTTGACGCCACAGCCCCAGCGGCATGGATTCAGGGTCGTCCTAGCAATAAATTGTAGGATGATGGCACGTCTATGACTTTGAACTCAACATCAATCCAGGTGGGTCCCATCTACAGGCATAAGCTAATTTCTCCAATGGTGGACCTATGAGATCCATCAAAAGCTTTGACACTGATAGCCCCATCTTTGACCTCGTGTAATCCCATACCCAATGTCCTGAGAGTTACCAACGGAAAAATGTTGAGGCTGGATCCTCCGTCAACTAGTAACCCTTTCTGGTGGCAATTCATCTTCATGGAATGTGATCTTATGGCTTTCCAGTACCTGACCAACCATGTTTACCATTTCGCCTCCTATTATGTTGCTGGGAACATAAGCTTCACTTCGTATTTTCATTAAGGCATTTGTATGTGCCTCAGAGCTTTGTAGAAAAGCCAGTAAAATTCTGTGATGGTGTCTTGTTCAGTTGCTCGACAACGAGTACTCTTTGGCCTGTACCTTTCTCTAGAGGTAACCGGTCCAGTATCAAAAGCCCGCCTAGAGGCCTACTTGCTGGACTCAGCCAAATGCTCTGGGGTGTATACCCTGCCTGTCCTATTCATGCCCTGTGCGGCAATTGCTTCCCAAGTACATGTATTTCATGGTCATGCCCTGTGCGGAAATTCCTTCCCTAGTATATGTCTTTCCCTTCCTTCTAGCCTCAATGGTGTGATCCCAAGGTATAGCATTTGTTTAAAACGGGGTTACGTTTATCATGGAGACTGGAATTGGTGCCTTGGGAGGTAAGACGGTAACTTCAAATTGTGTCGGTGCCTTTGGAAACCCAAACTCAACCTCAATTGGTTTTGGCGCCTTTGTAGGAGGTTCTTCAAACTCGAGTGGTATGGATACATTTACCACATATCCCTCACAGGGCTGAATCTAGACAACAATGGGATTGAGAGTAACCATTGGCTTCTTAAGCTCGTCTCCTTCAATTATTAAACCGATTGACCCTGTGGGGTACCAATCATCTTCGATCTCGATTATGTGGATGCCTCTTTACTTGTGGTCATGCAGAGGGTTGATGCGGACATTAGGAGCAGGTTCCTTTTCTATTATGATCTTGTTTTCAATTAGATTCTGAATCTTGTCTTTCAACGAGCGACACTCGTTGATAGTATGGACTTTCCTCCCGGAATGGTATGCGTAAGTCTTGTTTGGGTTGATCCATATAGATGGATTTCCTGGAGTTACAGCAGGGATAGGGGTAACGTAACCGCCTGCTTTTAGTTTTTCATATAATTGGTCAATTGGTTCGGCTATGGCGGTATATTTTCTGGGAGGCTTACAGTCGAAGTTTAGTCTAGGTCGAGGAAAGTTTTGGCGGGTAGGCAGTGATGGGTAGTGACGAGGTTGGGAATTATATGCTTGGTATACAGGGGCGGGTTGGGAATATCTGGGTGAGGTGGATTGATACGCGGGTGGTGGAGATGAATTGTAGACAGATGGTGGAATTTGGTAAGTCGGTGATGGTGCTTGGTAGTTTAGGGCAGGTTGATATGTGAGTGAAGCCGGGGGATATGTTTTGTACTTCATAGGGGAATTGTTCCTTTGCGCAGCCATTGCAGAATTTGCATTCTTTTTCTTTGACGAGCCACGAGACTGTAATGCCTTGATGGTAGCTTGCAAAGCCTCGAGGTTAGTGACCATACCGTTTTTGATGCCTTCTTCAATCCTTTCTCCCAACTTGATTATGTTGGAGAACTTTTGGCCTTCTACTATCATTAGACTCTCGTAGTACTGCGGGTCCGGAGCACGGATGAAGAACCTGGTTCATTTGTTCTTCCTCCAAGGCTAGTCTGACCTTAGCAGCTTCTGACCTCGAACGAGTAGCATACTCGCGAAAGGTCTCTACGAGCTTCTTCTTGAGATTCTTGATATATCACACATCTTGTGCATTCTCAGTGTTAAACCTAAATTGGTCCATAATTTCAGATGCCATGTTCACCCAACTAGTCCATTTCTTTGCATCCTGGCTAATATACCATGATAAAGCATCACCCTTCAAACTCCTCACGAATAGCTTCATGCGGATTTTTCGTCCCTTCTGACTCCTACAAACTTTTCACAATACATTCTCAAGTGGACCCTGGGATCACCTGTACCATCGAACATCTCCAACTTGGGAGATTTGTACCCCTCCGGGAGCTCAACATTTTGCTGGACACAGAGATCTTCATAATTCAACCCTTCAACACCTTTGTTACCTACGAAACTCTAGACCCGGCTAGTCAACTTGCTGATCTCACCGGACAAATTCTGAATGAAAGAAGCTCTTGTTCCCCGCCTCGAATGCACTTGTGATAGGCTGACTGTAATGCGGCATAGTGTCCATGAAGATTGGAATGTTATGGTCTTTTGTTGGCATCTGGCAGTTCTAGAATGTGCAATGGAGTGTTATGAGTGGGTTGCATTGGAGGTTGTGGGACGTTTTGTGGAGGTGCGGGGTTCTGGGTGTTAACATCGTGAGTGGCAAGAGTAATTGATAGGCTTCCCAGGTTTGTAAATTGGTCCAATTCCTCTCGGAATCTTAGCAGAGGTTACTCCAGATGAGCAACAGTCTCTTTGATGATTGTAAAATTCTGAGAAGTTTTTTCAAGTTCCCTTCTAGGGCTTGTATCTCCCATTTTACCTTTGTTCTTGTTTCTTGTAGGACTTGGAGGAGGAGGAGGTGGAGAACCTTTGGATCTTGTGGAGTATGTGGATGGTGCCAGAGTGCAAGAACTAACCTTTGGGAGGGGAATAAAAATAAAAGAAAAAGAAAAAAGGTAAAAAGTTAGTGCGGATTCTGGTAAATGATATTGCAATATTTAAACGCAATGTGCGATAATATAAATTGCTTCCTAATTTGGGTTCCTCGTTGTGCCCGAGGTAGGACTAGAAACAAATAAAATTTGGAAAACTTATAATGCTAAATGCCTCATTTTATTGATTAAAACAAAACGATTTTAAAACAACTAAATGGTAAAGATTTCACTAATAACCAGCGGCCTTATTACTGAAAAGCAGAAGAGTAAAAATCCTAACTACTTGGTCCTAGAAGGACCTTCCCCAGATCGCTATTCTTCCTCCCTCGTACAGCTGCATCAACTTGTGCATCCCTAACAATAGGTAGGCTCGAGCCAGATGTATGCCTGCGCTTCCCTCAGCATTCTGACTGTCTTCGATCTTTTTTAAGAACTTCCATTCCAACTCCACTAGACCTCACTCCAGATACCCCAAACGGTTGTTGGCATTGAAAGCCATATCCTTCCACTCATTGATTAGCTTCTCGTGGGCTTCCTGTATTTTCGATGTTCATCTTACATTCTCTCATCCTCTTTCACGGTTGATTGTATCTGACTTGTGCTTTAATTTTCTCGTCAATGATCCTGTGACCATGGATGAACCCTGGACAACCCAAACCAATGTGATCATCTTCCAACCAACCTGTGTAGTGCGGCACACATCCGGCATGATACATGTCTGGTTAAATAGACTCCTTCACTAAAATGAGCTTGCAGTTCCACATATGCTGAGCGTGATACCTGTGCGGACTATCATCATCTAGAATGTCATTCCTGAAATGACTCATTTTTCTATCCTAGGTATGATTTTTTTCCTTCCAGCTTGCCTCATTACTCGGAGGAGGAGGTACGAATGAGTTCCCCTCAGGCCAATGAGTAAAATGGCGCGTCTCGAGAACGGACAATGAACTCCCCTGTGGGAACCACTCGAACATCCACTGAATTTGCTTTTCTATTAGATTCTCAAACAACTCTACCCATCCGCTGGAATCCTCTGGCTGAGCGAACATGTTAGGCATGAAGTTCATTCGCTTTGGGTGATGAAAAGCGATATGGTAATCCCAATCCCTACGTATGATTTCCTATTTGTAGTCGTCTTTCAGAAGGTGTTATATGAGCCATAGTTGAAGTAGTAAATTACAACCCTCGAAATGTGGAGCCCCTTGTTGACATTTTCCCAAGGCTTGATTGATTTCAGCGAGGATCATAGGTACTATGCTGAAGGACTGTCGTCGATCCTTCGTCTTGGTAACCATGGCTAGTCTGGTGTGGATCCTAGCCTTCTTCATCGGGAAAATTACCATTTCCAAGAAGTAAAACATGAACACAAAAACCCTTCTATGTATATGTCTCAAAGAAGTGAGAGCGAATTCGTACATGTAGGTACGATTGCACTTGCTGTGGCCATATCTCTCATACAAGAAGTCGAATGGTATGTAGGAGTCCTTCAAGCAAGAAAGGTCGGGATTTTTCTTGAGTCCCATTATCTTAAGAAAGCCAATACTTTTGCGATTCTCTGGCATAAGCAAACCCGGATTCCCCCAATGGATGCCAGCTATGCCCCATATCTCTTCTAGCAAATGGGACATTTCCAAATCCCCGAAAGGAACAACGATCGATTACCATCCCAAAACAAAGCAGTAGCCTAAATAATCTTGTTGTTGGGTTGGATTTCCAGAAGTGACGGAAAATTCCCTAAGTACTTACGGACGAGGGTTTGATCACTGCCATGAAGATCTTCCTACCAGCTTAGCCACATTGGCTGGATGTTGGATACCGTACCAAATCTAGGGACCTCTTGCCTTATTTTCTGCAAAACAATGTTGCCCTTAACCCCACTGGAATTGGCTATTTAAATCAATAATTAGCAAAAGGCATTTAGTTCTCCAAATAAATACACATAACGTGAAGGTGTCCATTTGGGTTTCAGGAAACCCGATGGACTTTGGTTTAGGCTGTCTTAATGAGTCATTATGCGGACAACATAACTGACTCGGCTAGGCTGATCATGATGCATGAACAGTTTCATGGGAAGAACGTTTCTACTTTTGAAGTGCTAGACAAGGTTCCGTTGAGTGGAAAACTCAAGAGGGAAAGGCGCGGAACCGTCGACTACAACGTTGGTCGACTGGTTTTACCGCAAATATACCTTTGCCACATTTAAGAGGTTCATAATATTTGAAGGGGGCAACCACTCATTATAAGCATTGCAATAATATTTGTTTCGGCACGACTGGAATATGATGTTGCGATGAAATTACGATAATGAAACAAATTACATGTATTTTCACATTCATAAGATAAATGATTACAATGCTTGCTTGAAATTACAACAGTATCGAAATAAAGCAATAAAGAAGGTAATTAAAGGAAAGAAAAAAACATGAAGAGTGAAGTTATTAATTGTGATGAAATAATCAAGGATAGGAAATAAATGCGATGCAGTAAGCAATAAAGTCACAAAAGCAAGTAATTGTAAAAGCCTAGAAGAATCCCTGGCAAAGTCGCCATGCAGTTGACCCCCACCCCCTTTCTCTCGAGGGAAAGACATTTGGTTTGCGACATTATGGGTGGAATGACTCTTTTATCCCCTTTTGGGAGGAATTTGAACTACGGAGTTTGAAGAGTCGCCACCTAGTGATTATAGTGCATGAGGACACTTTTTGAGAAAAACAAAGGATTTGAAGAAAACCTAGAGTTTGGATAAGGGCTTAAGATTATCTCGAGGGGAAGGTGTTACGCACCCCTCAAGATCCGCTAGTGTGGTTCCCGGCCTTGCTTAGTTGTGACTTTAAGAAGAGTAGGATTAGGCAAGCAAAGTTTAAACATAAGAAATATAAACAAGTTGACCATTTTGAAAGAAAAAATATACAAGTAAAAGAGTTTTAGTTTGAAGAAAAATATTTAAGGAAAAGTAAAGAATGAGGGTCCTAGGTTTAACTACAATATGGATCATTTGATGCAATATCCCGCACAGATTCCCAAAGAGGGGTCGCCTTATGATATTAGCGCATCGTCATCATTTCCACATTCTACCTTTCCCACCCCATTAAGATATTTAAGCGTGTTTAGTCTCGTTTACTTATTGCATGCTAGTAGCCGTACTGACCTAATGTCCTGGGGTATTTGGACTTCTAATCCTAAAAGGGGAAAAGGGATAGGACATATATGGAGCTTGAAAGGACAAAATGCTAAGGCGTCAATCAAAATAAGTAACACGTAATGGTGTACAAATCAGACATTTAAAGGCTCATACGAAACCCCGTAGATCACAACACCAATTAGTTTAGCATGACTTGCAAGTACTGATTTTGTCTTAAGCTTAAAACTTACAATGGACAGATTAGTTTAACACATAGAGTTGGATTATAAGTCTACTTTGAGCCCCTCAGGTCCGGTTTGTTAGAAATCAAAGTATTTTAGGCGAATGATTTAGAAAATAGTGGTTTCAGAAAAGGTAGTCAGACGCATAAAGGTTTTAAAGGAAAGTATAGATTGCAGTAATTTCATAAATAGATGTTGAAAGCATCAGACTGTTGGAGTGAAAAATGCAGAAGAGTTATGCAAGAGTTTCGGAAGCAAGAGTATTTTGACAAAAGAGTTGGTTGCATGATTGTTTTAAAGGCAGTTTCAGAGATTGATTAAAATGCTTAGGCAGAACTATTTTAAAAGACTGTTCATGGAAAAAAGTGCAGATTTGTAGAGTTTGAAAGCATGCATGGTTTACAAGAAAGGATTGTTGAAAACATTATTTCAAAAAAACATTAAGAACAAATTGACAGACAGTTGTTACTTAAATGGATCAGGCGAGTTGAAATTAATCCTATCGGCATGACATCTACGTTTCTATTTTAAAGTGGGTTGTTAAAGCATTGATAAAAGATGAACATAATTATCTTATAGTTTGCCTATCGCATGTGCAGTTCCTATAGACATGGTTTCTATATGCAATTGATCATCTAAATGTTAAAGTCCTATAGGAAAGGTTTCTATATACAGTTGATCATGTTAAGTCCTATAGGCAAGATTTATATCCCTTTTTGACATATGCAGGAAAGTAAGTCCCCTCCACACCTTTTTACTAATATTCTCCAAGTCTTTTTACAAAGTTATTACAAAAAGTGGAAGGTAAAGACTAAAAATAAATACATCCAAACAAAAAACATACCCAAAGAAGCCCAAAGCAAACCTAATGTCCAACACATGTATTTTACCAAATCCAAGCTCCAGATTCCAAGGCCTTCTCTTAAAGTGTCTCAAAGTTCCAAGGGTTTTTAGGAAGTGCAGACAATGCTTACACCCTAAAGATTGAATTCAGTAGTGAAATGTATGGAATTATCAGTCATTAGGCATCCAAGTTCAGAGGGAACTCTAGAGTCCCTTAGCATGGCTTACCATGGGGGTAGGACTTAAAGAACTAAGAATAAGTGTAAAGTGAGCAAATTAGAGGAGACCAAAGAAAAGTATGGTCATACCCATTCATTGGTGGGACTGGCACACCCCGAATCCTTTACTTGATTCAAGCAAATAAAAGAGCAGACTTGCAAAAGTAAGACAGGGGTTTGAGTGGTGATTAGGACACTACTAGACCCTAGTCAAGGCTCAACATAAAAGGGGTTAAGGGAATGAGATTGATTTGAGTGGAGGTTCAAAAGAACCTGATCTTAAGTCAAGGATAGCAATGAGATGTTACTTCAACTTTTGACATTCTCACATACAAAGGGGGATTAAAGAGATGGGGATCACATGAAAGCAAACATCAAGGAGAGATAAGAAAGACATAACAGCAGTAGCATGCAGGAAGGTATAACAGATTAGTGTACAGTCATTTAGTACCAGAAAATATGTAGTTGAAGGGCTATGTAGAAGAGAGAAATAAACAAATAGTTTTAGAGAACAATATTTAAATTGTGGAGATCTACCAGTTGCAATTGCAATCAGCAGAACAAACAAAGCAAGAGAACAGCAAGAGAATTTCACAAACACAAGCAGGAAAGTAGGAGATTCCCAAAGTCTAGCCTTGGCTTTCAGCCGTCTAGACAGAACATTAGCACAAATCGAAAAAAAGTGAGGAAAGATTTGAGTATGTGTGTATTGAACTCTAATTGTTTGTGTGTTTTGAAGAAAAGGAGTGGGGTATCTATTGTTTGAAAACGAGTAGTAAGTAAGGTAAAAATAATTCAGTATCAAATCAGATCAATTAGGGGAAATTACTTCCTTCAATTAAGGAGTCAGACTTAGGGCAATGAAAATAGAGTTCCATTTATGCAAAGAAAATCAAGAATACTTTGCAAAATAACGGGTAAATACATATAAAAATTTTTTTTTTAAAATCACGGTTTTAAGCAAATAAGGAAAGAGTAGAATCGATAATCACATAGTAAATCAAGGAACCAGGGATTCGAACTCAGTAATGAGCTGAGTCAGAATATAGGTCCAAATCAGTTAAAGAGAGAATCAAAAATAAATTCATAGAAAAATGAATCCCCAAAATTAGGGTTATTTTGAAAGGGGAAATCGGACTATAAAGAGATACACATACTTAAACATACATGGCAAAAATTAATAGAATAGTCATGTAAATAAAAGCAGCATAACGTAGACATGAATGGATTAAGAAGCTCTTGCAAAGCATAGCAAGAGTCAGAAGTGTGAAAGGACTTAGAAAAAGTTAGGGTTTCGAAATTAGACAGGCAGCATACAGTCGCACACACGTGCTCGGAAACCCCCAAAATCTAGGGTTTTCCTCACATATCAAATGGAAAGAAGTGAGCATAGGGAATCAGCCAAACATAGTCTCAGAAAGAACATAAACACGCGTGAGAGCATAAGGAAAGCAAAAAGAGACAGTAAGGAATCATTGGAAACTGTAGGTAAAGAAAAATACATTGAATCATGGGTAAAACACTCAAGAGTCACATCAAAGTAATAGAAATTATAGAAGAGAAAGTAAAAGAAAAAATCGGAGAAACCCTAAGTTTTAAAAAGATGAACAATTAGAAAACAAAATAGGCAAAAAAGTGGAAAACACTTAGCAATCTTAGAAAATAACATGCATCGGAAGTATATCTTAAAGAGAAACAAAGAAGAAATACCTCGTAAACTTAGGGATTCAGAGAAAGCCCTAGAAAAATTAGAAAGGACTGGTCCTGAGTCGGAGATAGTCTCACAAGGATAAGACTCGCTACAGGAAGGCCGAAAATGGCCATAGAACTCAAGTAAGAGGACCTCTGGAGTGAGGGTATTGAAGGTACGACTTCGGATCTTTGAATAAAGAGAGGATAAAGGGGTGAGTAGGTTGCACGGGGCCTGGGGGCCATGATTTCCGGTGAAGCAAGGTCGGAAGTTGGCCGGAGAAGGCTAGGGTTTCGGGGATGGTTGAGATAATTTGGGAGGCAAAAGGGATTCAAAGGCGGCTACGGTAAGAGAATGAGGGGGGTTAGGGTTGGGTTTTGGTTTAATTAGGAAAGGGGAAACGTGGGCCGTTGGCTATGATTTAAAGTTTAGGATCTGAGGGGTTAGTTGGTAAGGTTTGGGTCAGGTAGTTTATAAAATTAGGTCGGGGATTGGATTTAATTTGGGGGCTGAAATTGGGCTAAAATTAAAATTAAAAGGGGCTGCAATTTAAATAGCCAATTTTCCTATTTTGATTTTATAAAAATAGTAAATGATGTTCAAAATCAAATTTAAAATACTGAGTTTATAAACAATGTATAACTAGTAATTTAAAAATGTTAGAAACGGTTTTGTAATTGACAAGTCTCATTAAATCGAGAAATAGGCTAAAACTGTAATTTCATGCAATTTTAGTTTTAAAAATAACAACTGGACTTGTAAAATTATGCAAAAATTATTTAAATTATATTTTTATGCAAATTCAATGATGAAATAAATTATCCACCAGAATGGTGAGTTTTGGAAGTAATTATTGAATTTTATATTGCAAATAGGCCATGAATTGGCTTCAAAAAGTAATAAAATTGCCAAATATCTTAGGGGTGCTTAGGTATGCACAAATAAGCTCTTTTGAAAGTATTTATAGCATAAAAATACATAGGAAAAATTGGGTATCAACACTAGGGATGGATCCCCGTATAGCAAGTCAAAAGGAATCTCATATGCCAACATCTTGTCCACATCTTTCTATACCTCTTTCACCAATTCTTTCGAAGTCTGTGATTTCCTCATCTTCTTGTACTCTCTGGCAAGCTCCGTCAATGCTATTCCATGTGAATCCACCGCCTTAGTCAAGGCGTCCTAAGTCTTCATAATCTTCTCGTGGTTGTCCATAAGCGTTCTTAGTGTATCTTTAATGGAATGAGGAACCTCAGTAGTGGGAGGTGTTGAATGGGCCTCAACTACAGCAGACAATGTCAACAACTTGGATTTCGCAGCTGTTATCCAGCTGTGCAAACTGGCCAAGCTTTGGCTCAACTGATGGGCCGTGCAAGGGTGAGCCCGGGAAGAAGGGACCCCAGGCCAGCAGAAGAGGAGAGTCATGGGGGCCAATCATCAACAGTTGTGGCAGCAGGCATGGCGGAAGGCTCTGTGGAGGGCGCAACAGTAGTCTCTACTGGCTCCTCAGACTGGCCCGTAAGGGATGAAGTAGGTGGCTTGAAGTTCTTTCCCTTTGGCATTTCAGGCCTCTGTATGCTAAGCCATGAAAATGGAACCACATGGTTTGTCTTGACATCGTATCTCTTCTTCTCAAGCTCCATGTCCCGGAAATACATCGTAAGGGTGTTGGAAAAGGGTAATTACTTTCATGCCCTTGTCCCACAACAAAAATAACACGGGACATAACATTGCCCATATTGATAGTTATGCAGCCATAAATGCTGAAATCAGAACCACCTGAGTAAGCGGAATAGTCTGATCGTGGGTAGAAGGCTCAAGCCGACTGCACACAAATATCAACCACCCTCGAGTCTCAAAGTTCAAGGTCTTCAAGAATATTTTCTTCCCTGCTTGCAACCACACTGGTGTCGATGCCCCCTTTTTCAATGAGCAAAATCGGGTTTTGCGACATTATGGGCAAAATAACTCTATTTCCCAATTGGGAATTGGGTCACGAAATTTGGAAGAGTCGCCACCTAATGATTATAGTACATTAGGACACATTAAGAGAGTGTTTTTGAGAAAGAAACCAGAGTTGGGTAACGGCTAGAAATTATCTCGAAGGGAAGGTGTTAGGAACCCCTTAAGATCCACAAATGTGGCTCCTAGCTGTGTCAATTGTGACTTTAAAAGGAAGATGAAGCAAGTAGACAAATGAAGTGCACATATTCACATAATTTGAAAGCTTTAAAGGAAGGGACATAAGTTTGAAATAGGAGAGAGGATTAGTTTGAAAAGCATCAGGAAAAACATTTATATAAAGCATGTTAGAGAAAGAGGGGTCCTAGGCTTAACTATGATATGGATCATTCGATGCAATATCTAGCTCATGTTCCAAAAGAGGAGTCGCTTCATGATATTTTCCCATCGTCATCATCTCCATATTCTACCCTCCCACCCCGTTAAGGTATTAAAGTGCGTTGGTATCGTTTACCTATTGCATGCTAATACCCGCCCAAACCTATTAGTCCCAGGGTATAGGGACTTCTATTCCTAAAAGGGGAAAAGGGAGTAGGATACATATATGGTGTATTCAAATGTAAAAATGCTAGAGCGACAATCAATTAATAAAAAATAGAAAATAAGAGGGATGCGAATAAACAACTAAAGGCTCAAGTAAACCCTGTAACATACAACAAGTAGTTTAGCATGACTTCAATTACTGATTTGGTCTTTAAAAGAGTTTAAAAGAGGGGGCGGATTAGTTTAACACATAAGAGTTGGATAGAAATCTACTTCGAGCTCCCTAGGCCCATTTTAGAAGTTGACAGACTTTAGAAAATCATAAATACTTTAGAGAAAAGGTGCCTGATGCAGACATGAATTTGCTTAAAATATTCAGATTTGCAGACCAGTTTTAGAAAAGAAAAACATGAGCATCAGACGGAAGTCTGTTAAAACTATTAAAATTGCAACGAATTTTTTTAGAAAAAAGGGCTGTAAATAAATTGAGTAAGAAGGAGAGTTTTAAAGACCTTGGAGAAGTTTTAAAATCATAAAGCATTGGTCTAAGCAATTACAAATTTAACATAGAAAATAACTGACATATACAAAAGAGCAGACCTGGGTGGACCCGTTTTAAAATAAGCCTGGTTAGGATGAGTTTGAAGAAATTGAGACGTTTGATAGCGTTAACGGTCCGAACTCATGACTTGTTGTTACCTTTTAGTTTCTGCTTTTATACCATTAGACGTCATACTTTTTTCCTGGCGTTTACATAATTCCTATAGGCATACTTTCTAGATGAGTTTATAAGGTGCAAACCTAATTGCATGGTCTCTATGTGAGGTTGGTGAAATATTAAAGAACCTATAGACATGGCATCTACATGATATGCAACAATGTAAAAATAGGCATAGTAATAGTTTGCATGGATAAAGTAAAGGTCCCAAGGCATGGTTTCTACTGATGCAAAGATGCATAAGCCTATAGTCATGGTTTCTATATGACATTGGTGCAATAAGGTAAACTCCTATAGGCATGCTATCTATACGGTGAGGCAGCAGTAGTAAGATTATATTCATGGTGACTACATAGAAACGGATGCAATGAAGTAAAGTGACTGTATAGGCATGATCTCTAATGCAGGTGAAAAAGTAAAACCCCCGTGTCCTTTTCACTATACCCCGAGTTTTACACTACAAATTATTACAAACTAGGAAGAAAACTAAAGACATTAAAGAAAGAAATAAAAAGAAATTTATGAGTACAGCAGCACCTATTACAGGCCCGAGGAGTCTCGAAGCAACTTTAATTTCCAAACATATCACTTTTACCAAATCCAAGCTCCAAAGATCCGAGGCCTTTCTCATTTAAGGGTGTTACAATGTTCCAAAGGCCTTCAAAAGAGACCCAAGCATTGCTTACACCCTAGTTGGAATAGTGCAAGTGTGGAATTACCAGCCCTAGGGAATCCAAGTTCAGAAGAGAATCTCAGGGTCCCTAAGCATGGCTGGCCAAAGGGGGTAGGAACTTAAAGGGCTAAGAATAAGTGCAAAGTGAAGATTAGAGGGGAAAACCAGTGTATGAGAGCCTATTGATTGAGACTAGAACACCCAGACTTCTTCTATGGTTACAAACAGGAGCAGACTTTTAAACAAGTCAGACAAGGGCCTGGAAGGTGATTAGGACACCCATAGGCCTTTGTCAAGGCTCAAACACATAAGAAAGGGAAAAGGGAATGGGATCATTTTGAGCATAGGCGATTAAGACTTGGTTCTAGATTAGAAGTCGTAATGGGATGCTATTCTCATCCAAAACAAAACTCATAAGCAAAGAGGGATTAAAAGGGGAGGGGCAATCACTTAAAGACATAACAGACAATATTAAATTGAAAGACTAACCGAAATAAGCATAGTGATGAACAATACAGAAGCAGAAGAAGAAATTTAACATGCATGAAAGGTACTGGATATAAACAACCAAAGAGAAAGGGAGAAGAATTAGCATGCTGAAATTTAACACAAGCAGACATACTGAAACAGATAAGGGAATGGGAAGGGGATTAAACATGACTGAAATCTACAGCATAAACAAAGGGAACAAAGGGAGAGGATTTAAACGTACTAAAACATAAAAGCAATACTGAAGTAAAAAGACAAAGGGATGAAGGGAAGGGAATTAATACTTAATTTAAACATAACAGGAAGGGAGACAGGGAAAGGGAGTAGTTATGCAGAAATTAAACTGTAAGTATAACAGACAAGGACATGGTACAGTAAACAAGTAGTTGAAGGATTGGTAATTGAAATAAGGGACTACCAGTTGCACTTGAATAACAAGGCCATGAGAGATATTATATAATCAGGCTTCGCTTTCAGCCGGCTACCCTTTTAACAAAGAGAGCAAGTAGCAAGAAGAGAAGAGAAAAAGCAGAGAGCCTTTTAGTGAGAAGAGTATAGAGAACTGAAGTTTTTCAGTGTGTGCTAAATGACAAAAGAGAGACCCTTTTAAAAGAAAATCATCACTAAGGTAAAGGAAATATTCAGAAAATCAGTTAGTATCAATTAGGAGAAGGGAATCCCTTCAATTAACGGAGCCAGATGGAAAAGTAAAATAAGTCAAGTTCTAAATTTGGAAAGAAAGTATAGCATTGATCACAGAATACAAGGTAGATTCAAATAGGAAAAATTAAAAAATCACACGGTTTGACATATAAGGTAAATAATCACCCAAGAAATCAAGGAGTCGAGATCTTTCTTGCATGACCTTAGTCAGAAACAAGAAATCATTAGAGAATCACAGTTGTACCAAAATCAATTAGGGTTACAGGGAAAAGGGAGAAGCAGCACAATAAAAGATTCAAGAGTCTGAGCATGCAAGAACTAGGCATAGAAGAATAGCAAAACACATACGAGAAGATAATAAAGTAGACTAGGGTTTCACAGAGAAATATGAAAATACCCCTTAGAAATTAGAGTTCTACTACAAGTCGGAACACAAGAGATTAGAATAGATGAAGACGAACAAGAAAAGAACACAAAGAAAGCACAAAACAAACTGAATAAAGGCCCTAGAAAGGTAATCAGTGAGGCAAAATATTTAGGGCTAAAGCATAAAACACTCAGAATCGTGAGGAAGGACACATAGTAGCAAGAAATAAAACAACAAAATAAAGAAATCAAAAGTTCATAGAAACCCTAGGTTTTGAAAAGACGAGCCGCCTTTGAAAAACAGAACTGAGCGGAGAAAAGATAAGATACATAAGAAAATATTACAAAACAAACAAAAAATTAGAGAAGATCGTAAAATTAAATAGAGAATCATGAAAAAGAACCTCGAATCGATTAGGTTTCTCATAAAAGGCCTCACAAATGGCAAGAAAAGCCTGGACGGCTCATCGGAGCTTGGTGAGGACCCAAGGCTTCAAAGGCTCGCCGGAGAAGAGCCAGACACGACCGTGAAAGCACCATTAAAGGACTTCTGGTCCAGTTAACCTCGAAACAAACCCCGATCTTCGAACCCAAAGGTCAGGAACGGTAATAGATGAATAAGAATGTGAGTTTCTGGCCATAGAATGGCCATAGAAGCCGGCGAAGAAGCCTGAAAGCAACTAGGGATTAGAAAGAGTTCTGAGAGAATTTTTGAAGTGAAAGGCGGCAACCAAATGAAAGTGATTGGGGTTAAGGGGGTTAGACGGTTTAATTTGGTATGAAATGATATTGGCCATTGATTTATGAAATCAACGGCCAAGATTAGAAGTGGGGAACCGGGCGGGTAGGTTTGGATTGGTCTTGGGTCGAAGGGTCCGTAGATTGGGTATTAAATTGGGCTGCAATTGGGAATAAAACAGGGGTTACAATTGAAAGAATAGAGGCTATATTTTAAGTAACCAATTATCCCCAAATATAATTTTTTGAAAATAGCAAACGATTAATAAAAAAATTCAATAAAACTACTGAGACACTAAAATGGGTTCGGGAACTGATAAAAAATATCAGGAACGATTTTACACTTGAAATACTTATTGAATTGATAAATAGGCTAAAATTGCAATTTAGTGCAATTTTAGTTATAAAATACTTAATGGCTTTGTAAAATCCTGTAAAAATTATATAAATTATATGTCTATGTAAATGAGAGAATAAAATAACTTATTTACAAAAATAGCAAGGTTTGATAACAAATATTGAATTTTAAAGTACAAAAAATAAGCTGTAAATTAATTTTAAAATGATTGAAAAAATATAGAAAAATACCAACTTTTTGTGGATGCTTATATATTAATTCACAAGCTATTTTGAAAATATTTGGATCATAAAAATATATAAGGAGAAATTGGATATCAACAGCTGCTCCTCTTTACCCGAGGAGGATGAAAGAGTTGTCGGGTAAATATAAGATAGCCAATTTTGACCGGAAGTGACGGTTGTAAGAGAATTTAGACAATGCCCTGGCTTCTGAGCTGCCTACATAACCCTGGTTTTACAGGAATCTGGTCCAATGTAGTTCAAGAGCCATTGGTGGAATATGGCAACGAAAATTTAAAAAAGCAGACGCAACGGGGTTTAGAGATTTGGAAACGGTTCGGAGATCGGATGAGCCGCAAAGGACTGGAGCAGGATCGCTCTCGCCGTGACGGTCGTGCTAGCCGGTATACCTGTAAATGGAAGATGTGCGTGTATATTGCATAATTTAAACATGATGCAAGTTCCCATTGGACCATGAATGCTTTCTTCGGACGATCAGGATGGCGTCCTCAGACTATGACGTCCGGGCTATAAAGAGCATAAAGGTAAAGATTTGTAGGCCATGCAATGGCGTTCTCGGGCTATGCAGATGGTGCCTCCGAACTATGACGCCTTTGAATACGTTGGCGATATTTCAGCCCATGAAGAGGTGGCAATATTTCAGCCGAATGAATGCAAAGGGTGGCAATCTTTCAGTCTAGAAGGAATTTAAAATGCAGGGTGGCGATATTTCAGCCAAAATGTAAACAGGGTGGCGATATTTCAGCCAAAATGCAAAATGAAGGAGGCATAGCTTAGCCTTGGAAGGTAGAGAATAGCCTTGTGCAATGCAAAAATGGAGACAAGGCTTAGTCTCGAAAGGCCAGGGATAGCCTTATGCAGGATGGAGGCAGAGCTTAGCCTCGGAAGGCATGGAATAGCATTATGCAAGGATGGAGGTAGATCTTAACCTCGGAAGGCAGAGAATAGCCATATGCAATAATGGAGGCAGAGTTTAGCCTCAGAAGGCAGAGAATAGCCTTATGCGATGACGGAGGCAGAGCTTAGCCTCGGAATGTGGAGATAGCCTTATGTAATGCAAGATGGGGACAGAGCTTACTCTCGAAAGGTAGAAAATAGCTTTATGCAAGGATGGAGGTAGAGCTTAACCTTGGAAGGAAAAAAATAGCCTTATGCAACGACGGAGGCAGAGCTTAGCCTCGGAAGGCAGAGATAGCCTTATACAATGAAAGATGGAGACAGAGCTTAGTCCCGAAAGGTAGAAGATAGCCTTATGCAGGAGTGAATAAATGTAAATGAGAGGATGACGATGATTTTCTTAGCTGATGATTGCGATATTGATGCCTACTGGGTAGCATTGAATGTAGATAGTAAGCATTTGTCAGGTTGGTAGTGGCTTTGTTTTGTAATACTCATGTTACCTATTTGCACCCTGGGTTCCTGCATCCAAAGAAAAATTGTTAGTTCTGTAAGGGGGAGGTTAGTTCGCATCCTTCGACCCGTGGCGCTCTGTACCCCCTTGGGGCAGTGTTGTTGAACGATAGCGATCCAAATGATTTTATGCAAAATTTTAGCAAATATGATGCAAATGTATATATATAAAATAAGGCAAAAGATAGTTTTTTTTATGATGAACTACAACTGTAATGTGGTTCAAGGCACGATTACCTTGCTGGCTCCGGAATTTTGAGGGTCCTCCTAAAAATTATCCCCCAGTTTACTGGGTCGATGCTGATACGAAAGTTGGCAAACTTACTTTGGAATTTTGAGGGCCCTCCTCAAAATTCTGCCGCTGTTCCGAATGCGGGGAAAAATGGAATTATTAATGATGTGACCAAGCCCATAGGGCTGCCTACATATCCCCTCTTAAACGGGAATCAGGTCAGACGTACTTCAAATTACATCATAAAGAAAGCATGCTGATTAAATGTAGTATCTCTTCACTCCGTCTAAGTTGATTGGTTTTGGCTTGATTTCTCCATCCATTTCTGCAATAATAAGGGCTCCTCCAATTAGGACCCGGTGAACCATGTACGGACCGTGCCAGTTGGGAAGGAGCTTTCCTTTGGCCTCGTTTTGATGCGGAAATATCTTCTTCAACACCAGTTGTCCTGGTGTAAACTTTCTTGGTCGAACTCTCTTGTTGAAGGCTCTATACATTCTGTTCTGAGATAATTGTCCATGGCAGACGACGTTCTTTTCCTATCTATAAGAGCTAACTACTCGTATTGAACCTTGACCCATTCTGCGGCATCTAGCTCAGCTTCTTCTATGATTCTCAAGGATGGAATTTCTACCTCGATGGGAATTACTGCTTCTGTACCATAAACCAGCATGTAGGGAGTTTCCCTGGTTGATGTGCTAACTGTAGTACGATAACCCATTAGAGCGAATGACAACTTCTCATGCCACTGCTTGTGCTTTTCGATCATTTTCCTTAGTATTTTCTTGATGTTCTTGTTGGCTGCTTCCACTGCTTCATTCATCTGAGGTCTATAGGCTGTAGAGTTTCTGTGTTGATCATGAAAGCTTCACACATCATTTTCATCAAGTCGATGTTGAGATTGGAATCATTATCAGTGATGATTGACTCTGGAACACCGAACTGACAGACAACCCGATCTTAGTCAAAGTCTTCCAAGACTTTCTTGGTTATTGCTTTGTACGAAGCTGCTTCAACCCATTTAGTGAAGTAGTCAATTGCCACTAGGATGAACTTGGGCTACGCGTCAGCAATCTCATTCTGTATTCTCGGAACATGCTGGAATTCTATTTTTCTGAACCTCTTTCTCAACTCCTGTATGTGATGCAAATAAGGGAGTATCTTGGAATTCTTGGTTGCCCACTCTTCTTCAACCTGGTGTATGAGTAGGTCTGAATCCCCAATCACTAGCAGCTCTTGAATGTTCATATCAATGGCTAATTTAAGCCCTAATATGCAAGCTTCATACTCGGCCATGTTATTGGTGCATGGGAACCTGAGCTTGGCGGATACCGGATAATGCTAACCGGTTTCTGATACTAGGACTGCTCCAATACCAACTCCTTTGAAATTCGCGGCTCCGTTGAAAAAAATCCTCCAACCGCCATAGGATTCTGATATATCTTCTCCTATGAAAGCTATTTCTTCGTCGGGAAAATACGTCTTCAATGGTTCATACTCCCCTTCAACAGGGTTTTCTGCAAGATGATCTACGAAAGTCTGTCCTTTAACTGTCTTTTGGGTGACGTAGACAATGTCTAATTCACTCAACAAAATTTTCCACTTGGCGAGCCTGCCAGTGGGCATGGGCTTTTGAAAGACGTATTTTAGTGGGTCCATTCTTAGAATAAGGTAGGTGGCGTAAGCGCAAAAATAGTGTTTCAACTTCTGAGCTATCCAAGTTAAAGCACAACAGGTGTGTTCAGGGGTAAATTTCTTGCTGAGGTAGTAAATAGCTTGCTCCTTCCTCCCCGTTTCATCGTGTTGGCCCAAGACACAACAAAATGCTCCGTCTAATACTGGGAGATAGAGAAATAAAGGCCTCCCAGGCTCAAGTGAAACCAGGACTGGAGGCGTAGACAAGTATTCCTTGATCCTGTGGAAAGCCTTTTGACATTCATCGGTGCATTTGGTGGCGGCATCCTTCTTCAGCATCTTGAATATAGGTTCGCAAATGACGTTAGACTGAGCAATGAACCAGCTGATATAGTTAAGTCTCCCCAGGAAAATCATTACCTCTTTCTTGCTTTTGGGCAGCGGAAACTCCTGAATAGATTTGACCTTTGATGGATCCAGCTCTATTCCCTATGATGAAACCCAACAACTTTCCCGCAGGGACCCCGAATGCATATTTGGCGGGATTCGGTTTCAAGTTATACCTCCTTAATCTGTTGAAAAACTTTCGGAGGTCATCCATGTGATCTGCAGCCTTCATGGATTTAATGATGACATCGTCCACATATACCTCAATCTCTATATGTATCATGTCGTGAAAGAGGGCAGTCATGGCCCTCATTTAAGTAGCCCCCGCATTCTTCAGCCGAAACGTCATCATTCTGTAGCAATACATTCCCCAAGGCGTGATGAATGTCGTTTTCTCTGCATCCTCTTCATCCATCCTTATCTGATGATGCACCGCAAAGAAATCGACGAATGAATGCAACTCATGCTTGGCGTAGTGTCGATCAGGATATGTATGTTTGGCAAGGGGAAATCATCTTTGGGACTGGCTCGGTTGAGATCACGGTAGTCGACACAGACTCTGACTTTCCCATCCTTCTTTTGTAGTGTCACAATGTTAGCTAACCAAGTTGGATATTCTACAACTTGAAGAACTCTGGCTTTGACCTGCTCGGTAACCTCCTCTTTGATCTTTAGGCTCATATCTGGCTTGAATTTTCTGAGCTTCTGTTTTACCGGTTGACATGCTTGATCTGTAGGTAGTTTGTGAGCGATGATGGATGTGCTGAGACCGGTCATATCGTCATAACACCATGCAAAGATATCCTCATATTCCTTCAAGAACTCTACATATATCTCTTTCTCTGTCTGTGACAAGTGCACACTGATGCGCGTTTCTTTGACATCCTCTGTATCTCCTAAATTGACGACTTCGGTTTCATCCAAGTTGGACATAGGTCTATTCCCAAAATTTTCGGCCTCTCTGACAACCTCTTCCGGTATATCATTTTCCTCTGAGTCTATGTCCATTTCTTGCATAGCCTCATTGCAAGTTACAGTTGTTGGTTCATGATCAAGACATGTAATAGTAATGCTGTGTGAAAATAAAGTAAATAGCAGAGAAAAGTAATGAATCGCGAGATATTTGATAAAAATTAAAATGCTTTTGACCGAATTCATAAATGTTTAATACATCTGAGCTCTTTTGGAAAGTAAAGACAAATGCGGAAAGTAAAGAAAACAACTAGAAATAAAATGCATGATGCTTGTTCAGCCTTGCTATTCCGAAGGTTTCCGGGCGATGGTTGTCCTAATTGACCAGTTGGTGAGGCACTCTCCTTGTTTCACAGCCTGAATTGAATATCCTTCCTCCCTTTCCTCTTCAAAGATCACACAACAGTCCATGTCATCCTCCAGAAACAGGTTCTTCATCGCTGCAAGAGCCACATCTTCCTCTGAACCGTAGAGAGCGTTGGCTGGCTGAAATGTATGTTCCAACTTAGGTATGGGGTGTTCCAATGGATAATATGGGCCGCGCCATGGTGGTGACCAGTTTCTGAATTCTTTCCAAGATTACTCGTACCCCAGTCCGAAGGTAGTACAATGTTTTTCAACCGGATGGGTTTGGTAATACCTTGAAGATTCTTACCAAGTCCTTTCCCCGGTTCATACCCACTCCAATTAAGAATGCTCTCCACCTTGTTACTCCACCATTTGTCCTTATCCACTGCGTTGACTCGCTCGATATGATGATATGTCTCCCCGCCTATACTTCTTCTTCCTTCGATCATTAGAATTATCTGGCGACTGTATATGGGGTTGCTATCGCCGCCATGGATGATTACTTCCTGATGGTTCCATTCGAACTTCACATCCTGATGTATAGTTGATGCCACAACCCCAGCTGCATGGATCCAAGGTCGTCCCAACAATAAGTTGTAAGAGGCTGGTATGTCGATGACTTGGAACTCAACATCAAACCAAGTGGGTCCTATTTATAGACACATGCTAATCTCCCCGAGAGTGGACCTCTGAGAACTGTCAAAAGAATAAACATTAATAGCCCTATCTTTTATCTCGTGCAACACTTTTCCCAACATCTTGAGGATGATTATTGGACAAATATTGAGACAAGAACCTCCGTCGACTACGATCCTGGTAATGAAATGATCTACACATTGTACTGCAACTCATGCTTAGCGCAGTATCGATCAGGATGTGTATGTTTGGCAAGGGGAAATGGTCTTTGGGATTGGCTTGGTTGAGATCTCGGTAGTCAACACAGACTCTGACGTTCCCATCCTTCTTTGGTAGTTGCACAATGTTAGCTAACCAAGTTGGATATTCTACCACTTCAACTCTGGCTTTGACGTGCTTAGTAACCTCCTCTTTGATCTTTAGGCTCATATCTGGCTTGAATTTTCTGAGCTTCTGTTTTAGCGGTGGACATGTAGGATCTGTAGGTAGATTGTCAGCGAATATGGACGTGCTGAGACTAGTCATATCGTTTCAAGACCATGTAAATATATCCTCGTAATCCTTAAAGAACTCTACATATTTCTCTTTCTCTGTCTGTGACAAGTGCATAGTGATGTGCGTGTCTTCGACATCCTCTGTATCTCCTAAATTGACAACTTCGGTTTCATCCAAGTTGGACTTAGGGCTATTCAGAAAATTTTCAGCCTCTCTGACAACCTCTTCCGATATATCATCTTCCTCTGAGTCTATGTCCATTTGTCGCATAGCCTCGTTACAAGTTACAGTTGTTGGTTCATCATCAAGACATGTAATAGTAATGATGTGTGAAAATAAAGTAAACAGCATAGAAAAGTAATGAATAGAGAGATATTTGATAAAAATGAAAATGCTTTTGACCGAATTCATAAATGTTCAATACATCGGAGCTCATTTGGATAGAAAAGAAAACAACTAGAAATAAAATGCATGATGCTTATTTAGCCTTGCTATTCCGAAGGTTTTCGGGCGATGGTGGTCCTAATTGACCAGTTGGTGAGGCGCTCTCCTCGGTTCACAGCCTGAATAGAAGGGCCATCCTCCCTTTCCTCTTCAAAGATCACACAACAGTCCATGTCATCCTCCAGAACAGGTTCTTAATTGCTGCAAGAGCCTCATCTTCCTCTGAACCGTAGAGAGTGTTGGCTGGCTGAAATGTATGTTCCAACTGAGGTATGGGGTGATCCAATGGATAATATGGGCCGCACCATGGTGGTGACCTGTTTCTGAATCTTTCCAAGTGTACTTGTGCCCCAGTCCGAAGGTAGTACAATGTTTTTTCAACTGGATAGGATACCTTGAAGATTTTTACCAAGTCCTTTCCCCGGTTCATACCCACTCCAATAAAGAATTCTCTCAACCTTGTTACTCCACTATTTTTCCTTATACACTGCGTTGACTCGCTCGATATGATGATATGTCTCCCTGCCTATTCTTCTTCTGCCTCAGATCATTGGAATGGTTTGGCGACTGTATATGGGGTTGCTACCCTCGCCATGGCTGATTACATCCTGATGGTTCCATTTGAACTTATCATCCTGATGTAATGTTGATGCCATAGCCCCAGCTGCATGGATCCAGGGTCGTCCCAACAATAAGTTGTAAGAGGCTGGTATGTCGATGACTTGGAACTCAACATCAAACCAAGTGGGTCCTATTTGAAGACACATGTTAATCTCCCTGAGAGTGGACCTTTGAGAACCGTCAAAAGCCTTAACATTAATAACCCGATTGTTTATCTCGTGCAACCCTTTGCCCAACTTCTTGAGGGTGATTAATGGACAAATGTTGAGACTATAACCTCTGTCGACTAGGATCCTAGTAATGAAATTATCTTCATATTGTACGGTGATGTGCATTGTCTTGTTTTGACTGAGCCCTTCAGGTGGCAATTCATCTTCATGGAAAGTGATTTTGTGACTTTCCAATATCTTCCCTATCATGTTTGCCATCTCTTCTCCCGTTATATTGCTCGGGACATATGCCTTGCTCAATATCTTTATCAAGGCGTTTTTATGCACCTCGGAACTCCGCGGCAATGCCAAGATGGAAATCTGTGCCGGAGTTTTTGTTTAGATGTTCAACAACTGAGGACTCCTTAGCATGTATCTTTCTCCAGATATCATTAGTTCCGGTTTCCATAGGACGTCCAGAGACCTGCTTGCTGGACTCAGCTAGGTACTCTGGTGTGTAAACCCTTCCTTTTTTAGTCATACCTTGTGCGGCAATTGCTTCATCGGCGCGTGCATTTCTTTCCTTCTCGCCTCAGCTGTGAATTCCCAGGTATGGCTTTGTATTTAAATGGGAAAACGTCTGACATGGCGACTAAAATGGGCAGCATAATAACTTGAATCGGTGCAGGCACCTTTGGAGTCCCAAATTCCACCTCAATCGGCTTTGGCACCTTTTCAGGAAGCGTCTCGAACTCAAATGGCACATTTATATTCACCACATTGTCCTCAGATGGATGTACTTATACAACAATACGATTAAGGAGCTTTCCTTTGGCCTCGTTTTTATGCGGAAATATCTTCTTCAACACTAGTTGTCCTGGTGTAAACTTTCTTGGTCGAACTCTCTTGTTGAAGGCTCTATACATTCTGTTCTGAGTTAATTGTCCATGGCAGACGATGTTCTTTTCCAATCTATAAGAGCTAACTGCTCGTATAGAACCTTGACCCATTCAGCGGCATCTAGCTCAGCTTCTTGTATGATTCTCAAGGATGGAATTTCTACCTCAACGGGAATTACTGCTTCTGTACCATAAACCAGCATGTAGGGAGTTTCCCTGGTTGATGTGCTAACTGTAGTACGATAACCTATTAGAGCGAATGACAACTTCTCATGCCACTGCTTGTGCTTTTCGATCATTTTCCTTAGTATTTTCTTTATGTTCTTGTTGGCTGCTTCCACTGTTTCATTCATCTGAGGTCTATAGGCTGTAGAGTTTCTGTGTCTGATCATGAAAGCTTCACACATCATTTTCATCAAGTCGGTGTTGAGATTGGAATCATTATCAGTGATGATTGACTCTGGAACACCGAACTGACAGACAACCTGATCTCGGACAAAGTCTGCCAAGACTTTCTTGGTTATTGCTTTGTACGAAGCTGCTTCAACCCACTTAGTGAAGTAGTCAATCGCCACTAGGATGAACTTGGGCTAGGCGTCAGCAATCTCATTCTGTATTCTCGGAACATGCTGGAATTCTATTTTTCTGAACCTCTTTCTCAACTCCTGTATGTGATGCAAATAAGGAGTATCTTGGAATTCTTGGTTGCCCACTCTTCTTGGACCTGGTGTATGAGAAGGTCTGAATCCCCAATCACTAGCAGCTCTTGGATGTTCATATCAATGGCTAATTTAAGCCCTAATATGCAAGCTTCATACTCGGCCATGTTATTAGTGCATGGGAACCTGAGCTTGGCGGATACCGGATAATGCTGACCGGTTTCTGATACTAGGACTGCTGCAATACCAACTCCTTTGAAATTCGCGGCTCCGTCGAAAAAAATCCTCCAACCGTCATAGGATTCTGATATATCTTCTCCTATGAAAGCTATTTCTTCGTCGGGAAAATACTTCTTTAATGGTTCATACTCCCCTTCCACAGGGTTTTCTGTGAGATGATCTACGAAAGTCTGTCCTTTAACTGTCTTTTGGGTGACGTAGACAATGTCGAAATCACTCAACAAAATTTTCCACTTGGCGAGCCTGCCAGTGGGCATGGGCTTTTGAAAGACGTATTTTAGTGGGTCCATTCTTGGTATAGGGTAGGTGGCGTAAGCGCAAAAATAGTGCCTCAACTTCTAAGCTATCCAAGTTAAAGCACAACAGGTGTGTTCATGGGTAAATTTCTTGCTGAGGTAGTAAATAGCTTGCTCCTTCCTCCCCGTTTCATCGTGTTGGTCCAAGACACAACAAAATGCTCCGTCTCGCAGGTTCGCAAATGACGTTAGACTGAGCAATGAACCAGCTGATATAGTTAAGTCTCCCCAGGAAACTCATTACCTCTTTCTTGCTTTTCGGCGGTGGAAACTCCTGAATAGATTTGACCTTTGATGGATCCAGCTCTATTCCCTATGATGAAACCCAACAACTTTCCCGCAGGGACCCCGAATGCATATTTGGCGGGATTCAGTTTCAAGTTATACCTCCTTAATCTGGTGAAAAACTTTCGGAGGTCATCCATGTGATCTGCAGCCATATTGGATTTAATGATGACATCGTCCACATATACCTCAATCTCTTTATGTATCATGTCGTGAAAGAGGGTAGTCATGGCCCTCATGTAAGTAGCCCCCGCATTCTTTAGCGCAAACGTCATCATTCTGTAGCAATACATTCTCCAAGGCGTGATGAATGTCGTTTTCTCTGCATCCTCTTCATCCATCCTTATCTGATGATGCACCGCAAAGAAATCAATTAATGAATGCAACTCATGCTTGGCGTAGTGTCGATCAGGATGTGTATGTTTGGCAAGGGGAAATCATCTTTGGGACTGGCTCGGATGAGATCTCGGTAGTCGACACAGACTCTGACTTTCCCATCCTTCTTTGGTAGTGTCACAATGTTTGCTAACCAAGTTGGATATTCTACAACTTGAAGAACTCTGGCTTTGACCTGCTTGGTAACCTCCTCTTTGATCTTTAGGCTTATATCTGGCTTGAATTTTCTGAGCTTCTGTTTTAGCGGTGGACATGTAGGATCTGTAGGTAGATTGTCAGCGAATATGGACGTGCTGAGACTAGTCATATCGTTTCAAGACCATGTAAATATATCCTCGTAATCCTTAAAGAACTCTACATATTTCTCTTTCTCTGTCTGTGACAAGTGCACAGTGATGTGCGTGTCTTCGACATCCTCTGTATCTCCTAAATTGACAACTTCGGTTTCATCCAAGTTGGACTTAGGGCTATTCAGAAAATTTTCAGCCTCTCTGACAACCTCTTCCGATATATCATCTTCCTCTGAGTCTATGTCCATTTGTCGCATAGCCTCGTTACAAGTTACAGTTGTTGGTTCATCATCAAGACATGTAATAGTAATGATGTGTGAAAATAAAGTAAACAGCATAGAAAAGTAATGAATAGAGAGATATTTGATAAAAATGAAAATGCTTTTGACCGAATTCATAAATGTTCAATACATCGGAGCTCTTTTGGAATGTAATGACAAATGCGGAAAGTAAAGAAAACAACTAGAAATAACATGCATGATGCTTGTTCAGCCTTGCTATTCCGAAGGATTCCGGGTGATGGTGGTCCTAATTGACCAGTTGGTGAGGCACTCTCCTTAGTTCACACCCTCAATGGAATATCCTTCCTCCCTTTCCTCTTCAATGATCACACAACAGTCCATGTCGTCCTCCAGAAACAGGTTCTTCATCGCTGCAAGAGCCACATCTTCCTCTGAACCGTAGAGAGCGTTGGCTGGCTAAAGTGTATGTTCCAACTTAGGTATGGGGTGTTCCAATGGATAAAATAGGCCTCGCCATGGTGGTGACCAGTTTCTGAATTCTTTCCAAGTTTACTCGTACCCCAGTCCGAAGGTAGTACAATGTTTTTTCAACTTGATGAATTTGGTAATACCTTGAAGATTCTTACCAAGTCCTTTCCCCGATTCATACCCACTCCAATTAAGAATGCTATCCACCTTGTTACTCCACCATTTGTCCTTATCCACTGCGTTGACTCGCTCGATATGATGATATGTCTCCCCGCCTATACTTCTTCTGCCTTCGATCATTAGAATTGTCTGGCGACTGTATATGGGGTTGCTACCATCACCATGGATGATTACTTCCTGATGGTTCCATTCGAACTTCACATCCTGATGTAATGTTGATGCCACAACCCCAGCTGCATGGATCCAGGGTCGTCCCAACAATAAGTTGTAGGAGGCTGGTATGTCGATGACTTGGAAATCAACATCAAACCAAGTGGGCCTATTTGTAGACACGTGCTAATCTCCCCGAGAGTGGACCTCTTAGAACTGTCAAAAGCCTTAACATTAATAGCCCTATCTTTTATCTCGTGCAACACTTTGCCCAACTTCTTGAGGGTGATTATTGGACAAATATTGAGACAAGAACCTCCGTCGACTACGATCCTGGTAATGAAATGATCTACACATTGTACTGCAACTCATGCTTGGCGCAGTGTCGATCAGGATGTGTACGTTTGGCAAGGGGAAATGTTCTTTGGGATTGGCTTGGTTGAGATCTCGGTAGTCAACACAGACTCTGACTTTCCCATCCTTCTTTGGTAGTTGCACAATGTTAGCTAACCAAGTTGGATGTTCTACCACTTGAAGAACTCTGGCTTTGACCTGCTTAGTAACCTCCTCTTTGATCTTTAGGCTCATATCTGGTTTGAATTTTCTGAGCTTCTGTTTTAGCGATGGACATGCAGGATCTGTAGGTAGTTTGTGAGCGATTATGGACGTGCTGAGACTAGTCATATCGTCATAAGACCATGCAAAGATATCCTCATAATCCTTAAAGAACTCTACATATTACTCGTTCTCTGTCTGTGACAAGTGCACAGTTATGCGCGTGTCTTTGACATCCTCTGTATCTCCTAAATTGTCGACTTTGGTTTCATCCAAGTTGGACTTAGGTCTATTCTCAAAATTTTCAGCCTCACTGACAACCTCTTCCGATATATCATCTTCCTCTGAGTCTATGTCCATTTGTCGCATAGCCTCGTTGCAAGTTACAGTTGTTGGTTCATCATCAAGACATGTAATACTAATAATGTGTGAAAATAAAGTAAATAGCATAGAAAAGTAATGAATAGCGAGATATTTAACAAAAATGAAAATGCTTTTGACCGAATTCATAAATGTTCAATACATCGGAGCTAATTTGGACAGAAAAGAAAACAACTAGAAATAAAATGCATGATGCTTATTTAGACTTGCTATTCCGAAGGTTTTCGGGCATGGTGGTCCTAATTGATAAGTTGGTGAGGCGCTCTCCTCGGTTCACAGCCTCAATAGAAGGGCCATCCTCCCTTTCCTCTTCAAAGATCACACAACAGTCCATGTCATCCTCCAGAACAGGTTCTTCATTGTTGCAAGAGCCTCATCTTCCTCTGAACCGTAGAGAGTGTTGGCTAGCTGAAATGTATGTTCCAACTGAGTTATGGGGTGATCCAATGGATAATATGTTCCCCACCATGGTGGTGACCAGTTTCTGAATCTTTCCAAGTGTACTTGTACCCCAGTCCGAAGGTAGTACAATGTTTTTTCAACTGGATGGGATACCTTGAAGATTTTTACCAAGTCCTTTTTCCGGTTCATACCCACTCCAATAAAGAATGCTCTCAACCTTGTTACTCCACCATTTGTCCTTATACACTGCGTTGACTCGCTCGATATAATAATATGTCTCCCTGCCTATTCTTCTTCTGCTTCAGATCATTGGAATGGTTTGGCGACTGTATATGGGGTTGCTACCCTCACCATGGATGATTATATCCTGATGGTTCCATTCGAACTTCACATCCTGATGTAATGTTGATGCCACAGCCCCAGCTTCATGGATCCAGGGTCGTCCCAACAATAAGTTGAAAGAGGCTGGTATGTCGATGACTTGGAACTCAACATCAAACCAAGTGGGTCCTATTTGAAGACACGTGTTAATCTCCCTGAGAGTGGACCTTTGAGAACCGTCAAAAGCCTTAACATTAATAACCCCATCTTTTATCTCGTGCAACCCTTTGTCCAACTTCTTGAGGGTGATTAATGGACAAATGTTGAGACTAGAACCTCTGTCGACTAGGATCCTAGTAATGAAATTATCTTCATATTGTACGGTGATGTGCATTGCCTTGTTTTGACTGAGCCCTTCAGGTGGCAATTCATCTTCATGGAAAGTGATTCTGTGACTTTCCAATATCTTCCCTATCATGTTTGCCATCTCTTCTCCCGTTATATTGCTCGGGACATATGCCTTGCTCAATATCTTCATCAAGGCGTTTTTATGCATCTCGGAACTCTGCAGCAATGCCAAGATGGAAATCTGTGCCGGAGTTTTGTTTAGATGTTCAACAACTGAGTACTCCTTAGCATGTATCTTTCTCCAGATATCATTAGGTCCGCTTTCCATAGGACGTCCAGAGACCTGCTTGTTGGACTCAGCTAGGTGCTCTGGTGTGTACACCCTTCCTGTTCTAGTCATACCTTGTGCGGCAATTGCTTCATCGGCGCGTGCATTTCCTTTCCTTCTCACCTCGGCTGTGTTCCCAGGTATGGCTTTGTATTTAAATGGGATTACGTCTGACATGGCGACTAAAATGGGCACCTTTGGAGGCAGCATAATAACTTCAATCGGTGCGGGCGCCTTTGGAGTCCCAAATTCCACCTTAATCGGCTTTGGCACCTATTCAAGAAGCGTCTCAAACTCAAATGGCACAACTATATTCACCACATTGTCCTCAGATGGATGTACTTGTACAACAATAAGATTAAGGGTGACAGCGGGATTCTTGGGCTCATCCCCTTCAGATATCAACCAATCGACCCTTCGGGGTTCCAATCATCTTCTAACTCAATCATGTGGATGCTCCCACCTTTATGGTATGGTAGGGGTTTTTTTCGAACATTAGGAGCATTCTCCTTATCTACAATGACCTTGTTGTCAATCAAGGTCTGGATTTTGTCCCTTAGCGAGCTGCACTCGTCAATGGTATGGCATTTCATCCCTGAATGGTATGCGCAGGTTTTATTTGGGTTAGTCCATTGGGAAGGGTTCTCTGGGGTTTTGGCTGAGATTGGTGTAACATATCCGGCCGCTTTGAGCTTCTCGTAGAGTTGGTCAATGGGTTCAACAATAGCAGTGAACTGTCTGGGTGGTCTACGGTCAAAATTTTGTCTTAGCCGCAGGAAGTTTTGACGGGTAAGTGGTTATGGGTAGTGAGGAGGTTGGGGTGTGTAGGCATGGTATACAGGTGCGGGTTGGGAATATACTGGTGAGGTGGGCTTGGTAATTTAGAGAGGGTTGGTACATGAATGGAGTTGGAGGGTAGGGTTGGTATTTCATGGGGGAATGGTTTCTTTGCGCAGCCATTACAGAGTTTACATCCTTTTTCTTCGATGAACCACAAGATTACAAGGCTTTGTTGGTGGCATGCACTGCCTCAAAATTGGTAACCATACCATTTTTGATTCCCTCTTCAATCTTTTCTCCCAATTGGATGATTTCAGTAAACTTCTGCCCCTCTATCAGAATCAATCTCTTGTAATACTTTGGGTCCTGAGCGTGAACAAAAAATATGTTCATTTGTTATTCTTCCAAAGCCGGCCTAACCTCGGCTGCTTCTGACCTCCAACGAGTAGCATACTCGCAAAAGGTTTCAGCAGGATTCTTCTTCAAATTCTGAATGTAGAACACATCTGGCACGTTCTTAGTGTTGAACCTGAAATAGTCCATGAAATCGGACGCCATGTTTACCCAACTCGTCCACTTCTTCGCATCTTGGTTGATGTACCAAGATAGAGCATCCCCTTTCAAACTCCTCAGGAATAGCTTCATGCGGATCTTCTCATCCTTACCAACTCCCACTAATTTGTCACAATACATTCTGAGGTGAACCCTGGGATCACCCGTACTATCAAACATCTCGAACTTAGGAGGTTTGTACCCCACTGGGATTTTGACATCGGGTTGAACACAAAGGTCTTCATAATTAAGACTCTCTACACCCCGATCACATTCCACACCTTGGACCCTGTTAGTGAGTTTCTTGAGTTCAGCGGCCAAGTTCTGAATGAGTGAGTCTTATTCTGATACATCTAGTATAGGCTGTGCATAGTAGGGCAAAGAATCCACAAAGATAGGAGTATCCTGGTGGTTTGGAGCATTTTGAGGCTTAGGGATGAGCGATGGAGCATTTTTGCGAACCTGGGTTGGAATATTCTTTGGAGGTGGGGGGACTTGATTGTTGACATCTGCAGCAGCAAGGGACATGGATAGACTTCCCAAGCTCCGCACCTGGTCCAATTCCTCTCGAAACCTTAGCAAAATTTGCTCCAAGTGAGCAGCAGTTTCTTTGGAGATCGGGGTACCCAGAGAAGTTCCTTCGATTTCCTTTCTTGCTTCATTATCTGCCATCTTTCCTTTGTTCCTGTTTCTGGGAGGACTTGGAGGAGGAGGAGGAGGAGGACCTTGGATCTTGTTGAATGTGCTGATGGCACCAGAATGCAATAACTAACCTTTGGGGAGGGGATAAAAACAAAAAGAAAACAAAAAGGTAAAAAATTAGTACAGATTCTGAGAAAGAAGACATTGCGGTATGTAAACACGTTGTTGCAAAAAATAAATCATTTCCTATTTTGGTGCCTCATTGTGCCCGAAGTAGGCCTAGCGACAAATAATGATTTGGAGAACTCATAATACCAAATGCCTCATTTTATTGATAGAAAAAAGAACCAGTCAAAACAAACTGAAATAAAGAAAGTTTGTCACTGATGACCAAAGGCCTTATTACATTGAGAAAGCAGTAAAATCCTAACTACTTGGTCCCAGAGGGGCTTTCCCCGTATTTTGTATCTTTGCCTTCCTCATATAGTTTCATTAGCTCGCGCAGTCCCAGCAACAAATAAGCCTAAGCCAAGCGCCCACCTTCATTACCTTCAGCTTCCTGACAGTCTTTGATCCTTTTCAGAAACTTGCCTTCCAGCTCCACTATACCCTGTTACAAGTACCCTAATGGGTTGCTTGCTCGGACAGCCATGTCTTTCCATTCATTGATTACCTTCTCTTGAGCCTCTAGTACTTCTCGATGTTCACTCTCGCATCCGTTTGTGTAGCTGATTGTACTTGAACTTTTTTGCAACCTCCTCATCAATAACTCTATAACCATGGACAAAACCTATTTTTCCCAAGACAATATGATCATCTTCTAACCATCCTGGATAAAGTGGAGCAAGCCCCGTCTGATACTTGTCGGGTTCCATAGATTCCTTTTCTAGAATGATTTTTGAGTACTACATGCTGAGCTCGGCAGCTGTGTGGGCTATCATCATCTTGGAAATCAGATCTGTAATGACTCATCTTTTCCACTCTTGGTATAATATTCTTCCTTCCGGCTTGCCTCATGACTCGGAGAGGGACATAAAGGTAAGTTCCTATCAAGCCGATGAGTACAAGGAATGGGGCATCCCTAGAACGAATGATGAACTCTCAAGTTGGAAACCACTCATACATCCATTGCACCTCTCCTCTCTCGGATTTCTTAATCCGGGTGAGCAAACATATCCGGCATAAAGTGCATCCGCTTTGGATGATGGAAAGCAATGTGATCATACCAATCCCGACGTATGATCTCCTGCCTATATTCTCCCTTTTGAAGATGTTCAATGAGCCAGAGTTGTAGTAGTAAATTGCACCCTTCAAAGTGTGGTGCCCCTTGTTGACATTTCTCTAAGGCTCGGTAGAGTTCTGCGAGGATCATGGGTGCTATGCTGAACGTCTGCCCGTCGATACCCTACATTACGGCTTTGGTTACCATGGCTAGTCTTGTATGCATCCTAGCCTTCTTCATCGGAAAAATTATCATTCCCAAAAAACAGAACATGAACACAAAATCCCTCCTATGTATGTGCCCCAAAGAGGTGAGGGCGAACTCGTCCATGTGAATGCAGTATGATTTGTGTCCGAATCTTTCATACATGAAGTCGAAGGATATCTAGGAGTCCTTCAAGCTGGTCAGATTAGGATTCTTTTTGAGCCCCATAATTTTCAAAAACCCTCTACCTTTGCGGTTTTCTGTCCTGAGCTACCCCGGGCGATCCCAAGAAATTCTGGCGAAACCCCTGATTTCATCCAACAGCGGCGTCATTTCAATATCTCCAAAGTGGAATATAGATCGTTCACGATCCCAAAACATAGTAGCAGCTTCAACAATCTAGTTATCTGGCCTAACTTCAAGAAGTGAAGGAATATTTCCTATGTGGTTGCAGACGACAACCCGATCACTACAATGCAAATCGTCCCACCAACTTAGCAACTTTGGATGAATGTTTGATACCATACTGAACCTGGGGATCCCGTGCCTCATTTCCTGTAAAATAGTGAGTTATTCCCTAAACCCCACCAAACTCGACCATTTAATTCAATAGTTAGAAAAAGTCATTTAGTTCTCCAAATCAATGCACATAACTTGAATGTCCGTTTGGGTTTCAAGGAAACCCGATGGACTTTGGTTTAGGCTATCCTAATGAGTCATTATGCGGATGACATATCTGACTCGGCTAAGTTTTTCCATGATGCATGAACAATTAAATGGAGTAAGGTTTCTATTTTTGAAGTGCTAGACAAGGTACCCTTGAGCAGACAACTCAAGAGGGAAAGGTGTGGAACCGTCGACTACACCGTTGATCGACTCGTTTTCCGCAAATATGCCTTTGCCAAATTTAGGGGGTTTGTAAGTATTGGAAGGGTACAACCACTCATTATAAGTGTTGCTATAGGATTTTTTTTGCACGAGTGGAAAATGATGTTGAAGGATGCAATACAATAAAGAAATAAATACATGTATTTTCACGTTCGTACAATAATGATTACAATGAATGCTCGAAATTAAAGGCAGAATTGAAATGAGGTAAAGACATTAAAGCCGTAAAATAGTTAAAGAAAAAGAAATACATGAAGAAACAAGTTAGTAATAATGAAAAAATAATTGAAGCAATAAATAAAGTAAGCAATAAAGTCACAAAACACGTAGTGGTAAAAGCCTAAAAGAATTTCCCAGCAGAGTCGCCATGCTTTCGACACCACCTTTTTCAAATAGCGAAATCGGGTTTTATGACATTATGGGCAAAACAACTCTATTTCTTATTTGGGAATTGTGTCACGAAATTTGGAAGAGTCGCCACCTAATGATTATAGGGCATTAGGACACTTTAAGAGAGTGTTTTTGAGAAAGAAACCAGAGTTGGGTAAGGGCTTGAAATTATCTCGAGGGGAAGGTGTTAGGCGCCCCTCAAAATCCACAAATGTGGTTCCCAGCCGTGTCAACTGTGACTTTAAAAGGAAGATGAAGCAAGTAGACAAATGAAGTGCACATATTCACATAAGTTAAAACCTTTAAAGGAAGGGACATAAGTTTAAAATATGAGAGATGATTAGTTTGAAAGCATCAGGAAAAACATTTAGATAAAGCACGTAAGAGAAAGAGGGGCTAGGTTTAACTATGATATGGATAATTCGGTGCAATATCTAGCTCATATTCTCAAAGAGGGGTTGCTTCATGATATTAACACATCGTCATCATCTCCATATTCTAACCTGCCACCCCATTAAGGTATTAAAGCGCGTTGGTATCGTTTACCTATTGCATGCTAATACCCGCCCAAACCTATTAGTCCCGTGGTATTGGGACTTCTAGTCCTAAAAGGGGAAAATGGAGTAGGATACATATATGGAGTATTCAAAGGTAAAAATTCTAGAGCGACAATTATCCTAATGCTGTTCAAACCAGTGCAATCATTTCAGCAGAGGAAAGAAAACTATTGGATTCTATGGACAAGGTGGTGTCTCGAGCCTGTGACGAACGAGGTTATGAAAGTAATGACGAATTGAGCACATCGGAGGAAGTAGGATCCTGTAGTAACCTTAATGTCACAGATTACCCTAACTCTAGACAGCTTCTCGTCAATTCTAGGCAGAAACCAATGAGACTGAGCAGTACAACAGATTTGTTATCTCATGATAGACAACTGTTGGATGCAATGCTAAATGCACATCCTTTTGAAATTTTAGGTCGTGATCCTTATAGCGCTAACCGTGGAAATAGAAGCAGGAATGAGGTACATATACAACAACAAATCAAGCCAAGCAATGTTATATCACAAGATGAACCAAACTTGGATGCACAAGGTGTTTTACAAATGCCAAATCAACGAACAGCAGAAGAAGGTGAAGTAATTGAAGTGCTGCCAGAACGCGTTAAAATAGTCCCAATTAATGCTACAGAGGAAAAAAAGTCACATACAAAGGAAAAGAGCAGGGACGACAATGTTAGGCGACCTCCAATGAGAAACGCCAAGCTTAAGCAGGCCGCCTTAAATAAATCAACAAATTCAAAAAAATCTAGAAATCATGAATTTTGAATACTTCTTGAAGAATTGGGACAATGTTGATAGAGAATTACAAATTGAAGAAATTGTAAGGATCGACAAAAAGGGACATCATTTTAACTCTTTCATCATTTTAATCTGCCACTATGTTAGTATCCTCATTTGTAATCTCATCACAGAGTATGATATAAACTCTGTGATGATCATAAAATATTTGCTCCTGTCAAGTTCGTATTTTTTGCATTCCTGTTAATAAGTCAGGTTATCAAGCCTCAATAGGATTTAGTACGGTACGTTTAGCCCGTATGTGTTATTTGGGTAACAATACCGGTGGTAATGCCATTTTATTTTTACTTTTCCTAATTGTTGTATTTTTATTTTATGCTATTAATAAAAAGCTAGCCCTAAGCACTTGCCTAGTGGATTGCCTAAAACAAACAAGTAGCAAATAAGAGGGATGCGAATAAACAACTAAAGGCTCAAGTAAACCCCGTAAAATACAATAATTAGTTTAGCATGACTTCAATTACTAATTTGGTCTTTAAAAGAGGATAAGAGAGCGGGCGGATTAGATTAACACATAAGAGTTGGATAGAATATCTGCTTCGAGCTCGCTGAGCCCATTTTAGAAGTTGACTGACGTCAGAAAATCAGTAATACTTTAGAGAAAAGGTGCCAGTTGTAGACAAGAATTTGTATGAAATATTCAGAGTTACAGAAAAGTTTTAGAAAAGAAAAACACGAGCTTCAGACAGAAGTCTGTTAAAACTTTAAAAATTGCGGACGAATATTTTGAGAAAAAGGGGCTATAAATAAATGAAGTAAAAAGGAGAGTTTTAAAGACCATGGAGAAGTTTTAAAATCTTAAAGCACTGGATCTAAGCAATTACAAATTTAACATAGAAAATAACTGACAGTTACAAAAGAGCAGACCTGGGCTGCACCCATTTTAATATAATCCAGGTTAGGACGACTTTAAAGAAACTGAGACGTTTGAAAGCGTTAGCGGTCTGAACTCATGACTTGTTGTTACCCTTTAGTTGCTGCTTTTATAGCATTAGACGACCTACTGTTTGCCTAGTGTTTACATAATTCCTATAGGCATAATTTCTAGATGAGTTTATTAGATGCAAACCTAATAGCATGGTCTCTATGTAAGGTTGGTGCAGTATGAAAGAATCTATAGACATGACATCTACATGATATGCAACATTGTAAAAATAGGCATAGTAATAGTTCGCATGGATAAAGTAAAGGTCTTAAGCCATGGTTTCTACTTATGCAAAGATGAATAAGCCTATAATCATGGTTTTTACATGACATTGGTGCAATAAGGTAAACTCATATAGGCATGCTATCTATACGGTGATACAGCAGTAGTAAGATTATATTCATGGTGACTATAGAGAAAAGGATGCAATAAAGTAAAGTGACCCTATAGGCATGATCTCTAATGCAGGTGAGAAAGTAAATCCCCCATGTCCTGTTAACTATACCCCAAGTTTTACATTACACATTATTACAAACTAGGGAGAAAAGTAAATACATTAAAAGAAAGAAATAAAAAGAAATTTAAAAGTACAGCAGCAGTTATAACACGCTCGAGGAGTCTCGAAGCAACTTTAATTTCCAACATATGCCTTTTAGATAAATCCAAGCTCCAAAGATCTGAGGCCTTTCTCTACAAAGTTCCAAATGCCTTCAAAAGAGACCCAGACATTGCTTACACCCTAGTTGTAATAGTGCAAGTGTGGAATTACCAGCCTAAAGGAATCCAAGATCAGAAGATACCTAAGGAATCTAAGATCAGAAGATACTCTTAGGGTCCCTAAGCATGGCTGGCCAAAGGGGGGTAGGAACATAAAGTGCTATGAATAAGTGCAAAGTGAAGATTAGAAGGGAAAACCGGTGTATGAAATGGTCATACCCAGCCTATTGATTGAGACTAGCACACCCCAGACTTCTTACAATGGATACAAACAGGAGCAGACTTGCAAACAAGTCAGACAAGGGCCTGGAAGGTGATTAGGACACCAATAGGCCTTTGTCAAGGCTCAAACACATAAGAAAGGGAAAAGGGAATGGGGTTATTTTGAGTATATGCGATTAAGCCTTAGTTATAGATTAGAAGTTGCAATGGGATACCATTCTCATCCAAAACAAAACTCATAAGCAAACAGGGATTAAAAACGGAAGGGGTAACCAGATAAAGACTTAACAGACAAGATTAAATTGAAAGACTAAAAAAAATAAGCATAGTGATGAACAATACACAAGCAGAAGAGGAAATACAACATGCATGAAAGGTACTGAATATAAACAACCAAAGAGAAAGGGAGAAGAATTAGCATGCTGAAATTTAACACAAGCAGGCATACTGAAACAGATAAGGGAATGGGAAGGGGATTAAACATTACTGAAATCTACAGCATAAACAAAGGGAACAAAGGGAGAGGATTTAAACATACTAAAACTTAAATGTAATACTTAAGTAAACAGACAAAGGGATGAAGGAAAGGGAATTAATACTAAATTTAAACATAACAGGCAGGGAGACAGGGAAAGGGAGTAGTTATGCAGAAATTAAACTGTAAGTATAACACGCAAGGACATGGTACAGTAAACAAGTAGTTCAATGATTGGTAATTGAAATTAGGGCCTACCAGTTGCACTTGAATAACAAGGCAAAGAGAGATATTGTATAATCAGCCTTGGATTTCAGTTGGCTGCCCTTTTAACAAAGAGAGCAAGTAGCAAGAAGAGAAGAAAAAAGCAGAGAGCCTTTTAGTGAGAAGAGTAGAGAGAACTGAAGTTGTTCAGTGTGTGCTAAGTGAGAAAAGAGAGACCCTTTTAATAGTTGAAAGAAAAGCATCAGTAAGGTAAAGTAAATATTCAGGAAATCAGTTAGTATCAATTAGGAAAAGGGAATCCTTCAATTAAGGGAGCCAGATGGAAAAGTAAAATAAGTCCAGTTCTAAATTTTGAAAGAAAGTATAGCATTAATCACGGAAATCAGGGTATATACATATAGGAAAAATTAAAAAATCACATGGTTTGACATATAAGGTAAATAATCACCAAAGAAATCAAGGAGTCGAGATTTTACTTGCATGAACTTAGTCAGAAAACAGGGTCTAGAGAATCACAATTGCACCAAAATCAATTAGGGTTTCAGGGAAAAGGGAGAAGCAGCACTATAAAAGATTCAGAAGTTTGAGCATGCAAGAACTAGGCATAGCAGAATAGCAAAACACATACGAGAAGATAATTAGGCAGACTAGGGTTTCACAGAGAAAGATGAAAATACCCTTTAGAAATTAGTGTTCTACTACAAGTCGGAACACAAGAGATTAGCATAGATGAAAACGAACAAGAAAAGAACATAAAGAAAGCACAGAACAAACTGAATGAAAGCCCTAGAAAGGTAAATAGTGAGGAAAAATATTTAGGGCTAAAGTAGAAAACACTCAGAATCGTGAAGAAGGGCACATAGTAGCAAGAAATAAAACAACAAAATCAAGAAATCAAACAGTTCATAGAAACCCTAGGTTTTGAAAAGACGAACAGTCTTTGAAAAAATAGAACTGAGCGGAAATAAGATAAGATACTTAAGAAAATCTTAGAAAACAAACAAAAACTTAGAGAAGATCGTAAAAATAACACAGATAATCATGAAAAAGAACCTCGAATCGATTTGGTTTCTCATAAAAGGCCTCAGAAATGGTGAGAAATGCCTGGACGGCCATCGGAGCTTGGTGAGGACCCAAGGCTTCAAAGGCTCACAGGAGAAGAGCCAGACATGATCGTGAAACCACCATTAAAGGACCTCTGGTCCAGTTAACCTCGAAACAAACCCCGATCTTCGACCACAAAGGTTAGGAACGGTGATAGATGAACGAGCATGTGAGTTTCCGGGCATAGAATGGCCATAGAAGCCTGCGAAGAAGCCTGAAAGCGACTAGGGTTTAGAAAGAGTTCAGAGAGCATTTTGGGAGTGAAAGGCCAAGATTAGAAGTGGGGAACCGGACGGGTAGGTTTGGATTGGGCTTGGGTCGGAGGGTCCGGTGGATTGGGTATTAAATTGGGCTGGAATTGGGTATGAAATAGGGTTTACAATTGAAAGTATAGAGGCTATATTTTAAATAACAAATTTTCCCCAAATATAATTATATAAAAATAGCAATGATTTATACAAAAATTCAATAAAACTACTGAGACACTAAAATGGGTTTTGGAATTGATTAAAAATATCATGAACGATTTTACAATTGAAATACTTATTAAATTTAGAAAATAGGCTAAAAATTGCAATTTAGTGCAATTTTAGTTTTAAAATACTTAATGGCTTTGCAAAATCCTGTAAAAAATACATAAATTATATTTTTATGAAATGAGAAAAGAAAATAATTTTTTTTACTAAAATAGCAAGGTCTGATACAAAATATTAAATTTTATAGTACAATATGAGCTGTAAATTAATTATAAAATGCTTGAAAAATCATAGAAAAATACCAAACCTTGTGTGGATGCTTATATATGCATTCTCAAGCTATTTTGAAAATATTTGGGTTATAAAAATATATAAGAAAAAATTAGGTATCAACAACTGGAACAGTACCCAGGACTGCCAAGTACTGGACCAACCAAGGACTGACTTCCTCACACATCCCAAACTTGGCCAGATATAGAGACTCATCTTCATCCCGGAACCCCAAATACTCATTTAACGATTTTTTATCAAACAACATTGTTGTCTCTAACTTTGGTCACCTTAGTTTCCTTGACAACGTGAGCCACATTAGAGTAAAATTCCCTGACCAAGTGCTCATTAGCATCTATTAAATCATTCCGAAAATACTCACATCCCACTCTGGTATGAAACTGTCTATGTACAT
This sequence comes from Nicotiana benthamiana, assembly GCA_034376525.1. Classification (NCBI taxonomy): domain Eukaryota; kingdom Viridiplantae; phylum Streptophyta; class Magnoliopsida; order Solanales; family Solanaceae; genus Nicotiana; species Nicotiana benthamiana. The sequence continues at coordinate 14,551,416 of CM067329.1, read as the reverse complement.
TAGGGAATAGAGGTAGTTGGTCCCTTATAATGGTACTCCTTTCTGAAATCTGTTTTCTTACTGGACACCACTATCTGAACTTGTGGAAAGCCACTATCCCACCCCTTTTTTAACAATTTTCACTTAAACCTCTTAATTAAATGAAAGGATTTTTTAAAAGCTTGGAAAAGGTTTTCAATTAGAAAAGTGACAAAAATTTGTATTCTAAAGAATAACTTAGAGTCGCCACCTGACATTTGATTTCGATGTGTCAGGTCACCATTTGTTTTTAAAAAAAATAATTTTTCTTTTAAAATACTTCAGACTCCGAAAATTAAGTATGCACCTGAGATTCGGGTAAGGGGGTTTATTTGACTCGGGGAGAAGGTGTTTGGCACTCCCCAAATCCGGTGAAGGTCACGGTTGCGTGCTTGAACTAGTTGGCTTTTAAATATACAAATTGAGGTAAAACACACAGAAATAAAATAAACACACAAGAGGCTCGAGGTCATCCCCATTTAATAAAAGAAAAATGAAAATAAAAAAATAAAAAAATAAAAATTCTACGAGTTCTACAGTCGGCCTCCAAACATAAATACTTCGGGGCATACCCCGAAATAAAATATATTCAAATACCTCGGGACATTCCCCGGAAATTTATCTAAAGGGGCGACCTCTCGCCTCAAAAACAAAACAAAAATCCTAAGGTTTGCCTACCCAAGTGTTGACGGCCTAAAATGCTCCTAGCGATCCAAGTAATTAGGAAGAGAAATAAAATAAGAATAACATAAACTTTCTTGAGCTCAAATTCATACCCATTATTAATCAAGACTCGAATCCAATTTTGAACCAAGCACGAACCAACTTCAAATCCTCCACTAACATTACATTAAGTCAATGATTAAAGTTGGAACCAAATTTGACGTTACTGCTAAATGAACACTAACAAACACGATCAATGACTAGATACAAGAAATTAAAAATTGAAAATTGAAATGTGGTGCAATGACTAACACAAAGAAATGACCACGAACTCCAAATCATCAAAGAATCCTAACATCATACCACTCTATTAATCCACGTTTCTTTCCATTTTGAATATGTTTAAGGCTAAAATCTAAGCATGTGAATATAAATAAACATACTAATTAAACGGTGGTCACTAATATCCAACAAATCAAACAATGCAATTCCGATTAAGAGCATAAATGCTTTCTTAAGATATCACAAGCAAGCGAGAATTCACACAAACTATCATTCAACCATCATATAAGAAAATAATAAAGGGTAGGATAATAACAGACCTCAAAACAAAATAACTTTAAATTTGAAAATGTTTAACACCGGAGAATTTGAGCACCGACAACCTCGACGGAACCGAGAAACGGTATAAAAAACTCAAGCAAACACAAATTTAGACCCAAGTTTTAATCGAAATCCATCCTATGATGTGCGTGCGTGTGTTGCAGCTGTTTATCCTTCTCGTTACATTGGTGAAAGGGAAAGAACAATCGCTGGCCAGAAAAGAACTGAGGATAGAAAGAAGTGGGCGGGCGGTTCGGAGTTGCGAAAGGGTTACGTAGTCGTGGTGTTCGGAGATGGTGTCCGGCGACTTGGTTTTTTTTTTGCAGCTGTGATAGTGGGGTGAGGGAGGTGGTCGACTATGGTTGTTTGGGTGGAGTTCTATCACGATCCAGTTCCCATATCCGGCGGTGATGGTGTCTCTCATGAAGAAAAGGCTAGCCAACTAACCCAAATTGTCTTTCTAACAACTAATAAACATAAATGAATCGAATATAGAACTTAATGGCGTAAAAAAACTGCCATCTACAACCCAACTCAACCCGACCGGGGTGCCATAAGTCACAAGCATCTAAAGAAAATTGAACGCTACTACAGGGCCAATATTATATACAAAATAAGATATAGAAGCAAAAGATGAAGTCTGGTGCCGCGAACGCTGGCGGCAACCTTTCTCGACAACAATAGTATGCCTTTAGTTAGCTAATAAACCGCTACTGGGTTAAGAGTACCTGCAACTGCATGCGAGCTGCAGGGAGTAAAGTGAGCACTTCCAAGTCAGTGATAATAAGAGTAAATAATAACTGAGCGATAAGAAATCATGTAAGAGCACTTTATCATGCTATATAAGACACTACAACCCTCTTAGAAAACAGTAAATCCATAAAAATCCTTCATAAAATATCTGGCTTAGTTTAAAACCTTTTTTGAAAATATCACTTTCTTTTCTTATTAACAGCTAAGCATATGAATGCGATATAAAGTAGTGCAAGTCCGCACACAAATCAACCACTCGGGCACAACACTCTATTAACAAATAAAACCAGGGTATCTGGTACTGAGTGCAAGAAATAGAATGGATGCCAATGATATGAGAGTGCTACATGTTATGCCACATAGTACAAATAGGAATCAATGCGCGAATGCAATGCAATGCACATGACCGCTGCGGTGTACAGCCCGATCCATTTAGGTACCCGTGCTTACTGTGGGGGTTCAGACTCCGGAGGGGCTCCTACAACCCAAGCGCAATATCAATATCACACCGCTGCGGTGTGCAGCCTGATGCATGCACAGTCCATAAATGCACATATGCCACTTGGACAATATCAACATAGCAACTCTCAGTTCAAAACGTCAGTAAAATATCAATTGGGTTTTCAAATCTTAGAAAAACAATAGTTTGCAAAATAGTATTTACAACTTTTGACCGAGATTTAATAATATAATGCAGAGTAATGCAAAAATAGTTATATCAATCCCTGAAGGATTCAAATAATCGGCACGAAACCCAAAATATGGCAATCAGCCCAAATCATGATAGTATCAAGTAGGTTTCAGTCAATCACGCACAAAAACTAACAACCGGGACGGACCAAGTCACAATCCCCAACGGTGCTCTACCCTTCGCTCATACCTGGCATGCAAGTCACCAAATACTGCACTATGATGTGAAAATCTAGGGTTTCAAACCCTCATGATATCATTTATAAGTATTACTCACCTCGAAGGAGTGAAATCTCTAGCCTGCGATACTTTTCCCGTCAAACCGACTCCACGCGCGTCGAATCTAACTAAAATCATAGCGAATGAATCACAATGTGCCAAGGGAATAATACCCAATCGAAAAGACTCGAAAAAGGTCAAAAATTATGAAATTTGCAAAACCAGAGGCCCAGGCCCGCTTCTCGAAATCAAGAAAATTCTATACCAAAATGTTGCTCATCTCGCCACGAGTCTATACATACAAAATTCATCAAAATTGGAGCACAAATGGGCCATCAAATCCCAAATTTAGAATTTCAATCTCAAGCCCTAATTTCTGATAAATCGGCTATGTTTCATGGATTTCTAGGATGATTCTTCAATAAAATCATGTACTTAACTCATAAAACTTACCTCCAATCGATCTTGGTTGAAACTCCCTTCAATCCCCGTCCAAAAGCTCTCAAAATGTCTAAAAATTGTGGAGAAATGGGTTGACACTCGCGGCACCAAATAAATTTAAAAACCCTTATGAGAAATAGGGAATTTCGCATATGCGGCCCACTATTCTGCATGTGCGATACCGTTTTTGCTGTTAGAATTCCCCCTTCTGCGGATTCTTATTAAAAATCCACGACCGCATTTGCGGTCCACGAGATGCTTCTACGACATTCGCTTTTACAAACTTTTTCCGCTCCTGCGGAAAACCAAAATAACCAGGTTCCGCTTCTGCGTCATTATTCCCCCATCTGCGGCTTCGCAAATGCAGTCCACTACCCGCTTCTGCAGAATCAAACAATTCCCAAGCCTTCGCATATGTGGCTCGACCATCGCTTAAGTGTGACCGCACCTGCGGTCCCATAACCGCAGGTGTGAAAATACCAGATGCCAGCAGCTTATTTCCTTGCAAGAAAAATCCAATACTCTCCGTTTAACCACACGAACTCGCCCCAGGCCCCTAGGACCTTAACCAAAAGCGCCAACATGTCTTAAAACATTACCCAAACTTGTCCCAATCAATACAACACATCAAACAACACTAAAATCATCAATTCTCATCGGATTCAAGCCTAAGTTCTTTAAATACTTCTGAAACGCGATTTGATCAAAAAACCCGACGAAACGATGTCCGAATGACCTGAAAATTTGCACGCATATCCAAAATCACCCAACGAAACTACAACAACTCTCGGAATTCCATTCCATCCCTCGGATCAAAATCTCACCTTTCAACCGAAATTCGCCAAAATTAGAACTTCGCCAATTCAAGCCTAATTCTACACCGTACCTCCAAATTCAATTTTGATCGCACTTCTAAGTCATAAATCACACTCCGAAGCTAACTGAATCACCGAAAATCACATCCCACCCTTCTAACTCAATAGTCAATATTCGGTTCACTTTTCCAACTTAAGCCTTCCTTAAAGAGACTAAGTGACATATTGCTTATCAAAACCATTTCAAATCAACTCTCACACTCCTCATAGCGATAATGAAATCTGAAGAAGCAATAAATATGGAAAACAGAGCAACAACACATGAGACGACGGGTCGAGTCATCACTTCCTCCCCAACTTACACAATTGCTCATCCTTGAGACCCAGAGTTGGCCTAGAAGCCAACCAATATCTGAATGCCCTTACCAAATATATTCCTGGGGCGATCCCACGTCACCCTGACTCGCATAGACACCGATAATACAACACAGCTGAAATTTCACATTCCATCCATACCATGACTCGTAGAGACACATTGTACTACCGAATTATACCCAGAATAAACCCAAACCAGCTGTAATAACCCACACCTGTAACCTCAGGTGAGATCATACAATTTACCATACAATCCAACACTTAAAATGATAGTCTGTATTTACAACAGTTGCCCACAATACCCAAGTACCGATAGAAAACCTCTTATTTAGCTAAAGTCTTATTCCAACACTTCCATATACTGCCAAAGAGAAATGAAACACGCGATAAACCGTATCCATTCCTCATATCATCCATACATGAAGCCACTTGCTTATTGACTAGTACCACAACAGATTTTTGGGCCAAACCTCGATATTATCCTTCTAACCAGCTGAAATTAAATTTGTTCGTATTCACTAACAACTCAAATGATCACATCGAATCCAATACACCACTCTGGTGATATGACACCTCAACACAGGCCTAAGTCACAACTTGCATTATACACGCACCAATAAGGAACGGTCCTAACACACTCAAATCATGGCAAATGATTCAAACGGAAGAGTTGTACCTCAAGCTCATCAATACCATCACAACACACAGATGGGACCCTATCTCACATAATAGAAATAGAGTACTTGAATCCTCCTCGAAAGGTCATAACTTCACGTGGCCTCGCCACAACGCAATATCCTATCCAAACATTGTTACACATGAAGCACCTCAAGTCACTATGCTCAAAATAGACAGCAATGCGCAGACTTATGCCTAAAACCAAGCAATCCATCACACACACAGTGAAGCAAGTAATATACACCATTCAATCCTGAAAGGACACAACCGATGCACTATTCGTCGAGTAACTCCCAATAAAGACTTTCCCCATAAACTAGGAAGCAAGGCATACAAAGTAACATATAGAAAACTATCCTCAACATCACACTGATGCGATGTGCAACCCGATCTAGATAACATACCCGTGGCGGCTTGCCACCCGACACACACAAATATCTCACATAGGGAGAAGCACATCGAGCCAAATTTTCTCGTAATAACATAATACCGAGCGCATATTGATACCTATAGTGTTGTAAGATACAAAACTCAACTTCCACCATGAATCTCGATAGCACCGCACTGTACGTGCCCAAAGTCCGAAAATCACAACGCCTCAAAGCATAGAAAAACAACTCATAGATCTCCCCAGATCACTAGCAGGTTCAAATGATCGAATCAACCTATCCATCATCAATACAATTCGGACTAACCAAGCCAACTCAAACTAAACATGTATCCAATCTGATTACCAACAAACTCGTTACCAAGAAGCCTAAAGCTGCTCATTCCACTACTATAACTCCTGTCGGGGTCGTACGATACGCTGCCCGGCAAAAAATAATTACTAAAATCCACAGTCTCGCCCGGTGACATTCCTGGCAACAAGGAACGCATCCAAAAAGTCCCTTAATACCGGAACCGAATCAATGGTAGAAACCTCTACACTGACATCCGCCTCAAATGCCCTATTAAGGAAAGCAATCCTTCAAAGTCGTCCGCTAATCTTTGGAAAACAACCATTCAGCTAGAACATAGTCTAATGCACCTCACCACGCAACCTGCGGCATTTTCTGACATAACCCATAGCACAATCATCTAGAATAAACCAAGACTGAGACAATCAGTCAACACCCCTATATCATATCAAGAATCTAATACCAAGGAAAGAAATATCCGCTCGGGCTTCCAATCCCCAATAGCCACTAGCGGTACCAATATGCAGTATCCACAACCACTACATAGTCTGTACCTGAGAACTCCCAGTCTCTAACTCTATTTAGCACACGAATCACTATACATGATCTCAAATTCCACAATATGAATACATTTTACCCCTCAAGTACCCAATCACTCTACGAAAGATATTCTAAAATTTTCCTGTGCCATCAAACAAGCTCAGATATCAGTAGTCGATTTAGCATGAAAGTGTCGCAATACTATCGAAGTATCATCAATTTACATCACTAGAATTGTAATGCCTTTTTCCTTAATCATCTGAAGGTCAATTCTTAAATTACCTGCAACTGTATGTGCTGCTTAAGAAGTTAATGACTTTCAATTTTGAACTGAACCGAAACCTTACACACGCAAATCTCAATTCTCCACAATGTATCGCATATATCAAACCGCACTAGGATAAACATGAGAAATGCATCTCTTTTTTACCAGCCGCAGACATCTGCGCACTCAACTAGTCAAGAACTTTCATTAATCCCATTTAGAAGAAAATAATTACACACTCCATGCTCTGCACGCCCATAGAAAATATACATCTCTAATCACGATGAAACCCAACAATAAGTCTATCCCATTTCATTTGCATAGGCTAAACTGTCAGGACTGAATCCTTCTAACTAGACCGAGCTAATCAAGCTGTCATAACTCAAGAGTTTGGCTTCAAAAATACCTGTATAAACTCATTGCCTCAAACACATACAAAGAATTAAGCACATTCTTATGGTCTACCCTCAAGCTATTCATTCTATCTAGGTTTCCTGCTAATTCATTTTAAAAAAGATATTCCCTCTTACTGGAGCACCACAGTTCCTCAATTCATGCTCACAACACAAGATCTAAGCAGAAGACCACATTATCTAAGACCCATAAGCTATTAAATACTCTCTCAAATATTCCTAGGAATACCACATTCCCAAAATAATCGACTAGGAAGAATTTCCTGTGAATCCAACTCCATTACATTAATTTTTTTCCTAATACTGATGCATAGAATGCCATAACTAAAATAAAAATACCACAAGCCTTGAATTTTTTTCAATGAAAACACATTCTAAAACCGCATACACAACCTTAAGACACCTAATCGTTACATATAAAATCTGGAACACATTAGATTCTCGAAAGTCAGTCACTCTTATTCAACAGCAGATTACCTGACTCAATGAACAGAACCGCTCATGACTTATTGGCACTCTGACACCACAGGATATGATCTCACTCCAATACAAACATACGTCTCCCTTCTCTATACACTAAGCATTCTTTATCATCAAAAGCTCAAGACATCCTATTATTTTCACACATCTACGAAGCACCATATATCCTTTGTCCAACTTGTGCCATCCTCGTCTCAATTCCCGCGACCAAAACTGATCTGCCATCATACATTGAAACAGAATCACATAACACATATTAGTGCAATCAGCTACTCAACGACAACCTCCCCTACTTGGCTCGAAGCCATATATAAGGACACACTCAACAACTTATAATACCACTACTAGAAATATAATATTTTCCAACAGAAATTTCCCATGAAAAAGTTTTCAGTGGCAATTCCCACCGAAATGCAGTGGAAAAATTAAAATTCCTTTTTCTAGAAAAAATAATAACATTTGCCATTGAATTCTTTGAAAAAATTTATTAAAAAAATAATTATATAAAACTGGAAAAAAATTCCCAGTGAAGACAGTGGGAACATAAATAATAAATATTTTTTTACATATTCCCATGGACCAAATGTGAACGGATATTTTATTTTTTTTAATAATTATAAAAAAGATTTCCCAATGAATGGGAAGGATTTATAACTATTTCCCATACACTAAGTTTTCCATCATTCTATTCTAGACGCCTCTGTATCGTCTTCCACTCCACGAAGCCTCCCCGATCACTCAGTCTCTCAGGTAAACTTGTTTAACGGGCCGACCGATCTGGTCCGGGCTAATTTTTTTATACCCGTCTGGGTTCTGGGCCGAGCCAGTCCGGATTGCACAGTAACGGGTTTGTAGCGGGCTGGGTTAGTTCAGGTGAAAATTGAACCATATGGGTTACGGGTTGAGGGGGTCGGGCTGGGCCAGATTTAGTATTTTTTTCACTTTATTTTTGGAATTATGAATAGTATAACTATTAAGTTATATTAATACTTTGTCATTATTGAATGAAAACAAGTAAGATGGGGAAAAATTGCACTTATTGCAAGTGCTACTTTATTCTTAATTTCAAATTGAAAAAGTAGAAATGAAATGTTTACATTTTTTATAACAAGTAAACTAGTAAAGTAGTAATTTCAAATATTTTAAATCGCCCTAGCAAGTTTATCATAATCAATATGAACCAATTGACCTTCTTCTGGCGTGTTAAATTTGGATAGGTTTTCATGGGTTAATATATCTCTAAGTTCCTCGTCTTCTAGGCTATCAACATCTTCCTTTCCTTGATTTCTTTGTTCCGATCTAATCCAATCTCTGAAACATACTAAAACTTTCAAAGCATTGCTTCCCAATGAAGAGTGAGTGTCTCCAAGTTGTTGTCTTGCTTGGCTAAATGCACTCCCCGATGCAACAGTAGAAATTGGCACATTCAGCAGGTCCCGAGCCATAGCGAAAAGAACAGAAAATTGCTTTTCATTTTCATGCCACCATCCCAACGGTTAAAATTCCTTTGTGCGAGGCTCCTTTTGCTTCTGTAAGTAGAATTGAAAATCATCAATATTCCTGCTACTGGTTTGAGTGTCAGTAAATGTAGAAAAAATATTAAAACTATCAAGACCTTCTTCATCATCCACAGTAGCAGAACTGCTACATTGCATAGCGGGATTAACATTGCCAGAAGCACGAGCAGCATTATCACATTCATTTGCATAATAATTATATAGTTGTTGTAAATATTCATTTAGCTTGTTCATAGAATCATATAAATTTAGGGTTTCAATTTCTCCAATATCCATATAGTATATAAAGCATTCATTAATTGGTGACAATCAGACATTTTAATAGAAGGATTTAAACTGCACCAATTAAGTAAATCGGAGGAATTGCAAAGAAATATTATTTGAATTTTGCTTGCATTTTTTCAACAACATCCTTATATTTTTCTTTCTTCTTAAATTCAGATAGTAGAAAAGAAATTTCAGCTATATGTACTAAAGCCATAGTAACAATCGGGTAATATGCGCCAGAAAACACACATTAGCAGTATAAATTTTATGTAAAATTTTAACAACATCATTAATGACCTCCCAAGTATCACTTGTTAACATACGCCTAGGATCAGTATAATGTGCATTAGCAAATTAAGTTATTGGAAATCTATATTTATAGCAATATTTTAAAAATATATATGTATAATTCCATCAAATAACAATTTCGGCTTGCATGAACCTAGGTGTAGGGTTATACTGGATACACTTAATCTTAAATTCTTTTATCCTAGATTTTCTATTATTTCCTTGAATAACACCAACTGCTCTTCTAACATGAGTAATCTCAACTGAAAATAAATCAAGACCACTTTTAACAATTAAATTATAAACATGACATGCATAGCTAACATGTAAAATATCATCAAGAGGTGGTTGCAAATGCAATTTTAAAATTCGGCATTACTGTTTGAAGAATCATCAAAAGACATACGCAAAACTTTTTGGTTTAGATTATAAAATTTTAACAACTTCAACAATAGTACTACTTATAAACGTAGAAGTATGACTCTGATCTTCATCATATTTAAAAGCGATAATACGTTTTTGTATACAAGTATTATCATCTATCCAATGGCATGTAATTGTCAAATAATCATTTCCATTAACAGCATGGCCAATATCAGAAGTTAGACATACTCTAGAAAGAAGGTGGCTAAACAAATAACGTATGTATGTTAGATATTGTCCATGAAGTCTAAAGATATCTGCTCTACAAGTACTTCTAGGGATACCTTTAAATAAAGGATTGTAAATCCTTTGAATATACATAATAAGATACGATAAAGAAGCAAAAGAAAAAGGTAGACAACCCAAAGCAATCATTTTTGCTAATTCCTCATGATCCCTCATTTTATCATATTTTACTAGACCTCCAGTAGTAGGGTTAATAGTTGTTTGACTTCCATCCCCATTATTGCAACATTCTATGGGATGGTCAGATCTCATATGTCTATTAAGTGTCCCACTCCCCCCTAAATTTCCTTCGGTCAAATGATTAAAAGTTTCGTTACAAAGTTTGCACTTAACTCTACTAATACCTTCTATTATTTCAAAAAATCTCAATAGCGGACTTCTTCTTTTACGATTAGAAGTCGGAGCCACTGGTGGTCTACCCTTTGTAGCACTAGCAACTCCAACTCCAACACTACCAACATTTTCACTAGTAGGTGTAGGTGGTATCTCATCTTCTACCCCTACTAGTAACTTTTCTACACGCTCTTTTAGCAGCACTAAACATATTGTAAAAATACAAGTATAAGCTAAAATTAAATATGCAATTAAAATATTAAATAAGAGAAAGAGTTGGAGGGAGTGCACCGAATTCGACAATAAATTGAGCACTTGATTACGCAATTCCGGTGTTACCACGAACAAACGTCAACCAAGTATATTAACTTTGAACTTCAAACTTCGAATTTCAATTTCCAAATGACAATATTCGGTAAATTAAACTCAAGAAAAGAGAGCCAAATAAAAATTATAAAATTAGAATATGAAATCTTGCAAATTGAAGGGAAGAGAGAATTTGAGAATTGAGATTGAGATAAGAATTTTGAGCGAAGAAATGAAGAATATGGGATTGTATTTATAGATCTTAAGAATGGTTAATATTGTAAATTAATAAATACAAGAAAATAAACAAAAAATGGCCAATTTTGCAAAGAACCGTTGGCCAACGGATGTGAAGCAATTTTGACCGTTGCCAACAGTTTTGTGGGCCCCACAAAGTCAGAAATAAAAAATTACCGTTGTACCGGGCCGGTTTAACAGGTACGGTCGACTGTTCATCCAGATCGGACCGGTCCGGTTACAACTTAAAAAAAACAAAACGGACCAACCCCTCCCCACACGAACCCAACCCACCCGGCCCCTTAGTAACCGGGCCGGTCCGGTTCCGCTTTATACCGGTCCGACCCGACCCGTTAGACCGGTTTACTCTCAGGTAATGCGACCCCTCTTTCCTCCTCCTCTCTTTCTCACACACACTCACTCACACTCTCCTTTTTCATTTTTGATTTCCCCAAAGTACTTTGAAACTTAGAAATTTAGGTATTTTATACTATTTCAAACCCTAGGTTAAAAAGAATTAAACTCATAAGCTTCCTCTCAACCTACATGGTATGAAATAGATATGAATTTCTCCTTACTCTTAATACGAAGAGTTGAGTTGCTAAATTGAGAGTTTTTTCCAAAATATTAATGATATCTGGAAATTTACCAGTGGACTCTAATCCTTCTCGTGATTTGCTCTCTAGGGATGGCTGTTTCATCAGGGTAATTTTTGATAGTGTTTCCTTTATAAATTTGATAGATATGCCATGTCCCAATGTGTTATATATCAAGCATTTCATGATTAATCCCACAATTAGAATTGCCTTTTTGAAATAGGAGTTAGAGGCTTACCTAAAGTTTGATTAAATGATATTAGCCTGACTTGTGATCTCATATTTCAAGTGTCTTATAAGCCTCTGATCTGATCTGATATTCATGTTTATAGTTTTTGGTCCATTTCATTGTTCATAGAAACATTTATCATAACCATTGCTCAGGGAAAAATAAAAGATGCTTGCTGTAAATTTCTACCGGATATTTTGTCACACATTTGTGACTGTTTCTCTACTTCAGTGCATTTACTCCTTTTTTCAACTCTTGGTTTTTGTAAAACTTATGTTTTACATATACAATTACATTGTGGACGGGAAGTTGTATCATCTACTTGTGATGTATGAGGTTGAGCATGATTTCAAGAAAGGTTATTAAACTTGTCAAATGCTTTGTACAAAATTGATCAAGAGGATATTAAGACACTGGAAATGGTAGATATCCAGATGCTTGATTGTATTTTATCTTTGAAGAGAAGCTTGATGATGTCATTGTTCGTCTTCAAGCTAATAAAGTACTCGTCTTGAGCCTCAAAACCTTCTCTTATGATGTTGATAAACTTGTCTGCATAAGGGTAATTTGTTAGTCTTAGGAGCACAATATAGGCAAGAACCATCAAGTTTTGAAGCAACAATGAAAGAAACCGAATATATAGGTAGTTTACATTCTTTTGAAGTTGTTAAAGCTCCAAAGTACTTCATATCTATTTCATACAATGGGTGATTGTTGACGTGATTGTTGCGTTACTAATAAGTATTTTCCTTACAGATTTTGTTGCACTAATTAATCACCTTTGATTTTTGGCTAATTGATTTGCAAACTCAATTCTTGATAATCTTACCTTTTTCCAACTTAGAGGGTTAATAGTTCTCTGACTATAAATACTACTGCTTTTAAGGATATAATGAGTTTTTTTAGGAATAATTTGGACGATTATTATTCACGACTATTATAACATTTTACTAAGATTCATTACAGTTGCTGCTCTTCAATTCTCGCTTTGCCGGCTGTAAGTTGAGGCAAAGTTTATTTCTTTTGATCCCTCTCGATATTTTGATTCTTTCATGTTCCTACTGTTCAAATTTCATCGATACGATCTTTGTTTTGTTTTGAGGATAATTAGGTTCTGAAAATAGTTTAAATGGTCCTTATTCGCCGCTGATATCCTTTAGCACCGCCAGAAACAACCTCTCTACCTTTTAAGGTAGGGGTAAGGTCATGCGTATACACTATCCTTCCCAGATTCGACTTGTGGATTCCACTAGGTTTGTTGTTGTTGTTTAAGTGCTACTTCATACATTTAACTGCTGTGTCTAAGAATTGGTTTTGATGTTTAAGTAATGATAAGCGAGAAATTGTTTTGCATGTTCTTTGCAGCCATAAATTTGTGGTCTAATTTTTGGTTCCTTAGGTTTATGTTCCCTAATTTTCTTCAAGTATTTCCAGGAAGGAACACGAGCAGATCATATGAAGAGCAGTATAGGCAAGCAGAAACTGATGATGATGTTCACACCGATAACTTATTTTTTGATGCTAAAGATTTTCTTTCCTCTAGTTCGTTGAGAAGCAGCGAGCCTTATGATGAAAGCTCATCTTCTGATTCTGAGAATGAGGAGGTTCATCCATCTGAAGATGGTCTTAGTTCCTTTATGAGATATATCGAATGTGACTACCCGTATATAAGAGAGAAATTGCCTGATCCAGTTGAAGAGGAAAAGGGAGTAAGCCTATGGTCAATGATCAAATATAACATTGGAAAGGATCTTACTAGAGTTTGTCTACCTATTTTCAACATAGGCCTTTAGAGATGTGACAGAGTCGATTTTTTTTTGTAGGGTAATAGCCTTATGAGGTCGCTGAATGTAGCAGCATTTGCTGTATCTTGATATGCTTGTACTGATGGTAGAAAATTCAAGCCATTCAATCCATTGTTGGGCTTGACGTATGAAGCCAATTATCCGGATAAGGGACTGCAATTCATCTCAGAGAAGGTAATCTTAGTATTTAGTAGCTATAGGACATAGTTCCTTTTCCTCGTTCGAGATATTTATATGTTGTGCTTCTTGTCTCATATAGGTAAGTCATCACCCCTTGACTCTTGCTTGCTACTGTGAAGGTCGCAGTTAGAAAATATGGGGAGATACTACTTTAAAAAATAAATTTTGGGGTCCATCAATTCAACTTGATCCAGTTAGTGTCCTTAACTTAGAGTTTGACGATCTAGAAGTATGCCGGTGGAGCAAGGTATGTGTATTGTCATGACAAGAACTATAGCTCGTCGTGTCATGTTTGCTGAACTGTTGAATTTATATTATAAGGTAACAACTTCAATCTACAACCTCATTTAAGGGAAACTCTATTGCGAACACTATGGTATGATGTATATCGAAGGAAATGGCGACTACTCTTGCAAACTTAAATTTAAGAAGCAGTCCATTATGAATAGAAAACCACACCAGGTACAGTATCTCCACATTATCAGTGTTAACAATATATTACTTCTTTTTTTTATCAGTTATAGTCACTTAAAACAAATCCTGTCTTAGGCACTACCCTTTGATAAAACCAATTCCTCCTTTAGTTTTCATCGACAGTTCTATTCGTGGAGTGGATTATGTTAAAGAGGATAGTTAAGGCATTGTTTTCATCAACAGTATCTCGCTTATCATTACTTAAACATCAAAACCAATTCTTAGACATACCAGTTAAATGTATGAAATAGCACTTAAACAACAACAAACCTAGTGGAATCCACAAGTCGAATTTGGGAAGGATAGTGTATACGCGTGACCTTACCCCTATGAAGGTGATAATGATCCTTTTGCTTCCTATATATCCAGAATGGAAATGATGAAGTGAAGGTAGTGGCAACTTGATGTAAGTCCTATCATAATCTACCTTCGCGTGGCATGTTGAGGGTCAAATATGGTTGGTTCCTGATTCCCTTGTGCTGAGAGAAGAGAAGGCACAACAAATGTAAATTCAAGAAAAGAAAATCCTCCTGGACATGTACAATAATGTACGTGTAGTTGGTTCACATATATACATCAATTCAATACTTTAGGCTCCAAGAAGAACACAAAGACATATAATGATTGGAGATGGAATTCCCACGGACACATCCACAATAGTACTGCTTATCAAGAATGTGTGCATTAGGGAAAGCTTGAGGCCTCCAGAGATGAAACAAGCTTGAACCTGATCAAGAGAGGTTTTGCTTTTGCTTTTGCTGGGTGAAGTAGAAAATCGTATCATTATTGCCTTCAATTGTTTCGATATGTTTGTATGAAGCCACAACTTTTTTCAATCAAGACTAGCTTGTATATATAATGAACAAAGCAGATGAGTTTTGTCTTTAACAGGGGACCTTTGACATTAATTCTCAGCAGAATATTATTCTCAATGTATATATGTGTTTGCTGACCCCATTGTCAGAGTACCGATGCATTGTCTACACATTATCTTTTCGTGTGTTTCACTTTAGAGTTTGAGAAATAAAGATACTTGCATAAATTTTCTTTAAAATTTTACTTTTATAATAATTGTAATATTTTTACAGGATAATTTTAAACGAATCTTCGATGAGTTCATTCAAAGCCAGCCGATTGATGATCAATGTAGGCCAATCCAACCAACCCAAGAGGAGATCATGGACATATGAATTAAGGCAGTTGGTGGCATTCATAAGGGGAGAGTTTACGGCCTTGGATCAAATTTTTGTTTCGCCGTTGCACTTCTGGATTGTCTAGTTATTATTCTTCTTAGTGCTCGGTTTATCTGGATGAGTTTGAGCAATTGAATAGGAAGGTGGCAGAAATGACGGAGTTGTATCTTCAAGAAATGGCTGTAAGGGAAGAAGAGGCAAAGCGAAGGGAGGAAGAAGATAGGCTAAGAGAGGAAGAAATAAGGCGAAAGAATGATGCATTAAGACTTTTCACTAATGATGTTAAAAGTCTCAAGTCTCAGATAAACTCCCTCATAGAATCTGGTGCATTTCTTGTGCCCCGTTCTTCAGCATCTGATGATAACTAAGGAGTAGTTTTTTTATTAGCTTTCTTGGATGGTATTTGGTTGTTGAATATTGAATGTTGGATTTTTGAGATTTTGTTTTATTTTTAGATTAGTTGGATTAATTATGAAATGAATTGATTAGTTGTTGTTTATGAAATGAATTAGATTGCATGTTCAATTTGGTATTTGAATGTTTAATTGTTTTAGTCTTGTATTGTTGGTTGTACTTTCTGTTTGGCAGGTGGTGTAGTTCTAATAACAAATTTAGCCATGAAAATATTTTCCAGATTCCCACGCATTTCCCAGCGACTACATGCATTTTTTTCAATATTTCCCAGTAATTTTCGTGGGAATATTCATATGTTTATTTCCAAATAACGCATATTTTCCACTGCTTCCATAGGTAATAAAAAAAATATTTAAATTATTTTTAATACTTCCCACGGATTCGGTGGGAAATTTAAGAAAATTAAATTAATTTTTTATTACTTTTCCCACGACAATCGTGGGAAATTATACGAGATGAACCCACCAAATCCTCAGTGGGAAAACTCCCTGGGAATTACCCACGAATGTCGTGGGTAACTATTTTCCCACCGGCAAATTTCCCACAGCGCGTCTCCCCAAATTCGTGGGAATATTGAAATTTCCCACGGATTTCCAACCGATTCTTCCATGGGAAATCACTGTATTTCTAGTACCTTTACTCTAATGATACCACCAGGCCATAATGAGGTTAAACTCAAATCATTTACTAGTTTATGAAAACACGGATCCGTTAGTATGGAACGCTCTCGGCGCACGTTAGTAGCTCAATAGAACAGTTCCAAATCCGGCGCACAATAGCACGGCGTAATTGTCGCCGGAAATGGCCAGAAAGAGAAGAAATGGTGCTCCGACGACTTCTGCTGTTCCTCCCAAGCTTGTTACACCTGCGCATGTCGTTACTACTACACTTGAACCCTTAACATTTGGTAACTTTGTTCCTCAAAAGTACCAATTGAAGGAAAAATCACATGCAGATGCAGTTAAGGATAGATCGAAAGGAAATGAAGTGGCGATTGAAACAACTGCAAGGAGATTACAATTTTCAGCAGTAATGGAACCAGAATTACCATTACCAGTCCCTGTTGAAGCTATTGAACCAGTAAAATCAAAACCAACAATTGCAGAGGTGGTTAGAGGCAACATAGACATGCAAATGGGTAAGACTCTCTCCTTTGTTCCTCCTACAATGCGAGATGGGAAAAAAGTTGTGAAGATCTGTGAAGAAGATTTGGAACCACAGTTAGAATATTGGCAAAATGCTTTGATTGGGTTTGTAATTGGAGATCGACCTAATGAACAAAACATGGAAAATTTTGTTATGCATGTTTGGAATTTTGTTTCCAAACCTCAAGTACTTGTTCATGCTGAAGGATATTGTATATTCAGATTTAATAGTGTTGAAGATAGAGATGCAGTCATGCAATCTGGTCCCTATACTTTTAGAAGTAGGCCTATGGTGTTAAGGCCATGGGAAGTGGATTTCAGTTTTCAGGCTAGTATTCTAAGCACAATTCCTATATGGATTCGATTCACAGGGCTGCCTGTGGGATATTGGTCAGTAGAGGTATTGAGTAAGTTGGCAAGTGCGATTGGGAAGCCATTGTATACTGATAAGTATACTGCTCATTATGATAAAATCTCATTTGCTAGAATACTTGTTGAAGTTGATGCTGCTTATGATCTCCCGGATGAATTGGAAATTGAAACTCCTTATGGTCCTAAGGTTCAAACAGTTGAGTATGATTGGAAACCTACTTTTTGTAACCATTGCCTCAAGTTTGGTCATGAGGAAATTGAGTGTTGGTACTCTTCTGATAACTCAAACAAGCAAAAGGAGGAACATGAGGACATAAGGAACTTGAATGTTAGAGATAAAAAGCAAGGAAAACAGAAGAAGAAGGAATGGATTGTAAAGAAGAATGTACCAAATGAAGAAGTTCAGCAACCATCAGCTCAGGAAGTGCAGATTGATCAGGAGTTAAATGTGCCAAATGAGAGGCAAGGTACTATGCAGAAGGAACAAGGTACTATGCAGCAGGGGCAAGACAATGTTCAGCAACATGAACAACAGATAGCAGAAGAGCAATTGAGTGAAGCCATCACTAACAATGGTGAGCAGGTGGATGACAAAGGGGATAGAGGGAAAGCAGTCATGGAAGTGAAGAGTGGAGGGCAACAATTTGATCCGGGACCCTCTTACAGCTTAACAGATGATGGTCCATGATTGTAGTCACTTGGAACATTAGGGGACTTAATCAGTCCCCAAAACAGAAGGAGTTGAAACAATTCCTTACTGATAAAAAGTAGATGTAATTGGTATACTTGAAACTAGAGTTAAGGAGCATAAATCTAAGAAAATCTTTGACAGAATTGCAAAAGGTTGGTTGTGGCAGTGCAATTATGCAAGGGCTGTTAATGGGAGAATATGGCTCTTATGGAAGGCTCATATACAGATTCATATAGCAACATTATCTGACCAGTTTATTCATTGTCTAATTGAGGATACAAGTAGTCTAGTCAGATTTCAGTTCACTGTTATCTATGCACACAATACTGCAGTACTTAGAGAACAATTGTGGAGAGACCTTAAATCAATTCCTATAAATCAGCAAGATGCATGGCTTATAAGTGGTGATTTCAACTGTGTTCTGAGCTCTGAAGACAGGATTGGATCTCCAGTTACTGAGGCTGAAGTAAGGGATTTCAAAGACACAATTGATGATTTGCAGCTGACTGCTGTAAGAGCAACATGGTGGCACTATACTTGGACTAATAAACAAGACTCTGATTCTAGAGTTTATAGCAAAATAGACTGGGCTTTTGGTAACTATCAATGGTTACAGCAGTTTGGACATTTTGGAAGCAGAATACATGAATCCTTTGATATCAGATCATTCTCCTATTTTAGTTAAGTTTGGTGTGTATAAGCCATTACATCCTAAACCTTTCAGGCTTTACAACAATGTAATGGAGCATGAGCAGTTTCATGATATTGTTGAGAAAGTATGGGATAAGGTTTATGATGATTCACACATGCAGCAGATCTGGAGTAAGCTAAAGGCAGTAAAGCAGAATTTAAAAGGGCTAAATGAACACTTAGCCAAATACAAGCAGCAGATTATTCTGACAAGGGAAAGACTTGACATTCAACAAGTTCAAATGCAGAATAACTGTCTTTCACAGGAGCTGATAGATGAAGAAAGATGCTTACTTGAAGAACTTTAAAAATGGAACAATGTGGAGGAGCAAGTAATGAGGCAGAAATCCAAAGCTACATGGATTGAATGTGGAGATGCAAATACCAGGTATTTTCATGCACAATGGAGGATAAGAACATGCCAGAATAATATTACTTCCATCTATACTGACACAGGTATCAAGTTAACTGAGCCTATTGCAGTGGAGCAGGAGTTCTTAAAGGTCTTCCAATCACTAACGGGGGAATCTGCTTCTGAACTTCCTTGTGTGGACACTAGTATAATAAAGGAAGGAAGATGTCTCACAATTGAACAGCAACAAGAACTTATTAAGCCAGTCACCTTGGAGGAAATAAATGCAGCTGTAACTGAAATGCCTAAGGATAAGGCACCTGGAGTTGATGGTTTTCCCATTGAGTTCTTTACTAAGAGCTGGAATATAATAAAGTATGATGTGTTATCTGCTACTAAGGAATTTTTTGAGACATGCAGTATGCCACACATGATTAATACTACTGCAATAGCACTGGTGCCAAAGGTTAAAACTCCTATTACTGTGAAAGATTATAGGCCAATTGCATGTTGTACCACACTGTATAAAATCATTTCCAAAGTTATTACAAGAAGGATGAAGGGAGTAATTGGAGAGTTGATTGGTCCTGCTCAATCTACTTTCATTGAAGGAAGAAGCATCATGGATAATATTCTGTTAAGCCATGAAATCTTCAAAGGATACACTAGGAAAGGGGTTTCACCTAGATGTGTTCTAAAAGTGGATCTCAGGAAGGCATATGATACTTTAGAGTGGAGCTTCTTGAAGCAAGTTCTTATTGCATTGGGATTTCCTGCCAAGTTCACTGGATGGATAATGGCTTGTATTTCTTCTGCTTCATATTCTCTAGTTATGAATGGAGGTCTTACTAAACCATTCAATGCTAAGAGAGGTATAAGGCAAGGGGATCCTGTGTCCCCTTATCTATTTCTCTTGGCCATGGAGTACTTAAACAGATTGCTTTAGCAACTTCATAAGGATGGAAACTTCAATTTCCATCCTAGATGTAGGAAACTTAATATTTCACATGTATGCTTTGCTGATGACCTATTAATGTTCTGTAGGGCTGACATGGTTTCTATTCAGGTACTACATAGCACTTTTCTTATATTTTCAGCTGCTTCTGGGCTACAGGCAAATGTAAGCAAGAGTGCAATCTATTTAGCTGGTGTTTCACTGGATACTAGAGAGGAAATTATTCATGCTTTAGGCTTTATTGAAGGTCACCTTCCCTTCAGATACCTTAGAGTTCCTCTGGACTCTAAGAAATTAGCTGTACATCATTACTTGCCACTCATTGAAAAGATCACTGCCAGAATTACTTGCTGGTCAGCAAAATTACTCTCATATGCTGGAAGAGCTCAGCTGATCAAGGCAGTGATCTTTGGAATTCAGACTTATTGGGCACAGGTGTTTATAATTCCTAAGAAGGTATTAAAGGCTATAGAGGCAGTGTGCAGATCATATTTACGGACAGGGAAAGCATCATTATCCAGAAGAGCTCTTGTGGCTTGGGAAAAGGTTTGTAAACCTATCTCTGCTGGGGGTTTAAATATAATGAGGATGGATGTATGGAATAAAGCAGCTATAGCAAAACTACTCTGGGATTTGGCAAGGAAAAAGGATTGTCTATGGGTTAGGTGGGTACATTCTTATTATATCAAGAATAGAGCCTTAGAAGCAGTTACTGTTCCATCCAATTCCTCTTGGGTGGTGAAGAAGATATTGGATAGTAAAACAATGGTGATGGGGAATACTCAGCTGCAAGGTAATCTGATGAGCAGACTGCAGAATGTATGCAAACTTGGAAAGTTTCAAATTCATAAGTTGTACATTGCACTGTTGCCTAGTTTCCCTAAGATAGCATGGAAGAATATAATGCTTTTCTCTACTGCTCTTCCTAGACATAAGTTCACAACTTGGTTGGCAGCTCACCAGAAACTTCCCACAATTGAGAGACTTCAGAATATGGGCATCCAGATTCCAACTGTCAGTGTATTCTGCCAACTTTATGATGAAGAATTCAATCATTTGTATTTTGAATGTGCTATTACTAGTAGAGTATGGAGGAGAATCTGTGTGTGGTTGGGTTATTCAAGAGCCATTGGATGCTGGGAGGATGAATTGAAGTGGATTTGTAGCAAAGTCAAAAGCAAAAACTGGAAGCAAGCTATCACTGCCACAGCATTTGTAACTACTGTTGCATTGCTGTGGAGAAGTCAAAATCTGATCAGATTTGAAAGCAAGAGGTTTGATGAAGATCAGTGTTGCAAAGAGGTAGCAAATTTAATACATGCAAGAAATAGGAATTGTAAAAGGTGGAAGGAGGGGCTACAAATGCTCAACTTTTATCCTTAGTTTTTTTTTTATCATGAACTACTAGTAGCATTGTATATGGATATAAGTAGTTAGAGTTGAGAATAGTTAGAATGGTAGTGTAAATGAGTAGTAGGAGTCCATACTACTACCATAGGAATACATTGTATATTTTTTCGAAATCAATATAATTTGACAGCTAAGCTAAAAAAAAACGCGGATCATCTTAGTACCATAATCCTCTACAAATCTCGCTCGTCCCCACATCAATTGAGTCCACACTCTTAAGTGACCCCAGATTGTCAATTTCGACACGTAGCCTTCGATTACATATGAGACCATCTAACATACGCATTAGGATCATACCAACTAAGAACAACCTGCAGGAGATAACCCACCTGTTTTGCCTCAATTTAGCACTTCGCCATACCTTCCACCATCATATATGCTACACAGTAAATTTAGTCTTCCTGAGTCAGAACTCATGCCGTCGCATGCAAATGCACTTCACATTACCAAATAGGAGACACGAAATTATTCTCCACACGCGCAAAACTCAGGGCTACATATCAAATTACAATAGGAACCGGACGCTTAACAGTTTACCTACTATCCAGTAGACTTCTTTGTCACTACCGAGTCATATAGACACATCACACAACACAAATATACTCAGCACGCACCTATCCAACGACATCACCACCATCACGGACAATAATGAACATTTAATTTCATCGCACTATCTTGCAGAATTAGCACTACGGTGCTCAATCCATATGCGAAGATTCGGCTTCAAGTCCTCCAGACCGGCCCAATATCAACTCATAGAAATTGCATCTCGCCCCTCGATCGGGGAATCACAAGCCATCAAAGCACATATAATACCGAGCGCTCATGCGCACATACAGACCTGTGGATAGAATTTCAATAGTTATGTTCCAAGCTGAATCAAGTACGCATAATAAGAATTCCAAGAAAGTGATGTTTTTTCTAAAGGTTCTGCAGCCTCTCGAGGATAAATATAGACGTTTCCGTACCGATCCGCGATGCTCTACTAACCTGCTCATGGCTCGTGAGATTTATTAACCTAGGCTCTGATACCAACTTGTCACGACCCAATTTCAAAACCCGATCGTGATGGCACCCCTCGTGAAGACAAGGCCAACCAACTAACCTAAATCATCTTTCTAACAATTAATAAACATAAATGAATAGAATATACAACTTAATGGAGGTTAAAATACTGCCAACTACAACCCAACTTAACCCGATTGGGGTGCCACAAGTCACGAGCAACAACAAGAAAAATGAACGCCACTACAGGGCCAATATTCTACACAAAATAAGATTTAGAAGCAAAAGATGAAGTCCGGTGCCGCGAACGCTGGCGGCCACCTTTCTTGACTAAAATAGTATACTTTCGGTTTACTAATAAGCCGCTACCGGGTGAACAGTACCTGGAAGTGCATGCGAGGTGCAGGGAGTAAAGTGAGTACTTCCAACTCAGTGGTAATAAGAGTAAATAATAATTGAGCTGTAAGAAATTACATAAGAACACTTCATCATGCTATATCAGATAGTACAACCCTTTTATAAAACAGTAAATTCATAAAAATCATTTATAAAATATCTAGCTCAGTTTAAAACCTCTTTTGAAAATATCTCTTTCTTTCCTTTTTAACAGCTAAGCATATGAATGCGATATCAAGTAGTGCAAGTCCCCACACAAATCAGCCACTCGGGCACAACACTCTATTAACAAATAACACCAGGGTATTTGGTACTCAGTACAAGAAATAGCATGGATGCCAATGATATAAGAGTGCTAAATGTTATACCACGTAGTACAAAAAGGAAACAATGCGTGAATGCAGTGCAATGGACATGACCGTTGCGGCGTACATCCTGATCCATTTGGGTACTCGCGCTCACTGTGGGGCTTCAGACTCCGGAGGGGCTCCTACAGCCCAAGCGCAATATCACACCGCTGCGACGTGCAGCCCTATCCATGCACATTCCAGAAATGCACATATGCCACCTGGGAAATATCAACATAGTAGTCCTCAGCTCAAAACATCAGTAAAATATCATTTAGGTTTCAAATCTTAGAAAAATAGCCGAGTTTGCAAAATAGAATTTACAACTTTTAACCAAGATTTAATAATATAATGCAGAGTTATGCAAAAACAATGATATCAGTCCCTGAAGGATTCAAATAATCGGCACGAAGCCCAAAACATGGAAATCAGCCCATATCATGATAGCATCAAGTAGGTTTCAGTCAATCACGCATTAAAATCAACAACCGGGACGGACCAAGTCACAATCCCCAAAGGTGCTCTATCCCACGCTCATAAATGGCGTGCAGGTCTCCACAGTATAGCACTATAATGTGCAAATCCAGGGTTTCAAACCCTCAGGATATTATTTACAAGTATTACTCACCTCAAACCTGGTCGTGATGGCAACCAGGCCTAAGCTTGGTAAGCCTGACCAACAATCGCTTCCAATTTAACATTTAGTCTCAAAACCGACAATGTAAGAAGATTAAAGTAATTTTAGAATAATAATCCAAAAATATTAATATAGTAATATGGACAAATAAGGAAAACCGATAAACACCCATAAGATCTAGGGTTACGAGTCTAGAGCCTCTAAACAAAACTGGAGAAATCATATATGAATGAAAATTTAAAAGTCTGAAAGTGTATATAATAATAATAATAAGTTGAAATATGAAGAGCAGCCAGGTCCTACGAATGTCAAGCAGCTACCTCAACGACTCTGGAAAATATCTGGAGACCTACGAATGTTAGCTAAGCTTCCGGTGTACCTGAATCTGCACACAAGGTGCAGGGGGTAGGGGTGAGTACTACCGAATCAGTGAATAATAAGCATAGAAAAATGTCTGAAAGCAAGAAATCCACGAAATGCCCCAAAGAAAGCTAAATCTAACAGTTCCCAATCCCAATTGCCGCTTACGGTGCCAATGCACGTGATCCACAACCACTACATCGACTGCGTCGGAGAACTCCTAGTCTCCAACTCCAAATAACATACAAATCACTATACCTCATCCCACATTCCGCCATAGGAGTACTTATTACACATCAAGTACCCATTCACTCCACGAAAGATATTCTAACCTTTCCTTGTGTCATCGACAGACTCACATGCCAACAGTCGGTCCAATAGGAAACTGCCGCAATCCCACCAAATTGTTATTAGTTTACATCACCTTCCCCTCTTACTGAACGTATACTCCTGTCAAATCACTAGAATAGTATTACCATTTTGCTTAATCATATGAGGGTAGCGTCTTAAATAACATGCAACTGCCCGTGCTGCCTAAGAATTTAATGACTTTCCATTCATAACTGAACCGCACCTCACACACACAAACCCCAATCCTCCACAACAGACTTCACATACCACACCATACTAGTATAACTCCATCTCCTTTTTCCTAACCACATGCTATACTGCCAGGACTAAATCATTCTATCTACACCGGCCTAAGAAAGTTGTCTGAGCTCAAAAGCTCTACCGTCCAATGCCCCGTAAGGGCTCACTACCTCGAACATAAACAAGGAATTAATCGTACCTTTACCATACCGTTCAATCCTCTATCAAGCTACTTCATTTGTCTAGATTTCCTTCTCATTCATTTTCAACTTGATATACTCTCTTGTTGTAGCGCCACAATGCCTCAACCAGGCTTACCACACGAGACTCGAACGTAAGAACACACTGTCTAAGCCCAATAGGCCACTACACCCTCTCTCAAACGTAACCAAAAATACCACTTCTAAAATACCCTACTTTGAAGAACTTCCTGCGAATCTAAGCCCGCTAACTTTACTTCCCAGATACTGATACATAGAATCCTGTGTTTGACATAAAATACCACAAGTCTTGACCTGTTCTAATGAAAACACTGACTTGGTCATCTAGTCAACCTTAATACATCTGAGTGCTACATATAGAATCTTCAACACATCAAAAATCGTACTCAAGAGTCATCCACTCTTATACCCACTACAAATTACTTGACATAACGAATCAAACCATTCGTGCCTTATCAGCACTCTGACACCCCAGGACATGATCTCGTTCGGATACAACCAACCAACTTCTTTCTCTTTACACTAAGCATTCCTTATCCACAACCTCAAAACATCCTATTATCTTCTCACTTCTATGAAGCACCATATAACCTTTGTTAAAATATTTACTTCACTCGTGCCATCCTCAGCTCAATATCTGAAACTATAACTGATTCACTCGTATGCATCAAAGCGGAACTAACATATTACCTAATCGTACAATCAGCTAATTGACGACAACCTCCCCAACTTAGCTCGAAGCCATATATACCACAATACATATGCATCTTTTGCTGTCGTAATATCGTGGTGAGAGCCCACTCATTCGGCGACAAAATTCTCTACAAGTTCCTCGAATTTTCAAAAATTTCGACAGAGTTTCCTTTGTAACTGAGCCAATCCACCTGCCAAATAATCACCAAAACCATCCGAACAACACGTCCACTACTTGACAAATCATCACAATGTATATCAACAACATTAATCTCAACACTACATGTATTCTACTATTAAAATTAATACATGGACATGGGTTGCGCCCATTTGAATCATAACACATAGAAAATACCTTTCAATTACACATATAAGAATCAGATCACTTTAGATCACCTCACAGGAGATAACCCACCTGCTTCGCCGCAGCATAGCATTTTTGTATACCTTCCACTGTCATACATACTACACAACTACTTAGTCTTCCTGAGTCTGAACTCATATCGTATCGTGCAATTTACTTCACTCCCACTAGTAGACTCGAAAAGATTCTTCACGCGCCCACAACTCGGTCTACTCATCCGACCACTATGGGAAATGAATCACTCGACAGTTCATCCATTATCTAGCAGACTTCTTCGTCACTACCAAGTCATATATTTGCATCTCCCAGCACTAGCATACTTGTCGCACGGATACCAAACTGCCATTCTGGCTAATAGCGACAATACCAAACCTTTAAGCTTAAAACACTTGCTCACACGATCAGCACCTCAGTGCTTAATCCCTAGGAAATATCCGGCCTCGAGTCCTCCAGACTCGCCCAACATCAGCCTCACAAGATTACATCTCGCCCATAGATCGGGGAATCGCAAGCCATCGAAGCACATATAATACAGAGCGCTCATGCGCACTGCGAACACGTGGAATGAATTTCAAGAGTTATTCTTTCAAGCTGAATCAAGGACTCACGATAAGATTTCAAGAAAGTGGAGTGTTTCCTAAAGGTTCTGTAGTCTCCTGCTTATAAGTGTGGTGCACAACACACCCATAAAAAAGACTCTACTAAACTGGCTCATGACTCGTGAGGCCTAGTAACGTAGGCTCTGATACCAACTTGTCACGACCCAAACCTGGTCATGATGGCACCCAGCCCTAAAGCTATGTATGTATGACCAACAATCGCTTACAATTTAACATTTAGTCTCAAAACCGACAATGTAAGAATATTATAGTAATTTTAGAATAATAATCCAAAAATATTAATATAGTAATAAGAAAAAATACGGAAAATCGATAAACACCCATAAGATCTAGGGTCACGAGTCTAGAGCCTCTAAAGAAAATTGGAAAAATCATATCTGAATGAAAATATAAAAGTCTGGAAGTGTATATAATAATAATAATAATAATAATAATAATAATAATAATAATAATAATAATAATAATAATAATAATAATAATAATAATAATAATAATAAGATGAAATATGAAGAGCAGCCAGGTCTTGCGAACGTCAAGCAGCTACCTTAATGACTCATGAAAATATCTGGAGACTACGAATGTTAGCTAAGCCTCCGGTGTACCTGAATCTGCACACAAGGTGCATGAAGTATGGGTGAGTACTACCGACTCAGTGAATAATAAGCTTAGAAAAATGTCTAAAGCAAGAAATCCACAAAATGCCACAAAGCAAAGTTAAATCTAACAACCCTATTCCTTAGCCATGAACTAACAACAAAACAATATCAAATACAACAGTCAAGTATTAGCTAAAGATGCAATGCAATGCACCTGAATACGCCACGGCATTCAGCCCGAGCCATCCATATTTATTTTTCATCGACGGCACTCACTGGGGGGTGTGTACAGACTCCGAAGGGGCTCCTTTAACCCAAGCACATTATCAATATATATAACCGCTGCGGCGTGCAGCCCGAGCCAACCTCAGTCCACAGTATGCATGTAAGTCACATGACATATTCAATCTGATTCTTTGCCAGTTTCCAATTATTAAGGTGAATATAATTTAATTAGTAAATTTCAGAAATAAGGTGACTTAGCATTTAATGACAGTGATTAACCACATGACTTGTTAGATAATAATCTTAACGCTAGAGGGGGGGTGAATAGCGTTATAATAAAAATTAGCGTAAACTTGCGGAATTTAAAAATTGCAGGAAATAAATAAGTGCGATAAGTAAATAAATTAGAACAAACGCACCGAGATTTCCACTAACTTGTTAAGCTTACGGGTGCTCAACAAACCGTTACAACTTGAGGACACAAGAATCAACAACCTTTGCTCGGAGATACAACACTCCAAGACTTCAACCAAGGAAACACAAGTTCCTTCTTACAACACAAGGGACTAACACTTCCCTTCAAGTGTACAAAAACACATAGCACTCAAACAAGACACTCCTTTAAGAGTAAATATGAGTAAAAAGAATACGCTCAAGATCGCAACAACTTTCGACAAGAATTTGGCTCTCAAAAGCTTATGTAATGAATATAAAATGATAAGCAATAAAGTATGCAAGCTTTAGCAATTGTATGATCAGTTGTTGTGTGTTGTTATACTTAAAAGACTGAATTGAAGCTGTATTTATAGTTGAAAAACTTTGTATTACCGTTGCCTAATTGCCAATTAAGAATTGCTGATTTTACTCTGTGACAATCGATTGTCAAAATGCCACAATCGATTGTTTGCCAATCGTTCCAAAAATCATTCCCAGATTTTACGCTTAACAATCGATTATCTAAGATCAATAATCGATTACTGGCAACGTTCAAAAATCATTTCCAGATTTTACGTAAAACAATCGATTGTCAGAAATCTAAAATAAGTTTGAAAAAGTCTGGAAGACACTGCCTCAACACAATCGATTGTCATAAGTTCACAATCGATTATTTTGTGATTTTGAAAATTCTGATGGACACTGTCTCTTCACAATCGATTGTCATTAGCTTCACAATCGATTATTTTGAGCTTTGAAAAACTTTGATGGACACTGCCTCATCACAATCGATTGTCATAAGGTTCACAATCGATTGTCATGCAGATTTGAAAAATCTGATGCTCACTGCCTTAACACAATCGATTGTCATAAGTTCACAAACGATTGTCAAGCAGCTGATTTAAACATAATCAATTATCATAAGTACATAATCGATTATCTTAGTCCAGATTTTAGAGGCATGTTTAAAAATCATTTTGACAAAAGTAAATATGTATTATTTAAAATCATTTTGCTCTAAATTAAATATGCATGATTTGTTAAAAATATTTTTACGAGAGAAGCCAAGTCTTGAGTTTAAGTTGTCGGATCAAGATCACAATTAAATACCGACTCATATAAAACTTAATCTCGATCTTTGTCTTGTGCTTGAATCTCGTTGTATATCAATTTTGCGCTTGTGCTTGGACCTCGTCATATGTCAATTTGCGCATAGTTTGTCATTCATCAAAACCTACAAATATGAACACACGTTTAGTATAATGCCTTGAGAACGTGTTTCCAACAATTTCCCCCTTTTTGATAATGGCAAACTTTAAGCGGCATATGCATATTAGGCAATTCATAATGACGATTCAAGACAAGTAAAGATATGTAACAAGTATATAGATATGCAATTTTTTCCCCTCAATATATGAATTCCCCCTCAATTTATGCCGATAAGTATTGAGAGTGCATACCCGTTATCTTCCCCCTTTTGCCATTAGCAAAAAATATAGAATAATAAAAAAACTTGTTTATTTATTAATAAAAAACGGTTACATAACGGGAACAATAAAAACATAGAACAATAAAATAGAAAAACAAATAAGGAAATTATTCATCATCATTTCCCGCCTCATCATCCGGCACTGCTTCATAGGGAACAAGACCGGCATATGGATAATTAACATGGTCAAAATATCCATGGATCTCATGTGTCAATTGACCGACAGAGGTGGTCAATGAAGCAATTTGGTCGGAAATGGATTGAAGAGTAGGTTCTTGAGGCTGACGCGATCGACGAGTTGGAGGAGGAGCAGGAGCTACATGATCGCCGTCATGGGGAAAGGAGGATTCGGAAATTTCCCACGTCTTGGTGCTCTTTTTGAGAGGACCGATGGAAGTGTTGAACCCGGAAGCTTCAAGAAAATTCATATTAAGGAGGGCATAGGGAAGAGGTCTATCATCTCCGATGGCATCACGCATGTGAATTTTGACGAACTTACACCAATTGATGTGAGCTCCGGTTATAATGGCATGCATGAGCTTAGCGTCCTCTTGGGAAAGAGTGGTATGATTATGCTTCCGAGGCTTGAGGACTCGGGTGATGAAATAGAAAATCAAACGATATTCGGGGAGCATTCCCGTAATGGTAGGATGTCAAGTAGATAGATTAGGATCATAAGCTCCAAGTCCTATTTGGTTTAGGAGAGTTTTCTCATCAAATAAGGCGCCGGCCTCTCTAATGTAGCGAGTAATGTTTTCGCCATTTCGAGGAAGATGGGCAACGGAATGCAAGTTTTCATTGGACAAAAGAATTTGAACACCATTAATATTTGACACAAGCTCACCATCGTCATCCTCATGAAGGTTTGAGTAAAACGCTTGAATCAATGGAGGATTAATATAAGGATAGGTAAGATATAAGAAGTCAAGAAGTTGACATTCCTTAAGCATGTTTGCAGCGGGGGCATATGATTCAAGATACTTGCTTGTTGAAAAGCGAGGAGGAAGAATGTCACGCTTTTCGAATTTTGTCAAAAATCTAGTAAGCTCGGTTTCAGTATTGAATTGTAAAATAGACCCATCTTGATAAAGGAAATTTGGACGTGGAGGAGCAGAAGAAGATGCACCTTGTTTACAACGTATAGAGTGTCTGCCCGACATTTTAAAAAAATAGTAATGAACTTTGTAAGAAACTTGGAAGATTTTTGAAGGTTTGGGAGCAAAGATTGATGCTTGAGTGAATAAAATTGAAGACTTATGATGCCTATTTATAATGGGAAGAATGGCATTTCATTTATGATGAAAGTCTGCAGAAATTTATGAGCCAAAACAGTCAGAAACGGCAAAAATAAATTGCACTGACCGTTAGACAATCGATTGTTGAAACGAAATAATCGATTGTTGAGCAGATTTTGACTTGAACTCGGAACTGACACAAAATCGATTGCAGGACCCAAACGGTAACAAATTTTTGAAGACTGACAAAAAATAATCGATTGTTGAATTATGATAATCGATTGTTGTGATACAGTGAGCACGGTGATTTTCTGACTCGGAAAATAATCGATTATATTTATGAAACAATCGATTGTTTTAGGAAAGCAGTACTGAATGGCTGAGACGGTAATCGATTATACAGTTAAAAAATCGATTATTAAACACAAATGCATAATAAGCATCAAACATAAATAATCGATTAGTGATACTTGCTAATCGATTCTCCGCACAGTAAAATAATCGATTATTTGCTGTAACAATCGATTGTTCTATGCCATTTCTTTATAATTCCCCCTGCCTTTAGGGCGATACCTGCAAAAGAGAATTAGACGTCTCCGACGCTCAAGTTAGTAATTTGTAACGAAATAATGCAGTGAGAACGTGATCTCTTAAGAAGTGTGTCCTAAGGTGTTCTTAAGAGAGTTTCGGGTACTTACCTTTTCTCCGACGTCGCCAATTACCTGTTCGAGAGGGTGATTTTTGATTGTCCTCCAGTCGTTAGGCATTTTCGTTTCTTTCTCCAATTATGGCGTTTCCTCCGTTGATTGTTCCAAGATTTCATCTTGAATTTCCTTAGGAGTTTCCTCTTGTACTTTGTCTTTAAACTATTTATAATACCTGCAAGATCAGAACAAGAATCCTTTCTCCCCAAGCGAGCATTATTTTCGGAAAACACAATATGAGGGGATTCCTCCACGTTTGGGTTCTACTATTGAATACCCTATATGCTTTGCTACGTGAAGAATACCCAATAAAAATTCCCTCATCGGATTTGGCATCAAATTTTCCCAATTGATCTTTTTCATTGTTATGAATAAAACATTTACAACAGAATACTCTAAAATGGGAGATATTTGGTTTCCTTCCCTTGTAGAGTTCATAAGGGGTTTTCATGAGTATTGGCCTTATGACTACTCTATTTAAAACGTAGCATGCGGTACTCACGGCATCCGCCCAAAAATGTTTGGGAATCTTAGCCTCTTCGAGCATGGTTCTAGCCATCTCTTCAAGACACCTATTTTTCTTTTCCACCACCCCATTTTGTTGTGGTGTTCGTGGAGCGGAAAAGGTATGCTCGATACCGAGTTCGTCACAAAAGTCTGCAAAGAGATTGTGATCAAACTCTCCCCCATGATCACTTCTAATTGAAGTGACGGTTGTTTCCTTTTCGTTTTGAACACGTTTAAGAAAATATTTAAAATTCTGAAAAGCATCACTTTTATGGGCACGAAATAAAGTCCAAGTAAATCTGGAATAATCATCAACAATAACAAAAGCATAACGATTTCTACCAAGACTTTCAATGCGAGATGGTCCAAACAAATCCATGTGAAGCAATTGCAATGGTCTAGTAGTTGAAACAATATTTTTCGATTTAAAAGATGCTTTTGTTTGCTTCCCTTTTTGAGAAGAATCACAAATAGAGTCATTTTTAAATTTCAAATTTGAAGACCAACAACTAAATTTTGTGAAACCAATTTGTTCAAAAGATGCATGTTGATGTGAGCTACTCTATGATGCCATAACCAAGAATCATCCTCTTTTCTCATTAAACAACTCACATATTCGGGTGAAGAATTTGCAAGATCAACCATATAAATGTTATCCATTCTAAAACCACGAAGGATAATTTTAAAATCGCTACGTCTAAAAACTAAGCATTCATCCGAATCAAATAAAACAAGATTTCCCTTGTCACATAATTGACTTATGCTCAAGAGATTATGTTTTAAACCTTTCACAAATAATATATGCTTAATGGAAGAAATTTCATCCTTACCGACTGATCCGATGCCGATAATCTTTCCTTTGTTGTTATCACCAAAAATAACACTTCCCCCTTCCTTGTGTTCTAGTTGAAGGAATTTGGATTCGTCTCCCGTCATGTGCTTGGAGCATCCACTATCAAGGTACCATAGTACACTTGATCCCTTCAAACATACCTACAAAACAGATTAATGAGTTTTAGGTACCAATGCCATTTTGGGTCCTTGGGGGTTAGGCAAATCATAGTGATGTGATTGAGTGTTATGTCTATGTCGTGTAAAACAAGCAGGAGCAATATGTACAATTCGTCTACAATAATGACAAGTCACGTTAGGATTATGCATCCTTCTAGGTTGATAGTAATTGGACGGACGAGAATCATTTACTCTATTCTTGACAATGTAACTATTGCGCAAATCATGAAAATCATTTCTCCTACCATTTGTTCTAGGATATGCATCATTTCTAGAATAGTTGTTTCTAGGTTGGAAGTCATTTCTAGGTGTTCTAAAAGGTTCAACATTCCTTCTAGTGTTTGGCCTAGAATGTGCATTATTTCTAGCATGATTATTTCTAGGTTGCGATTGATGAAAACCATTTCTAGGTTTGTTGTATCTAGGATGAACATTTGTTTTATTTATCCTAGGTTGAGCCATAGGTGGTTGGGGGTTGGCTTCAACTTTCTCTTTAGGCTCGTTTCTAAAGCCTATGCCATGCTTGGTCGACTTCAAATTAACAAGCACTTCATTCAAATTTTTATGAGAAGAGTTAAACTTATCTAAGGTGCCCTTAAGCCTTTTTACTTCATTTTTGAGATGCATGCAAGAAGTACAATTTCTAGAACTCTCGGGCTTGTCGGCGCTTCTCTTGCCAAAAAATTTGTTTTCCTCTTTCAACTTCTCATTTTCTAAAATCAGTTTTTCCAATTCCTTTTCTTTAAAAGAGAGTTGTTTTTGAAAATCTTTTTCTTTTAAAGAAGCATTTTCTTTTATACTCTTAGCAGTTTTTGAAGCTTTAATAAATTCGCTATGCAACTCATCAAAAGCATTTTGCATTTCTTCAAGGGAAAAGAAATTTTTGGAAGAAATTTGACATACCTCTTCTTTGTTGTCTTCTTGTGCCATAAGACAAAGATTTGCGGCTTCGTCTTCTTCTTCCGCACTTGACTCGTCACCGGAGTCGCCTCCCCAAGATATGTATGCTCGTTGCTTCTTGAAGGGTTTCTTCTCCTTTTTAGCATTTGGGCAATTTGATTTAATGTGCCCGGTTTCTCCGCACTCATAGCACTTTATTTGATCTCCTTGCTTTTTGCCCTTTCGTTCATACTCTTTTCGCATGAACTTTTGAAATCTCTTGATAACGAGTCCGAACTCGTTGTCTCCGTCCTCATCATTTTGAGGTTGGCTTGTGCTTGCCTTGAGAGCGATTCACAAGTTCCTTCTTACAACACAAGGGACTAACACTTCCCTTCAAGTGTACAAAAACACATAGCACTCAAACAAGACACTCCTTTAAGAGTAAATATGAGTAAAAAGAATACGCTCAAGATTGCAACAACTTTCGACAAGAATTTGGCTCTCAAAAGCTTATGTAATGAATATAAAATGATAAGCAATAAAGTATGCAAGCTTTAGCAATTGTATGATCAGTTGTTGTGTGTTGTTGTACTTAAAAGACTGAATTGAAGCTGTATTTATAGTTGAAAAACTTTGTATTACCGTTGCCTAATTGCCAATTAAGAATTGCTGATTTTACTCTGTGACAATCGATTGTCAAAATGCCACAATCGATTGTTTGCCAATCATTCCAAAAATCATTCCCAGATTTTACGCTTAACAATCGATTATCTAAGATCAATAATCGATTACTGGCAACGTTCAAAAATCATTTCCAGATTTTACGTAAAACAATCGATTGTCAGAAATCTACAATCGATTACTCAGCAACGTTCAAAAAATCCTTTCCAGATTTTAATTAAAACAATCGATTATAAGAAATCAATAATCGATTACTCAGCAACGTTCAAAAAATCCTTTCTAGATTTTAATTAAAACAATCGATTATATGAAATCAATAATCGATTACCTGACGGTATTTGAAAACATTTTCAATGGTCATTTATACAATCGATTATATTAAGTTGACAATCGATTATATATCAGTCTTGAAAAATCAATTTAGACACTGCCTCTTGACAATCGATTGTTATAGGTTCACAATCGATTATATAATAACTTTGAAAAAGTCTGGAAGACACTGCCTCAACACAATCGATTGTCATAAGTTCACAATCGATTATTGTGTGATTTTGAAAAATCTGACGGACACTGTCTCTTCACAATCGATTGTCATTAGCTTCACAATCGATTATTTTGAGCTTTGAAAAACTTTGATGGACACTGCCTCATCACAATCGATTGTCATAAGGTTCACAATCGATTGTCATGCAGATTTGAAAAATCTGATGCTCACTGCCTTAACACAATCGATTGTCATAAGTTCACAATCGATTGTCAAGCAGCTGATTTAAACATAATCGATTATCATAAGTACATAATCGATTATCTTAGTCCAGATTTTAGAGGCATGTTTAAAAATCATTTTGACTAAAGTAAATATGCATTATTTAAAATCATTTTGCTCTAAATTAAATATGCATGATTTGTTAAAAATATTTTTACGAGAGA
This sequence comes from Nicotiana benthamiana, assembly GCA_034376525.1. Lineage (NCBI taxonomy): Eukaryota > Viridiplantae > Streptophyta > Magnoliopsida > Solanales > Solanaceae > Nicotiana > Nicotiana benthamiana. The sequence goes on along the minus strand of CM067329.1, from coordinate 14,515,731 downwards.
AGCCAAGTCTTGAGTTTAAGTTGTCGGATCAAGATCACAATTAAATACCGACTCATATAAAACTTAATCTCGATCTTTGTCTTGTGCTTGAATCTCGTTGTATATCAATTTTGCGCTTGTGCTTGGACCTCGTCATATGTCAATTTGCGCATAGTTTGTCATTCATCAAAACCTACAAATATGAACACACGTTTAGTATATTTCCTTGAGAACGTGTTTCCAACATGACGAAGATCAATGATTATTCAAATCATGTTATCACACAGATATTCACCATAGACGGGTACTACAGGTCGGAAAACGGCCCCAAACATGGCATTAAGCTAAATTATCAACAACACAATATGCGTATCAGACGCCAATAATTCATATTCAGCTCTCGGGATGGACCAAGTCACAATCCCCAATCATTTACAACCCCGCACCTGCCATGGGGTGCGAGTTACGCCCTATCATAGCGTCATGATGTGATAAATCGGGGTTCCAAACCCTCAGGCCATCATCTATACAAGCTACTCACCTCTGACTAGTTGTAGACTGGTCTACAATGCCTTTTCCCTTCGAATGTCCCTCTACGAGCTTCAAATCTATTAAAACCCATAACGAATACGTTATTATAGGCTAAATAAACATAACCAAATCGAAATAATTTGAAAAATGCTAAAAGTCACGAAGTTGGTAAAATCCGAGCCCTGGGCCCACTTCTCAAAATATTCTAAAAATTATATCTTTGGATTCCTCGTCTCGCCACGAGTCGGTACATATAAGGAACACCAAAATCGGAGTCCATTTGACCCCTCAAATCGACCCCTAAAAGTCTCATAATCTCAAGCCCCAAAATCCGATGTTTCTACTGCTTTTCATGAATTAAAGGTTGGGATTATGGTTTATAGTCACCTATAAGCGAGTTTTAATAATCAAATAACTTACCTCTGCGATATCCACTGATTTTCTCTCTAAAAAATCGCTTCGGAAGATTCTTCCCGTTAAAAAATTGGAAGAAAACTCGATCTGCTCATTATAAGTATATTGTTCACGCGTTTTCCTGCTCCCAATGAATTCCTTGTGAAATTCTAATGAACTTAGGCTTTTGAATAACTCAATTTGACCTTATCATGAATGAGATATATATGTTTTAAGATTTGCAAATAGTGCAGGTTTTTTAATACGCCGTCAGGGGCGATTTCGTTATTACTTGAAAAATCTGGGCAAACGTTGGTAAAACAGCCATAAAATCCTCATACGATATCCAAATTCGACGATTCTATTTGCTACTGGTCCATTATTACAATACGGATTTAGTGCTTCATTCAAAACAGTAATCAAAGCTCATTTGTTCAATATGATATCATTTATGCTTGAAGAAACGATGTCGAAGCATAAGAAAAACGAGCACAACGCAGCCCAAACCTATCCGAAACTCACCCGAACTCCTCGGGACCCCATACGAACGTACTAATACATCACATATGATCATTCAAACTTAGTTGTACTCTCAAAACACCAAAACTAACATCAAACACCAAATTTACATCGGATTCAAGCCTAAGTTCTTCTAAAACTTCTGAAACACACATTTGATCCAAAACCCGACCTAAACACCTTCGAATGATCTGAAATTTTGCACGCATATCCAAAATCACCTAACGGAGCAACTGCAACCGTCATAGTTCCATTCCAACCCCCAGATCAAAATCTCACCAATCAACCGGACTTCGCCAAAATTCTAACTTAGCCAATTCAAGCCTAATTCTACACCGAACCTCCAAATTCAACTCCGATTTCACTCCTAATCACAAATCACCATCCGAAACTAGTTGGATCATCGAAAATCCATTTCGAGCCCTCTAACTCATAAGTCAATGCTCGCTTGACGTTTTCAAACTAACCATCTCATAAAGAGACTAGTTGTATTATTTCAATCCAAACTCCATCCGAATTACTTCAAACTCTCCAAATACATATATTGAAACATATAAAAGCATAAAACAGGGAAAACTAGGAAATAATTCACGGGACGACGGGTCAATTCATTACACTAGCCCGCGACACCGTTGCACCTCAAACCGACCTCCACGCGCGTCGAATCTTACTATAATTAGATCGAAAACATCACAATGTGCTAAGGGAACAATACCCACTCGAGAAGACTCAAAAAAGGTCGAAAATCACGAAATTTGCAAAACCCGAGCCCCGAGCCCACTTCTCAAAATCAAGAAAATTTTATAACAAAATGTTCTAATCTCGCCACGAGTCTATACATATAAAATTCATCAAAATCAGAGCTCAAGTGGGCCATCAAATCCCAAATTTAGAATTTCAATCTCAAGCCCTAATTTCTTATAAATTGGCAATGTTTTCATGGATGTCTAGGATGATTCTTCAATAAAAACATGTACTTAACTCATAAAATTTACCTCCAATCGGTCTTGGTTGAAACTCCCTTAAATCCCCATCCAAAAGCTCTGAAAATATCTAAAAGGGTGGAGAAATGGGTTGACAATCACGGCATCAAATAAACTTAAAAACCCTTTTGAAAAACAGGGATTCCGCATCTGCGACCCACTATTCCGCATGTCTGATACGCTTTTGCGGTAAGAATTCCCGCTTTTGCGGATTTTTATTAAAAATTCACGACCGCATTTGCAGTCCACATGGCATTTCTACGACATCTGCTTCTGCGCAAAACTAAAATAACCAGGTTCCGCTTCTACGTCATTATTCCCGCATCTGCGGCTTCGCAGCTGCGGTCCACTACCGGCATCTGCAGAAATAAACAATTCCTGAGCCTTCGCATCTGCAGCTCGACTATCACTTAAGCGTGACTACACCTGCGGTCCGATAACCGCATGTGCAAAAATACTAGATACCAGCAGCTCATTTCATTGCAAAAAAATCCAAAACTCTCTGTTTAACCACCCGAACTCACCCCGAGGCCTCCGGGACCTCAATCAAAAGCGCCAACATGTCATTATTACCCTTACTTATCCCAATCATAACAACACATCAAACAACACTAAAATCATCAATTCTCATTGGATTCAAGCATATGTTCTTTAAAAACTTCCGAAACACACATTCGATCAAAAAACCCGACCAAACGATGTCTGAATAACCTAAAAGTTTACACGCACATCCAAAGTCATCCAACGAAACTACAAAAACTCTCGAACTTCCATTCCGACACTCGGATCAAAATCTCACCTTTCAACCGGAATTCGCCAAAATTCAAACTTTCCCAATTCAAGCCTAATTCTATACCGGACCTCCAAATTCAATCCCGATCGCACTTCTAAGTCATAAATCACACCCCTATGCTAACTGAATCACTAGAAATCACATCCGAGCCTTCTAACTCAATAGTCAACATTCGGTTGACTTTTCCAACTTAAGGATTCCTTAAAGAGACTAAGTGCTTTATTTATTATCCAAACCATTTCAAATCAACTCTCACACTCCTCATGCCGATAATGAAATCTGAATAAGCAATAAACAGGGAAAGCAGAGCAGCAACACATGAGATGACAGGCCGGGTCATCACAGGTTTGTCTAGTTGAGGGTGGAGTTGACGAAGATGGATGGAGCCGCGAAGGATGGCGTGCGGGTGATAGCGGCGGAGATTATTATTGGTATGGGGTTAAGGTTAGTGTCTTGTATCTTGTGTGTTAAGAAGAAAAAGAAGAAGTCTAGGGTTCTTTCATGTTGTCCTCCATTGTTGGCTTCTCTAGTTTTTTTAGGTTGTTCTAAGGTTAAAGAAGAAGAAGAGACTTAGGGTTTTTAGGGTCAAAATGTGATGGGTTGTGTGCCTGGGTTGTTGAATTTTTGGGCTCCGAAATTTATAAAATTGAGCCGAAACAAGCTGAAAATCCAATTTAAATACCTACGACATATAAAAACTTTTAATTGAAATTGATAAACTATTAATATTAAATAAAAGGTAAAAATAAAATTTGAAACTATTTTTGGTATTTTCAAGGATTATATTAAAATAAAAATAGGCTGAAAGTAATATAGTCTCCTAAAAACATCTAATACACGAATTAAATAGAGAAATATTGAACTATTTTTGTACTTTTTAATTTTGTTATAAAATTTATTTAAAAGAGTCAAACTTATTTGAAATAACTACATTAAACCTAAATTAAATATTTTATGCTAAAATGGGTGAAATTTCGGGGAGGGTCAAAAATTACATGTCTACAGCTGCTCCTCTTTGACTGGAAACACGAAGTATTTTCAGACAAAGAATGACTAGACTTATTTTTTGACCTTATCCTTATTTAAAAAAATCAAATGCTAAAAGAAAGGAGAATGTGACCGACCCCTGGTATTTGAGCTGCCTACATATCCTTTGTTATAAAGGAATCAGGCCACGTGTAGTTCAGAAGTGCGTGAGATGATGGAGTATACTGAGGTGGAGAGCCGGTCGAGGCGCCGTCGAGGTTCCGGTATGTGGTTCCTGCCATTACATCGAAAATAAAAGGAAAAATTAACAAACAAAAAAAAAAGAAAAATACAAGATCATATCTATTTCTTGTCTTGAATCTTCCGTGAATTTGTACTTGATATTCAATATGCAACTAAAAGATGCACCATATTCTTCAGACAGGCTACTGATGCTTCTTGAATTTGCGAATTGAAGTAACTCTGAAATGAATTCCTCGTTCTCCAGATGGGTGCTTGATTGCCGAAACTTGAATTGTATTCCCTTAATATCCAGGTGGGCGCCTGATCTCCTAAACTTGAATTGTATTCCCTTGTTTTCCTCGTGGGCACCTGAGTCCCAAAACTTCAAATATATTCCCTTGTTATCCATGTGAGCACCTGATTACCAAACTTGAAATGTATTCCCTTGTTATCCAGGTGGGCACCTGATTTTCAAAACTTGAAATGTATTCCATTGTTATCCAGGTGGGCACATGGTTTCGCCTAAACATAAAATGTATTCCATTGTTATCCACGTGGGCGCTTGATTTGTGAAACATGAAATGTATTCCCTTGTTATCCAGGTGGGAGCCTAATTTCCAAAACTTGAAATGTATTCCCTTATTATCCAGGTGGGCGTCTAATTGCCGAAACTTGAAATGTATTCCCTAGTTATCCAGGCGTGCTCATGATTTCAGAAACATGAAATGTTTTCCCTTGATATCCAGGTTGGCGCCTGATTTCCAAAATTAAAAATATAATCCCTTATTATCCAGGTGGGCACCTGATCTCCAGAACTTGAATTGTATTCCATTGTTATCCAGGTGGGCACCTGATTATCGAAACTCGAAATATATTCCCTTGTTATCCAGGTGGGCGCCTGATTTATGAAACATGAAATATATTTCCCTTTTATCTAGGTGGGCGCCTGATTTCCAAAACTTGAAATTAATTCCCTTGTTAATTAGGTGGGCGCCTGATTTTCAAAACATGAATTGTATTCCCTTGTTATCCAGGTGGACGCATGATTGCCGAAACTTGAAACATAATACCTTTTTATTCAGGTGGACGCCTGATCTAGCAACAAAAGAGACAAAATAAAAGAAATTTTCGACCCCAGTTTCGAATCTGGCATATTTTTGAGTGTTAATCGGATCATGTCACCAACAGAACTCTAATAGTTTAAAAGCTAAATCCCATTATTCAGGAGGGTCTTGAAAATTTTAGTCTAAATCCCATTACCTAAGAGAGTCCTAAGAATTTTAAACATTAAATCCCATTATCCACGAGGGTCTTGGAAACTTGAACACTAAATTTCATTATCCAGGAGGGTCCTTAAAATTTTAAACTAAATCTCATTATCCCGGAGGGTCCTAAAAATTTTAAAACTAAATCTCATTATCAAGGAGGGTCCTGAAAATTTTAAAACTAAATCCCATTATCCAGGAGGATCCTGAAAATTTAAACTAAATCCCATTATCCAGGAGGGTCCTGAAAACTTGATCACTAAATCCCATTATCTATGAGGGTCCTGAATATTTTAAACTAAATCCCATTATCCAGAAAGGTCTTGAGAGTTTTAAAAACTAAATCTCATTATTCAGAAGGGTCCTGAAAATTTTAAACTAAATTCCATTATCCATGAGGGTCCCGAAAAGTTTAAAATCTAAATCCCATTATTCAGGAAGGTCCTGAAACTTGAACACTAGATCCCATTATCCAGGAGTGTCCTGAAAATTTTAAACCAAAATCTCATTATCCAGAAGGGTCCTAAAATTTTTAAAAACTAAATCCTAGTATCTAGAAGGGTTTTGAAAATTTTAAAAACTAAATCCCATTATCCAGGAGGGGCCTGAGAACTTGAACAATAAATCGTTTATTAGGAGGGTCCTGAAAACTTTAAACTAAATCCTATTATCCAGGAGGGTTCTGAAACTTTTAAAACTAAATCTCTTTATCTAGGAGGGTCCTGAAAGCTTGAACACTAAATCGCATTATCCACAATCCTGAAAATTTTAAACTAAATTACATTGTCCGGGAGGGTCATGTGAATATTAATACTAAATCCCATTATGCAGGAGGGTCCTAATCTACTTGAACACTAAATCCCATTATCTATGAGGGTCCTTAAAATTTTAAGCTAAATCAAATTATCCAGGAAGGTTTTCAAAACAAAAATCCCATTATCCAGGAGGCTTCTGAAAAATTAAATACTAAATCCCGTTATCCAGGAGCGTCCTAAAAATTTTAAACTAAATACCATTATCAAGGAGGGTACTCAAAAATTTTAGACACTAAATGTCATTATTCGCAAGGGTCCTGAAACTTGAACACTAAATCCCATTATCCATGAGGGTCCTAAATATTTTAAACTAAATGCCTTATCCAAGATAGTCCTGAGAACTTTAAACTAAATCCCATTATCCAAGAGGGTCCTAAGAAATTGAACACTAAATTCCATTATCCATGAGGGTCCTAAAAACATTAACATTAAATCCTATTATCCAGGAGGGTCCTGAGAATTTTTAAAACTAAATCCCATTATCCAAGAGGGTCGTGAAATCTTGAACACTAAATGCCATTATCCGGGACGGTCTTGAGAAGTTTAAACTAAATTCCATTAAGAAGGAGGGTCCTGAGAATTTTAAAAAGTAAATCCCATTATCCAGGAGGATCCTGAAAATTTTAAACTAAATTCCATTATCTAGGAGGGTCCTGAAAATTTTAAAAAATAAATCTCATTATCTAGCAGAGTCCTAAATATTATAAAAACTAAATCTCATTATCCAGGAGGGTCCTGAAAACTTGAACACTAAATCTCATTATCCGGGAGGGTACTAAGAATTATAAAAACTAAATTACATTATCCAAGAGAGTCCTAATAACTTAAACACTAAATCCCTTTATCTAGTAGGGTCCTGAAAATTTTCAACTAAATCCCATTATCCAGGAAGGTCGTGAGAATTTCAAAAACTAAATCTCATTATCCACGAGGGTCCTGAAAATTTTAAACTAAATCTCATAATCTAAAAGGGTCCTGAAAATATTGAAAACGAATCCCATTATTCATGAGGGTCCGGAAACTTCAACACTAGATCCCATTATCCATGAGGGCCTTGAAAATTTTAAACTAAATCCCACTATCCAGGAGCGTCCTGAAAATTTTAAAAACTAAATCTCATTATCCAGGCGGGTCCTGAAATCTTGAACGCTAAATCCCATTATCCAGAAGGGTCCTGAAAATTTAAACTAAACCCCATTATCTAGGAGGTTCATGAGAACTTTAAAAACTAAATCCCATTATCCAGGAGGGTCCTGAAAACTTGAATAATAAATCACATTATCTAGAAGGGTCCTGAAAATATTAAACTAAATCCCATTATCCAGGAGAGTCCTGAGAATTTTAAAAATTAAATCTCATTATCCAGGAGGGTCCTGAAAACTTGAGCACTAAATCCCATTATCCAGGAGGGACCTGAAAATTTTAAACTAAATCCCATTACGCAGAGGTTCCTGAATATTTTAAAAACTAAATCTCATTATTCAGGAGGGTCCTGAAACATGAACACTAAATCCCATTTCCAGGAGGGTCCTAAAATTTTAAACTTAATGCCATTATCCAGGCCAGTCCTGAGAACTTCAAACTAAATCACATTATCCAGGAGGGTCCTGAGAACTTGAACACTAAATTCTATTATCCAGGAGGGTCCTGAAAACTTGAACACTAAATCCCATTATCCAGGAGGGTCGTGAGAATTTTAATAACAATATCCCATTATCCATGAGGGTCCTGAAATCTTGGACACTAAATCCCATTATCTATGAGGGTCCTAAAAATTATTACACCAAATCCCATTATCCAGCAGGGTTCTGAAAATTTTAAAAACTAAATCTCATTATCCGGTAGGGTCCTGAAAATTTCATACTAAATTCCATTATCCAAGTGGATCCTGAAAATTTTAGAAACTAAATGCTATAATTCAAGAGTGTCCTGAAACTTGAATACTAAATCCCATTATCCAAGAGGGTCTTGAAAATTTTAAACTAAATTCCATTGTCTAGGAGGGTCCTGAAAATTCTAATAACTGAATCTCGTTATCCAAGAGGGTTCTAAAAATTTTAAGAATTAAATCACATTATCCAGTAGGGTCCTGAAAACTTGAACACTAAATCCCATTAACGAAGAGGGCCCTAAATATTTTAAACTAAATCCCATTATCCAGGAGGGTCTTGAAAGCTTGAACACTAAATCCCATTATCCAGGAGGGTCCTAAAAATTTTAACTAAATGTCATTATCCCGGAGGGTCATGAGAATTTTACAAACTAAATCCCATTATCTAGGAGGGTCATCATCATGACCCAATTTCTCGAACCCGACCGTGATGGCGCCTCTCGTGAAGACAATACCAAAAAATAGATTAACAATACTTCTTATAATAATTACTTAGCATGAATCAGTCAAAACAATAGATAACATTATCATAAATTCAGAAGAAAATAATATAACACGGAACCAACCCAGCTCAGCTCAAAATCGGGGTGTCACAAGTCACGAGCATCTAAAGAATCCTAACACTATGACAAGACCAGTAATATACAGATTAAAATTTAATAACAACGGAAGAAATACGGTGCCGCGAACACTGACGATCACCTAGCACAGATACGATAGCAAGGTCTCCAATCGGCTTAAAGCACGCTACCGGGTGAACAATTACCTGCATCTGCACATAAGGTGCAAGGAGTAAAGTGAGTACTCCAACTCAATGATTAATAAGGGTAAATTATGGCTAAGCAGCAATAAACCACATAAAGCAAATCAACATACAATATAGTACAGTGTAACCCTTTGAGAGAACACTGAAAATGTGAAAATCCTTTAGAAAATATCTTGACTCAGCTCAAAAACTCTTTTAAAAAGAACTTTTTCCAACAGTTAAGGAAATGAATGCGAAACAGGTAGTGCAAGTAAACACAAAAGTCAGCCCCTCAGGCACAAACAAGTATACAAATGAGCTCATAAACCTCCTCAGTGCCATCACAACACAAGGCTGGGACCCTATCCCACATCATAGAAATAGAATACTTGAATCTACACCGAAGGGTCCACGTAGCCTCGCTACAATGCACGATCCTATCCAAACACTGTTACACATGAAGTATCTGAAGTCGCTATACTCGAAATTGACAACCGTGCACGATTGATATCTGGAACCCAACAAATCATTATACCCATGATGAAGCAAGTAATATGCACCATACGATCCTGAATGGACACAACCAGTGCGCCATTCGCCGAGCAACATCCAATATGGACTTTCCTTAGAAACCAGGAAGCAAGGCATACAAAATAGCATTTGGAAAACTATTCTCAATATAACACTGTTGCGGCGTGCAACCCGGCCCAGATAACATACCCATGAAGGCATGCCACCCGATCCACACAAACCCACGGCGGCGTGCCGCCCTATCAACACATTCATCTCACATAAGGAGATTCTCATCTAGCCAAATTTGCCCATTATAACAAAATACCAAGTATCAATCGTAAGCACACTAAGTGCATAACAATATCTACATGTAGCGTTATAAGCTACAAAACTCAAGCACAACTGCGGTTTCCCCCTCAACTTCCACTATTAATCCAAATAGCACCGCACCATATATGTCCATAGCCCCCAAATCATAATGTCTCGCAACACGGAAGACAACTCACACTGGAACAAGCATCTGAAAAAGGCCCTTAACACTGGAACTAAACCATTATCAGGAACGCCAACACTGGGACAACCAGTCTGCACCCCAATGTCATATCCAAAATTGAATATACCAAGAAAAGAAAGATCCATTCTGGCTTCCAAATCCCAATAGCGAGTAACGGTACCAATACACACGATTCAAAACCACTACATAGTCTGTACCTGAGAACTCTTAGTCTCCAAATCCATATAGCACACGAATCATTGTACTTGATCCCAAATCCCACAGTATGAATACATTTTACACCTCTAGTGCCCAGTCATTCCACAAAAGATATTTTAAAACTCCCCTGCGCCATCAAGCACACTCATGTATCGACAGTCGATCTAGCTAGAAAGCACCGCAATACTAGCGCAATGACATCAATCTAATCACATTACCCTTTTCCGAGACATATACTCTCGTCAAATCACTTCCATTCAGCAGTATCATTTCCTTGATTACCTGAGGCTACCCGTTGCCTAAGAATTATATGAACTTATTTTTAGAGCTGAACTGCAACTCATTTAGCTAAGACCCTCCGTCAATCCCATCTAGAAGAAGAATCATTACACATTTCATGCTTCGCATACCCATAGAAAATACATTCATCTCCAAATCACGTTAAAACCCAACAAGATCATCTCTGCCAATTATATTTGTACAAGCTAAACTGTCAGGAATGAATCCTCCTATCCAAACCAATCTAAGCAAGCTTTCCGAACTCAAAAGCTTTTACGCGCAATTTCTGCAAGGGCTCATTATCTGGAACACATACAAAGAAATAATCATATCCTTACCATACCGATTCAGTCTACTATCAAGCTAATTTCTCTTTGATACATCATCAACTTAATATTCCCTCTTGCGGTAGCACCACAATGCCTCAACCTAGGTTTGCCACACGAGACTCAAACAAAAGACTACACTGTCTAAGACCTATAGGCCACTGAATACGCTCTCAAATATTCCCAAAAATACCACATTCCCGCATGCTCTACTTGAAGAACTTACTGCGAATCTGAATGTGTTGCCATTACCTTCTAGATACCGATATGTAGAATTCTATAATCTTCATAAAAAATACCACAAGTCTTGGCCTTTTTCAATGAAACACATTCTCTAACCACGTAGACGACCTTAAGGCAGCTGATTGTTACATGTTGAACCTTGAACACAATAAGATCATTCTCGAGTATCATTTGCTTCATATTCGATCTGCAATTTACATGACTTAGCGAATAGAAGCACTCATGCCTTATTAGCACTCTAACACCGCATGATATGATCTCATTCAATTACCAACAAACATATTCCTTCTAAAAAAACTGAGCATTTTTTATCCACAACAGCTCCAGGCATCCTATTGTTTTAACACATCTACTAAGTATCATATAACCTTTGTGAAAATTTGGCTTCACTCGTGCCATCCTCAGCTCAATTTCTGCAACCAAAACTGATCTGCCAGCATATCTCAAAACGGAACCAACATAGCACATGCCCGTGCAATCAACTAATCAACAGTAACCTCACTAACTTGGCTCGAAGCCATATATCAGTACACACTCAACATCTCATACAACGTTTACTCTAACGATGCCACAATATCATAGCGAGATTAAACTCAATCATCTACTAGTTCGTGAAAACACAAACCAGCTTGTACTGTAATCCTCTATACTTCTCGCATTCAACTCTACATCAATTGAGTCCACTCTCTTAAGTGACCCCAGATTCTCAATTTCAATACTTACCCTTCAATTACACATTAGACCTTCTAACATACGCATAAGGATCATCACATAAGAACAACATGCAAGAGATAATCCATATGCTTTGCCTCAATTTAGTACTTCGGCATACCTTCCACCATCATATACATTACACCGTCAATTTAGTCTTCTTGAGTCGAAACTCATACCACCACATGTAATTCACTTCACTTCTCAACTAGGAGATATGAAAATATTCTTCACGTGCCCATAATTCGGGCTACACATCAAGCCACAATAGGAGTTAAATCACTTAACAATCCACCTACTATCCTGCAGAATTCTTCATGACTACCAAGTCTTATAAACATATCTCGCTGTACTAACATACTCATCATATAGATATCCATCCGCAATTCTGGCTAATAGGGACAATATCGAACCTATAAGTTCAAAACACTTGCTCACCAAGTCAGTACCTTAGTGCTCAAGACATAGGCAAAGATTCGGCCTCAAGTCCTCCAGACTGCCCAACATCAACTCATGGAAATCACATCTCCCCTCTCGATCGGGGAATCCAAGCCATCAAGGCACATCCGATACTGAGTGCTCACGTGTGCATACAATCGCGTTGAAGGAATTTCTAGAGTTCTCTTTCGAGCTGAATCGAGGATGGACGATAAGAATTCAAGAATTGAAAGTTTTCCTAAAGGTTCTGCAGCCTCTCGAGGATAAATATAGATGTCTCCATACCGATCAGCGAGACTGTAGTAAACTTGCTCATGACACGTGAGACCTAGTAACCTAGGCTCTAATACCAACTTATCACGACCCAATTTCTCGAACCCGATCGTGATGGCGCCTCTCGTGAAGACAATGCCAAAAAATAGATTAACAATACTTCTTATAATAATTACTTAGAATGAATTAGTAAAAACAATAGATAATATTATCATACATGTGGAAGAAAGTGATATAACAAGGAACAAACACAGCTCAGCCCGAAATCGGGGTGTCACAAGTCACGAGCATCTAAAGGATCCTAACACGATTACAAGACCAGTTATATACAGATTGGAATTTCATAACAACAATAGAAATACGGTACCACGAACACTGTCGGCCACTTGGCAGAACTATGATAGCAAAATCTCCAATCGGCTCAAAACCCGTTACCGGGTGAACAATTACCTGCATCTGCACACGAGGTGCAGGGAGTAATGTGAGTGCTCCAACTCAGTGAGTAATAAGGGTAAATAATGGCTGAGCAGCAATAAATTGCGTAAAGGAAATCAACATGCTATAGAGTACAGTGTAACCCTTTTAGAAACAGGAAAAACGTGAAAACCCTTTAGAAAATATCTTGACTCAGTTAAAAACCACTATTAAAAATATCTTTTTCCAACAAATAAGAAAATGAATGCGAAAGAGTTAGTGCAAGTCAGCACAAAAGTCATCCCCCCAGGCACAAACAAGTATACAAAAATGAGCTTATAAAACTCGCCCCTCAGGAAATATTCTTGTTCTTGGTCAGCCATTGTCACCTGACCCGTTTACATCATACAGTGTCACTGTTACCACTGTCTAAAATTAATCCTCTTTAAGAGTGATCAGAAAATATCAGAACAACAAATGAATATCTCAAGAAATAACACAAACAACGAATAGTGAACAAATGCATGAATGCAATGCAATGAATAACATAGACGGAACTCACTGGGATGTGTACAGACTCCGGAGTGGCTCCTACATCGTAAGCGCAACATCAGCCATTCCGTGGTATCAAAAAGGCTCTCAACCTCAATATCAATATATCATTGCTGCAGTGCGCAACCCAATCCATGATCAGTCAAAAAATGCACATAAGCCACTTGGGCAATATTAACATGATAATCCTTAGCGCAAAACGTCGATAAAATATAGTTTAAGTTTTCAAAACTTAAAAAATGACTGAGTTTTCAAAACAGTATTAAAACCTTGGACCGAGATCAAATAATATGCAAGTAATGCAAAAATTAGTGATATCAATCCTCGAAGGATTCACATAGTTGGCACGAAGCCCCAAACATGGAAATCAGCCCAAATTATGAAGATAACAAATAATTTTAGTCAAATACGCGGTAAAATCAACAACCGAGACGGACCAAGTCACAGTCCCCAATGGTTCTCTACCCCACGCCCATATCCGACGTGCAAGTCACCTCAAAACAGTACAATGACGTGCAAATACGGGGTTTCAAACCCTCAAGATATAATTTCAAAGTATTACTCACCTTAAACCGGTGAAATCTCTACCTCGCGATGCCTTTACCTCTGAAATCAACATCCACGCACGTTGAACCTAACCAAAATCAGAGCGGATACATTGAAATATGCCAAGGGAACAATACCCGATCGAAACAACTGAGAAATAACAGAAATTTCAAAACTAGCAAAACCTGAGCCCCGGGCCGGCTTCTCAAAAAATTACAAAACTCACATTACCGGATTCCTCGTCTCGCCACGAGTCCATACATACCAAGAACTCCCAAATCAGAGCTCAATTGACCTATCAAATCCTAATTTGAAATATCAAAACCCAAGCCCTAGCTTCATCCTCCCCCCCCCCCCCCCTTTTTAATTGAATTTCAACCAATTTCCATAGTAAATATATCATAATCTCGTGTATTTAAGCCCAGGAACTTACCTCTAATCATTCCTTCTTGAATCCCTCTTCAAAATCGCCTCAAAGCTTGCTCAAAAGTGGAGGAAAATACATAACCCTCGCGGATGAAATGTTTCAATAAAACCCTTTATGATCAGCTCAGCTTTCACTTATGCGGAGAAAAGGTCGGTTCTCTGACCTCCGCATCTACGGTCCATGTTCCCTTCTACGAACCTTCACTTAAGGGCCCCTACTAATTCTGTGTTCCACAATTCGTATTAGTGGGACATCGTATGCGTCTCGCCTTCTACTTCTGCGGAAATTGCTCAACCTCGACCATTTCACATCTTCGATACCTGGCTACGCATCCGCATAACGGCATCTACAGTTTCCTTTCCGTTGATGCGGAAACACCTGCTGCAACTAGAAACCTACAATTCCAACTTCAAATTTCCTTCGATAGCCACCAAAAATCATCCCGAGACCCCCGGAACCTCAACCAAAAACACCAACACATCCCAAAACCTCAGTCAAAGTTTTTCCAAACATCAAAAACACATCAAACAATGCTAAAACCATCAAATCACATCGCATTCAAGCCTAAGTTCTTCAAAACTTCTGAAATGCACTATCGTTCAAAAACCCGACCAAATCACGTCCAAATGACCTGAATATTTGCACACATATCCAAAATCACCTAACGAAGCTACTGCAACTCTCGGAATTCCATTTTGACCCTCGAATCAAAATCTCACCTATCAACTGGATTTTGCCAAAATACTAACTTCACCAATTCAAGCCTAATTCTACACCGGACCTACAAAATCATTTTCGACCATGCTCCTAAGTTGCAAATCACCCCATGAAGCTAACCGAAACACCAAAAATCACATCCGAGCCCTATAACTCATAAGTCAATGTTCGAATGACTTTTCCAACTTAAGCCTTCCTTAAACAGACTAAGTGTCTCATTTCTTATTAAAACCAGTCCAAATAAACTCTAACACACCACATACCGATAACGAAACGTGAAGAAACATAAAATGGGGGAAAATGGAGCAGTAACACATGAGACGATGGGTCGGGTAGTCACATCCTCCCCAACATAAACAAACGCTCATCCTCAAGTGTACCCAGAGTTGTACCAGAAGCAACCCAATAGCTAATGATCTTACCAAGCATACACCGGGGGTGATCCCCGTCACCCTCTCTTGCATAGGTCTGATAACACAATTTTGCTGAAATTTCAAAGTCCATCTAACCCTTAAACCGTAGGACCGTACTGCACTTTCCGAAATCATACACAAGATTAGAACCACACATCTATACTCAAAATAGGCTCGAACCAGTTGTAATAACCCATACCTGCAACATTAGGTGCGATCATATGATATACTACATAACCCAAACACTCGAAACGATAACTTTTATTCAAAGCATTATCCCAGAACACCCGAATTTCCTGTGGGAAAACCTCTTATCAACCAAGGTCTTATTCCAACACTTCCATCTACTGCCAATAATAAATGAAACATGCAATAAATTGTAACAATTTCTCAAATAAATCATTCATGAAGTCACTTCCCTTTTGACTACTACCACAGCAGATTTCTGAGCGGAACCTCGATATTAACCTTCCAACAAGCTGAAACCAAATCCATTTGTATTCATTAATGATCCCCAATGATCACTTCGGGTCCAACAGACCACTCTGGTGATATGACACCTCAACACTGGCCTAAGACACAACTTGCATAATAGACGCACCAATTAGAGATGGCCGGAAAATACTCAAATCAAGAGAATGACTCAAACGAAAGAGTTCTACCTTAAGCTCATCAATACCATTAAAACACAAGGCTGAGACCCAGTCTCACATCATAAAAATAGAACACTTGAAGCTACCCCGACAGTTCATAACTCCACGTAGCCTCGCTACAATAGGCGATCCTATCCAAACATTGTTACACATGAAGTACCTCAAGTCTCCATGCTCACAATCAACAACCACGCAATACTTTTTTGATTTTTGATACCAAAGCAATGCATTACATCCACGGTGAAGCAAATAACATAAGACTCGCAACTCGATAGGCCACAACCAAGCAACACTCAATTGCTCTTCCCTCTCGACTTTGTGTATGAAGCCTCAGTAGAACTGCACCACATGTGCCTATATCCAACCAATCATGACTTCTCAAAACACCAAAAAGCAAATCATAGCTCTCCTTTGATTACTAGCAAGCTCAATGACAATCGAATCAACCTATCCCTCATCAACACAATTCGGGGTCGACAAAGCTAAAAAAAGCCAAGTACATAGCCACATCGGCCTGCCCAGGAACTCAACATCCAGAAGCCTGAAGATGCTCCTCCCTCTATTATAACTCCTGCCGGAGCCGTACGATACAGTGTCAGGTACCAACTTAATACCGAAATCCACAATCTCGCCTGGTGACATACTTGGCCACAAGGAATGCATCCAAAAAAGTCCCTCAAAATCGAAACAAAATTAATGGTGGAAACCTCTACGATGACATCTGCCACGAAGGCCTAATTAAGAAAAACAATCCTTCCTAGCCGTTCGTTGGTCTTTGGAATGCAAACCACTCTGCTAGAAGATAATTCGATACGCCTCACCACGCAACCTGTGGAATTCTCCGACATAACCCATAATACAATATTCTAGAATAACCCACACTGAGATAACCAGTGTATACCCCAATGTCATATCCAAAATCTAATATACCAAGCAAGGAAGGATCCACTCGGGCCTCCATATCCCAAATTCCACAGTATGAATACATTTTACACCTCAAGTACCCAGTCATTCCACGAAAGATATTCTAAAACCCCCCATGTGCCATCAAACATACTAAACTATTAGTAGTTGATCTAGCCAGAATGCACCACAATACTAACAAAGTATCATTAGTTTAATCATATTACCATTTCCCCAGATGTATACTCTCGTCAAATCACTCCCATTCGGTAGTACCATTTCCTCAATTACGTGAGACTACCCGTTGCCTAATAATTTTAGGAACATCTTTTCAGAACTGAACTGCAACTCATTTAGCCAAGACCCTCCGTCAATCCCTTCTAGAAGAAGAATCAATACACATTCCATGCTTCGCATACCCATAGAAAATATATTCATCTCCAAACCACAGTAAAGACCCAGCAAGAACATCTTTGTCAATTCCACTTGTACAAGGTAAACTGTCAGGGCGGAATCCTCCTATCCAAACCGAGCTAAGCAAGATGTCCAACCTCGAAAGCTTTGCTGCGCAATAACTGTAAGGGCTCATTACCTCGACACATACAAAGAATTAATCATATCCTTGCCATATCGATTCGGTCTACTATCAAGCTAATCCATCTATCTAATTTCCTCTCTGATTCATCATCAACTTGATATTCCCCCTTGTGGTAGCGCCACAATGCCTCGACCTAGGTTTTCCACACGAGACTTGAACATAAGACCATTCTCTTTAAGACCCATACGCCACTGAATACCCTCTCAAATGTTCCCAGAAATACCACATTCCCGCATGCTCTGCTTGAAGAACTTACTGCAAATCTGAATGCATTGCCATTACCTTCTAGATACCGATACATAGAATCCCACAATCATTATAAAAGAACCACAAGCCTTGATTATTTTTTTTATTTTTTTCCAATGAAACACATTCTCTAGCCACATACGCGACCTTAAGACACATGATTGTTACATGGAGAACCTTAAACACAATAAGATCATTCTTCAGAGTCATTTGCTTCATATTCGATTTGCAATTTACCTAACTTAGTGAACAGAACCACTAAACATCCGATTATTTCAACACGTCTACGAAGTATCATATAACCTTCGTCAAAATGTTTCTTCACTCGTGCCATCTTTGGCTCAATTTCTGCAACCAGAACTGGTCCTCTAGCATATCTCGAAACGGAACCAACATAGCACTTGCCCGTGTAATTAGCTAATCAACAGTAACCTCCCCAACTTGGCACGAAGCCATATATCAGGAAACACTCAACATCTCATACCACTTTTAATCTAACGATGCCACAATATAATAGTAAGATTAAACTCAATCTTCTACCAGTTCGTGAAAACACAGATCATCTCGTACTTTCATCCTCTTTACTTCTTGCATCCATCTCTACATCAATTGAGTCCACTCTCTTAAGTGACCCCAGATTCTAAATTTCAACACGTACCCTTCAATTACACATGAGACCCTCTAACATACGCATAAGGATCATACCACATAAGAACAATCCGCAGGAGATAAACCACATGCTTTGCCTCAATTTCGTACTTAGGCATACCTTCACCATCATATACGTTACACAGTCAGTTTCGTCTTCCTATGTTCGAAGGGAAACCTACTTATCCAGATGCAATTAATCCTTACTTGCAAAATCACATAGCTTTCATCTTTGGTCTTTCTTGATACAGCCATTCCCATTCATGTGGAGGATTGTTGCATACTTTATGCCATTTGGCTTTGAAGTAGAATAAGTGTGAATTGGAAATGGAGGGAAATAAAATAGAGGGAAAATGAAAATTTGAAGAAGTGAAGTTTTGTCTTGCACTTTGTCCCTCATTGGTGAGGAACAACCACATTTATGTGCTAATATATGGAATCACTTCTTAAAGCTCTTAAAAGTAGTTGAAGAGATGAACTCTCGCGCCGTCGTCGCTCGCTCGGCTCGGCTTCGGCTTCGGCTTTGTCTTTGGATTTGGATTTGGATTTGGATTTGGGTTTGGATTTGTCATATAATCGATCGGTAAGAATATTTTTGGACAAAATCTATTTAATTACTTAATAATTGATTAAATTCCAAATCACTGCTGAAAAATACACCAAAAACCTGCTGAACGTTCAGAGGGCCTCGCTGGCTGCAGTTCTGCCGCGACTGCGGTAGAACCGTGGTAGTCAGATTCAGAGAGCCTCTCTGGCCGCGTTTCTACTGCAATCATGGTAGAACCGCGGCAGGCGGCTTATTTTCTAAAAAGGCGCCTTTTCCAGACACCTCTTCTGATATTTGCCTATAAATTCTGAGGCAAGGCTGCATTTTCTATACACGAAAAATACTCCAGAACTTCTTTCTTTCTGAATATACTGCATCCTAATTCGCAGTCTCTCTCTCTCAAAATTGTATGTGTGATTTTGCTCCGTTCTTTGAGTTCGTTGGTATCCTGTAGTTTGTATTGCCATTGTTGCAGGAAGGTTTATTCTGTTTTATTCTGGGAGGATTTAATCCATTACCTTGGCAACGTGTAAGGGGTTAAAATTCCTAAAGGACGCACAAGAGAATTGTGGACTCAGAATATTTCTGTTTCTTTACTTTTTCTACGTTTGTTTATTCTTCTAACAGCTTTCTGATTTTTATTTCAACACAGTAACGCTCACAACAAGTTAGGTCCGCAAGAGGCTGAGGTTGCAGTAGAGGCCGAGGTGTGGTTCATACTACAGTCAAAGCAGCACATGTGGAGTCGCCAGTTGCTCTAGCTAAGGAGCATGTACCAGATGTTGTTGAGCGGGTGGAACTAGCTTAGGCACCAGGAGTGCCCACTGTTATTTCTGGCCTTCGGGAGGCCTTAGCCAAGGATTTGACTGTGTGCACGAGCCTGGCTCAGGTGGTTTCGATTCTAGTGACACTAACCACCTAATAGTATGGGGGAGGTGCCCATACACCAACTGCCAATACTCCAGAGCAGCTTGCTCAAGTTCACAAGACACCCGAGTGCATTTCCAGTTTAGCCGGTTGCTGCTATTCGGGACGAGGTTGGTCCACTTATGAGTGATGAGGAGAAGGAGAGGTTATAGAGGTATGGTAGGCTTAAACCTCGTACTTAGTAGATTAGAGTAAAAGTATGCTATGGAATTTCTAAATAAGTGTTATCAGATTATTCGCACGACGAGTATTTCAGACATCAATGGGGTTGCGTTCACTGCTTTTCCCCTGACAAGGGCAGCTTACAGATGGTGGCAGACTTATGAATTGAGCAAGCCAGCTGACACAACACCACTTACATGGCGTGAGAGGAGTTTTAGTTTCTCAAGCCATGTTGAATCCATTTAGCACTCGGGCTGCAGGTACGATTTGGTCCCGTAGGCCGAGTTGTTCTACAACCATCGACCGAATGATGTTGGTCGGGCTACTCGGATCAATTAGCACACATTTAACTCTAGTTTTATTCGTAAGAACAAAAATTACCATTGCATCATTATGAGGTGGCATGATTCCTTCTGCGTCCTCGTCGTTGAAAGATAGAGTCCTTCTGGTAAGTAATCCCGATTTCATTTTTCTCTTGTGATTGACACTTTCATGCATTTCATCATCGGGCCTTGAGAAGTATTGATCCCTCCAATGATCATATGGATGATATGCTAGGGTTTGTCTTGTTCATTTTGTTTGTTGGAGTCCCTGTTTCTAAAGTGATTCTAAGCTCGGTCACTTAGAAATTCTCGAAGATGACCGTTGTTGAACAACGAGGCTACTTCTTCCCTAAATTGTCGACAGTCCTCCGTCTTGTGGCCGTGTGTGCCATGGTATTTACATATTTGGTTGGGGTCCCTTTGTGTTGGGTCAGTTTGCAAAGGTTGAGGCCACTTGGTTTCATTGATGCGCCCATAACCAAAATGATGGGAGCCGCATCAACATTAAAGTTATACATTGAAAATCGTGGTGCCTCTTTGGGTCCCATAGATCTATCGAAGCCATTCATGCTCATAAGTCACTGTGAGCTTGAACCTAGATCATTTCTTCTTTTGTTTCGTGTAGAGTTTTGCCCAGACCCGATGTTCCTACGGTCTCCATTATACGGTTGATATCGATCTTTATTCGACCTTGATTCTCGGTCAATATCCTTCTTGATTCTATCTACAGGTCTGATACGATAAAAGGACCCAGAAAGAGCACCCAATTGATCATCCTCGACCCTGATCTCGATTGAGACTGATTGGGCACATCGGCGCATGTAACAACTCGGTATTCGATCAAATTTTGCTTTAAGTATTGTGGAGCCACTAAACTTAGAACGTTGAGACCTTGAGTAAAAGCTTAAAAAACCCAATCATAGGCGATTAGCGGCAAGTCCATACATTCCATTTGGAATCGAGACACGACTTTTCTAAGCATCTCATTGTCATTCTGCCTTACCTTGAAAAGGTCCGACTTCCTGGTTTCTACCTTAACGGCCCTGACCTGTTCCTTTACAACAGAATCTGCAAGTATAGTGAATGATTAAATAGAACTGGGTGGTAAATTATGATACAATATCATAGCACCCTTCTCCCCGAATTCCTTCAGCAAGACGGGTTTGATCTCGTCATCTTCCAAGTCATTTCCTTTGGTATCACACCTGTAGGAGGTGATGCGCTTGTTTGGATCAGTCATCCTATTGTACGTAGGAATCTCGAGCATGCTAAACTTCTTGGGGATTGACTTCGGAGCCTCACTCAGGGGGGAAGGTTTTTGTACGAACTTGTTGGAATCCAGTCCTTTCAATTTTGGTGGTGCCCCCGGGATTAGATCGACACTGGAGTTATACGTTTCCACATTTTTGTTGTTTTCCTCGATCTTTTTTCCCCTTTCTCAATTCTCTTTGTCAGTTCTTCGTGCATCTTTATGATAGAAGGATTGGTCCCCAATTCCTTTTTGTCCGAATCGATCTTGCATACGATTTCCTGGGAAGGCTCGAGTTCAACCATGTTCGGTGTGTGGTTCTGGTTTTGGAGCTGGGCTATTGCTACCTGTTGAGCTTGCAACAATTTGAAGATTACCCGTATGCTGATCCCGCCATCTTTACCGCCATGTGCGCTATGAGTAGCTAATCAGGGATGATCCCCACTGATGATGCTTTCGGAATTGACGGTCAAATTTTCATTGATGGCTACATGTGAACTGACGTCGATTAGATCAATAGCCGGAATTCCATCGAGGCCAACATAGGGTGCCTCGTTTCCTGGTGCAATGTTCTCATTTTCGCCGTGGTGGCCGAGATCATTGTTAATGTGTTGAGGTGCTGACTAAAAGTTCGATATTTTTGAATCGTGTAATCAAAGATACTTCAAAGAACAAGTGTAAAATAGTGTGTTAGGAACGTTTGTACTTGGTAATCACTATTATCCTTAGCCCCACGGTGGGTAGGGGTGTACATAGGCCGGTTGGTTCGGGTTTTATAATTACCAAACCAAACCAATTGTATCGGGTTATCAAATTTAAAAACCAAACCAAACCAAACCAATAAAACTCGGGTTTTTCAATATTGATTTTTCTCGGGTTTTCGAGTTATTTGGATTTTTTCGAATTTTTTTCCGGTAAAATCTTCGTAGAACAAAACATATAACGTATGCTCAAAATATTTCTTTAATCCTAGTAAGATACGACTATATAAAGTATTTTTAAAAAAAATAATACAAAATATGAGATGTGTCATGATATTTTCCTAAAATATTCAACAATAAAGATAATAAAATTATGTAATATAAATATTGCTAAATTAAAAAGTCATTGTAAAAATAACATAATCTAAAACCACTAAGTTATGCTAAATAAGTGGACTAATAAAGAAGGATTATGCATTTTTATCTAAGTTATTGCAAAATAAAAATAGATATCCAATATTTTCCCTTTCGTAATATTGAATAGAATGTCTTTTGTTAGCATTAGTATTGATTGTTAGCATTATTTAATTTACTAATATTAATGGCTATAAAACTTATTGGAGCATTCAAAATTTCTAAGTCTAGCCTTGAAATAACACCTTAAAAGATAAAATATGAAATTTTTTGAAAATTTTTTTTAAATTACATTACAATAAGTATATTTATATATTAAATATATCTAAAATTTCTATATATCTAACGTCGGGTTGGTTTGGTTTCGGTTTGACTTTCTTTAGTTAAGACCAAACCAAACCAATTGTGGTCGGGTTTTTTTTTTCCAACACCAAACCATAGTTAGATTTTTTTTCAGGTTTGACTCGGATTATCGGGTTGGTGCGGCTTGTCGGTTTTCTTTGTACACCCCTAACAGAGGGCGCCAAAATGTTTATCCTAAAATTGGATAACAATTGAATTTATCGCAGTTTTAAGGACACGTGATATAACTTGGTACAAATTAAGAAGAACAAACTAGTATTGATATTAACGAAGAAAGAAATAATACAAACTACACGAATTGAACAGCCTTGGCCCTCGAGTTCAGTCATCCTTAAACCAAATATGTTTCAAATTGCTTATGAACAGAATAACAAGATATTGAAAGCTAGAAAATGGCAGCATATTATTTTGCATTGCGTGAATATCATGTGTTTACAAATGATTAGACTCTCTTTATATAGTAGGGGAATCCTACTCTAGGAACAATTCTATGAGGCAAGAAATTCCATGATTGACTAATTAATCGGTCTCTTCTTGATACATGTCGAGATACGCGCCATGATACCGTCCGATTGCAAATATTACAGCTTTTCTTTATTCGGCTCGGTAAGCTTCCCTCGATCTTTATCTTGTTCGATCTCGTTCTTGGTCGATCTCTATCTTGATCAGTCTCAGAGCCACAAGCTCGGCGATCTAACTTTGCATCATGGTTCGATATGATACGAGGCTAAACCTTGGCTTATTGCACTCCAGTCTCGATCAGTCATACAAAAGGAGTAAGTCCGATTTTGACCATATTCACATACACAATTGGCTTAAATAATTAAAATGATATAGGAAAATTCATTTTTCTTACTCAATACTTCTTTTACTTCCTCTTCGAAGCTCCGGGTAGATCCTACAATGTAAATCATGACCCAAACATCTCTAATGATGAAACAATCTCCAAGCGTTTTCTAAGATCATAAATAACAAAAATCTGTTTTTCACGTGTGATGTGCTTGATATCAATACTAAAGTAGATAGAATTTAATTCATATTCTAGTGTATTACAAATTCGAATTTTCTTCAGCGTATCATTGAGCTATACTCATATGGCGAGTTGTTTAACCGATCACTTTCTCTACAAATCCAAAACAAAAACTCGTGTGTTTGCGTCTCTTGAAGTTGGAGAAATGTCCGCAAAAGGTATACTGGCAGAATCAATCCACAAATACTAAAAGGAGAAAAGTCGGTGATATTTTATATTAAATTAATTAATGTATAATATGTAATTGATTACTAGTTAAATTGAGACTTAAGAGGAAGTTTCCTTTGCAAGCACAAATTCTTCAATCTAGTTCATCAAAAGATTTCCCTTTCGCAAGTTCAAATTGTTCAATTACGTTCCATTTCAAAAAAAAAATTAATAAAATTTGAATTGATTTTAAAGTCTTAAATATTATGGGGTAACTTTTTTATTCTTACAATTTTATTCAACATGAAGTAATTTATATGAAAAAATAATTTAGTTTTAAAAGGTATAAAAGTCTATCAATATTGCAAGAAGATTTTGGTCCTCCAATATTTAACATGAAACATTCGTGTTTATATATATATATATATATATATATATATATATATATATATATATATATATATATATATATATATATCAATTTTAGAAAGTTTTCCCCGTTTTGAGGTTGCGCTTTAACAACACCACAAAACACAAATGCTCACAACAATACACAAATGTTCACAAGAATTTTTCTGTTCCCTGCATTTATTTCCTCACAAGCAAATGACCAAAGTAACCTTTTTTTTTAAGTTTCTTTTCCCTGGTTACTGAACAGGTAGAGAATGGTTATGAAAGACATTAGCAAAACATGTATCGAAGAACATATTGATCATATTGACAAGAGGGGTTGCTCTAATGGAAAGCAACCCCCACTTCCAACCGAGAGGTTGTGAGTTCGACTCTCCCCAAGAGCAAGGTGGGAAGTTCATGGAGGGAGGATGCCGGGGGTCTATTTGGAAATAACCTCTCTACCCACGAGTAGGGATAAGGTCTGCATGCATACTACCCTCCCAATACCCCACTAAGTGGAATTATACTGGGTTGTTGTTGTTGTATATTGATCATTTAAAGGAACCACAAAAGTTTCCAGAATTTGCTAATTGAGAACAGGTTGCCTCAAATCACAGATACTATGAAACGCATAAAATCCTAATCCGAACGTGGAACATACAATAGCTCATGCTCTGGGGTAACGCGCCAATTCTATTACAATATTTCTTTCTTCCTTGGAACCAGAGGCTTTTACCTGCTTAGTGCTCATACTTATCAACGACGGACAACGAGCAAACAATAGCTTTACGAATAACAGTTCAGTTTTTGAACCCTTAAAAAAATGTATGACCACATATTTGAGCTTGTTGAGTGGTTGGTCCAAGCAACCTGGCGAGTCTAGATATTCCGAAACTACTTCAACAGTGTCACTGGTACCATTAACCTAATGGTACAAGGATATACAAGGTCATTTACAATTCTCATATTTGAATATGTAACGTCCAAAAACGAATTAGATCATGCATATATCTACTAAATAGAATATGACCACATATATTTTCCATTTCTTACCCAAATCTCAAGTTTACTCAAATTGGGGGAGCTCTTAATCAACTCGAGAGTGTAAGAGATCTGCCCCATCTGGCCGAAGTTTACACCTAGCTTTAGATGCCACAAGCAGTTGAGTGTAAAACGAAGCCCTTGCGGAACTGTACATGCACTCAAAAGCTTTGAAGCAAATACAAAAACAAGAATCACATGAATAGGGACTATCCCTATAAGATATCCAAGTCAAACAACACTTCAGACTCTTACCTCAAGGAAAGATGAACTCAAAGTAAGCACCTCAAGTATAGGCAAGCTAAGAAGAAGCTTTTGCAATTTTGATCTGTCAGCGGATATTGGATTACTAGTCACAAGGTATAAAGCTGTCAATTTTTCGCAGTTCATAAAGCAACTTATATCATAGTAACTCTCACGAACAACCAAGGAATTCAATCGCGATGATACAATACTCATGTATTTAGTACCGTTACAGTATATCAAGGTCAACTTGACAAGAAGTGGTGCATTGATAACACGAAACTCTGTAGTTGGCACAAAGGTTATTTTTTCTAGACGAAGTGTTACAAGATTCGGAAAGCCAAGAAAAGACGTTGGTGGTTTGAAGACACAGTTTATGAGATCCAAATGTGTCAGTGTTGGGACAATTAAATATATAAGAAGGCAGATTATAAGTAGTATTATTTGAGATGTTAAGGGTTAGCTCCTCGACACCGTTTCTAGTAACATAAATCATCCATCTATCAATATCTGGATAGGGAGATAAAACTATTTCTGAAAGATCAAGGATAAACTTCACTATGTCTCCAGAATGTTGTAACAGAATCTTATCTACTGTGTCTTTGAAGACAGATTGAGATCTTGCTGCTAATTTGTTGCAAAAGAGCGTATTCAGCACTAAATTTGGAAGCATGGCCCAGATATATCTCCAATTTTTTGATAGAATACTAGTCCTTGCCGCATCTTCTACTGGCAGAAGTTCAAGAATACCATCTATAACGTTTTTTGGCAGAGCGCTGATTCTATCTTCTCTATCATTTTCAACATCAACTCTTTCACTATCTGTTAGAAGAAGTTGAATTAGTCTTGCGCTTCAAACATATAATCCAAAAAAAAAGAGGAAAAAATAAAAGAAAAAAGGGAGAGTAGTATACCTTGAGTCATGTTGATTCTGTAACGTTAATTAGAGTCTTAAAATACGGAGCAAAATGTGTCTTTTATAGTGAAGCAGATAGAACTAAGAGGTCTTTATTCAAAACGTCTCTTCATTTATCCATCAAGAGTCGCCATACACATAAGTCAGTACTTCATGGTTAATTAAATACTACTAAAACAACAACAACAACTCAGTAAAATCTCACTAGTGAAGTCTGAGGAGGGTAGTGTGTACGCAGACCTTACCCCTACCGTGAAGGGATAGAGAGGTTGTTTCCGAAAGACCCTCGCTCAAGAGAATCAATATATTCAAATATACATATTTAATTGGAATGTAAAAACATTCAGTAACTCAAGCATTAATTGAGAATCTTGGATATATTTAAGTAATTAAGTGAATTTGATCAATGATCAATCCAGCCTAATTAACATTGACAACCTAATTAATTCATCATAGTTATCTATAATCATTTATTCAAGTACATGGTGGAAAAGGAGAAGTTGTCTCTAATTGAATAACCGAGGAGTCCAAGGAATTTATCTCATTCTCACTTGGGCAAAACATACAAAACCTCCCCCATTTGACGTTTCAAGAGTATAACTGTATAAGGAATATGGTGAGTCCTTCGTTCGCCCCACCCGGGGTTGGGTGTGGAATAGTAGGGTTACCCGTAGATGACTAGTGTTTTAGCGTAGGTCTCCTCTTGGTTGGTAATATGATAGTTGTCGCTTGTTATTGTCGCATGCGACGGTATTTATGTTTCTTATGTTTACATAATCATTTACGTTATTTCTGCAGGATTACTTATGCTTTGTTTTGTTATTGTGTTTTGTCTTGTCTTGGTTCTTAACTTTATCTTTGTTTTCCAATGCAGCTTTTCATTCTGTCCTATGCGCCGAGGGTCGCTTGGAAGCAGCCTCTCTGCCCTTTTGGGTAGGGGTAAGACTGTCTACATATTACCTTCCCCAGACCCCACCTGATGGGAGTATACTGGGTAGTTGTTGTTGTTGTTGTTGTTGTGTCCTTCTTTTGGATAAGAGACGCAAAATCTTTTTTCTATGGCATTCCAAGAGTATAAGATAAACATCCCAAGAATACAAGACTCCAAATAGATAGCCTACTTTGATGGCAACTACACGTAAAGAACATCTCTTAAATACAAAACCCTTCATCGGCCACCATAGGGGATCTAAGATTTAAGACCTAGCGGTTCAACTTATTAAGAATCTTAGGATTGAACCCATTATATTAGTAAAGTTTTGAATTCATCTCTACTATTTGTTGTAATTTTAAAGAATTTTTATATTTAAATTTATGTTCTACATCAAAAGTAGTTGGTTCTGGCAAACCCGATAACATTAAGCCGCATTGACTACACTTGCCACGTCAAGCCAAAAATGTTTTCCAATTTATTTACTGTATAGTATTATTTCTGTTTGTGTTTGCTTCTCAGAAAAATTCACAAACAAAGGAGTTGTCAGATAACTTGTGTTTTAGCCCGCCGCCGTCGGCAAGTACCTCTGCGCAAATAAATCAGGAAATTTTCTATTTGCTGCCGCCGTTGAACAACTACCAACAAGTCTGTCTATTTAAATTTCTAATTTCATAGTTAACGAAATTAACACAGGAGATAAAACAGGGCAAGTATCATGAGATTAATTTCATCATAATAGTGTTTTCAAACCCAAGACAAGATAATCGCTTAATACCTAATTATGGTGGCTATGATATATAATAATTGCAAGATATAATATTGACAGTCATAATAGATTGTTTTTTATTTTTTGGCAATCCACTAGGCAAAACCTAGGGTTAGATTTTTATTAATAACATAAAATTTAAAATTACAACATAATAACTTAAATGAACCAGATAAGCCATAATCATCACAGAGTTCATAACATACTCTGTGGTGATATTACAAGATGAGGATATTAAGTAAGTAAAATAAATTATGAGGGAGCGATTAAAGTGCTGTCATTTCCCCAACTTTGGGATGTATTCAAAAAGATTCATGATTTGCTCTTTGTTTTACTGGACTTTGAGAAAGTAGATTGGTTGACCTGTTTTAGTTTTGCAATTCTCATTGGGAGTTTTCTTTTGTTTGCGTCTTCAGCCATCCTACCGTCCCAGCTTCTATCTCTTTGATGATTTTTTTATTTGTTTTACTGTGCTTTGGTGATAAATCCCCCATTCTTGCAGCATTTTTCCGGCATTGCGTTAAGATATCCTCTTCCTCTCCTTCTTCAAGTATGTGACTTCCTTCCAAATCTTTCTGGACATAACTTTGAACAGAGGATATTATCAGCGTTGACGATGTTTGCTAGTGTTGTCCCGCTTGTGAAATGGCAACTACTTTGTTATTCGTAGCAATGCATTCCTTTGGTGGCTGACTAGAGGTACCTGCTGTTGTATCCTTTTTCGGAAAGAAAACTTGAGCATTATGGTTCAACTTACTTGTTGTAGATGAAAGTTTTACAATCCCATTCCTATTTGCCGGTTTCTCTTGAACTGTTGGCTTGATCATAGCCTCACTGTCATCTCCCGAGCTATTGTAATCATCTATCTGGCCTTCTTCAGCAGATGACCAGCCATAAGAATCTTCGTCCCAACTCTCATCGTCATCAACATGTCGTTGGTCCCAGAGTTTCGATTTAATAACCATATATCTCATGTTTGCTAGAACTAGTTGTTTGTTATTTTCATTGAGGCTTGAGAATTCCCACTATCATTGATGCCTTGCTCGGTGTATATACTGGATATAGAGATGGGAGTATAGCTTTGAACCTTCCGTATCACCCCGCCAGCCATTTTTTCATCATCTTTAACGATATTTGCGAGCACGGCACATGAATTGGAGCTTGTTGTTATTGCTTCACTCATCTCTTCCTTCTGTTTATTGTTATTTTGGAGACTTTCATTTCTGTTTGATCTGGATGATTAATTGTTCCTTGCATTATATTGTCCAATTTTTTTTAGCAGCTGCGAGTCATCTGAAGGATGTTGATGTTGAACCATTTCTGCCATGTGATTTGTGCCCTGCCGAGATGAGATTCCCATCATGTCTTTGTTTGATGGAATTTCTGTTATTTGAATGACAACTTCATCAGTTTCAGTTATTGGTCGATCTGCAGGACTTTGCAATGGAACTGCAGAGTCTGACTTTGGCAGTGAACAAGCTGCTTGAACTGTTGCATTGTGTAATGTGCATTTGGAACTGTTGTTGTCTTTAGTATCAGGAATTTCTATTGCATCCGAAGTTGGAGTTGACTGAACTAAAATTGACCTCTCTTTTTTTGAGGCATCTAAATGAAATGATAAATTGGAAGGACCAGAAATGTGATTACTATTCTGTGTCAAGGTCTGCTGCTCAATGATTTTCTCCTTACCAGGCTGTCCATCTAGATCAGTGAACTGTCCTATACGTGCACTTGATGCACTATGAGCTGTTGATGTATGAATTGTCCCAGCACTCTCCACATAAGGTGAAGGAACATCCCTAGACAGTTTAGGAGACAGATTGTCCAAAATCATTACCTCATCAATAGGCTTCACTGGTGCTGCTACCTGTGCGACAACTGATGCATGACTGGTCATAGGAGTCTGAACTGCTTTCCATCATGATTGCTTAGGCTTGCCTCTGAACTGCTTTCCACATGTGATTGCTTAGGCTTGCCTCTGAACTGCTTTCCATCATGATCCAACATCTGCTCAGTCATATTTGAGATAGATTCAGTAGCCTCCATATTGCACTCCTTATGATGTCCATCATGGTCGGATTCTGTCATATAAGATCCATTGCTTTTTTGATGCTGTCCTTGAAGGTTAAGCAACTGTCAGACTGTGCACCACATTTGATCTTCTCTGTAGGTGTCTGAATTGTCCCAACCTTGTGCACGTTTGAAACTGCATTATGTACTTTGAATACCTCATCCCTAGCCTTCACTGAAGCTGTTGACTGTGACAAATCTGATCCATTAATAATCACAGAATTCTTAACCTTTTCTTGCTGCACTGCATTTCCATTTTCAGTCACAGCAGATTGGATGTTTTTTGGATCGACATTCTGCTTCAAAACATCATTTTCATGTTGAACAGCAGAAACAGAAACACATTGACCCTCATTCAATACTGGATTATTTTGCACAACCATTCTTTGTAAAGCTCTTTTCCCATTTAGAAAATCCCTTGCATTCCCTTGTAATTTGTCAACAACAACCCCATTACTAGTCGTGTGGCTGTCCAGATTATCCTTCTCTGTATCAGTTTTTTTTTATTAAACCTACAAACCTTCTCATCATGTCCTTGGTGTTTGCAAAAAGCGCAATACTTAGGAAGGTTGTCGTATACAATGTTTTGCTGGAACTCAACAATTTTCCCAGAAATAGAATCTACAAACTGTAATAAGACCTTTTTTGGGTGATTATCCAAAAGGTTCACAATAACCTTGACTCTTGCTGCGCTAGGCCTCGTTCTATCCTGCGTCGCCTTGTCAACAGCAATCGGTTTTCCAATAGCAGACGCAATTGACAACAGAGACCATTTCGCAAATAAGTTTGGTGGCAGACCTATCATACAGATCCATACAACTGCCATCGATGCTCCTCCTTTGGCTTAAATCCGAAAGTCCATGGAAATGTTCGGAAGAAATATTCTTCGCCTTTGATTTAAGATAACCTATCGACTTACCAAGGAAGTGAGCATAATCGTCGAACAGATCAAACCTGACCAGAAGGTGCCTATAATCCAATTGTCCAACATTACAACGACCTTTTGTTAGGATTTATGCCCGTCACTAGAGGGGGGGTGAATAGTGAGGCACGAGAATGTCGGTAAATTTTTTTGCGGAATTAAAATTGCAGGAATAAAGTAAGTGCGGAAAATAAAAGAGTAAGGAAAGGACACACCGAATTTATACTGGTTCGCCACAACCTGTGTTTAGTCCATTCTGCCGAGAGACTCTCTCGAGTATACACTAACTCCGATAAGCTTTCGGGTGCCTAATAAACCGTTACACTTGCTCGTAGATGTACGCTCTACAAGACTTCAACTTGCTCGTGGATACTGCACCACAAGACTTCTTGCTCGAGGATACCTCACCTCAAGACTTCAAACGCTAAGATTGAAGGAACTTAGTAAACCTAACACTCAATGAGAAGAATTGGTCCTCTCAAGAATTTCTCTCTTTTACAACAAAGACTCTCTAAGAAGAGTAGATAAAGAGATACAATATTAACTCAATGAACAACACAAAGTTGTCTCTCAAATGGCTCAACAAAAGCTCTAAAATGATGCACAAATAATATCAAGATGTTTATAGATAATTGAGAGATGTTGTTCTACTAAAATGAGTCCCAAAGACCTTTATTTATAGGTGGTAGAGGTGTTATGTCTGTTGCCCAATGTTTAAACAATAAATCTG
The DNA here is from genome assembly GCA_034376525.1 of Nicotiana benthamiana. Classification (NCBI taxonomy): domain Eukaryota; kingdom Viridiplantae; phylum Streptophyta; class Magnoliopsida; order Solanales; family Solanaceae; genus Nicotiana; species Nicotiana benthamiana. The sequence goes on along the minus strand of CM067329.1, from coordinate 14,483,118 downwards.
ATTTTGGCTTAGCATAATCGATTATCACTTTTGTATAATCGATTATCTTGTTTCAAATGTTCAAAAAACTAGTCGTTGGAAGGCAACGGATACTTAGATAATCGATTATTACAAAGTGATAATCGATTATCAAGTTGGGATAATCGATTATCCAATTGAGATAATCGATTATTAGTTCCAGTCCAAGGCTGGAACTTGCCAGATAATCGATTATCCAAAATCAGATAATCGATTATTTTTTTGATAATCGGTTATTCTATGAAGATAATCGATTATCATGCCTTGCGTAAAAATCCAGTTTAATTGCAAATATTTGATAATAGATTATCTGATATTGGATAATCGATTATCTTACTGATAATCAATTTTAAAACGTTTTTCAAGTGTTTATTTGAAGACCATGAGTATAGTAAGTTCAGTATATGTCTTAGACATGAAAATCAATTTCAAATACCTTTTTGGTTTACTTAAGACATTTAAAATCATTTTGTTTGAAGTATATTAAAAATGTTTATGATATATATGATTTGATAAAAAGATTTTATGCATATTTGTGATGACCTAATGTTGAGCCAAAAGACGAGATAACTTAAACGTTGCTCTTACATTGGTGCTACCTAACGACCTAAGCCTTGGGTCTTCGGTCTTGAACTCTTTGGCTCGTCTTGGCTTGTCTATGCAATCCCATCATCAATTTGCTTCTTGGCATTCAATCTTGATTGATTGATTCATCATCATTGATTCGTCAACCATCTTGATTGTTTGCTAATGCATCTTCATTGACTTCATTGTTTGTCATTCATCAAAACATATACCTGGAAATCATGCTAATACAACCAAAGCACATATATCAAAGATATCAATGATTTCCAACAATTTTTCCCCCTTTTTGATAATGACAAACAATAGGAGATATGCATATAGGATTCCCCCTAAATTCATGCTATATCTCAACATACAAGTCATGCAAACTATTCCCCCTTAATTCATAATTTCCCCTCAAATAAGGCATACTAGAACGTAGATAATTGTATTAAATTTGATGCATATCGCCTAAGCTCTTCACCCTTTTGGCATTAGCAAAAAGAGAGTATACAAAGGCTACTTCCCCCTTTCGACACTTCCCCCTTTTTGGGTATACAAATGTCAAAATTAACTAGGAAATACAATGAGGAATATGCATGATGAAGATTGCCGAATAATTTAAAAAAAAAACATACCAATTAATAAAAACATAACATATCAATTTTTATTTTCAAAATAATACCAATTGTTAGAAAAACATAACATATCAATTTGATATTTTCAAAATGATACCAATTGTTAAAAAAAACATAACATATCACTTTGATATTTTCAAAATGATACCAATTGTGAAAAACAACATGATAAAACCATTTGTTGGAAAACATAACAAATGTATCAGATGTTATTTTTATCAACAGTGATACTAATTGTTATTTTTAGCAAAACATATTACTAAAAATTATATCAACTGTTACTTTCTAACAAATCAAACGTTTTATTCATCAAAACAGAAACAAAATCATACTAACTGTTACCAACTGTTAGCATATGTCAACTGTTAATTTTTTAAACAAATCAAGAGTTGTAAACATACCAACTGTTAGGAAAAACAAAACAAACATTTCAAATGTTGTTTCTATCAAAAATGATACCAATTGTTAGAAAAGCATAACAAATGTATCAAATTGTTTTCAAGAATATACCAACTGTTATTCAAACCAAAAATAATATTCATCAAAACATGAATCAATCATTATTTTTAACAAAAATAATTGATACCAATTGTTATTAAAAAAATTATCAAAACATGAATCAACAAAAAATAATTGATACCAATTGTTAACAAAGACATATCAATCATTAACATATATCAACTATTACGTTTTTATCAAAAATATGATAACTAACCGAAATTCCCCCTCGATGCAATAAGGTTTCGTGCTTGGTGCATCTACTACAACTTTGTAGTCTTCAAGCACACCTGCAAATGTACCTAAAAATAGGTTTTAGGTACCCAAACACTTTTGGGTCCTTGGGGGTTAGGCAAATAATAATCATAGCTAAAAGATAAATCCCTATGTTTTGCAAAACATACAGGTGCTATGTGTCCTACCCGGTTGCAGTAATGACATATAACATTCGGGTTGTGCATATGTCTCGGTTGAGCCAAAAACGTTCTAGGTGAGCTAAAGTCGTTATTCCTAGAAGCGTTGAAATTCCTAGAGTCATTTCTAGGTGGTCTATAATGATTAATTCTAGACTCATTAATAAAATTCCTAGAATCATTTCTAGGTAGTCTAAAATGATTAATTCTAGACTCATTTACAAAATTCCTAGAATTATTTCTAGGTTGTGCATCGCAATTTCTAACATGATTCTTATTCTTTTTACGCCTTTTATTTTTCCTGGGCCTTTTCTTTTTATTCTCTTCAACTGTTTTAGGATCTTCTACACTAAGTTTTTCTAGTGTGTTCCTAAGTTCTATGTTTTCTAATTTCAAAGAATCACAAGATGAACAATTAGAATTTTGATCAATTGAAGAATCTTCATGCATCTCCTTAATCTTATTTTTAAGATCAACATTGTCATTTTCCAAAAATTTATTTTCCTCTTCTAAAATTTTAATTTTAGCCTTGGCCTCTTTGGAGATTTTTGAAGTCTTTTTCAATTCACCATACAATTCTTGAAAAGCTTCTTGTAATTCTTCAAAAGAGTAAGAGTTAGAAGTACTTACCTCTTCTTCCTCGTTGTCCATGAGGCATATGGCGGCCGTTTCATCACCGAGCTTTCCGAATCCCATGTCACACGCCTTTGGTGTTTGTTCTTCTTCTGTCCTTAGATTTTGGACAATGTGACTTGGTGTGGCCAAGTTTTCCACAATTATGGCATGAAGGACTTGGTTCTTCCTTCTTAATTTCCTTCTTCATAAACTTATAAAATTTTTCAATTAACTCATTTGAAGAAGTATCATCATCGCTTTCCGAATCACTTACCTCTACTCTTTTAGATGATGAGGCTTTGAAGGCAATACCTGGACCTTTCTTATTTCCAAAGTAAGGATTAAGAATTGTGCTTTCATAAGTTTCGAGGTTACCTCTTAGTCCATCAATTGTGACGTCCGTGATTCCTATCGACTCTTGAATGGCATTGGCCTTGGAACGCCATTCGGGAGTGAGACTCCGCAGAATTTTTCGAACAAGATCTTTGTTCGTGTACACTTTCCCGAGAGCATGGAGATCGTTGATGATCTTTGAGAATCGTTCGAACATAATATTGATGCTTTCTCTCTCCTTCATTTTAAAGAGTTCATATTCATGTGTTAGAAAATCAACTCTAGCTTCTCGGACTTGAGGCGTAACTTCATAAGTGATTTCAACCTTATCCCACATCTCCTTGGCGGTTGTGCAGCAAGAAATCTTTCGATAGTCATCCGGGTTCACGGCACAATACAGCATATTAACGGCCTTGGCCTCGGCATCATATTCATCTTCTTCCTTTGGGACAATGGCTTCCCCGACTTTCTTTGTCGGCATTTGCTCACCGTTCTTGATGATTTGCCACAAGCGAAAGTTATTTGATTGGATGAAGATTCTCATCCGCTCTTTCCAGTATGTATAATTTCTTCCATCAAAAAATGGAGGTCTAATGGTAGAGTGTCCTTCACTCATCATTCCTGCGTTCAAAATTCTCAACAGAAAAAAAATATATATCGTTCTCTCAACTGGTTAAGGCTTTTAGAGAGTTGGGCTCTGATACCAACTGTTAGGATTTATGCCCGTCACTAGAGGGGGGGTGAATAGTGAGGCACGAGAATGTCGGCAAATTTTGCGGAAATAAAATTGCAGGAATAAAGTAACTGCGGAAAATAAAAGAGTAAGTAAAGGACACACCGAATTTATACTGGTTCGCCAAAACCTGTGGTTAGTCCAGTCTCCCGAGAGACTCTCTCGAGTATACACTAACTCCGTTAAGCTTTCGGGTGCCTAACAAACCGTGACACTTGCTCGTAGATGTACGCTCTACAAGACTTCAACTTGCTCGTGGATACCGCACCACAAGACTTCTTGCTCGAGGATACCTCACCTCAAGACTTCAAACACTAAGATTGAAGTAACTTAGTAAACCTAACACTCAATGAGAAGAATTGGTCCTCTCAAGAATTTCTCTCTTTTACAACAAAGACTCTCTAAGAAGAGTAGATAAAGAGATACAATATTAGCTCAATGAACAACACAAAGTTGTCTCTCAAATGGCTCAACAAAAGCTCTAAAATGATGCACAAATAATATCAAGATGTTTATAGATAATTGAGAGATGTTGTTCTACTAAAATGGGTCCCAAAGACCTTTATTTATAGGTGGTAGAGGTGTTATGTCCGTTGCCCAATGTTTAAACAATAAATCTGATTTTGGCTTAGCATAATCGATTATCACTTTTGTATGATCGATTATCTTGTTTCAAATGTTCAAAAAACTAGTCGTTGGAAGGCAACAGATACTTAGATAATCGATTATTACAAAGTGATAATCGATTATCAAGTTGGGATAATCGATTATCAAATTGAGATAATCGATTATTAGTTCCAGTCCAAGGCTGGAACTTGCCAGATAATCGATTATCCAAAATCAGATAATCGATTATTTTTCTGATTATCGATTATTCTATGAAGATAATCGATTATCATGCCTTGCGTAAAAATCCAGTTTAATTGCAAATATTTGATAATCGATTATCTGATATTAGATAATCGATTATCTTACTGATAATCAATTTTAAAACATTTTTCAAGTGTTTATTTGAAGACCATGAGTATAGTAAGTTCAGTATATGTCTTAGACATGAAAATCAATTTCAAATACCTTTTTGGTTTAGTTAATACATTTAAAATCATTTTGTTTGAAGTATATTAAAAATGTTTATGATATATATGATTTGATAAAAAGATTTTATGCATATTTATGATGACCTAATGTTGAGCCAAAAGACGAGATAACTTAAACGTTGCTCTTACATTGGTTCTACCTAACGACCTAAGCCTTGGGTCTTCGGTCTTGAACTCCTTGGCTCGTCTTGGCTTGTCTATGCAATCCCGTCATCAATTTGCTTCTTGGCATTCAATCTTGATTGATTGATTCATCATCATTGATTCGTCAACCATCTTGATTGTTTGCTAATGCATCTTCATTGACTTCATTGTTTGTCATTCATCAAAACATATACCTGGAAATCATGCTAATACAACCAAAGCACATATATCAAAGATATCAATGATTTCCAACAATTTCCCCCTTTTTGATAATGACAAACAATAGGAGATATGCATATAAGATTCCCCCTAAATTCATGCTATATCTCAACATACAAGTCATGCAAACTATTCCCCCTTAATTCATAATTTCCCCTCAAATAAGGCATACTAGAACGTAGATAATTGTATTAAATTTGATGCATATCGCCTAAGCTCTTCCCCCTTTTGGCATTAGCAAAAAGAGAGTATACAAAGGCTACTTCCCCCTTTCGACACTTCCCCCTTTTTGGGTATTCAAATGTCAAAATTAACTAGGAAATACAATGAGGAATATGCATGATGAAGATTGCCGAATAATTTAAAAAAAAAACATACCAATTAATAAAAACATAACATATCAATTTTTATTTTCAAAATAATACCAATTGTTAGAAAAACATAACATATCAATTTGATATTTTCAAAATGATACCAATTGTTAAAAAAAACATAACATATCACTTTGATATTTTCAAAATGATACCAATTGTTAAAAACAACATGATAAAACCATTTGTTGGAAAACATAACAAATGTATCAAATGTTATTTTTATCAACAGTGATACTAATTGTTATTTTTAGCAAAACATATTACTAAAAATTATATCAACTGTTAATTTCTAACAAATCAAACGTTTTATTCATCAAAACAGAAACAAAACCATACTAACTGTTACCAACTGTTAGCATATGTCAACTGTTATTTTTTTAAACAAATCAACAGTTGTAAACATACCAACTGTTAGGAAAAACAAAACAAACATTTCAAATGTTGTTTTTATCAAAAATGATACCAATTGTTAGAAAAGCATAACAAATGTATCAAATTGTATTCAAGAATATACCAACTGTTATTCAAACCAAAAATAATATTCATCAAAACATGAATCAATCATTATTTTTAACAAAAATAATTGATACCAATTGTTATTAAAAAAATTATCAAAACATGAATCAACAAAAAATAATTGATACCAATTGTTAACAAAGACATATCAATCGTTAACATATATCAACTATTACGTTTTTATCAAAAATATGATAACTAACCGAAATTCCCCCTCGATGCAATAAGGTTTCGTGTTTAGTTTGAGAATCAGATGCATACGATGGTTTTACAAATTCTTTTGAAGTTGTAGTTACGGAATTTTGAACAATCTCTCCCACAGTCAAATGCTGGGGAGAGATCTGCGCAGACATGGCTGCCAAAATCGCGTGAACTCTTCAAGATACTACCAATGAGACACGAGATCATACATCATTTTGGACAAACGAAAGAAATGTTGTGAACAAACAATCTGGAGGTCGTATGATTGTAGATGTATATAGATTCGAATCCAAAAAATTAGTTAGCAAGCCAAGAGATTCAACAGAACGAACCAAAATTTGAATGAACAGTAAGATACGTAAAATTTAAGATCTGCTGCGTTTGGAATATGATATTAGAAAAACAATAAGAGGAATGTGTTACCTCACAAAGGAGAGTGTCGAGACACCAAAATTGTAATAATCCGCCACCGGATTCCCGTGAGAATGGTGACGGAAATGCACTGTTCACGCACGCTACAGTGAAGCTGAGTTACTGTTCATGCGTAGAGAGAAGGCAGAGGATCTTTCTCTAGAGGGAGAAAAAATTTTCGATTAGTCCATCATAATAGATATTAAGTGTAAAACCAAAAAAAAAATAATGATTCCTCGAAAATAAATTTTGGGATTTGAAACTGAAAAATGAAATATCGAGAAAGAAAAACATATTTGCTAACTCAAACTCAAAGCTTACAATACTACACTTGTAATTTCTAATACAAGTTTTGGGATAATTTTACAAATGAGTTCTACAACCTATTTATATTAAAACCTTACACCAAAAATTCAACATTGGCATACAAAAATAATCAAACATGGCATGTAAGAAAATTCAAACTTATACAAATCAATTTTGTCATGCAAGACAACCAATGTTCTTGAATACCATTTTTGACTTTTATTTTTAAAACTAGTCTATTTTAATTATTTTTGATCAATTTATATAATTTCAACAGCCTCCCTTAATTGATCAAAATAATTTATGTATACCAAGCATCGATTTCAATCTCTCGAACGTTTCTGCCTTCAACGGTTTAGTCAGAATATCCGCTATCTGATCTTGTGATTCACAGAACTTAAGTTCGATTTCTCCATTCTTGACAAGATCTCTTATGTAGTGATACTTAATCCCGATATTCTTGCTCCTGCCATGAAATACTGGATTCTTGGCTAATGCAATCGCTGACGTATTATCACACATAATCTTTGTCGGACCATCTTGCTCGTGGTTCAGCTCACCGAGCATTCTTCGAAGCCAAACTGCTTGACACGCTGCAGAGGTTGCTGCCATATACTCTGCTTCAGCTGTAGAAAAAGCAACTACTTGTTGCTCATTTGAAGACCACGAAAACACGCCTCCCTCGATAAAGAATTCATAACCGAAAGTGCTTTTCCGAGTTTCAGTATCACCCCCCAATCACTATCTGTGTATCCTACAAGTCTGCACTTGTCAGAATATTTATAGAAAATTCCATGATCCTGGGTACCTTTAATGTACTTCAGAATCCGCTTTGCTGCCTGCAAATGGGACTGGCTCGATGTCTCCATGAACCGACTGATAATCCCTACTCCATAAACAATATCTGGCCATGTTGATGCTAAATAACGTAGACTACCAACAATGCTTTTGAAATAAGTAGGATTTACCGCATCACCCGTTCCTTCTTTCTTTTACTCAAGACGTTCTGCAACAGAAGTCTTCATCGGATTTGCTGATTCCATCTTGAATTTCTTCAAGATATCTCTGGCATATTTATTTTGAGTAATAAAAATACCATCTTCAGTCTGTTGCACTTCTATGCCCAAGAAGTAAGACATCAGCCACATGTCTGTCATTTCAAACTGACTTGTCATAGCCTCCCTGAATTCAGCAAACATAAATTCACAGTTTCCTGTAAATATTAAGTCATCAACATAAAGACAGACAAACATAATGTCGCCATTAGTCTTTGACTTAATATACAATGTATGCTCATAAGGACACTTCTGAAAACCTGCCTCCAATATGTAAGTATCAATACGCGTATACCAAGCTCGTGGAGCCTGTTTCAAACCGTATAACGCCTTCTTCAACCTGTACACCTGGTTATTCTGTCCTTTCTTGACATATCCAGGTGGTTGCTTGACATAGACATCTTCCTCCAAAAAACCATTCAAGAATGCCGACATTACATCCATCTGATGTATCTTCCACCTGTGTTGGGCTGCAATGGCTACTATCATCCGTATAGTATCCATTCTGGCAACTGGTGCGAAAACCTCGTAGTAGTCAATTCTCGGCTTCTGCTTGTAGCCTTTGACCACCAATCTTGCCTTGAACTTTTCCACCTCTCCGTTGGGTCGGTACTTTGTCTTGTACATCCACTTGACACCGATTGGCTTATTTCCTTCTGGAAAAGAAGTTAACTCCCACGTGTCATTCTTCTCGATAGAATGAATTTCCTCATTCATCGCCTTGATCCACTTCTCGTCACCTGCTGCATCTTCATAATGCACTGGATCACAATCTACAAAAAGACAAAAATTTGCCAGAGTTTCATCGATGATGTCATCATCGCCTTCATTGTCTTTAGTGACAACATAATCATTGAGGCTAGCTGGTGGCACGCTCGTTCGACCAGAACGCCGTAATTGTTCTACCGGTTCTGCTGGCTGAGGAGATGGAGGAGTCACTAGCTGGTGGTTCAGGTGTTGAGATATCTTCCTCGTCTGACTCTTCTGACTCGATCAGTATACCTCTCCCAGCATTATCTTTCTTTCTCCAGCTCCACGCTTCATCTTCAGCGAACCGAACATCTCTGTTGATGATCAATTGTTTCGTGACTGGATTATTTAACTAATAACCCTTCGTGACTTCACTGTACCCAATAAAGATACACTTCTAGCTTTTATCATCCAGCTTCTTTCTCCGCTCATCTGGTACACGGGGATAAGCTATACACCCAAATAACCTTAATGAAGAAACATTCGGCTTACTGCCATTCCAAGCTTCTTCTGGAGTTCTCCCGTTCACGATCTTTGTCGCGCACCTGTTCAATACGTACACAGCATAGGCAACAGCTTTTGCCCAAAATTCCTTCGGTAAACCTTTCCCCTTCAGCATGCTTCTTGCCATTTCAAAGATTGTCCTGTTCTTCCTTTCAGCCACACCATTTTGTTGAGGTGTATAACCGGCTGTCAACTGATGAAGAATTCCTTCTTTTTTGCAAAACTCTTGAAATTCGTTAGAAGTGAATTCACCACCTCTATCAGATCTCAGAGTTTTCAAATTAAAGCCACTTTGTTTTTCAACAAAAACTTTAAATTCTTTGAATTTTGAAAAAGCTTCTGATTTTTCTTGGAGAAAATAAACCCAAGTTTTTCTGGTACTCGTCTACAATAGCAAGCTTGTATCTCATACCTCCTAGAGATTCCACCTCGACCAGGCCACACAAATCTGTATGCACTTACTCCAAAGGTTTCTTTGATGTCTTCAATTTTCCAGTTGGAAAAGAATCTCTGTGCTGCTTCCCAAGAAGACATCCTTCACACTGCTGATCAGGAGCATCGATCACCGGTAATCCTATCACCATTTTCTTTTGGGACAATAATTTCAGCCCTCTGAAATTTAAATGGCCATATCCCATAGTCAGTTGCTATCCGTCGCCACTGCTTGAAAGTTCATCACTCCTTTATTGAGAGTGAGAGAGTACATCCGATTTTTTGCCTTGTTTACCTGAGCAATCATCTTGTTGTTTTTGCTCCGGATGGTGCAAACTCCGCCTTGAAGGAGAATCTGGTGCCCCTTTTCTGAAAGTTGGCCAACGCTAATAGATTCCAGAAAAGACCAGGTACAAAAAAAACATCTGCTATAGTAATGTCGCTGCCATCCTTGGCTTTAATTTTGATGTCACCTTTGCCTTTCGCACTAATCTTCGTCTTATTCCCAAAGTTCACTTCTCCGCCCTCATACTCGTGCAACTTGGAAAATAGATCTTTCCGCTCGCACATATGATTCGAACACCCGCTATCAAGGTACCAAACATCTGGACCTCTAGCCACTTGTTCACCAGCGTCACATGCTAGAACCATATCTTCACCAGCTTCTGCCACGTGTGCCTGCTGCGACCGTCCGTTCTGATAATTTGAATATTCATTTTTAAAATGTCCAATTTTATGACAGTAGTAACATCTGACCTTTGATTTATCGAAGATCCTTCTAGAAGAATTATTTGCCTTTCTTCTGTTGCCGCCTCGTTCGCCATTGCGCCTGTGACCGCCATTGCCACCGCGACTTCCTGGTATGAAATTACTCTGCAATGCCTGCTCTGGTTGAGAGGTTCCATCCTTCTGGTTCATTCTCTGCTCGTGAGAACTTAATGAACCCAACAACCTGTCAACGGATATGGTTGATGTATCTTGGCCTTCCTCGATGGCTGCTACAACATAGTCAAATCTTGCGGTTAGAGATCGTAGTATTTTTTCTACTACTCTCTGCTCATCCAACACTTCCCCGTTGGACCACAACTGATTCACCATGGACTGCCCTTGGTCGAAATAACCGGCAACACTTTCCGAGTCTGTCATTCTCAATGACTCGAAATCACCCCGGAGCGTCTGTAATCGGACCCGCTTCACTCATTCATCACCTTTGTAGGCTTTCTGCAAGATAACCCACGCTTGGTGAGCTGTCTCAGCCGCTGATATTCTTTCTAATACAAGCTCGTCAACAGCTTGAATGATGGCATATAATGCCTTCTGATCCCGCTTACGAGTTTCAACTAATACTTCTTTCTCCTCATTTTTCATAGCCTCGAACGCAACTGCATTAGCTACCTCTGTGTAGCCGCTCTCCACCAAATCCCATAAATATTGAGATTGCAAAAATACCTTCAATTGAATTGACCAATTGTTGTAAATTTTCCCGGTGAGTTTTGGAAGCTGAAATTGAATCGTGTTACTAGACGACATGATTCAATATTTTTCTACCTCACAACACTCAACCCTGCTCTGATACCAAATGTAGAAACCAAAAACAATAATGATTCCTCGAAAATAAACTTTGGGATTTGAAATCGAAAAATGAAATACCGAGAAAGAAAAATATATTTGCTAACTCAAACTCAAAGCTTACAATACTACACTTGTAATTTCTAATACAAGTTTTGGGATAATTTTACAAATGAGTTCTACAACCTATTTATACTAAAACCTTACACCAAAAATTCAACATTGGCATACAAAAATAATCAAACATGGCATGTAAGAAAATTCAAACTTATACAAATCAATTTTGTCATGCAAGACAGCCAATGTTCTTGAATACCATTTTTTACTTTTATTTTTAAAACTAGTCTATTTTAATTATTTTTGATCAATTTATATAATTTCAATATTAAGATACAATGCACCTATGTTAATTTCATAATCTTGAATTAGAGTTACATAAACATACCGTCAACTCCATCGGTTGCAGCAACACTAGCACTACTATTAAGTCGCAATTAGTTTTTCTTAAGTTGACAAGTTAAGGATGAAACTCCATGATCGACCAACTCAAGTGTTGGAAAGGTAGGAGAAGCGACTAATTAAGCATATCCGAAATATCCTCTAGGCTTTGTATGGAGCTCAGATGTTTTGATTTTTTGGGTTTCTTAATTTATGTGCTTTTATGGAGGTTTGGTTTATGTTCCCCATCCTCCTCTTATGGACACCAGTTGTTCAAGTAAAAGACAAGTAGGGTCCCCGCCATTACTAGGCGAATTAAATTGAAAAAAAATATATTAAAAGATGGATTAGCCTCCATTTATTCATAGTATCCATCTATTTCCAATAGTTATTAGACTCTGCTTATTCACACACAATAAATATTGATCAAGCTTTCTTTTTATTTTATCTACCGTTTGACAATGTTATTATTTTCTTTTAGATTATAACAGATTATTATATGTCCAAATTCCAAAATTAAGCATATCAGAATTGCATGACTAAAAAACATAGATCTTAGTTCAAATAATTAAATCTATGTCTATATCTATATTGTCACAACCTTAGTTCACCAATTGTGAACTTGTTATGACGGCACCCAATCTTCGCGACTAGGTACGCATTAAATCATTGCGGAATTTAACAGTGCAGAAATAAACGATAACAGACACTAAATAGAACAAGAAATGTATACGGTGCCGCTTGGCACATACACTAAACACACAACTCCTAAAAGATAACATCCCAAAACCTGGAATCCCATGGGAAACACAGGACTAAAAGAAACGTAAACACAGCTCTAATATCTGAAAAGTCTAACACAACAGAAATAATAAGGAACGGTACTGTTAACTAAGATAGAAAGGACGGAGACTCTCTGGCGTGCGGACGCAGCAGTATACCTCAAGTCTCCAATAGCAAGCTCTGAACTCACTGAAGATACGCCTGGCCGGATGCACCTGGATCTGCACAACAAAAGTGTGCAGAAGAGTAGTATGAGTACATCACAGCGGTACTCAGTAACTTCCAAGCCTAACCTCGGTTGGGTAGTGACGAGGAAAGGTCGAGGCCCCTACTAAGATAAACATAAAAATAATATGAAATTAAACAACAGCAGGAATAGAGTAAACCTCGAATATCTAACAAAACAATAAGAAGAACGGAACCGGCTATAATACAACTCTACAAAGCAAGAGCAATCATTACAGGCTATTTGTCATTGGGGATCTCCTGGTATCCCGAGGATCTCCTAGTATCCTCATTAAATACACAAAGGATCTCCAAGTATCCCGAGGATCTCCCAGTATCCTCATCATATACACAATGGATCTCCATGTATCCCGAGGATCTCTTGGTATCCTCCAATTTATCAATTCTGCGCTGGGGATCACTTAGTATCAGCCATCTAATCAATCATATGCCAGGGATCTCTTGGTATCCCGCACTTTCAAATCTCGAAACAATGTACGAACAGGGGGGGCTCCCGGGATGCCGTCCCGTAGTCCCAATAGTAAACACATCACAACAAACCAATATTTAACAGAAGAAAATAAGTGCTAACAACAAGTATAGCATGCTCCACAAGAATGACAGATATTGCAATTTAGTCAAATAGAGTAAATAAGTTACTAACATGCTTTCCCTAAGTCAAAACAAGTGAAGTGGCATTTTTTACAGTTAAATATGTGAAGAAACATAGTCTAAATAAGCCAAATAAGGTGAATTTTCAACAACTAACACAAGTACACGCCTGTCACCTTGCGCACAAGGAATTTAAACAACAACAAATATATCCTAAGGGGAGAGGTCCCCCACACAAAGTTATATCCTAAAAGGATTATAGAAACGTTACCCAGTAATCTCCTCTTCAAAACCCTCTAAAAATCGCTCTTGCTCGAGCTCAAAATTTCTTTTTCAATTTATGAAATTAAATCCTCGGATTTCTTTTAACTGAACAACAATTTCCGTTTTTGCGAACCAGGGACCGCTTCTGCGGTCCCGCTTGTGCGGAAAAATAACCGCTTCTGCGGCACTCACTAATCCCCTCAGATTCTGCTTTTGCGGTCCCCACTTGCAGAAGCGAGTCCGCCTCTGCGGAAATACGACCGCTTCTGCGGTTCCTGGCCTCATAGCCCCCTTCCTGCCTTTGCGACTGACTGGCCGCTTTTGCGGTCCCCAAGCCACAGAAGCGGAAACAACAGAAGCCCGCAAAGTAAATATCATTCTAACTTCCAAAACCAACCCGTCAAGTATCCGAAATAAACCCGAGGCCCTCGGGACCTCAACCAAACCTACGAACATATCCCAAAACATCATTCAAACTTGTACCAATTCTCAAACCACCAAAAATAACGCCGAAAACTCGAATTAATCAATGATTTGAATTTAAAACTTCCCAAACATAACCAAACTCGCCTTCGATTCAAAACCTAACCAAAACACGGCCAATTGACCTAAAATTTTGCACGCACGTCACAAATGACATGACGGTGCTACAGCAACCTCCGGAATCCCATTTCGACTCTCTGATCAAAAATTCACTATCATACCGGAAACTTCAAAATTCTAACTTTCAACATTTCTAGTCAATTTGAGCTACGGACCTCAAAAACACATTCCGGACACGCTCCCAATCATAAAATCACCTAACGAAGCTAACGGAACCATCGGATTTCTATTCCGAGGTCGTCTTGACACTGTTTTGATTACGAACCATTTTTCAACACGTAAGCTCTCATTTAGGGACTAAGTGTCGCAGAACACTCCTAGTTCTATTATCGAACATCCCGGCAAACCAAAATAGCATAAATGAACTTAGGGGAAGCAGTAAATGGGGAAACGGGGCATAAATTCCAAAGACGATCGGCCACGTCAACACACCCTCCTACACTTAAACATTCATTCGTCCTCGAACGAGCATAGAGAACATACTTGAAGTAGCAAAAAGATGAGGGTATCGGCTGTGCATATCCTGGTCGGTCTCCCAAGTTGCCTCCTTGGCCGGCTGACCCCACCATTGAACCTTTACTGAAGCTATATCCTTTGACCTGAGCTTTCGAACCTGCCTATCCAATATTGCCACTGGCTCCTCACCATAGGACAAGTCATTGTCCAACTGGACTGAAGTGAACTCCAACACGTGAGACTAGTCACCGTGATACCTCCGAAGCATCAAAACATGAAATACCGGATGAACCCCGGCCAAACTGGGAGGTAAAGCAAGCACATAAGAAACCTTCCCAATCTGCCTCAAAATCTCAAATGGACCAACGAACCTCTGGCTCAACTTCCCTTTCTTTCCAAACCTAATGACGCCTTTAATAGATGAGACCCGAAGCAAAACCCGCTCACCAACCATGAAGGAAACATCACGAACCTTCCGGTCCGTATAACTCTTCTTCCTGGACTGGGCCGCACGGAGTCTGTCCTGAATCACCTTCACCTTCTCAATCGCATCCTGAACCAACTAAGTGCCCAATAGCCTGGCCTCACCCGGCCCGAACCAACCAAACGGGGATCTGCATCTCCTACCATATAAGGCCTCATAAGGCGCCATCTGAATACTTGACTGATAACTCTTGTTGTATGCAAACTCAGCCAATGGAAAGAACTGATCCCAAGACACTCTAAACTCAATCGCGCACACACGGAGCATATCCTCGAAAATCTGAATAGTGTGCTCGGACTGCCACTCCGTCTGAGGGTGAAATGTTGTACTCATGGTCACCCGGATACCCAATTCGTTCTAGACGCCTCTCCAGAACAGTGATGTAACCACTGAACCCATATCTAAGATGATAGAAACTGGAATGCCGTGCAGACGGACAATCTCCCTGATATAAATCCCTGCTAACCGCTCCGCTGAGTAAGAAGTACACACTGGGATGAAATGTGTAGACTTGGTCAGCTGATCCATAATAACCCATATTGAATCAAACTTCCTCGCCGTCAGGGGGAGACCAGTCACAAAATCCATAGTGATGTTCTCCCATTTACACTCCGGAATCTCCATCTGCTGGAGTATCCCTCCCGGTCTCTGGTGCTCAGCCTTTACCTGCTGACACTTCAGGCATCTAGCTACAAACTCCACTATGTCCTTCTTCATCCGCCTCCACCAGTAATGTTGCCTCAGATCCTAATACATCTTCGCGGCACCCGGATGGATGGAGTACCGCAAGTTATGAGCCTTAGTAAATATCAACTCCCGAATATCATAAACATCGGGTAGACAAATCCGACCCTACATCCTCAATACCCCGTCATCTCCAATAGTCACATCCTTAGCATCGCCATGCTGAACTGTGTCCCTGAGGACAAGCAAATGAGGGTCATCATATTGCCGCTCCCTGATATAATCAAACAATAAAGACCGAGAAACCATGCAGGCTAGAACACGACTGGGCTCCGAAAGGTCCAATATCACGAACTGACTGGCTAAAGCCTGAACATCTATCGCCATAGGTCTCTCTGAAGCTGGTAAATATGCCAAACTCCCCAAACTCTCCGCCCGGCGACTCAAGGCATTGGCTACCACATTGGCCTTGCCCAAGGTGATAAAGAATAGTAATATCATAATCCTTCTGTAGCTCCAACCATCTCCTCTGGCGCAAGTTCAGATCCTTCTACTTGAACAAGTGCTGCAAACTCTGATGATCCGTATAAATCTCACAAGGCACACCGTATAAATAATGACGCTAGATCTTTAAGGCATGAGCAATAGCAGTTAACTCAAGGTCATGGACAAGATAGTTCTTTTCATACACCTTCAACTGTCTGGACGCGTAGGTAATCACGTCCTACATCAACACTGCTCCAAGTCCAACTCGTGAGGCATCACAATATACTGTATAGGACCCCGAACCAGTAGGCAAAATCAGAATAGGGGTTGAAGTCAAAACCGTCTTGAGCTTTTGGAAGCTCGCCTCACACTCGTCTGACCACTAAAAAGGAGTACCCTTCTGGGTCAATCTAGTCATAGGGGCTGCAATCAATGAGAACCCCTCCACAAAACGACGGTAATACCCAGCCAGGCCAAGGAAACTTCACATTATGATTTATAAATATTACGCTTACATTCCTTATTTTAATTTCTTTGTGACCGTTCATTTATTGTATGCAGCTCGGTGTACTAAGCCCCAATTATACGCGGGATCCGAAAAAGGGCCGGACCACAAGGTCTATTGCATGCCGCCTTATCGTGCATTTCTGCAAGAGGCTGTTTGTCACGTTCATCTATCTATGATATAAAATTATTTTTTCCTTTCAATCTTGTAATGCTACAGCTTAGCAGGGGTAGCGTTTGTAGCTCCCATTGTGAATTACCAATGGCCATCCCTTACTCACAATCTCACAAAGGATGATCAAAGGAAAGACTATTGGTTGATGACTATGACTGCTAAATATATTCCTAAATTACTACAGTGGTGGGCGATTCGAAAAACTTTTACCAATGATCCAAAAACTACATACTTTACTTCCAAGGATTTAGAGATTACAAAGAATCTACCAGGATTTCAGGGTTTTAGTCCGGTAAAATTTAATTCAAATTCGCTGTTGTCTCAATGTATTCTGTACTAGTTTTTATATATGTCCAAATTGTCTTTTGCATTGTGAAGGGGAGCTTTAGAGCAACTGTATAGTTGTCTCCGTGTGACTTATAGGTGACACGTTCGAATCGTAAAAGCAGTCACTAATAGCTACATTAGGTTAGGTTGTCTACATCACACCCCTTTTGATGCGACAGCCCTTCCTCGGACCCCTTAAGGTATTGCGTTAAGTTAGATTGTCTACATCATACCCCTTGGGGTGCTGCATTAGGCTAGGTTGTCTACATCACACCCATTTAAGTAGGACGGCCCTTCCTCGGACCCGTTAAGGTGCTGCATTAGGTTAGGTTGTCTACATCATACCCCTTGGGGTGCTGCATTAGGTTGTCTACATCACACCCCTTAAGGTGCGACTGCCCTTCCAGGACCCCTTAAGGTGTTGTATCTGCATTAGGTTAGGTTGTCTACATCACACCCCTTCAGGTGCGACTGCCCTTCCCCAGACTCCTTAAGCGTTACATATGCATTAGGTTAGGATGTCTACATCATATCCTTAGGGGTGCTGCATTAGGTTAGACTATGTACATCATACCCTTTTGGATGCTACATTAGGTTAGTCTCTACATCACACCCCTTAAAGTGCGATTGCCCTTCCCTGGGCCCCTTAAGATGCCGCATTAGGTTAGGCTGTATACATCCCTTGGGGTGCTGCATTAGGTTAATTAGGTTGTTAACATCATGCCCGTTAAGGTGCGATTGCCTTTCCCGGACCCTGCGTGAATGCAGGATGGTTTGTGTACTGGCTGCCATTTTTAATGCCAAATTGGACTTAGATACATAAATCATCTTAAGTATAACTTCTTGAGAGTAAGGTGGGATTTTCTACTTGCCATGGTACAGGAAAAACTATGGAACAGAAGTATTTTCAACCACCTTTGCAGTGATTTCCTTGTGGATTTTAGTAGGTGGGATTTTGATCCTTTGGAGCTAAGCAATCCTTTTCCTGAAAATGGTCAGAGTTGTGTTCACATTTGGCAAGGCAGTGAGGATAAAGTTATTAATCTAAAAATACAAAGGCATATTGCAGAAAGGTTACCTTGGATTCAATTTCATGAAGTTCCTAATAATGGACATCTAATGATCTATGATACTGCAGTTTGTGAAGCCATTTAAGGTCTCTTTTGATTGGAGAAACTCCACCATACAAACCTATATTATCCAATTAAGTCATAGCTTATAGTCAATCACTTTCACATAACAATATTCAGATGTTACATATTGAATTTCCTTTTCCCCTTTTTTTGTACTTATTGGATGATGTATTTTATAATGTCGGACCTTATTTACTGGTTATTATTTTTATTTTTTATTTATTTTTTGATTCTTATGCTGTTATTATTTTTATACTTTCTGTTGATGGTACTGATATATTGTCTCTTTTCATCTTCTCGAGCCGAGGGTCTATCGGAAACAACCTCTCTAATCCCTTGGGATAGGAGTAAGATCTGCGTATACGGTACCTTCCTCAGACCTTACTAGTGGAATTTTACTAGCTCGTTGTTGTTGTTGACATATTACAAAAATTAAAACAAAATACTGTTATTAGCATATAATAGCACTTGAAAGCCAGTGTTCCTATGGCATGATACCAATATATGTAATAATGTTCCTTCCTAATACACTAAAACATATTAATTGTTTTACAGAACAACCAGAAATTGAACAAAATAATCTAAGAGCCAAAGCTCAAGGGTGGATAAGAGACCTTAGCTGAAACAGTACATAATGGTAAACTTTTACCTAAGATTTATTACAAAAGCTAATTAAGGTCACAATTGTTGCTTAAGCTGCTAATCACAGGTTCACTCGTGGAAGTTACCATCTTACTCAGAAATACATGGCGCTAAACTTACATCATACAGTTTCACTCAACTAGTCAAAAGTTTCCTGAAGATGGTTTCACAAAAACTAGCATTGTAAATTAACAAATGTCCAGCATTAGGAACCTCATGATATTGAATCCACGGAAGCTTCTCTGCTAGATAACGGTTGAGTTCCCGTGGGATAATTCTGTCATCTTGGCCTTGCCAAAGATGGACAGAACCCTCGTTATTTGGAAAAGGATTTGTAATCTCCGCTGGAGTAAAGTCCCAGTTTCCAAAAGCTATTATCATGTCCCGATACAAACATTCAAACTCGCCCTGCTGTCGAACCTTTTCCTGGAGAAAAACATAGTTCCAGAATTATGACTACCTTAACAGTAAGCAAATAGCTAGTACAGCATTAGATGTCTTCCTCACTTATTTCATCAACAACGTCATCTGTTAAACATAGACTACAGAAAAGCTAGCGTTGTGAGGGTCTCTCCCAATGGAAGAGCATAACTATCAAAATGTTAATCTTTTCATACATACCACATCTTGGTATGATCTCATCGAAATGTATATTTGACTAGGTATTTAAAAACTTTGCTGATATTTTCATATCATCGTGATGTTTCTTGAAAGGAAGGAACACAACAGCTTCCCAAATAGGAAACATCATGATGTTTCTTGTTTACTCTTGGCATAAGTATCGGGATCCCTACATCTGTAGACAACTTTTGTAGAAAGGACTAAGTTTATATAGCTCTGTTTGCTTTGTATACTTCTTTTATAACGGGGAAATCCTCTTTCTTTAATTAATATAATCTTCTCTCTCATCGAAAACGAAAGTGAGAATCATTTACCTGACCAGGACTAGGGGCACCTGATAACTGTTTCACTATTTCTAGATCTGGAGGACTAAATATGGCCATACTCCCTTCCGTAATAGTTAAAGCACGGAACCACTTTTGGTTCATCCACCAATGAACCAGAAATGGGGCATAATGTACAATCCGAAATGTTCGCTGATCTTGAGGAAGCATCATTCCCAAAGCTTCTTTTGATAGTTTTGCAGGATAACAGGACCACCAGTAATTTACAAATGGAACAACAAGGGCAACTCCAGCCAGCCTGCGTGAACATTCAATTTGTCAATTAAAAGGATTGAAGATGGAAATTCTCTGAGATTCTAATTTTAAAAATTAGGAAAATTAAATGAACGTAAAAAGATGAAAATGATACCTATGTGGTATGTACTTTAGGCAACTCCACAGAGGATAGGCTCCCATGGACAAGCCAAGCACATAGAACTTGGGTCCTAGTTGCAACTTATCAGCTAGCTGCTCAATGTCAAATGCTTCGCTCTTTACTGAGCGCTTTGGATGTGGATCACTCTCTCCATAACCAGCACGATCATATTGTAGGAGATATATTTGGAGCTCTTGTATGAGGTCCTGGGTACTTAAAACAGAATCAGCAAAATGAAACACAAATTTCAAGTACCAAGGTTTATTAAAGACGATCTCCAATTCTAAGGATAGAGAGAAAAACTATATTGATGTTTCAAAGCCAAATCCCATGATCAGAAGTTTATAAGTTTCTCCATCTTCTCAACATGAGGTATAAGAAATAATGGACGAACTGCTTCTTCCCATATGTAATAGCTACTAAAATGAAGACACTAAATATTCAGTTTTATACACTTTCATCTACTAACTTCCAAACCTGGGAAATAGGTAACGTCAAGTCTTTAGAACTATCAAAGCCATGAACAATAATGATCTTGTACTTTGCCTTCTCCTTGGCAATGCCTTCCTCTTTGTAGGCTAAATATCTCCCATCGCTGAGTTGGACCCTTGGCGAAGTCACTGGAGGACCACCCGGTGAGCCACAGACTTTTGGAGGAGGAGGCTTAAGTAATGCCAAATAAGCCCATCCCAACACTCCAACTGTTATTGCTACTGCTATTTGTGCAATCATAACTGAAATGAGAAGGACTGAATAAGTGAATAGAGGAACAGGATGCAAAAACTAATGTAGACAAAAAATAGTAGCAATACTAATGAGGAGACTCAAATACAGATGACATTGGAATAGTGATAACACATGACAGGTAATGGCCACAGCTTTCCCATTGTCATACTTAGCAGTTAGCATAACAACAGCCAATAATCTATCCTGTTTTATAAAACATATCAAACAATTTTTTGACAGTAGAATTCAAAGCTCTAATCAGAATTTTGTAAGGCACTTGCCATTAAAAGGTACACAACAAGAACAGATATGAAATGTGTATAGGTAGCTAAAGCAGAAAGCTATAAGGCATCAAAACTTGGACGTAAAAAAGCCATGTTGCAATTTTTGTGACAGATCTTTGTGTTGACTCAAAAAACTTCACAAAGACACTTCAAATACTCCCATCTTACAAGATCCTATGACACTAACAAATAATAATTTATCACCTAATGAAATCTGGAATGCAATCTTGGTACCATATTCTCATGTCAAAAATGTTCCTGACTCTATGTTCTACAAGTACAAAAGAAAAGGCACACATCAAAACATCCCAGGTTTTGGTGTGACATAAAAACTGAGATTCAAATTTCAGTAAGCTACACGATGGCTTTCCATCTTCTGAAAAAGTGCTGAATGATCCAAAGTCAGTAAGATATTTCGGAGGAGTTATATTACATAAATTCATAGTAAATAGCAGGTAGACATCCAAAAAAAAGAAGGCAAGTATACATTCGTTGTACCTGAGTTGTGGAAAAGATCCTTCATTGAGAAAAGTAGCCTTCTAAGAACAAAGATGAATCACAAAAAGTTAGCAAGGAATTGAGAATTCTCATTTTCCTGTACCTATTTTTGTGTTTTATTGCAGATTAGATAACAAAGAAAGGGTATTCCTGTTGTTCATCAAATGACCCAAGAAACTAGGTGTTAAGGTACTCGTCCAGTTGTCTACAATGTTACATATTAGTGATATAAATCTCATTGCCACTCGGGAAACATAGATCAAGTCAGCGGAAGAACTTTATGCATTTTATTCTACAGCCCTTTCTAAAACTGCTACCACTGGTTTCAAACGATTAACTGCAACCCATGCCATGCTATACATTTTGTTACCACAAATGGAATTTCCTACTAGAGTTGGAGCTTTATATTTCTAACAATTGTTCAGTATGCGGACAAGAGGGGTTGCTCTGATGGTAAGCAACCCCCACTTCCAACCGAGAGGTTGTGAGTTTGAGTCTCCCCAAGAGCAAGGTGGGAAGTTCTTGGATGGAAGGATGCCGAGGGTCTATTTGGAAATAGCCTCTCTACCCCAAGGTAGAGGGTAAGGTCTGCGTACATACTACCCTCCCCAGACCCCACTATGTGGGATTATACTGGGTTGTTGTTGTAGTTGTTGTTGTTCAGTATGCGGACGCATTTGGAATTGCTTGTAATCCCAAGCTCTTTAGCTTTTCCAGCTTGCCCTGTATTTCATATTTTAGAGCAACCTGGTGTGACTGTGACACACACTAAAGGGATCTTTCTTCAATATATGTCTACGTTGTGATTATTATCATTCAGTTATTGGAATCTGGTTTTACGCATCAGCTCCTCCCTACACGACTATGTTACAGTACATCTTAACCTTTGCAAGTCAACTCTCAACAGCAACAACCCAGTATAATCCCATTTAGTGGGGTCTGCGGAGGGTAGTGTGTACGCAGACCTACCCTACCCTGGGGTAGAGGCTGTTTCCAAATAGACCCCCGACATCCTTCCCTTCAAGAACTTCCTACTTTGCTCTTGGGGAGACTCGAACTCACAACCTCTTGGTTGGAAGTGGGGATTGCTTACCATCAGAGCAACCCCTCTTGTCTACTCTAGTCACCAGAATTTCCACCTCCCCTCTTTTGCTAGTGGTTGCTACGACTCTAGAGCTTTCTCACAATGTGAAAGGAAAATGTTAAATCTTAGGCTTTTACAAAAGGAAGTCTGAGGTTACTTGTCCTCGAGATTTTTACTTTTCAACTCCTAGCTGTAAACTCTGCTCGAGTCACTGCCAGACATATATTCATTAGAAATTGCGCTTAACTCTAACCATCTGGAACTGAATCTCCAAATGCACAATTAAAAGACCCAATGCGGATGGAATGGATCTTAAATCTAATCCCAAACTGCAAGGACTGAATCTGTTGTAAATAGAGATAAAATTAACCCAATAATCAATAAGCCAAGGACTTCATGAACTAATAATCAAGAAAGCACATTGATCATTAGTTCTGCATCTAAGCAAATTGTTCATTCTATGAACATTTCAGAATTCTTTTCATTTCTCCAAAGCAGCACAGTGAAAGCAAACATCAGATTAGTAGCAACTAGAGTACAAAAATCAGCTGAAAACGTGTAACACAACACTCGGATTGAAATCAACACACCAATCCCAAACCTAAGTGATTCAATAAAACAACAGAAAAATAGAAAAAAGAAAGCAAATATTGTTGAGAAAAGATCAAATTTGAAGGGAAAGAAAGGGAACTCACTTGAAGAAAGACGAAATGGGGTGTTATTCTTGGATTTTCTGGTGTGAGCTCTAGCAGATGCAGCTGTTACTTTTTTACCACTTTGATTTACAGCCATTAGAACAAAGTATATGTATAATAAATGAGAGAATGAGCAGTGGGTAATTCTGTGGAAGGCATTATGCAGCCAATCCACTTCAAAAGAGCAGTAAAATAAAACGTGCTGTCTGACTTGAAGAGGAGGAAGAGCCCACAAGGATTAGTAACAAACTAACAATACTATGTCAGCATCCAATCTAGTGTATATGAGAATGTCAAGTTAGGACGGCATTGTTATCTTGAGTTGATTTGATGTTCTTTGTCCCAATGGAGAACGAATTTTTCACCCAAATGCTGAACCTTAGAAAGCCTACCTAATACTCATGTCTCGTATTTAATTGTGTTTGTGATTTAAGGGTTGTTTGGTACCGAAAGCGTTGCACTGGAGTGGTAAGTGTTGGTATTATTGTGTTAAAATAAGAAAATTAGAGAAGCACGTAAACATTAGTTTAATAAACAAAATAATAAACTATAAGAAATATTTCGACTCCATATTTTGTTTGTGCATTCTTAAGAAATTTTAACCCCTCACACTTTGCCAAGGTAATGGATTAAATCCCCAGGATGGAACGGAATAAACCTTCATGCAACAGTGACAGTACAAACTGCACGATACCAACAAACTCAAAGAACGGAGCAAAGTCACACTTGACATTTTGTTTATTTGAAAATAATGCAAATATAAAAGAGGGGAGAAATTTTTAGATTTTTTTTCATCTTAAAAGTGAGGTCAAACCTCTAAATTTATAGACAAAGGAAGGGTGAGATGGAGAGGTGCAATCCAAAATGTGCCTCTTCCATTTCCCATTCACACCTTTAAAGAAAAACACAGCAATCTCCCATAAATGGGGAATGGGCATATGTATAAAAAATTCATGAAAATGCGGCATGATTTGGAAGTAAGGATTAATCGCATGTGAATAAGTAGGTTTCTTTTTGAACTTTCCGTAGTAAACTTATGTCGGATATATTCGGTCTATCGGTAGAATTGATATCTTTATAACGTCGAGCATTGGTATATACCTAGACAATCATAAGCCACACAATCAAACGTTAACCGTCTTTGTTCTCATTGTTGTGTTCGTTTCAACCATGGATACCACCTGGTTCATAAGTGCGTTGAGAATTGGACTTACAAAATTCTCCTTGAAGCGGCTTACACTCCACACTTACATAGGTGATTCGTAAACATGTTATCCCGTATATACACTATTTGATATACCCTGTATCAAATTTAGAAACCATTAAAAATGTCTTAACATTTTATCCTTGTTACTAAACATTGTCTTCATCACGAGAATGAACTAAAATATTATATTTGAAAATATTGAACCGGTCATGCATAACTTTGTTTGCGCTCCTTGAACCTAGATCTCGGACCTCCCAAAATTTAGGTAGAGTAACTGCCATGATGTCTTGTCCTCGGCCATAGTCTCATTCCTTTAGATGATATCTCAACTCTCTCTCTAGTTAGGCCTTTTGTAAACGGATCCGCCATATTATCCTTTGATTTTACATAATCAATTGTGATAATTCCACTAGAAAGTAGTTATCTAATGGTTCTATGTCTGCGTCTTATGTGACGAGACTTTTCGTTATACATAACGCTCCCAACCTTTTCTATTGTCGCTTGACTATCACAATCTATATATATAGGTGCCAAAAGTTTGGGCAAAAATATAATGTCTTTCAAGAAATTTCGGAGCCATTCAACTTCTTCACTGGCCTTATCTAAGGCTATAAACTCAGCCTCCACTATAGAGCCATCAATGCACATTTGTTTGGACGATTTTCAACACATTGCTCAGCCACCAACTATTTAGAATCGGTTGAACCGGTGATCTAATTTTCATCACTATACCCCTCTGTTATCGCAGGATACTTATTGTAGTGTAAAACATAATTTGGAGCATACTTCAAAAGTCGTTTCATTGTCATCAATGTTCAATGCAAACTTTCTTATGGTGTAGATTAATACGTCTCGGCTTTCGATTGCATATCATATTATTGACTATATTTAATGTAGTAATAGTATATTATAACAACGGCTAGAATGATTAACATAAGTTGTGACCACAACCTTTTAATATAGAACACATTTATCAATCATTCCGTCATTTCAAGCATTTGTACGCATATTATAGCACCTCCATTCATGAAAAAAATCCAACTTGCAATGAATTTTGGTCATGTTCATCGGTCGATTCACCTTATTATAGACCAACATATTAATACATTCATTTACGAACGGTCATGTCCATACAAAAACGTATAGATGTATCTTCTTATGAAAAATCATAACCTTCAAAGTTACTTCGCTTCATAAAAGAACTAAATAATATAAATTATCAATAAAGAAAATGATCTTTCGAGAAAGGTACTTGACCACCTTACGAATTAGTAATTTCATCAACTAGTCTTCATTAAGACTGAAAAACTGATGAATCTATCAACTACTATATTAATGGGGTTCAAAAATTATATCATTTAGACATTACGTCTAGCATTGACTTTTGTCATGCATAAGCTAAAAGCCCCCACATTTTAAATATTTCATCAATATATCATATATAATCAAATAACGACTATATGATTTGAAATATTTTTAACGTAAACACATTTGTTTACACTCATTAATTTTTGAAACCATTTAACAATATTATTTGGTCAAATCCCGCATGTCATTATTTGGGTGCTTGTCTTAGTCTTTAAAGTGACTTAACAAGTCGATACACCTTTTTTTCTTTCTCAGGAACCATGAACCCTTCAGGTTGTTCCATATAAATTCTTCCTCCAAATCATTATTTAAGAAGGTTGTCTTTTACGTCCATATGATGGATTTCAAGGCCATACAAGGTGGCTAACGCTATTACCATCCGAATAGATGTAATTCTCATTACGGGAGAGTATGTATCAAAATAATCAAATCTTCTCGTTGTCTAAATCATTTGACAACTAATCTTATTTTATATTTGTCAATAGTACCATCAGCTTCCATTTCCCTTCTAAAAATCACTTAGAACCCAAAGGTTTATTTCTTGGAGGAAGATCAACCAATTCCCAAAATATGGATTATATCTGACTGTTGAATGCCTCTTTCCAATATTGTGTTTCCGAGGAAGATAATATTTCTTTAAACATTAATTAGGGCTCATTTTCCAACAAGAATGTCAGAAAATCTGGTCCAAAGGAAGTAGTTATCCTTTGACGTTTTGTCACGACCCAAACCCGGACGTGATGACACCCAACCATACAGCTAGGCAAGCCTGACCAATCATCACTCATGAAATCAACCTGATAACTCATTACCGATAATTTAAGGGAATTTGACAGTTTTATAATAAGCCGATATTTATAATAAAAATAATATGGTACAGACCAAAATATCCGACAAAACACTCCCAACAGAATATGGGGTCACGAGTCTAGAGCCTCTAAACAACTGAGTAGCAGTATTCGAAAATACATAAGTCTAGAAAGAGGAAATAAAACTGAAATAAGGGGAGAAGTCGGATCCTGCGAACGTCAGGTAGCTACCTCGACAACTCTGATAAAACTCTGGAAGTCAACGACTGCTCGGCTAAGTCTCTAAAACATCTGAATCTGCACACAAGGTACATGGATTAAAGTGAGTACTTCCAACTCAGCAGCAATAGACGTGTATAATGACTTGAAAGTAAGAAATCCCGAAATACCACAATGCAAAGCTGAAACTAACCACTTAGCACATTTAACGATGAAACAACAGTAAATCAATGACAGATAGACAAATAGGTATCAATGTATGAATGCAATGCAATGCAAATGACCGCTGCGGTGTACAGCCTGATCCATTGGATACTCGCGCTCACTGTAGGAGTTCAAACTCCAGAGGGGCTGCTACAGCCGAAGCGCAATGACATAGTAGCATTCGATGCGGTGTGGAGCCCGGTCCACAATCAGTCCAATTATATATGCAAGCAAGCCACAGGGACACACTCAAGTTTATCATTTTTATTCCATTAAACAAGTATTATAGTTTAAGTGATTGAAACCTTAGAAGATTACAGATTATTTCTAGGCAGTATTTAACTCATGACTGATATCATGAAACCATGCTCAATATCATGGAAACAGTGATAATAATCCCTAAGGGATCCAAATAGTTGGCTCGCAACCAAATGTGCTCATAACAATCTAAATAGGATTCTATTAGCTAATTTCTAGGCAAATAACATAGTAAAGACATCGCTCGGATGGACTAAGCCATAGTCCCATCCACAAACGACCCCGCACTCATAGTAGAGTACGTGTCTCACCTCGATACATCATCACAATGTGAGACACCGGGGTTTCAAATCCTCAGGTCATTATCTACATCTATTACCCACCTCAAGCCGGCCGTAGACTAGTCCGCAATGCCCTTTCCTCTTGAATCAACCTCCTCGCGCGTTGAACCTAGTCAAAATCACAACGAATATGTTACTATATGCTAAAAAAACATAACCCAATCGAAATTACTCAAAAAGCACTAAAAATCATGAAGTTGGCAAAACCCGAACCCCGGACCCACTTCCCAAAAAATTTTGAAATTTACATCATCAGATTCCTCGTTTTGCCGCGAGTCCATACATATAATTTTTATCAAAATCGGAGTTCGTTTGCCCCACCGAAACTCATATTTAAACTCTCTTGAGTTTCAAGCCCTAACCTCCATTTTTAGCCCTTAAACCCTTGAGCTTCAGTGATTAATCAATGTTTTTACACCAAATAACATATTCAAAGGCTTATAGTTCATACCTGATGGATCTCCTTTGATTTCTCCTAAAAATCGCCCAAGAACAATCCTAGTCGAAGTCCTAAATATTTTCTCTTCTTTTTCAAGTTCGTGAACACTGTTCACTATAACACAGGTCCGTTTTCCACTTCTGCAGCCCTTTTTCCGCACTTGCAGTACTGCTTACGTGAAAACATCAACCACTTATGCAATCTCACTTAAAACCGCCGGGACCACTTTTGCGATCCAAACACCACTTATGTTGTTTCCCCCCGACCGCTTCTGCGGTCTAAATTCCGCATTTGCAGACCCGCTTATGCGTCCAACCTTCCGGTTTTGCGGAGATCCCCTAGGCTACTGTCGATCGCTTCTGCGACTCCCCCTCCGCATCTGCAGAATCACTTAAGCGGCTCATTTTTCGCAGATGCGTAAATACTAGAAGATAGAAAAACCTGACTGCAACAAAGGCTCTGAACTCACGTTTAACCATCTGATAGCACCTCGAGACCCCCGAGACTTCGACCAAAAACACCAACACATCAAACAACCTTATTCAAACTTGTTCCAATCCTCAAAACACGTCAAGTAACGCAAAAACCAGTAAAACGCATCGGATTCAAGCCTATTTTTCATCAAAACTTCCGAAATGCGCATTCAATCAAAAATCTGACCAAACCACGTCCGAATGACCTGAAAATTTGCAGAATTACCCAAAATCACCTAACGAAGCTAATTCAACTCTCGAAATTCCATTCCGACGTTCGGATCAAAATCTCACCTATCAACCGGACTTTGCCAATATTCAAACTTAGCCAATTCAAGCCTAATTCTACAGCGGACCTCCAAATTCAATTCTGATCGTACTCCTAAGTCACAAATCACCCCCCCCCCCCCCGAAACTAACCGAATCATCAGAATTCACATCAGAGCCCGCTAACTAAATAGTCAACTTCCAGTTGACGTTTCCAAAATAAGCTCCCCTTTAAGAGACTAAGTGTCTCATTTCCAACAAAACCAATCCAATTCTACCCGATCAACTCAAATACTGATATTGAAACATAGTGAAGCATAACATGAGGGAAACGGGGTGGTAACTCACGTGACGACAGGCCATATCGTCACATCCTCCCCAACTAAAACAAACGCTCGTCCTCAAGCGGGTCAAGAAACATACCTGGAGTCTCAAATAAGTGAGGATATCTGCTCCGCGTCTCCTGCTCGGTCACCCAAGTGACTTTCTCCACGGTCCAACCTCTCAGCTGCACCTTCACCAAAGCTATGTCCTTTGATCTCAACTTTCGAACCTGAAACCCAAAGTAGCCACTGGCTCCATATCGTAGGTCAAATCCTCATCCAATTGGATTGCTGAAGTCTAACACATGAGACCGGTCCCCAACATACTTCCGGAGCACAGAACATAGAACACCGGGTGACCTCCCGACAAGCTGGGTGGCAAAGCTAGAATATAGGCCACCTCCCCAATCCTCCTAAGTATCTCAAAAGGTCCAATGAACCATGGACTCAGCTTCCCTTTCTTTCCAAACCTCATAATTTCTTTCATAGGCAAAACATTCAACAAGACCTTGTTGTCCACCATATAAGATACATCTCGAACCTTCCAGTCCGCATAACTCTTCTAACGTAACTGAGCGGTACGAAGTCTCTCCTGGATCACTTTCACCTTCTCTAAGGCATCCTGAACTAACTCTGTCCCCAATAATCTAGCCTCGCCGGGCTCAAACCAACCATCCATAGATCTACACCGTCTCCCGTATAAGGCCGCATACGGTGCCATCTGAATGTTGGATTGATAGCTGTTGTTATAAGCAAACTCTGCAGGTTGCAAGAACTCAACCCAAGAACCTCCAAAATAAATAACACAGGCACGCAACATTTCCTCCAATATTTAGATAGTACGCTCGGACTGTTTGTCCGTCTGAGGATGAAACGTCGTGCTCAACTGTACCTGTGTGCTTAACTCTTGATGAAAAGTCCTCCAAAACTGGGAAGTAAGCTGAGTACCCCTATCTGAGACAATGGAAACCGGGAGCCCATGCAACCGTATAATCTCCCGGATGAAGATCACCGCAAACCACTCTGAAGAATGGGTAGTACATACCGGAATGAAATGCACTGACTTGTTCAGCCTATCCACAATCACCCAAATCGAATCAAACTTCTTCGAGGTACGAGGGAGACCACTCACAAAATCCATAGTAATCTTCTCCGATTTCCACTCCAGAATATCCATCCGCTGAAATACACCACCAGGTCTCTATTGTTCATATTTGATCTACTGACAGTTGAGACACCGAGCCACATAACTCACAATATCCTTTTTCATTCTCTTCCACCAGTAATGTTGTCCCAAATCCTCGTACATCTTCGCGGCACCCGAATGAATGGAATACCGCGAGCTGTAGGCCTCTTCTATTATCAACTCTCAGATCTCATCTACATTAAGAACGTAAATTCGGCCCTACATCCGTAACACACCATCATCTCCAATGGTCACATCTCTGGCATCATCATGCTGGAACCTGACCTTCATGACAAGAAAATGTGGGTCATAATACTGGCACTCTCTAATGCGGTCATACAAAGAAGATCTGGAAACCACACAAGCCAACACCCACTGGGCTCAAAAATATCTAACCGCACCATCCAATTGGCCAAGGCCTGAATGTCAACTACAAAGGGACTCTCCCCAATTGGAATGTACGCCAAACCACCCATACTGATTGCCTTTCGGCTCAAAGAATAGGCCACTACATTGGCCTTCCCCGGATGATACAAAATGGTAATATCATAGTCCTTGAGTAACTCGAGCCATCTCCGCTACCTCAAATTAAGATCCTTCTGCTTAAACAAGTGCTGAAGACTGCGATGGTCAGTGAACACCTCACAAGATATGCCACATAGATAGTGCCTCCAAATCTTCAAGGCATGAACTATAGCAGCCAACTCTAAGACATGAACGAGGTAGTTCTTCGCATGGGGCTTTAACTGACGAACAGCATAAGCAATAACTCTTCCCTCCTGCATCAACACACAACCGATTACCACTCTCGAAGCATCACAATACACTCAAAGCTGACTTGAGCTTCTGGAAGCTCTCCTCGCACTCATCCAACCACACAAATGGAGCATTATTCTGCATCAACTTCGTCAAGGGCGAAACAATAGATGAAAAACCATGAACGAACCTGCGGTAGTAACCCGCCAAATCAAGGAAACTCCAAATCTCAGTAGCTTAGGACGGTCTAGGCCAACTCTGCACCGCCTAAATCTTCTTTGTGTCAACCTGAATACCATCAGTGGACACCACGTGTCCCATAAAAGCCATAGAACTAAGCCAGAACTCACACTTGGAGAACTTTGTATAAAGCTTCTCATCTCTCAATATCCGCAATACCATCCTCGCGTGTTGCGTGTGCTCATCTTGTCTAGGCGAGAATACCAGAATATTGTCAATAAATACAATCACAAATGAATCCAGAAATAGCCAAAATACACTGTTCATCAAGTGCATGAACGCAGCCGGGGCATTAGTAAGCCGAAATGACACAACCAGTAACTCGTAATGCCCATATCTCGTCCTGAAATAAGTCTTCATAATGTCTGAATCCCTAATCTCCAGCTGGTGATAGCCTGATCAGAGATATATCGTAGAGAACACCTTTGCTCCGTGAAAATGATCAGACAAATCCTCAATACGGGGTAGTGGGTACTTGTTCTTCACTGTCACCTTATTCAACTGTGTGTAGTCAATGCACATTCTCATTATGCCATCCTTCTTCTTTACAAATAGGACCGGTGCACCCCCACAACGACACACTCGGGCGAATGAACCCCTTTTCTAGGAGTTCCTAAAGCTACTCCTTTAACTCATTCAGCTCTGCTGGTGCCATATGATAGGGAGGAACAGAGATGGGCTGAAAGTCCGGCACCAAATCAATACCGAAGTCAATGTCCCTATCTGGCAGCATGCCCAGCAGCTCTGCTGGAAACACATCAGGGAAATCCTTCACAACGAAAACTGAATCAAGATTAGGAGTCTCAGCTCCAACATCCCTAACGAAAGCCAAGTAAGATAGACAAACCTTCCTAACCATCCCCTGCGCTTTTAAGAAAGAAATCACCCTACTGGGCACATAATTAGTCACGCCTCGCGCCTCGCCACTCGATCATTGGAATACCCGGAATAGCCAATGTAACTGTCTTGGCATGACAGTCCAGAATAATATAGTATGGAGATAGCCAATCCATGTCGAGAATCACGTTGAAATCCACCATACCCAGTAATAACAGGTCAACGCGGGTCTCCAGACCCCCAATAGTCACCAGACACGATCGATATACATGATCTACAATAATAGTATCACCCACCGGGGTAGATACGTGCATAAGCAAGGCGAAGACAACCTCGGGTCTTACCTAAATGATGAGCAAAATATGAAGATACATCAGAATAGGTAGATCCGGGATCAAATAAGACAGAAGCATCTCTGTGGTAGACTGAGGTAATACCTGTAATGATAGCATCTGATGCAATAGCGTCCCTCCTATCCGGAAGAGCATAGAATCGAGCCTAACCATTGTAGTAAGGTCTTCACCCATGGGGAGACCTTTGGCTACCTGGTCTCCACTCCTAGCTGATTGAGTGGGTGCTGAAGAAATAGGAGCAAAAGACGAGGGCTGATCCCTCTGCTGAAACTATCTACCACGGAGCCGAGGACACTGTCTCCTCATATGACCCAACTCACCGCACTCGTAGTAACAACCTGGAGTTTGAGAAGGGTACTGAAGGGACCCCTCGCTGCAGATGAACCCTGGGCTGAAGAGGCAGGAGTAGCACTCTGAGCTGGCAGGGTGCTAAGTGAAGACTGGCCCTACTGATAAGCCTGATGACTACGGCCTGAAGAAGCCCCACTGGACTCTATACGACCTGACTGAGGAGGTCTGAAGGAACAACCTCTAATGCGCTAGAACTGGACCCCAGTCGGAGCACCGCTGAAATTACCTGAATCTCGAGACCTCTTATCCTCCCTCTCTTCACGCTCCCGACGACGATGTATCTCAACCTGATGAGCCATATCAACTACCTCCTCAAACTATGCGGCCACAACTCTCTCTCTAGTCATCAAAATGCGAATGGGATAGTTGAGGCCATCCATGAACCTCTTAATCCTTTCTCGATCACTAGGGATCATCCAAGTAGCATGCCGAGCTAGCTGCGTAAACCTCAACTCATACTAGGTCACAGTCATGTCCCCCTGAACCAACCACTCAAACTGATGATGCAGCTCCTTCCTGCGAGACTGCAGTACATACTTCTCCAGAAAGAGAGCAGAGAACTGCTGCCAAGTAAGAGGCGCTGCTCTAACGGGCCTACGCCTCTCAAACTTCTCCCACCAAGTAAATGTTGGCCCTGAGAACTAGAAAGTAGTAAAATCTACTCCACTCGACTCCAATATCCCTACAATGCGAAGCATACGCTGACACTTGTCCAGAAATCCTTGGGCACCCTCGCCCTCTGTACCATTGAACGTCGGAAGCTGGAGCCTACCGAACCTCTCCAGATGACGCTGCTCATCATCTGGCATAGCTGGGACCACAATGTCTAAATCTGGTGAAACTGGGGCAACTGGTGCAATTAGGGCAACTGGTGCAACTCGAGCAACTGGTGCCACTGAGGCAACTCCCGGTGCCTGCAATCCCTGAACACCCTGCTTGGGTGTGCGAGCAGCGGGGGTCTGCTGAGCACACCCGGTCTGAGAAGTAGCTGCAGCAAGTAGTGGCTGATACGGCCTGAGCCAAACCAGTGCATATGGATAAGATCTTAGCTAAAGCATCCCGAAGACCAGGAATCACAATGGGCACTACCGGTGCCTGGACAGGTGCTGCCGGGGCATCTACACTGGAGGCTGCTCCTCAACCTGCACAGTTGGTGGTTCTGCAGGTGCTGCCCTCACTGGTCCGCCTAGACCACGACCGCGACCACAGCTACTAGCGGGTGCCAAAGGTGGTTATCCGTCACGTCCGGTAGCACGGGTTCTCACCATCTGCGAGAGAATAGAATACAGAAATTTAGTTCTCGAACGAACAAATTCGCACGATAAGAATTTCAAGAAAGTGAAGTATTTCCTAAGAGTCTGTAGCCTCCCGAGGATAGACATGGACATCTACGTACCGACCCGTGAGACTCTACTAACCGGCTCCTAACTCAAGAGGCCTAGTAACCTAGGCACTGATACCAACTTGTCACGACCCAAACCCGATCATGATGGAGCCCAACCATACAGCTAGGAAGGCCTGACCAATCATCACTCATGACCCCAACATGATAACTCATTACCGACAATTTAAGGGAATTTAATAGTTAAAAAAAATAATAAGCTAATGTTTATAATAAAAACAATACGATACAGACCGAAATATCCGACAAAACACTCCCAATAGAATTCGACAACTCTGATAAAACTCTGGAAGACAGCACTACTCAACTAAGTCTCCGGAACTCCTGAATCTGCACACAAGGTGCATGGAGTAAAGTGAGTATTTTCAACTCAGCAGTAATAGACATGTATAATGAGTTGACAGTAAGAAATCTCGAAATACCACAATGCAAAGCTGAAACTAACCACTTAGAACATTTAACGATGTAACAACAATAGATCAATGACAAATAGACAAATAGATATCAATGTATGAATGCAATACAACGCAAATGACTGTTTTGGCGTACAGCCCGATCCATTGGCTACCCGCGCTCACTGTGAGGGTTTAGACTCCGGAGGGGCTCCTACAGCCCAAAAGTAATGACATAATAGCATTTGCTGGGGCGTGCAGTTCGGTCCACAGTCAGTCCAATTATATTGCAAGCAAGCCACATGGTCACACTCAAGTTTATCATTTTTGGTTCCATTTAACAGGTATTATAGTTTAAGTGATTAAAAGCTTAGAAGATTACACATTATTATTTCTAGGCAGTATTAACTTAGGACTGATATCATGGAAACATGCTCAATATCATGGAAGCAGTGATAATAGTACCTGAGGTATTCAAATAGTTGGCTCGCAACCAAATGTGCTCGTAACAATCCAAGTAGGATGTTTACTAGCCATTGTCCCGTCCACAAATGACCCCGCACTCACAGTAAAGTACGTGTCTCGCCTTGATAAAGTATATCAATGTGAGACACCGGGGTTTTAATCCCTCAGGTCATCATCAACATCTATTACCCACCTCAACTGGCCGTAGACTAGTCCGCAATGCCCTTTTTTCTTGAATTGACCTCCTCGCGCGTCGAACCTAGTCAAAAGCACAACGAAAATACATTAGTGTATGCTAAAAATATAACCCAATCGAAATTACTCGAAAAATACTAAAAATCATGAAGTTAGCAAAACTCGACTGCAGGCCCACTAAAAGATTCTGAAATTTATATCATCAGCTTCTTCATCTCGCCACGAGTCCGTACATATTATTTTTATCAAAATCGGTGTTCGTTTGCCCCTCCAAAACTCACATTTAAACTTTCTTGAGTTTTAAGCCCTACCCTCCATTTTTAGCTCTTAAACCCTTGAACTTCAGTGATTAATCAATGTTTTTACATCAAATAACATATTCGGAGGTTAATTGTTCATACCTGATGAAGCTCCTTCGATTTCTCCTAAAAAAAAGCCCAAGAACAACCCTAATCGAAGTCCCAAGTATTTTCTCTTTTTTTCCAAGTTCGTGAACACTGTTCACTATAACACAGGCCCGTTTTCTGCACCTACGGTACCGCTTATTAATGTTGTATTGTGGCCCGGTTCATGACCGGGACAGGACCGGGACCGCGATCCTGGCGGGCCTGCCGGTCCTGCTGGGCCGGTCCTGGCGGTCCGGTCTTTACCGGTCCCAAAAACCGTGACGGGCCGGTCTGCTTAGTTGAACCGTTAGGCCCGGGACCGCCAGGCCCGGGATCGCCTGGCGGGCCTGGGCCGGTCCTAGCAAGCCCAACGGCTATTTTTAAATTTTTTTTTTGAAAATCAGTTACGGCTCTTACAAAAAGTAGCCGTTTGGAACTTTGAAAAATAGCCATTTGGCACCCAAACTTTAATTTAACCCCAAACTTTATATAATTATACTTTTTCCCATTTTTCAACTATAAATACCCCCTCACTCTTTCATTTTTATTCACCAATTCATCAATGACTCTCAAGCTCTCTGAAGCTCTCTTTCAATCTTTCTATTACAAGTGCTTAATTTATTGTTGAAAATTCGTGAAAAATTGTGAAGTTGTTGAATTGAAGTTTTCAAGTGTTCAACGATTTTCAATTTTCAAGAAGTTGTTCGGCAATTCGGTAAACTCGTTTCAACTCTTACGTGCTAATAATGTATTTTGTGTTGTTTAGTTTGCATAATTCTAATTAGTATGGCATTTTCTTTGAAAAAAATGTTTGGTAAAGGAAAAGGTAAAACCGGTGAAAGTAGTGCCATAATACTACCCTTCCCCCGGCTCCCCGACCTACAAAAGATAAGAAAGTTGAAAGTAGTCGCCAACCTAGACGTCATAATCCGCCTCCCATAATGCTTGATAGTGATCACCCTTGTTTTCAATTTACCGATAGTGAATTTCTATATGATGTTACAGTAGGTGATAGAATAGATGATGAAATTATGAACGCTCTTTATCCTAATGAACCTATCTTAGAGGAAAATGAGGATGATAATAATGATGATGAAACCCAAGCACCAGATTTAGATGATACACCTACTAGTCCTGCTCATAACTCAGGTAATGCACTGCACACCCACTTGTAGAAACTCCCACATTTAGTAGACAACCTGCTAAACGTCAAGAAACATCATTAGTTTGGCATTTTTTACTCAAGTAAGAGAACACAACAAGGCTAAGTGTAATACTTGTGGTAAATTACTTGTTCATAAATATACTGGAGACCATAGCGGCACAGGTAGTTTAGTTAGACACATAAAATTACACCCAAGAGATAGGGCTAGATTTTTTTTAATGCAAGCGCAACAAGATGGGACAAGTGGAGATCTCAAGTTAACCCTAGTACAGGTTCTTATAAACAGGCATTAGAGCATGCTAGGCCAAATATTCCAATCCCTACTTCGTCTACATCACAATCGTCTAAAAGAGCTGCTGACTTAACAGCTCTTAAATCGTGGACGGAGTTCCGGGGTTCTCAAGGTGATAATTTTGATGAAATTTCCCATCTAAATGAGCTTCAAGTTTACTTGTCACAGGGACTAGAAAAGGAGAATTCAGACGGCTCTTTCGATCTTGTGCTCATTCCATTGGGGGAAGGACGACTAAGAAAGATATGCCATTTTGGTCAATAAATATGCTCTTTATCATATCCTTGAATATCTTTTTTCTCAATATTTCTTTGTCTTTACTTCGATATCAATCCTTGAATATTTATATAACATACAATATATAACATACAATATATAACATATAACACAATATACTAATTACAACCAGAATATATACATTATATACAATATATACTAATTATTACAACACAATATATACATAATATATATCAATATATACATAATATACAATATATACTACTTACTACAACACACTATACACATAATATACAATATATACTAATTACTACAACAACAACAACAACAACAACAACAACAACAACAACTACCCAGTATACTCCCACCAGGTGGGGTCTGGGGTGGGTAATATGTAGACGAGCCTTACCCCTACCCGAAAGGGCAGAGAGGATGTTTTCAATCGACCCTCGGCGCATAGGATAAAAGGAAAAACAGAAGTAAAACAAAAACAAAGACAAAACAAAAACAAATACAAAAACAATAGAGCATTAGTAACTCCCGCAGAAATAGCGTAAATAATTATCTAAACATAAGAAACATAAATACAATCGCATGCAATAATATCATACAGT
Organism: Nicotiana benthamiana; assembly: GCA_034376525.1. NCBI lineage: Eukaryota > Viridiplantae > Streptophyta > Magnoliopsida > Solanales > Solanaceae > Nicotiana > Nicotiana benthamiana. The sequence goes on along the minus strand of CM067329.1, from coordinate 14,444,526 downwards.
AACTACCATAACAACCATAGGGGGGACATAACATATATCCATATATACATAACATACAATATATACTACTTACTACAACCCACTATATACATAATATACAATATATACTAATTACTACAACACAATATATACATAACATATATCCATATATATATATATATAACATACAATATATACTAATTACTACAACACAATATATACATAATATATAATATATACTAATTACTAGAATACAATATATACATAATATACAATATATACTAATTACTACAATACAATATATACTATACTAATAACTTAGTACACCATATAAAATATATTCTACACTATACTAATGACTACTATGCAAGATATTGACTTAAAAAAAAATCCCCCGTCAGGCCCGTTAGGCCTGCCAGGCCCGGGACCGCAGTGGGCTTAGGCTCGTAACAGGCCGGTCTCTACCGTGAGGACCGCCAGGCTCGGCACACCAAGCCCGGGACCGCGAAACCTGGCCCGTCAGGCCCGTTTAGGCCCGGGCCACAATACAACATTTTCGTTTATGCGACAAATCGACCGCTTATGCGGTCTTACTTAAAACCGCTGGGACCGCTTTTGTGATTCAAACACCGCTTATGCAGTTTCCCCTCGACCGCTTCTGCGATCAAAATTCCGCTTTTGCGGACCCGCTTATGCGTCCAACCTTCCGCTTACGCGGAGCTCCCCTAGGCCACTGATGAACGCTTCTATGGCTCCCCACCGCATCTGCGAACTGCTTAGGCGGCTCCTTTTCCGCAAATGCGGAAATACCATAAGATAGAAAAACCTGACTACAACAAAGGCTCCGAACTCCCGTTTAACCATCTGACATTACCTAGAGGCCCCAGGACTTCAACCAAAAACACCAACACATCCAACAACCTTATTCAAAGTTGTTCAAATCCTCAAAACACGTCAAACAACGCTAAAACCAGAAAAACGCATCGGATTCAAGCCTATTTTTCATTAAAACTTCCGAATTGTGCATTCAATCAAAAACCCAACCAAACGACATCCGAATGACCTAAAAATTTGCAGACATACCCAAATCACCTACTGCAATTTTTGAAATTTCATTCTCACCCTCGGATCAGAATCTCACCTATCAACTGGACTTCGCCAAAATTCAAACTTAGACAATTCAAGCCTAATTCTATACTGGACTTCGAAATTCAATTCCGATCACACTCCTAAGTCACAAATCATCTCCCGAAGCTAACCAAATCATCAGAATTTACATCGAGCCTGCTAACTAAATAATCAACTTCCAGTTGACTTTTCCAAAACAAGCTCCCCTTTAAGAGACTAAGTATCTCATTTCCAACTAAAACCAATGCAACTCTACCCGATCAACTCAAATACTGATATTGAAACATAGTGAAATATAATATCAGGGAAAAGAGGGAGTAACTCACGTGACGATGGGCCGGGTCGTCACACATTTACTATGTCTTAAATTTTTCTAATTAAACATACTTTCCTTTGCTTCTTCCCAATGTCGATTAGATATTTCACTAGACAGTTCACATTCCTTTTTATACGAATAGATACTCTCAAAGAATTCAGTATTATATGATTCAATTACCATATTAATATGAATGTCGGAATTTTTTTATTTATGAATCAGAAAATGATATGGCTTACTATTTGTTGTATATCTTATGAGAACGGAATCGACAAATTTCGACCCACTTTATATCCATTTTGGGTGTAAGAACTTTTACTTAACCCAAATAACCCCCACACTTGAAAATATTTCAAGTTGGGTTTTTTTCCTTTCATTTATTTTTCATTTGAATGGATTCCGGTTTGCTATGGGAAACTCAAGTGAGTATTCAGCTTCTCCCCACAAGATTTGGGGTAAACTAGAATATACAATAAGGCATTTTATCATCTTCTTTAACGTTGTGCTCATACTTTCCGCAATTCCATTAGATTGCACTAATGAAGGGGCAGTTATTTGGTGAATAATGCCATATTTCAAATATATTTCTTCAAATGCCGCCTCTATTGCTTTGTAGAGTCAACTACATGAACTGTTGTTTGTGTCATAACAGAGCCAGAATAAATGGTGAAGTTTTTAATCTTCAAATCAACTTGACACAATCAGAATTAATGAACGGTGAAGTTTTTAATCTTCTAGCCGAGTAATATCTGATACCGAATCCAATAAACGGTGAAGTTTTTAATCTTCAAATTGAATAATAAATTAAAGTAGAAAATCACTAAGATTTTAATCTCCAAAATGAGTATAAAGTCACTTAGACATTAATTTCCGACAAATGAGTAGAGAGTCATGGGGACTTTAATCTCAACGGATGAGTAAAAAATCATGCAGATTTTGATCTCGAAGCAGAAATAGAAAATCACGACGATTTTAGTCTCCATAACGAGAGTATAAAAATTCATGAGAATTTTAATTCCCTTTCTAAATGGTTTTTCCAACGAACCATTATAACACTTTAAACAATTTGATCTTTCTCTCTAATCAAACACATATATGTTCATATTTATACATGCTATATTCATGATCTCAAGATACCTCAAATATAGTGTAAGCCTAATTCATGTCATACAACCTTGAAAATAATTTTTCACATATTTTATGCGTGCTACCAAATTACATATTTTTTCATTTGGTCACGGAATAATAAAATTAACCTTTAAAAGCATATATTCCAGATCATGCATACAATTTATAATAAGAGACCATCACATAATACATATACATCCCATAGGAATAAATTCCACATAAAGCATGAAAAGGATAGAAATTCATCGATGAATAACACATAAATTCCACATAAAGCATGAACAACAATAACAACCCAGTATACTCTCACTTATTGAGGTCTGGAGAAGATAGTGTGTACGCAGACCTTACCCCTACCCTTGGATAGAGAGGCTGTTTCCAAATAGACCCCCGACATCCTTCCCTCCAAGAACTTCCCACCTATTCATCAATGAATAACACATAAATTCCACATAATGAATAACACGTAAGGTTAAGAAAGTCGAACCCGATCTTTACCACTTTCTTCTTAGATCGTGACTTTGTATAATTCGTCTGCAACATTTGCAACGGTTGATCACAACCCTTGACATGGGACTTCTTCATCCTGGTTAGGATTCTATTTTCCTTCAGGCACCAAACTCGGCTTCATAAACAAACATCACACAAAGTATATCTCCAATACATGCATACAAGATTCTTTTAGAATCAACTCAAGAGGAACAGACACGTTTTTACATATATTTTTTTTCTCTTGTTTGCCCTACACAAATGTAAATTCCTTCCAAGGCCATCTTGCTGTGGCCAGAATCTCACAAACTTTAAGCCTTCATCTATATGATGATTGACTTGGTCTTTCCGGGTGTACGTGATCAAACGCTAACTGCAGTAGTTACAATATCTCTTGTACCACCCAGTGAGATTTGAAATAGTGGAAAGGGAAACCAATTCTTGGCATGTACTTGAATTCTTATGGTTGGAACATCTGTTAAATACCAATAAAATGCCCATGTGACCACAATTATGGGCATGCAATCAAATTGTATGGCAGCTACTTGTATGGACATACACCACTAAATACCAGCGAAAAACCCCAATTAGATTTCGCGGAAGATACTGTTCGTTTGTTATTCTCCGTAGCAAATAGAGAGCCATAACTCTACTCTGAAATTTCTCTCTCAAACCATCAGAATAATCAATTCTGTTGAAATTCCTTAAGATTGTTGGTATTATTGTGTTAAAATTCAGGAAATTAGAGAATCAGAGAAATATTAGTTTAATAAAAAAAATAGTAAATTATAAGAAATATTCCGAGTCCATAATTTTCTTATGCGTCCTTAAGGAATTTTAACCTCTCACACGTTGCCAAGGTAATGGATTAAATCCTCCCAGGATGAAACGGAATAAACCTTCCTGCAACAGTGGTGTATTGGGAAAAAACTGAATTTAAATTAAAGATGATGTGGCATGACAAGCGGACTGGTCAAATAATCAAAGTGTAGTAAACGAGTAAAAGGCACGAGAGACAACAGATACGGGAAGAGAGAATTAAATAGGCACGAGAAGGAATCTCAGATACGATTCTCGTACCAATTCGAGTCATTTAATGCCAACGGATCAAAAGGTAACGAAGACAAGAATTTGAAGATAAAAAGTAGTCTAGAATCATTATTGAGTACTTGATACGTTAGTAAATTGGTATTTAATAGCAATGATTGTGTAACGCCTCATTAGATGTCCTTTATTATTTAGATTAAGCCGTTACTCCTTATTGTTTAACCAAAAAATATTATTTGGTCAAAGCTAGAATTTTAAGAAGAGAAATCGGGTTACTGATAATTAAGAGACCAAGAATAATAGGCTTTTTGAGAATAAGAATAAGCGAAAAAAAATTTGTATTGCAATATAAGGCAGATGAACTTTTTTTTTACAAATGATGAGACCTCCTCTTTTATAGCTAATAAGGAGTAACGGCTTAATCTAAATAAAAAAGGACATTTAATGAGGTCTTACACAATCATTGCTATTAAATACCAATTCACTAACGTATCAAGTACTTAATAACAAATTTAGACTACTTTTTGTCTTCAAATTCTTGTCTTCAGTACCTTTTGATCCGTTGGCATTAAATGACTCGAATTGGTATGACACTCGTATCTGAGACCCCTTCTCATGCCTATTTAATTCTCTATTCCCGTATCTGTTGTCTCCCGTGCCTTTTACTCGTTTACTACTCTTTGACTATTTGACCAGTCCATGTGTCATGCCGCATCATCTTTAATTTAAATTTAGTTTTTTCCCAATACAGATAGTCCCCCCCCCCCCTTCCATTTGTTAATCAATTAAATAATTGAAAAGTGGATCTTCATAAAAAGGGAATTTTTGTCACTATTAATGCATTTAACAGTGTTGACCTCTCAGCTATCTTTCTCATTTAATGCTTTACACATGTGTTATTTTCTAGTTGGATTTGCAATTCTGCGCCCACTTTTCTAGGCTCATTCAACTCCTATTTTCACGAAGTGATATTTATCTTTAATATAGGCTTTCCATCATTATACTTCTTAATTTGACGGTTGCTTCCATATAACCTTTAAATTCTCTCTTCCTTTGTCATATTTTTCATAAATTTTCATCAAGAATTTCCTTACTTCTTGTACTTCTCCTTAATTCAGACTCGTCCAACAATGATATCTCCAAACCGTAACCCTAGAAAAGTTCTAGTTCTTGATCATTTTCCTAATGCCCCTGCTACGATTAGGCATAGAAGAGGCAGAGGAGGAAGGCTTCGGAGTTTGGGATCCACACATGGAGGTTTGACTGGTTCTGATTCTACTTCTTCAAGTTCAAGCATCAAAGGTTCCATCTCCAAAACCCCATCTTTGAAAGGTAAAGAGGTTTCTGTTTCTGACCCCTCTCAAGAACCTTTAGATGAAGAATTATTCCAAGTGATTTGTCTTTTGGGAGTAACAAAATATCTCTTCAGATACAAGTTGCAAGATTAGAAAAGGTTGATGCTTACCCCACTCTTATAACTGAACTTACAATCCCTACAATTAGGAAAGAGTGTAATTGGAAAGAGATTATTCGTCTATCAGTTCCTACCATAAATCAAAGAATTTCTTCCGATAGAAGTGGGTATTCTTTCGTTTATACTTATCCCTTATTTGCAATTTAAACCTGCCATATATCCAGTTATCCTTGATTTCTGTCGCTTCTTCTTTGCTTAGCTCAAGTTGGCCCTTTAGTATGGAGGGTTGTGGCTTGTTTGAGGTATCTAACTATCAAAGCAAAAATTAACTCTACTCTTTCCCACCCATTCACTTGTACCACCTCAACTTAATGCTTCATGGGGTTTTTACCTTAACTGTGAGGAGTAAGAAAGTTTTGGTAAACTCTAAAGACGATAAAGACCGTGTGTGGTATCTTCGTTATATTGTTGTTCGTACATTGGATTTGATGGGTGAATCAAATATTCCGTTCCCTGAGAAGTGGAACTTTGCACGTAAGTTTCTATTTACTTTTTCGTACCTATTTTTAGAGATTTTGATTTTCTCTCTAATCTTGTCCCTTTTTGGTTTTCTGTAGCAACCACGGGAGATGTGGAACCTATTCCCAACTTCCGTGGTTGGATAGATTCAATTTTGAAAATTGCTCCTAAAGAAGATAGAACTTGGAAGTCTATTTCTTCTTTACATGGTTGGATAGTGAAAACACACGGTATACATCTCTTTACATGTATGTTTTCTATATACATATGATAAGTCCCAATATTGAGTTCAAATCCTTCTTTTTATCAGGATTTGGTGTGAGAGGAATGGCGGCTGATGTGGCTTTGGCTATGCGTACTTCTGCAAATGCCTCCCTTGATTTGGATAAGGCTAAAGCCTTGATAGCAAAGAGAAAATCTACGGGATTAGACACTGAGAATGAGGAAGAAGGAGGTACCTCATTGGTATCTAGACCTAGAGTTAGGAGACGTGTTATTACCGAAGATGAATCTGAGGATTCTCCTGCTCGTACCTCCATTACCTAGCCTGTTATAATCCACTGTGATGAAGATACCACACCAAGAGACACTAGTGAATTTATTCACCGTCTCTTTGTTGGTGGGTTTGAAAGTGGGGAGCTCGGCCCTGTTTTAAATGAAATTCCTCTGTCTTCCTCAGTTCCTATTTCTCCTATTCCTTTTGTCTCTTCACCAACCGTAAGTGTTTCTTCTCCTGCATTGACCTCTTTTGCTCCTTCATTTACTTTGAGTGTTCCTACTTCCGTACCTATGTTAGCTCCCGTACCTATTTCTTTTGCTCCTTCTTTTACTACGGCGGCGGCTCCTGCTATTTTCACTTCTTCTACTACTCCTCCTTCCACTGCTCCTTCTTCCTCCGTTGTGCATTCAGAAACTGGCCCTAATAGCAGAGGCATGGCTATGAGAAAAGTCACACTTGAAGTGCCTGCTACTATTTGCCTTTTGAGGAAGAGTAGTGGAGCTGATGTTTGTCTCGAGCCTCTAATCAGAGATGTGGAGAGGACGAAGATGCAGAGCCACAACTGCTATACTTTGATAAACGACATAGTTCATTCAACCCTGAAGGTAACTTCCTTTAACTTGAATATTTTCTCTCTTTTTGCTTTAAGTTCTACTTTATGTGCCTTATATTTACAGGCTAATCTGATTGGGACCGAACTGATGGGAAGGTTCTCTATTTTGGAAAGAAAGAATCGTGAGTCGGCAGAAGCCATTTCTAAGGCCAAGAGAATAGCTGAGGGAGCCCAGATTGAAGCTCAAAATTGGAAGGAGCAGTTTTAAAGTGCTTTAGGGAGCATAGAGGAGTTACAAGATAATAAAGCTCAACTGGAACAGCAAAATCGCTCTTTACCCACAGATTTAGGAATTGCCAAGGCTTCCTTAAGCCAGATAGAAAGGGATAAAAAGCCTTTGAAGGATTCATTGTCAAAGGCTAATGAAGAAATCAAAGAGCTCAAAGCACTTATGGAGAAAAAAGAAGAATATGCGAAGGAGTTAGTGTAGAGCTTGAATCAGACTCGAGGTGATTTAAAGGTTTCTTCAGATAGAGTTCATGCTTTGGAGAGTTCTCATGCCACTCTTGAGACTTCCCTTGATTCCGACCTAGTTGAGCAAGAGATAATGAAAAATGACCTGACTATGTGGGAAAGGGATTATGAAAACTTGGAGAAGGAGTACAATTCTCTTACTGAGAATTTTAATAATGAGATTAATTGGGCTTTTCTGATGTCTCGTCGTGATGCTTTGCTGGAGGCTACTCAAGAAAATTTCAACTTGCAATCTGAGTTAGCCAAATGTTTAGATGCGATTGAGAAGAATAACCAACCTGGTGACACTCATTCTCCAGATCAGCCAATTGATATTTCCTCTCCAGCACTTGAAACTCCTAGGGTAGAAGAGCCTTTGAACTCTGAAGCAGCTGCTGAAACAATGCAAGTTGTGATCCCAGTGACCGAAGGTGAAACATCTATAACACAGTCTGCGGGTGTTAATACTTCAAACTCAGCTGAAACTGCCCCTATTGCTGCTCCCTTAGAAGTTGTTATCGAGCCTATTGTTGCTTCTGAAGATGAGGCTACAACTTCTAAGGTTCCAACCCCATTAGTGACCAGTTAAAGATGTTTCAGACTTTACCTTTTTTTTTAAATGATTGGTGATGTAATCCCTTGGTAATATTAAGGGATCTTTTTTTGTGAAGTCCCCAGTTTCCATAATGGGGCACTTGTTTAAAGACAATTGACTAAGTTTTTTCCTTAGTCTTTTATGTTAAGAAGTTTAATTAATACTTCTGCATATTCTATTCTTGCCTTTTTAGTCATGATTTTATAGAATAGTTTTCTACTTATTCTATTCTTGCCTATTTTTTTGAGGACTTATAGAATAGGTTAGCAGTTTTATCTTCTTTAGAAAATGCTTTATGGTTCTTCTCATGGATTATCATCATGAGGAAAGTAAAAGAGGGCCCTTTTATTTATCGATAGTTAATGAAGAAGACGTCTCAACTTTATAATGGAGTTATAATACGATGAAAGAAATAGGAACACACATGTTTAGTATGAAATAACTTTGACAAGTTTTTATTCATGAACTTTAACAAGTTTCTTGAGTAGTACATGTATTGAAGTACATCTATGACTTTCTCGTAACTGTTTTTTTGTAACAGATTTATAAAATAAACAAGTTTTCCTTTTCATAACCTGTTTTTAGTACATAGTCATGACCCTATCTTTACATATTAGGAAGGGTTTGAGAGGAGATTCCATTGTTCTCATGGGAAAGAACACTATGATTAGTGCTTTTTGACTTCGCGAGTTTTGCCTTGATACTTGACTTCTTGTAGCTTGATTTTTCTTTTTAAATCTTGTTCACTCGTATCCATTCTTCTGCAAAAACTCGTATGTATATCATATAGTCCCCCAAGTGTTCGAGCGATGAAATATAAAGCCTCGAGCACTTATGTGTTTTCTCCCAATTTGGTCCTTTTCCTGTAACAGAAAAATATATGGGACTCGGAGGTGCGATTATAGATGCAGATTACCTATCTTGTGTATATTTCCATCAAATTATTGTAACCCTGGGCTGGGAATTTAAGAGTATTCCTTTTTTCCATGCAGGCCGTGACTCATCATTTGGCACGAGTTAAGATTTTTGCCCAACATCTAAAATAGTTAGTAAAATTTTAACAACTCAAAGAAAAAATTCTAACAGGGCGATACCTGACCGTGGATACTTCCTTTGAAGTAATATCTCTTCAAATGAATAGCATTCCAATGCGAAGGTAAAACCTTACCATCCAGTGTCTCCAACTCGTATGCTCATTTCACCATAATTTCACGGACTCTATAAGGTCCTTCCCACGTTGGACTTATCTTTTCTGAATTAGCTGTCTTTGTATATTGGAACATTTATCTTAAGTACGAATTCCCCAATTTTAAAGAAACTGAGACGTGCCTTGTAATATCGCTCAATTACTCGCTTTTGAGCTGGCATCCTGATTAACACAACTTCTCTTCTTCCTTCGAGTAGATCAAGATTTACCCCTAACTCTTCATTATTTAAATCCTCCACTACTTGAACATGACAGGTACTTGGTTCACCTATCTCAACCGGTATTAAAGCTTCTTCACCATATACCATTGAAAATAGTGTTTCTCCCGTACTTGTTTTTGTCGTTGTTCGATATTCTCATAAAACCACTAGTAATAAATTGGGCCAATCACCTTTTGAATCTTGTAACCTTTTCATTAAGTTGTTGATGATTACCTTTTTCGTAGATGTTATTTGTCCGTAACCCACTGGATGATATGGTGTTGATATTATTCTCTTGATTTGCCAACTTTGAAAGAATTCTGTGATTTGTGATCCACTAAATTGCGGTCCATTATCACACACGATCTCCTTTGGGACCCCAAAGCTGCATATTATATTTCTCCAAATGAAGTCCTTAACTTCTTTCTCTCGTTGCCCCTGCTTCTACCCATTTAGTAAAATAATCAATAAGTACGAGTAGAAACTTTACCTGACCTTTTGCTTGTGGTAATGGACCTACAATATCCACTCCCCATTTCATGAAGGGCTACGGAGCTATATCAGGGTGTAATAGTTCAACTGGTCTGTGCATGTTATTGCCATACCTCTGACATTTGTCACATTTAGATACGAAATCATTTGCTTCCTCTTCCATTTGAGGCCAATAATATCCTGCTCTAATCAATGTCTTTACAAGTAATCTACCTCCTATTTGATTTCCACAATGTCCCTCATGTATTTCTCTCATCACACACTCTGTTTAAGATGGTTTGAGACACCTGGCTAATGGTCCACCAAATATTTTTCGGTAAAGGTTTCCTTGATATAGGCAATGAGCAGCTTTCTTTCGAAGTGCAAGAACCTTTATTTTATCCTTAGGTACGGTTCCATGCTGCAAAAAAGTTACGATTTAGTTCCTCCAATCCCAAGTTAAGTGATTAAAATTTACCTCATTTTTGTCAGGTTCAAGAACGGAATGGAATAAGTGTATGATTGAAGCATTTGCATCTTTCTCTATGTCTGGTGCAGACGCAAGATTAGCTAAAGCATTTGCCTCCACGTTCTCTTCCCTTGGATTTGCATTACCTTCCAAGTATGGAACTGTCTTATCATTCTCGTACCTTTTCGAAATATTCTTGCATTCGAGTTTCCCTGGCTACGTATGTCCCCAGCATTTGATTTACTACGAACTGTGAATCACTATTGATTATGATTTGCGCGATACCAAGTTCCAGTGCCAGCTCTAAACCTGCACAGCTCCATACTCTACTTCATTGTTAGTTACAGGGTAACATTTTAAAGATTTTCTAATTGTTTCACGCGTAGGTGGTATAAGAAAAATTCCTAAGCCTGCCCATTTACATTAGATGAACCATAAGTAAATAACATCCAAGTCCCCGGATTAGAACCATTAAAAACTTGTAACTCTTTTTCTGCTTCTAAATACATTCCTTGACTAAAATCGGCTATGAAATCGGCGAGTACTTGGGATTTAATAATAGTTCTAGGTTGATAAATTATTTCATATTCACTTATTTCAATAGCCATTTTGCTAATCTTTGTGATATTTCATGTTTATGCAAAATATTTCTCAATGGAAAAGGAGTAACAACGACAATAGGATGACACTTAAAATAAGACCTTAATTTTCTAGATGCTATGTTGAGAGCTAATGCTAACTTTTCTAGCTGCGGATACCTTGTCTCAGTGTCTAGTAAAGTCTTACTTACATAATAAACAGGAGATTGCTTATCTTGGTCCTCACGGACAAAAACAACACTTACCGCTACTTCTAAAATTGCCAAATAATTTAGTAACTTTTTACCTTCTTTTGGTCTTGCCAATAGAGGAGGATTTGACAAGTAAGTTTTCAAATTTTTAAGGGCTTGTTAGCAATCTTCATCCACTCGAAATGATCTTGTTTTTTAGCGCAGAAAAAAATTTGATGCACTTTTCTGAAGATTTGGAAATAAATCTTCCTAGGGCTGCGATTCTTCCTGTTAATCTTTGAACCTCCTTTTTATTGGTCAGGGTATCTGGTATTTCTTCAGTCGCTTTAATCTAAGAAGTATTTACCTCAATGCCTTGGTTAGAAACAAGAAAACCAAAAAATTTACCTGAAGCAACTCCAAATGCACATTTTTCAGGGTTGCGTTTCATTTTGAATTTTCGCAAAATTTCAAAAGTAACAGTTGAATGAGAGATGTGATCATAAGAATGCTGGGTTTTGACGAGCATATCGTCTATATATACCTTAATAGTTTTTCCTAAATGTCTTGAAATATTTTAGTGACTAACCTTTGATAAGTTGCTCCAGCATTTTTTAGACCAAAGGGCATTACTTTATAACAATAAGTCCCTCGGTTTGTGATGAAAGAAGTCTTTTCCTCATCACCAGGGTCCATTTTAATCTGGTTGTACCCCGAATATACATCTAAAAAACTTAAAAGTTCATGATCTGTATTCGCATCAATCAATTGATCTATATGGGGTAGAGGAAAAGAATCCTTAGGGCAAGCTTTGTGACATCAGTATAATCTACACAAACTTGCCACATACCGTTCTTCTTAGGTATGACCAACGTGTTGGCTAACCAATCAGGATACTTTGCCTCGCGGATTGACCCAATCTTTAATAATTTTTAGACATCCTCTTGAATTACCTGATTTTTGAAAGCCCCTTGCTTTCTTTTCTTTTGCTTGATTGGAATAAAGGATGGGTCCACGTTGAGTTTGTGCGTCATCACATTAGGTGGTATTCATATCATATCAGTGTGGGACCAACCAAAACTGTCCATGTTAGCTTTTAAAAACTCAATTAACATACCTGACATGTCGGAATTTGGATTGGCCCCTATGTAAACCTTTCTTTCAGGCCATTGCTCAAATAGAACCATAGCTTTGAGCTCCTCTATTTTTGTTTTAATGTTCTCAGTTTCTTCAGGTTCTTGAATTACATCCGGTCTCGAGTCTAAATCCATTTTTTCTTGTTCAGTTGAAGTTTGATTGCTGACACCTCCAACTGTTTCCTGTAATTGCCATTTTTTTACTTATGATACTTGTATCTGTTATGGCGTTGATACTCCTAGCTGCTTGTTGATCCCCTCAAATTTGACATATTCCCTAGGGCGATGGGAAATTAATAACTTGATACAAAGTTGATGGAACAACATCCATATCATGGATCCATGGCCTCCCCATGATTATGTTGTACGCCATATTCACATCAACTACCTGAAATTTAGTTTCTTTAACAATACCTGCAGCAAAGGTTGTTAGAATTATCTTACCTTTTGTTACCAAGCTTGAATTGTCAAAGCCTGACAGAGTATGCGCCTTGAGTTTCATTTTATCTTCAGCTTGCATTTTCCACATTACTCTTAGTAGAATGATGTTTGCAGAACTTCTTGGATCAATCAAAACTCGTTTTACATCAGTGTCATGTATAAGTAAGGACATTACCAATGCGTCATTATGAGGAGTAATCACTCCTTCTGTATCTGCATCATTAATGCTTATGGTTTCGTGCTCTAAGGTTTGTCGTACTCGCTTCCTGTGTGTGATCGTCATTTTTGAAATCTTATTTGAAGCCATGTATGTTACTCCGTAACTATCTTCCCCTCGTCTAATGACATTCACTATTCTTTTAAGTGATGGTGGTTTTGGTGGTTCCTGCCTATTATTCATGTAAGCTTGTTTTCCCTTCTCACTAAACAACTCTGTGGGATACCCTTGCTTTATTAGATGGTCCACTTCACTTTGTAAGAATTTGCATTCTGACTTTTTATGCCCATGGTCATTGTAAAACTCGCACCAATGGTCCGGGTTACGTCTGTTTGGATTTGACCTCATCTCTTTTGGCCACCGCACCTTATCTCCCATACTTCTTAGAATAGCTACGAGCTTAGATTTAGTTACATGGAAACTATGACCAGCGAATCGCGCCATTAAATTCCTATCATCATATCGTGGCTCTTGGTTGTTTCAATCGCCTCTGAACCTGGATGAAGTCCTGGTTCCCATGTCTCTTGATCTTTGGTCATAGTGTTGATTGTTCTGTCTAGATCGTGAATCCTTTCCTGCAGGTCCCATATATGGATCATACCTATTATTACCTTATCTCTTTTCGGATTATGATCTTCTGGATCCGCTCGTTTCTTCACGATGATGTTGAGGTACGGTATCCTCCTCAATTATAAGCTTTATACTGTACCTGTCATAAAAATCATTCTAAGTGGTTGCAGGAAACTCAGAAGGCTTTATTTAAGCCTTCTCGTGACTTTTAAACTTTTGTCATTCGATTTACTTGCAAAAGCTATCGCTGCCCAATTATCCGGTACACGAGGTAGATTCATTCTTACACGTTGGAATCTATCAACGAAATCTATGAGCGATTCAGAATTCCCCTGTTTGATTTTGAAGATATCCTCCATCATTTTCTCAACCTTCTGAGCTCCCGAGTGTGCTTTAATAAAAGAATCTGCAAGCTCAGCAAAAGAATTTATAGAATTTTCAGGTAAATGAGAATACCAGGTTAATGCACCCTTGGTGAGCGTCTCCCTAAACTTTTTGACCAACACTGACTCAATTTCTTGTTTGGACAAATCGTTGCCTTTTACTCCTGTTGTAAATGCAGTTATGTGGTCACGTGGGTCTGTTGTACCATCATATTTTGTGATATCAGGCATTTTGAATTTTTTTGGAATTGGTAGGGGAACAACATTTGGTTTCTAAGGTTTTTGTGAGTATTTATCCAAGTCCACTCCCTTTATCATTGGTGGAAATCCAGGGATTTACTCGATACGCTCGTTTTGCTCCTTGAGCAATTTCTGCACGGTTGGTACTAAATTTTGAAGATGAGAATTATCGAAGTTACCTGGTTCTCCTTCTTGTGAATCACTGGGGGTTGCTCCATTACTAGAATTAACTAGACCTGAGCGGGGGTTTTCCAGTATGTTATTATTAGGTGTTGCTGGTGCAGCAGGCAATCGGCTAACTAAAGCTTCTAAAGCTTTGTCAATTCGTGCATCAATTATTTTTGTAGAAGTTCATCTCTTGCTTCATTTCCTCCACCAACATGTTCCGACATAGCATTAGGAGTTCCTTCTCGAGATCCACGTGGAGAAGCTTGAGGCATAACATTAATGAGCCCATCCCCCTTCAATTGATGGATCTGATTTTCCTGATTGTTGTTGTCATTATTGTTGACATGATGATAATAATGGGTAGAATGTAACTCTAAAAAGAATGGATTATTAGATTCTCGGTAATGGAACCAATTTGTTTAACCAAAAAATATTATTTGGTCAAAGCTAGAATTTTAAGAAGAGAAATCGGGTTACTGATAATCAAGAGACCAAGAATAATAGGCTTTTTGAGAATAAGAATAAGCGATAAAGAAATTTGTATTTCAATATAAGGCAGATGAACTTTCGTCCTTGCAAATGATGAGACCTGATGTAATTCAAGAACCTGAAGAAAATGAGAACATTAAAATAACAATAGAGGAGCTCGAAGCTATGGTTCTATTTGAGAAATGGTCTGAAAGAAAAGTTTACGTAGGGGCCAATATAAATTCCGACATGCGAGGTATGTTAATTGAGTTTTTAAAAGCTAATGTGGACTGTTTTGGTTGGTCCCATGCTGATATGACAGGAATACCACCTGATGTGATGACTCACAAAATCAACGTGGACCCATCTTTTATTCCAATCAAGAAAATGAAAAGAAAGCAAGGGGCTTTCAAAAATTAGGTAATTCAAGAGGAGGTCCAAAAATTGTTGAAGATTGGGTCAATCCGCGAGGTAAAGTATCCTGATTGGTTAGCCAACACGGTGGTCGTACCTAAGAAAAATGGTAAGTGGCGAGTTTGTGTAGATTATGCTGATCTAAACAAAGCTTGCCCTAAGATTCTTTTCCTCTATCCCATATAGATCAATTGATTGATGCGACTGCAGGTCATGAACTTTTAAATTTTTTATATGCATATTCGGGGTACAACTAGATTAAAATGGACCCTAGTGATGAGGAAAAGACTTCTTTCATCACAGATCGAGGGACTTATTATTATAAAGTAATGCTCTTTGGTCTAAAAAATGCTGGAGCAACCTATCAAAGGTTAGTCACCAAAATGTTTCAAGAATATTTAGGAAAAACTATGGAGGTATATATAGACTATGCTTGTCAAAACCCAACATTCTCATGATCATATCTCTCATTTAGCTGTTACTTTTGAAGTTTTGCGAAAATTCAATATGAAACTCAACCTTGAAAAATGTGCATTTGGAGTTGCTTCAGGTAAATTTTTAGGTTTTCTTGTTTCTAACCATAGCATCTAAATAAATCCTTTTCAGATTAAAGCGATTGAAGAAATACCAGATATCCTTAACAATAAAAAGGAGGTTCAAAGATTAATAGGAAGAATAGTGGCCCTAGGAAAATTTATTTCCAAATCTTCAGAAAAGTGCTTCAAATTTTTCTCTACGCTAAAAAAACAAGATCATTTCGAGTGGAATGAAGTTTGCCAACAAGCCCTTAAAAATTTGAAATCTTACTTGTCAAATCCTCATCTATTGACAAAACCAAAAGAAGGTGAAAAGTTACTTATTTATTTGGCAGTTTCAGAAGTAGCGGTAAGTGTTGTTTTAGCCCGTGAGGACCTTAGGTAAGTAAGACTTTACTAGACGCTGAGACAAGGTATCCGCAGCTAGAAAAGTTAGCACTAGCTCTCATCATAGCATCTAGAAAATTAAGGCCTTATTTTTAGTGTCATCCTATTGTTGTTGTTACCGCTTTTCCATTGCAAAATATTTCGCATAAACATGAACTATCAGGAAGATTAGCAAAATGGTCTATAGAATTAAGTGAATATGAAATAATTTATCAACCTAGAACTGCTATTAAATTCCAAGTACTCGCTAATTTCGTAGCTGATTTTAGTCAAGGAATGCATTTAGAAGCAGAAAAAGAGATACAAGTTTTTAATGGTTCTAATATGGGAACTTGAATGTAATTTACAGATGGTTCATCTAATGCAACGGGGGCAGGCTTAGGAATTGTTCTTATACCGCCTACGGGTGAAAAATTAGACAAGCTATAAAATGTCACCCAGTAACTAACAATGAAGCAGAGTATGAAGCTGTGATTGCAGGTTTAGAGCTGGCACTGGAACTTGGTATAACGCAAATCATAATCAAAAGTGATTCACAGCTCGTAGTAAATAAAATGCTGGGGACTTATGTGGCCCGGAAAACTTGAATGCAAGAATACCTCAAAAAGGTACGAGAACTAATAAGACAGTTCTAAACTTAGAAGGTAGTGCAAAACCCAAGAGAAGAGAAAACGGAGGCAAATGCTTTAGCTAATCTTGCGTCTGCAGCAGACGTACCGAAAGATGCAAACGGTTCAATCATACACTTATTCCATTCCGTTCTTGAACCTGACAAAAATGAGATAAATTTTAATCACTTAACTTGGGATTGGCGGGACTAAATCGTAGCTTTTTTGCAGCATGGAATCATACCTTAAGATAAAATAAAGGCTCGTGCTCTTCGAAAAAAAGCTGCTCATTATTACCTATATCAAGGCAACCTTTACTGAAAAATATTTGGTGGACTGACCAGCTGAACTATTACACCCTGTTGTAGCTCCGTGGCCATTCATGAAATGGGGAATGGATATTGTAGGTCCATTACCACAAGCAAAAGGTCAGGTAATGTTTCTACTCGTACTTACTGATTATTTCACTAAATGGGTAGAAGCAGGGGCGTTTAAACAGGTACGAGAGAAAGAAGTTAAGGACTTTATTTGGAGAAATATAATATGCCGCTTTGGGGTCCCAAAAGAGATTGTGTGTGATAATGGCCTGCAATTTATAGGAGCACAAATCACAGAATTCTTTCAAAGTTGGCAAATCAAGAGAACAACATCAACACCATATCATCCAGTGGGTGACGGACAAGCAGAATCTACAAACAAAGTAATCATCAACAACTTAAAGAAAATGTTACAAGATTCAAAAGGTAATTGGCCCAAAGTATTACCAGCGGTATTATGGGCATATCTAACAACGGCAAAAACAAGTACGGGAGAAACACCGTTTTCAATGATTTATGGTGCAGAAACTTTAATACCGGTTGAGATAGGTGAACCAAGTACCCGTCATGTTCAAGCAGTGGAGGATTCAAACAATGAATAGTTACGGGTAAATCTTGATCTACTCGAAGGAAGAAGAGAAGCTGCGTTAATAAGGATGGCAGCTCAAAAGTGAGTAACTGTGCGATATTACAACAGAAAGGCACATCTCAGGTTCTTTAATATTGGGGACTTTGTGCTTAAAAAAGTGTTCCAATCTACAAAGATAGCTAATTCAGGAAAGCTAAGTCCAACGTGGGAAGGACCTTATAGAGTTCGTGAAATTGTGGGGAAAGGAGCATACGAGTTGGAGACAATGGATGGTAAGATTTTACCTTCACATTGGAATGCTATTCATTTGAAGAGATATTACTTCTAAGGAAGTATCGACGGTCAGGTATCGCTCTGTTAGAATTTTTTCTTTGAGTGGTTAAAATTTTACTAACGATTTTAGATGCTAGACAAAAATCTTAACTCGTGCGAAATAATGAGTCACGGCCTGCATGAAAAAATAGAATACTCTTAAATTCCCAGCCCAGGGTTACATTAATCTGATGGAAATATACAGGAGTTAGGTAGCCTTCATCTATAATTGCACCTCTGAGTCCCATGTATTTCTCTGTTATAGGAAAAGGACCAAATTGGGAGAAAACACACAAGTGCTCGAGGCTTCATATTTCACTGCTCGAACACTTGGGGGACTATATGATATACATACAAGTTTGTGCAGAAGAATGGATACGAGTGAACAAGATTTAAAAAGAAAAATCAAGCTACACGAAGTCAAGTATCAAGGCAAAAATCGCGAAGTCAAAAAGCACTAATCATAGTGTTCTTTCCCATGAGAACAATGGAATCTCCTCTCAAACCCTTCCTAATATGTAAATATAGGGTCATGACTTTGTACTAAAAATAGGTTATGAAAAGGAAACCTTGTTTATTTTATAAATCTGTTACAAGAAAATAGTTACGAGAAAGTTATAGATGTACTTGTCAAAGTTATTTCATACTAAACATGTGTGTTCCTATTTCTTTCATCGTATTATAACACCATTATAAAGTTGAGACATCTTATTCATTAAGTGTCGATAAATAAAAGGGCCCTCTTTTATTTTCCTCATGATGATAATCCATGAGAAGAATCATAAAGCATTTTCTAATGAAGATAAAAATGCTAACCTATCCTATAAGTCCTAAAAAAATAGGCAAGAATAGAATAAATAGAAAACTATTCTATATAGTCATGAATAAATAGGCAAAAATAGAATATACAAAAGTATTAATTAAACTTCTTAACATAAAAGACTAAGGAAAAAACTTAGTCAATTGTCTTTAAATAAGTGCCCCGTAATGGAAACTGGGGACTTTACCAAAAAAGATCCCTTAAAATTACCAAAGGATTATATCACCAATCATTTAAAAAAAAGGAAAAATCTGAAACATCTTTAACTGGTCACTGATGGGGTTGGAACCTTAGAAGTTGTAGCCTCATCTTCAGAAGCAGCAATATGGTCGATAACAACTTCTAAGGGAGCAGCAATAGGGGCAGTTTCAGCTGAGTTTGAAGTATTAACACCCTTAGACTGTGTTATAGACGTTTCACCCTCGGTCACTGGGATCACAAATTCAATTGTTTCAGAAGCTGCTTCAGAGTTCAAAGGCTCTTCTACCCCAGGAGTTTCAAGTGCTGGAGAGGAATATCAATTGGCTGAACTGGAGAAGGAGTGTCAACAGGTTGGTTATTCTTCTCAATCGCATCTAAAATTTTGGCTAACTCAGATTGCAAGTTGAAATTTTCTTCAGTAGCCTCCACCAAAACATCACGACGAGACTTCAGAATAGCCCAATTAATCTCATAATTAAAATTCTGAGTAAGAGAATTGTACTCCTTCTCCAAGTTAAGTCTCAAGAGTGGCATGAGAACTCTCTAAAGCATGAACTCTATCCGAAGAAACCTTTAAATCAGCTCGAGTCTGATTCAAGCTCTTCACTAACTCCTTCGCATATTCTTCTTTTTTCTCCATAGATGCTTTGAGCTCTTTGATTTCTTCATTAGCCTTTGACAATGAACCCTTCAAAATCTCTTTACGCCTTTCTATATGGCTTAAGGAAGCATTGGCAATTCCTAAATTTGTGGATAAAGAGCGATTTTGCAGTTCCAATTGAGCTTTATTATCTTATAACTCCTCTATGCTCCCTAAAGCACTTTCAAACTGCTCCTTCCAATTTTGAGCTTCAATCTGGGCTCCAACTATTCTCTTGGCATTAGAAATGGCTTCTGCTGGCTCACGATTCTTTCTTTCAAAAATAGAGACCTTTCCCATAAGTTCGGTCCCAATCATGTTAGCCTAAAAATATTAAGCACATAAATTAGAATTTAAAGCAAAAGGAGAGCAAATATTCAAGTTAAAGGAAGTTACCTTCATGGTTGAATGAACTATGTATTTCATCAAAGCATAGATGTTGTGGCTCTGCATCTGCGTCCTCTTCACATCTTCGATTAGAGGCTCGAGCCAAACATCAGCTCCACCACTCTTCCTCAAAAGGCTATGAGTAGCAGGCACTTCAAGTATGACCTTTCTCATAGCCATCCTCTGCTATTGAGGCCAGTTTCTGAATGCACAACAAAGGAAGAAGGAGTAGTGGAAGGAGGAGTAGTAGAAGAGGTGAAAATAGCAGGAGTCGCCGCCGGAGTCAAAGCAGGAGCAGAAGAAATAGGTACGGGAGCTAACATAGGTAGGAAGCAGGAACACTCAAAGTAAATGAAGGAGCAAAGGAGGTCAACGCAGGAGAAGAAACACTTACGGTTGGTGAAGAGACAAAAGGAATAGGAGAAATAGGAACTGAGGAAGACAGAGGAATTTCGTCTAAAACAGGGCCGAGCTCCCCACTTTCAAAACCACCAACAAAGAGACGGTGAATTGATTCACTAGTGTCTCTTAGTGTGGCCTCTTCATCATAGTGGATTAGAACAGTCTCCGTAATGGAGGTACGAGCAGGAGAATCCTCAGCTTCAACTTCAATAATAACGCGTCTCCTAACTCTTGGTCTAGATACCAACGAGGTACCTCCTTCTTCCTTATTCTGAGTATCTACTCCCATAGCTTTTCTCTTTGCTATCAAGGCTTTAGCCTTATCCAAATCAAGGGAGGCATTGGCAGAAGTACGCATAGCCAAAGCCATATCAGTCGCCATTTCTCTCACACCAAATCCTGATAAAAAGAAGGATTTGAACTCAATATTGGGACTTATCATATGTATCTAGAAAACATATAAGTAAAGAGATGTATACCGTGTATTTTCAATCTCCAACCATATAAAGAAGAAATAAACTTCCAAGTTCTATCTTCATTATGAGCAATTTTCAAATCGAATCTAGCCAACCACGAAAGTTGGGAATAGGTTCCACGTCTCCGATGGTTGCTACAGAAAACCAAAAAGGGACAAGATTAGAGAGAAAAACAAAATCTCTAAAAATAGGTACGAAAAAGTAAATAGAAACTTACGTGCAAATTTCCACTTTTCAGGGAACGAAATGTTTGATTCACCCAGCAAATTCGATGTACGAACAGTAATATAAAGAAGATACCACCCACGGTCATTATCGTCTTTAGGGTTTACCAAAACTTTCTTACTCCTCACAGTTAAGATAAAAACCCCATGACGCATTAAGTTGGGATCATACAAGTGAATGAGGTGGGAAAGAGTAAAGTTAATTTTTACTTTGGTGGTTAGATACCTCAAACAAGCCACAGCCCTACATACTAAGGGGCCAACTTTAGCTAAACAAATATTGACGAAGCGACAGAAATCAAGGATGACTGGATCTATGGCAGGTTTAAATCCCAAAGTAAAGGGATAAGTATAAACGAAAGAATACTCATTTCTATAGGAAGAAATTCTTTGATTTATGGTAGGAACTGATAGACGAAGACTCTCTTTCCAATTACACTCTTTCCTAATAGTAGGGATTGTAAGTTCAGTTATAAGAGTGGGGTAAGCATCAACCTTTTATAATCTTGCAACTTGTATTTGAAGAGATATTTTGTCACTCCCAAGAGACAAATCACTTGGAATAATATCTTTAACTAAAGGTTCTTGAGAGGGGTCAGAAACAGAAACCTCTTTACCTTTCAAAGACGGGTTTTGGAGATGGAACCTTTGATGTTTGAACTTGAAAAAGTAGAAGCAGAACCAGTCAAACCTCCACGTGTGGATCCCAAACTCTGAAGCCTTTCCTCCTATGCCTCTTCTATGCCTAATCAGAGAAGGGGCATTAGAAAATTGATCCAGAACTGGAACTTTTCTAGGATTAGGGTTTGGAGATGTCATTTTGGACGAGTCTGAATTAAGGAGAAGTAAAAGAAAGTAAGGAAATTCTTGATGAAAGTTTATGAAGAAGATAACAAAGGAAGGGAGAATTAAAAGGTTATATGGAAGCAACCGTCAAATTAAGAAGTATAATGATGGAAAACCTATATTAAAGATAACTATCACTTCGTGAAAAGAGGAGTTGAATGAGCCTAGAAAAGTGGGCGCAGAATTGCAGATCCAATCAGAAAATGACACGTGTGTGAAGCATTAAATGAGAAAGACAGTTGAGACGTCAACACGGTCATAAGCATTAATTGTGACACAAATTCCAATAAATAAATAAAAAGTGGGGGGGACTGTATGTACTGAAAAAAATTGAATTTAAATTAAAGATGATGTGGCATGACACGTGGAATGGTCAAATAGTCAAAGTGTAGTAAAAGAGTAAAAGGCACGGGAGATAATAGATACGGGAAGAGAGAATTAAATAGGCACGAGAAGGAGTCTCAGAAACGAGTCTCGTACCAACTCGAGTCATTTAATGCCAACGGATCAAAAGGTACTGAAGACAAAAATTTGAAAACAAAAAGTAGTCTAAATTTATTATTGAGTACTTGATACGTTAGTAAATTTGTATTTAATAGAAATGATTGTGTAACGCCTCATTAAATGTCCTTCATTATTTAGATTAAGGTGTTACTCCTTATTAGCTATAAAAGGAGGAGGTCTCATCATTTGTAAGAACGAAAGTTCATCTGCCTTATATTGCAATTCAAATTTCTTTATCGCTTATTCTTATTCTCAAAAAGCATATTATTCTTGGTCTCTTGATTATCAGTAACCTGATTTATCTTTTTAAAATTCTAGCTTTGATCAAATAATATTTTTTTGTTAAACAAGTGGCAATACAAACTGCAGGATACCAACAAACTCAAAGACTTTAATAAATTACATTCCTAAATACGGGTAGGCATTTTATGCGGCCCAAATCCAAATCCTAAAACGTTGAATAGAGTGTGCCAAGGATTGCGGGTTCATTTGACGTGGCGCAATCCGAAAGCACACTTTGAACGACATTCACTTTTTTAAATAAATATATACTAAATAAAAGCGGTAAAAAGTAAAAATGGCACATAGGTTCTTCATGTAATAAAATCGGATAAATAAGTTAATATGACAGTTGAGCGACCGTGCTAGAACCACGGAACTCTGAAATGCCTAACACCTTCTCCGGGGTTAACAGAATTCCTTATCCAGATTTCTGGTGCGCGGACTGTTAAACAGAGTCATTCTTTTCCTCGATTCGGGATTAAACCGGTGACTTGGGACACCATAAATCTCCCAAGTGGAGACTCTGATTTTTTAATAAATAATCTCGTTTCGATTATCCTTTAATTTTAAAAACTCCCTTGCGCCCACGCGGTGACGTAAAAAGGAGGTGTGACAACCGACACAACAGATAAGATCTATATAAATTCATAACATCGCCGAATCAACAATTCATTGGGTTTATAATTCCGGCAAGAACTATCACCTCATTCTGAACCAAACCATGGTCTTAGCCCCCTTAATAACTTCATATACTCAGATTGCACTGATCTCAAATTTAATGATCTCAAGAAGGAATTACCAATCCCACGAACTAATGCGTACTTCCCAAAAAAAATTAAGGAAGCAAAGCATACAATAGCATATAGAAACAATAATCATAATCAAACTATTGCGGCGTGCAACCCGATCCCGATAACATACTCGTGGCGGTGTGCCACCCGATCCACACATAGATCTCACATAAGGAGATGCACATCGAGCCAAATTTGCTCATTACAACAAAATATCGAGTATCGGTCATAAGCTTGCTAAGTGCATAATAATATCTCTGAGGGACATATAGCGTAATAAGCTACAAAACTCAAGCACAACTGAGATGCGATGTACAAATCCAAATTTCAAGAGCCAATATGCTCTTATGACGTCATTCCTACAAGGATTATCAACACATAGAAATTTCTCTAGCAGACTCACAACTCACACGGTGCAATGCATCACTACGCGAAATATCTGACAATGAAACATCAATATAACTACTACTTACATGAGGACCGCGTTAATAAAATGCATATACCTGGATTGATATAGAGCCATTACTCACATTAAATCTATCCATCGACTTCAACCCGATTCTAGTCACACTGAGATAGTCTGATAACATTTCAAGGTTCCATAATAACTTCCATTCCCTTCATAAAACACAAGAACAACCATCACAATCGGAGTAATCCTCCCCAGTTCACAACCCAATATGCTAAGCGCCCTCCAGGCATGAATCATTAATTTAACTACACCATCACAAACTTCGTACTTGGTTTACATATTTATTCAATCAAGTGATCACATGCCACACTTACATAATCTTCTCGTGGGACATACTCCCTAGACTTACCACAACAATATCTGGAGCGTACCTCCAAATCACCGGTCACACTAACATTGAAGAGCGATCAAGAATCTTAACCAGGATGCAAAACCCTTTTTACAAAACACCAATCTTAGATGACGCTGAAGACAATACCAATTTATCGTAAACATTGAAACTCGTCTTCTGCTCATCCGAGCTCATAACATCTTGTCAAAAAAATTTCTTCACTCGTGCCATGCTCGACCAAATTTCCATAACCAGAACTGATTCACGAGCATGCATCACACTCGAACCAATATAGCATATAATCATGCAATCAACCTATTTAATAGCAAACTCCCCAACTTAACTCGAAGACATAGATCACACCACATATACTCTATTGTTGTCGTAATGCCATGGTGGGATTAAACTGACTCCTTCATAAGCTTGTGAGAACACGAATCATCGAAATTTAACTTTTCTGCAATTTTTGCATTCACTCACACAATAGTCATTCCCACTCTTTAGGCGACAAAATTTTTAGTAAGTCCTAAATTTTCCAAAAATTTCGGCAGAGTTTCCTTTCTAATTGGGCCTATCCACCTGCTAGAGAATCACCAAGACCATCCAAACAACATGTCCACAACTTGACAAAGCATCACAATGTATATCAATTACATAAATTTCAATACTACATGTATTATACTATCAAAATTGATACATGGACATGCGCTGCACCTATTTGAATCATAACACATAGAAAATACCTTTCAACCCTCCATTATTGGGCTATTCAACCAAGTAAGAATATATTCTTTCTTTAAATGTTTTCGACCTTCAAGGTGGTCTCCTTGACTCAATGATTTCGTCATAATACAATTACAGAAGCGATCTCATCTCCCAGACTTATCTATCTAGTATGACAAGTAGATTCCCCTCATACGCCAATTACCCACTAGCTTTACCTTTAGTTAATATTTTTGTATACCTTCCACTGCCATACACCCTACACAATCACTTAATATTCCTGAGTCTAAACTTATACCGTAACATGAAATTTTTCTCCACTCCAACTAGGAGACATGAAAAGATCTCGCGCCCATAACTTGGGACTACACATCCAATCACAATTGAAATCATACACTCCACAGTTCATCAATCATCCAGTGGACCTTCCTTGTCATATAGATAGATCTCGCAACACTATCATACTCCGCAGGTAACAATCCAGCCATCATTCCAACTAATAGGGACAATACTGAACGTATAAGTTCATAACACTAGCTCGCACAATCAGCACCTTGGTGCTCAAGCCATAAGCAAAGATTCAGCCCCAAGTCCTCCAGACTGTCCTAATTTCAACTCACAGAGACTACACTTCGCCCCTCGATCAGGGAATCAAAAGCCATCGAGGCACATCTGGTACTGAGCGCTCATGTGTGCATTCTGACATGTGGAAGGAATTTCAAGAGGTATATCTCTAGCTGAATCAAGTACGCACGATAAGAATTCCAAGAAAGTGAAGATTTCCAAAAGGTTCTGTAGCCTCCTGAGGATAAATACAGATGTCTGTAACGATCCGCGAGACTCTACTATACCTTCTCATGACTCGCGAGACCTAGTAACCTAGGCTTTGATACCAACTTGTCACGACCCAAAATGCCAACCCGGTCGTGATGGCGCTTGACGTGAAGACAAGGCCAGCCAACACCCAAACAATACATCTTTTTATAAATTCTTAGCAGGAATAAGCCTAATTCATATATAATATGATCACGAGTTCAAAATAAACGTGATAATACAATTAAAACCATCCCGACTTAGCCCGAAATCAGGGTGTCACAAGTCATGAGCTACTACAGAGTTTACTGATTTTTTACAAGTCCGAAAATATCATAATAACAAAAGATAAGGGAGAAAATGGGGTTACGGATGTCAACAGCTACCTCGTTACCCCTAGTCATCGCCTGGTCTAGAAAGAATCAGCGCTCAGGAGCGAACTCAGCTCTGCCTGTATCTGCACATATGATGCAGGGAGTAATATGAGTACTCCAACTTAGCGGTAATAAAAATAAATAACAACTGAAAGCATGAAATCTTATAAAGACACAATATAGTGTTATCTCAAGTAGTAAAATCGGTTATATATTATAACAGCGGATATCATACAATTCTTTTTTTAAAATAATAAAGACCATTTATTTCAACAATAAGGAATGATCACAAGCTAGCCCCTCAGGCTTAATATCAAAATCACAGTACAATATCAGCCTCACAGGCTCACTCGCAACTCACCAGCACACAACATCATCCCTCGGGCTCACTCCCAACTCACCACACACAAACAACGGCCTGTTGGGCCCACTCCAACTCATCTAGGTACCCTGCGCTCACTGGGGGTGTGTACAGACTCCGGAGGGGATCCTATAGCCCAAGTGCAATATCAATAGGCCTGAAAGACTTCCCACAACACACTCGAGGCCTGAAAGCCTCTTCACATAACACACTCGAGGCCTGAAAGCATCCTCGCATAATACTCGAGGCCTGAAAGCCTCCCCACATAACACTTGAGGCATGAAAGCCTTCTCACATCACTCAACATATCCTCACAGATGGCCCTCTCCCTCAATCAGTACAGAAAGTATTCATAATCCCCTTGGACGTCAATAAAATAATGGTACTCAGCTCAAACAACATTATAAATATCATTAAATCTCGACTTGAGTATAAATGTAGCTGAGTTCACAAAATAATATAATTCAATTGGACTTAGTTCAAATAACATTTCGATTGGTGAGGAAAATAGTGAATTAATTCACAAAATATTCCAAGTAGTTGGCACAAGGCCCAAGTATGGCAATAAGCCTAAATCATGGTGAAAGATAGTAATTCTTTATTAAATATGCGGTAAAATATCATTTGGGATGGACCAAGTCACAATCCCCAATAGTAAATGACCTCGTGCTCGTCATACAATGCATGTCTCATCTTAACATAGCAGTATGTTGTGCAATCCCGGGTTTCAAACCCTCAGTGCGTCATTTAAAATTATTACTCACCTCGAACCGGCAAAATCTCTAGCCCGCTATGCCCTTGCTCCTCAAATCGGCCTCCACGCGCGTCAAATATATCCAAATTCAGAGCAAATACATCACAATATGCTGAGCGAATATAACCCAATCGAAAAGACTCGAAAAATATCGAAAATCATGAAATTTTCAAAAACCGAGCCCCGAGCCCACGTCTCGAAATCTAGAAATTTTTACATCAATACGATTCTTATCTTAACACGAGTCTATATATACCAAATTCACAAAAATCGAAATTCATTTGACTCCTCAAATCACCATTTCTATCCAAGAGGGTTTTCTACCCTTTTCAACAAAAATTCTCAAATTAAACACCAAAACTTGCAATAGATTCGAGTTATGCAGCCAAAATTGAGTTAAGAATACATACCCCGTTGTTCTCTAAGAAAATCTGTCCAAAAATCGCCCAAACTGAGCTCCAAATTGCTAAAAATGGAAAATGGGCACAAAATGAACATTCTGCCCAAAATTTTCGAGGTTACTGTTCATCCCGTGTACTGTTCACTTGTGTGTACTGTTCGCAGGTACTGTTCATGGTACTATTATGGGGTACTATTCATGGATACTGTTACGGGGTACTGTTCACTGCTACAGAAAATGCAGCAGCTTTTTAATAAATTTGCAGCACAGCCATTTTTTACTAAAATGGCTCTAACTCCACCATACGAACTCGGAATTAGACGATTCTTGTTCCTATGAGTCAAAAATAATAATAATACAGTCACAACCCTTTAACCGAAACTCAATTCAGAGCTCGTTTGCCCAGTTTAATACCCATTTTGTTCGTTAATCAATTAACTCATATTTCACGTCAAAACCCCAATCGCGACTTGATGAAATTAAACCAAAATTTTCGAATCAGTCCTATTATTCATGAATTAAATTCTAGAAGTTTCGAAATCAGATTTCAAACTCCAGAACTAAAAATGGACCTTTGGATCATTATAGGTTTATGCTCAAACAACAAAAATCTTTCAAAAATGACTCGTTGGGCATCCGAAACACACCCAAGGCACCCGGGACCTCAATCAAAAGTACAGATATATTTTAATACCACATTCAAACCTGCTTGAACCATCAAAACACTATCGTTAACATCAAAATCACCAAATTTCATCAAATCAAAGCTTAAGTTAAACTAAAACTTCCAAAACATGCATTCAATCAAAAACCCGACCTAAACACCTCCGAATCAACTGAAATTTTGCACACAAGTCAAAAATCACCTAACGAAGCTACTGAAACTGTTGGAATTCCATTGCAACTACCGGAAATTTTACCTATTAACCGGAAATTTCCAAAATACTAACTTCGCCAAAATAGGCTAATTTCTTCACTGGACCTCAAAAATTAATTCTGATTGCGCTCTTAATCCTTAAATCATCCCCCGAAGGTAATTGAATCATCGAAATTTAATTCCGAGCATTCTAATTCACAAGTCAACGTCTGATTGACTTTTACAAACTAGTTCTTCCTTAAAGAGACTAATTGTCCCATTTCCTACCAAACTCGATCTGAATTGACTCAAATTCACCAAGTATACATATTGAAACATGAATAAGCATATAATGGGAAGAACATGATAGTTACTCATGAGACGACTGGTCGGTGTTAGAAACACGTTCTCAATGCAATATACTAAACGTGTACTCTTTTATAGGTTTTGATGAATGACAAACGAAGCAAAAATTGATATATGACGGAATTCAAGTACAAGCGCACAATGGTTGCGAATAAGATTGAAGTTCAAGATATAGCTTTTAATTGTTATTGAGTTGTTCTAAATTGTAATCTCGATCCTATAACTTGACTCATAGTATGGCCTCTCTCATAAAACTATTTTCCAAAATCATGCATATTTA
The DNA here is from genome assembly GCA_034376525.1 of Nicotiana benthamiana. Classification (NCBI taxonomy): domain Eukaryota; kingdom Viridiplantae; phylum Streptophyta; class Magnoliopsida; order Solanales; family Solanaceae; genus Nicotiana; species Nicotiana benthamiana. The sequence continues at coordinate 14,415,141 of CM067329.1, read as the reverse complement.
ATTCTGTGTCAAAAAGATTTTAAATCATGCATATTTACATTAGACAAAATGTTTTCTAAACATGCCTCAAAAAATCTAGGCTAAAATAATCGATTATGTACTTATGATAATCGATTGTTTCTGAGCCAAGACTGCATGACAATCGATTATGAATTAATGGTAATCGATTGTGAGTAAGACAGTGAACATCAGGTTTTTCCAAATCTGCATGATAATCGATTGTGAACAAATGACAATCGATTGTTGTTGAGGTAAAGTTTTTCAATACTCAAAATAATCGATTATGAACTAATGGTGATCGATTGTGTTGAGTTGATGTCTTCCAGTGATTTTAAATTTAATTAAGTAATCGATTATGTCTTTAGATAATCAATTACCACTGAGACAGTAAGTTTTATGATTTTCAGAAAATAACAAGTAATCGATTGTTGCAAAGGACAATCGATTGTTGAAGCTGGCCGTTGTCAAATGATTTTCAAATACCATAAGGTAATCGATTATTGATTCTAGATAATCGATGTTCTGCTTAAAATCTGGAAATGATTTTTAGAACGTTGCTGAAGTAATCGATTATTGATTTTATATAATCGATGTTTTGCTTAAAATCCGGAAATGATTTTTAGAACGTTGCTGAAGTAATCGATTATTGATTTTATATAATCGATGTTTTGCTTAAAATCCGGAAATGATTTTTAGAACGTTGCTAAAGTAATCGATTATGAACTTAGTGTAATCGATTATCTGATTTTGAATATTGCCAGTAATCGATTATAGATTATGTATAATCGATTGTGAAGCGTTAAATCTGGGATTGATTTTTAAACTGACTGGCAGATAATCGATTGTTTGGTCTTAATAATCGATTATCACTGCGTAATTTCAGCAACTCTTAATTGGCAATTAGACAACGGTTGAACCAACTTTTTCAACTATAAATACAGCTTCATTTCAGTGTTTTAAAAACAACAACATACACAAACTGATCATTACATTGCTATAAGCTTTCATTCAATTGTTCTTCATTTTCTGCTCATTTCATAAAGCTTTTGAGAGCCATATTATTGCTTAAAGTTGTTGTGATCTTGAACATATTCTTTTACTCATATCTACTCAATAAGGAGTACTTTAGTTAAGTGAGTGTCCAAGTATTTGATATACTTGTAAGAGAATTGCGATTCTCTTGTTTCAAGGAACTTGCGTTTCCTTGGGTGAAGTCTTTGAGATTGCGATCTCCGAGCAACTGTTTGAGGCTTGTGTCCTCAAGTGTGTAACGGTTTGTTGAGCACCCTTAAGCTTAACAAGATAGTGAAAAATCTCGAGAGAGTCTCTCGGGGACTGGACTAACCACGTTGGTGGCCAACCAGTATACATCTTTGTGTAAGTTTATTTTTCTGCATTTATTTTACTTCCTGCAAAGTTTAAATTCCGCAAGAAAACGCTAAATTCTATTAATACGCTATTCACCCCCCCTCTAGCGTAAAGCGTAGTTTCTAACAATTGGTATCAGAGCCCAACTCTCTGAAAACTTAACCGTTTGAGAGAACCATCCATGGCTTCTACTCTTGACTCTTTTGCAGGAATTGAAGAAGGACAATGCTCTACACGACCTCCTCTATTCAACGGCACAAACTACTCATACTGGAAGGAGAGGATGCAAATCTTTGTGCAATCAAATAGCTTTCATTTGTGGAAAGTATTCACCAATGGAAACCAAATCCCAACAAAGAAGGTGGAAGACGAATGGGTTCCAAAGACCGAAGAGGAATATACCGCGGAGGATATTCGTAAGGTTCAAAATAATGCCAAAGCTATAAATTTATTATATTGTGCTGTTAATGCTAACGACTACAGGAAGATATCATGTTGCAAAACAGCAAAAGAAATGTGGGATAAGCTTGAAGTGACATACGAAGGAACCGACCAGGTACAAGAAGCTAAAATTGATTTCTTAACTCACTCTTATGAACTATTCCACATGAAGGAAGGAGAGAAAGTAGACGAAATGTTTGAGCGATTGTCAATGATCGTGAATGATCTACACGCCCTCAAAAAGACGTTTACGGATAGAGAACTTGTCCGGAAGATCCTCAGAAGTCTCACTCCGGCATGGCGATCAAAGGCCGATGCAATCCAAGAATCCATTGGCATCACAAATGTCACAATTGACGCATTAAGAGGTAATCTCAAAACCTATGAATCAACTATACTTAACCCGTTTGTTGATGATCAAAGAAGGCAAAGGATTGCTCTAAAGGCTAGCCAACCACAAATTGATGAGGAAGGTGACAACGAGTTTGGACTCGTTATCAAAAGGTTTCAAAAATTCATGCGCAAAGAGTAAGAACGCAAGAACAAAAAGCAAGGCGATCAACTAAAATGCTATGAATGCGGAGAAACCGGGCACATAAAATCAAATTGCCCTAACATCAAAAAGGAGAAGAAACCCTTCAAAAAGCAACGTGCATACATCTCTTGGGGAGGAGATTCTGGAGATGAAGCAAGCGAAGAAGAAGACGATGAAGCAGCAAATTTATGTCTCATGGCTCAAGAAGACGGCAAAGACGAGGTAAGTCAAATCTCTTCTCAAAATTTCTTTACTCTTGATAAAATGAGAAATGCTTTTGATGAACTATATGCTGAATTTATCAAAGCTTCAAAAACTGTCAAAAGTGTTAAAGAAAGCGCTTCTCTAAAAGAAAAAGATTTTCAAACACAGCTTTCATTAAAAGAAAAAGAATTAGAAAAACTGGTTTTCGAAAATGAGAAGCTAAAAGAGGAAAACAAGTTTTATGGAAAAAGAAGTGCTGATAAACCTGAAGGTTCTACTAGAAGCTGTTCTTCTTGTGTGCTTCTTAAGAATGAAGTAGCTAGACTTAAAGGCACATTAGATAAGTTTAATTCTTTGCATAAAAACTTGAATGATGTGCTTGTTAATCTAAAATCAACTGAACATGGAATAGGATTCAAGAATGAAGAAAAGGTTGGTGCTAAACCACAACAACCTAGAGCTCAACCTAGGACTAATAACCAAAATGCTTATCCTAGAAGTAGAAATCCTAGAAATAACTTGCATGTTAGACCAAATAGTGAAAATGCTAGAAGACCTAGAAATGATGCATATTTTAGGCCAAACCTTGAACAATTTAGAAGACCAAGAAATGACCCTCCACCTAGAAATAGATATTCTAGAAATGATGCATATTTTAGACAAACTTGTGAACCTCCTAGAGCTCATAATAGGAGAAACAATGGTGTTCAAAGTAGAGTAAGCAACCTTCATTCATCTAGTTACTATGTACCTAGAAAAATGCATAATCCCAACGTGACTTGTCATTATTGTAGACGTATTGGTCATATTGCTCCCGCTTGCTTTACTCGTCATAGACATATAAATCAATTGCATCATTATAACATGCCTAACCCTCAAGGACCCAAGATGGCATGGGTACCTAAAGAACATTAATTTGTTTTGTAGGTGTGCTTGAAGGGATCAAGTGTACTATGGTACCTTGATAGTGGATGCTCCAAACACATGACGGGAGATGAATCCAAATTCCTTCAACTAGAGCACAAAGAAGGAGGAAGTGTCACATTTGGTGATAACAATAAAGGAAAAATCATCGGCATTGGTTCGGTCGGTAAGGACGAAAACTCCTCTATTAAACATATACTACTTGTGAAAGGTTTGAAGCATAATCTCTTGAGCATAAGCCAATTATGTGACAAGGGAAATCTTGCTCTATTTAATTCGGATGAATGTCTTGTATTTAGACGTAGTGATTTCAAGATCATACTTCGTGGTTTTAGAATTGATAATATCTATATGGTTGATCTTGCAAACTCCTCACCCGAATATGTTGATTGTTTAGTAAGCAAAGAGGATAACTCTTGGCTATGGCATCGTAGAGTAGCACACATGAACATGCATCTTTTGAACAAGCTTCTTTCTCAAAACTTAGTAGTTGGTCTTCCCAGTTTAAAGTTTGAAAATGATTCTATTTGCGATTCTTGTCAAAAAGGGAAGCAAACCAAAGCATCTTTTAAATCCAAGAATATTGTTTCAACGTCTAGACCTTTGCAATTACTTCACATGGATTTATTTGGTCCCTCTTGTATTGAAAGTCTTGGTAAAAATAAATATGTTTTTGTAATTGTTGATGACTTTTCTAGATTTACTTGGACTCTATTTCTTGCAAATAAAAGTGATGCTTTTCAAAATTTCAAGTATTTCCTTAAGCGTGTTCAAAACGAAAAGGAATCGACCGTCACTTCGATTAGAAGTGATCATGGGGGAGAGTTTGATCACAATCTCTTTGCGGATTTTTGTGACGAACTCGGAATCGAACACACCTTTTCCGCTCCACGGACACCACAACAAAATGGGGTGGTGGAAAGGAAAAATAAGTGTCTCGAAGAGATGGCTAGAACCATGCTCGACGAAGCTAAGATTCCCAAATACTTTTGGGCGGACGCCGTGAGTACCGCTTGCTATGTTTTAAATAGAGTAGCAATTCGGCCGATACTCATGAAAACCCCATATGAACTTTATAAGGGTAGAAAACCCAACATTTCTCATTTACGTGTTTTTGGTTGTAAATGTTTTGTTCATAATAATGGGAAGGGCCAATTGGGTAAGTTTGATGCTAAATCGGATGAAGGTATTTTCATTGGTTATTCCTCACGTAGCAAAGCGTATAGGATCTTTAACAAAAGAACCCAAATTGTGGAGGAATCCCCTCATGCTGTGGTTTCCGAAGATAATACTCGCTTGGCGAGAAAGGAATCCGGTTTTGATCTTGCAGGTATCTTGGATAGCTTGAAAGATAAAATCCAAGAAGAACCTTCAAAGGAAAACAAAAATGAAATTGGGGAACAACCAACAGAAGAAGCGCCACAATTAGAAAAAGGAATAAATACGCCTAACGAGTGGAGAACGATCAAGGATCATCCTCTCGAACAGGTAATTGGCGATGTTGGAGAAAAGGTAAGTACCCGAAACTCTCTTAAGAACACTCTAGGACACAATTCTTAAGAGTTCACGGCATTACTTGTTAACACTAGTGTAATTTATTAATTTCGCTATAAATTACTAACTTGAGCGTCGGAGACGTTTAAATCTATTTTGCAGGTACCACCCCAAAGGTAGGGGGAATTATGAAGTTTTTAGCACAAAATAATCGACTATTTCAAGCCACTAATCGATTATTTTCTGTGCAGTACATCGATTATCAATATCAATAATCGATTGTTTATGACTGATTATTACTATTATGCATCTGTGTTTAATTTTTTACTTCCTAAATTGCATAATCGATTTCTGCCTCAGTCATTCAGCAATGCTTTCTACAACAATTGATTATTTTTTCATACAATCGATTATTTGACAAATTCTGATATTCTCCAAGTTCACTGTATCAAATTAGTTCCCTAAATAATCGATTACCAAGAATTGACAATCGATTACTTCATATTAATTTTTTGTTACCGTTTGGCTCCTCAATCGATTCCTGTCAGGTCTTAAATGCTCCATAATCGATTACCAAAATTTAACAATCGATTATTTCATTCAAATTTTTTATCGTTTGACTCAAGAATCGATTTGTCAGATTCAAAATCTCAATCAAACAGTAAATACAATCGATTATTTCAGTTCAATAATCGATTATCTAACGGTCAGTAATTTTAATTCTTACCGTTTTCTGACTGCTCCTAAACCAAAATCTCAGCAAAAGTCTCCATTCAATGCATGATAATCCTTTCCTCTATAAATAGGCATCATAAGAGCTCACATTCACCCACTCAAGCACTATCTCTAGTATTCAAAAGCTAAATCTCTTCTATTTTCTTTGCCAAATTCCAGCAGTCTTTCTCCTAACATGTCTGGACGATCTTCAAAACGTTCCCGATCCAAACATGGCGCATCAGCCTCAACCGCCCCTCCTCCTTTAAATTTTCCATACCAAGACGGTTCCGTCTTGTTCTTTGAAACTGAAAATGAACTCACAAGGTTCCTATCAAAATTTGAGAAACGCACCATTCTTCCTCCTCGGTTCTCAAATAGTAAACTCCTTGAGCCTTTCACCCCTGCCGCAAATATGTTAAAGGAGTGTCAACTATATGACTTCTTGCTTCTCACTCATCCTCACATAAACACAACTCTCGTTCAAGCTTTTTACTCAAACCTCCATAAAGATAAAGATGGCGAACTTGTCACCTCCATTAATGGGGTTCAAATTCTTCTCTCTGAAGAGAATCTCCACACCATTGCCTGCCTTCCAAATGAAGGTGAAGACCTTTACCGGTATATTGATAAGGTCGGGGCTCTCTTTGATGAAACCATCCTTCTCCACCAAGCCGGTACAACCTCCTATGATCCATCTATCTCTACCCGTCGTCCTACCATAACGGGAATGGATCCAAACTACCGGTTGATTCTTTACTTTATCACCCGAGTCCTCAAGCCTAGACGGCACAATCACACCACCATCTCCCAGGAGGATACCAAACTTCTGCATGCCATTGTCACCGGAGCCAAAATAAATTGGTGTCGGCTCATCAAAATTCATATGCTCGACGCCATCGGTGATGACATGCCTCTTCCTTATGCCCTCCTCATTATGAACTTCCTTGAAGCATCCGGATTTGTCACGGAAAATGGTCCTCTCAAAAGGAGTACCAAAATTTGGGAAATCTCGGAGTCTTCTTTCCATCATGATGGTGATCATGCTCCAGCTCCTTCTTCAAGTCGTCCACCCCGTCGTGCTCGTTCGTCCCAAGAGCCTACTCTCCAAACCATATCCGACCAGCTTGCTCAACTCACTCATGAGATCCATGGATACTTTGATCATGTCAATTATCCATATGCAGCTCTCGTTCCTTTTGAAGCAGCGCCGGATAACGAGGCGGACAACGACGGAAATGAATAAATTTTTTTTGTGTTTTGTGTGGTTTTTGCTGTTGTTCTCATTGGTTCCCATTGATGTACCCTCTTTTTTTCCAATAAATAAACCTTGTTTATTTCATCTTTTTGCATCTTTCCTTACTATTTTTTTGCTAATGGCAAAAGGGGGAAGAAAACGGGATATCGGGTATGCACCACCTCTTAATTCATTGATTGCTTATAAGCTAAAATTGAGGGGGAACTCTTAAATTGAGGGGGAACAAGAACAAAATTGCATAATTGTTACTTGTCTTGAATTGTCAATATCTTTTGCCTAAATTGCATATCCCGCTTAATGTTTGCCATTATCAAAAAGGGGGAAATTGTTAGAAACACGTTCTCAATGCAATATACTAAACGTGTACTCTTTTGTAGGTTTTGATGAATGACAAACGAAGCAAAAATTGATATATGACGGAATTCAAGTACAAGCGCACAATGGTTGCGAATAAGATTGAAGTTCAAGATATAGCTTTTAATTGTTATTGAGTTGTTCTAAATTGTAATCTCGATCCTATAACTTGACTCATAGTATGGCCTCTCTCATAAAACTATTTTCCAAAATCATGCATATTTAATTCTGTGTCAAAAAGATTTTAAATCATGCATATTTACATTAGACAAAATGTTTTCTAAACATGCCTCAAAAAATCAGGGCTAAAATAATCGATTATGTACTTATGATAATCGATTGTTTCTGAGCCAAGACTGCATGACAATCGATTATGAATTAATGGTAATCGATTGTGAGTAAGACAGTGAATATCAGGTTTTTCCAAATCTGCATGATAATCGATTGTGAACAAATGACAATCGATTGTTGTTGAGGTAAAGTTTTTCAATACTCAAAATAATCGATTATGAACTAATGGTGATCGATTGTGTTGAGTTGATGTCTTCCAGTGATTTTAAATTTAATTAAGTAATCGATTATGTCTTTAGATAATCGATTATCACTGAGACAGTAAGTTTTATGATTTTCAGAAAATAACAAGTAATCGATTGTTGCAAAGGACAATCGATTGTTGAAGCTAGCCGTTGTCAAATGATTTTCAAATACCATAAGGTAATCGATTATTGATTCTAGATAATCGATGTTCTGCTTAAAATCTGGAAATGATTTTTAGAACGTTGCTGAAGTAATCGATTATTGATTTTATATAATCGATGTTTTGCTTAAAATCCGGAAATGATTTTTAGAACGTTGCTGAAGTAATCGATTATTGATTTTATATAATCGATGTTTTGCTTAAAATCCGGAAATGATTTTTAGAACGTTGCTAAAGTAATCGATTATGAACTTAGTGTAATCGATTATCTGATTTTGAATATTGCCAGTAATCGATTATAGATTATGTATAATCGATTGTGAAGCGTTAAATCTGGGATTGATTTTTAAACTGACTGGCAGATAATCGATTGTTTGGTCTTAATAATCGATTATCACTGCGTAATTTCAGCAACTCTTAATTGGCAATTAGACAACGGTTGAACCAACTTTTTCAACTATAAATACAGCTTCATTTCAGTGTTTTAAAAACAACAACATACACAAACTGATCATTACATTGCTATAAGCTTTCATTCAATTGTTCTTCATTTTCTGCTCATTTCATAAAGCTTTTGAGAGCCATATTATTGCTTAAAGTTGTTGTGATCTTGAACATATTCTTTTACTCATATCTACTCAATAAGGAGTACTTTAGTTAAGTGAGTGTCCAAGTATTTGATATACTTGTAAGAGAATTGCGATTCTCTTGTTTCAAGGAACTTGCGTTTCCTTGGGTGAAGTCTTTGAGATTGCGATCTCCGAGCAACTGTTTGAGGCTTGTGTCCTCAAGTGTGTAACGGTTTGTTGAGCACCCTTAAGCTTAACAAGATAGTGAAAAATCTCGAGAGAGTCTCTCGGGGACTGGACTAACCACGTTGGTGGCCAACCAGTATACATCTTTGTGTAAGTTTATTTTTCTGCATTTATTTTACTTCCTGCAAAGTTTAAATTCCGCAAGAAAACGCTAAATTCTATTAATACGCTATTCACCCCCCCTCTAGCGTAAAGCGTAGTTTCTAACCGTCGGGTCGTCACAAAAACTAAATTTACAAAGCTAATTCATTAGTTTTGCTATAATTACTAATTTTCGCGGCAATAACTACCTAATCAACTACAAACTTATTGATACGGTAAAATTTCATAGCTAATCATAAATATTTGCCACAGATTAAAAATTACCATAGCAATAGTATACTTTTAGCCACGATAAATTGTTTGAAATAAATTATTGTAGCAAAATAAATATTTTTGCTTCAAGTTATAAAATATTGTGGCAATAGCTAGCTTACGATTATTTTTTATGGAAAAATAATATATCCACAAATATTTTGATTTGATAAACTTTCATAGCTAATCAATAGTTTTTGCCACATATTGAAATTTACGATAGCAAAATAAATTTTTTAGTCGCAATAAATTATTTAAATTAAAATATTATAGTTGAGAAAATAATTTTGCTTCAAATATATATATATATATATATATATATATATATATACTGTAATAATATGTTAACTATAATAAACTAGCTGTTAAAATATTTGTCGAAGAATTCCTTTACTTCGACTATGAAAGTCATGCCAAGAGTTAGTCTAAAAGATATATGTGGTTATGAAAAAATAATTTCATATAGAAATTTGGAAAAATAATAATGTATATAGTAACATATGAGAAAAATTTGACTTTTATAGTAAGTTCTTGTTGTATAAGGATGTTATTATAGAGATATCTGGTTGTATATGTTTCAATTATTATTAAAAAAAACATATCCCACAATTATGTGCATGACTAATTATATCAAACTTAAGCAACTATAATCGGAAACTACATTGTACAATAAATTATTTATATAACTGAATGAAAGAATTAAAATTTGATATAATTCATATACATGCAGTAAGATGATTTTGACTTTTAAAATATGAAGAATTTAATATTGCTTGATAAATGAGTGTACAAAAACTTAATTGTATATAATAATTCATATCAAACTAAGTAGTCCTCCATTTGAACCCAAAGAAAAGGATGAGGGAGAGATGAACTCACAACTTGAAAAACAAATTTTAACTTTACAAAAATAAAAGAGTTCCCTCTAAAACATTTCCCTCTAATTTTTTGTGCCAAAATCACAGCCTTCTTTTCTTATTTGAGAGATTAGTGGGTCAAAATATAAAGTAAAAAAATTAAAAAGACAAAACCCTAAAATACTAATCTGAGGAGCAAAGGCATGCCTTCCCCTGCATCAAAGGTAAGCTTCTTTTCCTTTAACATAACTTTTTTCATTTTTTGGATGAATTACAAAATTAATTTATGTGTCTACTGTAGGTAGCCTCTGTTGAGTAGCTAGCCAGACAGTAAACATGTGTCTAGGTTGAGCATGCGCAAGCAATATCAGATTCTTCCAAGCAACCTTACTGTAGGTTGGAGCCAATGCAAAATATAACTTCTTAATATGGAACTGTTGTAGTTTGCAGAAGCCTTGCAATCTACTAATCAGGCTGCCTTGTATCAGTTGAACCTCCATAATGTCATCCCTTCTGTCCAGTATCTTCCTTACAACCCAAGAGGTTGTCTTAGGTATGGACATTGTTTCAATGTCCAACTACTTCGTATAGTAGCTGTGCACCCACCTAATCCACAAGCAACCCTTCTTCTTAGCCAAATTTCAGAGGTGCTTGCTAATTGCTGCCTTATTCCATAATGTCATGTCTATAGTATTCAGTCCACCAGCAGAGATATGCCTACATACACTGTCCCATGCCACTAGGGCCTTTCTGGACAGCTTTACACTCCCAGTCCAAAGAAAGATTCTGCAATACTCTCAATGGTTTTCAATACTTTCTTAGGCAGGATGAAAACTTGAGCCTAGTAGGTTTGAATGCCAAATATGACACATTTTATCAGTTGACATCTTCCAGCATAGGAAAGCAGTTTGGCATACTAGCATGTTACTTTAGCTGTAATCTTCTCAATTACAGGTAAGTAATGGCTAACAGACAGTTTTTTCGAGTCAAGAGGAATCCCCAGATACTTGAAGAAAAATTTGCCTTCAGTAAATCCTAATGCCTCCAGAATCACTTCCTTGGTATCCTGTTTTACTCTATCTATATATAATGCACTTTTTGACAGATTAGCTTACAGACCTGAGGCTTTAGAGAACTTGAGGAAAGCTTCCTTTAAGAGTTGAACAGAAACAAGATCATCTCTACAAAACATCAGCAGGTCATCAGCAAAACAGACATGAGTACAGTTGAGTTTCCTGCATTTTGGATGGAAATTAAAGTCTCCATTCCTGTGCAATTGTCTCACTACCTTATTGAGATATTCCATCGCCAGTACAAATAAATAGGGTGACATAGGGTCACCTTGTCTAATACCCCTTCTGGCTTTGAAAGGCTTAGTGAGACCACCATTTAGCATGAGGTAATAAGAGACAGTTGTGACACACTCCATTATCCATTGCACAAAGATAGCAGAAAAGCCCAGATCAACTAATATTTGCTTTAGGAACCTCCAGTCCAATGTGCCATAGGCCTTCCTCAGGTCCACCTTCAAGACACATCTAGGAGAAATGGATTTCCTAGAATAGCCTTTGAAGATTTCATGACTGAGGATGATATTATCCAGTATGCTTCTACTCGATGAAAGCAGATTGGGCCTGTCCTACCAGTTCACCTATCACAGCTTCCATCCTCCTAGTGATGACTTTGGAGATGATCTTGTACAGGGTGGTGCAGCAGGCTATAGGTCTGTAATCTTTCACAGTTGCTGGGGTTTTATCTTTGGGAATAAGAGCTATAGCAGTAGTATTAAGCATAGGAGGCAATCTACAAGTGCTGAAGAAATCCTTGACAGCGGCAAAGATATCCTCCTTAACTATATCCCAGTTCCTGGTAAAAAATTCCACAGGAAACCCATCCACTCCAGGTGCTTTATCCTTTGGCATCTCCTTAATAGTTTCAATGACTTCCTCCATAGTAACCTCCTGGATCAGCATTGTTTGTTGTAACCTTGATAAGCATTTACCTTCTCTGATAATAGCAGTGTTAGCAAGAGGCAACTTCCTTTCAGAATCTCCCATCAATGACTGGAATACATTTATAAACTCTTGCTCTACAGCTTCTGGTTCTGTTAGCTTTAGTTCTGTTTCAGTGTATATGGAAGTAATGTTGCTTTGGGAGGTTTTGATCTTGCACTGGGCATGAAAATACTTAGTATTGGCATCATCACATGCAATCCAACATGCTTTGGATTTCTGTCTCATAACTTGTTCATCCATAGCACTCCACTTCTCAATGTCTTCTAAGACTGCTTTCTCTTCATCAAATAGTACCTGTGATAAAAGACAAGTCTGTATCTGATTTTGTATAATGTCCAGAGACTCTCTGGCCTGTACAAGTTTTTGCTTGTATGTGGCCATATAGGCATTTAGTTCTTTAAGTTGCTGTTTTAAACACTTTAGCTTTCTCCAAACCTGCTGCAGAGGTGATCCAATGTACTCTAGCCTCCACACATTCTGCAAAATGCATTGGAATTGAGGAAGTTCCATAATATTAGTATACAATCTGAATGGCTTAGGGTGTAGCAGCTTGAGGTCTCCACATTTGATGAGAATAGGAGAGTGATCAGACACAGAGGGATTCATGAAATCAGCTTCTAAGTTACCATACTGCTGTATCCATTGATAGTTGCCAAGTGCCCAGTCAATTTTGCTATATACTCTAGTTGCAGTACCCAGTTTGTTAGACCAAGTGAAATGCCATCCTGTAGCTCTGAGAGGAGTGAGCTGCAGGTCATTAATAACTGCCTTAAATCATTTAACTTTAGCTTCTGTGATAGGAGATCCAATTCTGTCATCAGGGTTCAATATATTGTTGAAGTCACCACTCAATAACCAAGTGTCATGGCTGGGTATAGGGATGCTCCACAAATCTGTCCACAGCTGTTCTCTATGGCTAGCATCATTCTGGGCATAGATTATGCTGGCATGGGTCTTGACATGGCTGATGGAATCTTCTATGAAGCAATGGATGATCTGGTCAATCACAAGAGAGATTTGTACCTGAATGTGGGGCTTCCAAAGCAGCCAAATTCTACCATTCACAACCTTCGAATAGTTGCAATAGACATTCCAACCCTTAACAATTTTTTCTTGGATTTTCTTAGCTTTATGTTGTTTTACTCTTGTTTCTAGACATCCCATAATATCTACTTTATTAGCATCAAGAAAGTTTTTCAGCTCTTTCTGCTTATGGGCTAGCTTTATCCCTCTAATATTCCAAGTAACTTTAATCATAGTAACTTGGGTTTGTGGTTATGAGAGGGGCCCGGGTCAATCTGTTGACCTCTTCTCCCAGAATCTAACACATCAACAGCTGCCATCCCTTTATTGCATTCATCAATCTTCCTGCAATGTTGTTCAATTTCAGTATCTATACTCCTCTCCAGAATGATAGGGATCGGTTGAGTCTCTTGGTGGGGAAGCATCATCTGGTTGGTATTAAGCACCACTACATAATTTGCCTTGCTAGTTGCAGCTTTCTCTGGGATCATCTCCTGTGGATTGTCATGCACTTGAGTCTTCTTAACAAGCCATTCTTGTTTAGTTGCTTTAGGATTTCTTTTCCTTCTGGGCTCCTGTTTCTTTGCCTTTCCCTCTTCATTTTGTTCCCTCTCAGTCTCAGATTTAGTATTGTACCAGCAGTCCAAAGCATCAAGACCAAATTTCAGGCAATGATTATAGAACAGAGGCTTCCAGTCATATTCAATCTGTTGTACCTTAGGCCCAAATGGAGTTTCAATTTCTAGCTGATCTGGGAGAGAATGGGCAGCATCAACCTCCACTAGCACGCGAGCATAAGAAATTTTCTCATAATGAGCTGTGAATTTGTCTGTATACATAGGATTGCCCACAGCACTAGCCATCTTGCTCAATACATCAGTAGACCAATACCCCACAGGAAGTCCGGGAAATCTAATCCATACAGGAATTGTACTTACAATGTCATTTTGAAAGGAAAAATCAATCTCCCAAGGCCTCAATGCCAGTGGTTTGTTCCTGTAAGAATATGGACCCGATTGGATAACTTGGTCTCTGTCGGCTATCGAATTGAATCGAAATATGCAGTAACCCTCAGAATGAATCAGAATCTGAGGTTTAGATACAAAATTCCATACATGCAAAATAAAGTTGTCCATTGCTTTCTCGTAGGGAGCCTCACCAATAACATACCCTATTAAGGAGGTTTTCCAGTACTCGACCTGGGGTTTCAAATTATCCTCACTTAATTTGACTATCTTCTTACCATCTCTGTCAGTGGGAGGCATAAAAGATAATGGTTTACCCATTTGAGCACTACGATTTCCTTGCACAATCTCAGTTGCAGTTGGTTTGGATACCTCCGATTTGCTGGACTCAGAAAATTGCAGTCGGCGTACAGCTTGACTATCATTTCCATCTGGTTTGCTTATCAGACTCTGCATGGTATCATCATCACATTCAGCTTCATGAATCTCATCAATGGCTTGAAATTTCTGGGGAAGGAAGCTCCCAAAAGTCAGCGGTTCTCGAGCTTTAGCAGCACCATGGTCAGGGGTAACAGTTTGGACAGCATCGGTGGGCGCGTTCCTCCGGCGGCGAGCCATTTCCGGGCACAATGGCAGTCTTTGCTATCGTGCGCCGAGAGAGTATAGGTTTTGGTTAACGCGCGCCATCCCCTCCATGGGTATAGATTCATGGGTTTGAGAAAGATTTTCAGCTATATGAGTTTTTATACTGGGTTCTTATTTTTGTGGTTAATTACTTGAAATTTGCAAATGGCGGTTCTCAATTTTTCTTTAATTTCTCTTAAAGTTGAGTTCTTTGAACGCTTCCCTTTCCCAAAGTCAAACCCAACTCCCGTGAAACTGAGTTTTGAAAGTCTCATTTACAGTTGCAAATTTTGGATGTTCTTGAATTCGAGGTCAATGCCATAAATTTCACTTCAGATCTGCCTACTTTTGCATTTTCTTCCCTTATTTTTGATTTAAAAATATAAATCAGGCAGTTCAAGAAGAATTAAATGCATAATTAAGTAAATTAAATGATTAATAATTTGATTGCCTTTTCTTTATCATGCATTAAACCGTCTGATTTGGTGGGATTTGATTGAAAAGCATTAAAGTTTATATACATAATTAACACAATAAGCTATGTATATAAAACCTGTTTTCATGACTAAATAAAATGACATATGAGAAAAAAAATTGAGTTTTGGATGTAATTAAAATTGAAAGGTGTAAAGTCCATCAATTCCTTCAGGTTAAATGAAAACTACAATCCCTTTCAATTTAAGTTTAAGGTTGCTAAATTAGGTGTTTAGAAAACAGAAGTAGTTTTTTTCTCATAGTAACCGTGTGTTTCTTGAAATGAATAATGTACCATATTTGTTTCTTAAAGTCACATTGAGCTAAAAAGCTTGAACTTTCTGTTTAAGTTCTAGCAGTAATTTTACATGAAAGTTTATTTCTGATGAGTTTATTGCAAGTATAGAGCTATCCCTTACATCAAGGTTTAATTTCTTGGTTTCTTTCATTTTCTGAGTAGGTATTTATAAGATGGAAGATATGTTAATGATTTATTATAAGTTATTGGCTACTCACATCTCATTTGTGAAGGGGTTTTGTAGATAATTAGTAGGTTTTAAGGTTCTATTTAGTCATAAATCATTGGTTACTCACAGAACTATCATTTACCTTTATATCTATTATACAAAATATATTGATATCTTACAAATACTTATTTTATAATCAAACATGGGTAGAAATGATCGTCGAAAAAGAAATGATAGATTAACTACTGATCATGTGATTGAACCTCCGAAAAGTTCCATGACGTCACCTGTTATGGAAGATTTGCCCACATATTATGCAGAAGAAATTGTTTATCCAGGTATTGCAATAAAGCTTTTACAAAATATTAAATTATTTGTTCATTCCTTTGCAATTAGACAATATTTTGTGCTTATTTAATCATCTAGCTAACATATATTATGAACTTTCTAGGAAATACGAACATGACAAGAGAGTTGGAATTTAGCTTCCATTATGGTGGCCATTTTATATTTTCTCCTTCTAGAAAATACGTAAGTGGGCAGTCAGTGAAAACAAACATTGATATTGATTTCATAGCTTTTTTTGGATCTGCTCGATGAAATGAAAAGGCTTTGTAACTTCAATATTCTTGACGGAGATAAGTTTGTTTATTTGTGAGGTGATAAAGTTATCAGTGATTGCGATAGGTTAGTGGAATGTCATGATAATTCAGATGTTAAGAATATGCTTCTCAGATACGTGAGACATAAAGATAAGTCAGTTGATATTTATGCACTCCAAAAAAATGATATTTTTATGAGTTCTTTCTCGGAGAAAATAGTTGCAGGGAGAACTCGTCTGAACACGTGTGTGAAACAGATGGTGAAAAAACATGAATCAGCAAATTCAAAAGGTATTCTTTTATTGATATTTAACAATTCTTTTGATATTTTACTTGAAGTATATTTATATAATATTTAAATATAGGTTCTAACATTGTGAAAAGAAAAATTAGAGGGCCTACAGGATGTGTGAATGTTATCAATTTACAAGAAGGACAAAAATTGATCGTTCAATTTGACGAAGACTATCAAGCTATTGGTGAGAACGCAACGGATTTCACTTTATTTTTGGGTCAAACAGTTAGAAGTCGAACATGTTGGTGACTATTAAAAGTAAATGGTTGGAAAGAGATAGAGCAAGACAAGATCGATCACATGTGGGACATTATCTTGGTAAGAAAACTAGTAAACTAATAAAGTTTATAATTTTTTAAAATTTTTGGTTAATTGAAAATTTGAGAACTAAGTAAGTTTGGTTTTAAATCATTAGTACTAACTTTTATAATTGTATGCTTTATTTTTTATAGGAAAAATTTAGTTTTGATGTCTCTGAGGGAAGAAAAGGTGCAATTCTTGGTCATACGTATGACCTCTATAGAGGCTATAGGCACAAGTTGAAAAATAAGTATTTCGATTCAAGAACACTTATCAACTTCGCTTACAGAATAAGCCTAAACTTCTCACTATAGATGAATGGAAATATTTGGTCAACCTTTGGAGTGACGTTGACTTTCAGGTATTTTAATTAATCAATTTTTTATTTTTAAATTATTATATATTATAGAAACTAATATTATTAATCATTTCTTTTTCAGAAGAAAAGCATGTAAAACAAGACAAATAGATCGAAACGTTCCTTGCCCCCATATAGTGGAACCAAAAGTTATGCAAGACTTAGATATGAAATGGTATGCACAACATGATAATTCTTATGAATAAATTTATAGGAATTATATTCACATATTTTATTCAATTATGACAATGATTATTATTTTTCACAGGAGAAAAAAAATGGAAAAGCTCCATCTCATGTTGAAGTTTTTTTGGAATCTCGCAAGAGAAAAACGGAAAATAATTTGATGCTTTCCAACAAGATGTCATTGTAATGTTAATTTGTTCTATTTTATCTTTATCTCCTTTTAGAATATACATTTGTGCTTATGTTTAATTAATTTGCATGATGGATTGTAAGTTCAGTTTGACCAATTAAAAGAGCAACAAAAAGGAGAAATTTCTTTAAAAGATGATGATATCTTTGAGAAAGTACTTGGGGTAAAAAAAACGGATATCTTCGAGCATATGGTCCTGGAAAGAATATCATTGAATATTTTGGAGGTTGACCAACAAAGATACAACTTATAAAACAAGTAGAATTGACCAGAAAAGAAGCAAATGAGCGTGTGTAAGAAGTTAAAAGGGAAGCTATTGAACGAGTAGAAGAAGTTAAAAGGGAAGCTATTGAAAAACTTGAAGAAATCAAGAAAGAAACTGATAAAAAACTAGAAGATATGGAAAAACGATGGGAAAAAAATTTCAAATAATGCTTGCAGCTCAAAATCGACGGTCAAATGATACAAATCAGATTGTAAGTACTTTATTATACTACTTACTAATATCTTTATATATTATCCTTATAAAGATTTATTCTTATTAACAAGTAAAATTTATTTATTTTTTCGGCAAAAATACTTTGTTGCACTATTTTCTTATATATTTTTCTAATTGTTATTGCTGGTTGTGGAGTAGTGATGGAAGTATGAAGATTGAAGATGACATGAATTATTATTACTTTTTTTGTTAAAGAGTATTGATATGTTTAAGTAACATAATATTCCACTATTTTTAATGATATTTTTGGACCATTTATTAAGTTTTTTTATATTGCATTTACCACGAACCAGGCTACATATTTTTACTTTTTGTAGCAAATAAAAAGGATATTTTGCTATAATAAGATATATTTCATGGCTAAAATATGAATTTTCAGTTACAATAAGAAAATATTTGTGGCAAATACTTCAATTCATTGCTATGAATTTTTTATCCGTAGTTGAATGCGAGTACTATTGCTACAGAACTAAACTGTAGCAATAGCCATAAACTTTAAAGTTCTGTGGCAAACAAATTAAATATTTTGCTACAATACAACACTTTGTAGCTACAAAATAAAGAGAGCTACAGATTTTATTTGTCGTGGCAAAAAATTAAATATACTGCTACAATCATCTTCCCCGTGGCAAGAGTATATCAACATCACAGCTACAACATATAAAAATTTTATAGCAATAAGTACTATCTTAGCCATGGATTATGTAAAGTTTGTAGCTAACTTTTAGTTACGCCACTTCTTGCTACGAATGCTATGGAAAAATTTTTGTGGCTAAAGTGTTTAGCTACGGAAATTTTTATATTTAGCTACAATGTAACTTATAGCTATATATACATAATGTTGTAGTGTCATTTCCAGCTATAAGTATGTCATCTACATACAATGTTAAAATCACAAACTTGTTTCTTGATCTCTTGGTATAAATGCAATGGTTTTCATCCATCATGGTAAAACCATTGGATACAAGAACATTTTGAAAGCGTATATACCATTGCCTTGAAGAATGTTTGAGGCCATAAATTGACTTCAAAAGTCTACAAATTTTTTGTTCGTAGCCCTTTTCAATGAAACACTCAGGTTGTTCCATATAGATTTCTTCATCTATTTCTCTATCGAGAAAGACAGTCTTTACATCCATTTGATGCAATTCAAGACCCAGGCTCACAACAATAGCTAGAACCAGGCGAACTGAAATAAATCGTACAACAAGCGAGAAAGTCTCTTTGTAGTCTATTCCTTTCTGCTGTGTATACCCTTTCGCCACCAGTCGAGCCTTATATCTCTCAACTGTGCCATCAGCCTTGAATTTAATTTTGAGAACCCATTTTCTCCCAATTACTTTGAGTCCTATAGGGAGGTCAACTAGCTCCTAAACTTTGTTGACTCTCATTGAATCCAATTTATCTTTCATTGCTTTTGTACATTTATCCTTAGAAGGGCATGAGAGAGCCTCTTTTACATTTTTAAGCTCGTTTTTTTCTTGTATGTGACGCCCCAGCCCGTCGTCTCTTGTATTTTTACCCCGAATTTCCTATTTTATGCTTCCCCGAGTTTCATTATATGTGTTTGATGAATTTGAAGTGTTTCGGATAGAATTTGGATAGAAATGAGACAAATAGTCTCTTTAAGGAAAGCTTACGTTGAAAAAGTCAACCGGATGTTGACTTGTGAGTTAGAGGGCTCGGAACGAATTTTCGATGATACAAATAGTTTTGGATGGTGATTTATGACTTGGAAGAAATTGGAATTTAATTTGGAGGTCCGGTGTAGAATTAGGATAGAATTGGCTAAGTTCGAATTTTGGCGAGCTCCGGTTGATAGGTGAGATTTTGATCCGGAGGTCGGAAATTGTATGAGTTTCAATAGCTTTTTAGGTGATGTTGGATATGTGTGTAAATTTTCAAGTCATTCGGAAGTGTTTAGGTCGGGTTTTAGATCGAATGAGATTTTGGAAAGTTCATGTTTAACTTAGAGTTGAATTTGAGGATTTTGGTGATTTTTGGTGTTAACGTTAGTGTTTTTATGGCCCAAGCAAGTTTGAAGGAGGTATTAAGTCGTGTTGGTGCTTTTGGTTGAGGTCTCGGGGATCTCAGGGTGATTTCGGATGGTTAACGGAAGGATTTTTGGCTTGAAAGGTAGCAGATTTTTAGTTGTTGGTGTTGCAGAGATTTGGCCTTCGCGATCGCGTGGATCGAGCTGCGATCGCGTAGGATTGGGTTCTAGATGCTTCGCGATCGCGATGGGTTTAGTTGCGATCGCATAGTTGAGGCATCTGAAGTATCGCGTTCGCGGCCTGGGCACCGCGTTCGGGTAAGGTTAATTCAAGGCCTTTGATTTTTGGGCATCGCGATCGCGTGGGAGGTGACCGCAATCGCGAAGAGGAAAGTGCATCTGGGCAGACCGGTTTTAATAAAAATTTCATCCGCGAGCTATGTCATATTTCCTCCATTTTTACACTACCTTGAGAGCTTGTGGGCAAATTTTGAAGGGGATTTCGATGAGAAGTGATTGGAGGTAAGTCTCATGGTCTAGATACGTCATTTTATTGAAGAATCATCCATTAATTCTCTGAAATTGCGCATAAAAGTTGATGAACTAGGGCTTGAAATTTCAAAGCGAAAATTGGGGATTTGAAAGAGCAATTAGAGTCCGAATTTGATGAATTTTATATGAATGGACTCGTGGCAACACGAGGATTCTGAAAAAGTGAATTTCGTAATTTTTTGAGAAGTTGGTCCGGTGCTCGGGTTTTTCCAACTTCGTGTTTTTGGGCGTATTTCGATTATTTCGATTGGGTTATGTTCCATTGGCCTATTTTGACGCATTCCTATTGGTTTTGTTCAGATTTGGCATCCGCGGAGGTTGATCCTCGAGGGAAAAGTATTGCGAGCTAGTTTGCAGCCGGCTTGAGGTGAGTAATGGGTGTAGATGATGACCTGAGGGTTTGAAACCCCGGTATATCACATTGTGACGCTATTATGAGGTTAGACACGCACTCCATGGCTAATGTGGGGTCGTATATGTTGGAAATTGTTATTCGGTCTAATCCGAGGGATAGATTGTACTATGTTGGCGATTATTTCGCATACTATATTGATGATATCTGGGCTTGACGCCATGTTTGGGACCTTGTGCCGACTTGTAGGATCTTCATGGATTGTTATCTCATAATTATCATGATTTGCATATTATTTGAAATCAGTCCAGGTTTAAATACTATTTTTGCAAACTCAGCCATATTTATACGTTTTGAAAACTTAAATGATTTTTAAATGATATTTCGGGATGACGAGTATTATCCCACTATTTTTGGACTGTATATTATTTTAAATGGAAACAGTGAAAACTATGGACACCGTGTATTTTATATGGAAACGGTGGTAACAAAGGATACCGTGTATTGTAATGGAAATAGTGGTAACTATTGGCATTGTATGATATGGCGCTTAGGCTATAGGAGCCCCTCCGGAGTCTGAACCCCCACAGTAAGTGCGGGTACCCATATGGATCGGGCTGCACGTTCCGCAGTGTTCTTGCATTGCATTGCATATCATGTATTTATTTACTGTTGCTTTATTTGTATATCTCTGAGGCTTGTACTGTGTAGAACTTCTAGATAGCTTCATTTTGTGTTATTTCGTGTTTTCTTATCTTTAGGTTTTTATACATGCTTATTACTCGCTGAGTTGGTAGACTCACCCCATACTTTCTGCACCTTGTGTGCAGATCCAGGTGCTCCAGAGACCTAGTGTTGCTGCTGTTGATTGCCCGAGCTATTCAAATACTGAGGTAGCTTCCCAGCGTTCGCAGGACCACTTACTCTGTCTCTATCAGTCATGTTCCTTTTGCTATTTTGTCAGACTTTGTATAATTTCCGTTCAGACTTGTATCATGTTTGTTTGAGGCTCTGTACTCGTGACTCCTCGGTTTTGGGAGGATTTTTGTTCTTACTCAGCTGTGTTTTATTGGTATTGTCTATCCCCGGTTTGGGAGTTTTATATTGAAATTTGATGTGTTATCCTAAATTATTTCTTTTTGGCTGTAATGTCATTCTTGGTTGTGGTTTGGTTGGGCTTCAGGCGCCATCACGACCGGGTTTGTGGTCGTGACAAGTTTGTATCACATCCTAGGTTTACTAGACCTCACGAGTCATGAGCCGGTTTAGTAGAGTCTTGTTTATGTGTGTGTCGTGCACCACACTTATAAGCAGGAGTCTAAAGAACCTTTAGGAAACACTCCACTTTCTTGAAATCTTATCGTGCGTCCTTGATTCAGCTTGAAAGAGTAACTCTTGAAATTCCTTCCACGTGTTTGCATGCACGTATGAGCGCTCGGTATTATATGTGCTTCGATGGCTTGCGATTCCCCGATCGAGGGGCGAGATGCAATCTTCGTGAGAATAATGTTGGGCCAGTCTGGAGGACTTGAGGCCAGATATTGTCTCTAGCTGGAGCACCAAGGTGCTGACTGTGCGAGCTGGTGTTATGAGCTTATAAGTTCAATATTGTCCCTAATTATAGTAATGGCGGCTGGATAGCTTCATAATGAGTACGTTGGTGCCATGTGATGAGTCTGTATGACTTGGTAGTGTCGAAGAAGGTCTGCTAGGTGATAAATGAACCATTAAGTGTTTGATTTCCATTGCGATCGGATGTGTTGCCCCGAGTTATGGGCGCGTGAAGAATATTTTTGAGTTTCCTAGCTTGGAGTGGAGTAGATTGCATGCTGCGGTATGAGTTCAGACTCAAGAAGACTAAGTGATCGTGTGAGGTGTATGACGGTGAATGATATATCGAAATATTATATTGAAAGAAACAGGTGGGTTATCTCCTGCAGAGTGTTCGAAAGTGGTACGATCTTTATGTGAATGTTAGAAGATCTCATGTGTATATGAAAGGCATACCCTATGTGTTATGATTCGAACATGTGCAACGCATGTTCATATGTCAATTTTGATAATATAATACATATAGTATTGAGATTTAATGTTGTTCATATACAACGTGATGCTTTGTCAAGTCGTGGATGTGTAGTTAGGATGGTTTGGGTGATTCTCTGGCAGGTGGATAGGCTCAATTACAAAGGGAACTCTACCGAAATATCTTTGGAAACTTGGGACTTAGTAGAAGTTTTGTCTCCTTAAGAGTGGGCTTAACGGTTGTGTGAATGAATGCAAGAACTGCAGAAGAGTTAGAATTACTGATGATCCGTGTTTCCTCAATCTCATGAGAATGAGAGCCTAATCTCACCATATTATTACGATAGCAATAGAGTACATGTGTTGTGATGTATATGGCTTCGAGTTAAGTTGGGGAGGTTGCAGAGAGTGAGCCGAGGGTTGTACAAGTGAAACGAAATTTTGCCAAAGGTTATATGGTGCTTCATATATGTGAGAAAATAAGAGAATGTCTTGAGTTGACGATAAGGGGTGCTTAGTGTTAAGAGGAGGAAGTTTTTTGGTTGTATCAGAATGAGATCGCATCCTGTGGTGTCAGAGTGCTGATAAGGCACGCGTGGTTCGATTCATTAAGTCAAGTGAATTGCCGTGTGTGTAAGAGTGATGACTTTCGAGAATGGTGTGGATGTGTTCAAGATTCTATATGTATCACTCCGGTGTTGAGGTTGAGTAGGTGACCAAGTCAATGGTTTCATTAAGACAGGTCAAGACTTGTGGTATTTTATGTTGATTATGGGAATTCTATGTATCAGTATTTTGGGGAAGTAATGGCAACTAATTCAGAGTCACAGGAAGCTCTTCGGGCAAGGTACTATGGGATGTGGTATTCTTGAAGACGTTAGAGGAAGTATTCATTAGCCTATGGGTCTTAGGCGGTGCGTTCTGGTGTTTGGGTTTCGTATAGTGAGCCTGGATTGGGGAATTGTGGTGCTACAGCAAGAGGGTACATCAAGTTGAAAATGAATCAGGTGGTAATCTAGACAAATAAAGTAACTTGTTAGGGGACCGAATCGGTATGGTAAGGATATGATCAATCGTTGGTATGTGTTCGAGGTAATGGGCCCTAATAAGCGTTGGGCAGCGAAGCTCCTGAGTACTGAAAGTCTGCTTAGCTTGGTTCAGGTAGAGGGATTTCGTCCTTGGCAGTTTAGCTTGTGCAAAAAGAATTGGGAGAGAATTATTGTTGAGTTCATCATGGGTTAGAGATGTATGTTTTTATGAACATGTGGAGCATGGAGTGCATAATAATTTTCTTCCTTTAAATGGGATCAATAAAAGTTCTAGACTAGTCGAGTGCGTCGGTGTCTGCGGCGCAGAAGGGAGATGAAAGTTCTCGTGTTATCCTTGGAGGATCTGGTATATGCGGTATGTTGTAAAGGATCGAGATGGGCGTGTGCGAGGTTTCAGTTCAGTTCTAAAATGTATGGTGGATTTGGCTATGTCCTAAATAGCGAGTAGCTTCAGGTAATCAAGGAAATGGCACTGTTAATTTGAAGTGATTTAGCAATAGCATATGTCTAGGAAAAAGGTTAATCTCGCAAATGATACATCAATTGTGTAACGGCACTTTCTTATGAGATCGATTGCTGATACCCGAGTTGTGTGATGGTACAAGGGAGTTTTTGAATATCTCTCATGGAATAATTGGATACTCGAGGTGTAATCTGTATTCATATTTGGGTTCAGGTTCAGTGATTTGTGTGCTATGGTTAGTTGGGGACTGGGAGTTCTCTGGTGTAGTCCATGTGGTGGCTATGGATCGTATGTGTTGTGTTGGTACGTCAGTGGCTATTGGGAGTTTGGAATCCGGGTGGATCTTTCCTTGTTTAGTATACTAAATACTGGATACGATATTGGAATGTAGAGTTATTGTCTCAGTGATGGATTATTCTAAACGATTGTGCTACGAGTCATGTTGGGAAATGTCGCAGGTTGCGTGGACAAGTGTATCAGACTATGTTCTAGCTGACTAGTTGTGTTCCAAGGACCAGCAGACGGCTGGGATGGATTGTGTTCCTTGACTGGGCCTTCGAGGTGGATGTCAGCATAGAGGATTCTACCATTGTTTCGGTTCCGGTATTAAGGGTCTTTTCAGGTGTCCTTGTGGTCGGGCATGTCGTCGGGCGAGACTGTTGATTTCGGTAAATAGTTGGTGTCGCGCACCATATCGTACAGCTCCGGTATGAGTTGTAATAGTGGAAGTGGAGTTTGTAGTTCACAACGCTAAATAGATATCTTTATACACTCAGTTTGCTTACGACCGATGTTGATATTTTGTTATTATAAGACAATGTGGCTCGATGTGCACCTCCTTATGTGATATATTGTGTGGATCGGGTGGCACGCCGCCACGAGTACGTTATCTAGATCGGGTTGTGCGCCGCAACGGTGTGATGTTAATAATGGCCTTCCATAGGTTACTTTGTATGACCTGCTTCTTGGCTTTTGACGAGAGTCCATATTGAGAATTTCTTGGCGGATAGTGTATCGGTTGTGTCCTCTCAGGGCTGAATGGTGAATATTACTTGTTTCACCGTGAGTGTGATGGGAGATTTGGTTTCAGGCATATATCTGTGCATGGCTGTCTACTGTGAGCATGGTAACACGAGGTGCTTCATGTGTAACAGTGCTGGGATAGGACCGCGTGTTGTGGCGAGCCACGTGAAGTTATGACCTCTCGAGGAGGATTCAGGTACTCTATTCCTATTATGGGAGACGAGGTCTCAGTTTGGTTTTTGTGAAGGTATTGATGAGCATAAGGTATGACTCTTCTGGTTGAGTCATTTGCCCTGGTTAGGGAATGTGTACATTGTTCCTTATTGGCGCGTGTATTATGCAATTGTGGCTTAGGCCTGTATTGAGGCACCATATCACCAGAAGTGGTGTGTTAGATTCAAGGTGATCATTGGGTTAATAATGAGTATGAGCATATTTGATTTCAGCTGGTTAGAAGGATAATATCGAGGGTTGGCCCGAAAATCTGTTGTTTTAATAGTAACTTGGAAGTGACTTCATGAATGGTTGATCTGAAGAACTGCTACTATTCGTTTTGTGTTATAGTTATCGTTGGAAGTATGCGGAAGTGTTTGAATAAGGCTTTAGCTAGATAAGAGGTTTCCTATTGGTAATTGAGTACTGTGGGTAACTGCTATAAATAGAGGCTATTGTTCCGAGTGTTGGAATGTGGTGTATAATGTATGAATTCACTTGAGCTTGCAGGTGTGGGTTATTAGAACTGGTTCGGATTTATTCTAAGTATAGATGTGAGGTTCTGATCTTGTGTATGACTTCGGGTAGTGCAGTGTGGTTCTACGGTCTATGGGCCAGATGGGTTGTGAAATTTCGGTTGTGTTATATTATCAGTACCTAGGTGAGATAGGGTGATGTGGGATCACCCCGAGTATGCACCTGGTAAGGTCATTTGGATATTGGGTTGCTTCTAGTACAGCTCTGGGTATGCTTGAGGACGAGCGTTTATTTAAGTTGGGGAGGATGTGACGACCCGACCCGTCGTCTCTTGTATTTTTGCCCAGAATTCTCTGTTTTATGCTTCCCCCAGTATCATTATATGTGATTGACGAATTTGAAGTGTTTCGGATAGAATTTGGATAGAAATGAGACAAATAGTCTCTTTAAGGAAAGCATAAGTTGAAAATGTCAACCGGATGTTAACTTGTGAGTTAGAGGGCTCTGAGTGGATTTTCGACGATACGACTAGTTTTGGATGGTGATTTATGACTTGGGAGCGAAATCGTTATTTAATTTGGAGGTCCGGTGCAGAATTAGGCTTGAATTGGCTAAGTTTGAATTTTGGCGAGTTTCGGTTGATAGGTGAGATTTTTATCCAGGGGTTGGAATGGAATTCCGAGATCTACAATAGCTTTGTTAGGTGATTTTGGATATATTTGCAAATTTTCAGGTAATTCGGAAGTTTTTAGGTCGATTTTTGGATCGAATGAGACTTTGGAAAGTTCATGTTTAACTTAGAGTTGAATTTGAGGATTTTGGTGATTTTTGGTGTTAACGTTAGTGTTTTTATGGCCCGAGCAAGTTTGAAGGAGGTATTAAGTCGTGTTGGTGCTTTTGGTTGAGATCCCGAGGGACTCGGGGTGATTCGGATGGTTAACAGAAGGATTTTTGGCTTGGAAAGGTAGCAGATGTTCAGCTGTTGGTGTTGCAGAGATATGGCCTTTGCGATCGTGTGGATCGAGCTGCGATCGTGTAGGATTGGGTTATGTGTGCTTCGCGATCGCGATGGGTTGAGTTGCGATTGCGTAGTTGAGGCATCTGAAGTATTGCGTTCGCGGCCTGGGCACCGCGTTCGCTTAAGGTAAATTCTAGGCCTTCGATTTTTGGGCATCGCGATCGCGTGGGAGGTGACCGCAATCGCGAAGAGGAAAGTGCATCTGGGCAGACCGGTTTTAATAGAAATTTCATCCGCGAGCTATTTCATATTTCCTCCATTTTTGCACTACCTTGAGAGCTTGTGGGTGGATTTTGAAGGGGATTTCGACGAGAAGTGATTGGAGGTAAGTCTCGTGGTCTAAATACGTTATTTTATTGAAGAATCATCCATTAATTCTCTGAAATTGGGACAAAAGTTGATGAACTAGGGCTTGAAATTTCAAAATGAATATTAGGGATTTTGAGGAATAATTGGACTCTGATTTGTTGAATTTTATATGTATGGACTCGTGGCGAGACGAGAATTCTGAAAAATGCGAATTCCATAACTTTTTGAGAAGTGGGCCCGGGGCTCGGGTTTCTCCAACTTCGTGTTTTTGGGTTATTTCGAGTTATTTCGATTGGGTTATGTTCCATTGGCCTATTTCGACGCATTCCTATTGGTTTTGTTCAGATTTGGCATCCGCGGAGGTTGTTCCTCGAGGAAAAGGCATTACGAACTAGTTTACGGCCGGCGTGAGGTGAGTAATGGATGTAGATGATGACCTGAGGGTTTGAAACCCCGGTATATCACATTGTGCCGCTGTTAAGAGGTTAGAAACGCACTCCATGGCTAGTGCGGGGTCGTATATGTTAGAAATTGTGACTTGGTCCAATACGAGGGATAGATTGTACTATGTTGGTGATTGCTTCGCATACTATATTGATGATATCTGGGCTTGACTCCATGTTTGGGGCCTTGTGCCGACTTATAGGATCCTTCAGGGATCGTTATCATAGAATTATCATGATTAACATATTATTTGAAATCAGTCCAGGTTAAATACTATTTTTGCAAACTCAACCATATTTATACGTTTTGAAAACTCAAATGATTTTTAAATGATATTTCATGTTGACGAGTACTATCTCACTATTTTTGTATTGTATGTTGTTTTAAATGGAAACGGCGGTAACTATGGACACCGTGTATTTTAAATGGAAACGGTGGTAACTAAGGACACCGTGTATTGTAATGAAAACAGTGGTAACTATTGGCACGGTATGATATGGCGCTTGGCCTGTAGGAGCCCCTCCGGGGTTTGAACCCCACAGTGAGTGCGGGTACCCATATGGATCGTGCTGCACGTTCCGCAGTGTTCATGCATTGCATTGCATATCATGCATTTATTTACTGTTGCTTTATCTGTATATCTCTGAGGCTTGTACTGTGTAGATCTGCTAGATAGCTTCATTTTGTGTTATTTCGTATTTTCTTATCTTCGGGTTTCTATACATGCTTATTACTCGCTGAGTTGGTAGACTCACCCCATACTCCATGCACCTTGTGTGCAGATCCAGGTGCTCCAGAGACCTAGTGTTGCTGCTGTTGATTACTCGAGCTATTCAGAGTATTGAGGTAGCTGCCCAGTGTCCGCAGGACCACTTACTCTGTCTCTATCAGTCATGTTCCTTTTGCTATTTTGGCAGACTTTGTATCATTTCCATTCAGACTTGTATCCTGTTTGTTAGAGGCTTTGTACTCGTGGCTCCTCGATTTTGGAAGGATTATTGTTCTTACTCAGCTGTGTTTTATTGGTATTGTCTATCCCTGGTTTGGGAGTTTGATATTGAAATTCGCTGTGTTATCCTAAATGTTTCTTTTTGGCTGGAATGTCGTTCTAGGTTGTCGTTTGGTCGGGCTTTCCCAGCCTCGCGGCCGGGCGCTATCACTACCGGGTTTGGGGTCGTGACATTGTAGGAGCATCATAAATACTTCTCCGCCTTCAACATCAAATCATTGGCGGGGAATCTTTTTATGAGAACCACGTCTTACTTGTAATTTATCACTGTTCCCATTTGGATCAATGTTGATGCCACTCGGATCAAGATCATTCATCCTGGTCCCACCTGGACCAAGATCGATGACCATCTCGCTCCCACTTGGAACAAGATCTATTTGGTCACTTCTACTAAAGTAAAGGATTACTCTCATTCGCATCTGATGATGAAGGAGGTCTTTGATGAGAAATTAATTCATCATCTATTAAAATTCTCCCACTCGAATTAAGTGATCCTTGTACTTCTTGATCCATTATCTCAAATTAGGTTAGTTCTTGACCTACCTCTCATTTTTTGGGAAACTCATCCTCTAAGAATGTAATATCTTGTGATATAAACTCAGTTACCCTCCCACTGTCTTGCTGACCTATAAACACATAATCCTTTGAGGTTTTAGAATATCTTATAAAGATACTTTTCTTTCCCCTCGGGCCCAATTTTCCATATTTGTGAGAGGAATCATGTATATATGCAACACATGTGACGACCCAAATGGGTCATCACCGTAATTCTTCCTTTCTTTGTGCTTCTGAGGCCTTGAAAACCTCTTATTTGGTTGCCTTGATTTTCGTGCGCAGTCCGAGCGCGAAGCCACAAAAATGTTATGTGAAAATATTTGAACTCTGTGTTAAAAACTATGAATTTTGATAATAATATTACTTTAGTTGACTTTGGTCAACATTTTGGGTAAACGGACCCGGACCCGTGATGTGACGGTCCCGGAGGGTCCGCAAGGAAAATTGGGACCCGAGCGTATTCTCGGAATCAAAATCTGAGGTCCTAGGCCCGAGTACAAAATTATTTTGAAAGAAATTATTTATTTGAATTTATATGAAAACTTGAAATGGAAATGAGTTAGAAAATGAGGGTATCGGGCTCGTATTTTGGTTCCGATGCTCGGTA
This sequence comes from Nicotiana benthamiana, assembly GCA_034376525.1. NCBI lineage: Eukaryota > Viridiplantae > Streptophyta > Magnoliopsida > Solanales > Solanaceae > Nicotiana > Nicotiana benthamiana. Next base: position 14,385,042 of record CM067329.1, on the reverse strand, counting down.
CATATATTAAATGAGCGTTAAGCGCTATTTGTAAAGTTTAGTTGAAAACGAACATCGTTTGACGCGTTACGGACTAAAAATGAAAAATTTGAAAGTTTTAAACTTTGAAATGAAATCATGAGTTTTGGAAGTTGATTCTTTGATTTTGATGTTGTTTTGGTGATTTGAGCGCACGAGTAAGTCCGTAGATGTTTTTGAGGTTGGGTGCATGTTTGGGTTGGAGCCCCGAGGGCTTGGGTGAGTTTCAGATAGGTGATAGGCTCATTTTGAAGCATTTCTACTGCTGGTGTCTGCAGTCTTTGCATTTGCGAAGACTTATTTGCAAATGCGAACTCCCCCCTATTACCTGCTTCTTCGCAAATGCGAGGAAAAATCTTGCATTTGCTAACCTCCCTTGTTTGGCCAGACTTCACAAATGCGAATTTCTTCTCGCAAATGCGATCATTCCCCTTTACATCCAGACTTCGCAAATGCGAAGTCAATCTCACAAATGCGAATTTCCCCGCCTAAGACATGGGTTCGCAAATGCGAACGATCTCTCGCAAATGCGAGATTCCATTATTTTCCGCCCAGTTCACAAATGCGAAGTCAATATCGCATTTGCGACATCTGCAACTGTGCAACTTATACTTAGCCGATTTCAAACTTCATTTTTTCATATTTTCAAAACTCAAACCTCCATTCGCGATTTTCTCTCGACTCTTTCTCTCCCAAATCAATTATAAGTCAACTTTTACTCAATTTCTTCAAGCTTTAACATCTTTTATCATGATTTCAACTTAAAATCAAAGCTTTCAATGGGTAAAAATGGGGATTTGGGGTAGAACCTAGGTTTTCATAAAATTGGGGATTCGGACTTCAATTTAGGGTCCGATTTCGAAACAAATTGCATATATGAACTCGTGGGGGAATGGGTACCTCGATTTTGGTTCGAACCTCGAGTTTTGACTACGTGGGCCCGAGGGTATTTTGGGAATTTTTGGGTAAAACTTGGGAATTTCATTCTTATGCATTCAAATTGGTTTAATTAGCATGTGTTGATACATTTGAGTAAATTGTGGTTAGATTCGACCGATTTTGAGGCGAATTCGAGGGGTAAAGCTATTCTAGAGGCGTGAGTTGAGTTGGAAGCTTTTGAGATAAGTGTTTGATCTAATTTTGGCTTGAGGGAATAGGATTAAGATAATATTTGCTATGTGCTATATGGAGTCGGTGTATAGGTATGGTGACGGTTACCTACGCGCCCGAGTCTAGCATGAAGGTGAGTCATATTTGCTATTAAATTGTCAAAAGAAGTGAACAATTATTATAAATACTTGTTAAATGAACTGTGAAATGATAGTTGAGAAGCAAATGCGCTGAAGATGGAATTTTGGTATTTTTCCCTTGCCGGGATTTGTTGTCGAATCGTTTTCCCTTGCCGGGACTTATTGTAGAGTTGTTCTTCCCTTGCCAGGCTATTTTCGGCTGTTAGTTGTACCCTTGTTGGGTTTAACTGTTATATTGATGAGCTTCCCTATCGGGATCTTCTGTGGAGAGATTGTTAGAGTTATTCAATTATATTATGATTGGGATCGTATGGCATGCCGACCACGAGATATTATGATTGGGATCGTGTGGCACGCCGACCGCGAGATATTATGATTGGGATCGTGTGGCACGCCGACCACGAGATATTATGTTTGGGATCGTGTGGCACGCCGACCACGAGATATTATGATTGGGATCGTGTGGCACGCCGACCACGAGATATTATGATTGGGATCGTGTGGCACGCCGACCATGAGATATTATAATTGGAATCGTGTGGCACGCGGACCACGAGATATTATGATTGGGATCGTATGACACGCCGACCATGATATGCTATGATAGGGAGCGAGTGGTACGCCTACCACAACTTGTATTGGTTATTGTTATTGGCCTTAGATGTCATGCATTGTATATTGAGAGTAAATGCACGAAGGGTGATGTCGTGCAGTCGTTGATTCACTGTCTTCTTTATTTAATTATTATATGTTCAGATCCATTTCTTGTTTGTTGAAGTTATACTTGAACTGCTACTCCTCCAACATGTTCCCTCCCCATTATCTGTTTAAAATCTTGTTCTCTTTCTGTTATTGCATGTATATCTGTATAGGATGATTGTGGTAGGTCTGGTTTAGCCTCGTCACCACCTCGCCAAGGTTAGGCCGGGCACTTACAAGCACATAGGTTCGGTTGTGCTGATATACACTTCTGTGCCCTTTTGTGTACAGGTCAGGACACAGCGTATGGACCGCAGCCATAGTTAGGGAGTGATCTTTCAGTCTAGAGACTCTGAAGTAGTTCGCAGGCTCGGAGTCTCCTCTATCTTTTCCAGTTTGTTTATTGTATCAACAGACATGTTATGTATTTTCTTTCAGACCGTTGCTTTTAGTAATCTTTAGTCGTCCATGAGTAGTGACACCAGATACTGTGTATAGGCTTGTTATTAATTACCGTACTTTATCTTTGATATTGTTGTTAAAAGACTTCCGCGTGATTTATATTTGATTAATCCAGTATTTATATTGTTTTAGGTTAAGTTTATTGGAAATGATTAAAAGGGGGTTGGCTTGCCTAGCTTCGATAGTAGGCGCCATCACGACTCCCGATGGTGGAAAAATTCGGGTCGTGACAACACATTCCCAAGGTCTTAATACACTTAGGTCGGGTCGTCTTCCAGTCCATAACTCATATGGAGTAGTAGTTACTGATTTTATAGGCACTCACTTAAGTACAAAGGTAGCAGTAAGCAACGCATCACCCCAGTAACTAATTGGGAGGTTAGCTTGTGCCATCATTGACCTAACCATTTCTAGGGGTGTTCTATTTCTTCTCTCCACAACACCATTTTTTTGTGAAGTATTTGGGATAATCAACTGATGAACTATTCCCTTTTCATGACATAAATTATTAAACTGAGTTGATAAATATTCGTGAGCATGATCAGTTCGAAGAGCTTTTATCTTCTTGTTTAATTGATTTTTCACTAAGCTCATACAGTTTTTGAAGCAACTTATTGCTTCTGATTTGTGGGAAATCAAATAGACATAAATAAAACGGGTAAAGTCATCAATAAATATGATGAAATAATTATCTCCATTCCTAGCCCTAACATTCATAGGCCCACATATGTCTGAATAAACTAATTGCAAAGGATATTAAGCTTTAGTTGCCTGACCAAAAGGTTTTCTTGCAGATTTTTCGGCTAGACAATTTTCACAAGTGGACAATTTCACATATTTAATGCTGGAAAGCAAAGCTTATTTTGCTAACCTTTGCATTCTTTGTTGGCCAATATGACCAAGTCTAGCATGTCATATGATTATATCATTATCATATTTATGTGAACAAACAAACATAGAAACAAGAATTATTATTAAATGAATCATAATCCAAATCCATAATAATTAAATCTCCGGTCACATGACCAAAACCAAATAAAGTTAAATCAAAAGTCAACTTGGCAAAATTGCCCTAACAAAACAAGTCAAATCCTAACATAAGCAAAACTAAAACTGAAATAACACTCCGGCGAATTGTTGGTGCAAAAAAAAAACATCGTGTAGTATTAGGTCTCGACTACCACGTAGGACTAACTTGCATGTACCTATCCATTCAACAATAACTTTATTGTTGTTGCCTGCATATATCCACTTTGCTATACATGGAACTCGTTGAAATTCAACAAAGTCACTGCATTCCCAAGCTATGTGGTCCGATGCTCCTAAGTCTACAATCCACAAAGGATTAGATTCAGTAAGAAAAACAGAACTAGAAACACAAAATTCACTAATTTGAGCATCGTGAAATACCTTTCTAGGAGGCTCAGAGCAATCTCTAGCATAGTGACCCTTCTTGTCACAATTATCGTATTTCCCTTTATCAAATTTCACACGTTTGGGACTGTAACGACCCGGCCCACTGTGTGAATATTGTCCGCTTTGGGCCTAGCCCGCACGGATTTGTTCCTGGGGAACTCAGTTACCCCAAAAACTCATCCACACATGTTGTCCAAGACCTTACTAATATATCCCGGGACTCCCCCTCTCATTTCCGATGTGGGACTCCTGTGAGCTACAGTGAACAAGTTACCACTGCACTAACCCCACCAACAAAGGCACAACGTCCTCGTTGTGGGTACCCACCCATCGTACACTGGAGAGTCAGCTAGGATACCAACTGTAACGACCCTCTTTTGCGAACGCAGAAGGGCCTCGCGTTCGCGAAAGAGGGTCGTTACAGGGACGCTTGTTCTTGCCTTTTTCAGTCTTTGCTCTTTTAGCACGTTAAACTTAAGGCGGCCCTCTCTTCTTTCCCCAGTTTCTTTTCTATGAATCACTCTTGGTTTTGGAGGTTGTTTCCATGAACTCATCTATTGGCTTTGCAGCCTCAAGTCGTTCCTCCTTCAGCTCAAGGTGTCTCTGGCCATCTTCTAGAGTTGTGATTCGCTCATTATGGGTCAAATGCATTTTCATATGATCCTAAGAACTAGGTAAAGAGCGTATGGCAGCTTGGATTTATCATTCATTAGTCAATGCATGACCATCATCCTTCAACTCCCCAATCATATTTGTCATTTACCTCAGATGTGTTTTCATTGAATGTTCTGGGCGTTTCTTATATGAGTCAAATTTAATCGTTAAGGATCTCAGCCTTGAAGTGGAACAAGTAGCAAACATTTTCCTTAAAGCATTCCAAAGACCCATAGCTCTTTGGTGATCCCTAAACTCCCTTAGAATGTTATCATCTAAGGTGCTCAACAATATAATGCGAGCAATGGAGTTCTTTTTCTTCCAACTGTCATAGGCTTCACGCTCACGCCTATGTTGAGCAGTGTTGCCTTCCTCGGGCTCATTCATGACATTGTTGATGGCCTCCAAAGCCTCATTCTACTATAGAACATACTGGATTTTCAAGCTCCAGATTTCATAATTGCCATCATTGAGTTTCAACCCTTTGTTGAGCTCAGCAACAATGTTTTTCAAAGCAGTAGTCATTTGTTCTTTAACAAAATAAAATGAGGATCATGTAAAAAAAATGCAAGGCACGATGTTCAACTTACATATATATTATGACACTAAGCATCAATTGATTAAGTTAATAAATACACATATTAATTATGGAGTAGAAAGTTCACTATGTTCCCAATCATCCTCCAAGAATTAAAATATCATGAAAATTAATCTATACAATTATCTAGCTAAGCTTCTTAATCATGTTTAAGACAACCTAATTATTTAATCATAATTTTACAATCTCATGAGGATTATAAGTCAACAAATAACTTATATTAGTATGTAAATATAATAATGTCAAACTAGTTAACATTTATTACATGTTATTCAAATTCACATAAAATTTATTTTAATGTTAAATTAATTAATATATTAAACATATCAACTAAATTAATAAGTATTGCTTATATTAAACTAATTAATATTTATATCATGCTCAACAAATTAACATAAAGAATGTGCTTGACTAATTAATAAAAGTAATATAAAAAATAACTAACATTCCAAGCATATTAAACAAATTAACAAATAAATATAATGTTAAACAAATTAACATTTAAAAGCATATTAAATAAATTAACAAATAAATTAAATGTTACACTAATTAACATTTCAAGCAATTGGGATAATAAAATAATTATGGTTTTATTAAAAAAATACAAATACTAAATTTATATTCTAAAAATTAAGTCCATATGACTAACTTTATTATCTGATTTTTGTTCGAAAAAATAACTTAGCTAAATTTAAATTTAATTTAAGCCATTATCCCAATAATTAAATTAAACAAAACATAAAGTGGGTCATTTGCCCATAGAAGCTCTGTCATTATTAAGAAAAGGAAAAAGCCCAAGCTTCAGATCTGCCAACATCTAAAAATTAGCCCATGCATCTTTAACCATCAACCTTTCAATTTTAAATGGGTCATCAGCCCAATTATTTTATTTTGTCCACTTTAAAAGCCTTTGTTTTAAAGGGTTATAAGAGAGAAACTAATTCTCCTTTTCTTTTCCTTAAACTTTTTAGCCTGAAGACTCTTTTTAATTTTTTTAAATAATTACAAAATATTTCGAATTAGTGAACGGTAAAGAAACAAACTTTTCTTATCTTACTTTATCTCGCCGCCAGTAATACTTTTGGACGAACAGAAAAAAACTTATTTCTTCTTCTATTCCTATCTTTGCCGTGGGTGCTCCAATTCTCCTTTAGTTTAATGGCTGGTTATTCTGTTATTAAGATAGATTCAAAAGTGACCATGGTCGATTAACAGTACCGGCAGTAAGCAACAATCTAATAGATTTGAACAAAAAAAATAATTTTTTTTTAGAAGATTTAAAAAAAAATCTTAAAAAATAAACTGCTACAGATAATTGTTTTAGATTTGTAATGAATGCAAGTTCGTGTTTCATCTTTAAGTTCTAAAAACTAATTTCAGAATTATTGTCAAAAATATTAAACTAATTAAACTTTTTATTATGCTTAGGTTGAACATATTACCACCCAATTGGCACCATAAACATACAAATCAAAATCATGTATGTACACGAAGTTCTAGATTCACACATAAATTTATAATTATTCTATAAATGTATTCGGACCAGAAAACTTACCTATGGCGCTGATACCAATGAAGGAACACATTAATCTAAACACATTGGATAGCGCATAAATCATAAAATGAGATCTTATTTGTTTTTCGTGAAGCGAAAGCGAAAACGAATTGAACAGCGGCTGAAATCACTGGTCGGCAATGACTTCCACGGTGTACTGGAACAACCCCCAATTTCACAATTTAAACCCTTATTTCTAACTGAGAGAGAGAGAATGAGCGCGTGAAAAAATACTGCTGAAAAGTATTTTTAACATACACACTAAGCGTACTTATATAGAGATTATTAGGGTTAACTAATAACCCTATTGAGCCTTAAAGCAACCCTTATGCATTTCAAAATAGCACGGTAAAGCTAATTTTCGCACTGGTCAATCAAAAATAGCCAACGTTTACCAAGACAATGAAAAATAGTCACTATTTTGCTGCAACAGAGTCTGGTCCCGTATGATATACGAGAGTTCGGTGCATTTGTGTACGAACTCCAGCATATTATGCTGGACCGGTATACTTTGCTTACTCCTGTATAATATACGGGAGACTGGACCATCAATGCTCAAAACTTCAGTATAATATACTGGACATTTGTACTTGCTGGAACTCCAGCATAATTATACTTGAACTCCCGCATATTATACGGGAGTTCCAGCATAATTATACTTGAACTCCCGCATATTATACGGGAGTTCCAGCATGGTTATCCTGGAACTCCCGTATAATATGCGGGAGTTCAAGCATACTTATGCTGGAACTCCCATATAATATGCGGGCGTATTTTTCGGATTTTGAACAGTGTTATCGCTCAGATTTATCTTTACATGAAAAGTGGCTAAATTTCAATTACTTTTGAAACTGGACTATTTTTTAATGTCCAATTGTAAATCTGGCTATTTTTAAATTTCTCAAGGGCATGGTATAGCCAGTTTTCGCACTAGTTAATCAAAAATAGCCAGCGTTTACCTAGCCAACGAAAAATAACCACTATTTTGCTGCAACAAAGACCGGTCCCGTATAATATACGGTAGTTAGGCGCATTTGTGTACGAACTCCAACATATTATGCTGGACCGGTATACTTTGCTAGATCCAGCATATATACGGGAGACTGGAGCACCGGCGCTCAAAACTTTTGCTGGAACTCCAATATATTATGCGGGAGTTCCAGCATATTTATACTTGAACTCCCGCATATTATACGGGAGTTCCAACATAGTTATTCTGGAACTCCCGTATCATATGCGGGCATATTTTTCGAATTTTAAATAGTATTTCCGCTCAAATTAATCTTTACATGAAAAGTCGCTAAATTTCAATTACTTTTAAAATACGATTATTTTTTAATGATCGGTTGTAAATCTGGCTATTTTATAATTTCTCCCGCTACCCAATTTACCTACAAAGCTGTTATAGTCTAAGTACTCCTTACTGTGATACATTTCACTTCTCAATATTCAAATAATATGAAGTTTGATTAATATTTTAAAATGTAAATTGAACTAATTCGATTTAATTTTAAAAATAAGTCAAATTAAATTTCGATAAGTAAAATGTGTCATATAAATTAAAATTGATGAAGAGAATTTAATCCAACAATTGGAGGCAATGAGTCGCGAGTAGCCTTAGATGTAATAACTCGCCTTAGGTATCGTAAACTCTTTTAATTAGATGATCTCATTACACTGTGTGAGATATTATGAGTTCAGACACTTTAGTATGACCGACCCTTAAATGGCGGGGTATTCCAAAAAGTTCACCAACTTTTTGGAGTTTACTCTTGGAGCTAAGTATGTATTTACAAGTATTCGAACAGGATCTAGATACTTAACGCAAAAGCTTATAAAAATGGATAAGTATTCCAAAATCTATATTAATACTTTCGTATATAGGCACCCATAAAAGTAATTCAGGTTCTTGTTGCTAATATCTGACTTGGATGTGACCTTGAAGCTCGATCTTGAGAGCAGAAAATGTGGAAATGGAAAACAAAGTCTTTTTCAGTACTGTTGTGAATATATATACGTGTGTAACAACTAATGCTGAGTTGGCCGCTAACTACTCAACTAACACTACTCTAACAACTAACATACAACTAAAACATAACAGTATATATATAATCAACATAATTATACAACTCTCAACACCCCCTCAAGTTGGAGGTATCATATACACTACCAACTTGCTCAATATTGTTGAATGTGTCACTCCTGTTTGAACCTTAGTAAGGAGATCAGCCAATTGGTTGTCTGTTGCTACATGCTGAAGTGAGATCAATCCCTCTTGTAACTTGCTTCTGACAAAGTGACAGTCCATTTCAATGCGTTTTGTTCGCTCATGAAACATAGGATTTCGTGCTATATGTAGAGCCGATTGGCTATCACAAAAAAATTCTACTGGTTTGTTAAAAGGCACATTGAGTTCTTCAAACAACTTTGCATACCCCCACACCAGCTCCACTACTACTTTTCTGAGTGTCATGTACTCTACCTCTGCTGATGAAAATTGTCTCTTGCTTCTTAGATTTCTAGCATATAGGGTTATTCCCTAGTAGAACGATGTTACCACTTACTTATTTTCTTGAATTTGGGCAAGTAGCCCAATCAAAGTCACAATAGGCTCTAACCTTATATGTTGGATCACGTGACATGAATATTCCCATTGAGGGATCATCCTTCAAACATCTAAGCAGATGAAAGGCTACTTTCACCTAGGGTGTCTTGAGTCTTGCATGAATTGACTGAGGTATTGTACACTGTAGGCTATGTCTATACTTGTGTTGGTGAGAAAATAATTTCCCAACCAGTTTTCTGTAGTAAGTTGGATCAGGTAATGCAATCCCCTCTTTGGCTCTCAAATTCACTAATGGATCAAGTGGTGAAGCAAGGCTGCTATAGTCCATTCAATTATATTCTTTCAGTAAATCAAGCACAAATTTCCTTTGTGTGATTACAATCCCATCAGCTTTACGCAATATTTTCAACCGTAAAAAGTAGTAGAGTTTGCCCAAGTCTTTGATCTTGAAGCTTTCATGTAGGAATGCTTTCAATTCTTCTATTTCTTCTTTGTTAGTACCTGTCAGTAATACATCATCAACATATACTGCCACATATATTGTTGACTCAGTTGTTTTCTTGTAGAAAAGTGAATAGTCATACATAGAGTGAGTATATCCCTTGCAGCATAATGCTTCACTCAATTTTGCATACCACTATCTACTTGCTTGATTGAGACCATACAAGGACTTCTTAAGTTTGAATAATATATGTCCTCTACCACCAATCCTTGTGGTACTTCCATGTATTCCTGTTTATGGAGGCCCCCACAAAGAAAGGCATTTTTCACGTCTGGCTGAAATATGTCCTAGTCTTTCTTCATTACTGCAGCTACGAGAGCTCTTATTGTTATAATTTTCACTACAACACTAAATGTTTCTGTGTAGTCAAATCCAGCTCGCTGGGTATACCCTTTCACCACCACCTAGACTTGAACCTTTCTACACTACCATCTGCCATATGCTTCAGTTAGTACACCCACTTGCAACATATGGCTTGTTTTCCCACTGGTAATGGTACTAGCTCCAAGTAATTTTGGCATGCAATGCATCAAACTATTGTGTCATTGCTTCTTGCCAAGCACAATACACAGCTGCTTCCTTATATGAATTAGGTTCTTTGTCACAACAAGTGCTTCTCAGAGGGCAGGGTTATTTGTTCTGATTTGGATACTCAGTAGGTTTGTGAGTATGGGGAGGAGATAAGGCATTGATAGAAAAGGATGCAGTAGTGGTATGTGAGAACTTTGTGTGTTCTATAAGATTGCCTTGGTATTAATATATGTTAAGGTGTGCTTATAAATCTTATTGGTGAGTCATTTGGTGAATATCTGGAGTATGTGGACCAATATCATTGGGAGAAAGGGATGAAGGAACAGAAGACAAATCTGGATGTGTGACATTTAAAATCCTTTAATCATTTGACTCACTAGTTTGCATTTGCTCATTATCATAAGACACATAATCAATGAAAGGAATGGACAGGAAAGAATAAGGAAATGAAGTATTTTCCTTAGACAGTCAAAAAAGAAAGACATTTTCACTAAAAACGACATATCTAGATACATGCACTTTCTTAGTGGCCAAACTGAGCACTTTATACCCCCTTTTACCCCAAAGGTATATCCAATAAAAATATGTGGTGGTTCTAAGTTCAAACTTATCTCCTTGAATTTTGGGTACTGTAGGTGTGACGACCCGACCGGTTATTTTTTGAAATTTACACCCTGATCCCCCATTAACTTTTCCCTAAGTTTATTTAAGCTATTTTGGTTTGCCGGGACGTTTGGTGTTGGGTTTCGGAGAGTTTTGGGACATTTAGTCCCTAAATAAGAGCTTAAATATTGGAAAGTGGTCTGTAATCAGAACTGTATAAAGGCGACCTCTAAATGGAAAACCAATAGTTCCGTTAGCTCTATTAAGTGATTTTGGGGTTGGGAGCTCATTCGAAATGTATTTTGGAAGTCCGTAGCTCATTTAGGCTTGAAATGTCGAAGTTTGAATTTTTGAAGTATCTGGTCCGATAGTGAGTTTTTGATCCGAGGATCGGAATGGAATTCCGAATGTTACAGTAGCTTCTTCATGTCATTTGGGTTGTGTGTGCGAAATTTCAAGTCATTCGAACGTGTTTTTATTAGGTTTTTTATCGAAAGCGTGTTTTGATGAAATTTGAAGTTCTTAGGTTAAAATGCTTGTTGAAGTCGAGTTTTCGGTGTTGTTTTAGGTTGTTTAAGGATTGGTACAAGTTTGAATGAGGTATTAGGTGTTATTGGTGCTTTTTGTTGATGTCATAGAGCCTCGGGATGATTTCAGGTAGTTAACGAAGGAATTTTCGAAGTGTTGCAACAACTGGTTCTTCTCTCCTGGTATTTTCGCTTCTATGATTTGGGAACCGCAGAAACCTTTCCGTAGGTGCGGAATATGTATCACAAATTCATTTACGGAACCATGAGGCTTTTATCGCAGAAGCGGCTCTAGGCCATTTTATGAGGAACCGCGGAAGCGGCCAAAGCAAGTGCGGTTTAAGACCGCAGAAGTGGAACCCTGGATTTTAGTTAATAGCCGTAGAAGTTGCATTTGTTCTTCATAAGCGGGACCACAGATGCGGTCCCTTGTCCGCAGAAGTGGAAATCTCTACTCAGATATAGAAATTTCGAGGGTTAGTTTTTGTAAGTTAGAAAAATCAATTTGAGCAAGGAGAAGGGCGATTTTTAGAGGGTTTTGAAGAGAAGATTATTTGGTAACGTTTATTTAATCCCTTCTAGTTATATTTCATCATTTTGTGGTTAAATTCATCATTAAAATTTGAATTTAGGATAAAAAATTGGAAAAACTGGGTGAAACTTCATAGGCTAAGCTATTGGGTTTTGAGTGAGTGTTTGACCTTCGATTTGGGAGATTTTTATATGGTTAGAATCGTGAGAGTACGAGGGTTAATATAAAAAGTATTTGATTCCGAAACGTTTTCCTGAAGGGAATTTTGGTTATTTCACATAATTTCACGTCGTAGCATTGAATTAAATAGCAAAACTAGTTGTTTGCAATGCTATTTACAATGCGTAATTGAATAGGTTTGGGCCATTTGGAGTCGGTTACTCGTGGAAAGGGCGTGATTTCTAGTATTTTGTGCCGGTTCGAGGTAAGTATCTTGTCTAACCTTGAGTGGGGAACCTTTACCCTTAGGATTTGTTATTTGGTATTTGAGTGCCTTGTACGTGAGCTAACGCGGTCGTACTTGAGCCGATTGTTGAAAATCCTTATGTTTTTAAGACATTGAGATCGAGTTTCTTTTATATTTGCTTTACTCTTCCTACAATTATAACATGTGCTAGATCAGAGAAGCATGTTTAACTGATTTAACCTGCCTAATTGCTTAAGTTACCTTGATTATACTACGTAAAGCATGCTAGGCTAGTACTATATGTTGCTTGTCTTTTGTACTTCATTCCTTGGTATCTTCTGGCTGTGATTGCACATTTATATTGGGACTACAGATGTGGGATCCAGGTAGCTCCCCCTCCCCCTGTATGTTTACGTTGGGACTACAGGCTCAATTCCCTAGATCCCCCTGCACTTTTACTTTTGAACTGCGGGTTAGATTCCCTATAGATCCCCCTGCACATTGATGGATGGACTACGGGAAGGTATCCCAGAATATCCTTCGGTTTGACACATGAGTTGGACTACGGGACAGTATCCCGAAATATCCACTGGACAGTTGAGGAAAGGGCTACAGGATGGTATCCTGGGAGACCCTCATTGTTATCCTTTGTATTGAGTTGTAGTCATTCTATGTTTAGTTTGTTCTTTTGTATAGTTATTATTGCCTCGTTGAACTGTCTTATCTCACTGTTTTACTCATTATTTCTGTCAGATTTTCACTACTGTTAATTATCATTATATTTTACCTCAGTATGGCCATGACCTTCCCCGTCGCTATCCAACCGAGGTTAGGCTTAGCACCTATTGAGTACCGCTGTGGTGTACTCATGCCCTTCCTACGCATAGTTTTCATATGCAAATCAAAGTACCTCTACTCTGGCGAGCTATCCTTGAGGCAAGGAGATACACGGAGAGTTCGAGGTATATCTGCCGCGTCCGCACACCAGGAGTCTTTATTCTGTTCCAGATTTAGTATTTATTTTATTCCTTTTTTCTCAGTTGTTTAGATATTTTGGAGTTAGAGCAGTCTACTAATTATTAGTTAGCCTGTGGTTCCCGTGAGTTTCTGGGTTTTGGGTTGAGATCTTGACTTCAGACTTATTATGAGTTGTATATGCCAAGTGGCAGTTATATACATATTTCTTTCAGTTATTCCGTCTAAATTAGTTGTTTTCGCAAATTATGTTAAATTGTTCCACAGAGTTAGGCTTACCTAGTTGTAGGAACTAGGTGCCATCATGACATGTTCATTGAGGGTGAACGGGAGTCATGACAAGTTGGTATCAAAGCTCTAGGTTCATAGGAGTCACGAAACACATACCGGTTTATTAGAGTCTCGCTGATCGGTACGGATATGCCTGCACTTATATATGAGAGGCTATTAACTATTAGGAAAAATCTTCACTTCATTAATTTCCTTGTCGTGCAATATTTTTGGCATCAAATCTAAACTTCTGTCTTCTATTCTCTCACAGATGGTGAGGACACGCGCTACTCAGGATGATCAGGCACCTGCGCCCCCTACTGCGATCGTTAGAGGCCGGGACTGGGGTAAAGGCCGTAGACGTGCACGTGGTGCAGCCAGAACACCTGGATGAGCTATCTCTAAGGTACCGCCAGTAGATCCAGTCGGGGTTAAGGTACTTGACACTCCTACAGCTACTACTACTCCATCCTTTAAGGAGACATTAGCTCAGTTCATGTCTATGTACACCACTTTGGCTCAGGCGGGGTTTCTTCCCCTCGCTGCAGCCACATCCCTGGCTGGGGAGGGGCCAAGACTCCCATATCCCGCACTCCTGAGCAGAGAGTGCATATGGAGTGCACGGTCCTAGAGATCATTCATGTACCGCCTGCAGTACCAGATCAGCCCGCGAATGGGGCAATTGCGTCTGTGGACAAGCATCGGAGGTTGGAGAGGTTCAAAGACATATGTTCCTCCAGTTTTTAGTGGATTAGCGACAGATGATGCCTTGGATTTATAGAGGAGTGCCACCGTATTCTTTGCACTATGGGCATAGTACAGTCCATCGCATTTCTTTTACTACTTTTCAGCTTCAGGAAGCCTCCTATGATTGGTGGTGCACCTATGAGATAGACACTCCAGTCGAGGTTGCTTCACTGACTTGGACCCAGTTCTTGGAGATGTTTATGAGAGATTTTATCTCCTAGAGTCTCAGGGACGCATGGCGCACAGATTTTGAGCATTTGCGCCAGGGTGTTATGATTGTTTCGAAGTATTCTATCCATTATACCAGGTTGGCCAGGCATGCACCGACTTTGGTTGCTACAGTCTGTGAGAGAGTTCGCAGGTTCATTGAGGGTCTTATCCCACCATCATATCTAACATGGCTTGAGATGGAGAGAGAGGACAAGAGGTCTCGAGAGTCGGGCAACTACTCTGGTACCCTTACCCAAGCACCAGGTCGACATGGTAAGGGTTTTGTGGGTCACCCCATTCATTCAGCTCTTCCAGCTGCCAGCAGTGCTCCAACTTCGCATATACCTCACGAGCCTTACTATGCACCTCATGTTTCTAGAGCGCCCCCTGCACGGGGTGCTTCCAAGGGTCAGTCCAGCAGACCTATCCCTAGCCAATCACTGCCACCGCATCCTCCCAGAGCTTATTTCAAATGTGGCGATAAACACCATGTGGTTAGAGACTGCCCCAGACTTAATAGGGGTGCATCTTCACATAGTGCTCAGCCACAACTTACTTATCAGAGTTCTCAGGCAATGATCATATCTCCAGCTGCCACCCCATCTTCCCAGCCAGTAAAGGGCGGAGGTCGGGGAGATAGCGGTCGCCCTCGAAAGAGGTTTCGGTCCATATACTATGCCATTCATGCTCGTACCAAGGGTGTTGCCTCCGATTCTATCATTACATGTATTATACTGGTTTATCACATATATGCATCGGTTCTATTCGATACAGGCTCTACCTATTCTTATGTGTCTTCTTATTTTGCTCCGAGTTTAGGTATAGCCCGAGATTCCTTGAGTTCCTCTGTTTATGTTTCTACTCATGTGGGAGATTCTCTTATTGTGGACCATGTTTATCAGTCGTGTTTGGTTACTATTCGTGGTTTTGAGACTAGAGTGAATTTATTGTTACTCGGAATAGTTGACTTTGATATTATTTTGGGCATCGATTTGTTGTCGCCCCATCATGCTATCCTTGATTGTCACGCCAAGACCGTGATGCTGGCTACGCCAGATATTCCGCGTATTGAGTGGAGTGGCCCTTTATATCACACTCCCAATCGAGTTATCTCTTTCCTTTGAGCTCAGTGTATGGTTGAGAAGGGGTGTGCGATGTATTTAGCCTATGTGAGAGATATCAGTGTTGATACCCATTCTGTTGATTCAGTCCCAGTGGTACGGGATTATCCCAATGTGTTTCCCGCTGATATTTCGGGCACGCCGCCTGATAGAGACATTGATTTAGGCATTGGCTTATTGTCAGGCACTCAGCCCATTTTTATTCCCCCGTATCGTATGGCTCATCCTAAGTTGAAGGATCAGTTACAGGAGTTGCTTGATAAGGGTTTCATGTGACCTAGTGTTTCACCGTGGGGTGATCCTGTCTTGTTTGTGGAGAAAAGTATGGTTATATGCGTATGTGCATCGATTATCGCCAGTTGAACAAGGTTATATTGAAGAACCTTTATCCTTTTCCTCATATTGATGATCTATTTGATCAGCTTCAGAGCGCAAAGATGTTTTCTAAGATGATTTGTGCTCAGGTTACCATCAGTTGAAGATTCGGGAGTCATATATCCCGAAGACTGCCTTCAGGATTCGGTATGGTCATTATGAGTTTCTAATTATGTCATTTGGGCTGACCAATGCCCCAGCAGCTTTTATGCATTTGATGCACAGTGTGTTCACGCCATATCTAGACTCGTTCGTCATTATTTACATAGATGATATTCTTGTATACTCCCGAAGTCGGGAAAATCACGAGCAGCAGATGAGGATCGTGCGTCAGACCCTGAGAGAGAAGAAATTATATACAAAGTTCTCAAAATGTAAGTTCTGGTAGAGTTTTGTGACATTCTTGGGCCACGTGGTGTTGAGTGAGGGCATTCGGGTGGATCCAAAGAAGGTAGAGGCCGTGCAGAGTTGGCTCAGGCCTCCCCCGCTACAGAGATTCGCAGTTTCCTTGGCTTGGCGGGTTACTATCGTTTTTTTGTGGAGAGGTGTTCATCGATTACAGCCCCTATGACTAGATTGACCCAGAAGGGTGCTCCATTTCAGTGGACAAAGGAGTGTGAGGCGAGCTTTTAAAAGCTCAAGACAACTTCGACTACAACCCCTATTTTGATAATGCATACTAGTTAGGAATGTTATACAGTTTATTGTGATGCCTCACGGGTTGGCCTTGGTGCAATGTTGATGCAGGACGGTGGGGTGATTTCCTACGCCTCCAGATAGTTGAAGATACATGAGAAGAATTACCCTGTCCACGATCTTGAGTAAGCTGCTATTGTTCATGCCTTGAAGTTCTGGCATCGTTATTTGTGCAGCATGCCTTGTGAGATTTATATAGATCATCGGTGCTTGCAGCACTTGTTCAAGCAAAAAGATCTAAACTTGCGCTAGATGAGGTGGTTAGAGTTGTTGAAGGATTACGATAATACTATTCTTTATTACCCGGGCAAGGCCAATGTGGTAGCTGATGCCTTGAGTCACCGGGGGGAGAGTTTGGGGAGTTTGGCATATTTACCTGCTTCAGAGAGGCCTATGGCGATGGATGTTCAGGCCTTAGCAAGTAAGTTTGTAATATTGGATCTTTCGGAGCCCAGCCGGATTCTAGCCTATGTGGTTTCTCGGTCTTCATTATTTGATCGTACAGGGAGTGGCAGTATGATGACCCTTATTTACTTGTCCTCAGGGACACGGTTCAGCATGGCAATGTCAGGGATGTGACCGTTGGATATGATGGGGTATTAAGGATGCAGGTTCGGATTTGTATGCCAAATATTGATGGGCTTTGGGAGTTGATTTTAGCAGAGGTCCATAGTTCGCAGTATTCTATCCATCCGGATGCTGCGAATATGTATCATGACTTGAGGCAGCACTATTGGTGGAGGCGGATGAAGAAGTATATTTTTGGATATGTAGCTAGATACCTTAACTGTCATCATGTGAAGTATGAGCACCAGAGACCAGGTGGGTTGCTTCAGCAGATAAAGATTCCGGAGTGGAAATGGTAGAGGATCACCATGGATTTTGTAGTTGGTCTCCTTCGGACTATGAAAAAGTTTGATGCCATTTGGGTGATTGTGGATTGATTGACCAAGTTCACTCATTTTATTCTTGTGTGTACTACTTATTCATCGGAGCGATTGGCGGAGATTTATATCCGGGAGATTGTTCTTTTGCATGGTATTCCAGTTTCTATTATTTCAGACAAAGGTACTTAGTTACATCACGGTTCTGGAGAGCCGTTCAGCAGGGGTTGGGTACTCAGGTGATGATTGTTGAAACACGTTCTCAAGGCACTAAACTAAACGTGTGTTCATATTTGTAGGTTTTGATAAATGACAAACGATTAGCAATTGACATATGATGAGGTCCAAGCACAAGCGCGCAAATGTCACGTAACGAAGTTCAAGCACAAGACAAACAAAGATCAAGATTAAACAAAGTTATACATGAGTCGCTCTTTAATTGTGATCTTGATCCGACAATTTAACTCAAGACTTGGCTTCTCTCGTAAAAACATTTTTATCAAATCATGCATATTTAATTTAGAGAAAAATGATTTTAAATCATGCATATTTATTTTAGCAAAATGATTTTTAAACATGCCTCTAAAATCTGGACAAAGATAATCGATTATGTACTTATGATAATCGATTATGTACTTATGATAATCGATTATGTTAAGGCAGCTGCAAGATAATCGATTGTGTACATATGACAATCGATTGCGTTGAGGCAGTGTCCATCAGATTTTTGAAATCTGCATGACAATCGATTGTGTACCTTATGACAATCGATTGTGTTGAGACAGTGTCCATCAGATTTTTCAAAGATACAAAATAATCGATTGTGAACCTTATGACAATCGATTGTGTTGAGGCAGTGTCTATTAGATTTTTCAAGACTGAAAAATAATCGATTGTCCATATAGCATAATCGATTATGTAAATGACCGTTGCCAAAATATTTTCAAACTCCGTCCGATAATCGATTATAGGATTTTAATAATCGATTGTTTGAAGTAAAATCTGAAAAAGATTTTTTGAACGTTGCCAAGTAATCGATTGTATATTTCTGATAATCGATTGTTTTAACTAAAATCTGGAAAAGATTTTTTGAACGTTGCCAAGTAATCGATTGTATATTTCTGATAATCGATTGTTTTAAGTAAAATCTAGAAATGATTTTTTGAACGTTGCCAGTAATCGATTATACGTCTTAGATAATCGATTATGCTGCGTAAAATCTGGGAATGATTTTTGGAACGATTGGAAAACAATCGATTGTCGTAGCACAAAATCAGCAATTCTTAATTGGCAATTAGGCAACGGTTATGCATGTTTTTGACACTATAAATACATCTTCAAATCAGTCTTCTAAACACAACAACTGATCATATATTGCTAAAGCTTGCATACTTTCTTATTCATCATTTTCTATTCATTACATAAGTTTTTGAGAGCCAAATTCTTGACGAAAGTTGTTGCGTTCTTGAGCGTATTTATTTTACTCATATCTACTCATAAGGAGAGTCTTGTTTTGAGTGCAAAGTGTTTTTATACACTTGAAGGGAAGTGTTAATCCCTTGTATTGTAAGAAGGAACGTTGTGATTCCTTTGGTTGAAGTCTTGAAGTGTTGTATCTTCGAGCAAAGGTTGTTGAGGCTTGTGTGACTCAAGTTCTCAGTTTGTAAAGGTTTGCTAAGCACCCGTAAGCTTAACGAAGTTAGTGGAAATCTCGAGAGAGTCTCTCGGGGACTGGACTAGCCACGGTTGTGGTGAACCAGGATAACATCGGTGCGCTCGTTCTTTATTATTTACTTATCGCACTTATTTCATTCCTGCAATTTTTAAATTCCGCAAGTTTACGCTGTTTTTTATTATAACGCTATTCACCCCCCGTCTAGCGTTAAGCGTATATTCTAACAATTGGTATCAAAGCCCAACTCTCTGAAAAACTTAACTGTTTGAGAGAAACAATCCATGGCTTCTACTCGTGATTCTTTTGCAGGAATAGGTGAAGGACAATGCTCCACCCGACCACCACTATTCGATGGCACAAACTATGCGTACTGGAAGGAAAGGATGAGAATATTCATTCAATCGAATAGTTTTCATCTGTGGAAGGTTATAATGAAGGGAGAACAAATTCCAACCAAAAAGGTTGAAAATGAATGGGTTCCAAAATCCGAAGATGAATACGATGCGGATGATATCCGAAAAGTGCAGAACAACGCTAAAGCCATCAACTTATTATATTGTGCTGTAAACGCTGATGATTACAGAAAAATATCATGTTGAACAACGGCGAAGAAAATGTGGGATAAGCTCGAAATCACGTACGAAGGTACGAACCAGGTAAGAGAGGCTAAAGTTGATTTTCTAACCCATGCATATGAACTGTTTCACATGAAGGAAGGCGAAAGGGTCGATGACATGTTCGAACGATTTTCAAAAATCGTTAATGACTTACATGCTCTTAAGAAGACCTTCACGGATAAAGAACTTGTCCGAAAAATTCTCCGAAGTCTCACTCCGGAATGGCGCTCCAAGGCCGACGCGATTCAAGAGTCTATTGGCATTTCAAATGTCACCATCGACGGATTAAGAGGTAATCATAAAACATATGAATCTACTATACTTAACCCTCTTGTTAATGATCAAAGGAAACAAAGAATCGCCCTCAAGGCAAGCACAAGTCAACCTCAAAATGATGAGGACGGAGATAACGAGTTCGGACTCGTTAATTTCAAAAGTTCATGCGAAAAGAGTATGAACGAAAAGGCAAACAACAAGGAGATCAAGTAAAGTGCTGTGGATGCGAGAAATCGGGCACATTAAATCAAATTGCCCAAATGTCAAAAAGGAGAAGAAACCCTTCAAGAAACAACGAGCATACATATCTTGGGGAGGCGACTCTAGTCGAGTGAGGAAGAAGAAGACGAAACCGCAAATCTTTGTCTCATGGCTCACGAAAACAATCAAGAAGAGGTATGTCAAATTTCTTCCAAAAACTTCTATTCTCTTGAGGAAATGCAAAATGCCTTTGATGAGTTGTTTAGTGAATTCACTAAAACATTAAGGAAAATGCTTCTTTGAAAGAAAAAGATTTTGAAAAACAACTCTCTTTGAAAGAAAAGGATTTGGAAAAACTGATTTTGGAAAATGAGAAGTTGAAAGAAGAAAACAAGTTTTTCGGCAAAAGAAGCGCCGACAAACCCGAGAGTTCTAGTAAAAATTGTACTTCTTGCATGCATCTAATAGATGAGGTAGAAGGACTTAAGGGCACCTTAGATAAGTTCAATTATTCTCATAAAAATTTGAATGAAGTTCTTGTTAATTTGAAATCGACCAAACATGGGATAGGTTTTAAAAACGAGCCTAAAGAAAAAGTTGAAGCCAAACCCCAACCACCTAAGGCTCAACCTAGGACAAATAAAGCAAATGTTCATCCTAGAGATAACAATCCTAGAATCAACATGCATGCTAGACCAAACACTAGAAGAAACTTTGAACATTTTAGGACACCTAGAAATGGCCTTCAACCTAGAAATAACTATTCTAGAAATGATGCATATCCTAGACCAAACACTAGATTGAACATTTTAGGACACCTAGAAATGGCTTTCAACCTAGAAATAACTATTCTAGAAATACTGCATATCCTAGAACAAATAGTAGGAGAAATGATCTTCATGAAATGCGCAATAGTCATATTGTCGAAAATAGAGTAAACAAATTTCGTCCGTCCAACTACTATCAACCTAGACGAATGCATATCCTAATGTCATTTGTCATTATTGCAATCGAATTGGACATATTGCTCCTTCTTGCTTCACTAGACATAGACACTTAACTGCATGTCAAGCACAACAGCATGTTACACCTAACTCTCAAGGACCCAAAACAGCTTGGGTACCAAAGACTCATTAATTTGTCTTGTAGGTATGCTTGAAGGGATCAAGTGTACTTTGGTACCTTGATACTGGATGCTCCAAACACATGACCGGAGACGAATCCAAGTTCCTTCAACAAGAACACAAGGAAGGAGGAAGCGTTATTTTTGGAGATAACAACAAGGGAAAAATTATCGGCATTGGATCGGTCGGTAAGGATGAACCTTCTTCCATTAAGCATATATTGCTAGTTAAAGGTCTAAAACATAATCTCTTGAGCATAAGTCAATTATGTGACAAGGGAAATCTTGTTTTATTTGATTCGGATGAATGCTTAGTTATTCGCCGTAGCGATTTTAAAATTATCCTTCGTGGTTTTAGAATGGATAACATCTATATGGTTGATCTCGAAAATTCTTCATCTGAGTATGTGAATTGTCTTATGAGCAAAGAAGATGATATGTGGTTATGGCATCGTAGAGTAGCTCACATCAACATGCATCTTTTAAACAAATTGGTTTCATAAAATTTAGTTATTGGTCTTCCAAATTTGAAATTTGAAAAAGACTCCATTTGCGATTCTTGTCAAAAAGGGAAGCAAACAAAAGCATCTTTTAAATCGAAAAATATTGTTTCAACTACTAGAACATTGAAACTTCTTCACATGGACCTTTTTGGACCATCTCGCATTGAAAGTCTTGGTAGAAATCGTTATGCTTTTGTTATTGTTGATGATTATTCTAGATTTATATGGACACTATTTCTTGCTCATAAAAGTGAAGCTTTTCATAATTTTAAATGTTTTCTTAAACGTGTTCAAAATGAAAAGGACACAACCGTCACTTCAATAAGAAGTAATCATGGGGGAGAGTTCGATCACAATCTCTTCGCGGATTTTTGTGACGAACTCGGTATCGAGCACACCTTCTCTGCTCCACGCACACCACAACAAAATGGAGTAGTGGAAAGGAAAAATAGGTGTCTCGAAGAGATGGCTAGAACCATGCTCGATGAGGCTAAAATTCCCAAACATTTTTGGGCGGATGCCGTGAGTACCGCATGCTACGTTTTAAACAGAGTAGTCATAAGGCCAATACTCATGAAAACTCCCTATGAACTCTACAAGGGAAGGAAACCAAATATCTCCCATCTTAGAGTATTCGGTTGTAAATGGTTTATTCATAACAATGGTAAAGATAATTTGGGAAAGTTTGATGCCAAATCCGATGAAGGAATTTTTATTAGTTATTCTTCACGTAGCAAAGCATATAGAGTATTCAATAATAGAACCGAAACTGTGGAGGAATCCCCTCATATTGTGTTTTCCGAAAATAATTCTCGCTTGGCGAGAAAGAATTCTGGTTTTGCACTTGCAGGTAGTTTAAACTCAATGAGTCCTCAAGACAAAGTACAAGAGGAAACTCCTAAGGAAATTCAAGATGAAATCCTGGAACAATTATCGGAGGAAGCGCCACAACTGGAAAAAGAAACGAAACTGCCTAACGCGTGGAGGACAATCAAAGACCATCCTCTCGAACAGGTAATTGGCGACATTGAACAACAGGTAAGTACTCGAAACACTCTTAAGAACACCTTAGGACATACTGCTTTCGTTTCTCAAATTGATCCTTCAACCATCTCCGAAGCAATTGGGGATGAATTTTGGACCGTGGGAATGCAAGAGGAGCTTAACCAATTCAAACGAAATGACGTTTGGGATTTGGTGCCAAGACCTGAAAATCATACCATAATTGGTACGAAATGGGTTTTTCGAAACAAACTAGATGAAAATGGCGTAATCACTAGAAACAAAGCTAGGCTTGTAGCAAAAGGCTATAATCAAGAAGAGATAATTGACTATGAAGAAACATATGCCCCCGTAGCAAGGTTAGAAGCTATTCGTTTATTGCTTGCTTTTGCCTCTTCTATGAATTTCAATTTATATCAAATGGATGTAAAAAGTTCTTTTCTAAATGGTGTTATTCAAGAAGAAGTTTATGTAGAACAACCCCTGGGCTTTGAAGATTTTAAATCTCCCAATCATGTTTTCAAACTTAAAAAGGCGCTTTATGGTCTCAAACAAGCTCCCCGAGCTTGGTATGAACGATTGAGCAAATTTCTTCTGGAAAATGAATTCATTAGGGGGAAAGTTGACACCACTCTATTTGTTAAGCATAAAAACAATGATATTTTATTAGTTCAAATCTATGTAGATGATATTATTTTTAGTGCTACTAACAATACTTTGTGCAAGGAATTTTCTGATTTAATGACAAGCGAATTTGAAATGTCTATGATGGGTGAGCAAGCCTTCTTTTTGGGGCTGCAAGTAAAGCAAATGAAAGAATGAACCTTCATTTGTCAAGCTAAATATTGCAAAGAATTGCTAAAAGGATTTGAAATGAGCAACGCAAACGCAATGGCCACTCCCATGAGCACATCCGACCATCTAGACAAAGATGAGAAAGGTAAGGAAGTCGAAACCAAGAAGTATCGAGGTATGATTGGATCTCTCCTTTATCTTACTTCTAGTAGACTGGACATCATGTTTAGCGTGTGCTTATGCGCTCATTATCAATCATGTCCTAAGGAGTCTCACCTAACTGCGGTGAAACGGATATTGAAGTATCTTGTTGGTACTGTAAATGTGGGTCTATGGTACCCCAAAGGTTCTTCACGCCAACTTGTTGGCTATTCCGATTCCGATTTTGCTGGATGCAAATTGGACCGCAAGAGCACTAGTGGCACTTGCCATTTGCTCGGTAGCTCTCTAGTTTCTTGGTTTAGCAAGAAACAAGTGTTTGTTGCGTTGTCCACAACCGAGGCTGAATATGTAGCCGCGGGGAGTTGTTGCGCTCAAATCCTTTGGATGAAACATCAACTCTTGGACTATAGCCTAAGTATCGATCATATCCCTCTTAGATGTGATAATACTAGTGCCATATGCTTGACGAAAAACCCCGTTCTTCATTCAAGAACAAAACACATTGAGATTAGGCATCATTTTATAAGAGATCACGTTCTCAAAGGTGATGTCGAAATTGAATTTGTTGAAACCAAAGATCAATTGGCCGACATCTTTACAAAACCTTTAGAGAAAGAGTCCTTCTTCCGAATTCGTAGTGAACTCGGGATTCTTGACTCCACATTGATCTAAGTCATGCATTGCATTTTCCCTTTCACATGATTACTAACTTGAGCGTCGGAGGCGTCTAACGTATTTTTGCAGGTATAGCCCTAAAAGCAGGGGGAATTATAAAGACTGGTGCCGAATAATCGTTTTCTCTTTAGTATATAATCGATTATCAAGTATCAATAATCGATTATGTTGACATTATTTGCTTTATTATCCCTTTTATGAAGTTGAAATTTTTGATTAATCAATAAACAAGTTATTTGCCAATTTTTTTGCTAATGTCAAAAGGGGGAAGAATAAGGGCTATGCACTTAATATTTATTCGCATAATTGAGGGGGAATTCATATGTTGAGGGGGAACTAATTGCATATACTTGCCTTTACTTGTCTTGGATCGTCATTATGAATTATCTAATATGCATATCCCGATTAAGGTTTGCCATTATCAAAAAGGGGGAAATTGTTGAAACACGTTCTCAAGGCACTAAACTAAACATGTGTTCATATTTGTAGGTTTTGATAAATGACAAACGATGCGCAATTGACATATGACGTGGTCCAAGCACAAGTGCGCAAATGTCACGTAACGAAGTTCAAGCACAAGACAAACAAAGATCAAGATTAAACAAAGTTATACATGAGTCGCTCTTTAATTGTGATCTTGATCCGACAATTTAACTCAAGACTTGGCTTCTCTCGTAAAAACATTTTTATCAAATCATGCATATTTAATTTAGAGCAAAATGATTTTAAATCATGCATATTTATTTTAGCAAAATGATTTTTAAACATGCCTCTAAAATCTGGACAAAGATAATCGATTATGTACTTATGATAATCGATTATGTTAAGGCAGCTGCAAGATAATCGATTGTGTACTTATGACAATCGATTGTGTTGAGGCAGTGTCCATCAGATTTTTGAAATCTGCATGACAATCGATTGTGTACCTTATGACAATCGATTGTGTTGAGACAGTGTCCATCAGATTTTTCAAAGATACAAAATAATCGATTGTGAACCTTATGACAATCGATTGTGTTGAGGCAGTGTCTATTAGATTTTTCAAGACTGAAAAATAATCGATTGTCCATATAGCATAATCGATTATGTAAATGACCGTTGCCAAAATATTTTCAAACTCCGTCCGATAATCGATTATAGGATTTTAATAATCGATTGTTTGAAGTAAAATCTGAAAAAGATTTTTTGAACGTTGCCAAGTAATCGATTGTATATTTCTGATAATCGATTGTTTTAACTAAAATCTGGAAAAGATTTTTTGAACGTTGCCAAGTAATCGATTGTATATTTCTGATAATCGATTGTTTTAAGTAAAATCTAGAAATGATTTTTTGAACGTTGCCAGTAATCGATTATACGTCTTAGATAATCGATTATGCTGCGTAAAATCTGGGAATGATTTTTGGAACGATTGGAAAACAATCGATTGTCGTAGCACAAAATCAGCAATTCTTAATTGGCAATTAGGCAACGGTTATGCATGTTTTTGACACTATAAATACATCTTCAAATCAGTCTTCTAAACACAACAACTGATCATATATTGCTAAAGCTTGCATACTCTCTTATTCATCATTTTCTATTCATTACATAAGTTTTTGAGATCCAAATTCTTGACGAAAGTTGTTGCGTTCTTGAGCGTATTTATTTTACTCATATCTACTCATAAGGAGAGTCTTGTTTTGAGTGCAAAGTGTTTTTATACACTTGAAGGGAAGTGTTAATCCCTTGTATTGTAAGAAGGAACGTTGTGATTCCTTTGGTTGAAGTCTTGAAGTGTTGTATCTTCGAGCAAAGGTTGTTGAGGCTTGTGTGACTCAAGTTCTCAGTTTGTAAAGGTTTGCTAAGCACCCGTAAGCTTAACGAAGTTAGTGGAAATCTCGAGAGAGTCTCTCGGGGACTGGACTAGCCACGGGTTGTGGTGAACCAGGATAACATCGGTGCGCTCGTTCTTTATTATTTACTTATCGCACTTATTTCATTCCTGCAATTTTTAAATTCTGCAAGTTTACGCTGTTCTTTATTATAACGCTATTCAGCCCCCCCTCTAGCGTTAAGCGTATATTCTAACAATGAGGACAACATTTCACCCCCAGATAGATGGACAGTACGAGCGCACTATTCAGATTCTTAAGGATATGCTCCGTGCGTATGTGATTAAGTCTGAAGGATCTTGGGATCAGTTCTTGCCATTGGCGGAAATTGCTTACAACAACAGTTATTAGTCCAGCATTCAGATGGAGCCGTATGAGGCTTTATATTGTAGGAGGTGCAGATCCTAGGTGGGTTGGTTTGAGCCCAGTAAGGCCAGGATATTGGGCACAAAGTTGGTTCGGGATGCATTGGAGAAGGTCAAAGTAATTTAGGATAGAATCCGTACAGCCCAGTCCAAACAGAAGAGTTACGTGGACCGTAAGGTTCGTGATGTTTCATATATGGTCAGAGAGCAGGTTGTGCTTTGGGTTTTGCCTATGAAAGGCGTCATGTGGTTTGAAAAGAAAGGGAAGTTGAGTTTGATATTTATTGTCCCTTTTGAGATTTTGAGACGAGTTGGGGGAGGTTTCTTATAAGCTTGCCTTACCTCCCAGCCTGGCAGGATTTTCATCTGGTATTTCTTGTTTCGATGCTCAAGAGATATCATGGTGACCCGTCGCACGTGTTGGATTTCAGCTCTGTCCAATTGGACAAGGATTTATCTTATGTTGAGGAGCCAGTGGCTATATTGGACAGGAAGGTCAGAAAGTTGAGGTCAAAGAACATCGCTTCAGTAAAGGTTCGGTGGCGGGGTCAGTTGGCCGAGGAGGCGACTTGGGAGACCAAGCGGGATATGCGCAGCCAATACCCTCATCTTTTCACTACTTCAGGTATGTTCATTATTCATGTTCGAGGACGAATGAATGTTTAAGTATAGGAGGATGTGACGACCCGGCCGTTCTTTTCTGGAATTTATGCCCCGATCCCTAATTAACTGTTTCCCCTAAGTTTATTTCTGCTATTTTGGTTTGCCGGGACGTTCGGTATTGGATTTCGGAGAGTTTTGGGACACTTAGTCCCTAAATGAGAGCTTTAGTGTTGGAAAGTAGTCCATAGTCAGAACAATATGAAGACAACCTCAGAATGGAAAACTGATGGTTACGTTAGCTCAGTTAGGTGATTTTGAGGTTGGGAGCATGTTCAGAATGTATTTTGAAAGTCCGTAGCTAATTAAGGCTTGAAATGCATATGTTTGAAATTTTGAAGTTTCCGGTCCGATTGTAAGTGTTTTATCCTAGGGTCGGAATGGAATTTCGAAAGTTGCACTAGCTCTGTCATGTCATTTGGGATGTGTGCGCAAAATTTCAGGTCATTCGGACGTGTTTTGATAAGGTTTTTTATCAAAAGCGTGTTTTGATGAAATTTGAAGTTCTTAGGCTAAAATGCTTGTTTAATTCGGGTTTTCGGCATTCTTTTAGGTGGTTTAAGGATGGTTACAAGTTTAAATGAGGTATTAGATGTTATTGGTGCTTTTGGTTGAGGTCTAGAGGGCCTCGGGATGATTTCGGGTGGTTAACTGAGGAATTTTTAAAGTGTTGCAGCAGCTGGTTCTTCTCTTCTAGTATTTTTTCTTTTCCGGCTTGGGAACCGCAAAAGCGGAGATGAGAGGTGGCCACTCCACCTCAGAATCAGAATTTGGTCTCCCCCGGCCTTTCCGCAGGTGAGGAAGATGTATCGCAGATGCAGTTACGCACTTGCGAGGCTTTTATCGTAGAAGCGGCTCTAGGCCATTTTGTGAGGAACCGTAGAAGCGGTAGGTAGACCACATAAGCGGCCACCGCAGGTATGGTTAAACACCTCAGAAGCGGAAAACCGTGGATTTTAGTTAATAGCCGCATAAGCGGAACCACAGAAGTAGAAACCTCTGTTCAGATATAGAAATTTCGTGGGTTAGTTTTCACAAGTCAGAAAAATCAATTTGAGCTCAGGGAAGGGCGCGTTTTAGAGGGTTTTGAAGAGAAGATTATTGGGTAACTTTTATTTAATCCCTTCTAGTTATATTTCATCATTTTGTAGTTAAATTCATCATTAAAATTCGAATTTAGGATCAAAAATTGGAAAATTGGGTGAAATTTCATAGGCTAAACTATTGGGTTTTGAGTGGGTTTTTGACCTCCTATTTGGGAGATTCTTATATGATTAGACTCATGAGAGTACGAGAATTCTGAAAATGTTAAAATTATTTGATTCGAGATGTTTTCCTGAAGGGCATTTTGGTCATTTCATCTAATTCCACGCCGTAGCTTTGAATTAAATAGCAAAACCTGTTGGTTGCGATGTTATTTACAATGCGAAATTGAATTGAATAGATTTGAACCATTTTGAATCACATACTCGTGGCAAGGGCATGATTTCTAGTTGATTTTGAGCCGATTCGAGGTAAGTGGCGTGTCTATCCTTGTGTGGGGGACCTTTCCCCTTAGGATTTGTTATTTGGTATTTGAGTACCTTGTACGTGAGGTGACAGGGGCGTACTTGAGCCGATTGTTGAAAATCTTGATTTTTTTTAAGATATTCAGATCGAGTTTCTTTCATATTTGCTTTGTTCTACCTGCAATTATAACGTGTGCTAGATTAGAGAAGAATATTTAGTTGATTTAACCTGCCTAACTGCTTTGCTTTGATTGTATTACGTTAAGCATGCTAGGCTAGTATTATTTGTTGCTTGTCATTTGCACTTCATTCCTTGGTATCTTCTGGCTGTGATTGTGCATTTATATTGGGACTACGGATGTGGGACTTTCGGTAGCTCCCCCTTGTATGTTTACTTTAGGACTACAAGTTTGATTCCCGGTAGATCTCCCTGCACTTTTACTTTGTAAGTGCGGGTAGATTTCCGATAGACCCCCCCCCCTGCACATTGATGGTTGGACTACGGGATGGTATCCCGGAAAAATTTTTGGGAGTTTCCCCACACAAGGTTAGACAAGCTACTTTCCTCGAACCAAGATCAATCAATCAGTAACAATGCCTTTTCCACTATTATCTGACTCCAAATGTCCCGAATCTAACAAAAGCAATTACATACCATATATATAACAATACGAAACTAATCTAATTAATAAAATCAAGGCTTAAGCAAGAAATTAGAAAATCGCCTCCAAAAATCAACCCTGGCCCATGTTTCAGAATCGGGTCACAAAATATGATTATGCATTCACTCACAAGTTCAATCATACAAAATTATCCAAATCCGCTATCAAAACATAAAAATTTTGTTAAAGAACTTTTCCCCATTCTCCTTAAATTTTCAATCCAAATTCGAAATTAAAGGGTGGAATTACCTATAGATTATTGGGATATAACCACAAATGTAAGAATCGTTACCCAAAAGCTTCCCCTGAAGATTCCTTGAATTATTGCGTCAATTCGAGCTCTCAAAGTCCCAAAATTCAAAATGGCATAAAACCCTCGAACTTGGCCCTTTTCTGCCCAGTGATTTCGCTTCTGCGAGCTACTAGTCGCACCTGCGGATATTCTATTGCAGGTGAGGAATTGACTTAGGATACTTGGGTCCGCTTCTACGATCAGGTGGCCGCACCTGCAGACAATTGCCCTATTCTGCGAGAACTTCCTCCAGCTCGATCTTCGCTTCCGAGATCACCTCTCTACATAAGCGGCTCCTCTTCTGCAGTCCCATTGTCGCACCTGCGACCCCAGACTTCCCAGACCAAGGCCGAATTTGCGAGCTCCCTTCAGCACATACATGTTCGCACCTGCTGTCGACCCCACCGCAGTGCGATGACACAAGAAGTTGAAAAACTTCAACAGTTACACAAGCCCAAATTTCAATCCATTAAGCATCTGAAACTCATTTGAGGCCTCTGGGACCTCAACCAAACGTACCAACAAGTCTTGAAATACCTACGAACTTAGTCGAGCCCTCAAATTACATCAAACAAAGTTAAAACATGAATTTCCCTCAGATTTAAACTTAATAAATTTTAAAACTTCAAATTTCTACAATTGATGCCGAAACCTATCAAACCACGTCAGATTTACCTCAAGTTTTTCACACAAGTCACAATTAACATTACGAACCTACTCTAACTTTCGAAATAAAAATCTGACCGCGATATCAAAAATTCCACTTCCGGTCAATATCTCTAAAAATTTAACTTTCGCTATTTCAAGTCTAAATCAGGTACAAACCTCCATTCATAATATGGACATTCTATTAAGTTCAAAATCATTCAACAGAGCTAACAGAACCAAAGAGACTCAATTCCAGAGTCTTCTTCACATAGTTATGGCTACAGTCAAAATCCTAGAACTTAAGTTTCCATTTTAGGGACTAAGTGTCCCAAAATACTCCGAAACCCAAAAAATAGAACCTCCTGGCAAGTCTCATATGCAGAAAAAGATAGGGGAGCTATAAATAGGGGATCGAGATTTTCACTTTTAAAACTACCGGCCGGGTCGTTACATCCTTCCTCTCTTAAAAAAATCGTTCGTCGTCGACCGAGTTTAGAGACATACCTGAAGTGGTGAAAAGAGGATAACGGTTGCGCATTTCAGTCTCGATCTCCCAAGACACCTCCTAGATTGAGTTTAAAGTAATCAGCCATAAGTGTGCTTAGACTTTAATGATGGATTCTATAGTAAAAGGCTATAGTAAAAGTATGCTACAAATAAAAAAAGAATTTTTGGGGTAATTGATTCTACATTAGCTTTAATTTTGGGATTGATTGATTCTATATTAAATTCAAGTTTTTTAAACGGAAAGGAGATTTCTGTTCTTCATCTTCATTTGCATATGTTTTCCATATATTTTCCACCATTGATATCCATTAAAAAGCTTGAAAGCTTTGAATTCAAATTTGGGTTTTCAAAAATCATTATTTGTTTGGAATGGATCTTACTGAAAATAGGCAATATGGTTTGGAGTTTATATCTCAATTTTGAGGGGTTTTAGTGAAGATTAGACTTAGTTTTGGATGAATTTCAGATTGAAACTCGAAGAAGACATATTTCCAAAAATTGTAGATAAATTATAGATTATTTATCTTCAGATTGTAGATGCTTTATTTTCTATTTTCACAAATAAATAAAATAAAACTTCTACAAATCTTCTTAAAAAAATGCAATTGTGTCAAAAATCACAATTATGCTAGAATTGGATGGGAATTGGGATATAAAAATTCAATGTACCCAGTTTATAGATATTTTGTAGATAAATTGCAGATTATTTGTATTCTAATTGTAGGTGTTTTGTTTTCTATTTTCACAAATAAAAATGACTAATATTTTCTATAAATCTTCATCAAAAATGCAATTATATCGAAAATGCCAATTATGCTGTAATTGAAATGGGAATTGGGATATTAAAATTTAATGTATCCAGTTTGTAGATATCTTATAGATAAACTGTAGATTATTTGCATTCTGAATGTATATGCATTGTTTTCTATTTTCAAAAATCCAAAACGACTAAAACATCTACAAAATCTTATGCAAAAAACAGTCTACAATTTTTCTATAATTTTTCTACAATTTTTCTACAATTAGGGGTGTGCATTCGAATCAGTTTATCGATAAACCGAATCGATTATTTTTTATCGGTTAATCGATAAATCTAAATCGAAAAAATCAAAACTTTATTTGAACGATAACGATAAGTATATGTTCAAATCGATAATCGATAAGTAATTATTGATAAGGGTCAAAATCAATCGATAAATCGAATGCACAACCCTAATTATTTCATCTACCACATTTAAGGAATGATCGTATTTAAAGCTCAAGGGAATGAAGTTCAAATTAATGAAAAATAAAATTAGCAGTGATGGTGTATTTTTATTTTTTAATACCGATACATTCGATCCCTTACTTTAATTTCGTTGCATGTTCCTGTTGACACAAATTTTATGTTATAAACGCTATTTCTTTTATTTTAGCTTCTTTTTGTCCATATTAGTTAGACGTGTTTATAGCGGTATACTTTCCGTGGAATCCCGCAAACTTTCTTATTGGTGTAATCGATAACTGAGTCGATAAGCCCCAAAAATCGATAAATTGAAATTGAAAAAATCGAAACCTTATTGAAACGATAACGATAAGCATATGAACAAATCGATAATCGATAAGTAATTATCAATATCGGTCAAAATCGAATCGATAAATTGAATGTACACCCCTACTTCTTCTTCTTCTTCGACTTGCAATCTGAAATTTAGCTAAAACTAAGTCTAACTCTTCACCAAAACCCCTCAAAATTGAGATATAAACTCCTAAACATATTCCCAATTATTTACAACAACACCCAAATAAATAATGATTTTTGAAAGCTCAAATTTGAATTCAAAGCTTCAAAGCTTTTTAATTTGGGTCAATGTTGGAATTCAAAAGAGACGCTAAACGTGGGGGGTGAAGGGTAAAGGTAAAACATGGGGGGAGGGGGGAAGTTACGGGTAGGGGGTTGAGATGAAAGGAAAGAGAAAGTGGGAAGATACAATCCTATAATTATGCCTAATATAAATGCATCCTTAATTATATCCCTAATTTAAATTATGGTATATAAATGGTAATTTAGTATACTAAAATGTAATTATCTAAAACCTTAAATAATGAGGGTAATAAGGTTTCATATGTGGTAAGAATAGTAAAAGCCCTATTTTAAATATGACCATAACAAAACCAAAAAAAGCTTTATTTAGTAATTATAGAATTTATAAAAAAAATAACACATATTAATTAAAGTTTAATAAGAATTGGGCAGGTTGGGTTATGATTCGAATTTTAACTCATCTTGACCCAACTCATCGTAGGCTAATTAACTTTTGAGTGGGTCAAATTATCAACTGAACTCATTATGACCCGCCCAAAATTAACCCAACCCGCCTATTTGACACCCCTAAATATGATGTTAGGGATATTTATGAGAAAGTAAATACGTACAATGTTGATTGTAGTAAGTTAGCAAAATTTATATTTATTTATATCTATATCTATCTATCTATATTTATATTATTATAAAAACACAATATTTAGAAGTTAAATGTTAAGTGATAAAAGTATCCTTAAAATATCGGCTTTTTTGCCCTTAAAGTTAAATTTTTCTTTCATGAAATAATTTAATATTGGATATAACTGTCATATCGAGTAGAAATTCAGTCCTTTGAATAAGAAGAATTCTGTTATGTAATAATACAAGAACAAGAACAATAATACAAGAACAAGAACAATATAGAGAGAATAGGGAGAGAAGTATTCTTATTGATACTTAGGGATGATTTACAATGGGGTAAGACCCCTCTATTTATAGGCATAGAAAAGACTTAGCCTCAAAGTAGAACTCTTCTATAAGATAGACATTCACTCTAATTAGAGTTCTATTTATAATACTCCCCCTTGAATGTCTATTCAATAATGTGCCTCGTTAAAACCTTAACTAAAACAAAACCCAATGGGAAAAAATTATAGAAAAGGAAAAAGAGTACACATGTTTGAATATGCGCCTATTGGTTGCCTCGTTAAAAACCTTGCAAGGAAAACCCAGTGGGACAAAACCTTTTAAGGGAAAAAGAGTGCAACGCGCATTAACTTCCCCTGAAAAGAGCATCAATTCACATCCTTGAGCATTTGCATTCCAATCTTGTGCACCATCTTGAAATTATCATTCTTGATAGATATGAACACCTTCATATAATGTCGTGGAATGACTCTTCAATATCTCCATAGAGTTATTCTCGATGCCATCATGCTTATAGTTATAGCAAGATACATATGTACACAAGTTGCACTTAGGATGTGGTACTTCAGGACCAAGAATTGTATATGCTTCAAGCAACTTCAATCATTGACTTTATACTTTCAAGTATTTGAACTACATGTCCAAAACTACATGTCTTTCATATGGAATCAATTCTGCTTGAATTGTATCTCTTCCATTTAGCCAATATTTTTGTTTGTATTCCACAAACATAAGATCCTCATCGATATTTAGCGCTATCCTAGATGTCGTCGACGAACATTTTATATCGGTTCCAATAAATTTTCATAAAGACATAACATGGAGATCTCTTCATTCATACATTCAGGTACCTGAATCTCTCATGAGATTTTATGAAGTGTTATGTCATGTGATCTTCTGGATCACTTGCCTCCTTATTATGATCACTTTGATCATTTGCTCATCTTCTTTATTAAGAAATTCCTTTTGAAACCGATTTGTCTATACGCTTCAGGCGTATCCAAGACTTTGTCCTTCTAGGACTTAATATGAGCATTTGCAGTGAGAATATAGTTACATTCTTTGGGTCAGCAAATGCGCATGGCATGCTTTGCAATATGTTGCAATTGAATTATCCTTTTTATGAACTTCAGGTTCATATCATGATATTCAAGGATCTATATATACAAATGATAATTCATCTCATGTAACCTTTTCTCAAGTGTTTATCATGTCTCCCCCTCATGTTAGAAAAGCTAACTTGTTTCCTCAACTCTGAGAAATCATCTTTCTGCATTATCATGTCAATATACACAGCACATTAATAATAGTAAGATGAGATTATTTGGTTCCTGACCCTGAACCATTTGTGAGGGGAGAGTATAATATACTCTCGTATACAACGTATATCAAACTGATATATATAACTTTGTTCTCATAAGAAACAGTTTAGCTATTAAGTGGAGGCACTCAATAATTATCTTGCTAAACCAACTATGATATAAACCAACTATCAAGATGAACTATCTTGAATAGAAAATCTGGAAATTATGCTCGAAGTTAGATTACTGAGCAATTTACCTCGCAAGCACCGGCCAGGCTGCGGGTTAATAATAATCGCACATGTAACCATTTCATAGATGCATCATATGTGGTATACATGGCAGGTGAATGGGCCCATATTCACCTTTGATATTTCCAGAATTTATGGGCTTCAACCCGAACTCTATAGTTGGTCAGTTCATTAATGAGAACAAGTAATACAAGAGAATTCGTAAAGAACTTTCTAGTTCTTTAATATTCACCCATGTGAATTCTGTATTATTGCACATCATACTTAAAATAGATGGCTAACCCGAATGCCAACTGAATAAATTATCAATATTGGTAAACTTCAAATTTACACCATGACATGTGCACTTATCAATAAACTTCAGGTTTATTATGACATGGGTTTTTATACCAATAGATATCCACTTTATTGTGGCATTCTTTTGTTTGTGTAGTACAAACTAGAGAATAAAGCGGGTAGCTTTCATATACAAATTATCCCGCTACAAGTTGTAGTAATAGAAGATATCAAATCTTTCCTTTATTTATAGTCTCAATATAATCAGCGCTTTCGCGTGTACTTTGGAAACTGAATAAGTTTCTTTGAGACTTACTACAGCACAATACTCAATTGTGTTTCTCCAACATAGTAATAATTGGCTCTTCTAGAGCTCTCAATTAATTTTGTACTACCACAAATTCATCAACATCCATGTGGTGAATATCTTTCTTAAAGAGAAAGTTATACCATTATGGTCATGTCAAACTTATATGCAAGATATGTTTCTTATATTATTTTTTTCCTTTGATAATCACATTGACAAATTATTTTGGCGTACAATAGGTACGTGACCAATGACCATTCATGCCATAATAATGACATCATCTCAAACCTCCTTCTAGGGGTGAGTGTGGTATTATCTCAAATCTCCTTCTAGGGGTGAGTGTGGTATCATCTCAAACCTCCTTCTAGGGGTGAGTGTGGTATCTTCAATACCAATTTCATGTTCATATTCTTCCAATAATGAATATGTATTCGTGAATAAGATGTTGTCACATTCACTTCGGGGATATGTGATTTTGTTATCCTTTTCAAGTCCGTAAATGCGTCAGGCATTTGATTTGCTATTCTTTGCAAATGGATAATATTTTGCGCCTCTTTTTCACAAATAGAGGTATGTGGATTAAGATGAGATAATGATGCATTTTTCCATAAAATTTCCCGTTTGGTTTCACCAACTTCTCCCCCTAATTTTGGGAAAAGTGTCTCATCGAATTGACAGTCTGCAAATTGTGCAGTGTACAAATCCCCTGTCAATATTTCGAGGTAGCGAATAATGGAGTGAGATTCAAACTCAACATATATTCCTAACCTTCTTTGCAGACCCATTTTGGTGCGATATGGCGGTGCTACAGGCACATATACTGCGCATTCAAAAATTCTTAAATGGGATATATTAGGTTCATGACCCAAAACTAATTACAACGGGAAATATTTGTGACAATTCGTCAGTCAGAGACGAACTAGCATTGCTGCATGCAAAATGGCGTGACCTCAAACCGAAGTGGGCAGCCCACGAACTAGCATTGCTGCATGCAAAATGGCGTGACCCCAAACCGAAGTGGGCAGCCTCGTTTTCATGAGTAAATGAGGTATTCAAGATTATACTCATGTATTGTCTCAATCTGATATCCATTTTGAATGATATCTCTAAAACTCAACAAGTTCCTTTTAGACTTGGAGGAGAACATTGCTTTCTCTAAAATATTGTTCCTTTAGGCAGAGTTATAGTTGCTCTTCAGGAGCCTTCAATCAATTTAATTCCCATGGTTTGACATACAAAAGAAAATATACGAACATGAGAATAAACAAATCCAATCCGTTTGTTTCATATTTAAACAGTATTTTTGAAATCTGCTGAGGTTATTCGACTAACTTAGTTGATAGTCGGCTATCTTGGGAAGCAGTTATTAGGATAGTCGACTAACTAAATTGGATAGTCGACTATCTTGCCTTGCAGAAAAATCCAGTTTTAATGCGAAATATTAGATAGTCGAATAACTAAGTTGATAGTCGACTATCTTAGCTTGCGGAAAAATTCAGTTTTATTGCGAAATATTAGATAATCGACTAACTGTTAGGTTAGTCGATTAACTCTACTGAAAAATAAAAATATCATTGAAATTTGAGCATATTGAAACATT
Organism: Nicotiana benthamiana; assembly: GCA_034376525.1. NCBI lineage: Eukaryota > Viridiplantae > Streptophyta > Magnoliopsida > Solanales > Solanaceae > Nicotiana > Nicotiana benthamiana. The sequence continues at coordinate 14,347,455 of CM067329.1, read as the reverse complement.
CTAAAGAACTAATACTAACATTATATCATAAAATAACTAATACGAGTTGATACTAATGATTATTAGTTTATTCACTAACTAATACAAATAAGTAAAATAAAATCAAACAACTCCATCTTCTTTCATCACAGATCCATCACCGATTAGGTGGTCTATTTTCCCCTCAGGGTGCTCAAAGAAGTCTGCCACATCCAAGTGGGTGATGTCAAAGTTGTCGTCAGAGACAAAATTTGTTTCAGGGCCTTTACTCTTTCGAGATGCTTGATAAAGGTCAACCAAATGTCTTGGTATACGGCAAGCTTTTGACCAGTGCCCTTTTCTACCGCAACGATAACATATAGTTTCTGAACTATTTGTCTTTGGATTCTCATCGTATCGTGCTTGTGGCAGAGTAACCAACTTCAGATCGTCATATCTCTCCTTTAAGCCATTCCACAAGATAGGTGGATCTTTGACTGTGATATATTCAATTTTCAAACCTTTATCAAGGTGATGGCGCAAGTAAATCAAGGCCTTAGCACAGTTTCAAACCTTCATCAAGGTGATGGCGCAAGTAAATCAAGGCCTTAGCATAGTCTTGGGTGGATGCGTTATTTCTATCTTTAATGGCGTCTCCAGGACCCATTGCATCCAAATGGATTTCAGCATCCAACACCCATGTCATATAGTTCTTGCCCGAAATTTCAAGGGCAACGAACTTTCTTTTCATAATGTCAGACATAAGATACAATTACATCAAGAGCGTGTTCATACTTACAGGCTTTATTACAATTATCACATTCACTTCAGGGAATGGATCATAATGACGATTATAATTCCGTCTATTGCCACGTCCACATTCATTGATACCATCATGGTAATAATTTTGTCTTCTTCCAGACTTATCACATACTGCTACCACATTCTCTAAAGGGAATGGAGCAAATTTAATGGGACGGATTTTCAATTCTTTGCCCACAATCATTCATGAACTTGATCATGGCAAGGCATAGAAATTTTACCACTTCATGTGAGTGTAATTTCTTACAAACTCCATTAGAGTTATAATCAAACTTTGTTGTCTTTGTTTGTATATAAAATCAAATCGTAGAATTTCAAGAATTTGAAAGGGAAAAGTAAATTACTTACCTTTAAGGTATACCAATCAATGTTGTGATATCAAATATACCTCTTGAGTTTTCATCCCGTGGCAACAAATTCTGGCAACTTTGGTCGACTCCCGCGGCCAATTTGATGCCGGAGAACGCGACATATTTTCCGTATAGAAATTCAAGATTGCCATTGGACCTCCAAACTATCAGCAAACTTTAAAAATCCAAAAACCCATTATTTGCATAATTGAACAGAAACGTTCCACTATACAACTAAATTAAACCAGTCATCAATTCAATTGTAACAAAAAAAGGAATAGCGGAAGTAAATAGCTAGGATCACTTGTATGTAATATAGACAACACATAATTATAGATTTTAATCGAACATAAAATCAATACTTATCTCTTGAAGCGTGACCCGGATAATGCCCGGAATTAGCGAAATTCGTGTGGGCGAATTACTCCTTAATCTTCTCAAAGTGCTTCTTGAGACGGTAGAGTCTCGTGCTGATAACGTGTTATGAAATAATATAAGAACAAGAACAATAATACAAGAACAAGAACAATATAGAGAGAATAGGGAGAGGAGTATTCTTATTGATACTTAGGGATGATTTACAATGGGGTAAGACCCCTCAATTTATAGGCATAGAAAAGACTTAGCCTCAAAGTAGAACTCTTCTATAAGATAGACATTCACTCTAATTAGAGTTCTATTTATAACAAATTCTATGTTATATGACTATATCGGATACAAAGATAAGAGTAACCTATACTGAATAGATTACAAAGCAGCGAACTAAGCTCCAAGAGGTTTGGAATTTAAACACTCTGTTCGACTTCAAATCATTTCTTTATAAATATTGTTTTGTTATGAAATAATATAAAAGACAAGAACAATAATGCAAGAACAAGAGCAATAGAGAGAAGAGTAGAGAGAGTTCTTCTTATTGATACTTAGAGAATGTTAGGAGTGATTTACAATGGTAGAGGGCACCTCTATTTATAGGGAGGAGGATGATTTAGCTACCAAGAATAGAACTCTAGAATCTCTCTAATTATAGACATTCACCTTAAATAGGAGATTTCATAACACTCCCCCTTGAATGTCTATTCAACAATGTGCCTCGTTAAAACCTTAAAACCAAAACCCAATGGGAAAAAATTAAAGAAAGGAAAAAGAGTACACATGTTTGAATATGCGCCTATTGGTTGCCTCGTTAAAAACCTTGCAAGGAAAACCTAGTGGGACAAAACCTTGAAAGGGGAAAAGAGTGCAACGCGCATTAACTCCCCCTAATGAGTACATCAATTTATATCCTTGAGCATTTGCATTCCAATCTTGTGCATCATCTTCAAAACGATCTTTGGTAGACGTTTGACAAATCAACCATATTGACTTGAATAAATATTCCGCACCTTGAAATCATCATTCTTGATAGATATGAACATCTTCATATAATGTCGTGGAATAACTCTTCAATATCTCCATAGATGCATTCTCAATGCCATCATGCTTATAGTTATAGCAAGATACATATGTACACAAATTGTACTTAGGATGTGGTACTTCAGGACCAAGAATTGCATATGCTTCAAGCAACTTAAATCTTTCAAGTTAAGTCATATAAGCCATATAATAGACTTTAGATGCATATCAAGTTTTCCATGTCATGCTAGACAAATAAGATATCGAAAACTGATTATACATACCTTTGACTTTATACTTTCAAGCATTTGAACTATAGGTTCAAAACTACATGTCTTTCATATGGAATCAATTTTTCTTGAATTGTATCTCTTCCATTTAGTTACTTTCTTTGGGTCAGCAAATGCGTATAGCATGCTTTGCAATATGTTGCAATTGAATTATCCCTTTTATGAACTTCAGGTTCATATCATGATATTCGGGGATATACATATACAAATGATAATTCATCCCATGTAACCTTTTCTCAAGTGTTTATCATGTCTCCCCCTCATGTTAGAAAAGCTAACTTGTTTCCTCAACTTTGGGAAATCATCTTTGTGCATTATTATGTCAATGTACACAGCACATTAATAATAAGATGAAATTATTTGGTTCCTGACCCTGAACCACTTGTGAGGGGAGAATATACTCTCGTATACAACTTATATCAAACTGATATATATAACTTTGTTCTCATAAGAAACAGTTTAGCTATTAAGTGGAAGCACTCAATAATTATCTTGCTAAACCAACTTTGATATAAACCAATTTATCAAGATGAACTATCTTGAGTAGAAAATCTGGAAATTATGCTCGAAGTTAGATTACTGAGCAATTTACCTCGCAAGCACCGGCCAGGCTGCGGGTTAATAACAATTGCGCATGTAACCATATCATAGATGCATCATATGTGGTATACATGGCAGGTGAATGGGCCCATATTCACCTTTGATATTTCCAGAATTTATGGGCTTCAACCCGAACTCTTTAGTTGGTCAGTTCATTAATGAGAACAAGTGATACAAGAGAATTCGTAAAGAACTTTCTAGTTCTTTGATATTCACCTGTGTGAATTTGCACATCATACTTAAAATGAGATGGCTAACACGAATGCCAACTGAATAAATAATCAATATTGGTAAACTTTAAATTTACACCATGACATGTGCACTTATCAATAAACTTCAGGTTTATTATGACATGGTTTTTTATACCAATAGATATCCACTTTATTGTGGCATTCTTTCGTTTGTGTAGTACAAACTGGAGAACAAAACGGGTAGCTTTTCATATGCAAATTACCCCGCTACAAGTTGTAGTAATAGGAGATATCAAAGCCTTCCTTTATTTATAGTCTCAATATAATCAATCGTTCGCGTGTACTTTGGAAACTGAATAAGTTTCTTTGAGACTTACTACAGCACAATACTCAATTGTGTTTCTCCAACATAGTAATAATTGGCTCTTCTAGAGCTCTCAATTAATTTTGTACTACCACAGATTCATCAACATCCATGTGGTGAATATCTTTCTTAAAGAGAAAGTTATACCATTATGGTCATGTCAAACTTATATGCAAGATATGTTTCTTGCATTATCGTTGTCCTTTAATAGTCATATTTCCAAAATACTTTGGCGTACAATAGGTACGTGACCAACGATCATTCATGCCATATATCATCTCAAACCTCCTTCTAGGGGTGAGTGTGGTATCATCTCAAACCTCCTTCTAGGGGTGAGTGTGGTATATTTAATACCAATTTCATGTTCATATTTTTCCAATAATGAATATGTATTCGTGAATCAGATGTTGTCACATTCACTTCGGGGATATGTGATTTTGTTATCCTTTTCAAATCTATAAATGCGTCAGGCATTTGATTTGCTATTCTTTGCAAATGGATAATCTTTTGTGCCTCTTTCACAAATAGAGGTATGTGGATCAAGATGAGATAATGATGCATTTTTCCACAAAATTTCCCGTTGGTTTCACCAACTTCTCCCCCTAATTTACGGAAAAGTGTCTCATCAAATTGACAGTCTGCAAATCGTGCAGTGAACAAATCTCCTGTCAATGTTTCGAGGTAGCGAATAATGGAGGGCGATTCAACCTCAACATATATTCCTAACCTTCTTTGCAGACCCATTTTGGTGCGGGATGGCGGTGCTACAGGCACATATACTGCGCATCCAAAGATTCTTAAATGGGATATATTGGGTCCATGACCCAAAACCAATTGCAACGGGGAATATTTGTGTCAATTCGTCAGTCAGAGACGAACTAGCATTGCTACATGCAAAATGGCGTGACCCCAAACCGAAGTGGGCAGCCGACGAACTAGTATTGCTGCATGCAAAATGGCGTGAACCCAAACCAAAGTGGGCAGCCGACGAACTAGCATTGCTGCATGCAAAATGGCGTGAACCCAAACCGAAATGGGCAGCCTCGTTTTCATGAAGAATTCAAGATTATTCTCATCTATTGTCTCAATATGATATCCATTTTGAATGATATCTTTAAAACTCAACAAGTTCTTCTTAGACTTGGAGGAGAATATTGCATTCTCTAAGATAAACATCGTGCCTTTGGGCAGAGTTACAGTTGCTCTTCCTGAGCCTTCAATCAATTTACTTCCCATGGTTTGACATATAAAAGAAAATATACGAACATGAGAATAAACAACTTCAATCCGTTTGTGTCACATAATATTTTCAAAATCTGCTGATGTCATTTGACTAAAATAAATCAGATATGTTATCCATAATTGATTACTTTGCAGTTTGAAAATTTTAGTTTAAGCATTTTCTTCAAACAATCGATTGTTAAACACAAACAATCGATTGTTGAACATAGACAATCGATTGTTAAACACACATAATCGATTATTTGCTATTTTGAAAAACTTCAGATCACACTGTCTTAAGACAATCGATTGTTAAATATAGACAATCGATTGTTGGCTATTTTGAAAAATTCTAGAGCACACTATTTTAAGACAATCGATTGTTAAGTATAGACAATCGATTGTTGGCTATTTTGAAAAATTCCAGAGCACACTGTCTTAAGACAATCGATTGTTAGACAAAGACAATCTATTGTGGATGATTTTTGAAAAAAAAATTCCAGATTACACTGTCTAACGACAATCGATTGTTAAACATTGACAATCGATTGTTTTGCAGTTTTTATGCGAAATATGAGATAACCGACTAGTTTTTCAGGTTAGTCGATTACCTCTACTGGAAAGTAAAAATATTATTGATATTTGAGCATATTGATACATTCTAAAGAACTAATACTAACATTATATCATGAACTAACTAATACGAGCTAATACTAATGGCTATTAGTTTATTCATTCACTAATACAAACAAGTAGAATAAAATCAGATAGCTCCATCTTCTTTCATCACGGATCCATCACCGATTAAGTGGTCTATCTTCCCCTCGGGTTGCTCAAAGAAGTCTGCCACATCCAAGTGGGTGATGTCAAAGTTGTCGTCAGAGACAAAATTCGTTTCAGGGCATTTACTCTTTCGAGATGCTTGATAAAGGTCAACCAAATGTCATGGTATACGGCAAGCCTTTGACCAGTGCCCGTTTCCACCGCAACGATAATATATAGTTTATAAACTATTTGCTTTTGGTTTCTTATCGTATCGTGCTTGTGGCAGAGTGACCAACTTCAGGTTGTCATATCTCTTCTTTAAGCCATTCCACAAGATGAGTGGATCCTTGACGGTGAGATATTCAATCTTCAAACCTTCATCAAGGTGATGGAGCAAGAAAATCAAGGCCTTCGCGCAGTCTTGGGTGGATGCTTTTTCTCTATCTTTGATGGTGTCTCCGAGACCCATAGCATCTAAGTGGATTTCAGCATCCAACACCCATGTCATATAGTTCTTGCCCGAAATTTCAAGGGCAACGAACTTTCTTTTCATAATGTCAGACATAAAACAAATTTACATCAAGAGCGTGTTCATACTTACGGGCTCTATTACAATTATCACATTCACTTCAGGGAATGGATCATAATCATGTGCTTTACACAATCTCATGTCAAATATTACTTTCATAAAGTGAAAGATTATTTTGAGAATCTTTATTATTCTCATTATCACAATAATGACGATTATAATTTCGTCTATTGCCACGTCCACATCCATTGATACCTTCATGGTAATAATTTTGTCTTCTTTCAGACTTATCACATACTGCTTCCACAGGGAATGGAGCAAATTCAATGGGACGGATTTTCAATTCTTTGCCCACAATCATACATGAATTTAATCATGGCAGGACATAGAGATTTTACCACTTTACGTGTTTATAATTCCTTACAAACTCCATTAGAGTTATAATCAAACTTTGTTGTCTATGTTTGTATATGAAATCAAATCGTAGAATTTCAAGAATTTGAAAGAGAAAAAATAATTACTTACCTTAAATCCAGAATTTAATCATGAAGGAAGTTCATGGAACAACTTACAATCATTATGCTCAATCCCAAAACTTCTTATTGAAGAGGCGCTGAACGCGTTTCTGCGATGAATGATCTTTCAAGATGCTCTGCTGGTACTTCCTTGTGATCTGTAACCGTCTGTATTGTATTGCATGGTTCATAAACTTCATGCATTTGATACTCCTTCACCAAATCAGAATGTATTCACTATTCCCTCCTCCGAATGGGTTAATGGATATCCCTTACTCATATTTGAATTTTATTCCGTCTGCCCGAAACTACACAGTTGAACAGAACCAAGCGCACATCCATGAGCAAGAGATGCGGGCGAGGATTCCTGCACACAATAGTTTAGGTATCTTTGTTTGAAGTCGGAGTTTGGTTCCCACACTGCAAATCTTAATTTTCTCAAAGAGATTCTTGAGACGGTAGAGTCTCGTGCTGATAACGTGTTATGAAATAATATAAAAGACAAGAACAATAATGCAAGAACAAGAGCAATAGAGAGAAGAGTAGAGAGAGTTCTTCTTATTGATACTTAGAGAATGTTAGGAGTGATTTACAATGGTAGAGGGCACCTCTATTTATAGGGAGGAGGATGATTTAGCTACCAAGAATAGAACTCTAGAATCTCTCTAATTATAGACATTCACCTTAAATAGGAGATTTCATAACATGTTTGGTATTGTACAGAATTGTAATATTAAGGAGTTCTTCCGACAGTTATGACTTTATCAATTAAAATTGTGATATAGTCTTGAAAATTGCATAGGAGTAGGACTTTAATTATAGAGTCTTAAAAACTGCATAGAAGTAGGACTTTAATAATTACTAACGAAAACCTAATTGAAAATTAATGAAAAAAACATGTCATTCCAACTAATGCCGACTTTAAAGACACATGTCATTCTTTAAAGTTGGACCGTTTATATTTTCAGATTAAATTATAATTTCTTGACGAAATTAGACCATAATGTTCTAGATAACAATGTAATTTCATTATGTTGGAATCGATTTCTTTAAGTTATGTTGTGGTTCCACTCTGCTATAATGTAGTTAATTATCCACAGGTAATATTCCAATTTAATTTGTTATGGCCTATTTAATTATTTGCAAGTAATATTTCATATTGTTAAAGCAAGAACGAAAACTTACAATAGAACTAAAATATTCTAACGTACATATTTGTATCCTTTTGTAAAACAACCAAACACGAACTGATTTCCTATAAAAAGATGTTTGCCACCTTATTGATTGTGACGGTCAGGGTTATCACCAGATTTCTTTCTTTTTTTCGTGCTTCTGATACTTTGAAAATCTCGCTTTTAATTATCTTGATTTGAGTGTGCAGTCTGGGCGCGTAACGGGAAAGCTTTTATGTTGAAATATGTGAATTATGTGGAAAAACAATTGATGAATTTTGATGTTAATATTATTAATGTTGACTTTGGTCAATATTTTGGGTAAATGGATCTGGACCCGTGATGTGACGGTCCCGGAAGGTCCGTGGAAAAATATGGGACTCAGACGTATTCCCGGAATCGAAATCCGAGGTCTCGAGCCCGAGTAATGAATTTTTAAAAGAAATTATTTTTCTCAAAATGACATGAAAATTTGAAATGAAAATGAGTTAGAAAATATAGGTAGGACCCGTATTTTGGCGCCCGGTACAGGTCTTAAATATGTGTTAAGTTCTTTTTGTGAAATTTTATCGAAATTGGACGTCGTTTGACGTGTTTGGGACCTAAATATTTAAAGTTAGAAGTTTGAAATGAAAATGATGATTTTGTGGCTTGATTCATTGATTTTGATGTTTTAGCGATTTGATCACTCGAGTAAGTTCGTGGGATGTTGTTGAGTTAGTGTGTGTGTTTGGTTAGGAGCCCCGAGAGCATTGAGTGATCCGGAGGTAGTTCAGGGTGGTTTTTGCACTTAGAAACATAGGAGAGTTTCTGCAATTTTTACCCAGAAAATCTCTTCTTCGCGTTTGCACTCCTGTCCCGCGTTCGCGTAGCTTCAGTGGTTTTCCCTTCTTCGCGTTCGCGTAGCCCAGGTTTTCCCTTCACTGCATTCGCGAGCCCCCTCTTGCATTCGCGTACAAGCCAGTCCCAGACCCCAACCCCTTTTGCATTCGCGTACAAGCCAGACCCAGACCCCAGCCCCTTCTTCTAAGCATTCGCGATCAGCATCTTGTGTTCGCGATGCTTAGACCATTCCACCCTTCGCAAACATGGCCCCATTCCCGCTAACGCGAAGGACATTTTTGCCCAGCGAATGTTTAAGATCAAAACAGAATAGTAACTCGGGATTTAGCCATTATTTCACACGAGCTCTTCACTTCAACATCCCATAGACGATTTTGAAACTCATTTTCCTCCATAGCTTCTTGAGTAAGTGTTCTTAACTTCATTCTCTCTTAATTTCTTCATCTAATCATTAATTTCCTAGCCCTAAATCATGAATTCAAAGTAGAAATTGAGGGTTTTGGGTAGAGTTAGGGCTTTGAGGATTTTAGGTGATTTAACCTTAATTTGGGATGGAATCTTGAAATAAATTATATATTTGAACTCGTGGGATTATGGATGATTGGGTTTGAGTCCGAACCTCGAGTTTGGACCATGTGGGCCCGGGATCAGATTTTGGTATTTTTGAAAGAATTCTAGGGACTTCATTTCTAGTGTCATGACCCGGATTTCCCACCATCAGGAGTCGAGATGGCGCCTACTAAGGAGCTAGGCAAGCCAAATATCATATAATTCTTTAACGAACAATCAACAATCTTAACAATATTAAAACATTTAACACTAAAGCGAAAGTCTCAAATATAATTCTCTGAAAGAAATGTGGAAGTTTAACAAATCCTCTACCCAAGACTGGTATCACATTACTCACAAACTTCTAGGATCACTAAATACAATAGTCTGAAAGAAATCATAACAATCTGTTTATATACAAAAGCTAACAAACTGAATAAGGATGGAAGAGACTTCGGGTCTGCGGACGTCAGCAAGGCTACCTCAAAGTCTCTGAACCGAAGGTCTGTTCCCAGTCTACTACTGATGTGGTCTGTGAGTTGCTCCTGGATCTGTGCAAAAGATGCACAGAGTGTAGCATCAGCACAACCGACACCATGTGTTGGTAAGTGCCTGGCCTAACCCCCGCGAAGTGTGACGAGGCTAGACAGGACCTACCACAATTAAACCTATACAGATACATATGCAATAAAACGATAATACACTTTATTTAACAGTAAGAGGGAGGCTAACATGCTATAGGGTAAGACAGTTTGATATACAGTTATTGGATAAGAAATAAAATAGCACAACAACAACCAATAAGGAATAACAGGAAACTCCACATATAACATCAAGCACACTTAATCTGTTGCGGCGAGCAACCCGATCCTCAAATATATCTGTTGCAGCGAGCAACCGGATCTTCAAATATAACTGTAGCGAGGAGAAACTCGATCCTCAATATATCTGTCGCGACGAGCAACCCGATCCATAAATATATCTATTGTGCCGAGCAACCCGATCCTCAAATATATCTGTTGCGGCGAGCAACCCGATCCTCAAATATATTTGTTGCGGCGAGCAACCTGATCCTCAAATATATCTGTTGCGGCGAGCAACCCGATCCTCAAATATATCTGTTGTGGCGTGCAACCCGATCCTCAACATTTAATACCCAGAATTCATCAAACAAACAATCACAACCCAAGTGCGGGGGGAGAAACAACAAATTCAAGAAATTCCGACAAGGGAATACAATTAACAACTCAAATACCCCAGAAAGGGAGAATACACTAAATACCTAAATCCCATCAAGGGAATAGTCACAGAACTTTCGCTTTTAAACACTCAATTACAAACAAGTTCTAAATCGAGCCAACGCTCCAAAATTAAACAAATCACTATTTATCCTCAACCGTTCATATCATGTGAACAACATCATTTCCAACAAGAAGTCGTTTCACGACATTCGAATAAAAAGCAATTAAGACTCACGGTCATGCTAGACTCGGGTGGGTAGATAACCGTCACCATACCTATACAACGTACTCCACAATTAGCAAGTACCAAATAATATCCTAATCCTAATCCCTCAAGCCAAAGGTAGAACAAACACGTACCTCGAAAGCTCCAAACTCAACTCACGCCTCTAGAATAGCTTTGCCCTTCGAATTCACCTCAAAACCATTCGAATCTAGTCACAAATTACTCAAATGTATCAACAAATGCAAGTTAAATCAATTTGAATGCATAAGAATGAATTTCCCAAATTTTGGCCCAAAAATTCCCAAAATACCCCCGGGCCCGCATGGTCAAAACCCGATTACTCATTCCCCCACGAGTCCATATCTCTGATTTTTTTTTAAATCGGACCTCAATTTGAGGTCCAACTTCCCAATTTATAGAAAACATAGGTTCTACCCAAAAATCCCAATTTCACCCATGAAAATCCTTGATTTCAAGTGGAAAACATGTTTAATGAGGTTACAGATTAGGACCTTGGTGTTGGGTAATAATCAGTTGCAAGGGAATATACTCAACAGACTTCAGAGTGTTTGTAAGTTGGGAAAGTTTCAGATTCATAAACTCTATATTGCACTGTTGCCTATATTACCTAAGATTGTATGGAGGAATGTAATGCTTGTGTCATCTGCACTACCTAGACATAGATTTACTGTCTGGTTAGCTGCTCATCAGATGCTTCCTACCATTGAGAGACTGCAGCTTATGGGCATTCAAGTTCCACCTTTGTGTGCATTCTGCAGAAGGTATGATGAAGAGTTTAAACACTTGTTCTTTGAATGTGACATTACCAGTAGAGTTTGGAGGAGAATCTGTCTATGGTTGGGACACACAAGAACTACTGAATGTTGGGAGAATGAATTGAAATGGATCTGTAGCAATGCCAAGAGTAAAAACTGGAAAAAAGAGACCACTGCAACAACATTTGTGACTACTGTTGCATTGCTGTGGAAGAATAGAAATCTGATCAGGTTTGAGAATAAGATTTTTGATGAAGAACAATGTTGCAGAGAAGTAGCACTGCTATTACATGCAAGAAATAGGAATCGCAAAAAGTGGAAGGATGGTTTACAAAAACTCAATGTATATCCTTAGTTTTTGGTTGAATTTTAGCTGCTAAGTAGTGATATGTATATGATATAAGTAGTTAGAATTCAAATGTAATTAGAATGATAGCAATTGAGTAGTAGAAGTCCATACTACTACCTTAGGATTACATTGTATATTTTTTGATATCAATACAAAGTCGACAGTTAAGCTTAAAAAAAATGAGGTTAAAGATTGAAAGAATTGAGTAAAAATAAACTTATATGTTATTCGGGATAAAGTTTGCTCTTGAAAAATTGCCTATGGGGTTTGGGTTTTGAAAGAATTGTGAAAAGTGATAAATTTTGACTAAGTATAAAAATTGCTGGGCTGCGGTTATGGGAATTGTGAACCTTGGTTCGCAATTGCAAGAAACACAGGCTTGGGAATTGCGGTATTTTGGTTCGCATTTGCGAACATTGGGACTGGGTGCGAACATCGAATTTGCGATCTAGTCCCTTCCGCTTTTGCGCACACCTTTATCGCATTTGCGATCTGGCCCAGATTTATCTTACCATCGCATTTGCGAGGGTTTATTCGCATTTTCGGCTCTCGCATTTGCGAGAAAATCTTCACAAATGCGAAAATAACAGAACTAAGGAACACCGAGTTTTTCAACAATGAGAAATGCAATCTGATGCCTATCCAAAACTCTTCGAAACCCTCGGGGCTCCAAACCAGTTATGCACCCAACTTCGAAAACATTCTACGGACTTACTTGCGCGATCAAATCGCCAAAATAACATCATATACATAGAATCAATCCTCAAAACACATGATTTTTCTTCTAAGTTTCATAAACTTTCAAATTTGGAACTTATAGTCCGAAACACGTCATACGACGTCCGTTTTCAACCAAACATCACAGAAAGCGCTTAAACAATATATGAGACTTGTACCGGGCTCGTACCATAGTCTTTTAATAAATTTTTGTTTCCATTTTCCTTAACAAATTCAAAAAAAACAATTTAACAGAAAAATTCTTTTACTCGAGTTCTAGACCTCGGATTTCGACTCCGGGCACATGCTCGATTCCCATAATTTCCTACAGATCTCCCGGGACCGTCACATCACGGGTCCGGGCCCGTTTATCCAAAGTGTTGACCAAAGTAAACTATATCAATATTAATATCAAACTTCATATTTTCATATAGAATTCATATATAGTCCTTCCGGCTACATGCTCGGACTACGCACGCAAATCGAAGTAAATGAAAGTGAGATTTTCAAGGTCTCGGAAGCACAAAAAAGGGAGAATTACTGTGATGACCCTTTGCGTCATCACATCCTCCACCTTGAAAATAATTGTTCATCCTTGAATGGAAAAAAGAAAGAAGTACTTGAGTCGGGGAATAGATGAGGATAACGGCTCTGCATTTCAGACTCGGCCCAGGTCAACGCCTCAGGAGGTTGGCCTCTCCACTAAACACGCACTGAGGGAAAACTCTTCGACCTCAACTGTTGAACTTGTCGGTCTAAAATAGTCAACGGCCCCTCCACATATGACAAATCCTTTTCTAATTGGACAATACTGAAATTTACTACGTGGGATGGATCGAACTGATACCTTCGACGCATGGATACATGAAAACTGGATGACCAGCGGACAAGCTAGGAGACAAGGCAAGTCTATAAGACACCTCTCCACTCGCTCAAGGATCTCAAATGGGTCAATGAACCAAGGTCTAAGATTGCCCTTCTTCCCGAATCTCATTACGCCCTTCATAGGCAATACATGGAGCAATACTCGCTCACCAATCATGAAGTCAACATCTCTGACATTGCGTTCTGCATAACTCTTCTACCTGGACTGAGCTGACCGAAGTCTATCCTAAATGATCTTGACCTTATCCAAGACCTCCTGAACTAAATCTGTACCCAATAACCGAGCCTCTCCCGGCGTAAATCGTCCGACTGGGGACCGACACCGCCTACCATACAATGCCTTATATGGAGCCATGTGAATACTGGACTAGTAGTTGTTGTTGCAGGAAAACTCTGCTAAAGGCAAGAACTGGTCCCACGAGCCTCAAAAATGAATAACGCAGGCTCGGAACACATCCTCAAGAATCTGAATAGTCCTTTCGGACTGACCGTCCGCATGGGGATGAAATGTTGTACTCAACTGAACCTGGGTGCCCAACTCCTGGTGTACCTCTTTCCAGAAACGCGAGGTAAACTGCGGGCCCCGATCCGAAATGATAGATATAGGCACGCCATGATTTTGAACGATCTCCCTAATATAAATCTCAGCATATCTCTCGGACGAATAGGTGGTGGCAACTGGAATAAAATGCACTGACTTGGTAAGCCTATCCACAATAACCCATATAGCATCGAACTTCTCAACAAAGTCCATGGTAATCCTCTCCCACTTCCACTCGGGAGGCTCTATCCTCTGAAATAAACCACCAGACCTCTGATGCTCGTACTTAACCTGCTGACAGTTAAGACAACGAGCCACATATGCAACAATGTCTTTCTTCATTCTGCGCCACCAATAATGCTACGTCAAATCCTGATACATCTTTGCGGCACCCGGATGAATAGAATACCCAGAACTATGGGCCTCCACTAAGATCAACCCCCGAATACCATCAACATTGGGCACATAAACTCACCCATGTAATCTCAACACACCATCATCTCCCAATGTCATTTTCTTGGCACCTCCACGTTGCACAGTGTCTCTCAGGACACAGAAATAGGGAACATCAAACTGCCGCTCCCTGATACGCTCCAACAATAATGATCGACCGACCGTGCAAGCTAACACCCTGCTAGGCTTAGAAATATCCAACCTCACAAATCGATTGGCTAAGGCCGGAACGTCCAAAGCAAGCGGTCTCTGGCTGACCGGAATATAAGTAAGGCTACCCATGCTGGCGGACTTCCTACTCAATGCTTCGGCCACCACATTGGACTTTCCCGGGTGGTATAATGGAGAAACATCATATTATTTCAACAACGCCAACCACCTCTTCTGCCTCAAATTCAACTCCTTATGTTTGAACAAGTACTGAAGACTCTTGTGATCTGCGTACACCTCACACGTCACACCATATAGATAATGCCTCTAAATCTTCATGGCATGAACAACGGCTGCCAACTCTAGGTCATGAACTGGGCACCCTTCTTGGTCAATCTAGTCATCGAGCTGCAATGGACGAAAACCCCTCCACGAACCGTCGGTAGTAACCTACTAGCCCCAAGAAGCTCCGAATCTCTGTAGCTGAAGCTGGTCGAGGCCAGTTCTTGACTGCCTCTATCTTATTTAGGTCTACCTGAATACCTGACTGATACGACATGACGCAGAAATGCGACCGAACTCAACCAAAACTCGCACTTAGAGAACTTAGCATATGACTGACTATCCTTCAGAGTCTGAAGAACCACTCTGAGGTGTTGCTCATGCTCCTCCTGACTCCGGGAGTATATTAGAATATCGTCGATGAATGACAATAACGAACAAATCCAAATAGGGCCTGGACACTCGGTTCATCAGATCCATGAAAGCCGCTGGGGCATTTGTAAACCCAAATGACATCACCAAGAGCTCATAATGCCCGAACCGAGTGCGAAAAGTTAAGGACACCTGATTCCCTAATCCTCAACTGATGGTAACCAAATTCCAAATATATCCTTGAAAACACCTTGGCGCTCTGAAGCTGATCGAACCATATCCTAAATCCTCGGCAGTGGATACTTGTTTTCAATCGTCACTTTGTTTAGTTGCCGGTAATCAATGCACATCCTCATCGAACCGTACTTTTTCTTCAGAATAACACTGGTGCACCCCAAGGCGATACACTGGGTCTAATGAAACCTTTATCAAGCAAGTCCTGAAGCTGCCCCTTTAACTCTTTCAACTCTGGCGGGGCCATGCAATACGGCAGAATGGAAATAGGCAGAATGCTCGGAGTCAGATCAATACAGAAATAAATATCCCTGCCGGGCGGCATATCCGTCAGGTATGAGGGGCAAACCTCGGGGAACTCCCGAACAATAGGAACAGAGTCAATAGATGGAACCTCTGCGCTGGAGTCACGAACATATGCCAAACATGCTACACTCCCCTTCTCGACCATGCGTCGAGCCTTGACATATTAAATAACATTGTATGTGGCATGACATGGGGTCCATCTCCAGTCAAGTCGGGGCAAGTCCGGCAAGGCCAAGGTCAGAGTCTTGGCGTGACAATCCAAAATAGCATGATACGGGGACAACCAATCCATCCCCAATATAACGTCGAAGTCCACCATATCTAAGAGCAATACGCCGACACGGGTCTCCAGACCCTCAAATACTACCACAGAGGAATGATGCACTCGATCGACCACTATAGAATCACCCACCGATGTAGACACATATACAGGAATACCAAAGGCCCCACTAGGCACAACCAAATAGGGTGCAAATTAGGATGACACATATGAATAAGTAGATCCATGGTCAAATAACACTGAAGCATCTCTAATACAAATCAGAATGGTACTTGTGATATCTGCATCTGAAGACTCAACCTCCAAACAGGCTGCTGGCTGACCCCTACTTCTAGCGGTCTGAACTCCACCTCTAACACCTCTACCCCGCCTCTAGCCGAGTGGGTAGGCTGTGGGGAAGCTGGTGCCTGGACTATAGGACTAAGATCATGCTGTTTAGAACCACCTGAAACTTGAGGGAAAAATATGACAATGTGCTCACTACAAGCATGGCAAAACCTCGGCTGCTGCTCTCCTGATGTGACCAAATTTTCCACACATATAATCTACACAAACGCTGCAACTGAGGAATTGCGGCTGGCCCTGTCGACCTGAATGATCACTTGAAGTACCATGAGTGATATGAGGAGCTGACTGAAAGGGCCTAGAATGATGGCCTCTATCATAAGAACCTCTACCTCCAAACGAGGTACCGCTGAATCTGCCTGCATGACGGGGCCTCTTATCTGATATATGACCACCTCCATGTGGTAGTACCGTCTCAACTCTACGGCCCACATCGGCCGCCTTCTGGAAGATGATCTCACTCCCGGCCTGAGCCACTGCACCCTGTTCACCCGCCAACGCTGGCTGAACCACTAAAAACAAACCCGCTGGAATGACGCTCTCCACAAAGCCTACCAATCTGACCAAAACGTCCTGAAGAACTCGGGTGGCTATGAACCCCCTAGGACCTGAGCTGGGACCACTTGAGCTGTTAGGGCTGGAACCTCCTCCACAAACTCGACCTGAGGCTCTGCCTCTGGGGCTACTGCTCGAGGCTCAGACTGCTGAGCGATAGA
This sequence comes from Nicotiana benthamiana, assembly GCA_034376525.1. NCBI lineage: Eukaryota > Viridiplantae > Streptophyta > Magnoliopsida > Solanales > Solanaceae > Nicotiana > Nicotiana benthamiana. Next base: position 14,330,021 of record CM067329.1, on the reverse strand, counting down.
TGAAGAAGCGCGTGTTCATGAAATCTGCGAAAGAATAGAGTAAAAATTCAATCGGTGTTTGAGAAGCGGACACGCACGACAAGAAAGAACTAAGGCGAAGTTTTTCCTAACTCTGCAGCCTCGGGGATAAATACAGACGTCTCCGTACCGATCCCTCAGACTCTACCGAGTTGTCCGTGGGTTGTGAGACCTATGTAGCCTAGTGCTCTGATACCAACTTGTCACGACCCCGATTTTCCACCATCGGGAGTCGTGATGGCGCCTACTAATAGGAGCTAGGCAAGCCAAATATCATATACTTCTTTAACGAACAATCAACAATATTAACAATATTAGTACATTTAACACTAAAGCGGAAGTCTCAAATATAATTCTCTGAAAGAAATGCGGAAGTTTAGCAAATCCTCTATCCAAGACTGGTATCACATTACTCACAAACTTCTAGGATCACTAAATACAATAGTCTGAAAGAAATCATAACAGTCTGTTTCAATACAAAAGCTAACAAACTGAATAAGGATGGAAAAGACTCCGGGCTTACACGCGTCAGCAAGGCTACCTCAAAGTCTCTGAACCGAAGGAATGCTCCCGATCTACTACTGCTGCGGTCCATAAGCTGCTCCTGGATCTGTGCAAAAATATGCAAAGTTTGTAGCATCAGCACAACCGACCCCATGTGCTGGTAAGTGCCTGGCCTAATCCTGGCGATGTAGTGACAAGGCTAGACAGGACCTACCACAATTAAACCTGTATAGACACATATGTAATAACATCAGAATACACTCTATTTAATAGTTAAGAGGGAGGGGAACATGCTATAGGGTAATACAGTTTGATCTACAGTTATCAGATAAGAAATAAAATAGCACAACAACGACAACCGATAAGGAATAACAGGAAAATCCACATATGACATCAAGAACACTTAATCTGTTGTGGCGAGAAACCCGATCCTCAAATATATCTGTTGCGGCGAGCAACCCGATCCTCAAATATAACTGTTGCGGCAAGCAACCCGATCCTCAAATATATCTGCTGCGGCGAGCAACCCGATCCTCAAATATATCTGCTGCGGCGAGCAACCTGATCCTCAAATATATTTGTTGCGGCGAGCAACCCGATCCTCAAATATATCTGTTGCGGCGAGCAACCTGATCCTCAAATATATCTGTTGCGGCGTGCAACCTGATCCTCAACATTTAATACCCAGAATTATTCAAACAAACAATCGCAACCCAAGTGCGGGGGGAGGGGGGGTAACAACAAATACAAGAAATTCCGGCAAGGGAATACAATTAACAACTCAAATACCCCGGCAAGGGAGAATACATTATATGCCTAAATCCCGGCAAGGGAATAGTCACAGAACTTTCGCTTTTAAACACTCAGTTACCAACAAGTTCTAAATCGAGCCAACGCTCCAAAATTTTACAAATTACTATTTATCCTCAACCGTTCATATTATGTGAACAACATCAATTCCAACAAGAAGCTGTTTCACGTCATTCGAATAAAAAGCAATTAAGACTCATGGTCATGCTAGACTCGGGTGCATAAATAATCGTCACCATATCGTTACCATACCTATACACCATACTCCACAATTAGCAAGTACAAAATAATGTCATAATCCTAATCCCTCAAGCCAAAGTTAGAACAAACAATACCTCGAAAGCTCCAAACTCAACTCACGCCTCTATAATAGCTTTACCCTTCGAATTCACCTCAAAAAATCTAGCCACAAATTACTCAAATGTATCAACAAATGCAAGTTAAATCAACTTGAATGCATAAGAATGAATTTCTCAAAGTTTTGCCAAAAATTCCGAAAACGCCCCCGGACCCACGTGGTCAAAACCCAAGGTTCGAACCAAAACCCATTACCCATTCCCCCACGAGTTTATATCTCTGATTTGGTTTGAAATCGGACCTCAAATTGAGGTCCCACTCCCCAATTTATAGAAAAACTAGGTTCTACCCAAAAATCCCAATTTCACTCGTGAAAATCCTTGACTTCAAGTGGAAAACATGATTAATGATGTTAAAGATTGAAAACATTGAGTAAAAATCAAGTTATTTGGTATGAAGTTTGCTCTTGAAAAATCACCTATGGTGTTTGGGCTTTGAAAGAATGGTGAAAAGTGATAAAATTTCGACTAAGTATATAAATTACTGGGCTGCGGTTATGGGAATTGCGAACCTTGGTTCGCAATTGCGAGAAACACAGGCTTGGGAATTGCGGGATTTTGGTTCGCATTTGCGAACACTGGGGACTGGGTGCGGACATCGTATTTGCGACCTCGTCCTTTCCGCTTTTGCGCACACTTTGATCGCATTTGCGATTTGGCCCAGATTTCTCTTACCTTCGCATTTGCGCCTCTTGGATTTAAGAGAAATTCTTCGCAAATGTGAAAATACCAGAACTGAGGAACGCTAGCTTTTTCAACAATGAGAAATGCAATCCGATGCCTATCCAAAATTCTTACGAGCCCTCGAGGCTCCAAACCATTATGCACCCAACTTCAAAAACATCCTACGGACTTATTCGTGCGATCGATTCGCCAAAATAACATCATATACATAGAATCAAGCCTCAAAACTCATGATTTTTCTTCTACATTTCATAAACTTTAAAATTTGGAACTTATAGTCCGAAACACGTCATACGACGTCCGTTTTCAACCAAACTTCACAGAAAGCACTTAAACAATATATGACACTTGTACCGGGCGTCGATACCAAAATACGAGCCCGATACCATAGTCTTTTAATCAATTTTTGTTTTCATTTTCCTTAACAAATTCAGGACAATAATTTAACAGAAAAATTCTTTTACTCGGGTTCTAGACCTCGGATTTCGACTCCGGCCATATTTTTCTACGGACCTCCAGGGACCGTCACATCACGGGTCCGGCCCCGTTTACCCAAAATATTAATCAAAGTCAACTATATCAATATTAATATCAAACTTCATCATTTTTCACACGGAATTCATATATAGGCCTTCCGGCTACATGCCTGGACTGTGCACATAAATCAAGACAAATAAAAGTGAGGTTTTTAAGGCCTCGGAAGCACAAAAAAGGAGAATTACTGTGATGACCCTTTGGGTCGTCACATCTGAACCTTTATTGATTTTATTGAATTGATTATGCATAGATATCATTATTTCGGAGTTAGATTGTAAAGGAAAGGCGGTATTAGAGAGTTAATTTCTATTCTTTGACCGAGGTAAATGTTTGTTCTAACTTTGGTTAGAAGAAATAGTATTCGGATATTATTTGCTAATTGCTAAATGAATAGTAGTGTTTATAGGCATGGTGACGGTTATCTATACACCGGGTTCTAGCATGACTGTGGGTCTTAAATGTGTTTGGTCTGGACTTTGTGAAACATCTTTCTTGTCTAATTGCTAAGTTTCATATAATGTGAACGATTGAGGAAAAATTGTGATTGATATATTATTGGAGCGTTGTCTCGAATTAGAATTTGATAATTGAGAAAGAAGTTATTAAAAGAGAAAATGTGGTGACTTTTCCCTTGCCGGGACACGTAGTCTATTATTGTAGTTATACCATTGCCCGGTTAAATCGTTATGTTGTTGAATTTCCCTAATGGGGCCTCTTTTAGAAAGATTATATGTGTTATTCACTATGATATGGGATCGTGTGGTATGCCGTCCACTTGTGAGTTATGAAATGGGATCGTGTGGCGCGCCGACCACTTATGAATACATATTTTAGGATCGTGTGGCACACCGTCCACTTATGAATACATATTTTGGGATCGTATGGCACGACGTCCACTTATGAATTATGAAATGGGATCGTGTGGCATACCGTCCACTTATGAATTATGAAATGGGATCGTGTGGCACATCATCCACTTATATATGAGTTATGGTATTCATGTAGTTTCGTTATTATATCCGTTGATCTGTTTTCACTGTATCTCCCCCGAGCATGCCCCCTTCCCCCTTTTTAGTTAATATTTTCTATTGTTACTTTTGTTGCTTTAGTGTGTGTGTATATATATACATGCATAGGTTGTTTTTTGTAGGTTCGGTCTAGCCTCGTCACTACTTCACCGGGGTTAGGCCAGGCACTTACCAACACATAGGGTCGATTGTGCTGATGCTACACTTCTGTGCTCACTACAAAAAAATGCTCAATTTGCGGGTATTTGACGGCGATATAACCTCCGCATTTTGGTAGTTTGGCACTGTCACTTATTATAAAATAGCGGAGGTCTAAACCCCCGCAATTTCTTTATTTAACCTCCACAAACTTTATAACACAATTATTATTATAGATTAAATAGCAGCAATTATAACCTCCGTTATTCATTGAAATATTTTTGTTCTGCAACATTACTACATAACTATTTCAATTTCAATTATAATTTTCTTTTAACAATTAATAAAGGCAAGTTTCCCAACTAGTGGAATATTAAAAAGATAAATCGATCTTTGCATTATGGTAAAGGGGAAATGAAGTGAGTCCACATTAAAATAAACTATCGTTAGTCTCAAAATTTTGTTTTAAACACAACTACTCCAACCATTATACACAACATCAATATTATAATTAGTCTTAAAACTAACATTAAACAAAGCATCCAGCCCAATCATTGTGGACAAAAGATCTACTATGACCATTCAATCAACTTCAATGGTTAGGATTACTTTCACCGGAGGATGATCTTATATCCATGGGTGCAATGGATCCGCTAGCTGCTTCACTTGGCTACAAAACAATCAAAAGAAAATATAATTAACAATAAGTACCTCAACAATATCCTAACTAATAATACTTGGGCTGATTAATCATACTTTACAAAACTAAATAAGAAAGTTACGAAATATTCTTACTGTTGAATCTGGAAAAATCTTTGGATGTATTGCTAAAAGTGGAAAAGTTATATTCTGGAAAAATCTTCAACTATTTAATTTCTAATAGGAAAATTTAATCATCTAGTAAAATAAAAAAGGAACCATTAGTTAGAACAGTAGAGGAATATGTTAGTCTACTTGGGAAGAGTTTCATTTGAGATGACTTTACATAGTGGACTAGTCTTTTGTGCTTAAGAGAAAGCTACTTCAGAACTTCTGAGACAAGAATATGATGATGGTGTGATTTTATGAGGTCTGTTCAAACTTAGAATGTGGGAGCAAGTTGCAAACAGTTAAAATATACTATTTCTCTTGCTATATAAAGCTGGTAGCTTTACGTAGAGAGTTTAACTTCTATACACTTGATAAACTTTTATAGATTAAAGAAAATGATTAATTTTTAGCCCCAAACTTATGGAAGATAGTTGCATTACTAACCCTCAATATGCCATTTTCATAGACTTCTTGTGCCATTGATTCACATTCTCATTGAAGCTAAACTGGCAAATTCAATTATATGATACAGAAAATTTTGGAGTGTCTTACACCTCTTTTGCCGCCTCATTAACTTCTATAGTGTTTGCTTGACCTACATGCACATGCAAGGACAAAGAGGGGGGTCATTTATTACATTATGTAGCAATTGATCCAGTTTTACCTTTGTATCCGCATGTGGAATGGAACTTTAAGTATCTTGCTAGCTCCTTGTGAATCTTAAAAGATAAAAACAGTGTGAGATAGCACATATACATAAGAATTGAATAATTGAGGCAATTATGATGCAATACTATATATATAATGACAATTGTTATCTAAACAAAAAGACCAAAAAGAAAAGAAAGAAGGCAACAACCAATTCTTTCGGTCACATACTCGTAGAAACCAGAACCACTGACTTGATTGAAGTTATACTGATTTGAAGTTATTCGAAAAATACTACCAGAACACCAGTTAATGAATATATTGATTAAGTACCTTCACCAATTAATATTATATGCAACTTCCGGGTGTGTGGAAACCTAGCTGAAAATAGACGTAGTTGGAGTAGGATAGTAGTCTTGAAGATATATTTTAAAATTTTATGTTCATATCAACCATAATTACAACAGAACAGTCAACCCGCAAAAGTAGGTTCTGTTTCATTGCCATTCATGAACTAAAGGATTTCTGCATAGATCCTTTAGTCGACAAAAGATATAGTCGAGTACCTCTGGGCCAAGGAGGGACTTTACAAGTTCGGACTTTGATGATACTGCACATATTAAAACGTTCCAGAAAACTAGTTAGAGATCAATATACAACTCATTACGTGCAAATTGTCAGCGATGGTGAAGACTGTTGTTTCCGTCACCTTTATATTAATAAAAGTAGTTATTTGGAATCTCATGCTGCCAAATCCAAAAAAAAAGAGCCCAAATAAGCTCTTCATAATCAAATAAAGTCCAGTGATACTTTTTTCTTTGAAATTTTCCAATAGCAAGGAAATGTTTATTTTACGTAATTAAATCTTTTATTATTGTACAATTTAAATCCAATAAAAGTCTCTTACAAGACACAAAATTATCTTTTGGGCAAGCATACATATATAAGCGGCAACATGCGTCCAGCTTACAAAGAAATGAGGAGAGAGAACTCAAAAGCCGACCCCTGGAAACGACCCCTAAAACAGCAACCAACAACTAATATGGAAAAGGCACAACTTGTCTCAGTCTCTTCCTCATCAATATCAATTAGCAACATTTCATAACATGACTAACGAGTGTCTCCTACGGTAGGATTCGATTCCTTCCTCGTTCTCATGCCCTTTTCCCTTCTATGTATATTATTTATTCTCTTGGTCCGTCACACTGTATCATGATGTATCAACTTGTCGCATTGAAGCTATGACAAATGAACATGAGTCCTAGATTATAAGGTTCGGTTGATTGCATAATTAATTTCCTATGTCACTATGTAAAGCATAAAAATTAGAAATATTCCCTTTATATTAGCAATTTAGAGCCTGAAACAAAGAACCTACTCAGACATACCTGTATAACAGTGGCATTTTTGCAGCACTCATTGTCAATTACCACTCTGCCATAAAGACAGCAAATATGGAGTAAATGCCAAGGCCTAAATGGTATTGACTAACATTAAAGTAACAGTCAGAGAATTAAGAGAGAAACAATAGAATAGTACCTTGGTGGATTCATTCTTCTAATAAATTTTTCATATTCATCATCCATGATGTTCTGAGTATAGCTAACTGTAGCTTCAGAGAAAAAAAAAGTACAAAAGTACAACCCAGTATAATCCCACTTAGTGGGGTCTGGGGAGGGTAGTATGTACGCAGACCTTACCCCTACCCTGGGGTAGAGAGGTTGTTTCCAAATAGACCCCCGGCATCCTTCCCTCCAAGAACTACACACCCACCTTTGCTCTTGGGGAGACTCGAACTCACAACCTCTCGGTTGGAAGTGGGGGTTGCTTACCATCAGAGCAAGCCCCTCTTGTCATCAGAGAAATAGGAAATAAAAATAGAAAATTTCAGACAAAGAAATCAAGGGGAAAAAAGGCTAAAAATAGAGAGAATCAGCATTACCAATCACAAAGAAGACACTGGAAACCAAGTGTGTAAAGCAAGTATAAGAAAAAGATGAAAATATGAGGGGAAAATGAATAAAGTTGACCAATCATGAAAGAGTGGAAAGAGTAAAATAAACAAGATATACAAAAGAAGGCCAATTAAGAAGCCAAAGCCAACATCAAAAAAGGTGCTTGTTGTGGGCTGTACCTATGTTTTGGGAGGTGGGATTGGTCTGATGGGGCTATGAGTGTGTGTGTGGAAACCATAGCCATCAAAGCCATTACAGTCAATAATGTTAACAGCTCAAGAAAACATACTGATATTGTGTGAAACAACAGCAAAAAAAGACCATTCAAAAATCAGCAGTGGACCCACCAAACATTCAATAATGGGAAAAGAAACATAGCCACAACAGACAACTAACAAATCTACCATATCCCACAACAATAAAACACAACAAAAAGAAAAAAGAAACAACTACTCCATTAACCAACAACAAAACCCGTGTATAATCCCACAGGCGGAGTCTAGGGAAAGTAATGAGTATACAGAGGTGGAGGGAGGTGTTCAGAGCACCTCAACCCAAAGGAACATATCTGGAATGTCGAGGTAATCCAAGTGGCACCGACAACCTATCTATATGCTCTTACTTTGCCAAGTTGGTACCTAAACATCCTTATTTATGAAAGGACCAACATATATGAGCTATTAAAGATAAAGCTTTATAGTGAAAGTATGAAGAACTAAGTTGGTTCATCGGTTAGCTCAAAATCTCCACAAGCAGCAGTTGTTTCTTCACACCTATGAACTAAAGTCAATGGAAATTGCAGCAAAGAATGAGAAACAGAACAATTGCATTTTCCAAACAACACAGCTAACCAATCGATAAAATTTAAACCACTAGCCGTGGAAGTTAACCTTGTGACTTGGAAATTGTTGCTTGAGATGATTGAATATGAGATCTTCATATGCCTTGTCGGTCTCTGTGACCAAATCCACCTACACCCACTACAGGGAAAATCGAAGTTTCATACATATGTAGTAATCAAAACTCACTCTTAACTTATATCCTATCCGAGCCTTTCTATGCATCATAAGCCAAAAACTAAATAGAACAGTAAACATTCTTCCATCCTTTTACTTTTACTAACCTATGCCTGCTCCAATATTATTAACAGAAAAACAAAAAAAGTACCTTGAGACTGATTGGAAAAGCAGCCGGCGACAATTGCGTCTTCTCTGAAGGTCCTCAGGAGTTCTAACATACACATACAAAAGGAAATATTTCAATTAAGACCCAAAGCACAGGAATTAACCTACAAAATGCACAAAAAGTCTAAATTTTGATTCAAAATACACTGAATCTAGTAAATCTCTTCAAAATACACCGATTCTACCAAATTTCAGCCGATACTACCAAATTTCTATCGATTCAAAATACACTGAATCTAGTAAATCTCTTCAAAATACACCGATTCTACCAAATTTCAGCCGATACTACCAAATTTCTGTCGATTCAAAATACACTGAATCTAGTAAATCTCTTCAAAATACACCGATTCTACAAATTACAGAGAAAATAAACTTAAAACCCACATGCATGAAGAAAGAAAGACAAAAAAGAAAAATCAATGAATGAAAGAGCAAAAATCAAAGCAAAATCGGAGAGGGATTTGTATGAAAGAGCAAACTCAAAAAAACTTACATCCAATTGATTGATAGATCTGATGTTTTCTTTCATATCTCTTTCATTTTGCAATAGAGGATGCACTGAAGAAAAGAGAGAGATATTCAGAGGAAATAAAGAGATTAAGTGAAGAGGAGAAATGGGTTTTGATTGAGTGGGTTTCTGAAAATGAACAAGGGGTTTGGGAAAAAAGAGAGGGAAGGGGTAAAAAGAACGAGGGAAACACTGGCCATATAAGTGGGGAACTTTTTTTGAAAGGGCTGCGGAGGTTGCGTAGCGCTGTAAATTTAATATATTTGCGGAGGTAAATAAATTTCCACAATTTGATATATATTGCGAAGGTTACAGTAACCTTCGCAATAAAACCTCCATACATTTAATATCTTTTTGTAATGACTTTTTGTACAGATTATGATACCGAAGCAGTTTTTGGACCACAGCAATAACGTACTAATTGGGAGATGACTTCAGTTTAGGGACATCCAAAGTAGTCTAGATGGCGTTTGCAGGCCGGAATCTCTTTTTATGTTTTTAGTTTGTTTTCATTGTACCAAGACAGACATTATGTATTTTCTATTCAAATTTGGTTGTAGCAGTCTTTAGTAGTCCGTGAGTTAGTGACACCAAACTCTGGATAGAGATATATTTTAAACTTTCGCATTTTGATTTCAGTTATATAAGCTTAAAGTCTTCCACCTATATTTACTCGCTTTTGTATATTTATATTGTTGAGAAGTCATGTTTAAAATTTAATTGATCTAGCTTCGTTAGTAAGCGCTATTACAATTTTTGATGGTGAAAAATTCAAATCGTGACATTGATAGTATAAAAGAGCCCAATCAGAACATTAGTGCATGAGTTTCTATTAATCGACTTTTACGAGTCAAATAATTTTTTTTGGTTCTTTCTTTCTTTGCTTTTGACTTCCTTTAGGGCATCTTCCGTAAACATTAATGTACTATTTTTATTTTATTTTTTAAATTTGTAAATTGCGATATAATACTTGATTCTATTATGCTTGTCAAATTAATATTTTAAATGTTTGTGAAATTAAGAATTTATTTAAAAACAAAATTTTATAATAATTGACGAAAGATAACATGCAACGCAACGAGAAAAGTAATTACTTCAATATACATGAATTATTAAGAATTATCTAACGTAAATTATAAAATCACGAAAGTAACTAAATATTGTTGCATTCTTTGATTAAATTTACAATTTAATCGTATAACTTTACACATGCTTTATACTTTCTCTGGTCCATAATAAGCGTCTCTTTTACTTTTAGCACGCTCATTAAGAAAATATTAAATCCTATACAAAATTATCTAGTATGACTAAATTACCCTTATTAAATATTGGGCACATGATTATAGTAGCATTTATTGCTCTTCAGCACATAAGGGTAAAAGAGTAAAAATAAATTAAATTTTTTCTTAATTATTTAACTAGACGCTTATTTTGGACCAAAAGTAAAAAATAAAAAATACTTATTATGGACCGAAGGAATAATATTTAACAGAATATATCGTGGAACGCACGAATATAAAGGCTTGTGTGTGTATATATACACATATATTTCAGTTTTAGCCGCATTTACACATGGGATTTTCACCTATGTATACCATATAGCAAACCTTATTACCAAAAATGTTAATTATTTGGTATTTACCCGCCTAGACCATAGTTTGTTTACAAAAATTGTACCAAACAAAAAATAGGTGAATTCTACCCTAAAAAAGCGCCAATTTTATAGCAATCAGATATAAGGCGATTCTATCACCATTAATTTTGAAATTTAACACGGAAGAAAATCCATTGCAGCGTAGTTCTCTCCTTCTCCATATATTTTCCACCATTGATAGCCATTAAAAAGCTTGAAAGCTTTGAATTCAAATTTGGATTTTCAAAAATCATTATTTGTTTGGATTGGGTGTTGTTGTAAATAATTCAAAATATGTTTAGGAGTTTATATCTCAATTTTGAGGGGCTTTGGTGAAGATTAGACTTGGTTTTGACTGAATTTCACATTGAAACTCGTCGAAGAAGAAGAAGACATATTTTTCCAGAAATTGTAGTTAAATTGTAGAATTGTAGATAAAATATAGATAAATTGTAGATATTTTGTAGATAAATTGTAGATTGGGAAGACCAAAACTTCTACAAGTCTTCTACAATTATGTCGAAAATGTCAATTATGCTACAATTGAAAATCCCTTGGATTGGGAGTTGTTGTAAATAATTCGAAATATGTTTAGGAGTTTATATCTCAATTTTGAGAGGTTTTGGTGAAGATTAGACTTAGTTTTGACTGAATTTCAGATTGAAACTCGTGGAAGAAGAAGAAAACACATTTTTCAAAAATTGTAGTTAAATTGTAGTTACTTGTAGAATTGTAGATAAATTGTAGATTGGGAAGACCAAAACTTCTACAAGTCTTCTACAATTATGTCGGAAATGCCAATTATACTACAATTGAAATGAGAATTGGGATATTAAAATTCAATGTATTTAATTTGTAGATGCAATTTCTATTTTTTTTTGTAAAAAAACTTTTTTTGCAAAAGAATAAAAAAAATTTTTGAAAAAATCTTCTTCAAATCACTACAAAAAAAAACTCAATTACCAACAAAAAAAATGTTGGTAAATTGATCAAATTGGTTGGTATTTTGACTTACTAATCGATTACCGACGGAAATTGGCCTGTTGCTAAAAGGTTCGATGGTAAATTTTACCAACCATATTGAATTGGTTGGTAAACTTACCAACTAAAAATTAGTTAGTAAAACACCAAATAAATATGTTGGTAAATTTTGAATCTTTAGTCCAAGTTTTTCGTTGGTAAATTTACAAACAAAAATTCAGTTGGAAGTTCGTTAGTAAATTTACTAACATATAGAAATTGAGTTAGTAAAATTGATTTTTGATTATTTAAATTGTGTTTGTAATTGGTTGGTAAATATAGTAACAAGAAAATTTCCATTAGTATTATGTTAGCAACTATACTAATGGATACCAATTTGGTTGGTAAATCCGATAGTATATTTTTAAAATTACATTGGCAATCGGTTGGTAATTTTGTCTATAGAAAAGTTTTATTTAGTAAATTGTAGGCAATTTACAAAAAAATTTCAAATTCGTTAACAAATATGGTTATAATAATTGTATTAATATTCATTTAAAGCTTTAAAAGATCCCAAAAAAACGAAAACAAAATAAAAAACATACTAAAACTTTATAAATAATAATATCTATCATGAAGTTGAAAGCAGAATCCAAAATGTGTATAAAATAAAAGAAGCTAACATAAATCTAAATGTGACTCGTGTCATTTGGCGACGAGTTGCAGAATCCAAGACGTGTCTAACACAAAAGAAGCTAACATAAATCTAAATACGACTCGTGTCATTTGGCGACGAGTCGTGTCTACGAGAAGGCGGTGTAGGTAAGCCACCTATGAGGACCGATAGACGGTTTTGGAGCAGTTGATCAACTTGCTCGCGCACCTCTTGCTGCATTTCGTGTTTCATTTCTTCACGCATTTCTTCTCTCATTTCTTGTCTAATCTCTTCTCTGGTCTCAGATCTCATTTCATGCTTTATTCTTCCTTAATTTCTTGCAACGATGTCCTACATATTCACTCACTCTTTTCTATTCTCTCTCTCTTTTTTAAAATCTTACTTCTCCCTTTTACCTTTCCTATGTTACTTTCTTTTCTTTTTACTTCTTTCTGTTTTGCCTTTCCCCCCGATCTCCCCTCCTTCCATATCTCTATATACGAGGAGTTATTTAGGTGGTTAAAATAAATAAGGGTGATCATGTGGGAGGGAAATAGGACGTGATGGAGATTAGGACGTGATGGTTACGGGAAAATGGGGTTTTTTATAAAAAAATTTCTGTCTTTTAATTTATTTTCTTAGACTTATTTAAAAAATCTTAATTGTTAGAAATGTAAAATCCATAAAATCTTCAAATATTAATTTGAGTTTCGTAATTTTATTTTTGATTCTTCATTAAACTATGCTAATACTAACTAATCACATGAATTATACATGTATCGTTTGGTTATTATATTATCATACAAATTAATAAATTTTAGTTGCACCAAACTATTTATAAAAAATAATAAAATTTTAATTGCACTCATGTTTGAATTATTAAATATAAACTAGGTCCAAACATAATTTATAGCTAATTACTTAATGTTCGAATATGCAATGAAATTATTTCTAATTAATATTAGAACTAGTATTATTATCCACGCCGATATGCGCGTACACTGACCATGTCAAATATTAGAATTGTTTAGGTTATATATAAATAATCTTAAAATTGAAATAACTTCTTGATAAAATTAAATATAGATAATCATTAGATATTAATTAATTAAAAAAGCAACGTGAAAAAAGATTAATTGTTTCTCAAATCTCATACTTAATATATTTTAATTTTTAGTACCATTCTCGCCAGTGTCATAGATCCTACAAATAATGAGAATTGAATAATAACTCATATTCATCGCAAAAAAAAATCGAATGTTTTATACTATGAAGGACTCTTATATATACGAGAGGTCGACTTGATACTTACTAAGGTCAAATAATATATGAAATATTTTATAAGCATAGAAAGCTACTAGTATCAGCAGTTTATGGCAAGATGCATAAGTCATGTTCTTACAATGATTTACTATTTCTATTTTTGTGTATAATAATGAACAATGTGAATATAAGTTTTCACAGAATAATCATCCACACGTTATGCCGAGGCGACTTTCCGACCAATAGAAATAAATTATGCACTTGCCGAGGGTCGATGGCCGCCTATAGATGCATCTATTCATACCGAGGCGATCAGTTTGATCCACAAATATCAAGCAAAACAATATCGAAAAACAAACAGCTCAAGATTAACTGGTTATATTAAGGCGAAAGGAGACAATTTCTTCTTTAGGACATTCCCATGGACAATGGGATTTAATCCTCGTGAAGAAACGTCAAAAGTTGTCGTTTGGATCTCTTTTTCTGAACTGCCAGCAAACTTCTTTGCAAAAAAATCCATAATGTCAATCGCTGTTGCAGTGGAAAAGTCTTTAGCAGTTGATAAGGCTACTAAAGATCGAACGAGACCGAGTACGGCACAATTAAAAGTTTTGATTAATTTGCTAGACAAACTTCCAACAAAAATAAAGATCAAGATAGTTGATATTAAATCTGGAAAAGTAGTTGAATATGACCAGCGGATCGTTTTTGATAACCTTCCTAAATACTGCACGTATTGTAATCATCAAGGTCATGATGTCAAATCGTACCGTTGGAGTACAGATGAAGTGAATGAACAAGCATTTCATGATCGACAATCTGAAGGTCGGGGCAGGTTGAAGAAACTAGAAGGTGATGCCAGAGAGTTCATAAATGCTAATCTTGTAGCACGAACCAGTGAAGGAGTTCGTCCTAACGTCACTGCTGATTTAGCACAGCAGAGTAAATCTGCTGTTTCATCCAATTTCAAAATTCCAAGTGAACAGGCACTGCCAAATGTGGCTACTGAATCTCCTGCATCCAATTTGAATGTTTCCAGTGATCATTTTCTTCCTAATGTAACTGATGATGCACGGCAATTTCCTTTTATTGTTTTTCCAAAATCTTAATCCAAACGCAACAGATCTTAAATTTTGCGACTCTTACTGTTCATCTTAGCATCGTTTGAGTTAAAATGGTGAAGATTCTCTGAAGTAATGCGTAAATATGGATGCTACGACCTCTCCCCAGCATCTGGCTGTGGGAGAGGTTGATCATATCAATTCAGAAAATCATTGGACTCACGGACAAAAACAGTCATATGCTTCAACGCTATCTGGACAAAAAACTGTCGAAAAATTTACTAATCTGGAACTCTGTCCAGTCACATTTCAGAAAGGAATTCCTACTGTTGAGTTCACAGTAGATGAAGTGAATTCTTCATGGAAAACCAGAACTTCAGGAGCTACGTCAGATTTTACCAAAACATTTCGACATCAAAGTTAATTGCGACATTGGACAACTAGAATATCGGCATATTCTGGTAAGATTCAATCTATTTGAAGATTTTGCGAATGCTGTCAAAAACTTCTGGCTATGTAAAGTCAAAAGGCGATGAGTTCTACTTCCGGACATTCACATGGTCAATGGGATTTAACCCCCGTGAAGAAACATCAATAGCCATTACTTGGATTTCATTTCCAGAACTGCCAGCGAATTTCTTCGCAAAAAAGTCGTTATTGTCCATTGCAGCTGTAGTGGGAAAACCTATCGCAGTAGATAAGGCCACTCAAGATCGAACTCGACCTAGTACGGCTCGAGTTAAAATCTTGATTAACTTACTCGACAAATATCCAAAGAAAACTAAGATCAAGATAGTCGATAAAAAAACTGGGAAAACTGTCGAATACGTTCAGCAGATTGTATTCGACAATTTACCAAAATATTGCACATGTTGCAATCACCAAGGACATGATACTAAATCTTGTCGATGGAATTCAGAAGACTTGATTGAACAAGTTCGTCACAGTGGCGAAACAGAAGGTCGGGACAATGAGGTTAAATTAAGAGGCGATGCTAGGGAATACTTGAATGCTAATTTTGCAGGGCGTCGACACAATGCGACAGATGGACAAATCCCAGTTCATCTCTGCCAGTATCTGAAGCTCCCTCAATGCCAAATCCTAAGGCTACGTTGCTTGGTAAAGGTCAAGCAGATGAAAATAAAAAAGGAGCAGACAGTTATATCATCAGATGAAAATGCAAAAGGTCCAGACTTGCTGTCGACAGAATCCTCACTGAAGAACGCTACAGAATTTTCAATGACAAACTCGACTACTGCTCATCTTTGTAAAGACTCTTACAATTTTGCACAGAAGTCAATTGAAAATGTTGCATTAACTGTTGCCACTAATCAATCTACTGTGAAGGATATGGGAGTTTCTAAATTGGCTAGCACTGCAGTGGTTTTTAAAAATGCTGTTGTTTCTGATACAACTTGTGTAAATGCAAAATCTCTTGCAAAACCAAATGGTGATACTGCCCAGACTTGTCTGCTACCAGTTACTGTTTCATTGAGACAGCCCTTGGTTGATTTAACTGAAATCACCCAGCAACACATGTTAAAGCATTCATGTGATCCAACAACTGGTACAAATTTGGAGACTGTTAACACTACACATCCTACTGTGATCGCTAGGGAGATTCTGATCATCTTGAAGGGGATAGTAGTACTGTGGTTTCTAAAACAGATTCTGCTTCTGCTTCATTAATAGCAGCTGCACCAACTCTTGTGACCCCAAATGATATTGACAATGCCAAAAACCAGGAACATAGTTTGATCTACCACCAACATATGTTGCAGCATTCTCCTCTGGTGGATAAAGCAGCTGATACAAAAAAGTCAGAAACTGTCAAATACGGATATTGAATCTGCTTCAGCTGCACAAAATTTGGCTGGGATTCTTCCTAAAGTGACTGCTGATCCATGTCACAACATTGATGTTGTTCCAATTAGTCAAGCTAAAGAGGCTCATCCAATGCCAAAGTCTGATATAACACAGCTGACTAAATATATTGTTTCATCAAAGTACATTAATTGTTCCATGTGAACCGGCACTGTCAAATGTGGCTACTGCATCTGCTGCGGTTGCACATCACTTTGCAAATAGGCCTACACTGTTTTGCCAAGAAAAGGATACAATTTTGGAGTCTCTACTTCCTGCCAAAGATGTTAGAAATTCTACTGTTCCACCAGTTCAACGAGGGCAGAACCTGACAACGCCAAAATTGCTACATGCTTCAAACATTACTGCAAGATGCAATGAAAAAATAATCATCAGCTTTGACTATATCTAACCATTTTAATTCAAATGAATTATACAAAGGGCAGTAATCTACTGTACAGCAAGTAGGAACATCAATGAATTCGCTCAGACAACATACATATAACCAGCATGGCAGGGCCCGACAAGGCTGTGTGATCAATTCTTCAGATACAACTACTAATGCTGTATCTAATGCTGCCTTAGCTCAACCAAATTCTGCTTTACAGTCTACTGATAATCGACAACACACAAGAGAAGATGGACAATGGTCATCGATGGCCAACAAATAAGTAACACCAAAATCCAACAATAAAACTCAGATCGCAGGAAAGTGTTGCGCAAATTTGAAAAGGGAGCAGGAAAATACACTTAAACAACGTTTCCATTTTGAAAATCATCGAGTAGAAAGAGTAATCAAGGATGCAATTCAAGCTCCAGCTTTTGAAAACACTACAGTTGAAAAATTAAAGACCAAGTGGGAGGCTCCTGATTTCATTCCAAGTAAGCCTCCTTGTCGCACATGCATTCACTTCCTAAATACACCACCAAACAATGTGGTCGACCACATTGGAACAAGTAAGTCAGGTGCTATTTTGATGAAAATTGCAACATGGGCAGACAAGAAATTAAATGTTAGGCAAATTCCAATGAGAGCGGCCAAACAAAAGCAGGCTGTTACAAATACGTCATCGAAATCCAACCGTTCAAAAAATAAAAAATGATTTTTGAATACCTTTTGAACAAACTGGAGGACAATGAAATAGAAGTACAACTTCAACATTATACAAGTTTGAAAAATAAGGGACAACAATCAATTGGGTATTATACATTTTACTCTACGACTTCATTAGTATCCTCAATTGTAATCTCATCACAGAGTATGTTATAAACTCTGTGATGATCATAAAATATTTAGTCATGTCAAGTTCTTATTTAATGCATGCTTGTTAATAAGTGAGGTTGTTAAACATCAATAGGATTAGTACGGTAAGGATAGTCCGGTTTCAATATCGGTGCTACTGTCCCTTATTTGAGCTTTTCCTAGTTGTTGTTATGTTATTTTCAATTATTAATAAAAAACTAGCCCTAGGCTCTTGCCTAGTGGATTAAAAAAAAAGATCTATTAATAAAGTTTTCCAACCAATTAAGTATTAGTTGACAAGTTTACTAACAGATACCATTCGGTTGGTAATTTACAAACGCATTTTAAATTAGTTGGTAAAATTAGCAACAAAATCTTTCTGTTGGTAAATAATTGGTTGGTAATTCGTTACTAATCTGTTAATAAATAATAATTTATTTTTTACACCATATTTAACAACGGATATGTACTCCGTTGGTAATATTACCAACCAAAAATATTTGTTGGTAACATTTGAGTTGGTAATCTATTAGTACGCAGTTGCTATATTAGCCACCTATTTTTCCCGCCATATTTACCAACTAAATTATTTAGTTAGTAACATTTTGGTTGGCAATTCGTTAGGAATCTGCTACTAAATTATAAAAAATAAATTAGTTATCATTTGGTTAGCAATTTGTTGCTAATACACCAACAAATTCGGGGCGTTGGTAAAATCCGTAAGCAATTGGAGTTTTTTTTTGTAGTGTTAAAGCGTATATATACTTTAAATTGAATTTAAGAAATAAGTAAATACAATACTCAAAAATATTATTGATAATTTCAAAATAATAAATGTATTCAGAGAAATTGAATAAAAGTCTAAAAGATATATAATTTTTTGATTCTTAATTATTGAGATAAAATAATTTTTAATTTATGATTTTGTTAAAATGTATGATTTGATGTACTCGAACAATTCATATCGATCATACTTTCGTTTATTCTTTAATTAATAATGTAAGTATCATAAGTAATATTAATAATTAATTTCAATCTATTAATAAATTACAAACCAAAATCTTGAACTATTAATAAAATTTTCCAACCGATTAAGTATTAGTTGGCAAGTTTACTAACAGATACCATTCGGTTGGTAATTTACTAACGCATTTTAAATTAGTTGGTAAAATTAGCAACAAAATCTTTATGTTGGTAACTAATTGGTTGGTAATTCGTTACTAATCTGTTAATAAATAATACTTCATTTTTTACACCATATTTAACAACAGATATGTACTCCGTTGGTAATATTACCAACAAAAAATATTTGTTGGTAACATTTGAGTTGGTAATCCATTAGTATGCAGTTGCTATATTAGCCGCCTATTTTTCCCGCCATATTTACCAACTAAATTATTTAGTTAGTAACATTTTGGTTGGCAATTAGTTAGGAATCCGTTACTAAATTCTGAAAAATAAATTAGTTACCATTTGGTTAGTAATTTGTTGCTAATACACCAACAAATTCGGGGCGTTGGTAAAATCTGTAAGCAATTGAGGTTTTTTTGTAGTGAATATCTAAAGATATTTGTGTTCCTTTTCTTATGTGACTCAATAGAACGAACTCGTTAAACTCATTTGTACACGAAAGAATAATAGATATCCTAAAGAATAAATAACGACTAAATTTCATAGGTTTTTTTAACATAATTTTTTCTATTTATTCGAAATAAATTAAAAATTTTTGCTAGGTAGAAATAATTTATTTGAAAAGATTCGATTTTGTTTTAGAAGGTCGATTTTTTATGCCATTTCTGATTTTTGATAAGAGAGATTGTCGACCTTTCTTAAGCTATTTTGACTTTGAAAAAGAAGAGGAGGAAAAAAAAGAAAAATAAGTATATATTCCTAAAATTATACCTATAATAAATGAAGTAATAATTATATATTTTTAATTTAAATTATGATACACAAAATTAAAATTTAATATATTTAAATATAATAAATACAAGCCTTAAACATAAAAGATAATAAGATTTGTTATATGATATAATAAGGAAAAATCTGTTTACATATACCGAAATATATGTGCTTCGGCAGAGACGGAGAGACAAAGATACGCATGCAGAAGGAATGCCTGAAAACTAATAAAATGATTAACCCCCAATGTTTGACACTACCTAAAAGCATATGGGTATTGGCGCAGTGAACGCAGAAATTGCCAAGTTGCAAAATCTTTTTACACGTAATGTACGTCTGCATGCACATGAATTGACGTTTTTCTTACCCAATTCAATTATATATTTCCAACTCTTTTTTGTTTGCTCTCTTTGACAATAATGATTATGTATTATGTGTTTAATGACGTATTTATTTTTTATTAAATATTTATTAAAAAAAATTAGGAAAAATTAACGAATTAACCGTATAAAGAACTTAATACTAATATAAGTATTTCTATTTCATATAGTATTTCCAATAAAATAATTGTAAATTTCGCTTAACTTAATGCTTACTAATTAAGCATAACTTTGCTTTAAAAAAAGGTAATCGTTGCACAAACATTCCGAGTTTACACAGAATTCGAAAAAAGATCATATTATAAAAAATATAAATATAGATAACTTATCCTAACATAAATATTAATAATTATTTTTACGGCTCGAACTCGAATATAAGTTCACTCTACCAGGCTCTCCTTCAGGTACAACACTAATTGCACAATGAAAACCTTTTGTTATGCAACCAACCGATTACAATAGTATGTAACGGGAGATTTTATTAGGAGATTAATTATTTCAATATAATTAACCAAACGACGCCTAAAAAGGAGGACTTTCCCTTAAGAAAGATAAAATAGAGACGCATAAACAAATTCCGAATGGGTGATTTTTCGTAAGAAATTAGGATCAAGATAAGTATAACTCTTTTGGAAACAAATTAAAGACAGAATAAGACTACATGCAGTAGCTGGCGGTGGAGCTGTAAAATTTATGCAGCAAAGACTCGTGTCAACCAAAGAGGTTATCCTAGTACACTTGTTATCTGCATGTGAGACAGACAAACCGAGATTCCAGACCAAATTCCAAGTACGTGTCTGTTCTGTAGTATGTCTCAGTTCTCTTCATCACCCTTATTCTAGGTAACTGTAAAAATATGGACAGGACGCCCTTTTTATTTATTGGTGATATATTGCACTAAACCTAGCTTCGGCTCTGATAATTCTCTAGATATTAAATTAGATTTTGTGTTGTCATTTAATTTGCAAGATAAAGAACTTTGAAATTTATAAAGTTTCAGGAATTTTCTTCACCATTTGGAGGCTGATCAGTCAGTTTTACTTGTGAATTTCAAGTAGTGACCACCAAGTCAAATCTTGAAAATGAAGGTTTTGTTCTACTTCTCTTTTTTCCTTTTTTAAACGATTTGAAGTGTTCTCTTGGAGTCATGTAGGTTGCATGTCCATTAAAGTTGACAAAAATTCATCAAAAAGCTTTAATCTTGTATAACAACTATTATTGTCTGTCATTTTGTATTACTAGTATATTTTTTTTGAAGTACTTTCCTAAGACTTAGTACTTCATTGAAGAAATATCTGAGAACGTTTGGTTTTTCAGTTGATTTTTGGGTGAGTCATATCAGGCCAGTGGTTCTGCTTTAAGTTATACTCAGAACTAGTAAAATTGGCGTAAAAATAGTACTAACATATTTTTTTTCTAATATCTGGGTATTAAAAACATTTAGCCCTTAAGAGCAAATATGGAGTAGATTTTATGTTTTAATACATCTTATTACTAACACTTATTTTTACTTATTTCTTTAATTCATTACATGAGCATATTTTGCTCTTTCCAAATCTTCCTTTTCTTATTCTTCTCCAAAGCATAACAATAGTATGCAAGTAAAGAGATTCAAAGCATTAATGAGCTGACACAGTTTTGGGAATTGATTGATTGGCCGTATGCATTATTCATTTTTCAATGACGGCATTTGAATTAACCGCATTGTCCTGTATGTAAAGAAATTGCAATATATATCATGAGCTAAAGGAATTTTAGATGCAAAAACTCGAGCAAATTTTCTGTCTGCACCCAAACTTCACAAATTTTTCTTCAACTTCTATAGCTTCTTTTTTATCCTTTGTTCCAACAGAATGAGTGGGACAATTGTCATTCTGGATAGCTTATTTAGTCCTTCAAAACATAATTTTTTTCAAATAACACCTTCAGTCAATTATATCTTATAACGTGACAGAAATTGAGGAAGATAAAGGGTTTTAGATCAAGAAATTAAAATAGATCATGAAGAAAATAAACGAAAAAGCTAAGAATTTACAAAGGGAAGAGAGATATTTTTTATGTGAAAAAAAAACCCAGAAAATAGATTGAAGACAAAGAATGAAGCTTCTAACTCTTGTTTCTATTACTTTTTCCTTCAACACTTGAATTCTCAAGTAGGATGGTACGTGTACATGATTGCATCTATTCACAGACGTCAAGACAGTTATTATAAGCATAGGAAAGTTGAGGCGGCATCTGCCGCGAGGTTTTACTTCCGGTGTTGGGCACATCTCCCATTTTTGCAAAATTAAAACAACATACAAAGAAGAATAGCAATACTTTAATTTAAGCAATCATATCATTGTTAATAATTTCATAGAATGAAGAAGAGCAATATCGCAAGACAGAATAAATGGAGACATACCTGTACTACGGTGTGTTTAAAATTGAATTTCCATGGGAAGATATGGAAGAAGGAAAACGTGAAAGATCTGGTCATCATATTTGGAAGTCTAAACTAAATGCAATTAATTTGAGTTTGGCTTTTCAGAAGCAAGATGATCATTTTACATTACCAATGTGACCCTTCAGAAGCAAAACCATTAGTCTTTTAGGAAAACATAGATGAATACTAATGCTGATCATAGGGAGCGCCACATCATCTTTTTTTATTCTCATCTTTATATGTATATATAGATAGATATATAGATGTGAGCTGGGAAATTACTCTTAGTCTGTTTTAGGCTAGTAGATAAGTATAGCAGTATCAATTATGTGTCTATTATTGCTCCTTAAGGGGCGACTCGACTCTTTTATGGCAAGTTCTAACTTTTCTTTTATTTCGGTTTTCTTAGTGAAAACAAACAATGGGCTATTATTCCATTTAATATTCTCTGATAAGAATGCTCTTTGGAAAACAGACTTACTCTAGATAAAATACAAACGTTACTTTCTAAAAAAATTCGATAAGGGTCAGAATATTCTAATATTTATCTATTATTCTTTCTGTAATATTATTATTCTTTCTTATCAAAAGGAGGAATCACCCACCTCATTTAGAGTCTGTTTGGCTTAGCTGATTTAGGGTAGCTGATAAGCTTAGGTGCTGAAAAGCACTTTTAAATATTGAAACTAATTTAAAAATAAACAGTTACGTGTTTGGATAGAAATTAATAATAAGTTGTTGCAGAACTGGATATACGAAGAATTTTGTTTTAAAAAAAGTATTCGAAAAATAGAATAGTAAATATTTTGGTCAAAATGGACACCCATGTTATCAAAAGCTGTGTCTAACATATTTTTAAATTTATCTCTGCTGATCAGATGAACTAATATCGAATAAAAGAAAAATGCTATGGTAATGGGCCCCACTTTTTCAATGAGTTGTTGAATACAACATGGTTATATGCTTGTAAAATGAGAGCTAGATAAGCAAGGGCAATTGGGTCTTATCACTTAAATATCTATATTGAAGCTACAGTAACATGCTTTTTATCCAATTAGATTGCTCCATTTCATGTGTAATTATCAAAATATCCTTAAACTGCCAAGCAGGCATCACCTGCTTATCCTCTCTTGTATAATAGTATATAAAACAAACAATGGGCTATTAAATTTTCACCAACTAAAAAGAGGGGATGCGTCTTACCATGTTCGGGATTCTAGCCATTCTAGCCTTTTTATCTTATCGGATTCTAAAGTAAGAATTAATCTGTATATGCTTTTAGCTAAAGCTGTTTTTAATTGTGAGATAACTACCCTAGGTGCTAGTAAGCACGTTACCTGCTATAACATATGATTAAGGTACAAAAATGTTTAAACGTAAGTCTATAGAAGATGGTGAGAGGTCTATTGTTTTTAAATTTTATGTTTCGATACATATTTGCATGTGAAGGTTCATGAGACAAGGGGTCACCCTCATGCAAGTGATGAGGAGAAGAAGGTGACAAGAAAGCAGAAGACAGAAAGCAAGAGCCAAGAATCGGGGCAGTCTCCGAAAAAGCCGAAAACAGAAGGCGATAATGAGCAGGCTAATGGAAAATCAAATGCTGCCGATATTGCAGCAGAATTTGAGAAGTTTTGTAAAGCTACAAGCGAACATCTCTCCATCAAACAAATGCGTGAAATTCTCGAAGCCAATGGCCGGGATGCTTCCGTCTCTGACGACGCTGTTGTTCCTAGATGGTTTGTCAAATGATCTTTTACGCTTTTAGTTTAGTTTTACACTACCATATTAGGTTTACTTGTTATACAAGGTTAGTACTGACCACGCCTGTTGCAGAATATTGATTATTACCTGTAATAGGATTTTAAGTGAACCGACTGCTATCACTTAGTAGTTTTACCTGTTATCAGAGATTACTACAGGTTAGTAACCCATCATGCTTGTTGCAGATTACTCCATCCATTTCAGTTTATGTTACTCGGTGTTTTAGACTTTTGAAACTTGTAGTCTTTTGGGGCCATAATATTTATGTGGCCATAAAGGTGAAATGGGGAAAATGGTAACTTTAAATTTATTTTTCTAAAAATAGAAATGTACGTACTAATATGGAAGTGTGTCACATAAAATTGGGAGGAGTTGTACTTCTTACCTATTACTCCTGTAAGATTGTAAGATTTTAAGTGAACTAACACTGTCGATGTAGTTTTTTACCTGTAACCGTAGGTTGGTTGCCATATATTTGTTTACCAAACTAATGATTGTTACAGAATATTACCTGTAATATAGGATTTTTTATTTTATTTTAAGTGACCTGACATGCAGTTCAAAATTCTCAACTCTGCTGTGTGTAAAAGTTATATCCTTTTTTTGACACTCGTTTAAACATTTTCCACACTCTACTAGTCCAGTTGTCGCTGTTGCGGCGTTTAGTTATTATACATTCCTCATGTTTGCTCTTTCTGTACAGCCAAGACACACTGTTTTATGGTCCTCTCGGCCCTTGTCCAGTATGTAGTGGCACGTTGGAGTTTTCTGGCGATGATTATCACTGCCAGGGCGCATATAGCGAGTGGTCTAGTTGTGTTTACAGCACTAGGGACCCACCAAGAAGAGAAGAACCTCTAAATATACCTGAATCTGTTGGGAAAACTCCAGTCTCTGATGTAATGAACCAAACTCTTCTTTACATTTCTTTACATAACTTGTTATATACTCTGGGATGATTGCCAAATTAACTATTTGTGCATGTTATAATTCCCTTCCTAGCTGATTGAGAAATATAGAGATCCCAAGAGTCGCCTGAAGCGGGAAATTACAGGAGCAGATAAAGCATTTGCAGGAATGATGATTTCTCTTTCAGGCCGTCTTTCTAGAACCCATGTATGTAATATGTTATTTGGTGAATCAGACTATCATTTGGTATAGGTACTAAAAACTTTTCTCTACAGCAATATTGGAAGACAAAGATCGAGAAGAATGGAGGAAAAGTGGCAAATTCTGTTATTGGTAATTGTCCATATCTTATTATGAATTAAATGCTAGGATTTAACTGAACCCCTAAAAACTAAAAGGGTTCCTTTGGGCAGGGGCAACATGCCTTGTAGTTTCTCCTACAGAGCGAGACCGTGGTGGCTCATCTAAAGTAGCTGAAGCAGTGTACGTACATTTAAAGAACTCTGCATGAATTAGACTAATTTAACAATTATATCTTAACGTGGAGGTATTGTTCTTCAGGGAGAGGGGTATCCCAGTTGTGAGAGAGGCTTGGTTGGCAGATAGCATCGAGAAAAAAGAAGCTCTAGCATTAGATGCGTATGATGTTGCCAGTGATATTGCAGTATATGGTAAAGGTGTTGCGCTAGACAAGCAAGATTCTAGTGTAGTTGCACTCGAAACTGTTGCAGCTGAGGTTTGGCTTTCGTGAAATTGTCTTTTTTAATTTTAGATTGGGATTCTACTCATCTTCCGAACTTGGCTTTATATTGAGAAGTGCCTTATCTTGGTTGTAGCTTAAAGTGTTTGGAAAGAGAGGTGTACATAAAGACACTAGGCTGCAGGATGAAGGTGGAACAATTTTGGAGAAAGATGGCTTACTGTACAATTGCGCTTTGACTGTTTGTGATCAAGGGAGGGATTTGAATGAGTACTGCTCGAGAGCTGTTGTGTTTGTTAATAGTTTTTGATAATTTGCACTTAGTGACGAATTGATCGTTTAAAATGGTGCAGCTTCTGCATTATGCAACTTATTATGGCACGAGAGAACCGTTTGCACCTTTATTACAAAAAGGGCAAAATAGGTGATAGCCTCGGAGCAGATGACAAGCTAGAGGAATGGGAAAACTTGAATGATGCTATTAAGGAATTTGCAAAGCTCTTTGAAGAACTGACAGGAAATGAATTTGAACCCTGGGAAAGAGAAAAGAAGATTCAGAAGAAACATTTGAAGTTCTTCCCTATTGATATTGTGCGTGCTCTTGTCGTTAGTATCAATTATGTTTGATTTGTTTCCTTTACCTGGTTTAACATAAAGGCGAGATGAATTTGTAGGATGACGGTGTTGAAGTAAGGCACGGAGGGCTTGGGCTTAGGCAACTTGGGGTTGCTGCTGCACATTGTAAGCTTGATCCAAAGGTAGCAAATTTTATGAAAGTACTTTGCAGCCAGGAGATTTACCGGTGAGTCTCTTCATGGCCATCTTTCTAATTTTTTTAGATGTGTAGAAAAAATGACTATTATCTGTTGAATGAAGGTATGCTTTAATGGAGATGGGGTATGATTCACCTGAAGTTCCTGTTGGAATGCTCACTGATTTTCATTTAAAAAGATGTACGTCTTTCTTTCCTTTGGTTCATTCTCTGTTGGAGATCGGGCATTTGCGAAATTTACTTTTTAACTGTGCAGGTGAGGAAATCCTCCTGCATTTTGTGGATAAATTGAAATCTTCGAAGGAGACAGGGAAAAGAGAGGAGGCCGGTTGGGCTGATTTCAGCCAAAGATGGTTTACTCTCCTGCCAACTACGAGGCCCTTGTCATTTAAAGACTTTGGAGAACTTGCAGACCATGTAATTGCATATTATTTTTTGTTCACAGGTTTTGAGTCTCTTTCTTAGATCCTTCAATTGAAAATATATTCATGTGTTCCTCTTGTGCTATGAAAATTCAAGGCTGCTTCCGCTTTTGAGGCTATTCGAGATATCAATACTGCCTCCCGCCTTATAGGAGATATGTCAGGCTCCACTTTAGACGATCCTCTCTTTGACCGTTATGTGAAGCTAGGTTGTTCTGTCTCACCTCTAGAGAAAGACACAGACGATTACAAAATGATAGTGAAGTACCTGGAGAAAACTTACGAACCTGTCACGGTTGGAGAGACTGTAAGATAATTTCTATCGGCTTCTAAGAGATTATCCTTTTGGGACATTCCGATTTATCACGAATATATATAGCTTTGATCTGAATTGGAGTTACCTGTGTTTCTTTAGAGCTATGGTGTATCGGTTGAGAACATCTTCGCTGTTGAAGTGAGTGCATGCCCCTCTCTTGATGACATCAAGAAATTGCCTAACAAGGTTCTGCTATGGTGTGGTAAGTAATTGCATGATCCAATCTTGTTAGCTGTTGAATATTTCTGCCTGTTAAGGAATAATATTTTCAAGACGAGTGAATGGATTGACCTTAAAATAACAAGTAACTACTCTTCTGCTAACAGGGACAAGAAGTTCAAATCTACTGAGGCATTTGCAGATGGGGTTCTTGCCTGCAACTTGTGCACTTCCTGCGCCAGGTTACATGGTATACAGGGAAAACACAGTTTCCAAAAGATTCTATGTTTGTTTGTTTAGGTAATACACACATTCATTGGCATTTATGGTTTGCAGTTTGGTAGAGCTATTGTATGTTCAGATGCTGCAGCAGAAGCTGCAAGATACGGTTACACAGCTGTAGATAGGCCAGAAGGTTTCTTGGTTTTGGCTGTTGCTTCACTTGGAGAAGAAATCCAGGAGTTCTCAAGTCCACCTGAGGTAGTATATATGAAAATTGATTTTAGATCTACAGATGATATAAAATTAGTGTAGGACTAAATGTCCAATTTGCGCTAATGCAGGATACGAAATCCTTGGAGGAGAAGAAAATTGGAGCTAAAGGGCTTGGCAAGAAGAAGACTGATGAGTCGGAACATTTTGTGTGGAAGGATGACATTAAAGTACCGTGTGGCAAGTTGATTCCATCAGAGTACAAGGACAGCCCCCTCGAGTATAATGAGTATGCTGTATATGATCCACAACAGGTACTTGGAAGTGATTTGCTGGAAGAGAGAATTTTTCTTGTGCTGAAGATTTTACATGGTGTTACTGACCTTGTCAATGTATTCTTGTTTTGATAGGTAAGCATAAGGTTCTTGGTGGCTGTGAAATTCGAGGAACAGGACGTAGAGTATGAGACAGTTGAGCCGGAGGTATAAACGAAAAAAGTGGAAGACCAGAGAAGGGCTGTACATGGACATTTTGCCTGTTCTCTTATCAGACTTTTTATGGGATTTTGTAGTATGAAGTACTTTTTGGGCTTAGGGTGGAAGTTTGGCTTTGTTGAATGGCTGGGCGCAAAGGTTTGTTTCTCTAGTGGTGGCCTTGAATGTTGAACTTTTACATGGTTAAAAGTTTGTCTCTGTAGTTGTGGTTATTGATCCCTTTTTTGGTGTGTGTATAATTCCAACAGCTGCAGCCAGAACCACCTTTTAGTATTAGTCTACGGATGAAATACTATGTTCTCTCTTTTCATATTCCACTTTGGTTTTCTTCAATTAGTAATGTTATTTGTTCCTTGTTCTTGGTCGTTACTTGGAAGAAGAATAAGCTGCATTTTTTCATGATGCAAGGTTGATGACTAAACCTTTGCTGAACTAATTTAGTATTCGTTCCAATCTACTATCTCTGGGAAAGCATAATGAATGCATCATGCTACTACTGAATTTGTATGCTTCAATGGCAGTTCATTATTTATTGAGACCAGATGTGTAATGGGAGATTTGAACATTGTTTGGCATGGTATAAACAACTAATGAACTGGATTACCTTCAAAGCTGGACGACATACGATCAAAAGTTCGGGATGATGTGATCCAAGTCAACCTAGAGGCAAAGCAGTTCCTTGAGTTTGTCCATCGAGAATCCAATTTTTTAGGGGTCCGGGATGGAAGATTTGGTTGGGTTTGACTCCCTTAGCTTCCTCAAGCTAGTACCAAAAAGCCTATTCCGAAAGCCGTCTTTCAATGCCTGTGCCCCAAAAGAGGGCTAGGTTCAAGGGTTATAGTCGTTCCTAGCTTTCCAATCCAGTCTGCTCGGCAGCCAGCCTTAAAAAATTTAATATCCGCGTTCGGATGAATCATAAAGAAAGCATTCTTTACCTGCGAACAAAGATGCAATACACCACATCACTATTCAAAAATGAAAATAGTACTCTTTTAGATTACATTGTGCTCAAATTCACCGGTTACTGCATTACTCAAATCAAATTACAGCTTCATGACTGCCAATTAATTTTCTTGCTCGTTCTTCGACAAAATCCAATTGTTCCATCCAACAGCGCGAGATAAACCAATTTTGCAGATACTTCCTAGAATTGGTTGTACCATAAAATTGAGGGGCAAAATTCGCCCTTTTTCATCAATTTCAGCCTGGACACCAACATATGTATTATAGTTTCCATCAACTTACGTTTATAATCACCCAGTGCTGCACCACAATATTGAGTAGTTCCATCCAAGTCACAACTATCAATACCATTGAGGGGAGCCATATTATCGTCGAATAAAGCGAGCAATTTTCTCGACGATAGTCAAGAGATTAGAGAGCTTGCGGAGAACCTTGAATTTATGACTGAATTATGATGATTATTGTTGGGGTCGAATCCACCCGAAGAAGAAGAGATGATACGTATCTGTATGTAATGTAATAGCCACAGTCAGGGTCCATCGTCGAAAATGGCGAAGGGGCGAGGGGACGGGTTCTGAATTCTGATAGCGGACAAAGACTATGGAAAATGTGAACTATGATATCGCTTGTACTACATAAATAATAGAAATTGTAATTTTTGATTTTTGAATAAATATAAGGAAATATATCAAAATAAAAAATAACTTGACCTTCGTATATGTAAGAATGACATAAAAATAGATAAAATATTCGGGTAAAAAATTATCCGCACCAAGGGTGTGAAGGAAAATGCTTTCCATGGAAAATATTTTCATGAAAAATGAGTGGTTTTATCATTTATTTTTGCATTGTTTTGTTGGTTAGCTAAGAAAATCGAAAAATATTTTTTAGTGTTTGGTTGGAGAGTAAAAATATTTTTTTAGGAAAATAATTTTTATGCTACTCTCCTCACCCCGTTCCCTCAAGTCCCTATATTTCCTGTGCCCTCCTCCCCTCCAAATACACATCGTTTTTAGGACTCTCTATTTTCAAGAATTTTATAATTCTTCCATAAATTCACACAAACCCAGAGGAACTAATGTGTTGCTTTACTTTTTTACGTAAAAACAAAAGTCAAAATATCCATCGCTAAAAAGAAAATACTCTTTTTTGGTTGAAAAGAAAGTACTCTTTCTACATGAAAATAATGTACTCATTTTGTTACAACATGAAAATAAAGTACTCATTTTGTTAAAATAAAGAAAATATTTTTCTGCATCATGAAAAAAAAGTACTCATTTTGTTAAAATAAAAAATATATACTTTTTCTATGTCATAAAAAGAAAATACTTATTTTAAAAAAAAAGAGCACTATATCAACAACATGAAAAGAAAGCACTATTAATAATATTGCAATTTAAGTTGGATGTGGGGGTGGGACAAGGGTTGCGTTGGGGTGGGGTTGGATTGATAGTGGTGGGGAGTAGGGTCGGGAAGGTTGAAAAAAATTCTGGAAAATATTTTCCCTTCTCTTGATAGCAAAAATATTTTCCTCAAATTGGAGGAAAATGAGTTCCTGGAGAGCATTTTTTTTCAAAATATTTAAGCCAACCAAATATGAAAAATTAAAAATTATTTTCCAAATAAATTTTTTCCTCATGCCAAACACACCTCAAGTCTAATTAAATTAACTGTAGGAGATAACTAAAGATTCATAGTCCTCCCTAATTTTTTTTGAAGTTCTAATCTTATTTCTTCGTCAAATATTTAGGAAGAATTTGTCTTCTTCTTCCATACATAGTTATACGAGTAAACACAAAAACTGTAAAAACCATAAGTTAGAAATTTTTTAATCCTCGAAAATAGTCTTATCAATATTGACTAATCATTACACAAAATACCATTTTACACTATCAGGATGAGACTCTAAGAAGAAGGAAAATTCGTGCCTCACAGTTTTAGATATCATATTTGCTCTCTCACAATAACATTTCTTTTCAGATTTACTTAACGTTAGGAGTGCAACGGAATAGCTGACTAGATTACTAAAAGTATATTTAATTATTACTTTAGATTCTGTACAAAAGAAACATTTAACTGTTATGAAATAATATAAGAATAAGAACAATAATACAAGAACAAGAACAATATAGAGAAAAGTGGAGAGAGGAGTATTCTTATTGATACTTTGGGATGATTTACAATGGGAGAGAACCCCTTTATTTATAGGGAGAGAAAAGACTTAGCCTCAAAGTAGAACTCTTCTATAAGATAGACATTCACTCTAATTAGAGTTCTATTTATAACACTCCCCCTTGAATGTCTATTCAATAATGTGCCTCGTTAAAACCTTAACTAAAACAAAATCCAATGGGAAAAAATTAAAGAAAAGGAAAAAGAGTACACATGTTTGAATATGCGCCTATTGGTTGCCTCGTTAAAAACCTTGCAAGGAAAACCCAGTGGGACAAAACCTTGTAAGGGAAAAAGAGTGCAACGCGCATTAACTCCCCCTGAAAAGAGCATCAATTCACATCCTTGAGCATTTGCATTCCAATCTTGTGCACCATCTTCAAAACGATCTTTTGTAGAGATTTGATAAATAAATCAACCATATTGATTTGAATAAATATTCCGCACCTTGAAATTATCATTCTTGATAGATATGAACATCTTCATATAATGTCGTGGAATGACTCTTCAATATCTCCATATAGGTATTCTCGATGCCATCATGCTTATAGTTATAGCAAGATATATATGTACACAAGTTGCACTTAGGATGTGGTACTTCAGGACCAAGAATTGTATATGCTTCAAGCAACTTCAATCTTTCATGGATTGACATATAAGTTAAGTCATATAAGCCATATAATAGACTTTAGATGCATATCAAGTTTTCATGTCATGCTAAACAAATAAGATATCGAAAACTGATTACACATACCATTGACTTTATACTTTCAAGTATTTGAACTACATGTCTTTCATATGGAATCAATTCTTCTTGAATTGTATCTCTTCCATTTAGCCAATATTTTTGTTTGTATTCGACAATCATAAGATCCTCATCGATATTTAGCGCTGTCATAGATGTCGTCGACGAACATTTTATATCGATTCCAGTAAATTTTCATAAAGACATAACATGGAGATCTCTTTATTCATATATTCAGGTACCTGAATCTCTCATGAGATTTTATGAAGTGTTATGTCATGTGATCTTCTAGATCACTTGCCTCCTTATTATGATCACTTTGATCATTTGCTCATCTTCTTTATTAAGAAGTTATTTTGAAACCGATTTGTCTATACGCTTTAAGCGTATCAAAGACTTTGTCCTTTTGGGACTTAATATGAGCATTTGCAGTGAGAATATAGTTACTTTCTTTGGGTCAGCAAATGCGTATAGCATGCTTTGCAATATGTTGCAATTGAATTATCCTTTTATGAACTTCAGGTTCATATTATGATATTCGAGGATCTATATATACAAATGATAATTCATCCCATGTAACCTTTTCTCAAGTGTTTATCATGTCTCCCCCTCATGTTAGAAAAGCTAACTTGTTTCCTCAACTTTGAGAGTCCATCTTTGTGCATTATGGTGTTAATGAAAATATACACCGCACATCAATAATAATAAGATAAAATTATTTGGTTCCTGACCCTGAACCACTTGTGAGGGGAGAATATAATATACTCTCGTATACAACGTATATCAAACTGATATATATATAACTTTTTTCTCATAAGAAACAGTTTAGCTATTAAGTGGAGGCACTCAATAATTATCTTGCTAAACCAATTATGATATAAACCAACTTATCAAGATGAACTATCTTGAATAGAAAATCTGGAAATTATGCTCGAAGTTATATTACTGAGCAATTTACCTCGCAAGCACCGGCCAGGCTGCGGGTTAATAACAATCGCACATGTAACCATATCATAGATGCATCATATGTGGTATACATGGCAGGTGAATGGGCCCATATTCACCATTGATATTTCCAGAATTTATGGGATTCAACCCGAACTCTTTAGTTGGTCAATTAATTAATGAGAACAAGTAATACAAGAGAATTCGTAAAGAACTTTCTAGTTCTTTAATATTTACCCATGTGAATTCTCTATTACTGCACATCATACTTAAAATGATATGGCTAACCCGAAGGCCAACTGAATAAATTATCAATATTGATAAACTTCAAATTTACACCATGACATGTGCAATTATCAATAAACTTCAAGTTTATTATGATATGGGTTTTTATATCAATAAACGTCCACTTTATTGTGGTATTCTTGTGTAGTACAATCTGGAGAATAAAGCAGGTAGTTTTTCACATACAGATTATCCCGCTACAAGTTGTAGTAATAGAAGATATCAAATCTTTCCTTTATTTATAGTCTCAATATAATCAATCGCTTTCGCATATACTTTGGAAACTGAATAAGTTTCTTTGAGACATACTACAACACAATACCTTATTGGTAATCAATTGTGTTTCTCCAACATAGTAATAATTGGCTCTTCTAGAGCTCTCAATTAATTTTGTACTACCACAAATTCATCAACATCCATGTGGTGAATATCTCTTTTAAAGAGAAAGTTATACCATTATGGTCATGTCAAAATTATATGCAAGATATGTTTCTTGCATTATTATTGTCCTTTGATAATCACATTGACAAATTATTTTGGCGTACAATAGGTACGTGACCAATGACTATTCATGCCATAACAATGACATTATTTTCATATATCATCTCAAACCTCCTTCTAGGGGTGAGTGTGGTATATTCAATACCAATTTCATGTTCATATTCTTCCAATAATGAATATGTATTCGTGAATCAGATGTTGTCACATTCACTGCGGGGATATGTGATTTTGTTATCCTTTTCAAATCTGTAAATGCGTCTGGCATTCGATTTGCTATTCTTCGCAAATGGATAATATTTTGCACCTCTTTTTCACAAATAGAGGTATGTGGATCAAGATGAGATAATGATGCATTTTTCCACAAAATTTCCCGTTTGGTTTCACCAACTTCTCCCCCTAATTTTGGGAAAAGTGTCTCATCGAATTGACAGTCTGCAAATCGTGCAGTGAACAAATCTCCTGTCAATGTTTCGAGGTAGCGAATAATGGAGGGCGATTCAAACTCAACATATATTCCTAACCTTCTTTGCAGACCCATTTTGGTGCAATATGGCGGTGCTACAGGCACATATACTGCACATCCAAAAATTCTTAAGTGGGATATATTAGGTTCATGACCCAAAACTCATTGCAACGGGGAATATTTGTGATAATTCGTCGTTCTGAGACGAACTAGCATTGCTGCATGCAAAATGGTATGACTCCAAATCGAAGTGGGCAGCCTCGTTTTCATGAGTAAATGAGGAATTCAAGATTATTCTCATCTATTGTCTCAATATGATATCCATTTTGAATGATATCTTTAAAACTCAACAAGTTCCTTTTAGACTTGGAGGAGAACATTGCATTCTCTAAAATGTTGTTCCTTTAGGCAGAGTTATAGTTGCTCTTCCGGAGCCTTTAATCAATTTACTACTACCGGAAATTGTAGTAACATCTACCTTACATATACTTAAATGAGAGTGATATTTCTTCTCTTTGAATATCGTATGTGTGGTACATGAATCAATTAATCAAAAGAGATACACGAACATGAGAATAAACAAATTTAATCCGTTGCTTCATAATTAAATTCTGCTGAGGTTATTCGACTAACTTAGTTGATAGTCGACTATCTTGGGAAGCTGTCATTAGGTTAGTCGACTATCTGATTTAGATAGTCAACTATCTTGCCTTGCGGAAAAGTACAGTTTTAATGTGAAATATTAATTAGTCGACTAACTAAGTTGATAGTCGACTAACTTAGTAAACAGTCATCAGGTTAGTCGACTATCTAAATCAGATAGTCGACTAACTTAGCTTGCGGAAAAATCCAGTTTTAATGCGAAATATTAGATAATCGACTAACTTTTAGGTTAGTCGATTAACTCTACTGGAAAATAAAAATATCTTTGAAATTTAAGCATATTGAAACATTCTAAAGAACTAATATAACATTATATCATAAGCTAACTAATACGAGCTGATACTAATGACTATTAGTTTATTCACTAACTAATACAAATAAGTAAAATAAAATCAAACAATTCCATCTTCCTTCATCACAGATCCATCACCAATTAAGTGGTCTATTTTCCCCTCAAGCTCAAAGAAGTCTGCCACATCCAAGTGGGTGATGTCAAAATTATCGTCAGAGACAGAATTGGTTTCAGGGCATTTACCTTTTAGAGATGCTTGATAAAGCTCAACCAAATGTCTTGGTACACGGCAAATTTTCACCCAGTGCCCTTTTCCACCGCAACGATAATATATAGTTTATGAACTATTTGCTTTTGGATTCTCATCGCATCGTGCTTGTGGCAGAGTGACCTACTTCAGATTGTCATATCTCTCCTTTAAGCCATTCCACAAGATAGGTGGATCTTTGACTGTGATATATTCAATTTTCAAACCTTCATCAAGGCGATGGCGCAAGAAAATCAAGGCCTTAGCACAGTTTCAAACCTTCATCAAGGTGATGGCGCAAGAAAATCAAGGCCTTAGCATAGTCTTGGGTGGATGCATTATTTCTGTCTTTAATGGCGTCTCCAAGACCCATTGCATCCAAATGGATCATCCAACACCCATGTCATATAGTTCTTGCCCGAAATTTCAAGGGCAACGAACTTTCTTTTCATAATGTCAGACATAAAACAAAATTACATCAAGAGCGTGTCCATACTTACGGGCTTTATTACAATTATCACATTCACTTCAAGGAATGGATCATAATCATCTGTATGTGCTATATACAATCTCATGTCAAATATTACTTTCATAAAGTGAAAGATTATTTTGAGAATCTTTATTATTCTCATTATCACAATTATGACAATTATAATTCCGTCTATTGCCACGTCCACATCCATTGATACCTTCACGGTAATAATTTTGTCTTCTTTCAGACTTATCACATACTGCTATCACATTCTTTAAAGGGAATGAGAATGAAGCAAATTCAATGGGACGGATTTTCAATTCTTTGCCCACAATCATACATGAATTTAATCATGGCAAGACATAGAACTTTTACCACTTCACGTGGTTATAATTCCTTACAAACTCCATTGGAGTTATAATCAAACTTTGTTGTCTATGTTTGTATATGAAATCAAATCGTAGAATTTCAAGAATTTGAAAGGGAAAAGTAAATTACTTACCTTTAAGGTATACTAATAAATGTTGTGATATCAAATATACCTCTTGAGTTTCCATCCCGTTGCATTACTTTATGATGATACCATCTCTTCTATTTTTCCGTATAGAAATTCTGGAAGAAGGAAGAAATCAAATTCAATTGGTTAGAGACTCGTGCTGATAACGTGTTATGAAATAATATAAGAACAAGAACAATAATACAAGAACAAGAACAATATAGAGAAAAGTAGAGAGAGGAGTATTCTTAATGATACTTTGGGATGATTTACAATGGGAGAGAACCCCTTTATTTATAGGGAGAGAAAAGACTTAGCCTCAAAGTAGAACTCTTCTATAAGATAGGCATTCACTCTAATTAGAGTTCTAATTATAACATTAACTATGATTATGCTTAATAATTATAGTTAGATTAAATAACAAGTGTAATTTTTTCAGGTAAGTTTTTACCAACTTTTTGACACAAAATTGACTATTTGTAAAATTTCCATACTAGCAATAATAAAATAAATCTAAATATATAAATAAAAAAGAACAGCTCAGTGTATGAAGCATTCGTGTTCATACAGGATTCGAAAAAGGTCGCACCTCAATGGGTATGCAGCCTACGAAGATGCAAGCATCAGTGGCTGATTCTACAACGTGAACACGTGAGCTATATATCATATGAAGACAACTTTACCGTTGCTCCAATAATCCCATTCAATAAAATAGATATAAATATATTCGGAATTTGAAGCTATACTAAAAAAAAAAATTAATGAAGAAAGATAAGGTTTTGAGCAGTATTTTAAAGGCACTTTCTGGGCGAGACACTGGGGCGGGTGCGTTAAGGCATACTAGCAGGGCGCGAGTATCATGTAGCGTAAGTTCCAATCTTTTCGGGCATATCACTGTAAAAGCTAACCTCAAAATTCAAGTTCTTCTATCTCAACTCAAACTTAATGCTACTTCGTTTATCATAGAATATTAAAAATTAACAGGTGTTTATTTTCACTTTTGACATATTCTACAATAACTGACAAACCTTGCGTTTTTTATAACCCACGTTCCTCCAAATGTAAATCCATGCACAAGTATGCTCCCTGATCCCCTCTTCAGTAACAACCCAGCTAGTTTTTGTAAGGATCCTTCCATGGATGCTAGTAGTCAAGTAGCTAATAGTTTAAGTGCTGATCCATCTACTAAAGAAAATGAGAGTATATTTGGAGAGAATTTTCTATATATTGAATTATACATGTATAATTATCTGTACAAGGACACTGTGTATATATACATGTATATCTAGAAAAGAAAATCAGAAAATAAAAAAAATAGCCTATGAAAAATATACACTTGTCCTAATACTATTTGTGTATGTATAACAAACTAACACACAATATTATTCCTTCTTCAAGTGGTCCAATTCGTGTATGTGAAGCTTTCAGAGTATGAGTGCAAAATGGACGAACCAGATTTAATCCATCAATATTTCTTTGAACAGTTGTGATGAAGCCATGTGGCTAATTGACTCATAGTAGAGTCAAAGACTTAATTGTGACTTTGCCTAGTTTTGTCCGTCATCTTCAAGCTTGAGTTTCATTTCTTCTTCTTCATCCAACTTCTGCAAATTTATTTCCTTTCCAGCACAAATCATGGACTTATTTATTCCAACACCCCCTTCAAGTTGGAGGGTGTAGAAGACACACCCAACTTGCCAAGGATGAACGTGTGAGCAGGCCCTGATAAGGGTTTGGTATATAAATCAGCAAGCTGCAATTTTGAGGGAGCAAACGTCAGAGAAATGAGGCCGGAGAGAAATTGTTGCCGGACAAAGTGGCAATCGAGCTCAACATGCTTAGTCCGCTCGTTAAACACGGGATTTCGGGCAATATGGATGGAATCCTGACTATCGGAGAAGATAGGAGCAGGTATCGGAGGAGGAACTGATAGATATGTGAGCAAACGAGTCAACCATGTCAGCTCTGCAACCAAACGACGCATGGAGCGATACTCATCTTCTGCATAAGAAAGAGAAGTAGAGGCTTGTTTCTTGGATTTCCAAGACATAGAAGAATCGCCTCAACTGATAAAGAAGCCACTAACAAAGCGTCGAGTATCCCTACAAGATACCCAGTCGGCGTCACAGAAAGCCAAGAGATCCAAAGAGGGATGAGCATTAAGAAACAGACCCTGGCCAGAGGTGGAGGAGATGTAACGAAGAACACGCAGGCCTGCAGTGAAATGATCAAGACAAGGTCTTTGCATGAACTGACTGAGGGTGAGTACATCAAAGGAAAGATCTGGTCGAGTGTGGGTCAAATAGTTGGTTTACCCATAAACGCCGATAAAGAGAAGCATCAGCTAATGGAGGACCAGAATTAGCAACCAATTTGGAAGAGGGATCCAAGGGTGAAGAAGCAAAAGGAAGATCTGAGCAATCGAACTCGTGAAGTAAATCAGAGGTAAATTTCCTTTGAGTAATAATAATTTCCTTGTCTTCTTGCAAAATTTCCATTCCTAAAAATAAATGAAGTGGTCCAAGATCCATCATTTTAAATTCAGAATGTAGAAATAATTTGAGATATGATAATTTCGCGAGATTATCCCCTGTAAATAGTATGTCATCAACATAGACTGCAACAATGGAGATAAGAGATCATGTTCTTTTGAAAAATAGAGAATAGTTTTAGTGAAGCAGAAAAACCCTCGAAACTGAGTGCCCCTGCAAGCCTGGCATATCACTGCCTGGAGGCTTGTTTTAAACCATAAAGAGACCTCTTAAGTTGACAAACATGATTGGGGATTGGGAAAGGTAAACCAGCAGGAAATCTCATATTAACTTCTTCTTGTAATTCCCCATGTAAGAAAGCATTGCTCACATCAAATTGAGAGATAGACCAACCTTTCTTGACTGCATAGAAAGCAAACATCTGATTGTGGTCATCTTAACAACTGGAGAGAAGGTTTCTGTGTAATCAATACCTTCTCTCTAAACATCACCCCTTATAACCAATCTTGCTTTCAATCTTTCAATAGAGCCATCAGCATTGTGTTTGACCTTATAGACCCTTTTACAGGGTAAAGCCTTTTTCCCAGTAGGTAGAAGTACCACATCCCATGTCAGGTTTTCTTCCAGAGCTTTGAGTTCTAAATTCATAGCTTGGATCCAACCTGGGTGAGTGCAGGAATGGGAATAAGAGGTAGGTTCTGTAAAAGAGGAAACTGATTCAATGAGGTGTTGATTAGAGCTATAAAGGGCAGAGAAAGCCAAGGAAGAAGGGGAACAAGTAGAGGTGAGGCAGGAAGTGGTGACATCACTAAGGTAGATGTTGCTGCAAACATAATATTTAAGATAACTAGGCAGAGTACCTAAGTTGTCCCTATTAGACCTTCTAAGTGGAAGAGGAGGAGGAGGCAGAGGTGATGTTGTAGGAGTAGGAACAGGAGAGGTATTTGGGGAAGAAGAAGAACAACCAAAGGGAAATATCAGTGGAAAGGCAATTTTGTGGTATAGTGGAAGTAGGTTGGTGGTAAGAATCTGAGGTGAAAGGAGATATAGGAAAGGTATGATTAGGGCATGGATAGGTTTCAGGTTGATGCATATGAGATAAAGGAAAGATGTTTTCAATGAAATGAACATCCCTGGAAACAAACAATTTCTTGGTGGTGAGATTCAATAGCTTATATCCCTTTTGACCAGCAGGATAGCCCATAAATACACATGCTATAGCCCTAGGATCAAACTTTTCTCTGTGATGGGATAAGGTAGAAGCATAACAAAGACAACCAAAACTTTTTAAGAAAGCATAAGAGGGTTCTTTCCCAAATAGTAGATGATAGGGAGTATGTCCTTTTAGAACTCTAAAGGGAAATCTGTTGATGAGAAATGTAGCTGATAGGATGCATTCTCACCAATAGCAAAGAGGCACTTTAGATTGAAAAAGTAGAGCCCTAGCTACTTCTAACAAATGTTTATGTTTCCTCTCCACAATTCCATTTTGTTGAGGAGTTCCCACACAAGAAGTCTGATGTAAAATACCTTGTGACAAGAAAAATAATGAAGCTGCAGTACTGCTACCCAATTCCAAAGCATTATCTGACCTGATAACCTTGACCTTAGAATTGAATTGCCTTTCCACCATGCTCAAAAAATATTTAAGAACCAAAAATGCACTACCCTTGGTGCTAAGTAAATAAGTCCAAGTAGCTCTACTAAAATCATCCACAATAGTGAGAAAGTACTTGTATCCATTGTGAGTAGGGGTTCTATAAAGACCCGATGTGTCAATATGTATTAAGTCAAATGGGTGCTTTGTTTTAATATGACTAATTGGAAATGGTAATCTAGACTGCCTAGCTAAAGGATAAACTTCACAATGACAACTAGAATAGAAACAAATGAAATGGAACTGATATATTTCATTAAATTGAAAGGAAAATGCCCCAATCTTACATGCCAAAGTTTTACAGCAGATTCTGATGTTGCTGAAATAAGAAAAGAAACCGAAAGAGCATTAGAAAAAGAGACATGTAACAATCTATTAGCTGAACTAGAAAACAGGTTCCTAGGCTTTGTGACATTAGACTTGACTAAGTAAAGTCCCTCCTTAGCTTTACCAAAAACTTGAGGGCTCTTCATGAGAGGGCCCTGCAAAATACAACCAATAGGAGTGAAAATCAAAAGATATTTGAACCTTTGACAGAGTCTACAAACTGAGAGTAAGTTGTATTTGAAACTAGGAATATATAAGACATTTCCAGAACTAGGCCTGGGAAAATAGATACACTACCAGCATGAGTAACCTTTACCCTATAAGAATCTGGTAACTTTACCATAAGAGGATAAGGCAGTGATATTAGGAATAAGAATGTGTTGGTATTAAAACACATATGTTCACTTGCCCCTGAATCTATAATCTAGGAATGAGAAAGATTAGAATTAGAAACTGAATAACAGGAAGGAGAATTGGTGAACAAAATACCAGAAACTGAATTTGCGTTGACTTCCTGAGAAGTTGCATGTCCTGTTTGTAGTTGATTCAGAAGGTTAACCAACTGGCTGAATTGATCAGATGAGAGTTTTTGAGCAAATTGAGGTCCCTGCACCATGTTACTATGAATTTCTTTTGCATCCTCTACCACAGTGGCTGAATTTCCTTTTGGGAACTTTGCGGTCTTTTGTTCTTAGTAAACTTGAAATCAGCAGGGAATCCCACAAGTCTGTAACAGTTTTCATTTGTGTGATTAGTCATTTTATAGTAGGAGCACATATGCGAATTCTTCTTCCCTTTTTGTGCAAAATTTCCTTTGTATGCAACATTCCCATTCCTTTGTGGTGGTGTTGCAGAGTTTTGGTAACCCTGATATCCTTGATTCTTCACCATAAAAGAGGTTCCATCTATTGGGAATTGAGGGTTAACATGAATTTCCCTTTGATTCTCATCTTGCATGAGAAGAGAGTATGCTTGATTAACTAAAGGCAGGGGTTGACCATGAGTATATTGCTTCTAGCCAGTCCATAGATGCCATTTAAACCCATGAGGAATTGGATTAGCCTCTCATCTTCCTTAAATTTCTGCATTTTCTTCTTACCTCCACAGTCACAATTACATGAACACTGCATATCAGAATTAAGAGTGTCTAATTCATCCCATAAACGTTTCATTCTAGTGAAGTAAGTAGCAATGTCAGCAGTCCCTTGTACTAAATCTGCAAGTTCATTTTGCAGGTGGTAGAGCTTGGCACCATTAGTCTGCCCAAACCTGTGCTCCAGATCTGACCAAAGGTCCTTGGAAGTTTTTGAGTAGAGAACACTATCAACAATGACCTTGGTGAGTGAGTTCAATAACCAAGAGGTTACTATGTCATTGCATCGACTCCAGATTGAGTAAGTAGGATCTGTGAGAGGTGGCTTAGGGCATGATCCATCAATGAAGCCTAATTTGTTTTTGGATGACAGTGAGATGAGGATGGATTTGCTCTAACCAGCATAACCATGACCATCAAATGGAGTGTTCACCAGTATCATACCTGGTGCATTAGAAGCATGAAGGAAGAAGGTATGAGAAGGATCAATGGAGTTTCCATTGCTTGCTGCTGTTGAAGAAGAAAAAGTGTGTTTGTGGAGTTTCAGTTGCATCTGAAGCAGGAGCCATGGCTGAAAAGGAAGATCAGATAATCTAAAAGGAATGAGGAAGACGCGCTACTGCTCTGATACCATAAAGAAAATGAGAGTATCTTGGAGAGAATTTTCTGTGCATTGAATTAACCTCATCTGTACAAGGACACTGTATATATATACATGTATATCGAGAAAAGAAAACCAGAAAATAAAAGAATAGCCTATGAAAAATGTACACTTGTCCTAATACTATTTGTGTATGTATAACAAACTAACAAACAATATTATTCCTTCTTCAAGTGGTCCAATACGTGTATGTGAAGCTTCCAGAATCTGAGTGCAAAATGGACGGACCAGATTTAATCCATCAATATTTCTGTGAACAGTTGTGATGAAGCCATGTGGCTAATTTACTCCTTTTGTATAGTCAAAGACTTAATTGTAACTTTGCCTAATTTTGTCCGTCATCTTTAAGCTTGAGTTTCATTTCTTGTTCTTCATCCAACTTCTGCAAATTTCTTTCCTTTCCAGCACAAATCATGGACTTATTTATTCCAACACCTA
This sequence comes from Nicotiana benthamiana, assembly GCA_034376525.1. NCBI lineage: Eukaryota > Viridiplantae > Streptophyta > Magnoliopsida > Solanales > Solanaceae > Nicotiana > Nicotiana benthamiana. The sequence continues at coordinate 14,286,576 of CM067329.1, read as the reverse complement.
CGGATCCTAGTAGTAATGTAGCTAATAGTTTAAGTGCTGATCCACCTAGGGATCATAGGTAAATAGTAATTACTCATGTACCATCAGCCAACCCAAGTGTCACGAGCACCTTACCCTCTATAAATCTTTAATCGTAGCAATGAAGTAATCTTTTATGACTAAAAAAAACTGACAAACCCAAAATCTATCCTAATTTACGTCTTTCGAAGACGGCTTAAAGTATTTAAATTCAATTGGGATAACTCAAAGTCCAAGATCTTCTATTTCAATGCAAACCAATAGCTTGTTTGGCCAATTTGTATAAATCAGCTTATTTTGAGAAATATTTTTCCTCAAAAGTTATTTGGTGAGAAGCAGTTTGTGTTTGGCTAATTAATTTGGAAAGCACTTGTGATGACCCAAAAGGCCATCACTTGTTTTAAAAGAAAATTTTGCGCTCTGAGGCTTTAAGTATCTCTTTTAACATCACCCCGATTTGCGTGCGAAGTCTGGGTGTGTAGCCAGAAAGCCTATATGTTTTTTTGGTAAACAAAGACTTATTCAACAAACACTACGAGTTATTACAACAAGAACTCAGTCTAGTCCATAAGGTGCCTAGATTGTCTCTTTTAAAAGAATTAAAAGTAAAGATATGCTGAATAGTAAAAGTTTGCAAAGTACAAAATATGTTTATGTTGCAACCATTTTTAGCTAACATGTCCGCTACTCCATTAGCCTCTCCAAAGATGTGCTTCGGCCATGGTTCATGCGTTGTCCTCAATAGGCATCTTCAATCATCAATTAAGTTTTGGTAGAAACTATTATTAGAATTTAAGAGATTTAAAAGCTCTAAGCAGTCTGTTTCTATTACTAAAAGGAGGAGCTTCTTTTCTATTGCGAGCTTGATTCTATGGAATAGGGATATGGTCTCCATATATATATATTGATTGCGTACTCATAGCCCACATTGAAGCCTAGGATCCAATTCCCCCCATTGTCTCTAAACACCCCTCCTATTCCTCCCACTTCCGGATTTCCCACACAGGCTCCGTCTATATTGAGCTTGAAAAAATTGGAGTCTGGAGGTTCCCATTTCACGTAGATGACATTTTTACTAGAGTTTAAGAGATTATTTATTGCCACATATAGGAATTCGATGGACTTATTAATAGGTTGACTAATGTTAATGGGTGCTATATTCATAAGAAATAGGGTCCCATTTCTAATGTTCCATATGTGCCATAGGAGGAAAGGGAGAAGGTTCCCCCAGCTAAGTAAGTTATCAAATGGCTTCTTTGATAGGAGTTTCTTCTTTAGGCATTCTTGGAGTGTGTTAATTCCTTTAGGATTTTTGCCAAAGGGATGTTTGGACTTAACTTGATGCCAGATTTGTCTCGAGTAGTTACATCGGAAGAAGATATGCTCTATGTCTCTTTTTTTTTTATTGCAGATATTACAAGTGTTGTCCATGCAAATTCATCTCTTTTTTAGCTGCTCCTTCGTGGGTAGCCTATCCTAAAAGATAATCCAGATGAAGAATTTTAGCTTATTCAGAGAATTAATTTTCCGTATCCATGCTAAGTTTATGGGGTTTCCTGTGTACTCCGAGATAGCTTCGTAAGCCGCCTTTATAGAGAGGACATTGTGGTTTGGGGAGTTCCATGTGTAGGAATCTCCAAGGGATCCTGTTTGTTTTATGTGAGTGCAGTTAATTTTTGACACAATATCAGGGGGTAGTTCAAAGGATAGTTCCCTCAAGTCAAAGCTCCCATTTTTAATGAGATAGGATAGTTTTTTGTTTGATTCCCCTGCTTGGATAGGTCCTTGGATTGAATCTCGGAGAATTCCCGCTTGGTTAATCTAATTATCATGCCATAGATTTATGGTTTTCCCATCTCCAATTAACCATTTTATGTTTTTATTACAGATTTCATTTCTTTTTTTTATAACTTTCCACATGGGATGCTGAGTTCGAGCTCTTTCTATGGTCATATTTATCGAAAATAACTTTTGCCCATAAGCACTCCTTCTCCTTCCTCTACCTCCAAGCTAGAGTTGCATTGATGGAGGAGTTTTTCCAGCGAGAGTTAGGGATTCTCAGTCCCCCTTGATTTTTTAGGTTTTGTCACTATGCTCCATTTTACGATGTGGCATTTTTTCTTTTCCTCAGTGCTTCCCCATAGGAATTTTCTCTGAATAACATCTATATTGTTAATAATTATTTTGGGCAGGTCATAAATTTGCATTGCATGATTTGGAATTGCAGCTAAGGTCGCTTTTATGAGAGTTGCCCCACCCGCCAAACTTAGGAATCTAGTTTTCCATCCTGTTAGTCTATTGTTTAGATTATCTAGGATATACTGAAAATTCTTTTTAGTAGGGTTAGAGTTCATCATAGGGAAACCTAGGTATTTCTCAAAATTATTAGTGTATTTAATTGAGAGGCAACTACTTATAAGGTCTTTTTGGTCCAGAGGGGTATTCTTAGAGAAAATTATTTTTGACTTATCGAAATTGATCGATTGACCTGACGCATTGCAAAACTTATTGATAGTGTCTATAATAGTTGTATAGCTTCTTTGGTTGGATTCACCGAAATGAATGAGGTCACCCGCAAAGAAGAGATGTGACAGTTCTGGGCCTTTGGGGCTAACCTTTATGGGGGTCCATCGACATCAGTCAATTTCATGGTCAATTAGCCTAGAAAACATTTCCATACAGATAATGAAAATGTATGGGGATAGGGGATCCTCTTGCCTAATACCCCTAGATGGTTCGAAGAAATCCATTCTTGATCCATTGATAAGAATAGCAGTTGAGGTGGTAGAGATGCATGACATAATGAGATTGATGAGGTTCGGAGGAAAATTTAGGGAGATTAGTGGGAATCTAACAAAGGACCATTCTATTTTATCGAAAGCCTTTTCCAAGTCTATCTTGATCATCATTTTTGCATTCCTACCTTTAAAGTTTTTGAATAAGAGTAATTACCCGACTTGAACCCTAGTGGTTTGAGCTAATTTGCGTACCCATTTGATCTTGAGAAAGTCAATTGCGCAAAAATCATTTCTCTGCCGAGAGGTATGAGAGTGGGTAAAATCATGCAGCAGTTATAGCATATTTCCTCAATCATGTCAATCTTGCCTTAGAAGTAATTACCGGTCAATTATCCACCTTGGTGAGTCACTACCCTAGTGCCTTTCTATCCATTAGTTATAACTTTTAGCAATTTTCGCTTAGCATAACTAGTTGCAATTATTAGTTGATAATAGTTTGTTGTTTAAGAAAAATCAAAAGATGTTTGGAAGAGATATTTGGAACAATTACACAATCCCACACTAGATAGATATTTTACTCCCTTCCTAGCTCCCTCTGGAAATCGATCCCGACCCACAAATCGGGTAAAAGCTATTGTGACCCTCTCTTCCTACTTTTTAGTAGTGCGGAGTAGGCAGCAATCAAGCTCCAAACCAAATATACACACAACCTCAAAAACATCCTACAGACTTATTTATGTAATCAAATCACCAAAATAACATTGTGAACATCGAATTAAACCTCAAAATCAATGAAATTTCTCAAAACTTCTTTAAGCATTAAATTTTGCATTTAAGGTCTGAATCACGTCAAATGGACTCCGTTTCGTACCAAACTTTACCGACAACACATATAAATTATATTGAACCTGTACCGGGCTCCGAAACCATAATACGGGCCCGATACCACCAGTTTCACATAAAATTTTACTTTAAAAAACTTTTATATTTTTCAGAAAATAATTTCCTTTAAAATTTTATTTCTCGGATTTGGGACCTCGAAATTTGATTTCGGGCAAACGCCCAAGTCCCATATTTTCCTACAGACCCTCTGGGGCTGTCAAATTACGGTTCCGAGTCCATTTACCCAAAACATTGACCGAAGTCAAATTACATTTTATAGTCAAAATTTATTATTTTTCACATAATAATTTTGGCCTTGTAGACCTAGGCTTCAAAGGTTCTAGATTTACTTGTACTAATAAAAGAAAAAACTGCAAAAATGTTATCATGGAATGACTTGACAGCTTTATAGCTAACACTGAGTGGATAGAGTTATTTCCTGATGCAAATTTGGAACACTTAGTTAGGAGCCACTCAGACCACTATCCTATTAAGATTGAATTCGTCAAAAAGTTATCAAAGAAAAATAACATATTTAGGTTAGAAACGATGTGGTTGCTGCATCCGACGTTCAGAGCTTTAGTTGACACTCTTGGTTGGACCAACCAAACATTACTAAAGTTGTAGAAAACTTTAGTCAAAAAGCTCTTGACTGGAATAAGACTACATTTGGAAACATTTTTTTAAAAAAGAGTCATTTTAGCTAGATTAAATGGAATCCAAAACTTCCAAAATTACCCTCATAGTCAATTCCTGAAAAACCTGGAAAACTACCTCCTTCAGGAGTATAATAATTTACTCAGGCAAGAGGAGGAATTTTGGAAGCTCAAATCCAGGATACAAAGGATCCGGGAAAGGCATGCAAACACAAAATTCTTTCACATATCTACCATGAAAAGAAGAAGGAAAAATATAATAATCTGCTTAAGAGATGAGGCAGGTAATTGGATACAAGCACAAAAAGATATCAAGCCTTACATTATAAATTATTACAAAAGTATCTACTAAACAGAACTCAAGCAATCCATTATTATAAATATCACCTCTCTTACTACTTCGCTATTAAAGAGCAGGACCATCTTTTCCTCAGTAGTATACCCTCTTATGGCGAAATCAGGAGGGCCCTAGACTCTTTTCAACCCTATAAATCTCCAAGGTCAGATGGGCTTCACCCGATATTGGAAAGAGACCAACAATCTTTAGCAGAAAACTTTTTATGCGGTTTATAATAATCTTAGTAACAACTTTTTATGCGGTTTATAAAAAGTTGTTACTAAGATTATTATAAACCGCATAAAATTTTTTTGCTAAAGCTCATACACCCTACTCAGACTAGTTTCATTAAAGGTAGAAGGGCAGCTGATAATGCTCTTATTATAGTCCAAAATTGTTGGTCTCTTTCCAATATCGGGTGAATCCCATCTGACCTTGGAGATTTATAGGGTTGAAAAGAGTCTAGGGCCCTCCTGATTTCACCATAAGAGGGTATACTACTGAGGAAAAGATGGTCCTGCTCTTTAATAGCGGAGTAGTAAGAGAGGTGATATTTATAATAATGGATTGCTTGAGTTCTGTAGAGTAGATAGTTTTGTAATAATTTATAATGTAAGGCTTGGCATCTTTTTGTGCTTGTATCCAATTACCTGCCTCATCTCTTAAGCAGATTATTATATTTTTCCTTCTTCTTTGCATGGTAGATATGTGAAAGAATTTTGTGTTTCCATCCCTTTCCTGGATCCATTGTATCCTGGATTTGAGCTTCCAAAATTCCTCCTCTTGCCTGGGTAAATTATTATACTACTGAAGGAGGTTGTTTTCCACGTTTATCAGGAATTGACTATGAGGGTAATTTTGGAAGTTTTGGATTCTATTTAATCTAGCTATAATTACTCTTCTTTTTTTAAAAAAATGTTTCCAAATGTAGTCTTATTCCAGTCAAGAGCGTTTTGACTAAAGTTTGCTACAACTTTAGTAATGTTTGGTTGGTCCGACCAAGAGTTTTCAACTAAAGCTCTGAACGTCGGATGGCAACCACATCGTTTCTAACCTAAATATGTTATTTTTCTTTGGGAGCTTTTTGACGAATTCAATCTTAATATGACAGTGGTCTGAGTGGCTCCTAACTAAGTGTTCCAAATTTGCATCAGGAAATAACTCTATCCACTCAGTGTTAGCTATAAACTTGTCAAGTCTTTCCATGATAACATCTTTGCAGTTTTTGCTTTTATTAGTCCAAGTAAATCTAGAACCTTTGAAGCCTAGGTCTACAAGGCCAAAATTATTATGTGAAAAATAATAAATTGTGACTATAAAATGTAATTTGACTTCGGTCAATGTTTTGGGTAAATGGACTTGAAACAGTAATTTGACAGCCCCGAAGGGTCTGTAGGAAAATATGGGACTTGGGCATTTGCCCGGAATCAAATTTCGAGGTCCCAAGTCCGAGAAATAAATTTATAAAAGAAATTATTTTCTGAAAAATATAAAGGTTTTTTTAAAGTAAAGTTTAATGTGAAACTGGTGGTATCGGGCCCGTATTATGGTTTCGGAGCCTGGTAAAGGTTCAATATAATTTGTATGTGTTGTCGGAAAAGTTTGGTACGAAACGGAGTCCATTTGACGTGATTCAGACCTTAAATGCAAAATTTAATGTTTAAAGAAGTTTTGAGAAATTTTATTGATTTTGAGGTTTAATTCGATGTTCATAATGTTATTTTGGTGATTTGATTACATAAGTAAGTCTGTAGGATGTTTTTGAGGTTGTGTGTATGTTTGGTTTGGAGCTTGATTGCTGCCTACTCCGCACTACTAAAAAGTAGGAAGAGATGGTCACAATAGCCTTTACCCGATTTGTGGGTCGGGATTGATTTCCAGAGGGAGCTAGGAAGGGAGTCGAATATCTATCTAGTGTGGGATTGTGTAATTGTTCCAAATATCTCTTCCAAACATCTTTTGATTTTTCTTAAACAACATACTATTATCAACTAATAATTACAACTAGTTATGCTAAGCGAAAATTGCTAAAAGTTGTAACTAATGGATAGAAAGGCACTAGGGTAGTGACTTTCACTAAGGTGACTAGTTGACGGGTAATTGCTTCTAAGGCACGATTGACATGATTGAGGAAATATGCTATAACTGCTGCATGATTTTACCCACTCTCATACCTCTCGGCAGAGACAATGAGTTTGCCCAATTGACTTTCTCAAGACCAAATGGGTACGCAAATTAGCTCAAACAACTAGGGTTCAGTCGGGTAATTACTCTCTCGAGGTTTAACCCTTTAATTTGGACTATCAATTCTATTGAGTCCATCCCAGTTCTTTGTTGAGTCAATTTTGGAGACTTAGGCTCTCATTTTCAAGAAGAGCTAAGTCAACTTAGCACAAACCAGTGTTTGTAATCACAATTCATAAATTAAACCATAAACATGACCCAAATAACAAACACTTATAGTCAATCTAGCCGTAAATTGCAACACTCATCAATTATCCACACTAGGATTGAGCCACAACCTTAGCTAATGGGTTTAGATACTCATGCTTGAAGAGAAAAATAGAGAAATAGATGAAGATAAAGACATATTAATTAAAAACTAAACTAAATACAAAGATTCTATCATTCAAGATAAGCTAAATGCCCAAAATGGCTACAAAATCACTTCTCACGAGCGCAGCTGTGTTCAAAAAATGTGTGATACCCTAAAAATAAAAAAATATTCTATTTATACTAAGCTAAAAAAATTGGGCAAAAATGCCCCTGCGGGTCAGTGCGGACCGCACAAAATGGTGTGTGGTAGCACTAGACTCTTGACTTCTGAAATTCCAACTCTCTGAACCTAGGCTTCGCAGACCGTGCATAATGGACTGCGGTCGTGGAGGCATCTAGCGCGATGCGAACAAGCACGATCGAGGGCCGCATAGGCTTGAGGCTAGGCACTTGACATCTCTCTGAAAAATGCTTCTGTGAACCGTATGAAATGGTGGTGCGGCCGCGGTGTATCCAGTGCGGACTATACAATTTGTACTGCGGCGCACTGCTTTAATGCCTTCAGTTCCAGCTCTCTGAATCACCCTAGTGCGGACCACACAAAGTGTAGTGCGGCCACACTAGGCCTGTTTGTCCTGAGTTGTCTTATCTTTGGTGCTTGTGCAGGTTTCACTCCTTTTGAGCCAATATTTGACATATTGTCATTTTATCGACCAAACCTGCAATCAAGCACAACTTAAGAGCCTTTTGGGACTATTTTGTATGAATTTCTAATCAAAATCGTAAGCAAGAAAAAGCATGAAACACGTCAAAATCCCTACTTATCAGAGCCCCGGGGGCTCGGGTGAGTTTTGGATAAGCCACGGAGTATATTTTGGATTTGGTAAATTATAGGTTTTTAGCTGGTGTGTTCAGGCCTGCAGCTTCACATTTCGCAAATGCGAAGGCTGAGTCGCAAATGCGAAACAGCCCATGCCACTCTTACTCGCAAATGCGAGAGTTCTTTCGCAAATGCAAAGCACCCCTCTTCGGCCAGTTATCGCAATTGCAAACTTTTGTTTGCATTTCCCATATTTCGATACTCCTTTCAAATTTCCCAACATAGTAGAGGTCATGGTTCACAATTACAAACCCCTGTTCTCATTTCCCACATCTGCAACCTGCAACTTTATACTTAGACGAATTTTTAACCCATTGTCACATCTTTTCAAAACACAAACTCCCTAGGGCGATTTTTCAAGAACAATACTTCTTCCAAATTGATTGTAAGTTAATTTTAACTCATTTCCTTTAATCATTAACATCTTTTAACATGATTTTAATTCAAAATCAATAATTTTCATGGAGAAAATTGGGTGTTTTGGTTAGAACCTATATTTTTCAAAAATTGAGAATTTGGGCCTCCATTTGGGTTCGTTTCACAACAAATTATATACTCCCTCCGTTTCAATTTATGTGAACCCATTTGACTGGGCACGTAGTTTAAGAAAAGAGAGAAGACTTTTGATCTTGTGGTGTAAAATGAGGCATATATATTTTGTGTGGCTATAAATCATTGCATAAAGGTAAATTGTTTCCAAATAAGGAAAGTAGTCATTCTTTTTGGCACGGAATAAAAAAGGAAATAGGTTCACATAAATTAAAACGGAGGGAGAATATGGGTTTGTGGGGGAATGCATAATCGGGTTTTGGTTTGAACCTCGGGTTTTGACCATGTGGGCCCGGAGTACGATTTTTGACTTTTTGGGTAAAACTTTGAAAAACTCATTTTTCATGCATTCAAATTGATTTATTTAGTGTTTACTGATGTACTTATCTAACTTGTGACTAGATACGAGCGAATTGGTGGTGGAATCAACGGTAAAGCTATAATTGAAACGTGAATTGTGTTCGTAGCGTCGAGGTAAGTGTTTGATATAACCTTAGCTTGAGGGATTAGGAGTCGAGTCCTATTCGCTACGTGATATTTGTTGAGTACGACATATAGGCATGGTAAAGAGTATATATACATTGGTTTCAAGCATGCCCATGAGTCTCAAATTTTGGTTATTGTGACTTCGTTCTATTTTACATGGGTTGATTGATGATTTCTATTGTTGGGAAAAGTTGTGGAAGTAATTGTGACACTTGAACTTTGAGGAGCGTTGGATCGAGTTGTATAATGATAAGTAAAAGTATCAGTGATAATTTGTCACAACCTAAACCAGGTCGTGATGGCGCCCGGCCGTAAGGCTAGGCAAGCCCGACCTTAATATCAATAATCCCAGATGAAAGACAATAAAGAAATGATAAACTCACAGACCAAAGAGATTTAAGACCCAAAACAGAGCGGAATATACTGAAACCAGCAATAAACCACCTAGGAACAGGTGCCACAAGTCAGAGCCTCTAAAATATAAAACCCAATCTGATACAAGTCTGTTTGTAACTGAAAGTACAAAGGAAAACATGAAGTAAAGATAAGGGAAGGAGAGCCAATGGTTGCGAACACCGTGCAGCTACCTCGACACTTTGAACTGCTAAAAGCTGACCACTGCAGGATCTACTCTACCTGAGACTGCCCTGGATCTGCAGTGATGGAGTAATATGAGTACTCCAACCCAGTGAGTAATAACAGTAAATAAAGCTCCGAAAGCGAGAAAACCCAATAATTACATAAAGTAAGCTAAAACAGTGTATAAAAGTATCTGCAATATATATATATATATATATATATATATATATATATATATATATATATATATATATGTGTGTGTGTGTGTGTGTGTGTGTGTGTGTGTGTGTGTGTGTGTGTGTGTGTGTGTGTGTGTGTGATGCAAATGCAGGGATGCGATGCAATGCATATGATGGTACAATCCAGTACCCATTGCGGCGTGCATCCCGAGCCACCCATATCATTTATCGTCGACGGCACTCACTGGGGGTGTGTACAGACTCCGGAGGGGCTCCTACAGCCCAAGCGAAATAACCAGCCATCTCGTGGCGAATACTCAAACCATCCATCTCGTGGAGAATAATCAAACCAACAATCTAGTGGCGAAAATCGATAACAGGACAGCCCATGTTACCTGACCGCTCATATCACACAGTGTCCGTGTTACCACTGTTTCTAATCACCACTGCGGCGCGCAGCCCGAGCCACCCAAAATCAGTCCAGAAAATATATCATAAGCCCCTTAGGCAGTTATAAACAATGATCCTCAACTGAAATACATTTAAAAGATAACATATGAGTTCTGAACATTTGAAATACGGCTGGGTTTTGAAAACAATGTTTTAAAACCATGGACTGATAGTAAATGATATACAATCATGCTAAAACAGTAATACCAACTCCTGAAGGATATCACAGGTCGGCACTAGGCCCCAAACACGGCATAAAGCCCAATAATAGTCATCACAGTATGCGTATCATACGCCAATATAGTATAAATTCACTCGGGATGGACCAAGTCACAATCCCCTAACAGCATCCGACCCCGCACTTATCATGGAGTGCGTGTCACGCCTCAACATAGCGTTACAATGTGAAAGTCCGGGATTTCAAACCCTTAGAACAGCATTTACTTGCATTACTCACCTCTAGCCGACCGTAGACTAGCTCGAAATGCCTTTCCCTCGAGAATCCACCTCCGCGGATTCCAAATCTGATCAAAACCAATAGGAATATGTCAAAATGGGCTAAAGGAACGCAACCCAATCGAAATAACTCGAATTACACCCAAAAACACGAAGTTGGCAAAACCTGAGCCTCGAGCCTACTTCTCCAAAAATTACGAAATTCAACAGATTTCTTACCTGAAATGAAAGACCGGGAGAAGATTGAAAGAGATATTTTACACCAAAGTTGATTGGATCCTTCTTCCATTCTTGATTTGTCGATACTGCCAGCATGGCATTGTTACGCTTATAGCTAATTGAAATGAAGCATAGAGATTGATTGAAGGATAAGCTATATTTAAACTTTCTTTGCTGATAAGCAGATACAGTTAATAGAAACTGATGCCAGTCATGCTTGAACCAGGATTTGCTTTCTGCTTTTCTGGATTGGATCCAAAAGGTTCTGAATGGGTCCCAATCTATGAAAGAAGAGTAGAATTCCCCGGAAGAAGATTCGCCGAGCGGAGAATAAGCTGTAAATCTTAGTTCTCGAAAGCGAGTGAATCAGTCTTCCTTATAGCTCTTTCCTCCCTTTGCTTTGGTTGTGCTTAACTGCGGTTAAACACCTAGCGGTCTGCTAGGCATAGCAGCATGAATGATTCTGGGATTAGGTAAGTTGCTATATTCCAGATGGTCGCAGCTAGAGTAGTCCCTTCCCTTGTACTGTATTACTTTCCGTCCATTGTATTCCGGGCAGATGTTGTATTTTATTTCTCTTATCAGTAGATGATTGTGCACTTGTGACACCGGATTCTAGGAGGGATTAAAGTATTGTGTTAATTGCTTAAATTTTAAATTGTGTTTGAAACTATATTCCTTAAAATTTCTAATAGTGAAGGAAAAATTTTGTATTTTAAAAGTGATAAAACGAGATTTAATTTAGCATTGTCCGACGCCATCATAATTCTTAGTGGATTTTGGTTTGCGACAAGTAAAAATAAATCACTTTGTTAAAAGTTGTGCATGTCTTACAGAAAAATTGATGAGGCCAGTGGGTAATTATCATGATTTGACAATATACTACGTATAGTATGCAGGTCAAATAGAAGCATGTTAAAGTTGTAGGTAAGATACGATCATATTGCAAATTTCAAAAATCACAAGTATAACTAAACTAAATTAATAATTTTTTTAGTTTCGGAAAAATGTATTTTCAAGTTCAGAGATGAGATCCAATTAATTTTTTCAAGTATTCTGATAATGCAATAACATTAGTTTTTCGCATTTAAATGATCGTTTCATTTTTCAAGTCAATTGCTTTAAAATAATTATACTTTCTCGTGTCTATAAATAATTGACTAAATATCTACATGTTATTATTTATGTGCAACACATATTCATAAAAACTAATATTATATTAAAAGCACAAAGGCCTCTAGCAAAATATCGTTCGTTTCTTTACCCTTTAAAAATAAATTTTATACTAAATAAAATTATCATTTAAGATAGTTTCTAATATTTAGGACTTTAAAATTAATATGAAGTCCTAAATTTAGGGAGTCAAAATCAATTAAAATTTTACCTTTTGTAATCACTTTCTTATTCAGTAACGCAACATAACTATTACACCGTCCTATTAATTTTTCTAATTTCTATATATCCAATAAAATACTTGTAGTGAGCTAAAAGACTCTATTTTTAAGACTAACACTTTCTTTGTCCGTTAAACAAATAAAAAATAACAAGAGAAGTAAGAAACCTAACCAAACAAATAAATTATTTAATTATGAGATAAATAAGGAAAGAATTTATTCAAGTAAAGTCTTATTTGGTTTTAAATTCCTAAATATTTAGGAATTTCTTATATAATTCAAATAAGGAAGAATTTAATAATCAAAACTTTAGTTCATTTCAAAATAATAAATATTAGGAAAACAATTTTATTATTATAGAAAAATATTTAAAAAGTCAATGGACAATTGTATTTCAAATATATATTATTTAATAATATTTATAAAATATTAAAAATTTAATATTCATCGATATAGGCATATGCATAAAGCAAGTAACTTAGTTCTTTTTCGTATTTACACTTTTATATATCAACATCTACATCTATACTATATTTAAAGCACAAAGCCCCTCAGCTAAATATCGTTTGTCTTTTTACCATTACAAATTGAATTTGCATCGGACAAGATTGTAATTTAATTATATTCCTAATCCTTAAGATTTAAAATCAGCTAAAATTTTGGTTATTAAATCTTTCTTTATTTTATTTCTTATTCGAACTATGTAAAAATTCCTAATTTTTAGGAAATGAAATCAAATAAAATTGTAATTTTTAATATTATTTCCTTATTTTAAATGTGACAACCCGGCAGGTCATTTTAAGAATTTACGCCCCGATCTCCTATTAGCTGCTTCCCCCGTGTTTATTTATGTCATTTTGATTTGTCGGGACGTTCGGTTTTGAGTTTCGGGGAGTTTTGGGATACTTAATTCCTATATGAGAGCTTAAGTGTTGGAAAGTTGACCATAGTCGGAACAGTATGGAGATGGCCTCGGAATAGAAATTCGACGGTTCTGTTAGCTCCGTTAGGTGAATCGGGCTTAGGGGCGTGATCGGAATGTGTTTTGGAAGTTAGTAGCTAATTTAGGCTTGAAATGACGAAAGTCGTATTTTTCAAGCTTCCGATCTGCATAACTCTTCCGTCTGGACTGGGCTATACGGAGTCTATCATGAATTACCTTAACCTTCTCCAAATCATCCTGAACTAAGTCTGTGCCCAATAGTCTAGCCTCATCCGACTCAAACTAACCCACCGAAGATCTACACCGCAAACAATATAAAGCCTCATACGGCGCCATCTGAAAGTTGGACTGATAACTGTTGTTGTAGGCAAACTCCGCCAATGGCAAGAACCGATCCCAAGACCCTCCAAACTCAATCACACACGCACGAAGCATATCCTCAAGAATCTGAATAGTACGCTCGGACTGTCCGTCCGTCAGAGAGTGAAATATTGTACTCGGTCCTACCACCTGTGCGGCGAGGCGACTGCTCTAGAGACTTCGAGGTACATTTGTCGCGTCGGGAGACCGAAAAGTCCCTTTCTTTTCTAGCTTTTAAACATTTGCCCTTTCTATATTTCTTTTCCTTGTTAGATATTTTGGAGTTAGACACTGTGAGTTTTCGAGTTTTGAGATAATGTATTAGATTTTAAGAAGTGTTATATATGCCGAGCGGTATTTTGAATATAACTAACTGTTGGTCACACGAGTTGTATTCTTAGAATAAAAATATATCAAACATAAGTACAATCTATTTAAGAGATATTTATGAAGTTATTAAAGTTAAGTGTGTTTAACATGCTTCGTCTGTTATGACTGTACTTCAGTTTTTAGTAAACATGTATATTGGTTTTATTCATTTATAATTTTTCCCACAAGGTATTGATGATTATTGCATTTCAGTTTTTCGTATGCTCATAGTTAGTCTATTGTTTGAGATAATTTGAATAAGTTTATTCTTCTCTCAAGTAAGAATTTATTGATGATTATTAAATTTTATTTTATATATTTTGTTTATTGATCTTATTTGTATGCAAGGTAATATTATATAATATTTATGTGATTTTTAAAGTTTAACATTCATTAGTAGTCCTGAACAAAAGTTCTTTCGTTTTTTTATCCTTTAAAAGTTAATTTCACACTAAATAAAATAATTATTTAATTAAAATAATTAATTAATTATTTTTTTAATATTTAAGACTACTTTTCCTCCTTTTTGATTAAGGAGTCATATTTCTCACCTCATGTTTTAATTATTTAATAAGAAAACTTCATTAGTTAAAAGTCGTATTCACCTTTCAAAGCAAAGCTAAACTTCATTGGTAAATTCATCCCTACAAATTTTAAAAAGCTTGAGTTGATATTATAATTATTTTAATTTCAAATGAACTAAACATTGATTTAAATAAAATTTAAAATTTTGAATTTTACAACAAAAATATCAGTTCTATTGTTATGAAATTTTGAGCTTCTTAATCTTAATTTTTATAGGGACTCTATTTTTTCACATACTTTAATCGAAAAATATGAATAAATTCATAGTAATAACAAGTAGTGTAGTACTTATAGTCTGTTTGGTCAAATGTTTTTGGGCCAAAAGTGCTTTTTTTCTAGAGGTGTTTGGGCAAGCTTTTGGAAGGAAAAAAGTGCTTTTGAAGAGAAATAAAAGCACTTTTGGAGTAAACAGAAAAAGTATTTTCTATTCAAGAGCACTTTGTTGAAAAGCACTTTTGAGAAAATACACTTATAAAAATATTGGTCAAAAAGTTACTGCTCAGAAGTGCTGTCAAGACCCGAATTTTTCACCCTCGGGAGTCTTAATGATGCCTACCAATGTGAGCTAGGTAAGCCAATTCTTTAAACTAATTACTTCATTATCCATTTATTTCTTTTTAACAAACACAAAAAGAGATAACATATGAACAGAGATATTTTAAATTAAGCGGAAGAAAATAATAAAATATCTGAAATCTGTATCTATTACAACTACTTAAGCCTTGATCACCCAAAACCCGGTGTAACAGTCTCTCACCGGTCTCTCACCGATCGGATATATGCAAGACTTCCCAGACTGGCTGACTTCGTACTAAAAGTATCGGCCACCACATTGGCCTTTTTCGGATGATATAAGATGGTGATATCATTATATTTCAACAACCCCAACCACCTCATCTACCTCAAATTCAACTCCTTTTGCTTGAAAAATACTATAGACTCTTGTGATCTGTAAACATCTCACATGCCACGTACAGATAATGCTTCCAAATCTTCAACACGTGAACAATGGCTGCCAACTCCAAATCATAATCCGGATAGTTCTTCTCATGAATCTTCAACTGCCGCAAAGCATATGCAATGACCTTGTCATCCTGTATCAACACCGCACCAAGTCGAATAGGAGATGCAATATAATAAACTGTATAAGGCCCCTGAACCCGTGAGAAAAACAAACACCAGTGCCGTAGTCAGATCTGTCTTGAGCTTCTGAAAGCTCGCCTCACACTCATTCGACCATCTAAACTCGGCAGCCTTCTGGGTTAACCTAGTCATCGGGGCTGCGATAGATGAAAACCCATTTACGAACCGACAATAGTAGCCTGCCAATCCCAAGAAACTCTAAATCTCCGTAGCTGATGCTGGTCTAGGCCAAGTATTGACTGCCTCAATCTTCTTCGGATCAACCTGAATACCCTATGCTGTTACAAGATGACCCAGGAATGCAACTGAACTCAACCAGAACTCACACTTCAAAAACTTAGCATATAATTGTCTATCCCTCAAGGTTTGAAGAACCATTCTAAGATGCTGCTCGTGCTCCTCCCGGCTGCCGGAATATATCAAAATATCATCAATGAAGACTATCATGAATGAATCGAAATAAGGCCTGAACACTCGGTTAATCAAATCCATAAAAGTTGTTGAGGTATTTGTCAACCCGAATGAAATCACAAAGAACTCATAGTGCCCGTACCGAGTGTGAAAGTTGTCTTAGGGACATCAAATGGCCTAATCCTCAACTGATGGTAGCCAAATCTCAAGTCAATCTTCGAAAATACCTTGGCACCCTGAAGTAGATCAATCAAATCATCAATCCTCGGCAAGGGATACTTATTCTTTATTGTAACCTTGTTCAACTGCTGGTAATCAATACACATTCTCATCGATATGTCATTCTTCTTTAAAAACAACACCGGCGCACCCCAAGGCGAAACACTAGGTCTAATGAAACCCTTCTCGAGCAAGTCTTGCAACTGCTCCTTCAACTCTTCAACTCAAGCGAGGTCATACGATACATCGAAATAGAAATGGGCTGAGTGCCCGAAGCCAAATCAATGCAAAAGTCAATATCCCTGTCAGGTGGCATACCCGACAGGTCTGAAGGGAATACCTCAGGAAACCCACGAACAACGGGAATAGAATCAATAGATGGAACCTTAGCAATAGAATCACGAAAATAGGCCAAATAGGTCAAACACCCCTTCTCAACCATACGCCGAGCCTTCACATAAAAGATAACACTACGGATAAAATGACCAGGAGTCCCTCTCTACTCCAAATGAGGTAAACCCGGTAAGCCTAAGGTCACAGTCTTGGCATGACAGTCCAAGATAGCAAGGTAAGGTGATAACCTATCCGTCCCTAATATGACATCGAAGTCAACCATGTATAGAAGAAGCAAATTTACACGGGTCTCAAGACCCCCAATCATGAAAATACATGAATGATGGACTCGATCGACCACCACCCACTGTTGTAGACACATAAACAGGATCACTCAAAGAATCACTAGGTAGGACCAGATACGGTGCAAAATAAGATGATACATACGAGTTTGTAGACCATGTATAAAATAACACTGAAGCATTTCTATCACAAATCAGAACCATATCTGTGATAACTGCATCAGAAACCTCAGCCTTGATCCAGGCTGGAAGAGCATAACATTGGGGATGGGTCTCACCACCCTGAACTACATCTCTAGGATGCCATGTTGTTTGCTGGCCTCCACCTCTAGCGGCCTGAGCTCCACCTCTAATACCTCTACCTCTACCTCTAGCACCCCTACCCCACCTCTAGCTGGCTGGGAGGGCTGCGGAACACCTGGTGCCTGAACCATGGCATAGAAATCCTGATGTTGAGAGCTACTCGATGCTCGAGGGCAAAACCTAGCAATGTGACCCATATCACCACAAGTGTAGCAAGCCTTCGGCTGCTGAGCCTGTTGGACCTGACGACCTGAATGACGACCCCGAAGAGTCTGAAGCAGTGGTGCACTTATTGGAGCTGGAGGTGCACTGTAGGACTGTTGGCCAGAATACTACATCTGAGGACCACGGCCACTTGAAGCACCGTGAGAAACCTGGAGTGCTGACTGAAAAGGCCTAGAAGGATGGCCTCTACCATACAAATCCCTGCCTCTAGATGAGGCACCACTGAATTTTCCTGATTGATGGGGTCTCTTGTCCGACCCATAACCACCTCCATGCGACAGAACCATCTCAACTCTTCAGGCCACATTAGCCACCTCTTGGAAAGAAATCTCACTCCTGTCTCTCTAGCCATTTGAAGATGAATCGGCTGAATAAGTCCATCAATGAACCTCATCACCCCTCTCTCTCTATCCCCCCTCTCTATCTCTTCTCTATCTCAGTGGGAAGTATGATAAGAGCATGGCGAGTCAAGCCGATGAATCTGGTCTCATACTGGGGAACAGTTATAGAACACTGCTAGAGGCGCTTAAACTGCCTCCAATAGGCCTCTCTCTAAGTGATTGGAAAGAACTTCTCCAGAAATAGATGCGTGAATTTCTCCCAAGTCAAAGCTGGTGATCCAGTTGGTCTAGCCAATCAATAATCTATCTACCAAGTCATGGCGGATCCAAACAAGCGACAAGTGGCAAAATCGGCTCTATTGGTCTCAACTATCCCCATGTTCCTGAGAACCTCATGACACCTGTCTAGATAATCCTGGGGATCCTTAGTAGATGCACCGCTGAAAGTAATAGTGAAGAGCTTGGTGAACCTATCCAATCTCCACAAAGCATCGGCAGACATAGCTGCTCCATCACCGGTCTGAGCTACCATACCCGGCCGAACTGCTCCAACTTGATGAACAGCTGGAGTTTGGAACTGGGGAGCTACCTGCTCCAGAGTGCGAGTAGCATGAGTTTGGGATCCTCCTCCAGCCTGAGAGACAGCTGGTGCTATAGGAAGCAAACCTGCCCGGGTGACACTTTCATAAGGCCCACAAGACGGACCAGAGCATCCTGGAGAACTGGGGTAGCAATAAAACCCTCTAGGACCTGAGATGGGCCCACAAGAACTGTTGGGGCCGGAACCTCATCATCAAAATCAACCTGAGTCTCCGCTGTGGGTATTGCTGCCCTGGGCTGAGCGCTGCCCTGGGCTGAGCTCTGCCCCTACCTCGGCCTCTAGTATGGCCACGGACTCGCCTTCGCCCTCTGCCCCTTGTGGGAGCTGCCGCTGGGGGCTCAGGTTGCTAGTCAGTGGATGAGGAAGCGAATGTTCGCGCTATCTGTGAAAGAACAGAATAGAAATTCAATTAATGTTGAGAAACCAAACCTCACTATAGGAAATAATAAATGTGAAGTTTTTCCTAACTCTGTAGCCTCTGGGGGATAAATACAGACGTCTCTATTCCGATCCCTCATACACTACTAAGCTTGTCTGTGTGAACTATGAGACTCATGTAACCTAGATCTATGATACCAACTTGCCACGACAAGAATTTACCACCCTCAGGAGTTGTGGTGGCACCTACTAATTTGAGCTAGGCAAGCCAATCCTTTAAACTGATTACTTCATTATCCATTTATTTTTTTTAACAAACATAAAGCGATAACGTATAAACAGCGGAAATTTAAATTAAGCGGAAGAAAATAATAAAATACCTGAAATCTCTATCTATTACAACTACTTAAGCCTTGATCACCCAAAACCTGGTGTTACGGTACCACGGACGGTCTACGACTGCTAAATACAAGGTCTGAAAATAAAAAGACACACTATTTCTGAAGCAAAAGATGAAACAGGAATTAGAAGATAATGGAGACGCTAGGGCATGCGGATGCCTGCAGTTCTACCTTGTATCTCCGCAGGGACTGAAGGTAACCTCCAAACTGCGGTCCAAGAGCTGCTCTGGGATCTGCACATAGTGCAGAGTGTAGTATCAGCACAACCGACTCCATATGCTGGTAAGTGCCTAGCCTAACCTCGGCGAAGTAGTGGCGAGGCTAGGACCAGACTACCAAATAAATCTGTGCAATTTGTATATATACAAATAGGTACATAAATAAATAGTCAAGTATGGGAGGAAGAGCATGCTGTGGGGGAGATATCAATTCCTCATAGAAAGACAACAAGTAAACGAAAGAAACAATATAACTTGGATATCAACAAAGAATCAAAAATCAATAAATGCACGACATTACCCTTCGTGCTTTAATAAATGCACAACATCACCCTTCGTGGTTTTACTCTCATCCTCACCAAAGCAATCATGTAATAAAAATGTGCATGGTATCACCCTTCGTTCTTTTACTCTCTTTCCTCACCATATAATCAATATAATCGGCAAAGAATGGTACATCATGCGACACGACATCACCCTTCATGCTTTACACTCTTTTCTCACAATCATACAGGACATCACCCTTCGTTCTTTAACTCTCTTCCTCACCCAAACAACAATCCCAAACAAAAGGGCAAGGGAATAAATGAGATTATAATAAGAATCACGACAAGGGAACAACAGTTCAACAATTAAGTCCCGACAAGTGCGATAACAAGTAAAGCAACAACATCCCGGCAAGGGAGGAAACATAATGATCTCTTCTCTTTCTCACTTTTACTTCACAATTCACTTCACAACTCGATCCAATGCTCTAAAGGTTCAATTATGTAATGACCCGACTCGTCATTTCTTGTATTTCAGCCCGACATCCCCGTATTATGCTTCCCCGTATGTTGATATATTTGTTTGGTGAGTTTGAGATATGTTGGATTGGATTTGGTTAGTGATGAGACCAATAGTCTCTTTAAGGAAAGCTTAAGTTGGAAAAGTCAACCGGACATTGACTTGTGAGTTAGAGGGCTCGGAAACGATTTCCGAAGATTCGACTAGTTTCGGATGGTGATTTATGACTTGAGAGCAAAATGGGAATTTAATTTGGAGGTCCGATGAAGAATTAGGCTTGAATTGGCTAAAGTTGAATTTCAGCGAATTCCGGTTGATAGATGAGATTTTGATCTGAGGGTCGGAATAGAATTCCGAGAGTTGCAGTAACTTCATGAGGTTATTTTGGATATGTCTGTAAATTTTTAGGTCATTAGAATGTCGTTTGGTTGGGTTTTGGATCGAATGCAAAATTAGAAAGTTATAGTTTATCTTAGAAGGAAATTCAATGATTTTGGTGATTTTGATGTTAAAGATAGCGTTTTTATGGCCCGAGAAAGATTGAATGGAGTAATAAGTCATGTTGGTGCTATTTGTTGAGGTCCCGGGGGCCTCAGGGTAATTTCGGATGGTTGACGGATGGCTTTGAAGTTGAAAAGTGTAGCAGATTTTAGGCTTCAGGTGTTGCAGACGAGTTGCTCTATGCGATAGCAGGTGTGACATTGCGATTGCATAGAAGGTTGGGCTGTGGGCTTGAGTTTGTTCAATGCGATTGCGAGGAGGGAGATACGATTGCATAGGTTGAGGTCATGGTTCTATGCGATCGTAGAGGGGAGGGTGCGTTCGTGTAGGTATGGGCAGCGAAGGTATGCGATCACAAGTAAGAGGTTGCGTTCGCATAGGTCAGTAGGGAGGCCTGGGAAGGATGCACTATGCGATCACATGAGTTGTTATGTGATCGCATAGAGGAAGTCAGAGCTGGGCGGATGGTTTTTAATACATTTTATCCGCGAGTCTCTTCAATTTTTCCTCCATTTTTGCAATATCTTGAGAGCTCATTGACGGATTGTGATGGGAATTTCACCGGGAAGTGATTGGAGGTAAGTCTCGTGACCTTATTACATCATTTTATTTAAGATTCAACCATAAATTCTCTGAAATTGGGTGTAAATATTGAAGCACCAGGGCTTGAAATGTCAAATGAAAATTTGGAGATTTGGATGAGCATTTAGACTCTGATTTTGATGAATTTATATGTACGGACTCATAGCGAGACGAGGGTTCTGAAAATACCTGTACTACAAAATGCACATAAAGTGTAGTATGAGAATAAAAACATGTACCTAGTGAGTGTCCCGCCTAATCCCGTAGGGGTATAGATGAGATGGTCAACTTTGACACTCACTAATATTCCAATAATTATTTATCCTTAATAAATGTATTAAATAGTGAATTTATTTTATAAATATAATCCTAATCCATATAAAGGAAACAAGTAAACATATAATTCTTTCATGGAAAATTTCCTTAGATTCCTTGTTATTATTAACAATATGATCTCGAGCCATAGTGAGGCATAAAACAACTCAAATGAGTCCAGGCAGCAATACAGGCATGCACAAATCATACGAAGGCGTCGGCCCGATCCAACAGAAATAAATGTGCACTTGCCGAGGGTCGACGGCGCGCCTATAGATGCATCTAATAATCTGCCAAGGCGTTCGGCCCGTCCAAAAATAAACAGACACAAACATACAATCAGTCAAGAAGTCAACATGGAGCAAATATTCAAGAAAGGTCAATTGCTTTTAATAATTTGAGAAAATGAAGTTTAATTCTTTTTAGAAATTCATTTATTTATTTAATGTGATTTAAGCAATTCAAGTCATCAATGAGTTCATAATTAATCCAAGTATAATATGCTTTTAGGTCCTAGACTACCCGGACAATAGCATAATAGCAGCTACGCACGGACACTCGTCAGCTTTTGCGTACGTAGCCCCTACAATTAGGAGCACATAATCAGCTTAACTCACCTATGGGATAATTTCCCTCTCACAAGATTAGAAAAGAGACTCACCTAGCCTGGAGATCCATAACCGGCCCTCTACATCCTTCTGAAAGCTCGAACCAACGCACAGAGCTCCAAAACTAGCCAAATAACGACAAACTACTAAGAATATACCCAAATACTTGCTAATAATTTAACTTATACATTTTCCAACTTCGCTTTGTAAAATGACCAAAATGTCCTCGGGCCCACGTGCCTGGAATCTAAAATTTCTCGAAGATAAAGTTTATCCATAACTTAAGGGTCAAGAATATATGATTTCTACTTCATTCCCTAACAATTTTCGTGGTTAAATCTTGTTCTTACCAAATTCTGGATTTTTCATCCAAAACCCTTGATTTCCTTAATTTCACATGTTAAATCTACCCATAATCTATGTATTTAATTTATGATAGGTAGGATTAACTTACCTCCAAGTTACTAGGTGGAAGCCCCTCTCAACAAGCTCCATAATCGCCTCAGTGCCATGAAAATAAGAGAAATGGACTCAACCCACGATTTAAAACAACCTTATGCCTTCAGGCATTTTCGCTTCTGCGATGCTTTTTCCGCTTCCGCGGTCCCGCTTGCTGCTTCTGCGGCTCCAAACAACCCCAGGCTTTCCGCTTCTGCGGTCAGCCCTACCGCTTCTGCGGTTCCGCTGGCCGCTTCTGCGGTCCTGGCTGGCCTCCTGCTCAACCCTTATACGGCTTCCTCCTCGCTTCTGCGGGGCCGCTTCTGTGGTCCCACTTCCACAGAAGCGGAAATACCAGATACCAGCAAACTCACCTCTTCTAAAAATTTAATTTTTGATCTGTTAACCACCCAAAATTCACCCCAGGCCCTCAGGACCCCAACTAATCACACCAACTAGTCCCAAAGCACATTACGGACTTGCACGAGGCCTCAAATAACATCAAACCACGCTAAAACCATGAATTACACCTTGATTCAAGCTTTATGAACTTTGAACTTTCTGACTTCCATTTCCTATGTTTAACCATATCAAATCACGTCCGATTGACCTCAAATTTTGTACACAAGCCATATTTGGCATTACGGAACTACTCCAACTCCCGGAATCGAATTTCGAACCCAATATCAAAAAGTTCACTCCCGGTCAAACTTCTCAAAAACCTTTAAATTTCTATCTTTAGCCAAATGGCTTCAAAACGACCTACGGACCTCCGAATTCATTTCCGATCGTGCTCCCAACTCTAGAATCACTGTACGGAGCTACTACCGGTCTCGAAATCCCAAACGGACATCGATAACGCTGAAATGTACTTCAAACCAAATTTTGAGAAATTTCTTCCAAAATGCTAACTTCCACAATATGCGCCAAAACGCTTCCGGGTTATCCAAACCCGCACAGGGCATACGATCAAGTCCGAAATCATCATACGAACCTGCTAGAACCTTCAGATCCCGATTCTAAGGTCGTTTACTCAAAAATCCAATACTAGTTCATTCTTTTAACTTAAAGCTTCTCAAATGGGAAATTTTCATTTAAATTCAACTCCGATCTTCCTGAATTTCAATTCCGACCATGCGTACAAGTCATAATACCTGAAATTAAGCTGCTCATGGCCTCAGGTTGCTGAACGACGTGCTAGGGCTCAAAACGATAAGTCGGGTCGTTACATTACTTGTATCCATAACTCTCGTGGAAAGTTGAATTTTGAAATCAGAATAGATAGACTACTTAATTATGTGTGCATATTTTGACGGTAGGTCATTAGATAACTCTAAGTTCACTATCTAGCATAAAAATACAATTACAAATAAAATATTATGCACATACTGCTACATACATTACGTTAAACATTTCTCAGCATCTTGATTCGCATGTCTCAACGTAGTAGTAATAGTAATGTTAAGGTTTGTCGTGTCCTTGGAGCTTCAATAATAGATAGGATACTGTATATATATAACAATAACAATAACAACAATAGATTTCTAAAATTATAAACCAAAAACAAAAACCAATACATTTGGAATGAAATCAAATTCCCAAATATATATATAAGTTACGCAATATAACTATATTTTTGCTATTACTTATCCTTTTGCTTAGTTCGTGCGGTGCTTAAAATATATTGCAGCACTCTGAACCATGAATATCTAAGATGTCCATTAATTATGGTAGAAGCAATTTTCCATCATCCCTAATATTTTTCCCTGCTATTTTCATCAAAACACAAATTAGATTATATTGTCAAGTAGTGCTAGGATTGTATTGAGAAAAATTAAGTTCATATATGGAATTTACTGTAAGAAAACACATTATGATACGTGGATCAGTCTAAAAATGATAGTCAGTAAAGAGTAATTAAAGAGGCATGGGCTTCAACATGCATGGGCAAATATTCAAGAAAAACAAAAGAGATTGGTGCTCGAACCTCGTTATGATTAAAGCGAATAAATCTGATAGTAAATAAGGTCTAGATACGTATTACCGGGCATTAAATACGAAAAATGTTAGGGAATCTGTATTGAATCAAATATGATTACCAATTGTAACGTTATATTATATGCCATTAATTAGCACTAACTGCTCTATTATGATAGAAACAAAACGTATTACTTAGAGATAGCTATAAAACGAGAAGACTGATCATTTGTAAGGACACCAAATAGTATTGGAATACATTAATTTACTTTACATTATATTCAGCTATTATTTGTTAATTACTTATTTATATTTGATTATCAGTAACCCGAGTTCTTCTAAATTAAGCTTTGACTAAAATCCCAATTTTTGGTTAAACAAATTGCTTCCGTTACCGGAAATTTGATAATGGTTTGCTTTCTTAGTCAATTCTTTCATCAAAAAAAAAACTTACCACGTCAAATGTCAACGACAACAATCAACAAAATCCTCAACATCAAGAGAATTATACGGGTGACAAGACCCCACCTCCTTCACCACGTGATTCACAACATCAGACACGAGAATAAACTCCAGATGGCTCTTAAACAAATAACAAGGTTGCGAATCAAAACGGATTCGAGGCAAATAAAAATGCTAGATTTGCGAACGAACAAGCACTCGATGATGCCTTTAAAAATCTTATTGCTCAACAAGTTAGTAATGCTCTCCGATCTTTTACCAGCCAGTTGCCAGTTGCACCACCAACACCATCTCGGAATCAGAGCACTTCGAAAAACCCACATTTCGGGCTCGTTAATTCAGGCACTGGTGGAACTCCAAGCGAGTCTCTTGATGGCAAACCAGGTAATATAGTTAATTCTGATTTATAAAATTTAGTTCTAACCCTGCAGAAACAGCTCAAAGAACAAAGTGATCGCATAGAGAAAATACCTGGAGTACCACATGTAATCAAAGGAATACACATGGATAAATACTCATAACAACCATGGAAGCCTAGTGCTGCTCCAGTGCCAATCCCGAGTAAGTTCAAGATGCCTGATATTCCAAAGTATGATGGCAAAACTAACCCACGAGACCATGTGACTGCATTCACAACTGGTGTGAAAGGCAACGATTTAACCAAAAAAAATCGAATCAGTATTGTTCGAGAAATTTGGTGAAACACTCACCAAGGGAGCATTGACATGGTATTCTCTCTTACCCGAAAATTCTATAAATTCTTTTGCTGAGCTTCAATATTCATTTATCAAAGCGCATTCGGGAGGTCAAAAAGTTGAAAAAAGAATGTAAGATATTTTCAAAATCAAGCAAGGGGATTGAGAGTTTCTTAGAGAGTTCATGGATAGGTTCCAGCATGAAAGAATGACGTTACCACGCGTACCTGATAACTGGCCAGCTATGGCTTTTGCCAGTAATTTGAATGAGAAAATCTCAAAAGCCACGAGACGACTTAAGGAAAGCGTGCATGAATTTACAACAACTTGGAATGACGTTTATAACAGATACATCACAATGCTAAGGATAGAAAAAGATACTATCTCCCGATCTCAAAAAGAGAAGAAGGTAAGTTCGAGACGTGCAAAAATCGAAAAAAAGTCCGGTAAAAGTAGATACAAACCATATATGGGCCCAGCAGGAAATGACTTACGATCAAAGCAGGACAATTTATGGTATGATCATAGATCGAGGAATAGAGATTTGGGTTCATCATCGAGGTTTGGAAGCGATCGAAAGATACGAGATGTCGATAGGAACTTGAAGGAAAATTTGGCGGTTACAATTTTAATGTCAGCACTTCAGAGTTAGTAGCCGTATTAAGAAGCATGGGTGATAAGGTGGCAAAATAAATGAAATCAAATCAAAATAGACGTAATCCTGATCACCGGTACGAATTTCACAACGATCATGGTCATAAAATAATAGATTGTAAATTGCTACAAGGAGAGGTCGACCATATATTGAAGCAAGGGTATCTTACTGAATTATTTAGTGAAAAAGGTAAGCAAGCATACATGAAGAGCATGGAAGAGCCCCCTTAAACCTCCTTCTCCGAAAAGGACCGTTAATGTTATAAGTGGGAGAGAGGAAATCAATGGCATGACATATACGACAACCAATAAAATTTGTAGAGTTATAATTACGCACGGGAAGCGGGTCTAACATGTTTTGGAGGAAGAAAGTACTACATTTGATGATGTAGATGCGGATGGCGTGTTAACTCCACACAATGATGCACTGGTAATCTCTCTACTTGTACATGATACTAATTTTGAAACGAGTTTTCATTGATCCAGGTGGTTCTGTGAACATATTTTGCTAAGAGTACTAAACGAGATACAAGCTGAAGATAAGCTAGTACCTAAGGCACATACATTGCCTGGCTTCGACAATTCAAGCGTTGTGACAAAGGGGAGATAACACTTACAACATTCGCAGAAGGGGTTGTCAAAGATACAAAATTTCATGTAGTAGAGATGGAAATGGCTTACAATATGATTCTAAAAAGACCATGGATCTACGAGATAGATGTTGTTCCATCTACCTTTGTCACGACCCAAAACCGACTCGGTCGTGATGGCACCTATTGTGAAATTAGGCCAGCCGACACAACTCCCGAATCAACTATTTTCCAATAAAAGTTGTTTTATGCCATTTATAAACCAATAATCTCATTCATGAAAATTTAAAAGAAAAGTGCAGAATAATTACACAAGCCCGACATGGGGATGTCACTAGCCATAAGCATCTACCAAGGTCTGAATATACCAAAAACAGTCAAAACTGTACTAAGTACATTAATGGAAATAAGAGGAAGGAAGCAGTGCTGGGAACGTCGTGCATCCACCTTACTAACTCTGATGACTCCGTGTCACACCTCCTTTTACCTACACCCTCGGAAGGGCATAGATAAGTTTTTATAATTAAAGGACAATCGAAATGGTATTTATTATTAGAAATTTAGAGTCACCACTTGGAAGATTTATGGTGTCCAAGTTACTGATTTAATCCCGAATCGAGGAAAAGTTGAGTCTGTTTAACAGTCCGCGAACCAGAAATCTAAGTAAGGAATTCTGTTAACCTGGGAGAAGGTGTTAGGCATTCCCAAGTTTGGTGGTTCTAGCAAGGTCCCTCAATTGTCATATCTGAATTAATTATATGATTTTATACAATTATGAACATATGTGCAAATTTTAACTTTTTAGCCGCTTTTATTCATTTTTTTTAAAAAGGTTGCAACAACGTTAAAATACATCTAGAACCACGTCACATAAATGCACCCGTAATTTTTGAAACATTTTAACTTCGTTGGGATTTAGATTTGGATCACATAAATGTGCACCCAAATCTAGGAAAGTAATATTATTAAACACGCGCCTAAACAATTACGCATTTGCAATTTGCTAGGGCCATGAAATTTGTTAAATGGCATGCCTCAGATTCTAAGAATCAATTCAAGGTTAAATAAAGTGATGGTCGTACAATGATCATTTTTGTTTGGCATGGTATACCTCGAAACTATTTTTAAAGGTTATTTATACTAAAAACTCGGAGAACCACAAATTACTTGTTATCTATTATGGCCGCCTTAAACGTTAAAGGAGTGCCAAAAATAATAAAAAAACTGAAATTGTAGTTACCCCAAACGCTTAGGCCCTCAAATTGACATTAATCACAAAAGCACACGAGCTGGGCCAGTCAGCAGAACGAATTTGGGCCCAGCGATGACATCCCTTAGAGAACCCACATATGATAAGGCTACCATTTGTCTGTCTCGAATGCTTTTGAGCTTCGGCCCCAATTTGAGCCCAAATCAAATGAAATATGGGTTAGAGATCAAGCCTCCGTAACAACAAAACCAACAAGATCCATATTTCGATTTTACAACTCATGAATTACTAAGAGCACTTCATGCAAACAAATTAAGAAACTATCACTTGCATAACCATTTCAGAAATGATTACAGGGGTGTTTCACTTGTGGATTCATCCAATTTCAACAATCAAATTCTTCAATTCGTTTTTCACACTATGAATTTTTGTTTCAAATAAACAACAACTTGTAACACAATAGGAGATTTAGAATGCCATGTTCATGCTTTGAAATTATTTCAAATGATACTGAAATGAAAACTAAATCAACAAGATATCCAGAATATCAAGTCCATGTCCATATTAGATACACAATTTCAACCAAAGGTCATTTGACAAACTATTAGTTAAACTACTTCAACACAATCAGCGGGCAACTTTAAACGTACTCAGCCCAATCAAGCTTATCATTACAGATCCAAGCTCAAAAGAGACTAAAGCAACTAAACCTTAGATTTAACACTACTATAGCATCTGACAAACACATCAAAGGAGAATTACCTCTCTACAAAACATATTCAGCTAACTACAACCTATTTTGATAGTGCATGAATTTAATACTTCACAAAAGTTGAAATGAATAGAGGAAAACAACAAGTAGAACAAATTACTTAAAATAGGCTCTATATGAACTTGAATATACCTGGCAAGCGAAACAACAGGGAGATAAGAGGATCAGCAGTAATCAGCAGTAACAGAGACAGAGTTCAGCAAGCAAAACCCACCCAGTAACGATTGAGAGAAACCAATTTGGAACCCAAAATTAATCCAGCAATAACATCAAAGAAAACCAGCCATCAAAGTCTAGCCAAAGCTGACCCAAATACTTCAATACCCATCCTACTCAATTCATCTTTCAAGCTTCTGATATTCAGAGATTATTTCAAAATTGAAATCCTTATGAATTTTAGGAAGATTTTAATAGAATAGTGAAAATTCCTTCTGTTCTTAGCCGCCAGATTTCTCTGTATTTTTTGTTCTCTAATGCTTGCGTTGAAAGGAAATAGTAGCATCTTATATAGGCCAACAAAATAGGGCATATTCTATTTTTACTCTCTGACCCCTTTTGAATTTTATTTTAACTAAGTTAACCCCCTAAAACCGCTACCAAGAATTAGAAAATTCCATTCAAACCCCTAACCTAGAAGCTTCTAGGGGATTCTCAATGCAGTATCAAAAGATTCCCCCATAGTTTACCCAAAATACCCCTTTATTACCCTGGTTTTTACTTAAAGCTCAAAAATGAGCCATGGGTCGAAATGACACAAAGGTCCAACCCCAAATCAATCAGCCTGAGCCTAAAACATGAACCCTTCCCCAGCCCAAATACAAGCAGATTAATTGGGGATAAACAAAATAGAATACTTAAATGATTTCAATAATGAACTAAATTGTAAATAAGCTCAATTAACAGGGCATTTGCACTAATTAAAGAAACGTTTTCTTAAAACTAAAACGAATCATGCATGTAAGAACATTCTGAAAACTAGGCGAACAGAAGGCCCAAGAAAGGGTAGAAACATATGACATTAAGAGGTACAAATAAAAGATCAAAGAAAAAGGGAAAATTAACAAGAGAAAGAAAGAAAAAAAATGAACAAAAAAAGAATTACCTAAATGGCTCAGGATAGATTTGCATGAACTTGAAATAATCCTTCGATTTCTTGTCAGGAGTAACCTTTAATCTCGTGTTTTCCCTTAAAAATTACGAGTATAGGTCATTACGGCCTAGAATCTTATGAAAACCCCCCATTGAATTTGAATTTGAAACTAGGGCACAATTCTCTGATTGGGTGTTCGAGAAACTTTGGAAGGATTTGAGGGAGGAGGATGGTGGATTTGGGATAAGGAGGGCCTGGGGGTTCTTTGGTGTCATATTGGGGGCCATTGGCGGTGGCGCCTCCGGACACGGCGGAGCTGGCAGGCATTGACTTGAAGATTCGACAAGCTTGAGCGGGATTTAGAGGAAAACAATCCCAAACCTAGAATGGGGAGGTGAAAAGGGACACATGGTGTACATTTGGGATAGTTTAGAGAATCGCCGCCGGCGGAGGCGATTTCCGGCCGGCGGCGTGCGGCAGAGGATGGCGGAGAGGGGAGGGGTTTTTTAGGGTTTTTGGGACGAAGGCTTGGGGGAGGGGGGTTCTGACCATTATATCTTAATTTATATGGGCTTCCAAGCCGTTAGATCAAAGTAACCTTGAAGGCCTGGATTGTTTTGGTTCTAAACGGGGTCATTTGGTTGGGCGTGGGGAACGAACCGGGTTGGGGAGATTGGGCCTAGAGCAGGGCTATAAACATTTGGGCCTGAACAATTAGACAGAGATGACCTAACTTAAGTTAAAACAGACTCAAATTCTTTTCTCTTATTTTTTTATATTTCCTTTTCCTTTTCTCTTTTTTACTTTCTTTTTAATTTCTTTTAATTTTAAAATTAAACATAAATCGAAATTAATTCCTACAACAGAATTAACTAAAAAATTAATTAAATTCAAAATAATACTTATAACAATTAATTAAAATAAGTTAACACAAAAATTGCTCAAAAATCAAAACTAACATTAATAAGTGCGAATAATTACACTATATTTTGTGATTTTTCTATTTTATAAAATAATTGAATTTATAATTAATCCTAAAAAAGCAAAGTTAAATTCTAAATGCACATGATAAGTATTTTTGTATTTTTCATTAATTAAAATACACAGACAAAAATGAATTAAATGCCACAAAATCTACAAAATTGTAAATACCGAAGAAATTATTATATTTAAAAACTATGGGAGCAGTTGGTACAAGGAAAAAATCACATGCTGACAATCCGCGTCTAAGCAATCAACACCCACTGCCGGGTTTCGAAATACCTGAATCTGCACACGAGGTGCTGGGAGTAATGTGAGTACTCCAACCTAGTAAGTAATAAGAGTAAAAATGACAGAGCAGTAGGAAACAATGAATCCATATTTATATAAGCTCAATAAGCACAACAGGCTCTCATGTCAGAATACGAGTAAATCGTCTTATTCAAAATACAGTTTTTGGTTAAAAGTCATTTGAAAATACCTTCCAACAGTTTCAGTAGGGGTTCAATACCATTTATAATAAAAGAGACAAAAATCATAATCGGCCCCTCGGACAAAGCATAGTTCATATACAGCCTATCGGGCAAAACAGAAATTTCACAACCTTTTCCATAACTTAGAAACTTCAGTTTAATAGAAAGATTATTTTAAACATTTGGTTAACATTTTCAATATAGGCTCGGTTCAAATATGAGTAAAAATAATAATCAAGTCAACATGTTCAACAGAAACTCGCTTTAGAGAGGAGGGAAAACAGTAAGTTCATACACCAGCCCCTCAGGAAAAGCATCACTCATGTATATGTATATCTATGTAGCCCCTCGGGCAAGCCTCTCAATCACTCGTGACTCAACTCTTACAAATAAGCGCTAACACTTAGCTCCCACACTCAATAGGTACTATATAGTGATCGTTGCAGTATGCAGCCCGATCCATATACCGTTGCGGCGTGCAGTTCGATCCATATATATAGTCGACTGCGCTCACTAGGGGTGTGCAAACTCCGGAGGGGCTCCTACAGCCCAAGCGCTATATCGCTGCGGCGTGCAGCCCGATCCAGTATATCGCTACTGCGTGCAGCCCGATCCATATACATATTACTGTGGAGTGCAACCCGATCCATAGATATATAATCCTCACAACCATGCCCTTGGTCTTTCTCAGTTATTAACCTCACAATCAGACTCTCGGTCTATCTCAATCATCAACCTCACGATCGCTCGGACCATCAGTAAAACAAGAAACTCTCGCCAAATAGTTCACATTTCTAAGAAATAAAGTAATAAAACCAGATTTAAACAATGAACAGGTAAAACATTACTGAGGATACTTTCAGAACTAATAGAGCAAGGAAAAATAGTGAAAGTTCCCCTAAGGATCTCATCAAGTCAGCACAAGGCCCTTATCTTGGCATACAACCCAAAATCTAATATAAATCTCTAGAATATGGAATATCATAAGATTTCAAATCAAATACGCGACTTAACAGTCGTACGGGACGGACCAAGTCACAATCCCCAATGGTGCACAACTCCACGCTCATCATCTAGCATGTGCGTCACCTCAAAGTAACACAACGATGTGTAATCCGAGGTTTCAAACCCTCAGGACAATATTTACAATCATTACATACCTCGATCCAGTCCAAACTCTAGCCCGCAATGACTTTGCCCTCACGAATCGACCTCCGGATGCTCCAAATCTTGCCACGATTAGGACATAATTATTAGAATATGCTAAGGGAACGAAGCCCACTTGAAAATATTTAATCTACATCAAAATTCCCAAAATTGCTCAAACCCGGCCCCCCGGGTCATCGTCTCAGACTCGATAAAAATCGTATCAACGAAATCCTTAGCCTCCCATGAGTCCATACATATCAAGATCATCAAAATCGGACCTCAAATTCCCAATTTAACTCTCCAATTTGAAGACCTAATTTCCCCAACTCTTTTTCTAATTTTTCCACAATTTCATTACCAAACAATGAATAATCACCAGAAACACAAAATACAAAGCGCAAAGTAGCTTACCTCTCCATCAACACTTGATTCCCTCTTGAAATCGCGGCATGGAGCTCCAAAATCGCACAAAATGATGAACAAATGATTAAAAATCGTGAAGGAGCCTATATATATATTCTGCCCAGCATTTTACGCATCTACGGGGCCACATCTGTGCAAAAATGGCCGCACCTGCGGTTTTTTACTTAAGTCACCAGCTCCCCCATCTGTAGTCGCCTCACCGCTCCTGCGGTATCACAGATACGGTTACGAAAATGCACCTGTGGTCCTCCTCGCATCTATGCCTTTTCTTCTGCTCCTGCAGAACTCGCACCTGCGGTCCCCAATCCGCAGGTGCGAATATGACAGAAGAAGCAACATCAACTGCATTTCCTCAAGTTCAACATTCCCGAAACAAATAATATAACCTTATTCAAACTCGTCCCAAAATTCGGAACACTCAAAACAACATTAAAACACCAAAATCACATCAAATTCAAGCCTAGGATTCATAAATCTTTCAAATTTTGCTTTTGATAAAAAACCCAACCAAACCACGTCCGAAGGACTTGAAATTTTGCACACACATCCCAATTGACACAACAGAACTACTACAACTTCTAGAATTCCATTTCGACACCGATATCAAAGTTTTCACTACCGACTGGAAAATGCAAAATTTCCAAGTTCGCCAATACGAGCCTAAATCTACCACGGACCTCCAAATACGTTCCCGATGCCCTCCCAATTCCAAAATCACCAAACGAACTAAGTAAATCATAGAAATCCAAATCCGAGATCGAATACT
Source organism: Nicotiana benthamiana (assembly GCA_034376525.1). NCBI lineage: Eukaryota > Viridiplantae > Streptophyta > Magnoliopsida > Solanales > Solanaceae > Nicotiana > Nicotiana benthamiana. The sequence goes on along the minus strand of CM067329.1, from coordinate 14,252,653 downwards.
AAAAAGTCAAAATGTCACGACCCAAATTTCCCACCATCGGGAGTCGTGATGGCGCCTACTGTTGGACCTAGGCAAGCCAACTTAAACATGCCTTTTTCAATTAATTCCCAACAAGATAATAATAAAACAATAAATTCAAGCAGTAGTCTTAATTTAATATTAAATGAATGAAAATGCGGAATAATTAACATCATCCTCTACCCAAGATTCAGTGTCATAATACTCACAGACTACTATATGATACTACAAATACGAGTCTGAAAGAAAATACATAAGAAGTCTTTTTCGATATAATGAAAACAAAAACGGAATTGATATGGATGAGACTTAGGGCTAGCGAACTACCTAGGAGTCTCTGGACTGCAGGAACGCTCCCATGCTACTGCTGCAGTCCGTAAGCTGTCTCCTGACCTGTGCACAAAAGGCACAGAAGTGTAGCATCAGCACAACCGACCCCATGTGCTAGTAAGTGCCTGGCCTGACCCCGGCGAGGTAATGACGAGGCTAGACCGGACCTACCACAATCAACCTGTACAGAAACATGTGCAATAATAGAAAAGGCATACGAAATTTAAACAGATAATAGGGAGGGGACATGCTGTGGGGTGTAACAATTTAGATATATGACCAATGACCAAAGAAATGGAAACTGAATAATTAACATCATTAAAAGAGAGCCAATAAATCAACAACTGAACGGCACCAACCTTCGTACTTTTACTCTCAATTCTCACCAAAACTGTCGAATATAGTGCACGACATCACCCTTCGTGCTTTTACTCTCAATTTTCACCGAAACTGTCAAATATAGTGCACGACATCATCCTTCATGCTTTTCCTCACATGACTCTCATATCGAGGCACATAATGACCATTCGTGCTCAATTAATCAAGAAACATGGCCCAAAAATACCCTTCGTGCATAATCTCTATTCCTCACACAATCAACGGTCACAACCAATCGGGGAAAGGAATATACAATAAAATTAAACATCCCGGCAAGGGATAACAATTCAAAAATTAGTCCCGAAAAGGGAAAACGAATAAAAAACAAGTCTCGGCAAGGAAAAAATACCACACTTCCTTCTTTAACTCATTTACTCCTCAACTATCACTTCGTAATTGGTTTAGGAAGTAACTCAATTTTTTCACATCTTTCAAATTTAAAAGCAACTACGACTCACGGTCATGCTAGACTTGGGAGTATAGGTAACAGTCACTATACCTATACACCGACTCCACATAGCACTTAGCAAATATTGTCCTAATACTATTCCCTCAAGCCAAAGTTAGAACAAACACTTACCTCGAAAGCTCCAAACTCAACTCACGCCTCTAGGATAGCTTTACCTCTCGAATTCGCAACACCGCTCGAATCTAGTAACAAGTTATTCAAATGTATTAGCAAATGCGAGTTAAATCAGTTTGAATACATATGAATGATTTTCTCAAAGTTTTACCCAAAAATTCCCACAATGCCCCCGAGCCCACGTGGTCAAAAGCCGAAGTTCGAACAAAACCCGGTTACCCATTCCCCCACGAATCCGAGTATACAATTGGTTTGGAAATCGGACCTCCAATTGGGGTCCAACTCCCCAAATTTTTAAAAACTTAGATTCCACCCAAAACCCTAAATTGCCATTTGTGAAGACCTTTGATTGACATTGAAATCGTGTTAAAAGATTTTAAGGAGTAAGGAAATTAAGTTAGAAATCACTTACCAATCGTTTAGAAGGAGAAAAATCGTTTGGAAAATCGTCTCTTAGGTTTTGGGTTATTTTGAAAAGTGAAAAAATGGCTGAAATTTCGAACTTATATAACTTTTTGAGAACCTGGCGTGGACCGCACAAAAATGTGCTGTGGCCGCGCCGAGTGAGAGACAAGGTTGGGCTCCTCTGAACCCTCCCAGCGCGGACTGCACTGTTTTGGTGCGCGGCCACGCTGGTCACCCTGGAATCCCTGTGTCGGACACAGCCACGCAGACCGCACTGAAATGCATCACGGCCGCACAGCTCCAGCGCGGACCGCACAGAAATGATTGCGGCCGCGCTAGTGTCTGCAACACCTGAACTGTTTCCCTCTAAGTGAAAACCATCCCGGACAACCTCCGAATCACTCCTGAGCCCTCGAGGCTCCCAACCAAACATACACACTAACTCAATAGTATCATACGGACTTACTCGTACGATCAAATCGCCAAAATTACACCATTTAAATAGAATCAAACCTCAAAACACATGAATTTTCATTTCAAAGTTCATAACTTCCAAATTTTCCATTTTTAGTTCGAACCACGTCAAATGACGTCCATTTTCCACCTAACTTCACAAAAAGTGCATAACTCTCATTTAAGACCTGTGTTGGGCGTCGGAACAAAAATACCAGCCCGGTACTATCACTTTCTAACTCATTTTCATTTCAATTACTCATATTAATTTCATATAAATATTTCTTTCAAAAATTTCGTACTCGGGCCTGGGACCTCGGATTTCGATTCCGGGAATACGCCCGGGTCAAATATTTTTCTACGGACCCTCCGGGACCGTCACATCACTGTTCCGGGTCCGTTTATCCAAAATGTTGACCCTAGTCAACTATATCAACATTATTATCAAAATTTGTAGTTTTTAACACAAAATTCATATATTTCTACATAAAAATATTCCGGCTTCGTGCCCAGATTGCGCACGCAAATTGAGGTAACCAAATAAGAGGTTTTTAAGGCCTTGGAAGCACAAGGAAATTAAGAATTACGGTGATGATCCCTTTGGGTCGTCACATCCTCCACCTCTAGAACAATCGTTCGTCCTCGAACGGACAAAAGAAAGAAGTGCCTGGGTCGGGAAACAATTGGAGATAACGGCTCCGCATATCAGACTCGGACTCGTAGGCCGATGCCTCAGGAGGCTGACCTCTCCACTGAACACGCACTGAAGGAAAACTCAGCGACCTCAATTGTCGGACCTGCCGGTCTAAAGTAGCCACCGGCTCCTCCTCATATGACTGATCTTTGTCCAATTTGACAGTACTAAAATCTAACACGTGGGCGGGATCGCCGTGATACTTCAGAAGCATGGATACGTGAAGTACCGGATGCACGACTGACAAGCTAGGCGGCAAGGCAAGTCTATAAGACACCTTCCCCACGCGATCAAGAATCTCAAATGGGCCAATAAATCTAGGGCTAAGCTTCCCTTCTTCCCGAATCTCAACACGCCCTTCATGGGCGATACCCAGAGCAATACTCGCTCACCAACGATGAAAGCAACATCCCTGACCTTACGGTCTGCATAACTCTTCTGCCTGGACTGAGCTAATGAAGTCTGCCCTGGATGATCTTGACCTTATCCAAGGCCTCCTGTACTAGATCTGTACCCAATAACCGAGCCTCTCCCGGCTCGAACAATCCGACTAGGGACCGACACTGTCTACTATACAACTCCTCACACGGAGCCATCTGAATACTGGACTGGTAGCTGTTGTTGTAGGAAAACTCTGCTAAAAGCAAGAATTTGTCCCACAAGCCTCCAAAATCAGTAACACATGCTCGGAGCTTATCGTCAAGAATCTGAATAGCCCTCTCGGATTGTCCGTCCGTCTGGGGTGAAATGTTGTACTCAACTAAACCTGGGTGCCCAACTCATGATGACCTCTCTCCAGAAATGCGAGGTATACTGCGACCCCGGTCCAAAATCATATATATGGTAAGGCGAACGATCTCTCTGATATAAACCTCAGCATATCTCTCGGATGAATAGGTGGTGGCAACTGGAATAAAATGCGCTGACTTGGTCAGCTTATCAATAATAACCCATATAGCATCAAACTTCTTCTGAGTCGTCGGAAGGCCAGTATCAAAATCCATGGTGATTCCATCCCACTTCCACTCGGGAAGCTCAATCCTCTGAAATAACCCACCGGGCCTCTGATGCTCGTACTTAACCTGCTGACAATTCAGACAACAAGCTATATATGAAACATGTCTTTCTTCATTCTGTGCCACCAATAATGTTGTCTGAAATCGTGATACATCTTCGCGGCGCCCAAGTGAATGGTATCCAAATACAATCAACATTGGGCACACAAACTCGCCCCTGCAATCTCAATGCACCATCATCTCCGAGGGTAATCTCCTTGGCACCTCCCTGCTGCACTATGTATCTCAAGACACATAATTGAGGGTCTTCAAACTGCCGCTCCCGAATATGCTCCATCAATGACGAACGAGCAACCGTGCAAGCTAACACCCTGCTAGGCTCAGAAATATCCAATCCCACAAATTTATTGGCCAAGGCCTGAACATCCAAGGCGAGCGGTCTCTGGCTGACTGGAATGTAGGCAAGACTACCCATGCTGGCGGACTTCCTACTCAATGCATCGGCCACCACATTGGCCTTCCCCAGGTGGTATAAGATAGAAACATCACAGTTTTTCAAAAACTCCAACCACCTCCGCTGCCTCAAATTCAACTCTTTCTGCTTGAACAAGTACTGAAGGCTCTTATGATCTGTGTATACCTCATACATCATACCATATAAATAATGTCTCCAGATCTTCAAGGCATGCACAATGGCTGACAACTCTAAGTCATGAACTGGATAATTCTTCTCGTGGATCTTCAACTACCTCGAAGAATATGCTATGAACTTACCATTCTGCATCAACACTGCGCCAAGCCCGATACGGGAGGCGTCACAATAAACAGTATTAGGCCCAGATCCCGTGGGCAAAACCAATACCGGTGCCGTAGTCAAAGCTGTCTTGAGCTTCTGTAAGCTCGCCTCGCACTCATCTGACCGCCTGAACAGGGCACCCTTCTGGGTCAATCTAATCATCGGGGTTGCGATGGATGAAAACCCCCCCACGAAACGTCTGTAGTAACCAGCTAACCCCAAGAAGCGCCGCATCTCTGTAGCTGAAGATAATCGAGGCCAGTTCTCGACTGCCTCTATCTTCTTCGGGTCTACCTAAATACCTTCTACTAATGCGACATGACCTAGGAATGCGACTGAACTCAACCAAAACTCGCACTTCGAGAACTTGGCGTACAACTGACTATCCTTCACAGTCTGAAGAACCACTCTGAGGTGCTGCTCATGCTCCTCCTGACTGCGGGAGTATATCAAGATATCTTCAATGAATACAATCACAAATAAATACAAATAGGGCCTGAACACCCGGTTCATCAACTCCATGAATGTTGTCGGGGCATTGGTCAACTCAAACGACATGACCAAAAACTCATACTGCCGATACCGAGTATGAAATGCTGTCTTAGGGACATCAGACGCCCTAATTCTTAGCTGATGATAACCAGACCTCAAATCTATCTTCGATAACACCCTAGCACCCTGAAGACGGTCGAGCAAATCGTCAATCCTCGACAGTGGATACTTGTTCTTTATCGTCACCTTATTCAACTATCGGTAATTAATGCATATCCTCATCGAACCATCCTCTTTCTTCACGAATAACACTGGTGCACCCCAAGGGGATACACTGGTCTAATGAAACCCTTATCAAGCAAGTCCTAAAGCTGCTCCTTCAGCTCCTTCAACTCTAGCGGGGCCATGCGATATGGCGGAATGGAAAAGGGTTAAGTGCCAGGAGCCAGATCAATAAAGAAATCAATATCCCTATCGAGTGGCATACCCGGCAGGTTTGAAGGGAAAACCTTGGGGAACTCCTGAACAACAGGAACAAAGTCAATAGATAGAACCTCTGCACCAGAGTCTCGAACATACGCCAAATATTCTAGACACCCCTTCTCGACCATACATCGAGCCTTGACATATGAAATAACACTACGGGTGGCATGATCTGGGGTCCCTCTCCACTCAAGTCGGGGCAAATCTGGCAAGGCCAAGGTCACGGTCTTGGCATGAAAATCCAGAATAACATGATACAGGGACAACCAGTCCATCCCCAATATAACATCAAAGTCCACAATATCTAAAAGCAATAAATCGACACGGGTCTCAAGATACTCAAATACCACCACACACTAACGATGCACTCGGTCGACCACTATAGAATCACCAACCGGTGTGGACACAAATACAGGAATACCCAAAGCCTCACTAGGCATGATCAAATAGGGTGCAAAATAGGACGACACATAAGGATACATAGATCCCGAATCAAATAATATTGAAGCACCTCTATCACAGAGCAGTATAATACATGTAATCACAGCATCTGATGACTCAGCCTCTGGCCTAGATGGCAATGCATAACAATAGGGCTGGCCCCCACCTCTCTGATTTGTGTCTCTAGGACGATCTGCTGCGGGTTGACCCCTGACTCTGGCGGTCCGAGCTCCACCTCTACGGTATCTACCTCCACCTCTATGATCCCTATCCTCGCCTCTACCTGGGTGGACGGCTTGTGGATCGCCTACTGCCTGAATCATAGGGTGAGGACCCTGCTGCTGAGAACTACTCGAGGCTCGAGGGCAAAACCTGACAATATGACTCGGGACATCACAACCATAACATGCCCTCGACTATTGAGATTGCTGGCCCTGTCGACCTATATGTCCTCCCCTGAAGCTCTAAAGTGGCGGTGCATTGACGGGGGCTGGTGGTGCGCTGAAAGTCTGCTCATCCGAGTAATACTGTTGAGGACCATCACCGCCTGGAGTGCCATGAAAAACCTGAAGTGCCGACCGGAAGGTCTTCTAAGAGTGGCCTCTGTCATATGCATCCCTACCTCCTGATGAGGTACCACTGAACCTTGCAGAATGGCAAGGCTTCTTGTTTGACCCATGACTAACTCCTCGAACCAGTGCCATCTTTACCCAGTGGGCCATACTGGCTGCCTCCTGAAAGGAAATATCACTGCCAACTCCCATGTCCATCTGAAGGCGGATCGCTGAATCAATCCATCAATGAACCTTTGGACCCACTCTCGCTCTGTAGGGAATATCACAACTGCATGGCGTGCCAAGTCAACAAATCTAGTCTCATACTGTTTAACTGTCTTGGAGCTCTGATGGAGGTGCTCAAACTGTCTACGAAGGGCCTCCCGCTGAGTGACGGGGAGAAACTTCTCCAAGAATAACTCCGCAAATTGATCCCATGTCAAAGCTGGAGACCCTGCTGGTCTAGATAGGCAATAATCTCTCCACCAAGTCTTGGCGGACCCATCAAGCCTGAAGGTGCAAAAATCCACCCCATTGGTCTCCACTATACCCATAGTGTTGAGGATCTCATGACAATTAAATAGAAAATCTTGGAGATCCTCCAATGAAGTACCGCTAAAAGTGGTGGTGAAAATCTTGGAGAGCTGATCAAGTCTTCACAAAGCATCCGAAGACATGGCCATCCCATCATTGGCCTGAGCTGTAACACATGTCTGAGCTGCCGTTGCGAGCTAAACCACTAGAACCTGAGTCCGGGGAGCTACCTGCTCCGGAGTACGTGTAGCAGGGTTTGAACCCCTCATCTAGCCTGAGAAGTGGCTGGTGCTATTGGAAACATACCCGCTCTAGTGACACTTTCCATAAAGCCTGCTATACGAACGAGAGCATCTTAGAGATCCGGAGGAAACATAACCTCTCCTGGGACCTAAGCTGGGCCCACTGGAGCTGCTGGAGCAGGAACCTCCTCATCAAAGTCAATATGGGGCTCCACCTCTGGAACTGCTGCCTGGTGCTGAGCTCTACCCCTACCATGGCCTGTGGCACGGCCTCGGCCCCTGCCCCTTACGGGAGCTGCTGCTGGGAGCTCGGGCTGCTGCGCAGTAGAAGAAGACACTCGTGTTCTCCCCTTCGGCGAAAGAACAGAGAAGAACGACAATCAATATTTGAGAAACAAAATCAGACGACAAAAATGAACAAAGTGAAATTTTTCCTAACTTTGTAGCCTCTAGGTGATAAATACAAATGTCTCCGTACCGATCCCTCAGACTCTACCGAGCTTGTTCGTGAGTTGTGAGACCCAAGTAACCTAGTGCTCTGATACCAACTTGTCATGACCCGAATTTCCCACCATCGGGAGTCGTGATGACGCCTACTGTCGGAGCTAGGCGAGCCAACTTAAACATGCCTTTTTCAATTAATTCCCAACAAGATAATAATAATAAAATAAATTCAAGCGGGAGTCTTAATTTAATATTAAATGAATGAAAATGCGGAATAATTAACATCATCCTCTAACCAAGATTCAGTGTCACAATACTCACAGACTACTATAAGATACTACAAATACGAGTCTGAAAGAAAATACATAAGAAATCTGTTTCTATGTAATGAAAGAGAAAACGAAACTGAAATGGATGAGACTCAGGGCCCCCGAATGCCAGCGAACTACCTAGGAGTCTCTGGACTGCAGGAACGCTCCCATGCTACTGCTGCAGTCCGTAAGCTGTCTCCTGACCTGTGCACAAAAGGCACAGAAGTGTAGCATCAGCACAACCGACCCCATGTGCTGGTAAGTGCCTGGCCTGACCCCGGCGAGGTAATGACGAGGCTAGACCGGACCTACCACAATCAACCTGTACAGAAACATGTGCAATAATAGAAAAGGTATACGAAATTTAAACAGATAATAGGGAGGGGACATGCTGTGGGGTGTAACAATTTAGATATATGACCAATGACCAAAGAAATGGAAACTGAATAATTAACATCATTAAAAGAGAGCCAATAAATCAATAACTGCACGGCACCAACCTTCATGCTTTTACTTCCAATTCTCACCAAAATTGTAAAATATAGTCCACGACATCAGCCTTCGTGCTTTTACTCTCAATTTTCACCGAAAGTGTCGAATATAGTGCACGACATCACCCTTCGTGCTATTCCACACATAACTCTCATATCGAGGCACGAAATGACCCTTTGTGATAAATTAATCAAGAAACGTGGCACGAAAAGACCCTTCGTGCATAATTATCGAAACATGGCACGGAAAAACCCTTCGTGCATAATTTTCAAAACATGGCACGGAAAGACCATTCGTGCATAATCTCTCTTCCTCACCCAATCAACGGTCCCAACCAATCGGGGAAGGGAATATACAACAAGATTAAACATCACGGCAAGGGAGAACAATTCAACAATAAGTCCCGGCTAGGGAAAATGAATCAACAACAAGTCCCGGCAAGGGAAAAATACCACACTTCCTTCTTTAACTTATTTACTCCTCAACTATCACTTCGTAATTGATTTAGCAAGTAATTAACTCAATTGTTTCACATCTTTCAAATATAAAAGAAACTACAACTCACGGCCATGCTAGACTCGGCCGTATAGGTAACCGTCACCATACCTATACACCGATTCCACATATCACTTAGCAAATATTGTCCTAATGCTAGACTCGGCCGTATAGGTAACCGTCACCATACCTATACACCGACTCCATATACTCTTAGCAAATATTGTCCTAATCCTATTCCCTCAAGCCAAAGTTAGAACAAGCACTTACCTCGAAAGCTCCAAACTCAAGTCACGCCTTTAGGATAGCTTTACCCCTCGAATTCGCAACAACACCGTTCGAATCTAGTCACAAGTTATTCAAATGTATCAACAAATGCGAGTTAAATCAATTTGAATGCATAACAATGATTTTCTCAAAGTTTTACCCAAAAATTCCCAAAATGCCCCTGGGCCCACGTGGTCAAAACTCGAGGTTCAAACCAAAACCCGGCTACCCATTTCCCCGCGAATCCGAATATACAATTGGTTTTGAAATCAGACCTCCAATTTGGGTCCAACTCCCAAAATTTTGAAAAAACTTAGGTTCCACCAAAAGCCCCAAATTCCCATTTGTGAAGACCTTTGATTGACATTGAAATCGTGTTAAAAGATGTTAAGGAGTAAGAAAATTAAGTTAGAAATCACTTACCAACCGTTTAGAAGGAGAAAAATCGTTTGGAAAATCGCCTCTTAAGTTTTGGGTTTTTTTTGAAAAGTGGAAAAATGGCTGAAATTTCAAACTTATATACCTTTCTGAGAACTTGGCGGGGACCGCACAAAAATGTGCTGCGGCCGCGCTGAGTGAGAGACACGGTTGGGCTCCTCTGAACCCTCCCAGCGCGGACCGCACAGTTTTGGTGCGTGGCCATGCTGGTCACCCTGGAATCCTTGCCTCGGACACAGCCACGCGGACCGCACTGAAATGCATCGCGGCCATGCGGCTCTTGCGCGGACCGCACAGAAATGATTGCGGCCGCGCTGGTGTCTGCAACACCTGAACTGTTTCCGTCTAAGTGAAAACCATCCCGGACCACCTTCGAATCACTCCCGAGCCCTCGGGGATCCCAGCCAAATATACACACTAACTCAATAGTATCCTGCGGACTTACTCGTGCGATCAAATCGCCAAAATAACACCATTTACATATAATCAACCCTCAAAACACATGAATTTTAATTTAAATGTTCATAACTTTCAAAATTTCTATTTTTAGTCCGAAACACGTCAAATGACGTCCGTTTTCAACCAAACATCACAAAAAGCTCTTAACGCTCATTTCAGACCTGTACCAGGCGTCAGAACTAAAATACGAGCCCGGTACCATCACTTTCTAACTCATTTTTATTTCAATTTCTCATATTAATTTCAGATAAACAATTTCTTTCAAAAATTTCGTACTCGGGCCTAGGACCTCGGATTTCAATTCCGGGAATACGCCCGGCTCTCATACTCTTCTACAAACCCTCCGGGACCGTCACATCACGGGTCCGGGTCCGTTTACCCAAAATATTGACCAAAGTCAACTATATCAACATTATTATTAAAATTCGTAGTATTAACATAAAATTCATATATTTCCACATAAAAAATTTCCGGCTTCACGCCTGGACTGCGCACGCAAGTCGAGGCAACCAAATAAGAGATTTTCAAGGCCTCGGAAGCACAAAGAAAGGGAGAATTACGATGATGACCCCTTTGGATCGTCACACAAAACTTGGTCAAACCTTTCAAATTTAAAGCTTCAAGCTGAGAATTGTTCTTTCAAATCTATTCCGATTATCCTGAAAACTAAAACCGATGATTTACATAGATCATAATACATTATACGGGGCTAGTCATGCTCGAAAACTGGCGAGCAACATGCAAAAGCTCAAAACGGCCGGTCGGGTCATTACAACCTTACATCAAGTTATTAAATTTCCATCACCATGGGGAATACGTCAAATCCGTGGAGATCAACAGTCTAGGAGCATCAATTCTGTAGCAGATTCAAGTACGTAAACGAAGAAAAGAAGCAATTACAAAACCCAGTTGAGGATACCACGACACAAGCCTCAACCGAGCAAGGCCTAATAGACGTGGACTCAAGACCCGATTTCATTCAAGAACCAGAAGATTATGAAAATATCAAAACAACGATTGAAAAACTAGAGGTTGTAGAATTATTTACACAATATACTGAAAGAAAAGTCTACACTGGGGCCAACTTAAGCCACAACATGAAAGGTAAGTTGATTGAATTTTTGAGAACTAACGTGGATTGTTTTGCCTGGTCCCTTTCTAATATGACAGGAATAACCGTGAAAGTAATGACTCACAAGTTAAATGAAGATCCATCGTATCCACCTATCAACCAAAAGAAGAGGAAGCAGGGGACATTAAAAAATCAGGTGATTCAAGATGATGTTCAAAAACTATAAAAAAAATTGGATCTATCTGCGAGGTAAAGCATCCTAATTAGTTATTCAATACTGTAATAATACCAAAAAAGAATGGCAAATGGCGAGTTTGTGTAGATTATACCGACCTTAACAAAGTTTGTCTTAAAGATTCTTTTCTGTTACCACATATAGATCAACTGATTGATGCTACTGCATTACATGAATTGTTAAGCTTTTTAGATGTGTATTCTGGGTATAATCAGATCAAAATGGATCCCCTAGATGAAGAAAAAAATTCATTTATAATAGACATGAGGACTTACTGTCATAAAGTAATGCCCTTTGGCCTAAAAAATGCTAGTACCACATACCAAACATTGGTGACCAAAATGTTGCAAGAACATTTAGGAAAAACTATGGAAGTCTACATAGATGATATGCTTGTCAAATCTCAACAATCAGGGGATCATATATGGCACTTGTCTGAGACATCTCAGATCTTACGAAAATTCAATATGAAGCTAAATCCCAAGAAATGTGCACTCGACATTTCATCAGGTAAGTTTTTGATTTTTCTTATTTCTAACCATGGTATTGAAGTAAATCCTGCACAAATTAAAGCCATTAAAGAAAATTTTGACATGCTTACAAATAAAAAAATAGGTGCATGGACTAACGGGAAGTATTGTAGCCTTGGGAAGATTCATTTCCAAGTCATCAGAAAAATGTTTTAGATTCTTTTTGGCTCTTAAAAAGATAAACCAGTTCGAATGGTCCGAGGAGTGTCAACAAGCACTCAAAAGCCTGAAAGCACAGGGATAGCTATAAAAGGAGAAGATTGTTCATTTGTAAGGACATGAAATACAATTGGAAAACATTGATTTATTTTACATTATATTCAACTATTATTTGTCAATTATTCTTATTTCTATTTGATTATCAGCAACCCGAGTTCTTCTAAATTAAGCTTTGACTGAAATCCCGTTTTTTAATTTAACAAGGATAGTGCCAAAATCTCGTCTCTAACGTATTATAAATATGCCACATCCAAAGAAAACTTGAAAATTGTAAATTAATTACATATACGAAAAGAGTCTGCAAGCAACATAAAAAAATATATCATTAAACGTACATCTATAGAAAAAGTTAACTATAACCAACATTACCGATGTAAAGGCAAAATATATAATATACCCATCAAACTTTAGATCAAATCCCTATTATACACCTGTTCAACACATGCAACTTTTTACACACCTAATCTTTCTAGAGTGTGTCTAAGACACACTACTTTTCCCTTACCCAAATTTTCAAAGCAGGTGTACTATCATGCGCCAACAAGGCCGTGACACGTGTCACTGACTAATAATAAAAATTTAGCACATAAAATTATAATTATATCCCCATCTTCTTCATGTTGTCCACCATAACTGCCATCATCACACATTCATTTTCCTTTTATGATCTTTCAATTCCCACAACTGAAGCAACGAGGTAGTAATAATAATTATTTGTAAATTCACCCGTTAATAAAATTAAAGAATTCGCTTATCTGAAAAAGCTGGGAAATATTTTGAAAATTTCACCCTTTCAGAAATTTTACTTAGCCATGACAAAGCTCAAGCTAAGCTTTTCTAGAGAAAAGAAGAATATTCTTCTGTACATAAACTTAAGCCTAGCTTTAATGGTTGGTGGAGCTACAAAGAATTTTAATTTTCGAATTCTAATTACAATTTCTCAAACAAAAAAAATCAACAAAGCTAAGGGCTAATCAACCAAAAAAGATATGAGAAATTTTAGTGGGTCTAGTACTTGAGAAGTAGTAGATCGAGTGGAGAGAAGCGGGTCTAAGCGTGAAGGAGTAGCTATGGTAGGTTTATTGACTTTTTCAAACAAGGAAGAAGAATACCCTAATTTAAATTTTTTGAAAAATTTAAAAACAACATATGATATAAAAATTCTCATGTTCACGCGCTTTAGTTCCTGGTAAAAACACGCATTAACCACGTGGGAAAAGTGGTGTGTCTTAGACACACTCTAGAAAGGTTAGGTGCGTAAACAGTGGCCCGTGTTGAACAGGTGTGTAACGGGGATTTGGTCCAAAGTTTGATGGGTAGATTATGTGTTTTGCCCCGATGTAAACAAAAATTAGGTCCATCATGAGCAGCTATAGCCTATAGAGCCTAAATACATCATTCGCTTATTATCTTAGTTGCCTTTGAAAGATGCAGAAGAGTTAGAATATCGCCAAGAAAATCCATTGGCCTCGGCATAATAATTTGAATATTTTTCTCTATCAAATTAAAAAAAGAGACAACGATTTTATTAAATAACTTGAACTCTAGTGTCCTTAGCTTTAAGGTAAGAATCATATTATATATAAAGAAATTAGAACAACATTGTACTATAAAAATAATTCTAGATGATATTATTGTGACCTGCCCCACATTAACTAAATTCCCATAAACCCATCAACAATGTCCTTAGTTTTGAAATTAATCTCATTATATTACTTAATGAGAGTTGCTCCTCCATCTCTCTAAATAGCCAGTATTTATTTTCCTTCTCCATCTGAAAATCATATGGACACTGATAAAAATTTATTGACAATCCCCATATCCCTCCTAAGCCCCAGACTTAATCCTTTCAAACCCCGAATATCCAAAGGTCACTACCCTATTAAATTTCAAAGACAAACTCATTGAAAATAGGGATGCTTTAATTTCTTCTTTAAATCACATTGATCCCAACTCCTCCCCTATGGAAGTTCAAGATGATGAGTTAGTTTTTTCCACCGAGAATATGATAGATAACCTAACTCTTTCGATTCCCATACTAAGGAGGATAAAGATCGTATCTATCTTCTATGGAGGTACTCTTTAATCATTAAATTCCATGAAAAACGAATTCTCCACTAAACATTAAAACACAAAATATAGATTCTATGGAAATTAAAGGAATTTTTTTCCCTCATTGATTTGGGAAATGACTACTACATAGTAAAACTCCAATAATGAGGATAACATGAATCACATCATCCGGGATGGGCCATGGATTGTGTATGGCTTCTTCTTGTCAACCCAACAATGGAAGCCAAATTTCATTGCAAAATATGCCAAACAAAGCCATACGGTAGTCTGGGTGAGATTGCCTCAATTACCCATAGAGTTTTACGATAATTAAATACTACAAAGGGTGGAAAAATACATTGGCAAACTACTAAAAATCGACACCTGCACCTCTTCATCTCTAAGAAGATGTTATGCGAGATTATGTGTAGAAGTCCCGATGGATGAACCGGTCAAGAAACAAATTCTCATTGGTAGTCACAAGCAGATCATCCAATATGAAGCGGATAATTATCTATGCAAAATATGTGGGTTTTTAGGGCACAAGGAACTAGCCTGCGAAAAGAGATTTTCAACAAACTCGGATTCAAGCCAAGTTCAACCAGCAGGAGGCAAATCCACAAAAAAAAATTCAAAAAATGATGGTTGGCAAATATTTTACTTTCCCCGATGTAAAAATTCTTAATAAGTCAAAGGGAAAGAGGTAACATCACATAAAATACACATACAAGGTAATCTGAGTAGGAATTTGACTCATAACTCAGGTAAGTCTTCTACTTCGAAAATGGTTAAATATATTCCAAAAACTTCTACTACTATTCTTGATAATACTGTTTAGATTAACTGTCAAACCTCCCCCCAATCTCCCCATTCACTCATGAATTCTCCTGAAAATAATTTTACTCACTCTCTAATGTCTCAAAAATTCAATCTAGAAAACATAACTTTGTCATAATATAAAAATCACTTAACCACTAAGGAATTGAACCGAGTTCAGAACTCTAATACTACTAAAATACCTATAAGCTCACTACATGACAAAATAGGGGTTATCAATAATTACCCCCTAAATAATACTCTCGCCCAATCAAACGGTTATCAGACTAGCCATAATCATCATTTAAACAAATCCTCCACTCCAAATAACCAAATTGCCCAAGCAGACCCCATACAGTTGCATGCGGACAACCACCTGCCCAACCATTCTTCTCCCTCGTTCCAAATGGCAAACTACTCTAAACACGTTCCCTTAGAATCCCATGCAAAATCTACTATATGTTTGAGCACGCTAAACCACCCGGGATGCATGCAAATAGACACAATCATTCCCTCAAACGTTACTCCTCAATCTTTATATCACCAAGCTATCTTCCCAGAAAATTCCAAGAGATCCACTAACTGGCCGAAGAAGGTTTTGCCTAATTCAAATTTAGAGAAACCTCCGAGCACCACAAATGGACAACCTACCACCCTTACCTAAGCAAATGCACCCCCTTACAGTGGTTTATGCCCAACCTCCACTTCCACAGAATCATCACCCCACCAGTTAGATAGAGCTAGATTTAATAGGGAGGGGGATCTCATTTCAAGTGACGATCAACGGGCAAGAGAGCATCATTCTCATGAACAACCCTAAATTCCTAGCCCAAGTAATATCGGAGGGTCTTCACCTCAATGAGCAATTATCTCAACTTCATATGGGTAAACAACGTCATGCAACCTTTAGCCCCGGGAATGAACAACAACTTTGTTCAAGCAATGAGGACCCAATGGAATCTCCCTCCCCAATTTTCCCAGAACCCGTACCTCCCTCAAAACCTGGGTCTAAAGCTACCTTTCTTTCCTATTCAAGATTTGATGGCCCTGAATCCAATTCTGTTGCCTTGGGAGATGCCTCAAAATCCCATGCAACAGGAGGGGCGTCAGATCCAACTCAAATGGATCAACAATTTCAGGAACCTCCATTGCCTCAAAATATAGGAAACTCGGGAGGGGGGGTTAACGTAAGGGGAAATGGACCTTATAGGGTAATACATAGTAGAAGCTTCAAACATAGACGCGGTAAATGTCTATCTATTCGAGGAGAGGCGGGAGAAGAGGCTTATATTAGCCTGCCCACCTTCACTGTACAAATGTACGATGGATATGAGGCCTCCCTAAGAACCAACAGTAGGAAAACTAGCCATGATTCCAGTTCCATATCTAATGAGGAACCCAATATTCCCTCAATTATCCCAGGCCAATGGCCATGACCACCTCAACCATCCACCCATGAATCGTACTAAAAATATCATTGTATGGAACATAAGAGGTGGTAACGATGCTGAGTTTAAGAGAAATTTCCACAATCTAATGGCTACTCACTAGTCATGCATGGTCTCCCTCTTAGAAACTAAAATGACTAGTCATGGTAGTTTGATGAACGAGTTTGGCTTTCTCGGACATGATAGAGGTCACAGGGAGGCATGGCTGTCATGTGGAACAAAACCTAGTGCATGTCAACAGCTTTGTCAAGCGTAACAATGAAATTCATGCTCCTATTGAGGTAATTCCCTCTCAAAAATCTTGTCTCTTTACCTTTATTTATGCTAGTACTAAGGTTTGATGAATGAGTTTGGCTTCTCGGACATGATAGAGGTCCCAGATGATGGTCAATCTGGAGGCATCGTTGTCATGTGAACACAAACCTAGTGCATATCAACAATTTTGTCAAGCGTAATAATGAAATTCATGCTCTTATTGAGGTAATTCCCTCTCAAAAATCTTGGCTCTTTACCTCTATTTATGTTAGTACTAAGGCTGCTTAGAGAAATATCATATGGGATGACATAACTAGTATTTTTGATAAGTATAAGGGTGCCTGGATTTTAGGTGGGGATTTGAATGATGTTCTAGTAGTTGATGATAAGCTACGTGGAAACCCTATTAATAGAAGAAGGGCTCTTAAATTTTGGAATAAAATATATTGGTGTAAATTAATGGATTTAGGGTACAAAGGTTGCAAATTTACTTGGTCAAACCACAAAAAATGCAATAGTACCTGTATTATGGAAAGACTTGATAAGGTCCCAGCTATTGAGGAATGACTTAGTATTTTCCCTAGGGCTAGTGTTATCCATCTTTCCAAAACTCATTCAGACCACAACTCTTTACTAATAGAATTGGTTCCTAAATATTCTAATTATCTCCCTAAACCCTTTAGATTGGAAACCTATTGGTGCAGACATCCTCAATTTGATAATACTGTTAACACTTGTTGGGATGGCAAAATTTTTATCCAAGCCTCTAATTTATTTAGGAAACTAAAAACTGAATGGAAATCCACTACTTTTGGAGAATTCTTTTTAAAAAAAAAACTCTATTAGCTAGATTAACGGTATCCAAAACTCTGTTAGCTATGGTCATAGTACTTTCCTTAATAACTTAGAAATAACACTTAAGAATGAGTATAATGATCTCCTAAAAATCGAAGAAGACTTCTGAAAATTACATTCAAGGATTAACTGGCTCAATGATGGTGATTCTAATTCAAATATTTTTCATATTTGTGCCACTAACAATAGAAGAGTAAATAAAATTGTCTTCTCTAAAGACATTGATGGAAATTGGATTGATGATCCTTGAGGCATTTTGAATCATGTTTATACCTTTTTATGAACATTTTAGTTACCGGCCACGACCTTTCTAAATGGCCTGTAGTAAACAAAGATCACCCTAGCTTCTTTAACTATAAACTAAGCTCGTTAGATAATTTTCTATCTCAATCAAAGCTTAAAAGGGCTCTTTTTAGTTTTAATCCCTATAAATCTCCTGATCCGGATGGCCTTCATCTTTTTTTTTCCCCAAAAATGTTGGCATCACTTGAATACCTCTGTGACACTTCTTTGTCAACAAGCCTTTGACACATGTAAGCTTCCAAATGGTATAAATGATACCTATCTTTGTTTAATCCCAAAAGTCCCTAATGCCATATTCCTTCAATATTTCGGCCCATCGGATTGTGCAACACTATTTATAAAATTTTAACTAAAACAATTGCTAATAGACTAAAACCCTTCTTAGAAAATATTATTAGCCCCCTTCAATCAAGTTTTTTTAAAGGTAGATGCACTAGTGACAATGTCATAATTATTCAGGAATTAATCTCTAAGATGCACAAACAAAAAAGTGGCAAAGCTACCCAAATATTGAAAATTGAATTTGAAAAAGCCTTTGACCGGCTTGAATGGTCCTTTAACCCTTTTCCACTTCATCTTCCCTTCGAAAATGACTTCCTTAATTATGGAATGCATTACTACTAGTAATACAACAATATTAGCAAATGGAAGTAGAAGTAATTTCTTTACTCCAAGTAGGAAAAGTAGGCAAGGTGACCCCTTGTCCCCCTATATTTTTATTCTATGTTTGGAAATGATGTCCATCAATATTAATCATCAATTGGATATATGTAATTGATATCCTATCAGCCTAGGCAATAAGCACCATAAAATATCTCATTTATTCTACGCGGACAACTTTACCTTAATGTGTAACGTGGATAATAAATCCCCAAATACCACCCTTCATTGCCTAGACACTTTTTGCGCACTTTCAGTAACTTAGATAAATCCAAGCTCATTGTCTCAAAAATTGGCCAATTCCCACCAAAAAGGAGTTGTCCAAACTTTTCAATATAAAACTCAATAATATTTTTTGGTAAATATCTTGTATTCCCAATAACAAATACAAAACCAAGACCATCTGGCTATCAATTTATTATTGATAAAATATCGACCAAACTGGCTTCATGAAAATCTAAATTCCTTAATATAGATGGTCGGACTATTTTAGCAAATGCTTCCCTAAATAGTATTCCAAATCATGTCATGCTTTATAATTACTTACTTAGTAAGATCCTTAACATCATTGATAAAATTCAGAAAAGGTTCATTTGGGGCTCCTCAACCAAATCAAAAAAAAAAATCACCTATTACCCTGGAATACCCTAACAAAAGACAAAAAAAAAATAGAGGTATTGGCATTCATGCAGCAAATGCAAAAAATCTTTTAACCCTAGCTAGTCTGTCATGGAGAATTATCTACAATCCTCTACTTCCTTGGTCTCAAACTCTCTCCTCCCTATATGGTTCTTCAAAAAACCTTAAATATACCTCCTTCATTTGGAAAAGTATTGTCAAGGGATGGGAGGTTTGAAATAAGGGTCTTAAATGGATCCCTCATTCAAATTCTTCTATGAACATTTGGAATTCCAATTGGATATCAAATTCCCCTACCTCAAGAAAATATTAGTAGGTACCCTCTCCCTATCTACAGAACAACTTAGTATAAAGGATCTTTGGCAAGGTGAAAGATGAGGTTTTTCAAAATTATCTGTTATATTGCCCCCTCACATTCAGAATGCCATTTTCTCTATTGAGCCAATCAACAATATACACGACACTTGCTATTGGGATCTGATTCTAAATGGGACTTTTACTAAAAGTCGTGTTATAATCTTATAAACCCTAGTGCCAATAATTTAATTGATTTTGAATGGGTTTGGAAATCCAATTATCCAAATAAACTTAAATTTCTATTATAAAAATGTTTACACAATATGCTTCCTACCCGCCATTACCTTCATAATATAGGTATAAATATCGACCTTATTTGTCCAATTTATAAAAATGGAGTAGAAACTATTGAACACATTTTCTTATTTTGCAAATCGGTCAATCCTTTTTGGACTTCTTTAGGTCAAAATTATTCTAGTGGGAAAAGCCCTAGCGATTGTATTCTCAAGATCAGAAACATTAGTATAAATCCCTCCAATACCTCCTTATCTCGGGAATACCTCTTCTCTTTTGTCATATGGTTCATATGGTCAAATAGGAATAACGACAACCACAACAATCTGTCTCTCAATTATAAAAACTCTCATGCAATATCCTTAGCTCAAGAATTCTTCTACAACACTAATAGGGAACCTACTATTCACCATTCCTTCTCTATAAAAGTTGCTTGGCACAAACCCCCTCATAAGTTTATAAAACTTAATATAGATGGTGATTTTAAAGACATCTCTAACTTGGGAGGGATGAGATGAGTCTTTAGGAACGATAGATGGAACTGGCTTTTGGGTTTTCAACACTCCAAGCCATCATCTTCCCCTCTCCAATCTGAATTCGAAGTTTTAAAAATAGATCTCTTTATGGCAAACAATTATGGTTTCTCACCATTAATTGTGGAAATAGATGCAGCGGAACTCATCAAACTTTATTATTCAAATGCCAAGACTTACTCCTCTACTCCTATTGATTGCAGGTGGTTAATGCACCAGCTAAAGCACCCGAAGATCATCTATAATTATCGATAAGGGAACAAGGTGGCCCATAAAATAGCCAAGGACGGTCTGAAGCATTACAAGGAAAAACAATATTTTTGTGAATCCATTGCCCATGGTATTAAATAACTTAGCAATGGATAGAAGTGGTCATGGGTTTTTGATTAAAAAACTCAATATTAACGCTTGTTTTAGTTTAGCCGAAATGAGGAATGAAAATGTCCTCGAGGCTTGCCCTTTAACTAGGGATATATCTGTGAGTACTATATAATATTTTCTATAATATATTATCTTTTCCTGTAAAAAAAATAAAAATAATTCCGTTCCTTTGAATGTATATTGATGACATGTTCTCATACCTTCTCAAAAAGCAATTCTTATTCCATTCATAACTATACTTCTTTCACGGTTTGAGTCCTTATTTTATTACAACTCTTCTTCCTAACATTAGGGGTTTTCATCGGGCGGATTGGGCGGTGTTTTACTCTTAACGATTTGGCTTAACGGTTATTGGCTTTTAAATGTATTCATCCGTTAGCCACCCGATAAGATATCGGACGGATTGGTATCGGGTTAGCTCTTATCGGGCGGTTACCGGGCGGTTTATCGGTTTAATACTTATGGGGTTATTTGATGATGACGTTTCCCTGTCCTTCTTTCATTAAGAAGAAGCTGACATTGTCCATGTTTATTTAATTAATTTAATCTCCAAAATTCTAAACGATGTCATAAGTGTGTATAAGAATCACAAATTTAAAGTACATTTTGATAAGGAAATTAGAGGATGAAGTCTGAGCAGCATTTTCTAACTTAAGGAAAAAAGTATATGGACTTTGCTAATGCTTTTAACAGAGATTAAAGTTGATAGTTAAATTCTGTCTAGTCATTTATTGTATGTAATCATAAATGGTAAAATAGAAACAAGAAAAAGACACAATTCACTGTTGATTGATCTGCTTATCAAATTGCCTCTTTTAATTTGGCTGAGCATTGCCTATATTTAGATTAAAGAAAACCTTTGCTCTTTTTTTCCCTTAATTTGTAGCAGCCGAAGTCATTTTAGCTGATAAGTCTGTATGTGCATAGGTTGCCTGCTTCGACTGGAATGTCCTTGAATTACTTTGATCGAGACCTATTCCTTCTCTCCTAATGAGAAATTAATGATTTCTCACAGTTTTTTGAACTTTTTTTCCTGCTATATTCAGCCCATCCCCCGACTACAAAATGATGGAAAAGAAAAGAAGTAAATCCTAATTTATTTTCTTGAATGGGTTAAGCAATTAGCTATAGTGGCACTTGTTCAAAACAAAAAAAGTAATCAGCTGTTGCATGTTGACCAGGTCCTAACTTCTACTTGTTAAATAAATGTAGGCCATCTAAACTTCCATTTATTGTTTTAATCAACACAAGTAACCAATCTTTTTAATTGATGAAGCTTTTTTGCAACAGCTATGCTGAGTCAGACCCTGTGAAAGTAGGAGTCGACGGAGTCGAAACATTTAAAAAGAAAAAGTGTGATCTAATTATAGTTGACACCAGTGGTCGCCACAGACAAGAAGCAGCTCTTTTTGAAGAGATGCGACAAGTATCGAAAGTAATAGTATGTTCTACAATACTTTAGTAAATTGTCTCTTCTGAATGTGAAATGTTAATACTTATCTTTGCTAATACTTATTCATTTTTAATGTTTTTAGTTTTTATACTTAATATATATAATTATGTAAGTAAAAATAAATATTATATATATATATATATATATATATATATATATATATATATATATATATATATTCTTAACAGGTTAACGGATTATCCATTAAGAAAATTGAATAATCCGCCCCCAAAGCCGTTAATAAAAAAACTTCAATCCGTTCTCCGTCCGTTAAGCCGTCACCATTAAGCCATTAAGCTTCGGTTCGGTTCGGTTTTCGGTTTCGAATCGGTTTTGAATACCCCTACCTAACATGCAATATTTTCAATTATGTCATTTCCTTGTGAGATCTTGTCAAAATTAATATATATAGTTAAGAGTATAAAAATCGATTAATATTTCGAGGATATTTTTATCGTTCTTTTATATATATATATATATATATATATATATATATATATATATATATTGTTATGAAATAATATAAAGACAAGAACAATAATGCAAGAACAAGAACAATATAGAGAGAATAGAGAGAGAAGTATTCTTATTGATACTTAGAGATTGTTAGGGATGGTTTACAATGGTAGAAGACCACTTTATTTATAGGGAGGGGGATGATTTAGCTACCAAGAATAGAACTCTAGAATCTCTCTAATTATAGACATTCACCTTAAATAGGAGATTTCATAACACTCCCCCTTGAATGTCTATTCTGTTAGAAACTACGCTTAACGCTAGAGGGGGGGTGAATAGCGTTTTAATGAAATTTAGCGTTTTCTTGCGGAATTTAAATTTTACAGGAAGTAAATAAGTGCAATAAAAATAACTTACACAAGGATATATCCTGGTTGGCCACAACAGTGGTTAGTCCAGTCCCCGAGAGACTCTCTCGAGATTTTCTACTAACTTGTTAAGCTTACGGGTGCTTAACAAACCTTTACAGTTGCTCGGAGATACAATCTCAAAGACTTCACTTGCTCGGAGGTTCCTCACCTCAAAGACTTCACTTGCTCGGGGATACAATCCCAAAGACTTCACTTGCTCGGGGATACAATCCCAAAGACTTCACTTGCTCGGGGATACAATCCCAAAGACTTCACTTGCTCGGGGATACAATCCTAAAGACTTCAACAGAGAAAGCACAAGTTCCTCAACACAAGAGAATCAAAATTCTCTTACAAGTATTTGAAATACTTGAACACTCACTTAACAAAGGTACTCCTTGATGAGTAGATATGAGTAAAATAATACGCTCAAGATCACAACAACTTTGAACAATAATATGGCTCTCAAAAGCTTTATGAAATGAGTAGAAAATGATGAACAATTGAATGAAAGCTTAAAGCAATGTAATGATCAGTTAGTGTATGTTGTTGTGTTTAAAACACTGAGTTGAAGCTGTATTTATAGGTGCAAAACTTGGTCTTACCGTTGTCTAATTGCCAATTAAGAATTGCTGAATTTACTCAGTGACAATCGATTGTCATGACCGAACAATCGATTATCTGCCAGTCAGATCAAAAATCAATCCCAGATTTTACGCTTCATAATCGATTACTTACAATCCATAATCGAATACTGGCAAAATTCAAAAACAGATAATCGATTATACCAAATCCATAATCGATTACATTGGCAACGTTCTAAAAATCATTTCCGGATTTTAAGCACAACATCGATTATATAAAATCTATAATCGATTACTTCAGCAACGTTCTAAAAATCATTTCCAGATTTTAAGCAAAACATCGATTATATGAAAACCAATAATCGATTACTTTGAGGTATTTGAAAATCATTTGACAACGGTCAGCTTCAACAATCGATTGTCCTTTGCAACAATCGATTACTTGTTATTTTCTGAAAATCATGAAACTTACTGTCTCAGTGATAATCGATTATCTAAAGCCATAATCGATTACTTGTTTTTTTCTGAAAATCATAAAACTTACTGTCTCAGTGATAATCGATTATCTAAAGACATAATCGATTACTTAATTAAATTTAAAATCACTGGAAGACATTGTCTCAACATAATCGATCACCATTAGTTCATAATCGATTATTTTGAGTATTGAAAAACTTTACCTCAACAACAATCGATTGGCATTTGATCACAATCGATTATCATGCAGATTTGGAAAAACCTGATGTTCACTGTCTTACTCACAATCGATTACCATTAATTCATAATCGATTGTCATGCAGTCTTGGCTCAGAAACAATCGATTATCATAAGTTCATAATCGATTAGTTTAGCCCAGATTTTTGAGGCATGTTTAGAAAACATTTTGTCTAATGTAAATATGCATCATTTGAAATTATTTGATACAGAAATAAGTATGCATGATTTTGGAAAATAGTTTTATGAGAGAAGCCATGTTATGGAGTCAAGTTATAGGATCAAGATCACATTTAAGAATAACTCAATAATAACAATTAAAAACAACGTCTTGAGCTTCAATCTCAACATTTGTGCTCTTGTACTTGAACTCCGTCATATATCAATTTGTGCTTTGTTTGTCATTCATCAAAACCTACAAAAGAATACGCGTTTAGTATATCGCATTGAGAACGTGTTTCCAACAATTTCCCCCTTTTTGATAATGGCAAACATTAAGCGGGATATGCAATTTTGACAAATAATATTGACGATTCAAGACAAGTAACAAGTATGCATATTTGTTCTTGTTCCCCCTCAATTTAAGAATATAAGCAATTAAGCAATTTAGAGGGGGTGCATACCCGTTATCCCGTTATCTTCCCCCTTTTGCCATTAGCAAAAAAATAGTAAGGAAAGATACACAAAGACAAAATAAAACAAAGTTTATTTATTGAAAATTAGAAAGGTGACATTCGATTATTGATACGGGATAATCGATTATATGTCCGATGATTTGCGGTTTGCCCAAATAAAATTTTCTTTTTTTGTAGGGCGATACCTGCAAAAAAGAAGTTAGACGCCTCCGACGCTCAAGTTAGAAATGTGTAGGAGAAGAAATGCAATGCATGACTTAGATCAATGTGGAGTCAAGGATCCCGAGTTCATTGCGAATTCGGAAGAAGGACTCTTTATCCAAAGGCTTTGTAAAGATGTCTGCCAATTGGCTTTTAGTTTCAACAAATTCAATTTCGACATCGCCTTTGAGAACTTGATCTCTAATAAAATGATGTCTAACTTCAATGTGTTTAGTTCGCGAATGAAGAACGGGGTTCTTCGTCAAGCATATGGCACTAGTGTTATCACATCTAAGAGGAATGTGATCAAGTCTTAGGCCATAGTCCAAGAGTTGTTGTTTCATCCATAGGATTTGAGCGCAACAACTCCCCGCGGCTACATATTCAGCCTCGGTTGTGGACAACGCAACACTTACTTGTTTCTTGCTAAACCAAGAAACGAGAGAGCTACCGAGCAAATGGCAAGTGCCACTAGTGCTCTTGCGGTCCAATTTGCATCCAGCAAAATCAGAATCGGAATAGCCAATGAGTTGGCATGAAGAGCCTTTGGGGTACCATAGACCCACATTTGAGGTACCAACAAGATACCGTAAAATTTGTTTTACCGCCGAAAGGTGAGACTCCTTCGGACATGATTGATAACGAGCGCATAAGCACACGCTAAACATGATGTCCGGACGACTAGCAGTAAGATAAAGTAGAGAGCCAATCATACCTCGATACTTTTTGGTGTCGACTTCCTTACCTTTTTCATCTTTGTCTAGATGATCGGATGTGCTCATGGGAGTTGCCATTTCTTTTGCATTTTTCATATCAAAGCGTTTAAGCAATTCTTTGCAATATTTGGCTTGGCAAATGAATGTACCTTCCTTCATTTGTTTTACTTGTAGTCCCAAAAAGAAGGTTAATTCGCCCATCATAGACATCTCAAATTCGCTAGTCATTAGATTGGAAAATTCCTTGCATAAAGCATTGTTAGTGGCACCAAATATAATGTCATCTACATATATTTGAACTAATAAAATATCATTGTTTTTGTGTTTGACAAAGAGAGTTGTGTCAACTTTTCCCCTAATGAAATCATTTTTCAAAAGAAATTTACTCAACCTATCATACCAAGCTCGGGGAGCTTGTTTTAACCCATAGAGAGCCTTTTTGAGTTTGAAAACATGATCGGGATATTTAAAGTTTTCAAAACCAGGGGTTTGTTTGACATAAACTTCTTCTTCAATAAAACCATTTAAAAACGCACTTTTCACATCCATTTGATATAAGACAAAATTCATAGAGGAAGCGAAAGCAAGCAATAAGCGAATAGCTTCTAATCTAGCTACTGGAGCATAAGTCTCCTCATAATCAATACCTTCTTCTTGATTGTAGCCTTGAGCCACAAGCCTAGCTTTGTTTCTAGTGATTATACCATTTTCATCTAGTTTGTTGCGAAAAACCCTTTTCGTACCAACTATGGTATGATCTTCGGGTCTTGGCACCAAATCCCAAACGTCATTTCGTTCGAATTGGTTAAGCTCCTCTTGCATTGCCAAGGTCCAAAATTCATCCCCAATTGCTTCAGAGATGGTTTTGGGTTCAATTTGAGAAACAAAAGCAGTAAGTTCTAAGGTGTTTTTAAGGGAGTTTCGAGTACTTACCTTTCCTCCAACATCGCCGATTACTTGATCAAGAGGGTGATCTTTGATCGTCCTCCATTCCTTTTGTTCTTTTGTTTCACTTTCCAATTGTGGAGCTTCTTCCGTTGATTGTTCTATAATTTCATCATTGTTTTCCTTTGGCGGTTCTTCATGTATTTTGTTTTTCAAATTACTCAAGATATCTGCAAGATCAAAACCACAATCCTTTCTCGCCAAGCGAGCATTATCTTCGGAAAACACAACATGTGGGGATTCCTCCACAATTTGGGTTATTTTGTTAAAGACCCTATATGCTTTACTACGTGAGGAATAACCAATAAAAATAGCTTCATCCGATTTTGCATCAAATTTACCTAATTGGTCTTTGCCGTTATTATGAACAAAACATTTACAACCAAAAACACGTAAGTGGGAAATATTGGGTTTTCTACCCTTATACAGTTCATATGGGGTTTTCAAGAGTATCGGCCGAATTGCTACTCTATTTAAAACATAGCAAGCGGTACTCACGGCGTCCGCCCAAAAGTGTTTGGGAATCTTAGCTTCGTCGAGCATGGTTCTTGCCATCTCTTCGAGACACCTATTTTTCCTTTCCACCACCCCATTTTGTTGTGGTGTACGTGGAGCGGAAAAGGTATGCTCGATTCCGAGTTCGTCACAAAAATCCGCAAAGAGATTGTGATCAAACTCTCCCCCATGATCACTTCTAATTGAAGTGACGGTAGATTCCTTTTCGTTTTGAACACGTTTAAGAAAATACTTGAAATTTTGAAAAGCATCGCTTTTATTTGCAAGAAATAGCGTCCATGTAAATCTAGAAAAGTCATCAACAATTACAAAAGCATATTTATTTCTACCTAGACTTTCAATACGAGAAGGTCCAAGTAAATCCATATGAAGTAATTGTAAAGGTCTAGAAGTTGAAACAATATTTTTGGATTTAAAAGATGCTTTGGTTTGCTTCCCTTTTTGACAAGAATCACACATAGAATCATTTTCAAACTTTAAATTGGGAAGACCAACTACTAAGTTTTGAGAAAGCAATTTATTTAAAAGATGCATGTTCATGTGTGCTAATCTACGATGCCACAACCAAGTATTATCCTCTTTGCTCATTAAGCAATCAACATATTCGGGAGAGGAGTTTGCAAGATCAACCATATAGATATTATCAATTCTAAAACCACGAAGTATGATCTTGAAGTCACTTCGTCTAAACACAAGACATTCATCCGAATCAAATAGAGCAAGATTTCCCTTGTCACATAATTGGCTTATGCTCAAGAGATTATGCTTCAACCCTTTCACAAGCAATATATGTTTAATAGAGGAGTTTTCGTCCTTACCAACCGATCCGATGCCGATTATTTTTCCTTTATTGTTGTCGCCGAAAATGACGTTTCCTCCTTCTTTGTGCTCTAGTTGAAGGAATTTGGATTCATCTCCCGTCATATGTTTGGAGCATCCACTATCAAGGTACCATAGTACACTTGATCCCTTCAAGCACACCTACAAAACAATTTAATATTCTTTAGGTACCCATGCCATCTTGGGTCCTTGGGGGTTAGACAAATAATGATTATAGTCATACAAGAAGTCTCTATGCTTTGCGAAACACATCGGTGCAATGTGACCTATACGATTGCAGTAATGACATGTTGCGTTCGGATTGTGCCTGTGTCTAGGTGGAGCAAAATACGTTCTGGGTGATCTATAGTCATTCCTCGATGCGTTGAAATTTCTAGAATCATTTCTAGGTTGTCTAGGGTGATTTATCCTAGATTCGTTAACAATCATCCTAGAATTCTTTCTAGGTGATCTAAAGTGGTTAATTCTAGACTCATTGTACCAATTTCTAGAATTGTATCTAGATGTTCTAGAATTATTAACCCTAGACTTGTTTTCATACATCCTAGCGTAGTGTCTAGGTGGTCTAAAGGAATTTGTCCTAGACTCGTTTACAGCCCTAGAGTTATTTCTAGGTGGAGCAGTAGGATTTCTATTGTAATTTCTGTTTTTATGCCATTGATTACTCTTAGACGTTTCTTTTTCTTCAATAACCTTAGGAACGTCTACACTATGTGATTCTAAGGTTTTCCTAAGTTATGCGTTTTCTAACTTCAAGGAGTCGCAGGAAGTACAAGTAGAGCATTTATCAATATAAGAAGCTTCATGCATAGTCTTAATGACTTGTCTAAGCTCTACACAATCATTTTGAAAAAATAGATTTTCTTTTACAAGATTCTCGTTATCACGAGACAGATTTTCAAAATCCTTTTGTTTTAAAGAGAATTGATTTTCGAAATCTTTTTCTTTCAATAAAAAGCGTTCTTCAAAATCCTTTTCTTTTAAAGAGAGATTTTTCTGGAAATCTATTTCTTGCTGGGAAAGTGATTTCTTCAAATCTCTAATCATTTTAACAGCATTTTCATATTTACCAAACTTATCTTCATAGGCATTTTGAAGTTCTTCAAACGAGAGAGAGTTAGAAGTGCTTACCTCTTTTTCTTTGTCGTCGGCCATCAGGCACCTGATATTTGATTCATCATTTGAGCATTTTTCCACTTGAGATGTTCTTTCATGAATTTCTTCAAGCTTATCCCACATTTCCTTAGTAGTTTTGTAGTGGGAGATTTTTCGCCAGATTTCCTGGTTCAAGGATTTATACAACATATTTATCGCATTAGTGTTATATTCACTTACCTTGGCTTTTCCAACTTTTGTCGTCATTTGATTTCCATGCTTGATGATTTGCCATAGATAGAGGTCGTTTGCTAGCGTAAAAACTCTCATTCGTTCTTTCCAAACTGAGTAGTTGTTTTCACCCAATTTTGGAGGCGACGTGTCGCATTCACCTTCACCTATTCCTGCAAAAAAGTCACGAGTAGAAGCCATGGATGGTTCTCTCAAACTGTTAAGTTTTTCAGAGAGTTGGGCTCTGATACCAATTGTTAGAAACTACGCTTAACGCTAGAGGGGGGGTGAATAGCGTTTTAATGAAATTTAGCGTTTTCTTGCGGAATTTAAATTTTACAGGAAGTAAATAAGTGCAATAAAAATAACTTACACAAGGATATATCCTGGTTGGCCACAACAGTGGTTAGTCCAGTCCCCGAGAGACTCTCTCAAGATTTTCTACTAACTTGTTAAGCTTACGGGTGCTTAACAAACCTTTACAGTTGCTCGGAGATACAATCTCAAAGACTTCACTTGCTCGGAGGTTCCTCACCTCAAAGACTTCACTTGCTCGGGGATACAATCCCAAAGACTTCACTTGCTCGGGGATACAATCCCAAAGACTTCACTTGCTCGGGGATACAATCCCAAAGACTTCACTTGCTCGGGGATACAATCCTAAAGACTTCAACAGAGGAAGCACAAGTTCCTCAACACAAGAGAATCAAAATTCTCTTACAAGTATTTGAAATACTTGAGCACTCACTTAACAAAGGTACTCCTTGATGAGTAGATATGAGTAAAATAATACGCTCAAGATCACAACAACTTTGAACAATAATATGGCTCTCAAAAACTTTATGAAATGAGTAGAAAATGATGAACAATTGAATGAAAGCTTAAAGCAATGTAATGATCAGTTAGTGTATGTTGTTGTGTTTAAAACACTGAGTTGAAGCTGTATTTATAGGTGCAAAACTTGGTCTTACCGTTGTCTAATTGCCAATTAAGAATTGCTGAATTTACTCAGTGACAATCGATTGTCATGACCGAACAATCGATTATCTGCCAGTCAGATCAAAAATCAATCCCAGATTTTACGCTTCATAATCGATTACTTACAATCCATAATCGATTACTGGCAAAATTCAAAAACAGATAATCGATTATACCAAATCCATAATCGATTACATTGGCAACGTTCTAAAAATCATTTCCGGATTTTAAGCACAACATCGATTATATAAAATCTATAATCGATTACTTCAGCAACGTTCTAAAAATCATTTCCAGATTTTAAGCAAAACATCGATTATATGAAAACCAATAATCGATTACTTTGAGGTATTTGAAAATCATTTGACAACGGTCAGCTTCAACAATCGATTGTCCTTTGCAACAATCGATTACTTGTTATTTTCTGAAAATCATGAAACTTACTGTCTCAGTGATAATCGATTATCTAAAGCCATAATCGATTACTTGTTTTTTTCTGAAAATCATAAAACTTACTGTCTCAGTGATAATCGATTATCTAAAGACATAATCGATTACTTAATTAAATTTAAAATCACTGGAAGACATTGTCTCAACATAATCGATCACCATTAGTTCATAATCGATTATTTTGAGTATTGAAAAACTTTACCTCAACAACAATCGATTGGCATTTGATCACAATCGATTATCATGCAGATTTGGAAAAACCTGATGTTCACTGTCTTACTCACAATCGATTACCATTAATTCATAATCGATTGTCATGCAGTCTTGGCTCAGAAACAATCGATTATCATAAGTTCATAATCGATTAGTTTAGCCCAGATTTTTGAGGCATGTTTAGAAAACATTTTGTCTAATGTAAATATGCATCATTTGAAATTATTTGATACAGAAATAAGTATGCATGATTTTAGAAAATAGTTTTATGAGAGAAGCCATGTTATGGAGTCAAGTTATAGGATCAAGATCACATTTAAGAATAACTCAATAATAACAATTAAAAACAACGTCTTGAGCTTCAATCTCAACATTTGTGCTCTTGTACTTGAACTCCGTCATATATCAATTTGTGCTTTGTTTGTCATTCATCAAAACCTACAAAAGAATACGCGTTTAGTATAGCGCATTGAGAACGTGTTTCCAGCATATTCAACAATGTGCCTCGTTAAAACCTCAAAACCAAAACCCAATGGGAAAAATTAAAGAAAGGAAAAAGAGTACACATATTTGAATATGCGCCTTATTGGTTGCCTCGTTAAAAACCTCGCAAGGAAAACCCAGTGGGACAAAACCTTGTAAGGGAAAAAGAGTGCAACGCGCATTTACTCCCCCTAATGAGTACATCAATTTATATCCTTGAGCATTTGCATTCCAATCTTGTGCATCATCTTCAAAACGATCTTTGGTAGAGATTTGATAAATAAATCAACCATATTGATTTGAATAAATATTCCGCACCTCGAAATCATCATTCTTGATAGATATGAACATCTTCATATAATGTCTTGAATAACTTTTCAATATCTCCATAGATGCATTCTCAATGTCATCATGCTTATAGTTATAGCAAGATACATATGTACACAAATTGTACTTAGGATGTGGTACTTCAGGACCAAGAATTGCATATGCTTCAAGCAACTTAAATCTTTCAAGTTAAGTCATATAAGTCACATAATAGACTTTAGATGCATATCAAGTTTTCACGTCATGCTAAACAAATAAGATATCGAAAACTGATTATGCATACCTTTGACTTTATACTTTCAAGCATTTGAACTATAGGTTCAAAACTACATGTCTTTCATATGGAATCAATTCTTCTTGAATTGTATCTCTTCCACTTAGTTACTTTCTTTGGGTCAGCAAATGCGTATAGCATGCTTTGCAATATGTTGCAATTGAATTATCCCTTTTATGAACTTCAGATTCATATCATGATATTCAGGGATATACATATACAAATGATAATTCATCCCATGTAACCTTTTCTCAAGTGTTTATCATGTCTCCCCCTCATGTTAGTAAAGCTAACCTGTTTCCTCAACTTTGGGAAATCATCTTTGTGCATTATCATGTCAATATACACGGCACATTAATAATAAGATGAAATTATTTGGTTCCTGACCCTGAACCACTTGTGAGGGGAGAATATAATATACTCTCGTATACAACGTACATCAAACTGATATATATAACTTTGTTCTCATAAGAAACAGTTTAGCTATTAAGTGGAAGCACTCAATAATTATCTTGCTAAACCAACTTTGATATAAACCAACTTATCAAGATGAACTATCTTGAGTAGAAAATCTGGAAATTATGCTCGAAGTTAGATTACTGAGCAATTTACCTCGCAAGCACCGGCCAGGCTGCGGGTCAATAACAATTGCGCATGTAACCATATCATAGATGCATCATATGTGGTATACATGGCAGGTGAATGGGCCCATATTCACCTTTGATATTTCCAGAATTTATGGGCTTCAACCCGAACTCTTTAGTTGGTCAGTTCATTAATGAGAACAAGTGATACAAGAGAATTCGTAAAGAACTTTCTAGTTCTTTATTATTCACCTATGTGAATTTGCACATCATACATAAAATGAGATGGCTAACACGAATGTCAACTGAATAAATTATCAATATTGGTAAACTTCAAATTTACACCATGACATGTGCACTTAATAAACTTCAGGTTTATTATGACATGGGTTTTTATACCAATAGATATCCACTTTATTGTGTCATTCTTTCTTTTGTGTAGTACAAACTGGAGAACAAAGCGGGTAGCTTTTCATATGCAAATTACCCCGCTACAAGTTGTAGTAATAGGAGATATCAAAGCCTTCCTTTATTTATAGTCTCAATAAAATCAATCGCTTTCGCGTGTACTTTGGAAACTGAATAAGTTTCTTTGAGACTTACTACAGCACAATACTCAATTGTGTTTCTCCAACATAGTAATAATTGGCTCTTCTAGAGCTCTCAATTAATTTTGTACTACCACAGATTCATCAACATCCATGTGGTGAATATCTTTCTTAAAGAGAAAGTTATACCATTATGGTCATGTCAAACTTATATTCAAGATATGTTTCTTGCATTATCGTTGTCCTTTAATAGTCATATTTCCAAAATACTTTGGCGTACAATAGGTACGTGACCAACGATCATTCATGCCATATATCATCTCAAACCTCCTTCTAGGGGTGAGTGTGGTATCATCTCAAACCTCCTTCTAGGGGTGAGTGTGGTATATTTAATACCAATTTCATGTTCCTATTCTTCCAATAATGAATATGTATTCGTGAATCAAATGTTGTCACATTCACTTCGAGGATATGTGATTTTGTTATCCTTTTCAAATCTATAAATGCGTCAGGCATTTTGATTTGCTATTCTTTGCAAATGGATAATCTTTTGTGCCTCTTTCACAAATAGAGGTATGTGGATCAAGATGAGATAATGATGCATTTTTCCACAAAATTTCCCGTTTGGTTTCACCAACTTCTCCCCCTAATTTTGGGAAAAGTGTCTCATCAAATTGACAGTCTGCAAATCGTGCAGTGAACAAATCTCCTGTCAATGTTTCGAGGTAGTGAATAATGGAGGGCGATTCAACCTCAACATATATTCCTAACCTTCTTTGCAGACCCATTTTGGTGCGGGATGGCGGTGCTAAAGGCACATATACGGCGCATCCAAAAATTCTTAAATGGGATATATTGGGTCCATGACCCAAAACCAATTGCAACGGGGAATATTTGTGTCAATTCGTCAGTCAGAGACGAACTAGCATTGCTGTATGCAAAATGGCGTGACCCCAAACCGAAGTGGGCAGCCGACGAACTAGTATTGCTGCATGCAAAATGGCGTGAACCCAAACCAAAGTGGGCAGCCGACGAACTAGCATTGCTGCATGCAAAATGGCGTGAACCCAAACCGAAATGGGCAGCCTCGTTTTCATGAAGAATTCAAGATTATTCTCATCTATTGTCTCAATATGATATCCATTTTGAATGAT
Organism: Nicotiana benthamiana; assembly: GCA_034376525.1. Classification (NCBI taxonomy): domain Eukaryota; kingdom Viridiplantae; phylum Streptophyta; class Magnoliopsida; order Solanales; family Solanaceae; genus Nicotiana; species Nicotiana benthamiana. The sequence goes on along the minus strand of CM067329.1, from coordinate 14,217,932 downwards.
ATCTTTAAAACTCAACAAGTTCTTCTTTTAGACTTGGAGGAGAACATTGCGATTGATATCATTAAAACTCAACAAGTTCTTCTTAGACTTGGAGGAGAATATTGCATTCTCTAAGATAAACGTCATGCCTTTGGGCAGAGTTACAGTTGCTCTTCCGGAGCCTTCAATCAATTTACTTCCCATGGTTTGACATATAAAAGAAATACACGAACATATGAATAAATAAGTTCAATTCGTTTGTGTCACATAATATTTTCAAAATCTGCAGCTAACAGTTGACTAACGAAATCAGATATGTTATCCATAATTGATTACTTTGCAGTTTGAAAATTTCAGTTTAAACATTTTCTTCAAACAATCGATTGTTAAACACAAACAATCGATTGTTGAACATTGACAATCGATTGTTAAACACACACAATCGATTATTTGCTATTTTTAAAAACCAGATCATACTGTCTTAGGACAATCGATTGTTATGCATAGACAATCGATTGTTGGCTATTTTGAAAAATTCCAGAGCACACTGTTTTAAGACAATCGATTGTTAAGTATAAACAATCGATTGTTGGCTATTTTGAAAAATTCCAGAACACTGTTTTAAGACAATCGATTGTTAAGTATAGACAATCGATTGTTGGCTATTTTGAAAAATTCCAGAACACACTGTTTTAAGACAATCGATTGTTATGCATAGACAATCGATTGTGGATGATTTTTGAAAAATTCCAGATTACACTGTCTTAACGACAATCGATTGTTAGACAAAGACAATCGATTGTGGATGATTTTTGAAAAATTCCAGATTACACTGTCTCAACGACAATCAATTGTTAGACAAAGACAATCGATTGTTGATCAATTATTTTTCAGCTTTAATGCGAAAAAAGTAGATAATCGACTAGTTTTTCAGGCTAGTCGATTACCCCTACTGGAAAATAAAAATTTTATTGATATTTGAGCATATTGAAGATATTCTAAAGAACTACTGCTAACATTGCATCATGAACTAACTAATACGAGCTAATACTAATGACTATTAGTTTATTCACTAACTAATACAAATAAGTAGAATAAAATCAAATAACTCCATCTTCTTTCATCACGGACCCATCGCCGATTAGGTGGTCTATTTTCCCCTCGGGTTGCTCAAAGAAGTCTGCCACATCCAGGTGGGTGATGTCCTCATCGTCGTCATAGACAAAATTTGTTTCAGGGCCTTTTCTCTTTCGAGATGCTTGATAAAGGTCAACCAAGTGTCTTGGTATACGGCAAGTCTTTGACCAGTGCCCTTTCCCACCGCAACGATAACATATAGTTTCTGAACCATTTGCCTTAGGATCTTCATGACCCCATTTCTGCTTTCGGCGGTTATCTCTCCTTGGGGTTGACGGACTTCTTTGGAATTTCTTCCTTGTCTACGTCCCTGGCTATGACCCCGTTTACGACCATGACCATGGTCCTTTTCATGTTTGGCATAATGAGAGTGCACCTTATCTGCTTCAGGCAGTGGTGTTGACCCAGTGGGTCGATTTTCATGATTTCTCATGAGCAGGTCATTATTTCGCTCAGCCACTAGTAGAAGAGAAATCAGTTCAGAGTACTTTGTAAAGCCTTTCTCTCTGTACTGTTGTTGCAGTACTATATTGGAGGCATGAAACGTTGTAAACGTTTTCTCAAGCATATCATAATCGGAGATATTATCCCCGCATAGCTTCAATTTAGAAGTAATTCTGAACATTGCAGAATTATATTCAGAAACGGACTTAAAGTCCTGGAGCCTCAGATGAGCCCAATCATATCGTGCTTGTGGTAGAGTGACCAACTTTAGGTTGTCATATCTCTCCTTTAAGCCGTTCCACAAGATGAGTGGATCCTTGACGGTGAGATATTCAATCTTCAAACCTTCATCAAGGTGATGGCGCAAGAAAATCAAGGCCTTCACACATTCTTGGGTGGATGCTTTTTCTCTATCTTTGATGGTGTCTCCGAGACCCATAGCATCTAAGTGGATTTCAGCATCCAACACCATGTCATATAGTTCTTGCCCGAAATTTCAAGGGCAACGAACTTTCTTTTCGTAATGTCAGACATAATCGAAAATTAAATTAGGAAGAGGGAAATACCTTAGATTTTTCGAGAATGGTTCTTGATACGGTAGAGTCTCGTGCTGATAACGTGTTATGAAATAATATAAAGACAAGAACAATAATGCAAGAACAAGAACAATATAGAGAGAATAGAGAGAGAAATATTCTTATTGATACTTAGAGATTGTTAGGGATGGTTTACAATGGTAGAAGACCCCTTTATTTATAGAGAGGGGGATGATTTAGCTACCAAGAATAGAACTCTAGAATCTCTCTGATTATATAGACATTCACCTTAAATAGGAGATTTCATAACATATATATATATATATATATATTCTATAATTTTTCTCTTTAACGTTTACTTAGTAACGAATATGAAGATGGTTTCAAATGTTACCGTAAAAGCTCGACTCAAAGTTAATCCAATTAATTTTCAAAATTTTACGATGCCATACCGTAATAAATAAATTTATTGTTTCCTTAACATGCACGTGTGTCTAACTTTTTCCCACAAACTTTTCCCGGAATTCGAACCCGAACCCGAACCCGAACCCGAACCCACTCTGCTATAATTCACCGTTCAAACTCCGAATTTGGATTCTTTCAAAATGTTTTCTTCTTCCATAATCCATTTTCCTATTACCTTCTATCTCTAATCTTTCTTTGAACACCAAAAAAAAAGAAAAAAAAAATGCTCAAAAATTACAGAAAGATCAATTATAAAAACACTGTTCTCAGCTCTGATCAAATTCAAAAGGATCCCAACTTTAAGGGTTCCAATTGCAAAATCATTTTTTTCTCAGACACCCTTTTGAGTTCTGATCAAAACCCATAAACTTTCTTTTGGATAATTACTGTGGTTTTCTATATGATCGAAGATGTATAGCAATTTTAAAGAGCAAGCAATAGAGTTCGTGAGACAAGCAGTACAAGAAGACAATGCAGGGAACTATGCAAAGGCATTTCCTTTATATATAAATGCTCTAGAGTACTTTAAAACTCATTTGAAGTACGAGAAAAACCCTAAGATTAAGGAAGCAATTACTCAGAAGTTTACTGAGTACTTGGGCCGGGCCGAGGAGATTCGGGCCGTGTTGGATGAAGGTGGTAGAAGTGGGCCTGGTTCAAATGGTGGTGATGGAGCTGTGGTTGCTAAGCCCAAGACTAAGCCCAAAGATGGTGGTGAAGATGGTGGTGGTGGGGAGGATCCCGAGAAAGATAAGCTTAGAGCTGGGCTTAATTCGGCGATTATTAGGGAGAAACCTAATGTGAAGTGGAATGATGTAGCTGGATTGGAGAGTGCTAAACAGGCTTTGCAGGAAGCTGTTATTTTGCCTGTGAAATTCCCTCAGTTCTTCACAGGTGTGTGTGTGGTCGCTTTTGTTGGATTTGTTTGTGTTTTTGCCTGCATTTTGTTTGTAAAAATTACTGCTTTGATTTAAGGTTTTCTTGTGATTCTGAAGTAGCTTTGAGAGGTTTACAATCTTGTGGTAGCTCTAAGATGTTAGGTGTGGTGTTTGATTCACGGACTAGTTATATAGAGGGTTTTATAATACTTATTGTGCGGTGAAAATTACAAGTATACAGAGTGTTGTATTGATAACTTATACTGAAAATTACCGGTAAGTATACAGATTTTAGAAAGATTTTAACTTATGTCAGAATTGGGGTTACACGGGTTCCAATAGTTCCTAGTTGTTAACTACCAACGGAAGAAGTAAGTTTGGTGTTTACCTATTGTACATTTTAACCGCTTTCAATTTGAGGATCACAAAGTGCCAGTTTAATCTGTGGATTTTTGGTGATTTTGTGGATGAGTTATTTGCTCTACTCTCTAAATACTTTGGACATGGAAGCTTGATAAGTATCATCAAATGACCGTGTAATAGATTGGAGTACGAGAGATGAACTGTGAATCCCTTATCTTAATATTTCTCTTTATAGTTGCTCCGAGGATTCATGCTACAGCTCCTTCCAGCTCATCCAAAAAAGTAATGGTGGGATAAAAATCATTAAGGCAGAGAAATTGTGAGTAATTATGTTTGTTTTCCTTTTGTGGTACATTAGAGATGGTTGAGTAGTTTTGCTACGGGCGCATCACCTAATCGTCACAATTTGAGTGTTGTTTTCTCTTTCTCATGCCCCTTCAGGCAAGGCTTTTCTTCTATATGGTCCTCCTGGGACTGGAAAGTCTTGGCCAAAGCTGTTGCTACTGAAGCTGAATCCACATTTTTTAGGTATTTGTCTTCCTACACAATTGTTTTTGTTTATAATGTTTGTCCATTTTGCTGCACTTGGAGCTATCAACTTCAGATATTTCCTGATTCACTGCAAGTTGTTTTAGGAAAAAACCAAGTGTTGTTTTCTAAATTGCAAATTTTGTACATCATATCCTCATTAGTAGAAAAGAACTTGAGCAAAATGGGAATCTGCTTAGCAAGCCTTAAGATTATATAAGGAAAAATTATGGAATACCAACACGTAGAAGAAGTCGGGGGTGAAGATGCAACTGATTGCTGCCATTTCTTTGTTAGGTTTTTCTTTTATTTCCTGTATAGTTTTTATGGCCTTTGTTACTCAAAATTTTTGTTGTTTTTTTCTTCTTCTCATAATTTTTGCTTTCACATAATTTGGCGCCTGATTTAAAATAATCCGAAGTGAAGTAGTAACGAATGTGAAGGGATCAGTTACTAATTACAGAATGTGGTTTAACATCCAAGCCTAGACTTTTACATTGAAAAATTCGGGATTATACTGGATTTTTTGTTGTTGTTGTTGTAGAAGAGTCAAGTTGAGCTTTCAGCTGAGGCCTTGGTTGTGATTGCAGTCATTTTAATAAAAATGTTTCAAACTTACAATAATAAATTTTAGTGGGGTTATATGAGCATGATCGATCAGCTTTGTTTGTCGCAAAGTACTTCCGGTTGAGGTCAATGTTTGGAGCTTTTGCTCCCTAGAAGCTATGCTTTAATAGCTACCCCCCTCAAAAGAAAAAAGTTGTCCTGCCGAGGTCATATGGATGCCTTGCATTTTTGGTATAGGGAAAACCATCCTATAGCATTTGAAATTATTGGTTTGATACCTTTCTGAAAGCAAAAGATAAGATGTATAATGACTACTTCCCTGAAATTTGATGCTCTCTGCTGCCATAATATGCTGGCAATGTCAAGATGCCTGATTTATTTAGCGACCCTACCTGTGCAAGTACTCTGAAATATCTGCAGTTTGGCTGGTAATAAATCTTCCAACTGCACTATGGATTTCTCTTTTAAACTTGCATATAACAATCTAGATGAATGTATTTAAACTTGAGTTGCTGCATGAATGTTGTCGTGTATCTCTTTTTTTTTTCAGCATTCTCTCAGTTTCCCATTTTTCAAGAACTTAGACTGTAAAGTTGGCGAGTGCCAACTGCTATTTTCATGCAGTGTCTCATCATCAGACCTTGTATCCAAGTGGATGGGTGAAAGTGAGAAGCTGGTTTCAAACCTTTTCCAAATGGCTCGTGAAAGTGCTCCTTCCATTATATTCGTTGATGAAATCGATTCCCTGTGTGGCCAGCGAGGAGAAGGAAATGAGAATGAAGCTTCCCGACGTATTAAAACCGAACTCCTTGTGCAGATGCAGGTAATTGATATATCGTGGTTATGGTGTGATTCTTTGATCTCTCATAACCACCCCTTCTCCCATCAGAAAGAAAAGAGGACGAGAAATCCCCCTGGCTAAATGTGCCTTTTTCTTATTCAGTTTGTATTTTCAGGGTGTTGGACACAATGATGATAAAGTTCTTGTTCTTGCAGCAACGAATACACCCTATGCCCTAGATCAGGTATGGAATGATCTGCAGTATAAAATAGCATATCATAGAAGTCTTTTGCTGACAGATATTGTTCTCTACAGGCTATACGGCGAAGATTTGATAAGCGTATCTACATTCCTCTCCCAGATCTGAAGGCACGGCAGCACATGTTCAAAGTAAATCCTGTTCTGTGATTTTTCCTGGGAAGTGAAGTTCAGGGAAATATATACTGCTATTTCTCTTGTCAGATCTCTAGGTTATTTAGTTTGTCTTGTTACACCTTGCAGGTTCACTTAGGTGATACCCCCCATAACTTGAGCGAGAGTGACTTTGAAGACCTGGCCCATAAGACAGGGGTTTTCCGGTTCAGATATCTTTGTTTGCGTAAGTCTGGAGCCTCATGAGTTTGACTTCTTGTGTTAGGCCTAACATGTTGTTTGCCAGTTTGTAGTTTGGGAAGAGATCCTTTCTTCAACTCCAGTCCAACCTTCTAAACAATGAAGGAAAACAACGGAGCAAGTCCTCTATGTTCTGCTAATGTATGTATACTTGCTCTTCCTGGACAGGTCAAGGACGTGCTATTTGAACCTGTACGAAAAACTCAAGATGCTATGTTCTTTACTCAGACTTCTAAATGGTACCTGGGTGCCATGCGGACCAAAGCAACCGGGTGCTGTGCAGACAACTATGCAGGAGCTTGCTGCTAAAGGACTTGCATCCCAGGTACTCTGGATACATATATAGTTTGAGATCGCTACAATAGTTAATTATTCACTTGGCGTTAAACTGTAACTTGTGCATATTTTGTTTTAGCTGGATATATTGGGGGCTAATAGTTGCACATTCCTGGAAACTTGACTTCCTTAAGTTATTCAGTAATTAAATGTGATTCTACTGTATATTTTTATAAGGTTTACGCATCATACACTTATGTGGAACTAAATGCAAGTGAGATGGTGCAGTTACTGAACTACATCTTCCTAAGTTTCTGTCCTGAATGGCTAGATTACCCAAAAGAAAGGGTAGCCGATATCACCTGATATTTTAGCATGATATGGGTTTGGATAAGTTGTCCTTCTAACTGGATGGACTAGTTAAAACAGCTTGCTGTTTAATGCCTTTGCAGATAATCCCGCCACCCATTACGAAGACAGACTTTGACAAGGTTCTCGCACGTCAAAGACCAACAGTGAGTAAATCTGACCTTGAAGTTCATGACAGATTCACAAAGGAGTTTGGAGAAGAAGGTTGAAGAAATTGATTTTATCACCGCTAACTACTATACCTGGAGTTGCCATGCTTTGTATTCTCTGCTTGTATGAAAAAATTGCAATATTCATCAAAGGCTCTTCAAACGGAACGTTGACATTCTTTACCCTTTTAGGAATTGTGCTAGTTTTAGCTTTGCATGTATTTAACAATGTCAAGACAGAACATAAATAGTATCTTTATTCACAAATTGTCAGCAACTGCTCCCATTCTTTCCTACTGTAGTTTCTCAGGAAATGCCAAAGCTGCCGGTTGAATGGTGACAATGAATAGTAAAAAAGATGGTCATCTCTCTTTTCTTGTGTATCAGCTTAATTAATGTGACAGTTTTACTAGAATTAATGTGACAGTTTTGTTCTCAATTGAAGCTGCACATAGCAACTTCAATACTAGTAGACAATGTCCATGCACACCCACAAGTACTAAATGAAGTAATGTTTGTAGTCATTTCATAACATCCTTACGTTTTGAAGTTTTCAAGTGTCTCAAGCTCTTGATTGCTGCAAGCTTCATCTTCAAATGGATCTAACATATATGGGCGCACATTCTTTTAAACATTTCTTAACTAATAAACTACATCACTGTGGTTATTTGGATATGGAAGATGCATGAAGACTCAATCATACTTTGACTGCATGTGGATTATAAGTATATCTATATTGCATGAACAAATCATATTCCTTGAACAATCCAATCGGTCAGTCAATTAGAAGCATGAAATACATGACTGAATAAACGACTCATTCTTCATTAATAGGAACCACGAATGGTAGCAAAGAATCCAAGTTGCATAATAAGATCCACCATAACCTAGAAATAAATTTAGCTCAAGATAGGACTTTAACAACATCATTGTAGAACTCCTGAACATCAAGAATATAGGAAGAAAATAAGTAGAAAGAAAAATCTGTGGTTAAAACCTTGTCTTGTCAAGAATTCTTTTGTCAGTCCGTGTTCTCTCCTCTAAAACTCCAGCCAAGATTCCTTTTAGACATACTACAAGCCTCCTCTTACAGATCTCCCGAGAATCCTCACCAAACAAGGAAACCTAACAATTTCCAGAAAACATAGTTGACCACAGATGCATACAAGTTGAAAAGCCAGTGCATATGCACAACCTCTCTTCTCCAAGTCTGATGTATACACGCACAAATGTCAACAGAATCAAAAGATTGGCGAATATGCACCAGCATCCCGTCACATATGTGCTAGGCAATTGCTATTCCATTTTTTCTCACCTCGTCTTTGTAGCTACTTCCTCATTAGCAATTGAGTCCGAAGTTTCATGTTGCCAGTAACAAAGGAAGAAAATACTGAGGATTTAGTCAAGTTTTAAAAGATCAGGGAAAGCCTAAGACAATTCAACTCATTGTGTCGCCATAAAATCGACTCATCAGTTAGATAAACCTCAGTAATGTAGCAAGGCATAAACACATTTAAAGGTTCTCACCAGTATCTGAATCAATTGCAGCATCGAGGACATAGATCTTCTAGAAGAGGTTATTATGGGAAGCAGGGAGATCTCCATGGTTTCAGCCAGGTCAAAAGATGTTACTGAATGGACCCTTCCTGGACACGTTTATTTCCAGGTCCTTCATGAATTTGGCATGCTCAGTAGGTTATAATGAAAACATAATCATAAAAAAGAGTACAAAAGAAAGAACAGCTACATGATCTTCGCATCGTTGTTGCAAGATCACCTTTTCTATAGAATACAGCCTTAGGAGCATCAAGGCCAGAAAAACCACACTGAACAGCATACTAGCAGACGTACTTTGAGTCTGGGAGTAGTGACAAGAGGCACTAGCTCTTTTAGCTGCAGGAGAAAACCCCTCCATTCAAACGAATGCTTCTGACTGTTATCTTTAAGGCGGATCAGGCTGTTGACTGCTCTTGAAAGATCAATCAAAATAAGAACTTTGCTATCTCCTCAGGCTGTAAAATAAAACCCCATGACTTCCCCAGATATCTGAAGTTCGCAGTCTCTGTTTCTTCCTCTTGACAATGCACTATCAAAGGTTGGATCCATGAACATTACAACCGATATGATAGCACTATCTGGAAGCTGATAATTGATGCAACTCCGGATATAGGCCTGTCAGCTAAAGCTCCATTAGCTAATGGAACCTTTGCTTCTGCAAACACCAACAGTGATATGCTGATATCTCTTAGTTCTTTTGAAGGAGCTTCAATTCACCAATAATCACCACACGAGCATAGTCCTCCTTTAAAGTGATGGAATCTGTTTGAATCCCTGACAACAATTTCCCTTCCTTCTATCTTTGAGATTAACTTAATAACAGCGTGACAGTCACCACAGACTCTGAGATTCTTCACAATGTGGATAGGAATTCCCGTAGATGTGGCAATTAATCCAAAGGCAATAGCTAACCGTTCACTATGCCGAGAAAGAATGGCTTCTTTATGTTCATCTTCCACGTCATGAAGAACATAATTTGTATCCGGCTTATACCCTGCATCCTTTAACCGGACGCTTAACTCGTCAAGTTTCATGTATATACTGTCAGATAAGGGATGTGAAACATCACCCGCCATGAATGAGTAGGTCTTGTTCTTAACCTCAATCCAGCTATAACCAATCTCCTTTTTAACTTTTCTCACATCCATTAGTTTTCTTACTTTTGCTCTTTCTTGCCAATTTCCAGTTGCAGCATAGAGATTAGATAGGAGGACATATGCAGCTGAGTCCTCAGGCTGAAGGGAAATTAGATTATCTGCGGCAAGTTTCCCGAGTTCTACATTGCGGTGAACTCGGCTTGCTGCCAGAAGAGTACGCCATACAATAGCACCAGCAGGAAATGGCATTCCGTTGATAAGAGCCATGGCTTTATCCAGCATACCAGCTCGGCTATACAAGTCTACCATGCAAGAGTAGATCTCCATTGTTGGTGAAATATGTAAGTCGTTTCCCATCATGTCAAAATACTTTTGACCTTCGTTCAGCAGTCCTGCATGAGTACAGGCAGAAATAACTCCAATGAATGTTATATTATCCATTACTAAATTCCTTTTTCGCATTTCCTCAAATATCTTTAGTGCTTTTCTGCCATAACCATGTTGTGCATATCCTGATATCATTGAGTTCCAAGAGACTAGGTCTCTTTCTTGCTGTCTCTTGAAAATCTCATTTGCACTTTCTATGTTTCCTCTTTTAGCATACATAGTAACCAGGGCACTGCTCACGCAGAAAGCATTACTATGACCTGATTTTATTGAGCTTGCATGAAATTGTTTTCCTTGCTCCACTGATGCCATAGAGGTAGTGCATGCATTGATGACACTGGAGAAGGTAAACTCATTTGGCCAAACCCCACTTTTGGATAATCGCCGGAAAACTCTCACAGCACCTTGAATGTCTCCTCTTTGCGCATAACCAGATAACATAGCAGACCAAGCAATGATGTCCTTCTCATCAATCTCTTCAAAAACTTTTGCAGCCTCACCAATATTCCCTGTTTTCACATAAGCGTCTAATAATGCAGTTCCTACAGTAGGTGAACCCTCGTACTTGGTTTTGATAATTTCCGTGTGTACTTGGAACAAAGAAATAGAGGGTTGAGCAGCAAGAATAGTTGAATAAGTGAAATCGTTTGGTTTAATACCATCCGTTTTCATTTGACGAAAGAGATTCGCTGCTTGCTCTGGTCTATTATTCTGCATATACCCACAAATCATTGCTGTCCAAGAAACCACATTCCTGAATGTATGCATCATAGAGAATAACTTGAAGGCATCATCCATTTCCCCGCACTTAGTATATGAGACCATGAGTGCCGTTCTAATATTATTGTCTAAATAGAACCCATTCTTCGTAACCCGGCCATGAAGCTGTCGTGCAAAAACCAATTCTTTAAGGTTAGTACATAATTTGACAGCCGTAACATAGATTGATCGCGTAAGCGCAACACCTGAAAGTCTCATCATGTGGAACAACTTAAGTGCTTCAGAATAAAGCCCATTAGTCACAAGACCAGCAATCATGCCATTCCAAGACACTTCATTCCTATTTCCCATACTTTCAAATACAACTGTGGCCTCTCTAACCATCCCAGACTTCAAATACATATTGATCAAAGAATTTCCCACAGACGTTATCACCTCAAGACCACACTTGATAACCATAGTATGCACTTGAATTCCATTTTCAACTGCACATTTATCAGCAAAAACTCCAAGAACTGTTGCAAAAGTAAACGCATTAGGACTAACTCCTCCAACTAACATCATTTGAAACACTTGTAACGCTCTATCAACCAGCTTATTGCACGAATAACCCGAAAGCAAAGAAGTCCAAGTCACAACATTCTTGTCCTCCATTTCGTTAAACACTCTCTGACCTTCATCCACGTTCTCCATTTTCATGTACATGTCAACAAGTGATGTCCCAACGCTAACATTGTCAAAATAACCGGATCTTATACAGAGAGCATGCACTTGTTTACCAAAAGTTAGATCAGACAGGCATGCACAGACCTTCAATATACAAGAAAGGGTAGACCCATCAATCAAAAGTCCGGTACGATGAATACCCGCAAAGAGATTCAGAGCCTCTTCATTGAAACTGTTCCGAGAGTACTCAAAAAGCAAGTGATTGTTCAGAGAAACTCTCTGTGGATTTTCATCAAATAGGTGGTGCGTTTGGCGATAATCTGAACATTCAGGTAATTCAGCTTGAGTTTCTGCTGCCAAATCAATGGCGTGAGAATGAGAACAATAATGGATGTCTAATGGGTTCTTGAATTGCAGGAGAGGCCTTACTTTTTTAAAACACGGCCTTAGAATCATTGGTGTTTTTATTGGCTTTGCCGTTGGAACTGAAATTTAAGCTTTCGTGTCTGAATCGGGCCGAGACCCGCCAATCTTTTACTATATATATATATATAATGTTATTAGTACATCATGAATCTTTATAGTTTATAATTTTAGAAAATAACTTTTTTAGATCTCTTATGTATAAAAAACAAATTTAAGTAAATTTTTCGTGTGTAAAAAAGAAAAAGAAAGAGATAGGGTCAAAAAACAAGTTTGTAAAGAGTCACCGATTGACCATCAGTAACTATTACTTAAACTCAAATTTTAATAGCAAATGATATATATATACCTCAACTTTCACAAGATTGGTCAAATTTGCAATTGGTGAAAATATTGAAGGAAGTATTTTGAGAAAAATATAAAAATTGGCAGTATTTATATTATGGTAGAAATAGACGCAACAACAAAGAGAGAGAGAGAGTAAAAGTTCATATTCTCTGTCTTTGTATTATAGTTATTGCGTTGGAACTAATAATGATGAGAAATTGTTGAAGTTGATTTTTGTACCCCATTTATTTCTTAAATGATAAAAGAGATCCTCTAATATTTGTAGACACGAGCATTGATATATATATATATATATATATATATATATATATATATATAATTTTATAGCAACCATCACATAGTGAAGTCATGTAATGTAAGTAAAATCTTTAACTTTTAGAAATCATTTTCAAAATTGAGTATTCTTAGCATATGTTAGTTAAATTAAATATCTGATGATTGATATATATAATGAAAAATATATATTACTCATTTCTAGCATCCATGGAAGCATAGCTCCATTAAAGGACACTGGTGAAGCTTTGAAAAGAAGACCTATGACAACATCTCAAACAAAGAACTTCAAAACATACTTAGTGATACAACGTAATTAGAGCATCATAATCGACCAATTGAGTAGCGATTTATAGCATTCCAGTTTCCACCTTAATCTTCTCAAAAGTAGAAGCAAGTGTTAGTTAATGAGAACATTCAAGTTATATATAAATGTAGTAGCAAAAGTATAACATATCTGTAATACAAAACAAGAAGATGCCTATTTGGTAGAAGTTAATATAGACAACTAAAAGATAACTTGGATAAATACACAACTTTAAGAAAAATAACTTGAGGATATGAAGATCACACATAATAGCTTGGCAAGATGGTTGTTAGCTTATTCCGGTGAGTAAACAACAGCCCAGTGCACATGATATCTCGCGTTTATACAAGGTCCGGGGAAAGGCGCATTCCGGTGAGTAAGCAATTGGAGAAGCAAATTCTAGGAGCTCTTTGTTACTCTGAAATATCAACATATCAGCTTCTGTCAAAGTGATTAGTGCATTTATCCCTTCTCCACTTGGATCATCCAAGAAAACAATGTTGTTTTTCATTGGACTTCTCGCTAATGTCACACTTATGGGCTTACCCCATCCAAAATCAGTCGTATATAATCCTAAATTGCACAAGCTGCTGTACATATAAGGATCATTATTCCTCTCTAAAATTATGTTAACACCCGCATTGAATTATTCAAGCGCGTGTAAGGCTATCTTATCTGGACTCATATCCTTCAACTTGTCGCGTTGATGTTGTTTAGCCTTTCGTAGTTTAGCAACAACGTGGGGCAATTGTATCTCATCTTCTGTTGTTGTTGCTGAGTTAAGGAAACAATAAGCATTTCCAATGGTGTTTAGGGGCAAATGCGGGTGTAAATTCATTAAATGAGTCACTAAAGATGGTCTGAACAAGCTGGAATTCGCCATAGATATTGCCTATCCACATTTATGAATAAATGCTGTAGCAACTTCAATGCGAGTTGGATTCTGTACTTCTGAAACAATATCCTTGAGTTTGGCCAAAATATAAGATGAGCTATTAAACATTCTTGACACGCATTGTTGGCGCACAACATCAGGTATTACTGGAGGATCATCCATGGGTGGGAAAAACGAAGCTGCATCAAACTGAGTAGATGGTTTGAAATCCAAGTCTCGAGTTGTAGCAGCCCAATCATTAAGGAACTTGGATAGACTCTAGCCATCAGCAATCTTGTGTGATGTACATATGCTGATTGCTGTTCCACCACAATCGAAATGGCTTAACTGAACCACTAATGGAATTTGGTCCAAGGAGCTACTCCAAGACTATATCTGTAGCATCATTATAAGGATGGTTGAGAATTTCATACATTGGACAATTGACTCGGACGTTTGAATACTGAACGCCCACATCATTGCAATCAACGTATTTATTATCCTTTATTCTTCCGGCAAAGGGATAATAAGAGGATAATACTTTTGCAAGGGAGATTTCAAGAATCTGACTTATGTTGTTATTTGTATTGAAATTTGGCAAAGACAGTAGTCCCACACCGGTGGGTTGTTGGCTTGTTTGGAAATTTTTTCCTATAAAAGGAGGTCTAATGTTTAGGATTTATACACATCTCTCACTTGTCTTCTCATCTTTTAAAGGCATTTGTATCTTTTTTCTTTAGTATTATTTTATTTGTATTTTTGGAGCGGAATAAAATATTTGTTGTGTCTGAGGAGTAGGCAAAGTTGACCGAACCTCGTTAAATTCTGGGTTTCCTTTTATTGATGCTTTATTGTCTTATTTATTATTTGGTGGCTGCCATAATTTTTGGTATAGTAGTTGTGACTCATTTACACTATATACATTTGGCTGTCGCAACAAATGGTATCAGAGCCAAGGTACCGTCTAAGTATGCTCTGTGGATTGCAGCTAGTCTGATCTTCCACATCAGAAAAGATTTATATTGGTAACTGAGTCAAGGTTCTGTCTGAGTATGCTCTGTGGTTGCAGCCTGGTCTGATCTTCTACATTAGAAAGGAAATAATCTTGATTTGTATCGTCAGCTATTAAATAATATTTTTTGTCAAAATGGGAGACAATAAACAAGAAGAATCTACATCAAGTGTCAGCAATACGTCATTGTTGGCATCTTCGTTTATGACAAGAATTGTGTCAAATGCGAAATTTATGGTAGAAATTTTAACGGGTCCGGATATTTTAGGATGTGGCAAGACGAGGTTCTAGATGTCCTTTTTCAACAAGGGCTAGATCTGGCCATTGAAGAAAAGAAACCAGATGTTATTATAGAAGAAGATGGGAAGATTCTCAACCGTGTTGCTTGCGGTACCATTCGATCCCATCTTGCTAGAGAGCAGAAATATCGATACACAAAGGAAAATTCTGCAAGTAGATTATGAAAGCACTGGAGGATAAATTTTTAAAGAAAAACAGTCAAAATAAATTGTACATGAAGAAGAGACTGTTTCACTTCACCTATGTTCCTGGTACCACGATGAATGAACATATCACCAGTTTCAATAAGTTAGTCACAGATTTGCAAAGTATGGATACAATTTACGATGATGGTGACTTGGCCTTGATGTTGTTGGCGTCACTTCCTGATGAGTATGAGCACCTTGAAACTACTCTACTCCATGGAAATGACGAAGTTTCTCTCAGAGAAGTTTGTTCGGATTTGTACAGCTATGAACAAAGAAAGCGAGAAAAACAGAAGGGCGGAGAAGGATAAGCACTGTTTGTGAGGGGTTGTCCTCAAAATCAAACGAGGACAAAGAAAGGAAGATCTAAACCCAGCAAAGATGAATGTTCCTTCTGTCGAGAAAAGGGGCACTGGAAGAAAGAGTGTCAGAAGTTGAAGAATAAGGCCAACCATAACAATGGAAAGGCTATTATGGATTCAAATATAACCAATTGTGATGACTCAGACTTCTCATTAGTTACAACGGAGCCATCAACATCATCAGATATATGGTTGATGGACTTAGCTTGTAGCTATCATATGTGTATCAACAAGGACTGGTTCGTGGAATTTCAAGAAGGAGAATATAGAGTCATCCACAGAGAAGACAACAACCCTCTTACCTCATATGGAATTGGTTCAATACGATTAAGGAACCATGATCGTATGATCAGAACATTAACAGATGCTCGATATGTACCGGATTTAAAGAAAAATCTCATCTCTGTGGGAGCCCTATAATCAAAAGGGTTCAAAATTATTGCAGAAAACGAAGTGATGAGAGTATGCTCTTGTGCACTAGTGGTAATGAAGGCTAATCGGAAGAACTATAACATTTACCACTATCGTGGTAGTACAGTTATTGGGACAGCAACAATGACATCCCGTGATGACAAAGAGGCAAAAACAACCAGGCTATGGCACATGCGCTTGGGACATGCTGGAGGAAAATCCTTGAAGACTCTATCAGATCAATGATTGTTGAAAGGAGTAAAGACTTGCAACTTGGATTTTTGCGAGCATTGTGTCAAGGGAAAACAGACAAGGGTTAAATTTGATACATCGATCCATAATACGAAAGACATTTTGGATTATGTACACTCTGATGTTTGGGGTCCTTCCAAAACACCTTCATTGGGTGGGAAGCACTATTTTGTAACCTTTGTTGATGATTTTTCCTGAAGAATATGGGTTTATAAAATGAAGAGCAAAGATGAAGTGCTGGGAATTTTTCTCAAATGGAATACGATTGTGGAGAATCAAACAGGCAGGAGGATCAAGTGTATTCACACAGACAATGGAGGTGAATACAAAAATGATCATTTCAACAAAGTTTGTGAAAATTATGGCATCGTCTGACACTTCACTGTCAGACATACACCACAACAGAATGGAGTGGCAGAACGCATGAACCGGACCTTGCTGGAGAAGGTACAGTGTATGTTGTCCAATGCTGGCTTGGGCAATGAATTTTGGGCTGAGGTAATTACATATGCATGCCACCTTATTAATCGATTACCATCTGCTGCTATTGATGGCAAGACACCATTTGAAAAATGGTATGGAAAGCCTGCGGTAGATTATGACTCTTTGCACGTGTTTGACTCAACTGCATATTATCATGTGACAGAGTCAAAATTATATACAAGGGCAACGAAGGCTATTTTTATGGGGATTACTTCTGGAGTCAAAGGATATCGCTTATGGTGTCCTATGAAAAAGAAAGTAATATTCAGCAGGGATTTTACCTTCGATGAATCTTCTATGGTAAATAAGGTAACAAGTGAAGATACCAAACAAGATGATGGTACTTCTAAGCAGGTGGAGTTTGAGGGAAAATTTATTTTTCCTACACAAAAAGCAGAGGAGGAAACAAATAAAGATTATCCTCTGGATGGAGAGCTAGTAGAGGAGATTCCAACTCAGGAACCTCAACAACAACTTGAATCAATAGCAACCAGCAGGCCAAAAAGGACAATAACAAAATGAAACCTGTTCGTCTCATAGAGATAGTTGCTTGTGCAACCGCAATTGTAGCTGATGATGTTCGTACCACTTATAAAGACGCAGTTCAAAGTTCAGAAGAAGATAAGTGGAAGATTGCCATGAATGATGAAATACAGTCCCTTCATCAGAATCATACATGGAGATTGGCCAATCTCCCGAAGGGAAAGAAAGCAATTGGGCGCAAACGGGTATTTGCAAAGAAGGAAGGATTTCCTAACCAAGTAGATGTTCACTACAAAGCAAGATTGGTGGCCAAAGGATATGCTTAAAAGGAGGGAATTGATTATAATGAAGTGTTTTCTCCAATTGTAAAATATTCCTCCATTCGAATTATGTTGGCTTTGGTAGCACAGTTGGATTTGGAACTAGTTCAGATAGATGTAAAAACTGCATTTTTACATGGAAACTTGGAGGAGGAAATCTACATGACTCAGCCAGAAGGATTCAAAGTTGCTGGAAAGGAAAATATGGTGTGCAAACTTGAAAAATCGTTGTTATGGATTGAAGCAATCTTCTAGACAATGGTACAAGCAATTTGACAAGTTTATGTTGCTGCAAGGGTACAAGAGAAGCAAATACGATCATTTTGTGTATTTGCACAAGCTTAAAGATGGTTCCTTATCTTCTACTATATGTTGATGATATGTTGATAGCTTCCAAGAATTTGAAAGAAATTGATAAGATGAAGATTCAACTCAAGAAGGAGTTCGAGATGAAGGATTTGGGTGAGGCAAAGAAAATTCTTGGCATGAGGATAATAAGTTATAGACGTTCAAATGAACTTTGTTTATCTCAGAAAGAATATTTGAAGAGAGTACTACAACGTTTTGGCATAGATGACAAGACTAAGAGAGTTAGTACTCCACTTGCTCCCCATTTTAAGCTAAGTACTACTATGTCGCCAAAGGATGAAGCTGATCAAGAGTATATGTTAAAAGTACCATATGCAAATGTTGTTGGTAGCTTGATGTATGCAATGGTCTGTACGAGACCTGACATTTCACAAGTTGTTGGAGTTATTATCAAATATATGCATAATCCAGGAAAGGAGCATTGGCAAGCTCTGACGTGGATTCTACGGTACATTCACAATACTGTAGATTTTGGGTTAGTTTTTGAGCATGAAAACAATCAGTCTGTAGTTGGATATTGTGACTCAGATTTTGTGGGTGATCTGGACAAACGAAGATCAACTACTGGTTATGTGTTTACTTTTGCAAAGGCACCAGTTAGTTGAAAGTCTACTTTGCAGTTAGCAGTTGCTTTGTCTACAACAGAGGCAGAGTACATGGCTATTACAAAAGCTGTGAAGGAGGCAATTTGGCTTCAAGGATTGCTAAAGGAGCTTGTTGTTGAAAAAAAAGGTATCACAATTTTTTTTGATAGTCAAAGTGCTATTCAATTAGCGAAGAACCAAGTTTATCATGCAAGGACGAAGCACATTGATGTTCGGTATCATTTTGTACGAGAAATCATAGAAGAAGGTGGAGTCACGGTGAAAATAATTCATACTAAGGAGAATCCTGCTGATATGCTGACAAAAGTGGTGACTGCGATCAAGTTTCAACATTGTTTGGATTTGATCAACATTGTTGAACATTTGAATATTGAATATGAAGACACAATCAAAATTTGTTATAGAGAGAAAATTGAAGATGTGAAATTTTGCCAAGGTGGAGATTTGTTGAAATTTGCTAAAAGCAGTAGTCCCACACGGTGGGTTATTGGGTTGGTTTGGGAATTTTTCCCTATAAAAGGAGGCCTAATGTTTAGGATTTATACACAGCTCTCATTTTCCTTCTCATATGTTTAAGGCATTTGTATCTTCTCTCTTTAGTAGTATTTCACTTGTATTTTTGGAGTGGAATAAAATATTGGTTGTGTCTGAGGAGTAGGCATAGTTGGCCGAACCTCGTTAAATTCTGGTTTTCCTTTCATTATTGCTTTATTGTCTTATTTATTATTTGGTGGCTACCATAATTTTTGGTATAGTAGTTGTGACTCATTCACACTATATACATTTGGTTTCCGCAACAATTTGCAGGTTCATAGTAGAAAGCGGCAATTGGTGCATGTATAGAAAGTGAGATTTGATCAAGGAAAGATAGATTGTGTCGTTTAAGTGAAGAAGGAGTAGGGAAAGAGGGCTTACTGATCTTTTGAGATAGAGAAAGAATCCTTGATGCTGCCATTTTAGCTCTCTTTCTGTGAGCTACTAGCAGGTCCTCCTCTCACAGTTATATACATCAGCATTGGATTGGAAATGGAAAGGGCAGCTCGGTGCACAAAGCATCGCACATTCATAAGGCCCGGGAAAGTGTCACATCCCAATGGGTATGTGATATGGATAGTGGCTGCTTCCAAGGCTCCACTAATACAAAGATTAGTGGCTGCTTTCATGGCTCGAACCCATGACCTATAGATTATACGAAGACAACTTTACAGTTTCTCCAAAGTTCTTCTACAGTTTGGAAATGGAAGATGGTAAATAATCAAGAACAATCGAGCAACAAACCATATTTTGTTACATCTACATGTTCCGCATCCATCTCTTTCAATATCTTAATATTTAAACTGACTTGAAATTACTCCCTCCATTCACTTTTACTTGGTGGCATATTTATTAAAAATAGATTTTTATTTTTACTTTTCATTTTACGCATATCAAGAGAAGACATAATTATTTTTCCTGTTATACCTACTGTATCTATTACTCATTTCAAATTATTTTTTCAAATCCAATAAAATATGCATGAATTAATATGAGTATCATGGTAAACTATGCACTTCATTTATTACTTCTTAAGGGCGTAAAAAGTCAAAACGTATCAAATAAAAGTGAACTGAGGGAGTAGTTTTTTTTCTAGTTACAGCAAACAAGAAGAATCTACATTAATTCCAACATTAATAAATGTTTCCGTGTGATAATGGCCTAGACATGTGTGTTTAAATTAAACAGATTGGTTGACAATGTCATCAATAACAGGAGTATTATAATTAAACATATCAGTCGACAATAACAGGAGTATTATAGTTAAATAGGTTAGTTTCCAGAGACTTATAAACTTTGTTTAGATCAAAGTTCTGATGCACTTTATAAGCATAAATCAATTAAAATCAACGGAGGGCCAATCATAGCAGATCGTAATAAATCAAAAGACCAAAAAAATAAAATATAAGAGGCAATAGTTATTGGTTAAGGGGAGGAGGGTAAAGATCTTTTATTAATGATATCGATTTGGTCTACCTCTCCATGGAGAGGTTCAGAGCCTTACAATGAAGTATATTCTCTTCTTTTAGAAGTGGAGGTGAAGAATAAGAAGCAACCCCCCTTTTAGGGTTCTTTATCTTCATATTTATATCTGTGAATCTTGCTAGCTGGCGAGGGACGGCAGTGACCGCGTCGAAGGGACGTTCGTGAATCAATAAATAGGTCGTGGTCTCTTTAATTAGGTCGAATAATCTCGGAATACTTTTCTCAGCGAATGAATATACCATTTATTAGTCCGAATAAGCTTACGATCCAGTTAGACATGCTAATTGTCATGAATCTAGTTTTGACCCACACAGATAGTCCCTCCGCTTATTGAGGTTGGGATCCGGCCGAGCTCGATGAGCAGACTTTGCCGAGTATAGTTCGAGAAATTCGGAGGGGAAAACTGAACGCCATTTTTGTCGTGACCTAAGATGGCCGTGGTCGCTTATACTTTGAAGATGGCCGTAGCCATTTGGACTTCGATGATGGCCGTATCCATTTATACTTTGAAGATGTCCGTAGCCATTTGGACTTCGATGATGTCCGTAGCCGTTTATACTTTGAAGATAGCCGTAGCTATTTTATGCTTATGGCCGTAATCATTCATATTTTTGAAGATGATCGTAACCACTCTGCACGGACAATCCTTGACTGCAATGGAGCTGTTTGTTAAGTGAATTCACAATCAATGACCGTAGTCACAATTCTTTGGTTGGTTTTCATACGAGTGACTGGCCATAGCCGTTCGTATATCTGAAAGGACCGTGTCCTTTTGTTTGTATGTACTCTTCTTCAGGATGGAGGTTGTAGTCACCTTATTTTTTGAGACGGTGATAATCGTTGGTTGCTTTGAGAGGGCCGTAGCCGCCCTTACTAAAGGGGTGACCGTAGCCAATTCGTATTCAAGATACGACAGTGGTCGTTGTTGCTTCGGATATGGATGTAATCAATATTACTTTCGGAGGCGACCGTGGCTAGAATTACTTTAAATATGGCCGTAGCCACTATTGATGTAGAGACGTCTGTAGCTGATTACATACGTTTGGCGGGGATACGATCAGGCTCGCTGCATATAGGGAAGGTGTCATACACGTAGTGACGCATGGGGCATGCTTTTGGTGTCTTGGGATGCCCCGGCGAGGGTCGAAACGTTGCAGGCGACCAACCGTGCCCAAGAAAGAGAACGCGGATTGGAGAGGGCCGCCGCTACTTTCTGAGAGAGGACGTTGGAGGGGTGCATTGCTGTTTGTGAGCAGGACGCTCGTACTGCAGCGGACCGGATTGCGGCCTTGGAGGCTGAGAACCAGCGCATGAGGAATCAGACCACTTCTTTCAGTCCTGCTCGTGAGCTTTCGCCGAGGCCCAGCTCGACGTGTATAGGCAGTTGTGGGAAGCCAGCCTTGTTCTTGAGGCCACCTATGAGGAAGCACGCCAAAAGGCTCGTGATGCTCGCCTCGACTGTGGTTTCGACCCATCTATGCCCGGGGATGATAATGGCGCTGAGGGTGCTGATGATGTTGAAGAGGGCGCTAACGGTGCCGAGTGAACATAGAAAAAGTTTGTAATAATTGTTTAGTTTTCATTCTCTTTTTCTCTTTTATTTTTGTTGCCATTTGGCTATATTTTTTTTGCCGGCCCTGGGCCAATGTAAAAGTTTTAGAAGAATTGCTTTCGAAAATTATTGTTTGGGTATGAATAATGGGTCTTTTTAATTAATTACGAAATATTTAGAATGGACCAACATTGACGATGACACGTGTCCCTACGTTAACTCAAATGGCATTTGTGAGCCAAAACCATTAATGGAAGGACATATTGGCCCAATAGGTGGATGAAGAGCATTATTGACCCAAAACATATTGTTCAGGGGCATATCTGACCCTTCTCCTTTTTAACTATTAAAATTTAAATATTCAGATTTTCGAGTATATGACACTTGATAAGAACACGTGAAGGTCGAGTATTAGGATAGTATGTTATGAGGTAGTTGAGTCTTGCCTTATGTCATAACTTTGTGAGACTAGTTTGGTAGGGATACTATTTCGCTTTTACTTTGTATCTTTCTTCATGATTTCATGCTGTTCATATTTTCATATTATTTCTGTGGTATTAGTGATATTGTCTCATGTATTAGTTTTTTTGTCTTGAGCCGATGGTCTTTCGGAAACAGCCTCTATACTCCTTCGGGGTAGGGGTAAGGTCTGCATACACACTACCCTCCCTAAATTCCATTAGTGAGATTTCACTGGGTCGTTGTTGTTGTTATTTGTATTTGACCAATCTTTTAAAAGAGTTTCTATGTGTAATTTTCTTAAAATTATTTCAAAAAAGTACTTTTAGGAAGAAGTTATTTTTTTGATTCACAAAAACTATTTTTGTTTTTACTCAAAAGTATGTTTTTCTTCCAGAAAAAAAAGGGGTCTCTTTCTTACTTGCAGGGGCGGCTCAAGCATATATGATGTCTAAGACGAAAGTTTAATGTGGGGCCATATTTTTCATTGTTTGTCAAAAATTTATTAAGAGCTCCTTTTTGAGATTTTTTTTTTTAAATTTTCAACTTTTCTTTTGTATTTTTGATAATCATATGCATATTTTCTCGTTGGCATATTTATATTCTTAAAAATATACACAATATGTACAGAGTAAAATTAATAAATAATAAATAACAAATAAAAATAATACTAGAAAGTTAGAATAATATTACTCAATGAGTGACTGATTCAAGAAGTTTGAAAACTTTGAATTCACAATAACTAGTTGTTGGCTTGTTGGAGTCTTGGAGAAAAAAAGAGGTCTAGTAGAAAGAATTAAGAAGATGGGCATGAATCATTAATAAATAGGAAGGAAGAATATATGCCTTATGGAAAATGAAAAATGAATGAATACTAACACTAGAATTGAAATGTTTGTTGGGGATTAGTTGGAAGAATAAAAAGTAGAGTTGTCAAAGCAAATCAAAGTGACAATATTTTTCTACTATTTAAACATTGATTTATTAATATATTTAAAGTTTATCGTTCTTTTTATATGAAAAGTACAAAAGTACTACATACATATATATTTTAAAAATAAATAAAAACCTAAAAACTTATTAAAAATAATCCTTATTTCTAAAATGGGTCCGCCAAAATTGGGGGTCTAAGGCACTTGCCTTACCCCCATACTATGTTAGAGTCGGCCCTACTTATTTGATTGAGACTGAAAGTCAGGGTATCAGAGCGACTCTAGGTTCTTGCAGGATCACTGAATTCGAACCTATGCTCAGCATGATTTTGACCTTATAGATTAGGTGGCCGGATTAACATCTTGTAATAAAGCACATGTTAATATAAGCCGACCAGAAGAAGCAAGGTACTAGATCATGGACACATTCTTCCTAGAGACAAAGAGTTTGGCTAAATTTCTTAACTTTGGAAGGAAAAAAAACAATTATGACAAAAAAAATGGCAAAAAAAAAAAAAATCTTGGCTGACACAGGCTACTAGTAATTTTAAGTGTTTGTTTCCCCTCCTTTCATTTATTTATCTTCTTAAATGTTTCTTACATAAGGGAATGAAGAGACCGACAAATGACAAGAATTATTTATTGCGTGAAGAACTCTCACTAATACCACTAGGATTCAAGGCTCTCAAGTAGCGATGATTAATTAATTATTAATTGCAGAACAGAAAGCTGCGCAAATCTTTTACTTTGTTAATCTTCTAGGATTATTAATTTGGAGATGAGTGCATGAGTTCATATCAACCACTATCATTTTCAATATCACTCTCTTATTTTGTGTGATTAGTATCTCATATTTAACAACTAAATTTATAGCTTCCCAATTCTTACCATATGGAATCATCTAAAATTGAACAATTTCTAGAAGGCAAAACTATTTTCATAACGGGTGTCACTGGTTTCCTTGCAAAGAGTGCGGATATTCTCTCCCTTCCCCCATCCCCGGTCTTTATATATATATTTACATATATATATATATATATATACATATATATATATGTAAATATATATACATATATATATATATATATATATATATATATATATATATATATATATATATATATATATATATATATATATATATATATATATATATATATATATATATATATATATATATAGGAATTTTTTTACATCATCAATGTAATTTAATTAGGTTATTACGTCCTTTATTTTGTAATGCAGTTCTAGTGGAGAAGATACTCCAAATTCAACCAAACGTGAAAAAGCTATTCCTTTTACTAAGAGCTTCGGACGCCACATCAGCCAGAATACGCTTTAAAGATGAGGTACTAAAAATCTGATTATTTTTTCTTTCAGATTTTGATTATTACTCGCTAGTACCAACTTAAATATATCATTTGATTTGAACAAGAATTAATGTTATGGTAAATGTTAAAATTGTATTAAGGGCAGTGTTTCTTTCTATTTAATGAAAGTCTAAACATGAATTATCCAGATTTAAGTGTGGTGATACAAGTTTCTTATTAAGAATATAATTGTATGTTTAAGCTAAATTATTTCCAAATTTAGAATTAAAGTGATCATTCTTTTTGGAACGGACCAAAAAGAAAATTGGTTTACATGAAACCGAAGGAGTATACCATCACCGACCACCTTCGAAGCGAGCCACCCCACCAACAGGAACCAATATACTAATATCACATTTGTCAACCACTTTTGTGCACCATCATATATAGTCAGTGACTATTGAGGAGGAGCTTTCACAAGCTGTTTTTTTTAATAGATTGGATACTACATATTTCGTTGCAACTATTGACTTATGTATCCACATACCACATGCATTTAATCCATCTAATTTTGTAACTAGTTGCTCAAATGTAATTGCTGTTTTTTTTTTGGAGATGAATAAAATGCTCAGTTGATTTTAAACAAAAAATATAAATTATCTATATGAGAGAAGTTATTTACTTGAATACGTTAATGTGGAGAGAAAGACAATAATAATATATTACAAGTTTTATTCACAGATTTTGCAGGCTAAATTATTTAATGTTCTACGAGAAAAGTTAGGTGCAGAGCTAAACAACGAAATTGATACTCTCATACACTCAGCTGCAAGTACCAGTTTTGATGAGAGGTAGTTGTTCTAAAATGGAAGTATTTTAAAGCATGATATTTGATTTAACACTATTTTTACTCTTTTTTTTCTCTTGTAGGTATGATATTGCCATGAAAACCAATGTTCTAGGTGCAGTCAATGTCCTCAAATTTGCTGCAAAGTTGAAAAATCTTATTCATGTATCCACTGGTCAGTTTTAAATCATAAGATTCATTACGATACTTATGTCAATAATCTAATTAATCACTACAGAACAATTATGAGAAATATTACACCAACTATGACAATTTTTATCTATGACTTTATTTATATCTTTATTTTCTAAGCTTCTTGAAAATATTATTTACGCTATTTCTGCTGAAATTACTAATGCCTTTTTGTTTTTGTTTTTGTTGTTCCTTTCCTTCACTGAGCCGATGGTCGATTGAAATACCCTCCCCAGACCCCACTTTGTGGGATTATACTGGGTAGTTGTTGTTTTCTAAGCTTCTTGAAACTTGTAATATTAGTAGGCGCTTGGACATAAAATTGTAATTTTTGAAAAAGAAATGTAAGTATTTGGAGTTAAGTTGAAAAATAGTATTTAGAATTTAAAATTGTGTTTGGATATGCATTTCACTTGAAAAAATATTTATGTTTTATGAGTAGGGAAAAAGATTTTCTTAATTTTTAAAAAATGGTCAAAACGACTTTTTGGCTATTAAAAAACTTATTTACGAAAAATTTCCAAAAAACTTTAAAAATTTTATGGACAAATATAATTTTGAATTTTTTTTGTCAAAAATTTTTTCAAAAGAAAATGGAAAAACGGGGCCTTAGTTTAATCTTTTTCATTCTTCCTGTTGCAGCTTATGTTTGTTGGGAAGGGGAAGGAGTAATACCAGAGAAATCATTCAGATTAGGTGAGGCACTCAACAAAGATTTGTACTTAGACATTGATGTGGAGAGGAAGGTGATAGAGGACAAACTTAAATAACTCGTAGCTCAAAATTTGACATCAAAGGAAGTGACAATGGCCATGAGATATCTAGGAATTCAAAGGTTTGCAAAAGTCTTAACTCATGATAGCGCGCATTTCTTAAATAATATTTTAGCCTTTTTAAGATTTCACTTATAAATACACTGAAAATGTAGAAACAAATAACAGTATCAGTATACAAACGTTAAGCTCAGATCTTTATTGATGCAACAACTTCATAGCAATTATTTTACAACAACAACAACCCAGTAAGACCTTACAAGTGGAGTCTGGGCAGGGTAGTACGTATGCATACCTTACTTCTACCCCGAGAGGATAGAAAAGCTGTTTCCGATAGATCCTCCGCTCAAGAAGATGAAAAGAGACAATACATCAGTACCATCAACAAAAAACCATAGAAATAATAAAAACATCACAAGAATCAGTAAATAAATGGAAAGCGAAAATAATAACCAGTAAATATGCTCGACATTATTAAAACAAAAGAGTAGTGTAAATACAACATTGACCACTAGTAGTCTAATGCTAAATCCTATCAGCCTAACCTCACACTGGTAGACTAAATATGGTCAACTACCTCCTAACCAACAACCTTAATGCTCGACCTCTAGAGTTTCCTATCGAGTGCCATATCCTCGGACACCTCTCCCTAATACTTCTTAGGTCGCCCTCTACCTCTCCTCGTACCCACCAACGCCAACTGCTCGCACCTCCTTATCGGGGCATCGAAGCTTCTCCTCTATACGTGCCCGAACCTTTTGAGCCTCGTTTCCCGCATCTTGTCATCAATGGGAGTCATACTCACCTTCTCTCGAATAACTTTATTCCTAATCTTATACATCCTAGTGTGCCCGCACATCCAGCTCCACATCCTCACTTTTGCTACTTTCATCTTCTCGATATGTGAGTTCTTAACTGGCCAACACTCAGCCCAATGCAACATGGACAGTTTAACTACCGCTCTATAAAAACATACCTTTGAGTAGTGGTGTAACTTTATTGTCACATAGGACTTTAGATGCTAACCTCCTTTTCATCCACCCCACCTCTATACGGTGTGTGAAATCCTCGTCGATCTCCTCATCCCTCTGGATAACTGACCCAAGGTACTTGAAACTGCTTCTCTTAGAAATGACATGCGATCCACGCCTCACGTCCATGTCTGCTTCCCTCGGCTCGGCATTGAACTTGCACTCAAGATATTCAGTCTTCGTCCAGCTCAATTTGAAACGATTAGATTCAAGGGTCTAGCTCCAAATCTCCAGCCTCCCGTAAGCACCACTCTGCGTCTCGTTAGCTAGAACAATGTCATCAGGGAATAACATACACCATGGCACCTCTCCTTGAATATGATGTGTCAGTGTGTCCATCACCAGGGCAAATAAGAATGGGCTGAGCGCAAATCCTTGATAAAATCCCATAACAATCAAAAAATGCTCAGAGTCGCCCCCACTATCGTAATCCAAGTCTTAACTCCATCATACATGTCCTTAATCGTGTTAATGTAAGAAACCGACACACCTTTATGTTGGAAACACGTTCTCAAAGCATTATACTAAAACGTGTGTTCATATGTGTAGGTCTTGATGAATGACAAACAAGCGCAAATTGACATATGACGAAGTTCAAGTACAAGCGCACAATTGATATATAACGAGATTCAAGCACAAGACGAAGTTTTATAGTTTTACATGAATCGTTCTTAATTGTGATCTTGATCCGACAACTTGACTCATGACATGGCTTCTCTCGTAAAATTATTTTTACAAAATCATGCATATTTAATTTAATGCTAAATGATTTTAAATCATGCATATTTACTTTAGTCAAAATGATTTTTAAACATGCCTAAAAAATCTGAACTAAGATAATCGATTATGTACTTATGATAATCAATTATGTTAAGCCAAGACTGCATGACAATCGATTGTGAACTAATGACAATCGATTGTGTTAAGGCAGTGTCCATCAAAGTTTTTCAACGCTCAAAATAATCGATTGTGAAGTTAATGACAATCGATTGTGATGAGGCAGTGTCCATCAAAGTTTTTCAACGCTCAAAATAATCGATTGTGAAGTTAATGACAATCGATTGTGAAGAGACAGTGTCCATCAGATTTTTCAAAGTCACAAAATAATCGATTGTGAACATATGACAATCGATTGTGTTGAGACAGTGTCTTCCAGACTTTTTCAAAGTTATTAAATAATCGATTGTGAGTATATAACAATCGATTGTCACGAGGCAGTGTCTAAATTGATTTTTCAAGACTGATATATAATCGATTGTTAGCTTAGTATAATCGATTGTATAACTAACCGTTGCCAAAATATTTTCAAATACCGTCAGGTAATCGATTGTTGATTTTGTACAATCGATTGTTGAAATTAAAATCTGGAAAAGATTGTTTGAACGTTGCTGAATAATCGATTGTTGATTTTGTACAATCGATTGTTGAAATTAAAATCTGGAAAGGATTTTTTGAACGTTGCTGAATAATCGATTATTGATTTTGTATAATTGATTGTTTTACGTAAAATCTGGAAATGATTTTTTGAACGTTGCCAATAATCGATTGTTGATCTTGAATAATCGATTGTTAAGCGTAAAATCTGGGATTGATTTTTGAACGATTGGCAAACAACCGATTGTGGATTCTTGACAATCGATTGTCACAGAGTAAAATCAGCAGTTCTTAATTGGCAATTAGGCAACGGTAATGCCAAGTTTTTCAACTATAAATACAGCTTAAATTCAGTCTTTTGAGTACAGTATAACACACAACAACTGATCATTCAATTGCTAAAGCTTGCATATTCTATTGCTTATTATTTTATATTCATTACATAAGTTTTTGAGAGCCAAAATATTGTTCAAAGTTGTTGTGATCTTGAGCGTATTCTTTTACTCATCTCTACTCATTAAGGAGTGTCTTGTTTGAGTGCTTAGTGATTTGTACACTTGAAGAGATAATACAACATTGTAAGGCTCTGAACCTCTCTATAGAGATGCAAACCAAACCAATATCATTAATAAAAGATTCTTAACCTCCTCCCTTTATCTAATATCAATTGTCTCTTGCTTCTTATTCTTTTGGTCTTTGGATTTATTACGATCTGCTATGATTGGCCTTCCGTTTATTTTGATTGATTTATGCTTATAAAGTAAGTGAAAACTTCAAGCAAAACGATTTGGCGCCGTTTGTGGGGATTTCATAGCAGAATCACGTAGTTTATCCTTAGACCAAAAAAGAAAATTGAACAACCCATCTCAAACGAGCCCAAGCGGTATATCGGCTCATAGGAAGTCAAAAAACTCGAGACGAGCTTGCTTCCACACCCCTACGTCTTCGAGAAAAGGGAAGAAGAAGAAGAAGAAGAAGAAGCAGATCTCTCATTTCTATGGGGAAAATGAGCTCAAGGCACCTCACCCTTTTTCCTTTCATACGGAATCTTGCCAAAAAGGAGGACAGCGCGAAAGCATCTCTCTAACCGAGACCTGTAACGAGGTGACCAGTGCGAGCCAGTCGAAAAGACCACAAGCGCAAGTTAGGAAAGATCTGAAACCAGAAGCCAATCCCAACCCCCAACACAGAACAGGTTATGTGGGAGAAATCACAAAAGTTCAACTACGGTTGAACTAGGACTCAGGCTATGCGCCTTCGACACAAGCTACGCGCCTTCAAATATATAAAGGTTCAACTACGGTTGGATGGCAATACGGGCTACGCGCCTTCAAATATTATAGAGGTTCAACTACGGTTGGACGGCAATACAGGCTACGCGCCTTCAAATAAAGGTTCAACTACGGTTGAACTGGGACTCAGGCTATGCGCATTCGACACAGGCTACGCGCCGTCAAATATTATAAAAAGGTTCAACTACGGTTGGACGGCAATACAAGCTACGCGCCTTCACATAAAAGTTCAACTATGATTGAACTGGGACTCAGGCTATGCGCCTTCGACACAGGCTACGCGCCTTCAAATATTATAAAGGTTCAACTACGCTTGGACGAAAATATAGGCTACGCGCCTTCAAATATAATAAAGGTTCAACTACCGTTGGACGGCAATACATGCTACGTGCCTTCAGATAAAGGTTCAACTACGTTGAACTGGGACTCAGGCTATGTGCCTTCGACACAGGCTATGCGCTTTCACATATTATAAAGGTTCAACTACGGTTGAACTGGGACTTAGGCTATGCGCATTCGACACAGGCTACATGCCTTCAAATATTATAAAGGTTCAACTACGGTTGGACGGCAATACAGGCTACGCACCTTCACATAAAGGTTCAACTACGGTTGAACTGGGACTCAGGCTATGCGTCTTCGACACAGACTACGCGCCTTCAAATATTATAAAGGTTCAACTACGGTTGAACAGCAATACAGGCTACGCGCCTTCTCATAAAGGTTCAACTACGGTTGAACTGGGATTCAGGCTATGCGCCTTCAACACAGGCTACACGCCTTAAAATATTATACAGGTTCAACTACGGTTGAACGGCAATACAGGCTACGCGCCTTCACATAAAGGTTCAACTACGGTTGAACTGGGACTCAGGCTATGCACCTTCGACACAGGCTACGCGCCTTCAAATATTATAAAGGTTCAACTACGGTTGAACGGCAATACAGGCTACGCCTTCACTTCAACTACGATTGAACTGGGACTTAGGCTATGCGCCTTCAACACAGGCTACGCGCCTTCAAATATTATAAAGGTTCAACTACAGTTGAACGGCAATACAGGCTACGCGCCTTCACATAAAGGTTCAACTACAGTTAAACTGGGACTCAGGCTATGCACCTCCGACATAGTCTACGCGCCTTCAAATATTATAATGGTTCAACTACGGTTGAACGGCAAGACAGGCTATGCGCCTTCACATGAAGGTTCAACTACGGTTGAACTGGGACTCAGGCTATGCGCCTTCGACACAGGCTATGCGCCCTCAAATATTGTAAAGGTTCAACTACGGTTGAATGGCAATACAGGCTACGTGCCTTCACATAAAGGTTCAACTACGGTTGAACTGGAACTCAGGCCACACGTCTTAAAAAATTGCAAAGGTTCGACTACGGTTGAACGACAGCTCGGACCACGACCCTTCACCTCGCCACAAGCTCAACCACTAACGATTCAAAGACAAGGACACACGTCCCCGAGGATATAAAGCCAAGACCGCAATCAGATGAGAAAATACGCCCCTGAATTTCCTACCACGGACAAACCCCAAGTCGGGCCAAGCACCACACCTTTCAAGTAAGTACGACTAACTCAAATCAAAGTATTGACCCGCGTAAAGTTCGGCCCAAGTCGAACCACAAGGCCATGCTTTTCATTATCACGGCCAGTAGTTCGACTAAGCCCGAACTGGGACTAAGGCCATGTGCCTCCCCTGCCCGAATACGACCACAATCCACTCCCAATAAGTGGAGGAAATTTACGACCAAAAGCGTCTATCTATGGCCAAGGCCATCCACATTAACTTTCCTTGAGGCAAAGAATCAGTTCGACATTGGTTAAAATCACTTAACTGGTCGAGACTATTAAAAAGAGAAGAAAAGCTAATATATATTCACAATATTCACATGGGGTTACCCCCAATTACATTGGCCCAAGGCCGGCAAAGAAAAAAGAGAAAAAAGAGAAAAAAAAACTAAACAAACATTACAATTTTTTTCACTCGCGCCCCAGCGCCCCCTCGGCATTATCAGCACCCTCAGCGCCATCATCTCCACGGGGGTAGAAGGATCAAAACCATAGTCAAGGAGGGCTTCACGAGCCTTTTGGCATGCCTCCTAGTAAGTGGCTTCAGACACGACGCCAGCCTCCCACACCCGCCTGTACACGTCGAGCTGAGCCTCGGCATACATCCAAAGCTCGCGAGCAGGACCAAAAGCAGCAGCCTGATCTCTTAGGCGCTGGTTCTCGGCCTCCAAGGCGCAATCTAATCCGCTGCAGCACGGGCATCCCGATCACAAGCGGAATGCCCACCTCTAACGATCGTTCTCGAAAAGCGGCAGCAGCCTTCTCCAATCCACGCTCCCTTTCATGGGCACGGTTGGTCGCCTGCAGCGCCTCAACCCTCGCTAGAGCATCCTCTGGCTGCCTCCTTGAAGTGGCGGCTACTAGGGCAGCCACCTGCCTGGTATAAGCCTCAGCAGCCTCCGCCGCTACAGCCAGATTTTTGGCGCTCCCTCTCGGCAGCCGACCTCCTCTCAACATCCACCCCTTCGTTCGCCTGGCGGAGCTGCTCTTGAAGAGTGGATACCCTGCTGAGGGTCTGTTACAAGTGAAGCTCCCTCCATGCTAGCTCTTCTAGCAACTCCCTGTTTTGCGGGTCGTTCCTTTTGCGCTCATGCAAGCTGCGGCACTGGTCATGATAGTGGCGATACTTCCCCAACAGCCGCCCAAAAAGCACCAAACGAGCATTAGCCCTCCTACTGCTCTCCACCTCCAGCAAAAATGTCTACAACGAATAGAGTGAAAGTTAGCACGAGAAGACATGCTAAGAAAAAGAAGTGCTCTCCGCTTCGAGAATAAGACCCCGAACATCGTCACTAGGTTCACCTCCTCGAGCAACAGGTTCAGGCCATTAGAAATCTCCAAATAACGATAATCCCCCTCGGCCTGCACGGCCGAGCGGGTATAACCCTTCTGGGCAAGAGGGATGTCCTCGGGATCCATATCGGACTCTGAATCATCCCCCTCTCCTGTAACGCCTCTTCCTCCTGCCGTGAAGTTGAGGCTTCCACCGCACGAGATGTCGACGCGCCCGCAATCGCCGGGACGTCGGCGCCCGCCATCTCCACCAAAACAGCTGCCGAGGAACCACCTTCCCTCGCAGTAGCAGGAACAGAAACTTGAGTCACCGAAGCGACTGTATCACCTTGTCCTAAGCCAACCGGGGAAACCCCCACTGAGCGCTCACCTTCTGGTGCAAGGTCCGGTGCGCCTCCCTTCTCCGCCGAGGGCGAAGAATCTAAACTAATGACCACCATGAGGGCCAGGGTGAACGCCACCCTACGCCGAGCTAGCAGCCTCTCATCTTCTTCTTCATCTCCATTCGGCAATCGCTCCGCCCTGGAGCGCACGACCCTTGGAGATTCCTCAACTTGAGGCATGGGCCGTACTGGAGAATGTGCATCTGAAGACTCCACCGAAGTGGCCCTCGGAACCGGGCATTTTGCCGCCATTGTTATCATTCGGGCAGTCGCCTTGGGCCTGCGGAAAGCAAGCTGAGGAGCCCTCCTGCGCCGTGGTCGTTCTGACCAACCAAGGAAGAAGAGTTAGGTCAGAAGAACTAAGGGCTACGAAGAAAAAGTGATAAAAAACAAATCATATTCTTATCAACAGTCGGCCTATGGCCCTGCACCTCCCAGAAAGACGCCCACGTGTGAATACCCGTTGTAACAGGAAGCGCAGCCTCAACCCACTCGCGAATGCCTGAAATTGGCGCCGGTGGAGCACCTCCCGCTACGGGACAGAAAGAAGATCATTACGTGCAAACATAAAGCAGAACTCTTAGCTCAAAAGAAATCAAGGCCAACATAAGAGAAACTTACGTGCATAGTTCCACTCCGCCGGGAAGTCAGTGGCACACGCCACCAGGTGCCCGATCCTGATGTAAAAGTAATACTCGAAGGGACGGGTAGTGACCTCATCATCGAGCTCCGCAGTCAAGCCATCTGTTCTACGAGGAACCAACCGGATCATAGTACCACGTACCCTCTGAGGAGCGTACAGAGTCAACAACTGCCCAAGTATAACTTCCCTCCGTTCCAGCTCCACATATTTAATCAGCATTGCCAATAATTTGTAGCAGGAGGGGACGAGCTGACCCGGGCATACCCTGTAATAACGGCAAAGGTCCAACACCAACATGGGGAGACGAAGCCTAAATCCCAACCTGAAAGGGTAGGCGTAGAAGACGTCGTACCCTCGATGGTCGACGTTCACCCTGTCGCCACTCCTGGCCAAGACGATGTCGGCATAGCGAGGAATCTCACATTGCTCCTTTAGTTGAGCTAAGCCAACTTCCCCCATCAATGGAGCCTCGTCCACTTGATCTTCTCCCTCATGGTCGGTAAAATCGGTCGCCGAACCACCGGGAAGGGAAAGAATGTCGGTCACCGACGAGAACCGATCGACGGTCGGCAAATTGGTGGCTCCCGCCACCATAGATGGACCCTCCACCGCCGCAACCGCCACCAGAACTATATCCGGACAGGAACTGCTCGCCATTATCAATATAACAAAAAGAAGATGGTAAGATTCACCGGAAAAACAGGAGAGTACGAAGGCCCGACAAAAATAACGGAGGATGAATAAACAGGTACCGAAAAACCCGAAAATCTGAAAGCAAGAAATCTTATCTCCCTCAGAACTCCACTTAGACAGATATCGGAAAAGTGAGAACTGAGCAACACAACCCCTTATTTATAGGCAAAGCGTGAATGACCCTCACGAATCCCAAAGGTCACCATTAACTACCCGACCAACCGCAAAACGGTTCAAACCTGCAGTAACGGGCAACATTATGACAAACGTCATCTAACTGTCATTCGACCATCAATCAGCACGTTCCTCATGGAACGGTTGTAACGACCTCAAGACACCACGGGTATGCCCCATCCGTCACCATGCACATAGGTTCCCCCCTTACACGCAACAAGCGTAATCGTACTCTCTCCAAGCACGCGTGAAAATGGCTACGACCTCTTCCAAAACAAAAATTTCTACGGCCATCTCCAAAATATAAATGGCTATGGCCGTCCTGAAAGTATAAATGGCTACGACCATCTCCAAAATATAAGTGGCTACGACCACCTTCAAAGTATAAATGGCTACAGCTATCCTCAAAGTATAAATGACTACGGTCATCTCCAAAATATAAATGGCTATGGCCGTCCTGAAAGTATAAGTGGCTACGACCATCTCCAAAATATAAGTGGCTACAGCCAACTTCAAAGTATAAATGGCTACGGCTATCCTCAAAGTATAAACGGCTTTGACCATCATCAAAATATTAATGGCTACGGCCATCTTAAAAGTATAAATGACTGCGGCTACCCCCCATATGTAAACAGGTTGGAACTCTCGACAATGTGCGTCTGGGGTCATCAATGTCGAATATGGCCCAGACCATTTACTCCACTACGGCCAAGATCGTCAACAAAAGATGGCTAAGGCCATCGATTTCGACATTATAATCTCCAATAATGACCACGGACATCCTAGGTCACGACCAAATCAGCGTTCGATCTCCCCCTCCGAATTTCTTGAACTATACTCGGCAAAGTCCGCTCATCGAGCTCGACCCGAGCCCGACCTTAATAAGCGGAGGGACTATCTGTATGGGTAAAAACTTGACCTCATGATACTAAATGAAATCAACGCATTTATTAAAGCTTATTTATGACCAATAAATGGTATGACCATTTATTCACACGACTATCGGGTGGTTATCCAATTTGAAAACTGAGGCCACGGTCTGGCCGTCCTCACGAGGACGTCCCCTCTATGTGGTCCCAACTCCTGGGTGCCAGCTATCAAATCTCCTAGTTATAAATTTATTAGATAAAGAACCCTAAAAAGGGGGCTGCCTCTTCTTCTTCACATCGACTTCTAAAAGAAGAGGTAATACAACATTATAAGGCTCTGAACCTCTCCATGGAGAGCCGGACCAAACCAATATCATTAATAAAAGATTCTCACCCTCCTCCCTTTATCTAATATCAATTGTCTCTTACTTTTTATTCTTTTGGTTTTTGAATTTATTACGATCTGCTATGATTGACCCTCCCTTTATTTTAATTGTTTTATGCTTATAAAGTAAGTGAAAACTTTGAGGAAAACAATTAGAAAGGTCACACTTCTTATTTACTTAATTATTTCTTCAACACAGTCAACTATGAAATTTTCGAGTTCAGAAACTTGACCGGTTACACATGAGTTCATATATGGTTTGATTGTCTAGATTTATGGCTAAAATGTTCAAGTTAATTAATATGACTCTTTATGGTTATAACCATAAATGTGTTCTATTCTTATGAGATACTTTTAACACTAATTAACTTTCTTTTTAAAAATATGTTCTAGATTCTAGAATTGGCAAATCTATTGTCATGGTACTATCTTATTGATGGAACCTACCAAAATTTGAAAAGGAAGATTGATAGGGCTATACATCTATCTGAAGTGTTCAGACCTTAGTTAATTTTCCTTGGAAGGTATGTGCATGTTAGCATTTTTAATATCTTTTCCTAATAATTTTCCAATGGTTTATTATTTAATTAACTCTATAATTAATACAACATGTATCATAATCTGTAAGCAAACATATATATGCTTTCAGCTTTGATGATGTTAACACCGAGAGGTTGAGAGAGGCAATGAAAGAACGCAACATGGATGATTTGCTCAACTTTGATCCAATATGCATCAATTGGGAGGATTATTTCATTAATATTCACCTCCCTGGGGTTATGAAGCGATTAGCTTAATCGAGAATCAGGGTTTAAGTTGTTGAAAACATAATTATATAAATAAAAGTGTGCTTTATGTAACAGTACTTCTAACTAGCGTTTTTAAATGAAATGAATAATGATCGTACACTTTGGATAAAGCTTCATGTATTGGTTATACTTCAACTTATGTTAAGATAATAAAGATTTTATTACAATCTGTTTCTACCATAATTTTCATCTTAATCTAATGGACCATTGTAGTTACTTTGCCAATATATTACGTAATTTAACCATGGGAAAAATTAAAATGATCATATTGGTGTTGTGACCAGGAAGTCACAGGACAAGTTCAAGCGGTGGAAATAAACTCTTGCAAAAATGTAGGGTAATGTTGTATACAATAAACCCTTGTGGTTTGGCCCATTTCTTGGATCCCGCGTATAATGAAAGCTTAGTGTACCAGACTTCTCTTTAAATTGGTGTTATTATAATGTTTTTTGTCTCATTTTGCAATCATTTTGCATTATTTTAGGTTTTTCTCAAACAATGGGCTAGCTAAAGAATGCATTTGCAACTGGACAAAACCAGTTGACCGAAATTTATACTCGGTACTTATTTGACTCAAAAGTTATTAAATACCTTTTAAGCAAATCAAGAAAATGAGATAAAGGGGTAAATTATAGGCAATTATAATTAGTATTGGACCGAAAGACGGAATTGAAACTTGAAAATATTGGACGGAAATAACATTTGAAATTTTTATTGATTATAGAAATTTACTCTGCCTCTCCTTGAAGAAGTTCAGGGAATTACAATTATGTTATTACCCCCTTCATGGATGATCCAAAATGGAATCTCTATCCTTTCTCCTAGGTCAAGGATTCTATTCACGAAGTTCTGCCATTCCTTTTCAGGTTGTTTGAGTAGTGGGAAAGAAGATTTGGGTCGGAGCCCTCTTTCAGCTATTTTCCCTTCTATTTATAGTTGAGAACCTCTCTTGCTTATCATGATATATCACGGTTAAGTTGGGGAAGTGTTTTCTACTTCATGGAGCGGCTTTCACCTTGTTGCTCGCAGGTAACAATAATCTGGCGAAGTCGAGTTCGTTGGCTACTTCTGTGGGATGGTTGGGACGGGGTAATTATCGTTGTGGTTGTGTGGCAAGAGTTTGACCAATACACTTAATCCCTTCGTTCGTCGGAGTCATGTCTTATCGACCTCGGAGGACGGATCCTGTATGCGATGAGGTCGGGGGTAGTTAGATTCGCATTTTGTTCCATAGTCGCGTTATAAATTTTGAAGTCACCCTGGGGGGGGGGGCATCTTTCTAGTATACGTATACCGTTATTATGGTTTCGGAACTGAATCGCCGGTTGATAAACGAGATGTCACTTCGTACAGTGAATCATAATGGCACACGTTTCCGAAGTGTCGAATCGTTTCGCGTCCGGTCAGTCTCTAATGGCGACTGTTGGATTTCATGCCCAGAGAATATGTGTATTATTAATTGAAGGAATCTGTCGTTTTCTTTTTGACATTTCATCGTTCATTTCAGAGAGAGTTCCTAAGATATCTCCTTTTCTGTTAATTTTGAGCTCTTCTTTACTCCCTTGCTCACAGTAATCTTCAATTTTCTCATTTCTTCCGCAAAGTTCTTTCTTGTGGGTTAACAATGGCAGGAACTTCTTTCCGTGATAATTTCCCGCCTACCCCTCCGACAGCTGAGAATCCTGCTCCGGCAGCCCGAGACACAGAACCGATAGAATGTGAAGTTGTTCCTTTAGTACAGGAATTTTTATCCCGCCGGGAAAGGTAGTTGTGGATTTCAGGGGAGGTTGAGATAGAGGATTTGCAGAAATGATGAGGAATTCCCAATTATATCGAGATGGCACCGGCAGGGAGAATATTGTATTGTAATCCTTTAGAATCTCAAATTTTTGCGTTGCTACGATTCCGACAAATTCTCATTGGAAGCTTTTGTGGATTATATTTATCTTCTCCCAACGTATTTTGAACTAAGAAAGAATGATATATGAACAGTGACTAATGGACGTTCTGATCCTTTCGTCCAAAATGGAAAATGAGATAAGACTTATAACAAGTCTTATTTTTGTTAAATTCCAATTTAACCTTAGGTAGCCACTTGGCTTAAATGACTAAGAGCAATTCATTGTCTTGTGGCTTTGCCAAATTTTTGGGGTTTAATTTATTAATTTTTATTCATTTATTAGTTAACTGGGTAATGTCTTTTTACCCAGTAATTAATCAATTACACGCAAAATTTAAAAATTATTTTAAATTATTTAAAGTTCTACTTATTTTTAATATACACTATATATATTTTATATATTATA
Source organism: Nicotiana benthamiana (assembly GCA_034376525.1). Lineage (NCBI taxonomy): Eukaryota > Viridiplantae > Streptophyta > Magnoliopsida > Solanales > Solanaceae > Nicotiana > Nicotiana benthamiana. The sequence goes on along the minus strand of CM067329.1, from coordinate 14,178,493 downwards.
CTACCACGGTCATATAATACCTTGCAAGTAACTGGTTTATAATTATTGGGTATTATCACTCGACACGTATTTTATCCCAAATTGGCCACTTCCAACTAAAATCTTTTAATTCTTATACCCTTCATAACACTTATTTATCTCCATAGATTTTGTAGTTGGACTCCCACTAACTTTGAGGAAGTTCGTTGCTATTTGGGTGATTGTGGATCAACTAACCAAGTTTGTGCACTTTATTCCTGTGTGTAGTACCTATTCTTCAGAGTGGTTGGCTGAGATTTATATTCAAGAGATTGTTCGCCTACATGTTGTACCATGTTTCCATCATTTCAGATAGAGTTACTTGATGATAGGCTATAATTGCGTGTTTTAGTCAACCATTACACTCTAATTTACTGCACTTTAGTTGAGTTTGCGCTTTTATCGCTAGTGTTTTGCACTAATTGTGTGTTTTCTGCCTTGTAGGTATGATTCCGAGCTATATAGATGATATGAAATGAATTTAAGTGATTTGAAGCTTTGAATTCTTAGTAAAAGCTCAAGGAATTAATTCGGGATCGTGTTCGTGGGTCAAATTTGATAGTTGAGAACAAACAAAGACTCGATGAGCCATATTGTGCACTATCTAGTAAAATGGACATAACGCTTTGCTCAAAACTCCGTTTGGGATCCATAATATATGGTTGGAAAGCTAACGCAAAGAGTGAAAACTTTCATATTTTGAGTTTTTACAAACTCCAAATGGAACAGGGTGAACCACCACATTTTCACCGCGATCGCGGTAGAACCGCGACAGAAAATCAGAGAGGTGATCTGGCTGCGGTTCTGCCGCATTTTGGCCGCGGTCGCGCTGCTCCAGGCTTCAAAAAGTTGGGAAAAGTTTATTTTGGCCCTACACTATTTCAACTTGTATAAAAGGTGCCCTAAACCTATTTTGAAAGGAGGGGACATATTTTTGACACCTATTTGACCTAAGGAGGCAGAGATACAATAGGAGCAAGGTTTGGCGATTCTTCTACAGGGTTTTCCTTCCACTTCCTGTTTTTCATTGTTATTTATGACTTTTAGCGTTGTAGTTTTTCATATTTTCATGAGTAGCTAACTTTTCTAATCTAAGTTTTTAGGTGAAACCCATTGAGGATGAATTGGTTGTTATATTAATATAGTTTTGAGTTGGTTGTTAATCTCTATTTGTTCAACTACGTTTTGATTTTGGTTAATTGAAAGGATCCTCAATTAGTCGTTCCTGTTTATTATGTATATTCTTGATAGAGAGTGCATATTTAGCTAATTGTTTGAACAACATCACTTCCGGAGTATAGGCGAGAGCCATAACAGAGGGTTTAGAGGTTGGATTAGAGATAACGATACCTCGGGTGCAATCTAAGTGAACTGTAATGTGAATATAGCTAGCATAGATTGAGAGAGTGCTTCTAGTAAATTATCATAATTATTTGAAAGAGATTTATGGTAGATGAAAGTTCATGATCGATAGAGGCAACTAAGTCACAGTTATAAGAAATATACAACCAAGGAAATCAACAATGGGGGAAACCATTACCTTAGGCTTGAATTCGGGAGTATTTGTGAGTTTTGATGTTGTTTTGAGTGTTCTGGAGATTCGACTAGGTTTATATATTTATCTTTTATGTGTTGGTATATTTAGTTGAGGCCCCGAGGGACTCGGGATAATTTAAAATGATTAACAGAGAGTTTGAAAGTAGGAGACGCAGGTGAAATGATTGCAGACGCGGGAAGCAACCGCAGATGCGGAAGTTGTCGCGCACCTGCGGGAGGCTTGGGGCGCAGGTGCAGAAGATGGTGAGTTAAGCAAAAATCGCAGATGCGGCGACTTTACCGTAAGTGCGGTCCCATAGGTGCATGAAATGGGCCGCAAGTGCGGAAATGCCTGGCAGAAGGTATAAATTAAACCCTTTGTGAATTATTGCCATTTTCACCATTTTTAAGACATAATTGGAGCTTTTGGAGAGTTTTGAAAAGGGAATCAAGGGGCTTTTTCATTCGGGTAAGTTTCTTGAGCCTCACACTCGTGATTATGATGATTTTAAGTTATTTAAGAATGTAATTACTAGGAATTTGGGAGGAAAATGAGGGGTTAGGGCTTGAAAATTGAAGAGTTTGATTTGGGGATTTGAGGGACCATTTGATGTCGGATTTTGATAAATTTAGTATGGATAGACTCGTGAGTGAAAAGGCTTTTTATTTTTTTTATTTCTGCTGGATTCCGAGATGTAGGATTGGGGGGCAGGGTTTGGGTGAATTTCGGGATTTTTGTCTATATTGATAGTTTTTTGTGTAGAGTTGATTCCTTAGCCTATATTGATTACAGTGTATCACTTTTGGTTAGATTCAGAACGCTTGGAGGCTGATTCCAGAGGCAAAGGTTAGTGGAGGAAGATTGGCTTGATTTAAGGTAAATAACACTTCCAAACTTAGTTCTGAGGGTTCGAAACTCCGAACTATGTGATATATGATTGTATTGAGGTGATGCATGCACGTGCCAAGTGACAGGCATCACTACAAGAAATATGTCTTTTAGTGGCGATAATTTTTCTTCATATTCACCTCTAATTTCTTTAACCCATTTAAAATCTGCAAGAGTAGAAAGTAATTTTTCCTACAATATCATCGTGTAAAGTCCTTCTCGGTGTTGACGATCTCTTCGTTGGGTAAGTTTCATATTTTTTTAAAATCTGAAATTTTTGTTGATTGCATGTTTGGTATTCCTCTGAAAATGCTGAAACGAGATGTTTTGTGGTATGGGTCTGTTATTTTTCCTGATATTTCTCGACAAAATTCCAAAGTGCAGTGTTCATGTTATAAATAGAACTCTGATTAGAGTGAATGTCTATCTTATAGAAGAGTTTTACTTTGAGGCTAAGTCTTTTCTCTTCCTATAAATAGAGGGGTCTTACCCCATTGTAAATTATCTCAAAATTATCAATAAGAATACTCCTCAATCTCTACTTTTCTCTCTATTGTTCTTGTATTATTGTTCTTGTTCTTATATCATTTCATAACACGTTATCAGCACGAAGCTCTACTATCTCAAGAATCTCTTTGAGAAAATTAAGGTATTTTTTCTCCTCCTAATTCATATTCATGACAAGATAACTTTACAAATTGTTGTACTGTGAATTGATATGTAAACATGGTTTCTATTGTCAAATGTCATCAAGTTATGTTCTGTTTTAATTATTCGTCTAAAACACAGTGTTGTTATGTCACAACATACAGTCAATTTATTGTGCAGCTAATATATGTATGATATTGAACAATAACGTTGCAATTATTGTTCGTTGAAACCGTGTTAATGTAATTGCGTTATGCAAAGGTAATTGTAAAAACATCGTCGTTGTATTATTTATAATTATACCAGAAATGTTTAAAAACAAATCACTATTTTTGCCCTTATATACAGTCTACATGTTCTCCAGCACGATAGTTGAGATGGAGATGTCTATTAAATGATATTTGCTAAGTTAAACTGTAGATAATATTATATGCAAAACAAAAGGATTTATATATTCTTTCTTGATTAATGTATTTGTATTTTCAATGTACCTTACACTGATTATAGGGATATAGTTGTCAAAAACATAAGAAAATAAATCCAGTTAAAACTTAATTAATGTTGGTGTTGTCTGTATTTTCAGTGTAGCTTATTTTAGTTACTAATTGCATGATTAACGTAATTATTAGCTTTTTCCAATATAAATGTTTTAATTTGACTATGTTAGTCAATTTGGCTAACTTTAGTGCAGGGAATACTTGACGGTCATAGTACCAAATAACTAAGTGCTAATTGAAAATTCTAATTACTGTTAATTTTGTTTTAATTATGATCCATTCCTTGAAGTGAATGTGATAATTGTAATAAAGCCCGTAAGTATGAACACGCTCTTGATGTAATTTTGTTTTATGTCTGACATTATGAAAAGAAAATTCGTTGGCCTTGAAATTTCGGCCAAGAACTATATGACATAGGTGTTGGATGCCGAAATCCATTTGGATGCAATGGGTCCTGGAGACGCCATTAAAGATAGAAATAATGCATCCACCCAAGACTATGCTAAGGCCTTGATTTTCTTGCGCCACCACTTTGATGAAGGTTTGAAACTGTCCTAAGGCCTTGATTTTCTTGCGCCATCACCTTGATGAAGGTTTGAAACTGTGCTAAGGCCTTGATTTTCTTGCGCCATCACCTTGATGAAGGTTTGAAAATTGAATATATCACAGTCAAAGATCCACCTATCTTGTGGAATGGCTTAAAGGAGAGATATGACAACCTGAAGTTGGTCACTCTGCCACAAGCACGATATGATAAGAATCCAAAAGCAAATAGTTCATAAACTATATGTTATCGCTGCGGTGGAAAAGGGCACTGGGCGAAAATTTGCCGTGTACCAAGACATTTGGTTGAGCTTTATCAAGCATCTCTAAAGAGTAAAGGCCCTGAAACCAATTTTGTCTCTGACGACAATTTTGACATCACCCACTTGGATGTGGCAGACTTCTTTGAGCACCCTGAGGGGAAAATAGACCACTTAATTGGTGATGGATCTGTGATGAAGGAAGATGGAATTGTTTGATTTTATTTTACTTATTTGTATTAGTTAGTGAATAAACTAATAGTCATTAGTATCAGCTCGTATTAGTTAGCTTATGATATAATGTTAGTATTAGTTCTTTAGAATGTTTCAATATGCTTAAATTTCGAAGACATTTTTACTTCCCAGTAAAGTTAGTCGATTAACTAATAAGTTAGTCGACTATCTAATATTTCGTATTAAAAACTGGATTTTTCCGCAGGCTAAGTTAGTCGAATATCTAAATCAGATAATCGACTAACCTGATGACTGTTTACTAATAGTTATTCGACTAACCAATATTTCGCATTAAAACTGGATTTTTCCGCAAGGCTAGTTAGTCGAATATCAGGTTTAGTTATTCGAATAACCTAATGACTGCTTCCCAAGATAGTCGACTATCAACTAAGTTAGTCGAATAACCTCAGCAGATTTTGAAAATATTGTTTAATTATGAAGCAACGGATTAAATTTATTTATTCTCATGTTCGTATATCTCTTTTGATTAATTGATTCATGTACCACACATACGATATTCAAAGAGAAGAGATATTACTCTCATTTAAGTATGTGTAAGGCAGATGTTACTACAATTTCTGGTAGTAGTAAATTGATTAAAGGCTCCGGAAGAGCAACTATAACTCTGCCTAAAGGAACAACATTTTAGAGAATGCAATGTTCTCCTCCAAGTCTAAAAGGAACTTGTTGAGTTTTAAAGATATCATTCAAAAAGGATACCAGATTGAGACAATACATGAGTATAATATTGAATACCTCATTTACTCATGAAAACGAGGCTGCCCACTTCGGTTTGGGGTCACGCCATTTTGCATGCAGCAATGCTACTTCGTCTCTGACTGATGAATTATCACAAATATTCCCCGTTGCAATTAGTTTTGGGTCATGAACCTAATATATCCCATTTAAGAATTTTTGGATGTGCAGTAGATGTGCCTGTAGCACCGCCATATTGCACCAAAATGGGTCTGCAAAGAAGGTTAGGAATATATGTTGAGTTTTGAATCGCCCTCCATTATTCGCTACCTCGAAGCATTGACAGGGGATTTGTTCACTGCACGATTTGCAGACTGTCAATTCGATGAGACACTTTTCCCAAAATTAGGGGGAGAAGTTGGTGAAACCAAACGGGAAATTTTGTGGAAAAATGCATCATTATCTCATCTTGATCCACATACCTCTGTTTATGAAAAAGAGGTGCAAAATATTATCCATTTGCAAAGAATAGCAAATCGAATGCCAGACGCATTTACAGATTTGAAAAGGATAACAAAATCACATATCCCCGCAGTGAATGTGACAACATCTGATTTATGAATACATATTCATTATTGGAAGAATATGAACATGATATTGGTATTGGATGTACCACACTCACCTCTAGAAGGAGGGTTGAGACGATATAAGTAAATAATTTCATTATTATGGCATGAATGGTCATTGGTCACGTACCTATTGTACGCCAAAATAATTTGTCAATGTGATTATCAAAGGACAATAATAATGCAAGAAACATATCTTGCATATAATTTTGACCACGACCATAATGGTATAACTTTCTCTTTAAAAGAGATATTCACCACATGAATGTTGATGAATTTGAGGTAGTACAAAATTAATTGAGAGCTCTAGAAGAGCCAATTATTACTATGTTGGAGAAACACAATTGATTACCAATAAGGTATTGTGTTGTAGTAAGTCTCAAAGAAACTTATTCAGTTTCCAAAGTATATGCGAAAGCGATTGATTATATTGAGACTATAAATAAAGGAAAGATTTGATATCTTCTATTACTACAACTTGTATCGGGATAATCTGTATGTGAAAAACTACCCGCTTTATTCTCCAGTTTTTACTATACAAGAATACCACAATAAAGTGGACGTTTATTGATATAAAAACCCATATCATAATAAACTTGAAGTTTATTGATAATTGCACATGTCATGGTGTAAATTTGAAGTTTATCATTATTGATAATTTATTCAGTTGGCATTCGGGTTAGCCATATCATTTAAGTATGATGTGCAGTAATAGAGAATTCACATGGGTAAATATTAAAGAACTAGAAAGTTCTTTACGAATTCTCTTATATTACTTGTTCTCATTAATTGATTGACCAACTAAAGAGTTCGGGTTGAATCCCATAAATTCTGGAAATATCAAAGGTGAATATGGGCCCATTCACCTGCCATGTATACCACATATGATGCATCTATGATATGGTTACATGCGCGATTGTTATTAACCTGCAGCCTGGCCGGTGCTTGCGAGGTAAATTGCTCAGTAATCTAACTTCGAGCATAATTTCCAGATTTTTTATTCAAGATAGTTCATCTTGATAAGTTGGTTTATATCATAGTTGGTTTAGCAAGATAATTATTGAGTGCCTCCACTTAATAGCTAAACTGTTTCTTATGAGAACAAATTTATATATATCAGTTTGATATACGTTGTATACGAGAGTATATTATATTCTCCCATCACAAGTGGTTCAGGGTCAGGAACCAAATAATTTCATCTTATTATTATTGATGTGCGGTGTATATTTTCATTAACACCATAATGCACAAAGATGGACAATCAAAGTTGAGGAAACAAATTAGCTTTTCTAACATGAGGGGGAGACATGATAAACACTTGAGAAAAGGTTACATGGGATGAATTATCATTTGTATATATAGATCCTCGAATATCATAATATGAACCTGAAGTTCATAAAAGGATAATTCAATTGCAACATATTGCAAAGCATGCTATACGCATTTGCTGACCCAAAAAAAGCAACTATATTCTCACTGCAAATGCTCATATTAAGTCCCAGAAGGACAAAGTCTTTGATACGCTTAAAGCGTATAGACAAATCGGTTTCAAAATAACTTCTTAATAAAGAAGATGAGCAAATGATCAAAGTGATCATAATGGGGAGGCAAGTGATCTAGAAGATCACATGACATAACACTTCATAAAATCTCATGAGAGATTCAGGTACCTGAATATATGAATAAAGAGATCTCCATGTTATGTCTTTATGAAAATTTACTGGAACCGAAAAAAAAAAATTTTGACGACATCTATGATAGCGCTAAATATCGATGAGGATCTTATGTTTGTCGAATACAAACAAAATATTGGCTAAATGGAAGAGATAAAATTCAAGCAGAATTGATTCCATATGAAAGACATGTAGTTTTGGACATGTAGTTCAAATACTTGAAAGTATAATGTCAATGGTATGTGTAATCAGTTTTCGATATCTTATTTGTTTAGCATGACATGAAAACTTGATATGCATCTAAAGTCTATTATATGGCTTATATGACTTAACTTATATGTCAATCCATGAAAGATTGAAGTTGCTTGAAGCATATACAATTCTTGATCCTGAAGTACCACATCCTAAGTGCAACTTGTGTACATATATATCTTGCTATAACTATAAGCATGATGGCATCGAGAATACCTCTATGGAGATATTGAAGAGTCATTCCACGACATTATATGAAGATGTTCATATCTATCAAGAATGATAATTTCAAGGTGCGGAATATTTATTCAAATCAATATGGCTGATTTATTTATCAAAACTCTACAAAAGATCGTTTTGAAGATGGTGCACAAGATTGGTATGCAAATGCTCAAGGATGTGAATTGATGCTCTTTTCAGGGGGAGTTAATGCGCGTTGCACTCTTTTTCCCTTATAAGGTTTTGTCCCACTGGATTTTCCTTGCAAGGTTTTTAACGAGGCAACCAATAGGCGCATATTCAAACATGTGTACTCTTTTTCCTTTTCTATAATTTTTTTCCATTGGGTTTTGTTTTAGTTAAGGCTTTAACGAGGCACATTATTGAATAGACATTCAAGAGGGAGTGTTATAAATAGAACTCTAATTAGAGTGAATGTCTATCTTATAGAAGAGTTTTACTTTGAGGCTAAGTCTTTTCTCTTCCTATAAATAGAGGGGTCTTACCCCATTGTAAATCATCTCAAAAGTATCAATAAGAATACTCCTCTCTCTATTTTTCTCTCTATTGTTCTTGTATTATTGTTCTTGTTCTTATATCATTTCGTAACAGTTCAACTGATTTTTTTTTTATTTTTTACGCGATATTGTTTTCTCCCTTTTTGTTTATTTGGTTGGTTTATTTATTTTCCTCGTCTTTTTTTACTGTGCTTGTTAGGGCATCTCCAACCATACTCTATTTTGAATTTGGTGCAAGAAATAGAGTATTCTTGCTCCAATGATACTTCATTTCTTGCTCTATTATAGAGCATGAGCAACACTATTCATTACTCTATATTTGGTTTAATAATATTTTATTCATTTGCTGTAAAGTAAAAAGAAGATAAGAGAGAGAAATAGAATGGTTGGAGTAGAAGATGATAATATAATATAGAAAAGAGAGAAAATTTAGTGCAAAAAATAGTGTAATGATTGGAGTAGATTTGGCGCTGCACCATTTTAGAGTGAAAAATGGTGCAAAAAATAGAGTGATGGTTGGAGATGGCCTTAGGTTGTAGCTTTCGATTTGCTGTCCTTTTTAACTGAACTTTATTTGGAGTACATTAGCAATTAACCATACCTCCAGAAGCCTGCAAAAGCTCTTAGGCTCATGTAGATTGCTCAGCTCTAGTTATATTATGGCTACAAAATTGCCAACCTAATGAAGTGAAGCTTCTTGAATTGTTCCCAACTTCTACTATTGCTAAAGTTTGCTAAAGTCTGCCAAGTTCCCAACTTTATTTCTTGTTTTCTATAATCAAATAGTTTGTGCTTGATTTTTAAATCATTTGTGATTACCTTGCTTAATAGCAAATTGAAGACATGGTATTGACCGGTTAGATTATCTTTAAGTGTACATATAATATGGTGCTTGCTTAGTTGTCATGTTTTTCTTTGAAGACCGTTGTGAATAACAGTCTGTTTTACTTATAATCTATTTTAATCTCACTCAAACTATGAAACCATTTTCTCACCACTCTTCAATGGCTTTAGCTTAATTCCAGCAATTCTGGTTATTTGAACTTATAGATTAAGGAAGTTGTTTGATGTATAGTGTGTTACAGTGCCTTTCTTTTTTTTTTTCCTTACTCTTTTATTTTGCAATAACAAGGCAGGTGGGTAGACTCCGTAGTGGATTTAGGGAGGCGGAAGGGGGTTCCTTCGCCGAAAAATTACACTGTATATATAAGGCAAAATCTGTTTTTTTACCTCTATATATTTTTGAACCCCTGTAACACAATCCAAAAATGTAGTTTAATGGTCAAAGGGGTTCAAAATCTTTATAAGATCATAGATTCAATTCCCACTAGCTACATATGAATAGTTTAAGCCGGAGACAATTACAGAGACACTATTGTATGGACTATAAAAAATCAGCTATGCACTTGTGAAAGTATTTATTAGAGAGATAACCTTGGACATGACAACTATCGATGTATAATTGATGGTACTGATCTGAGAATGCCCATAATAAGTGGAAACTATAATGACTAATCAAGTGGTTCATCCCCTCTTTGACTAGTATAGTATTATTGTATTTTCGTTTGATGCACTGTTTGTATTGTGATTATACTCTTAATAGGAAAAAGTTGTTGCTGCAATTCTATTTTTGTATGGGTGATTTCATTTGTTCTTCTTTTCCACTTATGTTCTTGTTGATATGCTGGTTCTTGTTGCAGTTCACTTTTAGTTAATTAATAGATTGCCTTTTGACCTAAAAAATAGGAATAGATAAAAGTTGGTTGAATCTTAGGAATAGAGGAGATCACTGATACGGTGCTGGAGTAGATGGTTTTCTTAGTTGGGCATTCGACCAATCAAGGGTGAGCACTATGGTTCGATGTCCTTGTAAAGGGTGTGAATACTGTGTTCAAGCTAAGAACCGAAGTAAGAGGAGACTTATTGAGGAAGGGTTTTGGGAATCTTATGAAGTGTGAGACTTACATGGAGAAGTATTAGTTAGAGGTGAAAATTCTAAGGTAGCACGCAATGATGAAGTAGGAGATGATAACATTGACGAGGATAACACTGTGCTCGATTCATTTATTTGACTATTTATATTTCCTATTGAACTATATTGTAGAAAAATCCTATCACTGGAGAAAAAGAAGCACCAGGTCGAGTCTGGGAGATCCAACATACATGTAAAAATGACAATGGAGAAATTGTGTGGGTGGATCCACAATCCCAACAAATTCATGTAATATTCTTAAATCACTTCATTCTTATCTTTTTATGTTATTGTTTTTACTGTAAATGACTACGCTTAATTGCAGGGCCAGCTACAGGAACTAGTGGCTCAGCAACAATCTGAAGAGAACGAGCACACTTTGCCTAGAAATGAGATTTTATCCTCCATTCTCGGTGAGAGAACAAGCTATGTTCGTGGTAAAGGGTACGGAAAAAAGCCTCCAAAAAAGAGACATTCAAGCAGCAAACTTGGAGGCTAGTGTGTCTTCTGCTATGCCAACTGTGCGTTAAGAAATGCTAGCAGAAATTCAAGCAGAAAATGCAAGCTGAGATGAGTCGAAAGTTGTAAGAAGAACGTCAACAAATGGCTGCCGAATTAAAAAGTAACATGGAACTTTAAAAGGCTATTGCTTGTGGGATTATAAAAGTTTTCTAGAAATACTTTCTTTGCTTTACTTCTTCTCGCTCTTTTCAGCTAATTTTCTCTTCAAACTTATAGTTTTTTTTTGTACATATACGTATATTAATAATGTTTATCCTTATTTTTAATATAGCAAGGACAAGATACTTCAAGAACGAGGAAGTGAAGCTGCTCAAGGTTTTGTTTTAAGATATTTTTATGGTCATTTTGTATATCGTAGAAGTCATTGGAGTACGTCTCGAAGACTATTCCTTTTTGTTAGTGTCGTGAAATGGCAGTGTATACCCATTAACTACTTTTGATTGTGGAGACTTTTTAACATTAAAAAGACTATAATTCTATTTTGAGAATTGTTATTGGGTTGTACAAATATTTGTAGTTTTATATTTTCGTTTATGGAAAACTTGTATTGTGACGAAAAATAAGAGCTTTTGCGATTACAATCTTTTGCCACTAGAGGAAAATATAATTAGTAGCGACATTTTAATACCACAAAAAATGGAAATTTGGTGGCAATACCAAGTTGTCACTAAAATGTAATTTTTAGTAGCGATAAGAGTGGCCACCAAAGTCGGGCATTGGTTGCACCCATAGTCGATTTGTGGCGATAAGCGTTGCCACCAAAGGCTAGCATTTAGTAGCGATGGATTCTCCAAAGTGAATTCTTGTGGCAACCCGAAATGCGTTTTGTGACGACAAATATCGCCACTAAAGGTGGACCTTTGTGACGACCATTATAAACTGCTACCAATAAGTATCTGCCACTTAGTACAGTCAACGACCACTTGGTCGCTATGAAAGGTATTCTGTGGCGACAATTAAACTTTCTGTATCACATTTAGTCGCCACTACAACCCTTTTTCTTGTAATGCGTGCGCTGTGAGAATTGTAGCATGGTTCATTCCATGGCACCACCTAGTCATTCTTTCTTGTTGATAACCTTGTTTCTATCATGTGATTAAGTAAACGAGCTATAAATCATGCTACATATTATGTTAGGGCTTCACCTTAATACTGTTAAGACCCGAGTGGTCACTTATTACTGTCATCTTATTAGTTTCACTGATATTCTGTACTCAGTCTTGTTCATGCATATCATATCATGTCTCAGTCTCAGTTGTTATTATTTAGTACATTATATCATTGTTCCAGGCTAGTTTTCATGGCATTATGAGCCCATGTGTGAGATTGGAGAGTGATGACTGAGTGAAGCCAAGAGCTTAATTTTGAGTGACAGTCATGGGATCGAGCTGCATACCACATCAGTTATGTTGATGATTATGATAGTGCTTGGGCTGTAGGAGCCCTTCCAGAGTCTGTAACACACCATCAGTGAGCATAATTGATATTATTAAGGGATGAACCTTCCCTAGACATGGATCATGTCCAAAGTATTTGTATCTGGAGATGGATCTTCTCCATAGGCCTGGAATGGCCTTTCTCGGTACTGAGTGACTATTGTCAGTGATGTGTATATATTCCGAGATGGATCTTCCCTGGGACGGATGACCATAAATAGTACTGAGTGGATTGAGCACTTGAGAGTGGAAGTACATGGTCATGTATTATGTGCATTGGTACGTAGAGATTTCCCGAGCTTTATACTTCACATTGTTCAGATTTGTATTTACTTTACTATTGAGTTGAATACTTGAACTGCAAACATGCCTATGTTAATGTACAATTTAATTGTGTTTACCTGTCGAGGTTTAGTTCGTCACTATCTATCAGTACATAGTTTGGACTTGTTACCTACTTAGTTGGTGTATTCACATTATCCCCTACACGTTGTATGCTCCATGTATCTTAGGCCATGATAGCGGTTGTTGACTATTCCAGTCGAGGACTTTCGTCGGAGATAGCGAAGTAGATGGTTGTCGATCACAGTCCCTCCTTTCTTGTCCTTTATCTTCCTTTTAGTGTATTTTGGCTACTCTCAGACTATGTTAGTCATGTTATATTTCAAAACAATTGTAGTATTTTCTCATGACTTAGTGACACCTGAAATCGGACTTTTATTTTCACATTTTTGGTTTTTTGAATTATTCTCTTTTATGGAAATTTTAGTATGAAAAGGTTATTATCTAGCTTTTAATAAAATATTAAATTATTTAGAAATGTGTCTGCTGGGCTAGTTCTATGATAGGGGTCATCATGACTTGGTTGGCTTTTGGATCGTGACAATATATAACTAGGTTGACTGTACAGAATCTAAATAGAATAACGTTCCTATATTATTAAAATGACAGCGAATAACATAAATAGATAAACAATAAGCAAACTTAATTAGGAATTACTATTAACAGACGATAATAACAATAACAATAACAACAATAATAACTAAAATAACATTGACATCAACAACAATAAAAACAATGATAATGGCAACAACAACGACCGACGACAGCAACAACAATGACAATGATGATAACAACAACCACGAGAACAAAAACAACACAACAACGAAAAAGACAATGATAGGGAAATAAATGTATTGCATGCTCAATCAAGGTATATCATTCTTCTCTCCAAGCCCTATATACCACTGGTTTGACTTGCAACATTCTCATCTACTAACTGTTCATTGAGTTGTTTCTTTCTTTCTTCAAGCCTACCCCTCTTCTCATCAAAAAGCTTTAGCAACCTTTCATTTGTCTAACATTGATGCTCTTTCCCTTGACAAGTTGGTCGAAGAGAGTCTCCATTTCCATATTCTCTGCTATTTGTTCAATTTTCGACCTAACATTTTTTTCCATATCATTCACTTTTTCTCGAAGGTAGATGTCATGTCTAACTAGCTTCTCTTCTCTTTGGACCTCGGTAAACCTTAAATACTTCGTGACAATGTCCGCAGCATGGATTAAAGATGGCCAAACAAAAGGATTAGTTTCAACAGGACTATATATTATTAAACCTACTTCTATCTCACAGAATATTGACTACGCTTCTGCTCTCTGCTATTCTTTTATCTAAGATGATTTTTTTCTTACTTTCACTGACATTCTCAACATTCCTAAGCCCCTTTCTAGTTATGTTTGGTACACAGAAAAATGAGTACTTCCCTTGGGAGTACTATATGTGAGTGAACAACTTAGATATGAATATACAACATATTGTAGTGTTTCGCTTATTATTATAGGACTTGATAGGTCCAAAATAATAACACAATCTAAAGTTGATTGATAATTTGACCAAATCTAGGAATAAACTAATTTTACACTTTAATTTTTGGAGAATTTATTAATTACTTTCTTAAATAGATGTAGCTAAAATCCTAAAACTTAATCTTGATGTTGGAGAAATAATCATATTTCCATAAAGAATATTGGACAATATATCATATTTCCATAATGAATCTTTTCGGAGTTGGCAAGTGCAAATAATCAACTAACACTCTGATACAACGTCTAAAAATAAATGAATCTCGAGAGTATCTATAGTTTCAATAAATAAAAAATTCACGTGTTCAATGCTAATTTGAGCTTAGAACTTTCTCACTACAACAACCCAGCATAATCCCACTTAGTGGGGTCTGGAAAGGGTAGTCTGTACGTAGACCTTACCCCTACCTTGAGGTAGAGATGCTGTTTCCAAATAGACCCTCGGCATCCTTCCCTCCAAGAATTTCCCACCTTGCTCTTGGGGAGACTCGAACTCACAACCTCTCGGTTGGAAGTGGGGGTTGCTTACCATAAGAGCAACCCCTCTTCTCAAAATTGATATATACGAATCTACCCACACCACATCAAGAAACAAATAACTGAGAGTTCAAGATCAAAGGAAATAAATTCGCTCTCAAAGTTCATACATGACGTTGTAAATAAGAGCAACCATGATTCATAGTACAACATAATATCTTCCCTTTAAGAACTTGAGTCTCCAGCATAATCCGTTTGCACCATCATAATCCTTCGCTCCATCTGCAGGTTTAAGTGCATATTTTAGTAAGATGGGGGGGGGGGGGGGGGGGGAGGATTATAATTACCAAGAAATAACTAAAAGTTACAAGATAATTAAGCAGTGATTTCTATGTAAGCTGAGTACCCGAGCATAAGCTTCCAACTCATTTTGTGTAGTAGTGAAATCATTCCTTAACCTGCTCAAAGTTTGGGAAAACCTGAAATGACGCAAATTGATGCCAGAATGAGACCAATAATAGTTATAGTAACACCTAGATGATTATCTTTTTTTTTATTAATAGTAAAATGGCAAAACAATCATAATGTTCCATTTAATTAAGATGATAATCACTAGAAAGAAACTGTTAAAAGACCATGCATATTTAAGTAAAAACGTAACTTCTGATTATTATGTCATTAATATTGTTACAATGTAAAGCACATGTCTTGCATATAAATTTTTAATACTTAACAACATGATATACATTTCACTTTAATTTGTTGATTCTTAAGGTTAATTATTTAGTTATGTGTAAATATTCGGTGCAGGCAAGTATTTACCATGCTTACTTTTTGACATTTATAAGTACTCCTCGAACTAGTTGTTGATGAAGCAATGCTTCGGCTATTTTGTAATTTTTGCGCATGTATATTATTAACTATCCAAATAATCAAAAAAAAGAAAGGGAAAAAGAACTAGGTGATGAATAACTTTTAAACGTCACGTGATTTTAGTGTGAACAATATGAGAGTTACGTTGACCTTAATGTGAAAATGTATATATAGAGAGAGAAAGAGTTGTGTTTGATGTAATGGGATTGTTTGGGTTATAACGTTATACTGATCATTAAGGAGAAATAAAATATCCCAAATTATGGATTTATCAAGAATTCACAAATAATATGACATACCAAACATTCTCAATTCTTAAAAGCTTAAGTAAGAAAAATAGAGTAACCAAAGATATGCTTCTTACTTCTTTTTGTTTCTTTGCTCGCAAGTGCGAACGAGAAGCAGACATGCAGATTTCACGTGCACAGCACCAATCCTATACCATCAATACAAATTGCACCAATTTATAATCTTGATCTGTACTTAATGGAGGCTCTTTAATTGATAACGATAAATAAACCTACTAAGAAATACACAATAATATAGGATCCAAAACCTCCTTTTCTTTTCTATAGTTTAACAACAACAACCATCCAGTATATTTCTATAAGTAAAATTTGGAAAGGGTAATATGATCGCAGATGTTACTCTTACCCCGAGAGGCATAGATATTGTTTCAAGAGACCCTCGGCTCAAGAAAAAGACAAGTGGCAAAATAAGTGACGGTATATTAGTACCGGCAATAGATGTTGGGGTGCAAATCCCATCCCACATTGGATGAGAAGGATAAAGGTGACCAAAATATATATGGTTACCCAACTCCATTACTATGAGGCCTTTTGGGAGATGCCCAAAAACAAATCCGTGAGGGCTTGGCCCAGAGCGGACAATATCATACTAATGCGGGGTTGGGGTGAGGGTACACGCGGTATCCATCAAGTGGTATCAGAGCCCAGGTTCGGAGGACGGAGTAGCGGACCGACGCGTGCGGAGTTCTCGACGGTGTGCCAAACTGGACCAGAGGTGATCTCCGGGCTAGCGGGGTAAGGTGTCTGCGGAAATGCCTTGTGTCGAAAGTCTTCCTGAAAGAAACAGATGGTCGGGCGGCGGGTCCTGCGGTGGTGGAAGATGGGTGGCAGATCGGAAATGGATATTCGCTGGAGGGGAGGTCACGGAATTGTGTGGTCTGGGTTTGAGGGGAGGTTTGTTGGGGTGCAAATCCCATCCCACATCGGATGAGAAGGATAAAGGTGACCAAAATATATATGGTTACCCAACCCCATTAGTATGAGGCCTTTTGGGAGATGCCCAAAAACAAATCCGTGAGGGCCTTGGCCTAGAGCGGACAATATCATACTAATGCGGGGTTGGGGTGAGGGTACGTGCGGTATCCATCAATAGACTCATAATGAATAACATAAAAAATACAACATAACATAAAACTCCTACAAGGTATATAGGAATACGAGAAAGAGGAAAGCATACTAATATCTAGCATATAAAGCCTTGCATCAGTAGTTGATCCTTAACCTCCTAAGCGAAACTCCTAACTGTAGATAAATGTCCCAATTTATATGAAGGATTCAATTTACTAGGGTAAAAGTACATAATTTTTGGTGTGAGTTCACGTATTGATCAGTTTTTTAAAATAAAATGTTTATGTTAAACTACAGTACATGACAAGTATCATAAGTGAAAATCGTTAATAATTCACAGAATTTAAAAAGAGCTTAAATTTAACAAACAGCTCACCTCGTACTTTTCTCTATGACTTTGTCGCATAACGCAACCAAATGAGAAAAATCAACATCAGGAATCTCACTGCAAATCATTTGAATAAAATAACGTGAAGAAATTATTGCACGAGATGAACAATAGAAAAAAACGAATTTATCGTAAAGTTACTAAATTTGGTATCTTTGACAAAAGTATAGATATCTGATTTTCTATATTAGAGAGTACTACATGTCATTTTTCATTTGCGATATGACAGTTTCAATTTCAACACAATAATCCTCTATAGTTTTCACTACAAGTTGATGAGGATTTTGTGCCCTCTTAGATATCATGAGGTGTTCAAATTGATCATTCACCAAACCCTGCATAAAGACAAATTAAGGATAATTTTTAAGTCAAACTACACTTAGACACAATAAAAAAAAAAAAAAAAAAACAAAACAAAACAGTTCAGACAAGATAGAGATAGATAAGTAATTAGATTATATTCTACCTTTTTCAACATTTGGTTAAGAAGTGCTAGTTGGATTTCCTTCAAAATTGTCAATGCCATTATTGGAGCTGCAAAAGGAGATTAAAGAAAACAACTACATGAACTAAACGTAAAACATCTACTTTTCGTTACACTAGAAAGTGAAATTTAACAAGAAAATAATTAAAATTTTAAATGACTTGATACGATAAAGATCATACATAGTAATTGTTGTACCATTAATATATAACTCCAAATAATAAAGTAGTAATTATAATTGAGAAGGCTAACCATTTCTCAACAGGAAAAAGGTACAAGATGATCAAACAAAGTAGTTCATGGAAAGGTCTTCGATCAACAATAAGGTTAACTAAAAGTAACCAACTCTTATGTTAGAAGTGTTACTGAACTTTTATGTTATATATGAAATCATGAACAGATTTACTAAGTGATATAGACACAATAAAATTAATCAATGCAAATCTTTTTTTTTTCCCTCTAGTTACAAGGGGACAACAAGTTAACATCCAAATAGAATCTTACCTATATATGATCAATACTTTTTCTGAAAAAAGGCTCAATTCATCAATGAAGTGTTCTTTCTGAGGGAGATGCTTATATAAGTCCAAAAATAACAAGTCCTCATTTATTACAACTTCCGTTACGAAAGTAGAAATAGTTGAAATTTGTTTGGAAAATGGGACACGTTTTTCTTCCATGTAGGTTAAAGATTCTTGTGATTTGCATTAATTGATGAGATTAGTTTAAAATTTAAAGTTTGTTAGTTTTAATATTGAAATGTAACTAAGTTTAGTTATTTAAAGTTGAACCTGATAATTTTTTTTAAAAATCAAAATGTGTTGTATCAATCAAATAGAGGGGGACTAGGCCTTACCTCCAGTTACAACACGAGAAATCCAAATAACAAAAAAAATAAAAATAAATTACAGAATCCTTCTTAACCAATCAACAGAAACTCTTCACAAAAAGGTATTCTTCCTATGTTTATGCCTTAGTGATACCATCTGGATGTGATCCATTCTGTACGGTCCATTTGCAGAAATAGGAAGATCACGATGGGAGAAAATAAGAAGTTCTTCATTGTCAATGCTCCATTTTGCTAATGCATCCGCAACTTGATTAGCTTCTCTATAACAATGACGAATAACACCATTGAGTTGACTGGCAATGTCTTGAATCCGTTTGATAACGCCCTGCATTTGCCACGGAGGTTTTGATTTACCATTAATTAAATCAACCACAAGCTGGGAATCACACTCTAGTATAATGTTGTTGCGTTGCAACCATTGTGCCTACACCATTCCACCACCGCTAACGCTTCACTAGCTTTAGCCATGTTGCTGCTTGTTCTGCCAATTAATGAGGCAAACGCCATCGTTAGCTTACCCCTATGATCTCTGCATATGCCACCAATACCTGAATTTCCTTCTGCATCTTTACTTCCATCGGTATTAATCTTCAGACAATATTCAGGAGGTTTATGCCATTTAACAACTACATAGTCAATTTTGGGAATGAGTAGTAACACTTGTTGACATATATCTACACAACTTCCTGTCCATTGCCTATTACACTTAGCCTTTGATATCACACATTTCAAGTGGGACACAATCTGGTAATGAATTCTCAAGTAAACTCTAGCATCGACATATCTTACTGAGCAACTGACCATCCATATCTCCCAAAAAATTACCACAGGTGTTATCTGAAGAATAGTTTGATGAATTGAGTTCTTTGGTTTGATGATCCACCATCTTTGTATCATAGCTCTGATAGATATGTCTTCCCATGTAATACCCAGTGGTCTCCCAAAGAATTTCCAAGTCTGTTTAGCTACGGTACCATAAATAAAAGTATGGTGAAGAGCTTCTCTTTGTGAGTTAACACAACAAAAGCATTTGGATACCATACTAAGTCCAAACTTAATAATGATATCATCAAAAGATAATTTCCTTTTCAATATTCTCCATAGCAGAAAAACCATTTGAAAAGGTAATTGCTTATGCCAAATTTTCTTCAAGAAGATACAAGAGTCTTTTCTTTGTCTAATTCTATCCCAGGCTGAAGAAGTAGTAAAGTTACCAGTACTATTAGGCATCCAAACTGGTATATCACAACAGCTTTGGTTCCTTATGCCAATAGATCGAATTTGTTCTTTAAGGAACTCTGGTAACTACAGCTGATCCACATCCCATTTGTCATCGGTAATAATATCTCTAACCACCTGGACACCACTGTTGTTTTTCTATGAATGATTTGAGCCACATCACCCATTTCTAACCAATTGTCCCACCAAAAACTACTATTTCCAGCATTAATTTTCCAGAGTAGTTCTACTCCACCTTATCTCTTATTTTGAGCAAGTTCTTCCATGCATGAGATTGAGAAGTATGAACAGGAACAAATACAGGATGATTAGAACAATATTTGGCCATTAAGAAAATTGACCATAATGATTTGCAGGTTCTGAACCTCCACCACCTCATCATAAATAGACTTTCACTAATATCCGAGATACTTCTAAACCCTAACCCTCCCTCCTCCTTAAGATAACATAGATTGGACCATGAACTCAAGTGATATTTTCGCTTACCTTCATCAGATCCCAAGAGAAACCTAGACATGTAAGTATCAAGTTGTTTAAACACTATTTTTGGAGGTTCCAATGCTGATAGCAAGTAAATGGGCTGTGATTGCAAAACATGTTTGATGAGTCCGGCTGTGCCACCAACAGACAAAAGTTTTCCTTGCCAATAAGTGGTCCTTTTCACACATTTAGAAACCATCTCACTGAAATGCGATATTCTCTTTCTTCCAACATATAATGGGCATCCAAGATATGTTATAGGGAAGTTAGCATGCATGTAGCCAGTCACATCTTTAATCCTTTGAATGATAATGCTGGATGCTTTAGGATCCACCAGAAAGTAGCTCTTTTCTATATTGATCAATTGCCCGGAGTACTTCTCGTAATTCTGTAATTGATGCATGACTAGTTTCAATGCCTTCTTGCTACCAGAGGAGAAGATTACTACATCATCTGCATATGCAAGATGAGTAAGCTGTGGACCACTTTGCACCATGCTAAAGCCCCTAAACAGATGAAAATAAGGTAACTGATTAAGCATAATAGACAAAACCTCCGCCCCTAGAATGAAAAGAGATAGAGACGAAGGGTATCCTTGTTTTATGCCTCTAATAGAATGAAAGAATCCTTTCCTTCCCCCATTAATAAGCACACAGTAACAGACATTTGTAATTAATCTCCAGACTAGATCAATCCAATTTTCTGAAAATTCAAACTTCCTCAATGCATTCAACAAGAACTTCCAGTTGACACTATCATAGGTCTTAGCCATATCTAGTTTAATAGCAACTTTCCCTCAAAATTCTTCTTTCCAATACCATGGATAATTTCCTGAGCTAATAAAACATTTTCTGTAATGGATCTTCCTATTAGAAAACCAGTCTGATTGTCAGAGATTATCTTTGGCAATATATGGAGTTCAATCTAGAACTCTTGATTTTAGAAATTATCTTGTTAGAGCAGTTACTAAGACTAATCGGTCTCATATCATTGAATGGAGAAGGATTCTCAATCTTAGGTAGTAAACTAAGGCATGAGCTAGTAAAGAATTTGCTAAGTTCTGCTCCACCAAAACATTGCTGAATAAACTCTATCAACTCTGGCTTGATGATATCCCAACAACTTTGGTAGAAAGACCCTCCAAATCCATCTGGTCCTGGAGAACTATTTGGATTTAGATCAAAAACTGCCTTCCTAATCTCCTCTTCATCAGGGATGACACAAAGTCTAATATGACCAATACAATCCAAGTATTGCAGCTCTGGTTCTCCTTCATCTTTGAACATAGCTGAAAAATATTGCACAACTTCTCTAGCAATATCTTCCTCCCCATTTATAAATATTCTTGTCCTATTTTTGTACACACAACATTAAAATTAATGAAAAGATAACGTATAACTTCTAAAAGTTAGATTTAATTTCTCAAAAGGTTATCTAGATTAAGCTAATTACAGTATAAATTAACTTTTTTATCACTATTAGATCATCCAGTTTAGACCAACCTAAACACCGCGTGTTACGCTTTTGCCTATGGTGCCAGAAAGGTATGAACCCAGGATGTATGTCTAACTCATGTAGCACGTGTTGCTCTCTTCCTATTAAAACAAAACTTTGAGGCCTTTTGCGTATCCAAAATTGTTGTTGGTATCTCAAATCGCAGTTCTCTCGGTCAACATTCTGATCACTAATCTACCCATTTGGGTTTTCTTATTACAACTGCTTTTTGAATTTGTTTAACTACTTAGGTGAAACACTTCGCTTATTCTCTTTTATCATGTTAATTAATTCCCTATTCCCTCTTATATTTTGATTATTTACACCTTTGTGACAGAGATGTGGCCAAGGGCAAAACAAGGGCCTATTACAGACACTCTTGGAACTTCTATTGGTTCATCATTCATTCTTTACATATTATTTTCATCTGCTTTTTGTTTTAATTATTTTATCAATCATTTATGAAAAATATTTTATTTTTGTTGGTGACGCCTTTCAACTGTTAGAGGTACTTATTTTGCCTATCATGTAATGTGGATTCTATATTTTAATTTTCATGTTAGTAGGTAAATTTGTCATTCTTGGCAGCAAGTATTGGCCTCTCAGGTACCTGCTTATGTCATACTGGTTTTATGTCGTAACGTTTTCCCACAATGCTCATCCTACGTGGCTTCTATATCTTTGTCATAGGAATAGAACAATTTACTGAATTTTCTGAAAGATGGCCTTATTGTTAAGTAGCAGAAACTAAGCAATTCCTTCAAAGTCAGGGAAGAGCTGGCTTACTTTCATCAAACTAATGGAAGAAGCCCCTGCATTAATTAATTTTGACAATGAGTAAATACGGAAAAACAAGTTGAAGATTGGTATTTCTATTTAATGGCTTAGGAGGAATATCAATGTAACTGTGGATAGACCTAATTGTTATTGGCATATTGTTGCTCCAACTCTTTAATTTTTATCAATTAACATTGGTTTTCTCATCATATGGAATCTGATGTAGGGTGCTGGAATGACAAGACCTAAATCGATATTGTAGTCTCAACAGTTGAAAAAAGTACTTGAACAACCCAAAACACAATGAATTCATTGGAAAGAGATCGAACTGCAAGATATTTTTTTAATGTTTCAATCGTATTAAAGAGGGAAAAAATTAAAAGTCTAATTCCGTCCTTTAAAATTCAAACCATTCAAATGGCAATAGAATATGTAGAATGGGGGGGGGGGGGGGGGGATTTCTATATAAAGAAGAATATTTCATTAAATTACAATGTGATTTGATATCTTGTAGAATGATTTTTTTTCCAACTTTTACTTCTAAAAGCTGTTAGTCACAGAATTTTAGACAATGATAGATGGAATCAAGAAGGCATTAGTCAACTATTGTGCTCTCTTCTCCTTATTTCTTGTATGTTCTACGTATGTACTTGATTTGTTAGTATGAGACCTTGGAATTATTTCTTATAAGGGCACTTACTAATTTATGATGCATTTCTATTTCTATATCAGCATGGAAAATGTAATTATGGTATATGTTTAAAAAAATAAACAATGATTTTCTTAACAAAATGATTTCATGCTCTCTCACTAGGATTGACACCCCTTGGGAAAGTTTAAATGCATACACTATAGTGATAGGCTAACGTAATGTGATGTTGCATTTACTGACTCATTGTTCCTAATTACAATTTAAAATTTAAGAATGAGAATTTCTGCACAAGTATTTCAGTGTTAAAGTGATGTATTGGTAGAAATCTAACCATACGACCGCCACGGGGCCAGCCCCATCCTAATTAACTCAAAACAAATGGTCAATGCAATTGACTTTTAACTCATTACAGTTGTTCATAAGACGAACAAGGGGGTTACGGCCCTTTCGCGACATGAAAACGTCTCCTCAACCAAGCTACAACAATTCTTGACCATCTCCCGGAGCTTGAAGCTATAAATACCAAGAAAAATAACCTTCAAGGGGGTTTCCTCTTCGACACTACTCTATATACATAAAAATGGAGGAATATTCTCCATAAATAGCGCGATGGTTAGGACAATTGTAAGGTTTTGAACCTCTTTAAGGAGAGGCATGTCAAGCTACTACGATCAATAAAGTCCTATTCATATCATATCCCAATTGATTATTCATATATCACAATTTTATCTTCCGATTCAGTGATTAATTATGTTTGACTATGATTTAATATTGACCTATTTCGATTGATTTGCTCGAAAAGTATTCGATAATTTTTAGTCAAAAAAGTACCTAATGGACTTTGTATTGGAACAACAATTGTATCTAGTTGTTTTGGATTAGTTCTTAGCTTTCATGCTTATCTTTAGATTTAGAGTTATCCTTTAGTTCATACTTATCATTCATTTAGTTAGCTTTCGATAGAGTTTTGATTTGAATAAGTCTCCCAATTCAAGCAGTACTCTTAGGAAGACTTGTATTTAAACTGAGCTTGGCATTCAATACAATAACAGTTTTCCATTATATTCTTGAAGTCTTTATATGGTATCAGAGGCTATACAACTCTAACGAGCACGATCCAATATTTTTTTTCTTCTTCCCAATGACGAAAGATGGAAACACTACCAGTATTGTCAATGCCGACAATACTACCGGCACCACAACCATCATTCAATTCAACCCTGCTTCCCAAGTACCTATCAAACTTAGTGGCAGTCACAACTTTGCCACCTATAAAGCTCAGTTCTCCATGCTTATGCACGGCCATGATCACTATGGTCACCTTGATGGGTCCACTCTGACTCCCACAGCGACAACTATTTTTGGCACCAATACAACTCCTAATCCTGCTTATACGCTTTGGTTCCGTCAGGATCAACTCATCCAGAACGCTCTTATGGCGTCTGTTGACCCTACCATTGCTTCCACAATTGCTGCTGCCAACACATCCAAACATGCTTGCGACTCCTTGCATACTTCTTATGCAAACAAGTCCCAGACTCGAATCTTCAGCCTTCGTGACCAATTTGCACGAATCACAAAATACAACATTCCTATTACTGAGTACCTTCAGCATATTCGGTCCCTCTCTGATGAACTTTCCACTGCAGGTGCTCCGGTCACCAACTCTGAACTTATTGTCAAAATTCTTAGAGGACTTGGCCCGGAGTTTCGTGAGATATCTGCTGCCATACGAGTTTGGACACCACAGTCACCTATGAGGAATTGTATGAAAAATTTCTCGATCACGAGCTCTTTATCTGACATGAGGATGCTAAGAAAACTCTCAGTCCTATCACAGCAGCGGTTGCTACTCATAACAAACAGAACAACACTGCCACCAATCGCAACAATGGTGATAGAATACTCGCTCCAACCCATCCACCCAGTGGCAACCCTAAAACAATAACCCCATAGGTGCTATTCGTTGCCAATTATGCAAAAAGATTGGCCATATTGCAAATGTATGTCAATCCAAGTCACACAATCATTTTGAAGCCAAGGTTAATTATATCACAGGCTTCAACACTACTGCTGACCCGTGGATAGTGGACTCGGGTGCCACACACCATGTCACAACTAAACCTCATATCCTCCAGCCATATCACGGGAATGAGGATGTCTCCATGGGTGACGGTAACAAAATTCCTATCTCAAATATTGGTTCTACTCAGTTAAATGCATCAAATTATGTTTTTAAGCTAAATCACACTCTATGTGCTCCGGCTATCATACGAAATCTTATTTCTATTTCTAAATTTTGTCAAGATAATCTAACATCTCTTGAATTCTTTCCCTTTTCTTTTCTTGTGAAGGATATGAAAATGTGAACCCCGGTGGCACGAGGCCGGACAAAAAATGGACTGTATGAGTGGCCCAAATCACATCCACAAGCTCAACTTCTTTGACTACTTGGCACCAAAGATTGGTTCACACGCATTCTTTAGTTCTTGCATATATCTTGAATAAATTCTCGCTCCCATTTGTTGAGCGAGACAAGTTTCTTTATTGAATTCTTGTTTGTCTAATATAGCCCATCGGCATCCGTTTCACACATTAACTCTGGAAAGCTCTAAACCTCTTCAAATTATTTTTAGTGATTTATGGGGACCCTCTCATCTGTTATCTGTTGATAAAAAATTACATTACTGTATTTTTGTTGATCAATACACAAGATACACTTAGCTCTACACACTTAAAAATAAATCTGACGTAAGAAACATTTTTCAAAAATTCCATCCTTTGAAAGAAAAATATTTCGATACAAAAATTCTATCACTCTATACTGATGGTGGATGGGAGTATAAAAGTCTTGACCCTTATCTCTCGCTTCACGGTATCGAACACGTTTCCACTCCACCCTATACACCTCAAAGAGTTGCTCATGCTGAGAGCAGGCATCTTCACATTATTGAAACTGCACGAACACTCTTACATGAGGCGTCTCTGCCATCACTTTTTTGGTCCTTTACCTGTCACCATGCAGTCTTTCTTATTAACGGACTCCCTACCACACTTTTAAATAATATTTCTCCTTTTGAAAAATTATTTGGTAAAACACCTAATTATTCGGCCCAGCGAAAGCGTGGTGGGCCCATAACCCACATTGAAATATCTGCTCCAGTACCAGAACCCCAAACCAAACATCATCTCCCTCCAACACAATGTAACCCAACACTTCCTTCCTCCATTTCCGGTGTGCCAGTGGCAGAAGCAAATTCGGACCCTTCCAAGACTTCAACTCCAGGTAATCTTCTATCCCCTTCTTCTTCTACAATTCCCCCTGCCCATGAGTCTCTTTGCCCATGCCCATCTTTTCCAATTCCTTCGACTGATGTCCGTCACCTAGCAAACCCTAATACACCTATAAATCCCCAATCTTCTACATCTAAACCCTCACAAATATCTCCCCCACTTCAAGTGTATCATCGCAGAACCACCCAAACCAAATCTGTGTCCCCTCCTCCTACTGTCTCTGTTCGCCTCAGAGGCAACCAAGTGGCACCACCAGTCGAACCCACACTTCCCCGCTGCCCTTCCCCTCACAATCGTATTATCACTCGTTCCCAAAATAACATTCAAATACCAAAGCAAATTTTGACTACCTTGCTCATTTAGAAACCGCACTTGTACCACATACCTTCAAACAAGCCGAGAAACATCCTGAGTGGAGAATAGCTATGAAATCAGAATTTGATGCTTTGCTGAATAACCATACTTGGGAACTAGTTCCAAATGATCCTGCTAAAAATGTTGTTTCATGTAAGTGGCTTTTCAGGATTAAAAGGAAAGCAGATGGTTTGGTTGATTGCTACAAAGAGAGACTAGTTGCAAAGGGATTAACTCAGAGGCCGAGTGTTGATTTTCACTCGACTATCAGTCCGGTCATCAAATCCACCACTGTCCGAATCATTCTTGCTGCCGCCCTCCAATTTCATTGGCCCTTCGCCAGCTTGACGTAAAAAATGCATTCCTGCAAGGTGATCTTGAAGATGAGGTTTACATGATGCAACTTCCGGGGTTTACTTTTGCTGGCAACCCGACGCATATATGTAAGTTGCGCAAGGCAATTTGTGGCCTAAAGCAAGCACATCGAGCCTGGTAGAATGCACTTAAAGGACACCTTTTCTACATGGGATTTCTCAAAACTGAATCAGACCACTCTCTATTCGTCAGGTCCGGCAACTCTGGTCTCATATTCATTCTGGTCTATGTTGACGACATCATCATCACCGGCAGCAATCTTATCACTGTGAATGAGGTTATAGCTTCCCTTGCTTCTCGCTTCTCAATTAAAGATCTGAGGAACCTTCATTACTTTCTTGGTGTTGAGGTAATTTGCAGTTCAGATGACATTATTCTATCTCAAGCAAATAATATCAATGAAATTCTCAGTGCAGAATTGATGTCTGATTGTAAAAGTGCTAAAACACCAATGAGTAACTCCGATTTACTCAAACTCAATGATGGGGCTGACCTTACAGATGCAACTCTCTATCACCGAGTCCTAGGCAGATTCAATATCAGTCCATTACAAGGCCAGGCATTTCCTATGCGGTCAATAAATTGTCCCAATTTATGCAATCACCATCATACCTACATTGGAAAGCCGTGAAATGTGTTCTCAGGTATCTTCGTGGTACAATACTGTTTGGCCTTCATGTATCCCCAAATTGTGACTTTAATCTACACATGTATTCTGATGCCGACTGGGCTGGATACCTTACTGACAGATCCTCCACATCTGGCTATATTCTGTTTCTTGATCGCAACCCCATCAGTTGGTCTTCAAAAAAGCAGAAAATGGTCGCTCGCTCTTCAACTGAAGCTGAATATAGAGTTGTTGCCAACGCTCTCGCTGAATTATTATGGGTAAAAAAACCTATTGCTTGAGATGAAGCTTCCTATCAAGGATACTCCCACAATCTACTGTGACAATATTGGTGTCACTTACCTAAGCGAGAATCCAGGCTTTCATAGTTGGATGAAGCATGTTGAGGTGGACTTTCACTTTGTGCGCAACCATGTTCAATAGAAGGGGGTTAAAGTTGTTCATATTCATTCTGCTGACCAACTAGCTGGCACGCTCACCAAGCCGCTTGCCAAACCAGCCTTTGACAGAAAGCTGTTCAAGTTAGGCTTAGTTACCCATCGCATAACTTGAGGGGGCGTATTGGAACAACAATCGTATCTAGTTGTTTTGGATTAGTTCTTAGTTTTCATGCTTAGATTTAGAGTTATCTTTAGTTCATACTTATCATTCAGTTAGTTAGCTTTAGATTGAGTTTTGATTTGAATAAGTTTCCTAATTCAAGGAGTACTCTTAGGAAGACTTGTATTTAAACTGAGCTTGGCATTCAATACAATAACATTCCATCATATTCTTGAAGTCTTTATACTTTGTACCCGTCAGACAATCAGCTTCGGCATGTTAACTGTGCAAATAACTTTCCTTTCTTGATAATTACATTTGCAAACTATTATAATTGAAATTTTTATGGTACTTTTAAGCTATTCAAACTAATTCCTTTGTTTTCTGAGTGGTATGATAGAGGTCATTGACAAAGGAGAACACATGTTTATCGTAAAACTATTAGAACATATACTACGCAGTGTGACAAACTTTAATTTTTGTATTAAATCATAAAGATCTAACTGATCTGATGGACATGTCGTTAAAACTTCAATTCTCTGTTTTATTTTTTAGATTGGGCCCGTTTTTAGCGCTGCTAACCACAACTAATATTTACAAAATGCATGAAAACAAAATAAATTACATTATTAATAGCTTATAGTACTATTTAAGGAATGGTTCAAAAAATATAGTTCTAACAGAATCTATCAACTTCTCATTTTATATTTAATCTAAAAAATAATTGTGCTATAAATCTACTAATCTTCTTTAACAACCGCGCGAAGCCCGACAAGTTTACTGACATATCATATGGAATTGAACAGTTGAATGTACGTGTATGCCTCATATTTTATTTTATTTACAATCATGTCTATTTTTTTTTAATCCAACCATGCAGGCTTTCACCTCCTGTGGTGTTGGGAGATTTGGCGGTGACCCCTACCTTGTATATATCATAGAAAACCTGTACAAGAAGAGGGCATAAACCTTACCTCAAGAGAAAAAGAGTGGTGGGAATCCATCCATTCAAAAAAGGTCATAGGAGCAGAACAAAGTATAGAAAAAATACAAGAGATTTACAACTTGCTCCTACAGATATTCTATTCTTAACTAACAAAGACGTTGGCCTTATCATACCTAGTTCTAATACTAGGAAGTTGACACTTATCCATAAAGAAATAATCTTTGGCACTTTTGGGAAGCTCCTGGTAAGTGTAGAAGGAGTTATTTCGAGAAGAAAAAGCAAGTTTAGCTAGACAATTAGCAACTTCATTGGCCTCTCTGAAGCAGTGTGTAATTAAGACATTATTCTGATCCAAATCCTACACTATATCAACAACCACCCCTTTCATTTTGTAATTATTAGTGGACCTATCAATAAGCATGTTAATTACAAGTTGTGAGTCTAGATACAAAATCATATCAGTGCAGCCATGTTGAACACACCATTGTACAACATACTTGACAGTTAGAGCTTCACACATATTGTTACTATGGCATTTAGCAGAACATAAAAATGCCATAATGAGGTCCCCTTCCCAATTTCTGATAATCCCACCTATTCCCGCCTTTCTATTATTTAACAAGTAACTACCATTAGTGTTAATTTTTAGACATCCCTCCTTTGGTTTTTGCCAATAAACTAGGGTGTGTCTTGGAATATGTTTCAACCTCTCCACCATAACACAGATGTCCATCCGTTGATAATTCCAGTTGCAACTATTGAAGGACATATTCATTGCCCTTTGGATAGTCCATTCGATTTGCTGCTTCATTTTGTGCAAGTTAAACTTTCACTATTTACCGTATTTACAAGCACAGTGCTCCTTCCATAATTTCCAGCATATAACAATTGGAGTAACCTACAACAATAGTTATGAACCTTATTCCTAGGCTCTACTATCCACCAGTTGTTCAGAACACCTCTAGTATACATCATCTGGTGTCTTATACCTAATAGTGCACCAAAGTGTTTCTAGATGCTAATTGCAATCTAACTTTCCACAAATATATGATGAATATTCTCACATTGCATTTAGATATGTCACGATCCAAACCCCGCTTAGATCATGATGACACCTCTGGTGAAGATAAGGCCAGCCAACTAACCCATATCGTCTTTTCAAAAATAGTTGAACATTAATAAACAGTTTAAATATAATTTAGTGTTATAATTAACGAAAGTACAACCTTACACAGCCCAAGCCGAGGTGTTACAAGTCACGAGCATCTATTAAAGTGTAACTCCAACTACAAGGTCTAAAATATACAAAATCGGAATAATGAACAAAGAGAGAAAAGCGGTACCGCGAACGCTGGCAGTGACCTCGCTAACTCCTATAACTCTATCTCCGATCTGCCAAAACTCGCTACCGGATGAATAAATGCATGCATATGAATACGAGGTGCAGGGAGTAAAGTGAGTACTCAAACTCAGTGATAATAAAACGAAATAAAAACTGAGAACTAAGAAATAACATATAACAAATCATCATGTTGTATAGAGCAGTGCAAAACCCTATTGAGAAAAGCAGTGAGGTTGTGAAATCTTTAGATAAACATCTTAGCTCAGTTTAAACCTCTTTTGAAAATGACTTTTTCAGCAATTAAGCAAATGAATGCCAAACAAATAGTGCAAATCAGCACAGAAATATGCCCCTCGGCACAACACTCAGTTATCAGATAATGCCAGAATATTAGGTAAATATTACATGAAGTAGCACATACAACAGACAATGGTAGACAAATGGAATAAAGTAAACATTTGAAAATACTACCAATACCGTTGCGGTGTGCAGCCCAATCTATATATCGCTGCGGAGTGCAACCCGAACCATTTATTGTCGACGACGCTAACTGAGGGTGTGCATGCTCCGGGAGGGGTCCCTTACGGCCCAAGCGCAATATCAAGCCATCTCATGGCATCGAGTCTAGGCCCTCGGCCTCATACCATTATTAGTATAACGTTGTTGCGACGTGCAGCCCGACCCAAAAGTATCCTCACAATATAGGCCCTCGTCCTTACTCAGTCAAAAATCACATAGGCCCCTCGGGCAACAGTAAAACATGATCCTCAGCCCTAAAATAGTGTTGGAATATCATTTCAAGTGTCAAAGCAAAATAAATTTGGATGAGTTTTGAAAATAGTTGAAAAATACATGACTAAGTTAAAGTATAAATCAAAACGTTGAGGAAATATAAACAACCATTCCCAAAGGGGTTCAAATAATTGACACGAAGCCCAAATATGGCAATCGGACCAAATCATGATGATAACAAATAAGTTTCAGCCAAATATGCGGTAAAATCATCAATCGGGACGGACCAAGTCACGATCCCCAATAGTACGCGACCACACGCTCGTCATCAAGCGTGTGTCTCACCTCAATATAGCACTACAATGTGCAATACGGGGTTTCAAACCCTCAGGATATCATTTACAATCATTACTCACCTCAAACCGGCCAAAGCTCTAGCTCACTATGCCCTTGCCTCTCAAATCAGTCTCCTCGCGCGTCGAATCTTACCAAAACCATAATGAATACGTCACAATATTCTAAGGGAACAAAGCCCAAGCGAAAACAATCGAACAATATCAGAAATCCCAAAATTAGAAAAAGCCTGAGCCCCGAGTCCACTACTCAAAACACAAAAATGTTCACATCTACAGGTTTCTTATCATTCCACGAATCTATACATATCAAAACCTCTCAAATCCGACCTCAAATGACCCTCCAAATCCCAATTTAAAAATCTAAAAATCCCAAGCCCTAGTTCTTCCATTTTTAGCTAAATTTCTATGAATCGCTAGGTTAATTTCACAATATAATCACATTTTTGGTTCATAGAACTTACCTCCAATCAATACTCCTCGAATCCCTCTTCAATTTCTCTCAAAAAGTTCTCAAAATAATCAACAATGGAGGAAAAAAATACTTAAGCTCGCGGATGAAATGTTTAAAAACCTTATGGCCAGCTTCTGGAATCCCTTCTATGTGAACGCGGTCAACCCCCCCGTTCGCGATGCACCAATTTTCCGTGACGAAAATAACCCTTCGCGAACGCACCGAGCCACCTACTAACGCGATGCTTTAGGCCTCTAAACCTACGCGAATGCGGTAGCATATACAGGAAGGCAAAGAGCAATGGCTCTGGGACCTCCACACGCCAATCACCACTATGAAAACGCGATATCCAACACTCGAACACCAAGCATAACCTCAAGGACCCTCCGCGAATGCGATCCATCAGATGCAAACGATAAGAACAAACTCAAGGACCCCCAACATCCTTCTATGCGATTGTGGGGGACCTCCTGCGATCGCGAAGGCCAAAGTTTGCCTACACCTGCTGCTACATTTTCTGCAATTCTTCCAAGTTAAAAACTTCTCGTTAGCCATGCGAAATCACCCCAAAGACCAACACATACTAAAACGTCATCCAAACTTGTTCCAATCATCAAAACACCTCAAACAACACTAAAACCATCGATTCCCATCGAATTTAAGCCTAAGTTTTTCAAAAAACATCTGAAATACACATATGATCAAAAACCCAACTAAACCACGTCCAAATGACTTGAAATTTTGCAGACACATCTCAAATCACATAATAAAGCTACAACAACTCTCGGAATTCCATTCCGAACCCCGAAAATACTAACTTCATCTATTCAAGTCTAATTTTACACCGAACCGCCAAAACCACTTCCGATGACGCTCCTAAGACAAAAATCACCTAATGAAGCTAACCAAATCATAAAAACTCTGATCCGAGCTCATATACTAATAAGTCAACTCTTGGTCAAATATTTCAAATATAAAGTTTTCAACTGAGAGCGTTCCTTCAAATTCATACCGATATCCGTGAAAACCAAAACCAACGAGCTACATCAGTCATAACACATTATACAGGGTAAGTCATGCCCAAGAACTAGCGATCAAGGTGTAAAAGCTCAAAACGGCCGATCGGGTCGTTACATCCTCCCCCCACTTAAATACACGTTCGTCCTCGAACGTACCTAGAGTTGTTCTAGAAGCCAACCAATATCCGAATAACATTACAATGAATATACTCGGGGGTGATCCCACATCACCCTATCTCATATAGTCCGATAACACAATGCAACTGAAATTGCACAATCCAAGCTGGCTCATAAGCCATAGAATCACATTTTTCACTTCTGAAACCGTCACTACAATCACAACCTCACACTGATACTCTAAATTGACTCGAACTAGCTATAATCACCCATGCTTAGAACCTAGGGTGTAATTGTATGATATACCACATAACTGAAACATATGTAGCGATAACTTTCATTCACAACAGCTGCCCACAACAACCAAATTCCGATAAAAACCTCTTATCGGCTAAAGTCTCATTCCAACACTTTCATCTGTTGGCAACGCTAAATGAAACACGCAATAAATCATAGCCATTTCTCATACGAACCATTCATGAGGCCATTTATCTCTGGAAATTACCATAAAAAAATTTTGAACTAAGCCTCGATATTTATCCATCAAACATGCTGAAATCGAATTCATTTGAATTCATTAATGATCCCAAAGATCTCTTCTGACCAAACACACCACCTTGGTAACATGACTTATCAATACGGGCCTAAGCCACAACTTGCATAACTACGCACACCTATAAGCAACAGTCCGAAGATATTCAAATCGTGAAAATGACTCAATTGAAATAGCTATACTCAAGCTCGGCGGTGCCATCACAACACAAGGCTGAGAACCCCTCTCACATTATAGGATAGAACACACGAATCTAACCCGCAAGACATATCTCCATATAGCTTCGCGGAAATGTACGATCTTTTCAAAACACTGCTCCACATGAAACACCTCAAGTTACTATGCTCAAAGGAGAGAACCACGACCATTTGATGTCTGAAACCAAAGCAAATCATTACACCCGCGGTGAAATAAGTAACATATACCACGCAAACCCGCTAGGACATAACTGGTACGCCATCCACCAAGCAACACCCAATTACTCTCCCCACTCAACTCCTACCATGAACCTCCAATAGGACTGTACCATACGTGCCTATAACCAACAAATCATAATGTCTCGCAACATTGAAAAGCATCTCATAGATCTCTCCAGATCATAGATAAGCTCAACAATGGTCGAATCAACCTATCCCTCAACAATACAATTTGGGGCCAATCAAGCGGCTCAGGCTAGAACACGCATCCACATTGGCCTGCCAACTAACTCCTTACCAATGAAGCCTGAAACGGCTCCTTCCACTATCATAACTCCTGCCATAGTCGTATAATACGGTACCCGACACCAAATTAATACCTAAATCCACAACCTTGCCCGGCGACATGCTCGGCCACAAGAAACACATCCGAAAGTCCCTCAATACTGGAGCTAAACATTTGGTAAAAACCTCTGCACGGACACCCATCACGAGCCCAATTAAGAGAGGCAGTCCTTCCGAGTCGTCCGTTGGGTCTATGAAATGTACACCACTCTTTTAGAACATAATCCGACGCACCTCGCCACTGAACCCGTCGTATTTTCGGCATAGACCATAGCACAATAGTCCTGAATAACCCAACAGGAAGACAACCAATCTAAACCCCAACATCATATCCGAATCTAACATACTACATCATAGCCTAAATATGAGAACTTCCGCCTCAACATCCACACAGCACATGAATCACCATATCCGACCCCAATTTCGTCGTCCGAACACATGCCATGCCTTTAATACCCAATCATTCCACGATAGATACTCTAAAATTTCCCTGTGCCTCCAAGGAAACCCGAATATCACCCGTCGATCTAACAAGAAAGTGTCGCAATATTACCGAAGTGCCATCAACTTAATCACGTTTCCCTTTTACTGAAACATATATTCTCATCAAATCATTTCCAATTAGTAGTAACATTTCCTTAATCATCCGAAGCTACCCGCTGCATAGGAATTTCATAAACTTTCTTTCACTACTGAACTATAACTTTACACATGCACATCTCGATCCTCCATAACATACTGCATATACCACACCATCCTAAGGTATCATGAGAACTTCATCACCCTTCCGAGCCACATACATCTGCGTACTCAACTTGTCAAGAGCTTTCAATTGGTCCCATTTAAAATAAAAATCATTATACATCACATGCTCCGCATGCCCATAGAAACTATACATCTCCAAACTGCGGTAAAAATCCATCGAGAACTCTCTGAATGTCCCTTGCACAAATCAGACCTGCCATGACTGACCCCTTCTAACTTGACCAAACTAAGAAATCCATTGAGCCCAAGAGCATTGCTGCAAAATACCTGTAAGAATTCATTACCTCGAACACACACAAGGAATTACTTATATCCTAACCATACCAATTCGGCCTTCTATCAAGATACTCCATCCATCTAAATTTCCTTTTATTTTATCCTCAACTTGATATTTCCTCTTACTGTAGCACAATCATGCCTCAACCCAAGCTTACCACATGAGATCCAATCATACAACCACAGTGTCTGAAACCATAAGCCGCTGAATACTCTCTTTCAAATATTCCCAGAAATAGCACATTCCAGAATACTTTACTCTGAAGCACTTCTTGCAAATCTAAATATGTTACCTTTACTTTCTTGATATTGATACATAAAATCCTATAATTAACATAGAAATACCACAAGTCTTGACCTCTCCCAATGAAAACACAGTCTCTAACCACGTACACAACCATAAGATACCCGATTGTTCCTTGTAGAATATTGAACGCATTAGAACTATTCCCGAGAGTCATTCACTGTTATTCAAATTGCAATTCACCTGACCCAACGAACAGAACCACTCGTTCCTCATTTGCATTCCGACATTGCAGAATGAAATCCTCGTCGCAATACAACCAAGCAACTTCCTGCTCTATGCACCGAGCATTCTTTACCAGCAACCACTTAAGACATCCAGTGATCCTCACCCTATGAAGCATAATATAATCTTTGTCAACATTTTGCCTTTACTCAAACCATCCTCGATCTCTATATATGTGAGCAATAATTGGTTCACTCGCACACCTCAAACTGGAGCAAACATGGAACCTAACCATGCAATCAACTACTCACCGCAGACACCCCCACTTGGCTCGGAGCCATAGATCAAAATACACCGAATAACTTATAACACTTATACTTCATTGATGCCACAATACCATAGTGAGCTTAGACTTAAATCCTTTGTAAGCTTGTGAAAAAACGATTCCTATTGTACTCTAAATCTTCAGCAAATCTCGCACTCATTTTTGCAACAGTTAAGCCCACTCTCTTAAGCGATCCAAAATTCAAATTTCAACACTTAAATTTCACTTGCACATGAGATCTTCTAACAATT
The DNA here is from genome assembly GCA_034376525.1 of Nicotiana benthamiana. Lineage (NCBI taxonomy): Eukaryota > Viridiplantae > Streptophyta > Magnoliopsida > Solanales > Solanaceae > Nicotiana > Nicotiana benthamiana. The sequence goes on along the minus strand of CM067329.1, from coordinate 14,141,447 downwards.
AGACAAGCGTCACACCACCCAAGAACTCTTCGCAGGAGATAACCCACCTACTTTGCCTTATATAACATTTATATATACCTTCTACCGTCATAAGCTATCCGCAGTCACTTAGTCTTCCAGAGCCTAAACTCATACCGCAACATTAAATTTACTTTACTCACAACTGAAAAACATGAAAAGATCCTTAACATGCCCATAACTCGGGGCTATACCTCGGATCACGATGGAATTCAAACACCTAATAGCTTTTATATCATCCAGCAGACCTTCCTCGTCACTTCCATTAATAGGGCTAATACCAAACATATAATATTCAAAATACTTGATCACACAATCTTCACCTTGGTGCTCAAATCATCAAAACTCCGATCCGAGCTCATATACAAATAAGTTAACTCTTGGTCAAATCTTCCAAATTCAAAGCTTTCAACTGAGACTGTTCTTTCAAATTCATACCGATTTTCGTGAAAACCAAAGCCAACGATCTACATCGGTCATAATACATCGTACATGGCAAGTCATGCCCAATAATTGGCGATCAAGGTGCAAAATCTCAAAATGGGTGGTTGGGTCGTTACATCCTCCCCCACCTAAACACAAGTTCGTCCTCGAACGTACCCAGAGTTGTTTTAAAAGACAACCAATATCTAAATAACTTTACCATGCATATACCCGGGGGTGATCCCACGTCACCCTATCTCATATAGTTCCGATAAAACATTGGAAGGAACAATCCAAGCTGACCGGCCCATAAGCCATAGAATCACATTTTTCACTTTTGAAACCATCACTACGATCACAACCTCACATTGATACTCTGAATAGACCTGAACTAGTTGTAATCACTCATGCCTGCAACCTCGGGTGTAATTATAAAATATACCACATAACACAAACACATGTAGCGATAACTTTTATTCACAGCAGCTGCCCACAACAAGAAAATATCGATAAAAACCATCTTATAAGCTAAAGTCTCATTCCAACACTTTTATCTACTGGCAACGATAAATGAAACATGCAATAAATCATACCAATTTCTCAAACCAACCATTCATGAGGCCATTTCTCTCTGGCATTTACCATAGCAAATTTTTTAACCAAACCTCGATATTTACTCATAAACCATGCTGAAATCGAATCCATATGAATTCATTAGTTATCCCAGCAATATCTTATGACCAAACACACCACCCTGGTGGTATGAATCATCAATACGGCCCTAAGCCACAACTTTCAAAACTATACGCACCAATAAGCAACAGTCTGAATAAAGTCAAATCATGAAAATGACTCAATCGAAAGAGTTGTACCTCAAGCTCGCCGATGCCATCACAACACAAGGCTGAGAACCCGTCTCAACACATAGAATAGAACACACGAATCTAACCCACAAGATCATATCTCCAAATAGCTTCGTGGTAATGCACGATCCTATCCAAACACAGCTCCACATGAAATACCTCAAGTCACTATACTCGAAGGCGACAACCACACACCAAATGATGTCTGGAACCAAAGCAAATCATTACACTCGTGGTGAAACAAGTAACGTATACCACGCAAGCCCGATAGGACATAACCCGTATGTCATCCACCGAGCAACGCCCAATTAGTCTCCCCGCTCGAATCCTGCTATGAACCTCTAATTGGAACGTATCATACGTGCCCATAACAAATAAATAATAACGTCATCCTTAGCTATGGGAAGAAGTACGATGCTTTTAGCTAATTCTACCTCTTAGCGAGGGCTTGACAGAGTTCTCATAGGGGATTCCGGCTCGCAACACAGAAAAACAACTCATAGATCTCTCCAGTTCACTAATAAACTCAACAACGGTCGAATCAACCTATCCCTGAACCATACAATTCGACGCCAACCAAGCCAGCTAAAGCTAGAACACGCATCGACATTGGCCTGCCAAGAAACTCCTTAACAAGGAAGCCTGAAGTTACTCATTCCACTATCATAACTCCTGTCGGAGCCATATGATACGGTGCCCGGCACCAAAGTAATAGTGATATCCACAACCTTGTCCGGCGACATGTACGGCCACAAGAAACACATCCAAAATTCCCTCAAAGTGGAACTGAACCAATGGTAGAAACCTCGGTATTGACACCCATCACAAAGTCCTAATTAAGAAAGGCAGTCCTTCCCAACCGTCCCTTGGGTCTTTAGCATATACACCACTATGTAAGAACATAATTCGACGCACCTCACCACTTAACCTGTGGCATTTCTGGCATGGCCCATAGCGCAATAGTCCTGAATAAGCCAATACAGAGACAACCAGTCCAAACCCCAACACCAAATCCGAATTTACCATACGACATCATAGCCTGAATATGAGAACTTTCGCCTCCACATAGCATATGAATAACCATATCCGATCCCAAATTCGCCGACGGAACACATGCCACACTTTTAATACCCAATCATTCCACGATAGATAGATACTCTTAAATTTCCCTGTGCCACCAAGCAAACCTGAATATCACTCGACGATCTAACAAGAAAGTGTCGCAATACTATCGAAGTGCCATCAACTTAATCACGTTTCCCTTTTACCGAATCAAATACTCTTGTCAAATCATTTACAATTAGCAGTACCATTTCCTTAATCATCTGAAGCTACCCGCTTCTTAGGAGCTTCATAAACTTTCTTTTAGAACTGAACTGTAACTTTACACATGAAAATCTCGATCCTTCAGCATATAATGCATATACCACACCATCCTATGGGTAACATGAGAACTTCATCACCCTTCTGAGCCACATACATCTGCTTACTCAACTAGTCAAGAGCTTTTCATTGGTCCCATCTAAAAGAAAAATCACTATACTTCACATGCTCCACATGCCCATAGAAACTATACATCTCCAAAACGCAGTAATAATCCATCAAGAACTCTTTGAATTTCTTTTGCACAAATCAGACCTACCAGGACTAAACCCTTCTAACTCGAACAAACTAAGAAAGCCATTAAACCCAAGAGCATTGCTGCAAAATAACTGTAAGAATTCATTACCTCGAACACACACAAGGAATTACTCATATCCTAACCATACCGATTCGGTTTTCTATCAAGATACTCCATTAACTCTAAATTTCCTTATATTTCATCCTCAACTTGATATTTCTTCTTGTTGTAGTACCACCATGCCTCAACTCAAGCTTACCACATGATACCCAATCATATAACCACACTGTCTGAAACCCATAAGCCGATGAATACTCTCTCTCAACTATTCCTAGAAACACCACATTCCAGAATACTTTACTCTGAAAAGCTTCCTGCAAATCTACATCGGTTACCTTTACTTTCTTGATACTGATACATAGAATCCTATAATTAATATATAAATACCACAAGTCTTGACCTCTCCCAATGAAAACACAGACATAAGCACATACACAACCTTAAGATACTCGATTGTTCCCTGTAGACTCTTGAACATATTAGAACCATTCTCGAGAGTCATTCACTCTTATTCAAATTTTAATTCACTTGAACCAATGAACAGAACCACCCGTGTCTCATTGGCATTCCGACACTGCAGAATGAAATCCTTATCCCAATACAACAAAGCAACTTCCTGCTCTATGCACCGAGCATTCCCAGCAACGACTTAAGACATCCCGTGATCCTCTTACCCTATGAAGAATATTACAACCTTTGTCAACAATTTTTCCTTTACTCAAACCATCCTCGGTCTCTATTTCCGCGAGCCATAACTGATTTGCCTGCATTCTCAAACTAGAACCAATATAGCACCTGACCGTGCAATCAACTACTCACCGTAGACTCCCCACTTGGCTCGGAGCCATAGATAAAAATACACACCATAACTCGTAACACTACTCCATTGATACCAGAATACCATAGTGAGCTTAGATTCAAAGCCATTGTAAGCTTGTGAAAACACGATTCCTCTTGTAGTCTAAATCTTCGGCAATCTCCTACTCATTCCCGCAATAGTTAAGCCCACTCTCTTAAGCGACCCAAAATTCAGATTCAACACTTACATTTCACTTTCACATGAGATCTTTTAACAATTAGATAAGGGTCACACCACCCCAGAACTCTTCGCATGAGATAACCCACTTTTTTCGCCTCAATATAAAATTTATGTATACCTTCTTATGCCATAAGCTCCCCGCAGTCACTTTGTCTTGCTGAGCCTAAACTCATACCGCAACATGAAATTTAAATCACTTACAACTGAAAAACAAGAAAATATCCTTCACAAGCCCATAACTCTGGGTTATACCTCGAATACGATGGTATTCAAACACCTAATAGCTCTTCTATCATCCAGCAGACCTTTCTCGTCACTTCCACTAATAGGGACAATACCAAACATATAATATTCAAAACACTTGCTCACATAATATGTACCTCGGTGCTCAAGCCATAGGCAAATATTCGGCCTCAAGTCCTTCAGTCTGGCACCCCTCGATCGGGGAATCACAAGTCATAAAGGAACATCTGATACTGAGCTCTCATGCGCGCATGCAAACGCGTGGAAGGAATTTCAAGAGTTATTGTTCAAGTTGAATCAAGGACGCACGACAAGAATTCTAGAATGTGAAGTTTTCCTAAAGGTTTTGTAGTCTCTCGAGGATTAATACAGACGTCTCAGTACCAATCCGAGAGACTCAACTAAACCTACGTATGACTCGTGAGACCTATGTAACCCAAACCCCGCTCGGGTCATGATGACACCTCTTGTAAGAACAAGGCCAGCCAACTAACCAATATCGCCTTTTCAAACATAGTTGAACATTAATAAACATTTCAAATATGATTTAGTGATACAATTAACGGAAGTACAATCCGACACAGTCCAAACCGGGGTGTCGCAAGTCACGAGCATTTATTAGAGTGTAAATCCAGCTACAAGTTCTAAAATATACAAAAGCGGAATAATGAACAAAGAGAGAAAAGTGATGCTGCGAACAGTTGCAGTCACCTTGCTAACTAACTCTGCCTCTGATCAACCAAAACCCGCTACCAGGTGAATAAATATATGCATCTGCACACGAGGTGCAGGGAGTAAAGTGAGTACTCCAACTCATTAAATAATAAAAGTAAATAACAACTGAGAAGTAAGACATCATGTGTAACAAATCATCATTATGTATAGCGCAGTGCAAAACCCTTTTGAGAAAAACAGTGAGGCTGTAAAATCTTTAGAGAAACATCTTAGCTCAGCTTAAACCTCTTTTGAAAATGACTTATTTAGCAATTACGGAAATGAGTGCAAAACAAATAGTGCAGATCAGAACAGAAATCCGCCTCTCGGAACAACACTAAATTATCAGATAATACCAAAATATCAAGTAAATATTGCATGAAGTAGCATAGACAACAGATAATGGCAGACAAATGAAATAAAGTAAACACATGAAAACAGTACCAGTACTTCTACGGCGTGCACCTTGATCCATATATCGCTACGACGTACAGCCCGATACATTTATCATCCACGGCGCTCACTGGGGTATGCAGACTCTGGGAGGGGCCCTTACAGCCCAAACGCGATATCAAGCCATCCCATGGCATCAAGTCAAGGCAGTCGGCCTCATACCAGTATCAATATAACACTGTTGTAGCATGTAGCCCGATCAAAAAGTATCCTCACAACACAATTCCTCGGTCTTACTCATTCAAAAATCACATAGGCCCTTGGGGAAACATGAAACATGATGCTCATCTTAAAAGTAGTGTTGGATATATCATTTGAAGTGTTAAAGAAAAATAAATTTGGCTGAGTTTTAAAAACAGTCGAAAAATATATGACAGAGTTCAAGTATAAAATCAAAACAGTGAGAAAATATCAACAACTATCCCCGAAAGGTTTCAAATAATTGGCACAAAGCCTAAATATGGCAATCAGCCCAGATCATGATGATTACAAATAAGTTTCAGCTAAATATATGGCAAAATCACCAATCGGGACGGACCAAGTCACGATCCCCAATAGTATGCGATCCCACGCTTGTCATCAAGCGTGTGTCTCACATCAATATAGCACTAAGATGTGCAATCCAAGGTTTCAAACCCTCGGGATATCAATTACAATCATTACGCAACTCAAACAGGCTAAAGCTCTAGTTCGCTATGCCATTGCCTCTCAAATTGGCCTCCTCGCATGTCGAATCTGACCAAGAGCGAATACGTCACAATATGATAAGACCCTAACCCTAACCAATGAATGATAGGCCGACTTAGGATAATAGAAAACGAATTCACTTTCAGTAACCGGAGGCAGGTCAGGGGGAACAAAGCCCAAACGAAAACAATCAAAAATCCCGAAATAAGCAAAAACCGGAGCCCCGGGCTCACTTCTCGAAACTCAGAAATTTTTACATCAACGGGTTCCTTATTCTTCCACGAGTTCCATACATATCAAAAACTCTCAAATACGACCTCAAATGTCTCTTCAAATCCCAATTGAAAAATCTCAAAATCACAAGCCCTAGTTCTTCCATTTTTAGCTAAATTTCCATGAATTTCTAGGTTAATTTCACAATATAATCACGTTTTTGGTTCATATAACTTACCTCCAATCACTTCTCCTCGAATCCCACTTCAATTTCTCCCAAAAAGCTCTCAAAATAATAAACAATGGAGAAAAATGACTTAAGCTCGCGGATGAAATGTTTAAAACCTTCTGCCCAGCTTCTGGAATCCCTTCTACGCGAACGCGGTCAATACCCCACCTTCACGATGCACAAATTTTCAGTGACCAAAATAACCCTTCGCGAACGTGAACGCGTATGCCCACCCACGAACGCGATGCTTTGGACCTCTTAATCTACGCGAACGTGGTACCATATACGCGAACGTGAAAAGCAATGGCTCTGGAAATTTCACGCACCAATCACCACAATGCAAACGCGATATCCAACACGCGAACGTGAAGCATAACCTCAAGGAACCTCCACGAACGCAAGCCATCAGATGGGAACGCGAAGCACCATCTCAGGGACCCCCAACTCTCTTCTACGCGGTAGCGAAGGCCAAAATTTGCCTGCACCTGCTGCTACATTTTCTGCAATTCTTCCAAGTTCAAAAGTTCCCGTTAGCCATCCGAAATGACCTCGCGGCCCAACACATCCTAAAGCATCATCTAAACTTGTTCCAATCATCAAAAGACGTCAAACAACACTAAAACCATCAATTCTCATCGAATTTAAGCCTAGGTTTTTTCAAAAAAATTTTGAAATATGCATTTGGTAAAAAAACCCAACTAAACCACGTCCAAATGACCTGAAATGTTGCACACACATCACAAATTACATAGTGAAGATACAGAAACTCTCTGAATTTCATTCCATCCCTCAGCTTAAAATCTCACCTATCAACCGGAATTCGCCAAAATACTAACTTCGCCAATTCAAGCCTAATTCTACACCGGACCATTGGAATCACTTATGATCATGCTCCTAAGACACAAATCAGCCAAAAAAGCTAACAAAATCCTAAAAACTCTGATCCGAGCTTATATACAAATAATTCAACTCTTTGTCAAATCTTTCAAATTCAATGCTTTCAATTGATACCGTTCTTTCAAATTCATACTGATTTCTATGAAAATCAAAACCAACGATATACATCAGTCATAATACATCAAACAGGGCAATTCATGACTGAGAACTGGAAATCAAGGTGCAAAATCTCAAAACGGCCGATCGGGTCATTACAAGATACCAACTTGTTTCAAAATCTTGAAACAACATTATCCATAAGCAATTTTCCTAAGACAAGTCTCTATGCAAGAAAAGATATTTTGAAAGGAATGTTAGAGAACCAAACCTTGCAGTTGAAACAATTTCTGTGAGCTACATTTCTAATAGCACTCCAAGCTGATTTGTTAGAGAAATCACCATTGTCATTGAGGGTCCATATCAGACAATCAGTGTTTTCCTGATCACCAATCTCTATAGTTGGAATATGTTGAACTAATTGGATATTTAGGAGATGAATGCTCTCCGATCTAATCATTTGTACGATGCTTCTTGCTGTGGATCAAGACTGCCATCCATTTTTATTAAAGTCTTATTACTTTGTTATTGATTAATTAATGATATTCTTTAGCTTGGATGAATATCTTGTGCTGCACGAGTCAAAGTACATAATTTTCGGTGTGAGTTCAGGGTTAAAAGTACGTACATGACAAGTATCATAAATCAATGTAGTTAATACTTCGAAGAATTTACAAAAAGGTTTGAGGTATCATGATTGAAGAAGAAATCGTGCAATTCTCCAATAGTTACATCTTTACATATGATGGGACGTAGTATACATGCCAGTAGAGGCGGTCATATGGACACATGATATAAGGCAATGGATTCTTATGGACCGTGACTACATTCATTAGATGACAAAGTTAGAATGAGCAGGACCATATATTTGAAAGTCATCAAGTAGGAAGTGGTGTCCGAATGTTGGCAAACGCATCTAGGGATTAGAGACCATATACTACCATGATTTTGAAATTTTCCATCTTCTTTTCTTTCTTTCTTTTCAATTCATTTTTCTAGATTTTTATTTCATTTTTTTTATTATTAAGAGAATGAGTACAACTGTAGGAAAGAATTTGGAAGAAACTTTCACTTTTGGATTGGTTATTCGCTGCTATTTTAGTCTCTGCACGGTTTCTTTTTGTTGCACATGCTTCTTGAAAGGTTGCTTTGAATTATACCGTTTTCGATTTTTCAAACAAAGTAAAATTTGTCAGTTTGAAACAGTGGTTTGTTTTGTGGCCTTAAGCGTATTAGTAACTTGATCTCGGGATGGCTTCCTTGACGAATATCTCAACTGCAGCTGCTTGTTTCCCAAGGTCTGGTTTCATTTCTGGCCCTTGAGAGATTGGATTTTTTAGAAATTTACCATGATGGTAATCACGTGGGACTTAACCTTCTCCAACTTTATTTCACCTTCGTGGGCATTTGACTTTGGTTTCTTTCTTTTCAGGAGTTTTTAATTTCAAAGCATCAGCCATCATGGTGAGTCGAAGTCAACTCGATGCACCTGCTGAGGCTGGGTATTTTCTTGATTATTGGATTTTGTCAAAAAAAACCCTTTAAACCCATCTTTCCATCTTTTCTTTGTTTTAGTTTCGGAACAGAATTAGATCGAAAGGGATTCAAAGAAAAATAAATAATGGAAAAAATAATGAATTTAAACGAGAGGTGTCCCTTTCGGGAAAAGGAAAGGACTTATATGAGTACATGCGGACTTCAATGAATATGACATGCTTCTTAGACTGGATACCCGGTCTGTGTAAACCGTCCAACTCTAATAAACTCATCGTAACTCATACCCCAAAAATGAGAAACATTGACATGACTCTATTAATACCAATGGATATACAGATCCTTTTTTCAATCACCGGTGCCCTTTGTGGGTTTTCACCAACTGAACTCTCTCATTTCTCTTGACACCATAACCTGATAGTGCTCTTTGCAAATTTTTACTACCGAGACTCTCATTTTCAATTTCTCCACTTACCATCACCCTATGATTCCATGTGGATTTTCACCAATAAGACTCTCTCACTTTATTTCTATCATATGATTGTATTAGATCCAAGTAACCATATCTTCCAATTTTGAACATCTTCACTGATTGATTAGAAGGACTTGAATGGGATTTAGGGTGAAAGGAATTTGGATTGAATTACACATTGAAACCTTTCAGGCAAAGCTATTGCCGGATCATTGTAACTTCTACCCCAGTTTCAATTTTTTGAAGAGAGAGGCTGCCTACGTATTCTTTTGGAATCAAGTTAAACGTAGTTCAAGGAAAAAAATTTGTTTTTGTTTGTTTTCTTTTCTTTTTCTTTTTTTAATCATTTTTCATTTCTCTTTTTTTTAACAATTTCTTGGTTCCAAAGAAGGTAATCAAAGAAGAGTATCCGGCTCAAAGGGTTTGCAAAGGTTCGAAAGTGTTTGGGTAGAGAGAATGAAATTCCTCGTCATACGAATCAGAGAGTAAAAGGTTAAACATAACACCTTTTGACTGCATCAGCATTAACAACTGTTTCGGGATCATTTCCTGCAATGTCTCCCAAATACAGTGCTATTTTTGGAAACAATTTTCTTACAAATGTACCGACCTTTCCAATTTGGAGCGAATTTTCCTTTTTCTTCCTCGTGATGCGGAAGAATATGTCTCAGAACGAGTTTCCCTACTTCAAATTTTCTAGGCTGCACTTTCTTATTGTAGGCACGGGCCATTCTTTGTTGATACAACTGCCCCTGGCAGATTGCGGCCATTCGTTTTCCATTAATCATGGTTAATTGTGTTCTAAACGGGTCTTGACCCATTCATCATCCTCAATTTCAGCTTCAACAGTGATTTGAAGAGAGGGAATCTCAACTTCTGCCGGTACCACAGCTTCTGTGCCATAAACCAGTAAATAGGGTGTTGCCCCAACCGATGTGTGCACGATTGTGCGGTATCCCAATAATGTGAAAGGCAGCCTTTCATGCCATTGTCCAGAACTTTGGATCATTTGCCTGAGGTTCTTCTTGATATTCTTGTTTGTCGCTTCAACAACACCATTAGCTTTGGGTTGATAAAGGGTAGAGTTACGATGTTTGATTTTAAAATGTTCGCATACCTCCCTTATCAAATGGCTATTCAGATTTGCAGCATTGTCTGTAATTATAGTTTTAGAAATACAAAACGACAAATGATGTTGGAATGCACGAAGTCCACTACCGCTTTCTTGGTGACGGCTTTGAAAGTGACTGTTTCAACCCAGTTTATGAAATAATCAACGGCAACCAAGATGAACGTATGCATTGAAGCTTTCGGCTCGATTGGCCCAATGACATCCATACCCCAGGCAACGAATGGCTAAGGCGCTGATATAGGATGCGACTCTGAAGGAGATGCATGAATCAGGTCACCGTGTATCTGACATTGATGGCACTTTCGGACAAAACTGAAGCAATCTTTTTCCATGGTCATCCAATAATAACCCTCCCAAAGGATTTTCTTAGCAAGGACATATCCATTTATGTAGGGCCCGCATACTCCTGAATTCACTTCATCATGATCTTTCCAGCCTCTTGGGCATCTACGCACCTTAAAAGATTCAAATCTGGGGGTCTTTTGTACAAGACCTCTCCACTCAAGAAGAAACTGCTGGCAATCCTTCTAATTGTTCTCTTTTGGTCACCACTTGCTTTCTCGGGATATTCCTTTGTTTTTAAAAACCTTTGGATATCATGATACCATGGCTGGACATCTGGTTCTATTTCAACTGTACTATAATAACCATGTCTTTCTCGGTTTTGGATCTCCAACGCGTCAATATGGATATTACCCGGATATGGCAACTTTGCCGCCAAGGTAGCTAGCGCATCAACTAACTCATTGTGCAATCGAGGGATGCACGTGAATTCAATAGAATTGAATCATTTTCTAAGATCTTCCACTTGTTGCCTGTATGGGATAAGCTTGATGTCTTGAGTTTCCATTCACCTTGAGCTTGCCGAATAATCAAGTCAGAATATTCCATGATTAACAACTTTTCCACATCCATGTCAACTGCCATATTCATACCCAAAATGCAGGCTTCATACTCAACTATCACGATCCATTTCCATAATAGGTCATGAAGGCGCCCAACACCATTTGTCGGGCAAGCCTAGTGCGGAAGACATTTTTAACCTTTTATATTAATGTTAGCAAATTTAAGTGAGATAATTACTACATTTGGATTCAAAGCGAAAAGGGATTGCTAATGTAAGTGGCATAATAATACAACCCAAAAATAAGTCTACCAATATGTGTGACAAAACCTGGTGTCACAAGTACGGGCATCTAGGAGAATATACAAAAGAAAATCTCTATCTTACTATCTCAGATAAAGAAAGACAGCAAAAGTAAAAGAAGACTCCATCCAGCTGCTGAGTGGCATAGGAAGGAAGCAGCTCATCGTGGAAGTCTTTGTCGCAAGCTCAAGGGCACGCATCGGATCGGTAACCAGATGTATCTGCCTCAGATCCTGTACAATTAAGTATAGAGTGTAGTATGAGTACATAAACAATATGTACCCAATAAGTATCATGTCTAATCTCAAAAAAGTAGAGATGAGAGGTCGACTTGATACTTATTAGGGTCAAGATAATATTATAATAATGTGCTATGTTAAGCATGAAAATCTCCAATAATTAACATGTAATAATGAAAAGCAATAATTATGTTCTTGACCATGTTTCAGTTGTTATTTATAGTTCAAATACTTATCAGGTAAGCATGTCATGTCTAAGCTTTAGCATATATATATATATATATATATATATATACACATATCATGCGCAATCATGCCGAGGTTGGCGGCCTGCTCCAATAGAAAATAAACTGTGCACTGTCGAGGGTCGAATGACACAAACCATAGATGCATCTATTTCACCGAGCTGATCGGCCTGATCAATAAATATCAAGAAAACATCAATAATGCACACAAATGCTAATTTATATACAAGGAATATCTTATAGGGTTCAACAAGTTCATATATTCACTTTTTGTTCGTCTCAGGTCTCTAGCATGTTATAAATGATCATGTTGGCAATTTAAATAAAAGATATCTCCAAATTAGGCATGGTGTGGGTTCTAACTACCCAAACAATTAATATCATAGTAGCTACGCACGGACTCTCGTCACCTAGTACGTATGTAGCCCCCGCATTTAGAAGCAAATACACGTCAATTATACCTATGGGGACAATTTCCTCATACAAGGTTAGAAAGGAGACTCACCTTGCTCCAAAATACAATTCCAATTACCAAGAACGAGCCCAAGTCGTTGCTTCGAAGCCGAACAATCCCAAACTATTTAAGCGAAGTAAGAACTAATTGATATAGGCTCACAAGATCAATTCTTAGCTATTTAAGCAATTCCCCAACCATTTACATGAATTTTTAAATTCCGACCCCGGGGACACGTGCCCGGATTCCGAGATTTTTCGAAAGAAGTTGTTCTCTACAACCTAAGGATCAATAATAGAAGAATTCTACTTTATTCCATAACAAATTTCATGATTAAATATTAGTTTTATTAAAACCCTAGTTCTAGCTCTAACCCTTTGATTTTACCTAATTTTTAGTGTTTGATAAACTTAATATACATGTATTTAAAGTAATAATGAATGGAGGTAACTTACCTTGAAGTACTATGTTGAAATCCTCCCTGTAGAAACCCCCAAATCACCTAAGTGTGGTGTAGAATTGAAATAAATGGCCCTTGAGTTCGAATTAATGAACTCACTGCCCAACGCTTTTCCGCTTCTGTGGTGCGATGACCGCTTCTGCAGAACCTACTTCTATGGATCTGGGCTCGCTTCTGCGGTTCTGGCCCAATATAGCTGGACCGCTTCTGCGGTTTCTAGGTTGCTTCTGCAGTTTCCCTGGCCTGGACTTGGACGCTTCTGCGATGTTTTGACCGCATCTTCGGTCCAAGAACCGCAGATGCGGTTATTATAAAAGCATCAATTCTTCAGCTATTCCTTAACTTTCCCACTTCGCTCGAACCACGTTTGTTTGATGCTCGGGGCCCCTAAGCCTCGTCTGAACATACCGGCAAGTTTGAAATCACGAGGTGGACCTACTCGAACCCTCAGAACACTCAAAACAATGCTAAATCTTGGAATCACCCCTAAAACCAAATGGATCAAAATATTAAACTTCAAGTTTTTAATTCTCTTCTGACGGGTCAAAACGCTCTTAGCCTCCTAGGATTGGCACCAAATTTTACGGGCAAGTCTTAAACAACATTACGGACATGTACCAAGCTACGGAACAAAAATCCGATCCCGATGCCTAGGGAATCAATGATTACTTAGTTTATTTAATTATTTAAAATTTCAATTTGATAATTTTCAATAAAAATTCTTTACTAGGGCTACGGACCTCGGAATTTAATTCTGGACATACGCCCAGGTCCAATATATTTTCCCACAAACCCTCCCAGATTGTCAAATCACGAATCGGGGTCCGTTTTCCCAAAAAGTTAACTGATGTCAAACTTGGTCTTTTAAGAGACCCAAAGGAACAAATGGACATTTAACTCAAAATTCTTCCAACTCCCGAACCAACCATCCCTACACGTCATATATTGTCTTAAGAAAGTGCGAGAAGTTTTTTTAAGGGAACGGGGTTCTAAAATGCTAAACGACTAGTCGGGTCGTTACATTCTCCACCTCTTAAACAAACGTTGACCTCGAACGGACTTAGAAAAGTACTTGGACTGCTGAGTAAGTGGGGATATCTTCTCTGCATGTCCTCCTCGGACTTCCATGTCCCCTCCTCGATCAGTTGCCCCTCCACTGGACCCTTACCGAAGAAATCCTCTTGGATCTCAATTGGAGATCCTATCTACCAATAATGGCAACTGGCTCCTCCTCACAGCCCAAATTCTCATCTAACTAGATAGTACTGAAGTCCAACTCGTGGGATAGGTTGGCATGGTACTTCAGAAGCATCAAAAAATGGAAAACTAGATAAGCTCCCGATAAACTAGGGGGTAAAGCAAGCACATAGGCAACTTCTTCAACACCTCAAAGGGACCAATAAAGCTTGGGCTTAGCTTGCCCTTCATCCCAAAGCTCATAATTCCCTTCATTGGCGAGACTTTCAAGAGAACCTGCTCGCCAATCATGAATGATACATCACGCGCCTTCTGATTTGCGTAACTCTTCTGTCTGGACTGAGCTGCGCGGAGCCTCTCTTAAATCAACTTTATCTTATCCACGGCATCCTGTACCAAATCTGTACCAAGTAACTTAGCCTCACTAGGGTCAAACCACCCGATAGGAGAATGACAATGTCAACCATATAAAGCCTCATATGGGGCCATCTCTATGCTAGATTAATAATTGTTATACGCAAACTCTACAAAAGGCGAGAACTGATCCCACTGCCCCCAAAGTCAATTACACATTCTCTAAGCATATCCTCTAAAATCTGAACTGTCTGCTTCGACTGACTGTCGGTCTGAGGATTGAATGTTGTGCTAAGCTCTATGTGGGTCCCAACTCACTCTGAACGGCTCTCTAGAAATGGGAAGTGAACTGAGGGCCTTTGTCTGATATGATGGAAATCGTCACACCGTGCAACCTAACTATCTCCCAAATATAAATCTGAGAATATCTTTCCACTGTATTAGTAGTCGCCACTGGGATGAAGTGAACCAACTTGGTCAACCTGTCCACAATGACCCATACTGAATCAAACTTCTGCAAAGTCCGCGGAAACCCTACTACGAAATCCATGGTGATGCGCTCCCACTTCCACTCTGGAATGGGCATCTGCTGAAGTAGGCCACCTGGCCTCTGGTGCTCATACTTGATATGTCGGCAATTTAGACATCTAGCTACATACTCCATGATGTCCTTCTTTATCCTCCGCCACTAATAATGCTGCCTCAAGTTACGATACATCATGGTGGTACTCGAATGAATGGAATACGTCGAACTGTGAGCCTCTTCTAGAATCCTCTCACTGAGACCATCAACATTAGGAATACATAAATGGCTCGGAAGCCGCAACACACCATCCTCACCAATAGAAACCTCCTTGGCACCTCCCTGAAGTACCGTCTCTCTAAGAACTACCAAATGTGGATCATCGAATTGTCGGGCCTTGATCTGCCCTAACAACGAAGACTAAGTGACCACACACACTAGAACGCGGCTGGGCTCTGAAATGTCCAACCTCATCAGTCTGTCAGCCAAGGACTGAATGTCCAAAGCTAATGGCCTCTCCTCTGCTGGAATGAATGCTAAGCTACCCATACTCTCTGCCTTTCTGCTCAAGGCATCTGCGACTGCATTCGCCTTGCCCGAATGATAAAGAATGGTAATGTCATAATCTTTCAGTAACTCAAGCCACCTGCGCTACCTCAAATTAATGTCCCTCTGCTTGAACAGATGCTGCAAGCTGCGATGATCGGTGTAAACCTCACATGACACCCCATACAAATAATCCCTCCATATCTTAAAAGCATGAACAATCGCTGCCAACACTAGATCATGCACGAGTTAATTCTTCTCATGAACCATTAGCAGACGTGAAGCATAGTCAATAACTTTTCGTATGGATCAAGTCAAACTTAGTTCACTCATAGAAACTATGTTGTTGTGTTTCTTTCTCTTCTTTTCTTTTTTCTATTTTTATATTCTACTTTTTTTCTTTTTCATCTCTTTTCTTTCTTTTTCTTTTCTTTTTCTTCTCCTTTATTTTTCTTTTTCACTTCTTCTTCTTTCATTTTTCTTTTCTTTTCTTTCTCATCTTTTCAATTTTTATTTTTCTTCTTCTTTTCTTTTCTTTTCTCCTTCTTTTTCTTTCCCTTTCATTTTTCCTCTTTTCTTTTATTTTCTTTTTCTTTTACTTTTCCTTCCTTCTTTTTATTTACTTATTTTCGGTACTTTCGTTTCTTAGTTGTGCCATTGATTCCGAAATAAGGGTATGAAAGGAAATAAACACAACTCAAAATGGGTGACAAAGGATAAAGTGTTTCAGATAGCAGAACAAAACGCCTTCGTCATTTCAATCTTCAAAATATGCCAAACACAAAACAAGTACAATCAAAATAAAGAAATCATACATAGTACCTCCTGACCACATCGGAGTTGATGGCCATTTCTATACATTTTTCTTCCACCTCTGTTAGATATAATGCACCGTTAGACAACACTCTGGTTACGATAAATGGCCTCTGCCAGTTTGGGGCAAATTTTCCTTTTGTTTCGGCCTGATGAGGCAAGACACATCTCAACACCAACTGTCCGACTTCATACTTCCTCGGATGCACTTTCTTGTTGTACGATCTAACCATTTTTGTTGGTACAATTGGCCATGACGCACTGATACTAATCTCTTTTCATGAATCAGACTCAAATGTTCAAGGCGGGTGAAATTGTCATCTTGTTCCAACTCATTATCACACTCAATTTCTTGTATTACTACTTCAAAATAAGATGGCTTTCAAGACTAGGCCGAGGATTCCTCATGCATATCATATTATTGATATCAGCATAAAAAGAACTGTACAGAGAAGAAAAGCAAACAAAAATAGAATTAAGAATGAAGAAAGAAGGACAATTGCATTTCATTGAAGGAAAAGATAATAGGATTTTATCTCATCCAAACGGACGGAACATAGTATATGGACTATAGACCCTAGAATAATCCAGACATCTTAAAGAAAAATAAGACCCTGTACCAAGACTTCCCGTCGTTGACTTTTGCCCTTGGTCAGACGAACTGCGCATTTGCCCTGTTTGACCCTTCCTCTGCTTCAACCATGTTTACCTCGGCGAACAACATTTATTTGACTTCATTTCCCTTATATGTCCCCCACCTGTTCATAACTCTAAGGAATAGTTTTGTTGTTGGTCAATAGCAACTAAGTTGTTGGCTTAACGATAACAGGCTCTATGCGAGCTCCCTTCACAACCATCACAGGTTTGTTTTCTACCTCCTTGCACCACCATTTTGACTGGATCGGGTATTACGGCAACACTGATCGATGACCCTTTTTTGATTACCACAGCTGGCTTATTGTCCACCCCCTTCAACTGAGCCACTGTTTTCCCACTAATTGATTTTTCCTTCGAACTAGTTTTACTAGCACGGATCATCATTACTATTTGCTAGGGTTTCTTGATCTCCCTTCCCTTATGTACCAATTCAATCATGTGGGCCTCATGATGAGCCGGCAACAGATTCTAGTTAATGTTTGCTGCCTCCAGGGTCTGAACCTAGATCTTGTTTGTGTCAATAAGCTCTCGCACAGTAATTTTCAATCTCCAACATTTCTCAGTAGCATGTCCGGGAGCCTCCGAATAATATTCACAGCTCACTGAATGGTCTAGATTTCTAGGAAGGGGATTTGGCATTTTGGGCTCAATCAGGTTCAACAAGCACAACTGCCTCAATTTGTGGAAAAGAGTGGTATAGGATTCTCCTATTGGAGTGAACGTTTTGTGTTTCTGGACCCTCCCATTTCTGAACTCCCGGTTTATAAGCCCTTGGTGGTGGATATGTGCTTTGTGGAGCTAGATATGTGTTTTGGGGAGCAGGATATGTGTTTTGGGGAGTCGGTGCATGCCATTGCGGGTGAGCCAGAGGCTGGGTATAGGTTTGACCATTGTGGATGGAAAAGTGTGGATCTGGAGGTATGTAGTAGTGTTGTGGAGGGCCATATTGGGTATATGGGTAATTTGAGTGGTGGGGTCTGGGGAGGATATGAGGTGGTGCCATAACTCTGTTGGTAGATTGGGAAAGCTGGAGATGAATTCACAATAGGAGGCTCCTGAGACTGAGCCAAAGGTGGGATATAGGCTGGATTGGCGAGATAAATTGGTGCCGGCTGACTCCTGGACCAAGCCTGATGCATTTCAGTCATTTGCTGCCTCAACTTATGCATTTTTTCCCTTATTACATTAACATTCATCACCTTGACCTCTTTTTCCGGGTCCACAATACTGGTATCGGATTCCTAACCTGTCATTTTTAGCTTATTTTTTGATCGGGTGTTATAGGAATGAGTTGTTAGAATGCCAAACAACTAACCACCTGCCTGGACTCGACATCAACAACGGCTTGATTAATGGATAGGGCATGAGCAGATTTGATAACCTCACATTGGGAAATGAATGCACCTAAGCAGTTTAGCGGGTTCTATCATGCATTTGCTCGACTGCATGCGCCATCCCGGCTTTTATTTCTAATGGCAACTTTCTTTCATTTTATTTCTCATTTTTTTTCTTCTTTTTCTTTTGTTGCTTTTTTTTCCCGGTTTCGTTTTCAATTCCTACCTTTGTTTTCTGTCTGTTTCAGTTTCTCGTTCCCTCGATTTCTTATTGTCTCTCTTTTCTTTCTTGTTTTTTCGCCCTTTTTCTTTTTCTTTTTTTCATCCTCTCTTGCTTTTCTTTATATTTTCCTTTTCTTCTTTTGCCATGGTTTTCCTTCGGTTTTTCTCATTTTTCCACTCTTGTGTTTCTTTTCCTGTTTTCATTTCATTTTCTTCCCTCACTCTTTTTGATTTTTCTCTTAAGGTTATGGTCGAATTCGATGAGGATTACCTATGTATCATGACTCTGTATGAATCAGCACGGGCGTAGTTCGTGAAGATAAAAGGTAAATAACAATAAAACTTATTCTTGAACTTCCAATTTTTCATACTAAAACAAACTTTGATTACAATGATTTAAAAACTGACAACTTAAATAAACTAACAGACTCAAAAGAAATACAAATCTGAAAATGAAACAACTCACATACTCTAGTCAAAAAATACAAACTAAAGAACCAACTGACACATTCTTTCCCCTACATGGCATTTTTAACCAAATGGCTATTTTTTTGCAAACGTGACCTTTTCCCAATTTCATATGAATTTTGAGGCCGGGGAAAATTATTTTATGACACTTCACAAACCTATCCATTCTTTTACGAATAATAGCCTTTCGACAACTAAAAGATACTATAGGGCTATTTCGGCAAGAACGGTTTAAGACGCCGCCGAAAGTGGCTCGGCTCATTTTGACCAAAAATCCAAGCGGTGGGCTCCTTTTCTTATTTTTCAATTTAAAATAAAAGACCTGGTTTTGCAAACGCGACCTTTCAGCACCTCGTGGACGAGATTTTAAGGTTGTGTTGATCAACCAGCCAAAATTTAAAAAATGATCAAAGGTGGCTATTTGTGCACAGTCAGCCTTCCGGCGTCCCTTTTGGGAACATTCGGCTATTTTTGACACAATGACATCACTGACTTATTTATGACAAAAATAAAAATTTTGACATTTTTGGCTATTTTTGCAAAGGGGATGTTGGACCCGGTGAGGGTTGCCTACGTATCTCAGGCCGTGTGAGAATCAAACATGCGTAGTTTGGGCAAATTAAATAAATTATTTTTGAAAACAACACTCTTTTTTTAATTTTTCTTGGCACGACAAACTATTTTTTCTTTTCTATTTATTTTTAAAAACAAGACAAGATAAAGACTCTCTTTTTCTCTTTTATATTTTCAACAAACAATAAACAACCTATTTTTCCAAACTAAAATAAAAACTCTTTTTCTTTTCTTTTTCAACAAACAACTTTCAAAATAAAAGATTCTTTTTAATATTTTTCCTTTGTTTTTTATTAAATAAAATATTTTTTCCTCAAAATTTCGGCAGAGTTCCGACAACAATTGGCCATTGATTTTTCTAAAACTAAGCAATTAACTTCCTACACTGCTATTTTTCTCTTTTTTTCAATTTCACAATATTTCTGATATTCAAAAGCCGATCAGCATGAAGATCCGAGACAAATAAATGCAGGGAAAACAAATAGGATGCATCAGGATGGTGTTTTCATTTCAGGTTGCTAATCCTAGACGGACCCAACCCCTGTGTTGAGTCGCCTAAGTCAAATGCAACATGATGCAAATAAGTGTTCCTACTAGAGATCCGGCATGAATTCACATTATTCTAGGTTCAAAACCTGGGCATGTGTTCTAGACTGTGTACCCGAGCGGACAACTCGAGTCGAGGAGGGGGCAACTTACCGGAAACCAAAAGGTCATCCGGCTTCGTAACTTGTCCGGCCTCTTTCTTATTTCAGGGTATGACACTAACAGAATAGAGAGTCTCAATCAGTAAGCACATCCCGGAAGGTGAGATGAGAAGGGTTTTGGCGCAGTTTATATACAGTTCAGATAATATCAAAGCGGTAAATATTTAGCACATTAAGCATGAAACATGTAAGAAAATCAGATATAACCAAATACAGTAATTTATCTAACCTCAAATTCTCAACCCTGCACAAAATGTTATGGGTTCTGTTCCCCAACAGAGACGTCATAGCTGTCACACCTCCTTTTTTACTACACCCCCGAGGGCATAAAGGAGTTTTTCGACTTAAAAGAAAATCGAAACGAGATTTATTATTAAGATTCTGAGATGCCACTTGGGAGATTAATGGTGTCCCAAGTCACCGGTTGAATTCCAAATCGAGGAAAATTATGGCTCTGTATTATAGTCCGCGTATCAGAAATCCGGATAAGAAATTCTATTAATCCGGGTGAAGGTGTTAGGCATTCCCGGGTTCCGCGGTTCTAGCACGGTCACTTAACTGTCGTATTTGATTTTATTTGATTTCAAAACATGCTAGCTTATGTGTCTTTTATTCGTAAACCGCCTTTTGTCATTATTTTAAAAGAATTGTAGCGTCGTGAAAATGCGTCTCGAACCATGTCACAATCAATGCACCCGTTGTTATTGAGACATTGCGACTTCGTTGAGATTTAGATTTAGGTCACATAAATACGCACCCGAATTTAGGAAGATAATGTTATTAAAATACGCACCTAAAGAGACTAATTCATTATTATCTTTGCTAGGGCCATGAAATTTGCTAAATGGCACGTCTCGGAATCTAAGAATCAATTAGAGATTAAATAAAGTGAGGGCCATGCAATTGTCATTTTTGTTTGGCACGGCGCACCTCAATTTCTTTCGAAAGAAATGCATTCAATTCAAAGAACTACGAATATTTATCTTTAAAACTAATTAGGTATTATAATTACGCTATGGGACCCGTACCTATAGTTATGATAATTTCATTATACCGCCTAAAACAACAACGAATGTTCCATCAACAATACAAAGCCAACAAGTTGCTTCCAAGTTCCATGGTATTATTAACAGAATATTAAAAAAAATTAACTACCAAACACATATTAAACAACCACAACGACTATGGTAATTTTAACAAAGAAAACTAACACATTTTGGAGAACTCACAAAAGGGACGGATGTGACCATATCTTTGTTATGTAGGTAAATTTCAGCATAATAATGTTGGGTATTATGAATGAATGGTGGAGACAAGAAAATTAAATGAGAGAAAGGGTAGGAAAGCTTTATGAAATTGTGAAATTATTTTCTTTTTTAGCTTCTTCTTCACCCAACATACAAACATCACACACATATATATAGCATTTTCACCACCATTGTTTGGAAGTTTCTACACATAGATTTTTTTTATTTAGAATAGTCTAGATCTAGATTTTTTATAGGAAAGCTCTAGATATAGCTAGTTCTTTCTTTACCTAGATCTTAGTAGATTTTTTCTTAAAATTACAAATTATTTTATTTTTTAACACCCTCTCTTAGTTTGTAATTTTAAGAGAGGTCTTGAAATCTTCCAGCTTTTCGATAGTGGATGGTTTCGTGAAGACATCTGCCAGCTGTTCACTTGTTTTGATGAACTTGAGTTGAATTTCTCCATTTTCGACCAAATTTCTGATGAAATGATGTCGCAGTTCAATATGCTTGGTTCTGCTGTGAAATACCGGATTCTTTGTCATTGCAATTGCTGACATATTATCACACTTGATAATTGTTGGAGCAATTTCTTCATGCTGCATATCAGTTAAAATTCTTCTTAAAATTACAAATTATTTTATTTTTTAACACTCTCTCTTAGTTTGTAATTTTAAGAGAGGTCTTGAAATCTTCCAGCTTTTCGATAGTGGATGGTTTCGTGAAGACATCTGCCAGCTGTTCACTTGTTTTGATGAACTCGAGTTGAATTTCTCCATTTTCGACCAAATTTCTGATGAAATGATGTCGCAATTCAATATGCTTGGTTCTGCTGTGAAATACCGGATTCTTTGTCATTGCAATTGCTGACATATTATCACACTTGATAATTGTTGGAGCAATTTCTTCATGCTGCATATCAGTTAAAATTCTTCTTAGCCAAACAGCTTCGCATGCGGCATCTGTGGCTGATATATACTCTGCTTCTGCTGATGATAATGCAACGGTTCTTTGCTTCGTTGATGACCATGAAATTGGTTTTGTGCCTAAGCAGAATAAATATCCAGAAGTGCTTTTACGATCATCCACCGAGCCTGCCCAATCACTATCGCTGTACCCCATGAGTTTGTCACCTGCCTCCTTTGTATATTTAATTCCAAGCTTTCTTGTGCCTTGTAGGTAACGAAGAATTCTCTTTGCTGCTGTATAGTGATTCTTACTTGGCTCATGCATAAATCTTGATACATAACTGACAGCAAAGACAATATCTGGCCTCGTATTTGTCAGATAAATAAGGCATCCAACTAAGCTTCTATACTTTGTAGCATCAACTTTTTCTGAGTCATCTTCTTTGCTTAGCTTCTCATTTAACGTCATTGGCGTTGATATCGGTTTACAATCGTTCATGCCAAACCGCATAAGAAGATCATTTAAATATCTCCTTTTGCTTGTTGAATTTGGATGCCGAGAAAATACTTCATAAGACCAAGATCTGTCATCTCGTATTCTTTCATCATGGAACTTTTGAATTCTTCTACCATCTTTGGGTTAGTGCCACAATATATCAAATCATCAACATATAAGCAGACGATTAGAATATCATGCATACCTTCTCTTTTGACGTACAAGGAAGGCTCGCTCGGGCTGCATTGAAATCCATTTTGTTGAAAATAGGAATCAATCTTGCTGTTCCAGGGTCGTGGTGCTTGTTTTAATCCATACAGTGCAATTTTTTAGCCGCAAGACTTTGTTCTCGCTTCCTTTGACAATATAACCCAGAGGTTGCTCCACATATACTTCTTCTGGTAATTCTCCATTTAGAAAAGCTGATTTGACATCTAGCTGATAAACTGGTGTCTCCATTTGAGCAGCTAGTGCAAGAACTGTCCTGACTGTCTCCATTCGAGCAACTGGCGCGAATGTCTCTGCGAAGTCGACTCCTGGCTGTTGTGAGTATCCTTTCGCCACTAGTCGAGCTTTATGCTTTTGAATTATTCCATCTTCTTTGTACTTTGTCTTGTGGACCCATTTCAGTCTAATGACTTCTTTACCTTCTGGTAGGTCTACTAACTCCCATGTATTGTTCTTCTCGATTGTTGCAATTTCTTCGTTCATAGCATTTATCCATATATCTTCTTTTACTGCTTCTTCATAATTTTGTGGCTCACATACAAAAAAGGCAACATTAGAAGCTTCATAAATATCTCTGAGGGAGCGTACCTTTTTTAGTGGCGAGGAGTCAACATTTGGTGATGTGTCTCTTGTGCTTCGAGAGTCTTCGTGACTTGAAACTTGAACAGGTTGGGAGTCTGAGCTTTCTTGAGTTGCGACTTCTTCAAATATTTTTGCTCCTGTGCTTGAATTGCTTTCCCAACTCCATTTTGCATATTCATCAAATATTACATCTCGAGAGATCACAAGTTTATTTGTTTTTGGATCAAACAAACGATATCCTTTTGATTCATTACTATATCCAATGAAGATATATTTTTCTCCTTTTTGATCAAATTTTTCTCTATATTGTGAGGGTGTAAGTGCATAAGCAATGCAACCAAATACTTTTAAAAATTGTACCTGGGGCTTTTGCTTGTACCATGCCTCGTACGGAGTTTTATTCATAACTGCCTTTGTCGGAGATCTGTTGAGGATGAACGCGGCAGTGTTGACAGCTTCAGCCCATTATTCATTTGGTAGCCCCTTCTCCTTCAACATGCTTCTTGCCATTTCTGCTATTGTTCGATTTTTGCGTTCAGCAACACCATTTTGCTGCGGAGTGTGACGAACGGTGAGCTGTCTTTGGACTCCTTTTGCCTTGCAGTAATCAGTAAAAGCCTTTGAGAGAAATTCTCCACCACGATCTGTGCGAAGTGTCTTCAGAAGCTTCCCAACTTGCCTTTCTACAAGCACTTTAAATTCTTGGAAAACCGAAAAAGCCTCTGACTTTTCTTTCAGAAAATATATCCACATCATTCGAGTATAATCATCCACGAACAAAAGAAAATATCTTTTACCGCCTATTGATGGAGTGCTCGTCGGTCCAAAAATATCAGCATGCACCAATTCCAACGGCGCTTTAGCTCTCCATGCATTTTATGGAAATGGTAATCGATACATTTTCCCGTCAATACACCCTTCACAAACTTTATCTATATGGGCAATAGGAGGTAGGCCTAACACCATATTTTTATCTTTCAATAATTTTAGGCCGTTATAATTTAAGTGCCCATATCTTAAATGCCACAAATATGACTCATCCATTTTTTGACTTTGAAAAGCATAATTTCCATCACATGGCATAATAAGAGGGAATACATTATTTTGATTCATTCTTATTTTTGCCACAATGATATTTTTGTTTTTATCATAAATTATGCTTTCATTTCCATCAAATTTCACCGAATAGTTTTTTCGAAGTAACTGACCAACACTTAGCAGATTTGATGTTAGGCCAGGAACATAAAGCACATCATGGATGAGTTTAGAATTACCTTCATCGGAGTTTACTGCAATTACTCCTTTTCCTTTCACCTCGTGAATTTTTCCATCTCCAAGCTTGACTTCCCATGAAAATTTTTCATCCATCTTCACAAAGAGTTGTTTATCTCCTGTCATATGACTACTGCAACCACTATCCAAGTACCAAATATTTTTTGACTCATGTTGAGTGCTCATGCATGAATAAAATACTTGACTTTCTTCGGATTTTTCAGTATAATTAACCTCATTCTTTTGATGCATATCTTTGTACCAACAATCTCTTTGTGAATGATTAGGCACTTTGCATTTAGTGCATTTATTACGACAATCTTTATTTTCATGCCCAGGTTTCTTGCAAATAGTGCAATATGGTTTAGAATTACCTGGGTAATTTCTTTGTCCAATATTTCCACCTCCACCTCGGCCTTGATTGCTTCGTCCTCTTCTTGGATTTTTTGATGTGGTCGCCGAATTATTTTCGGCTACATTGCAACTTCATTTAAATGCTTGTTCCACAGACTGATTAGAAAACCTGCTCATTCTTTTTTCGTGTGCTTCCAAAGATCCAAATAATTGGTCTATGGAATAATCTTTTAAATCCTTGAATTCTTCAATTGCGGCAACGACATGCTCAAATTTTGCAGGTAAACATCTTAATATTTTTTCTACGACCTTTTTATCAGTAATGGTATCTCCATAACTTCGTATTTGATTAATAATTCCCAAAACTCTTGAAGAAAATTCTTGAATAGTTTCGGAATCCTTCATGGATAAATTATCAAAATCTCGCCAGAGAGTTTGAAGTTTAATGGAGATTACCTGCTCTTGGCCTCCAAATTGTTTCTTTAAAATTTCCCAAACATTTTTTGATTTTGCAGCATTATAAATTCTAGGGAAGATACTGCTACTTACCCCTTGTTGAATATAGAGCAATGCACGTGCGTCTCTTTGGACATTTTGCTTATGCTCCTTTTTTGCTGCTGCCGTCCATGACTGCAATTCTTCCGGACTTGATGGTTCTTCGAATCCAGCTTCGACCACATCCCACAAATCTTGTAAAATGAAGAGTGTCCTCATTTGGATACTCCAAAATTCGTAGTTCTCACCGGCGAAGATAGGAACTAGATTTTGGGTATAATTAAATAAGGCTTGGGTGTTTGACGCCATAAATATTTATCGGGACAACCTTGCTCTGATACCAAATTTGTTGGGTATTATGAATGAATGGTGGAGACAAGAAAATTAAATGAGAGAAAGGGTAGGAAAGCTTTATGAAATTGTGAAATTATTTTCTTTTTTTTTCTTCTTCTTCACCCAACATACAAACATCACACACATATATATAGCATTTTCACCACCATTGTTAATAGTCTAGATCTAGATTTTTTATAAGAAAGCTCTAGATATAGCTAGTTCTTTCTTTTCCTAGATCTTAGTAGATTTTTTCTTAAAATTACAAATTATTTTATTTTTTAACAAATAAAAACTAAATTAAATCCAAGTATGAATGACAATACTCAACATCTGACCAATTAGACATGTAAGAAAGAGGGAAAAAGAAGCTCATACAAATTATAAGAAAAACAGAAAATACTCCCTAGAGCAAATAAATAATTAATAGCAACTACCAATCTATAAAAAGGAACATAAAAAATCAAAACTCACTCTAACTTTACATGATCTCTACGGCCGGAACCCAAAAAGAATCGAAATAACGAATATTGGACCTGAACATAAAATCAATGTTAAAATCGGAAAGAAAAGGTTAAAAAAATCACTACTATTTATATTTCACACAAAAAAGAAACATAAATAAATAACAAATAATCCACTGATTCATGATACATGAATTAAAAATTGAAGCAAGGTAGAAAAGGGAAAATACCTTTGTATTATATAATTTTATCTTGAATGTGATTACACTTCGATCTCGGACAAAGCAAAGGCTACCGCGGACCGGATTTCAGCCTCAACCACTCGATGCGATTTCCTACCACCTTTTGCCCTGTTTTTTTTTAAGCCTGAATTTTCTTGTGGGTTGCCTATCACTGCTGGTTCTCTTTTTTATGTGAGTAAGAGCTTCTAAAGAAGATGATGAAAATCAGCAAAAATGGGAGGGAGGCGTTAACTTCTACTGCGTTTTCTCTTTTGGGAATGGGGTCGGTCCCCCTCTTTTGGGTGTGTAGGTTTTGTTTTATAGAGTGTGTAGGGTAGGGTCTAGGTCTAGGTATAATTTGTGGTATTTTGCTCATTTATTCCTAGATTGTTTTGTGTTAAGTCCTTACGGTCTTTTTTATCTATTTATTTATCCGAAACAAGAGCTTAGAAGGGTCCCTAGACTACACAATGACTCTTTCTTTTTATTTTTGTATTTTTTTAATAAGATAGAAATATTACACAATGGCAAAGCTAATCCTAGTTAATGAAACTATATTTTTTTTGTTTGCAAAATTATATAAAGATAAAAATAAGGTATTGTTTTTGTTTTTTTTTTTTTTTGAATTTATAAAAACTGCATAAACTAAAATATTTTTTGTACTTTTTATTTTTCTTGTACTAAAATAAAATAGAAGCGTCAAATTAATTAAAATAGCGCTATTAGGCGTAAAATTAAATGTTTACATGCTAAAATATAAAAAATCATGGAGAGTATAAAAAATCGCATGTCTACACCCCCTGCATCAATACACATCCCAAGCCAACGCGTAAAGCATCGCAATATACCATATACATCCCTAATCCAGATGGCAATACAAGAACTGGTGTCGTAGTCAAAGCCGTCTCGAGCTTCTGGAAGCTCTCCTCACAATCATCAGACCAACAGAATAGGACACTCTTCTGGGTCAATCTGGTCAAAAGTGATGCAATGGATGAAAAACCATGCACAAATCGTCGATAGTAACCTGCTAACCCCATGAAACTCCTAATCTCGGTCACTAAAGTAGGACGCGACCAACTCTGAATTGCCTCAATCTTCTTGGGATCCACCTTAATACCCTCTCCTAACACAACAAGACCCAAGAATGCCACTGACTATAGCCAAAACTCACACTTGGAGAACTTAGCATATAGCTTCTGCACTCGCAAGGTCTGAAGCACTACTCTGAAATGTTGCTCGTGCTCCTCCGGGCTATGTGAGTATATCAAGATATCGTCAACGAAGACGATAACAAAGGAATCAATATAAGGCCTTAACACCATATTCATCAAGTCTATAAATGTCGTTGGGGCATTAGTCAAGCCAAAGGACATCACCAGAAACTCATAATGACCATATCTAGTCCTGAATGCAATCTTCGGAACATCCAAGTCCTGAATCTTCAGCTTATGATACCCTGACCTCAAGTAAATCTTAGAGAACATCTTAACACCCTATATCTAGTCAAACAAATCATTAATACGAGGCAACATATACTTGTTCTTGATGGTGACTTTGTTCAACTAGCGGTAATGAATGCACATCAGCATACTCCCATCCTTCTTCTTCACAAATAACATTGGTGCACCCCAAGGCGATACAAACCCCTTTGCTAACAACTCCTCTAGCTGCTCCTTCAACTCTTTCAACTCCTTAGGAGCCATACGGTACGGTGGAATAGATATAGGCTGAGTGTCTGGAGCCAAATCGACACAGAAATCAATATCACAATCTAGAGGCATGCTAGGAAGATTAGAAGGAAAAACATCGGTGAACTCTCGGACTAATGGCACTGAATCGATCATCGAAGACTCTACGGTAACATCTCGAACATAAGCTAGATAAGCCAAACACTCCTTCTCAACCATGTGCCGAGCCTTCAGGAAATAAACAACCTTGCTAGGCATATCAACTGTGGAACCCTTCCACTCCAATCTAGGCAACCCTAGCATAACTAGTGACACGGTCTAAGCATGGCAATCAAGGATTGCTTGATATGTAGATAACTAATCCATGCCTAGGATGACCTCAAAATTGATCATATCAAGCAACAAAAAATCTGCTCTAGTCTCAAAACCACAAAAAGTGGCCACACAGAACTGATAGATCCAATCCACAACCACAGAATCACCCACAGGAATGGACACATGAACAAGAACACCCAAAGGCTCAGGATAAATAACAAGAAAACGAGCAAACGGAGATGATACATATGATTAAGTAGACCCTGGATAAAATAATACCAAAGCATCCCTACCACCAATGGAAATAACACCTATGATGATGGCATCTGAGGCCAATGCATCTGGTCTGGTTGGAAGGGCATAGAATCTAGCGGGAGCACCGGCTGTCTGTCCTCCACCTAACTGAGCAGTAGCTGGCTGACCTCTCCCTGTCTAACCTCTACCCCTGGGACGGCCTCTACCAGCCTGTCCTCCACCTCTAGGTGGCTGGGCCACTGGTGTTGGAATCATGGGCTGCTATCCATACTACACTGTCTTGCCCCTAGGCTTGGGGCAATATCTCCTCATGTGACCGGGGTCTTCGCACTCAAAAAAATGCGGTGCGGTGACCTACTGCCGGATGGATAACTCTGAAAACTAGAAGATCCATTGGAAGAAGCTTGAATAGCCGGTGGGCAGTATGAACTCTTCGACATAGCACTGAAATAAGAACTAGAAGAATCCGAAGGACCTGAATACCCACTAGATGAACCCTGAATAGCTAGCGGGAGATAAGAACTCTCTGGCATGGCGCTGACATAGGAGCGCACTGGAGAACCCCGAGCCGGCGGTGGTGCTGAAATTGGAGGCCTGCTGGGTTGCCCCTCCCAAGCTGACCTCTACCCCTAGCTAGGGTGCCTCTGAACTCTTCAGAGAACCTAGCCCTCTTATCCTACTGCATCTTCTCTCTACCGCTCAGACGATAGCACTCAATCTTTTGGGTCTCAATCACTAGCTGATACCATGTGCCCACGTCTACCTCTCGGGCCATACTTGATTGGATAGTGGGGTGTAACCCCGCAACAAACCTCTGTAATCTCCCCGCCTTCGTGGAAAGTGTCATGAGTGCATGGGCAGAAAACTTAGAGAACTTCGCCTCATAATTGGTCATTGAATTCTGACCCTGCTTTAAATGCTCAAGATGATACCGCAGCTCTTCCCTCTCAGAGGCTGGAATGTATTGATCCAGGAATAACTGTGTGAACTAACCCAGGTAAGGGGAGAAGAACCTACTAGCCTACCAAGTTCATAGGACTGACACCATCTACGGGGCCTGTCCTCAAGCTGAAAAGTAGTGAAGTCAACTCCATGCTATTCTAATATCCTCATGTTGTGTAGTCTGTCCCTACACTTGTCAATGAAGTCCTGGGCCTCATGACACTTGTTAGGATTTATGCCCGTCACTAGAGGGGGGGTGAATAGTGCGGCACGAGAATATTGATAAATATTGCGGAATTAAAATTGCATGAGTAAAGTAAATGCGGTAATTAAAATAGTAAGGAAAGAACACACCGAATTTATCCTGGTTCACCACAATGAGTGGTTAGTCCAGTCCCCGAGAGACTCTCTCGAGATTCCACTAACTCCGTTAAGCTTACGGGTGCCTAAAAAACCGTTACACTTGCTCGTAGATGTACACTCTACAAGACTTCAACTTGCTCAAGGATACCTCACTGCTCGTGGATACCGCACCACAAGACTTCACACACTAAGATTGAGGGTACTTAGCAAACCCGACAATCAATAAGAAGATATGGTCTTCTCAAACACCTTTCTCTTTTACAACAAGAACTCTCTAAAAAGAGTAGATAAAGAGATACAATATTAGCTCTATGAACAACTCAAAGTTGTCTCTCAATTGGCTCAACAAAAGCTCTAAAATGATGCACAAATAATATCAATATGTATATGAATAATGAGAGGTGTTGTTTGTTTCAAATCAGCTCAAAAGACCTCTATTTATAGGTGGTAGAAGTAGTATGTCCGTTGCTTAATTGGCAATCAATTATGCTGATTTTATGCCAAGATAATCGATTATCAAATTTGCATAATCGATTATCAGCTTACCGTTACAAAATCGGAAGCTGATTTTGTGCTAGAATAATCGATTATTGGATTTGTATAATCGATTATCTGCCTATCGTTCAAAAACTTTGGCAACGGATACAAGATAATCGATTAGCCCAAGTGTATAATCGATTATCCTACTCTGCGGAAATTTCCAATAAATGGGATTTCCCAGAATAATCGATTATCACTTTTGCATAATCGATTATTCACCTATGCTGTCCAGAATTGAAAACTTACTTCAAAAACCATTTTGGTTAAAATGAAAACGTTAAAATCATTTTGTTTGAAGTGTTTGAAATATGTTTATGATAAATATGATTTGATAAAAAGATTTTATGCATATTTATGATGACCTATGTTGAGCCAAAAGACGAGATAACTTAAACGTTGCTCTTACATTGGTTCTACCTAACGACCTACGCCTTGGGTCTTCGGTCTTGAACTTTTGAGCTTGTCTTTGGCTTTTCCATGCAATCCATTCATCAATATGCTTCTCGGCATTCAATCTTGATTGTTTGTCATATAATAACGTTGTTTGACACTTGACTTCACTGTTTTTCATTCATCAAAACCTATACCTGAAAATCATGCTAATACAACCAAAGCACACATATCATGGATAGAATGATTTTCTACAATTTACCCCTTTTTGATAATGACAAACAACAGGAGATATGCATATCGGATTCCCCCTAAATTCATGCTATATCTCAACATACAATTCATGCAAACGATTCCCCCTTAATGATAATTCCCCCTCAAATAAGGCATACTATAACGTAGATACATTCCCCCTTATTTGATGCACATCGCCTAAACTCTTCCCCCTTTTGGCATTAGCAAAAAGAGAGTATGCAAAGGCTACTTTCCCCTTTCACCTCAAGACTTCACCTTGCTCGTGGATACCGCACCACAAGACTTCACACACTAAGATTGAGGGTACTTAGCAAACCCGACAATCAATGAGAAGATATGGTCTTCTCAAACACCTGTCTCTTTTACAACAAGAACTCTCTAAAAAGAGTAGATAAAGAGATACAATATTAGCTCTATGAACAACTCAAAGTTGTCTCTCAATTGGCTCAACAAAAGCTCAAAAATGATGCACAAATAATATCAATATGTATATGAATAATGAGAGGTGTTGTGTGTTTCAAATCAGCTCAAAAGACCTCTATTTATAGGTGGTAGAAGTAGTATGTCCGTTGCTTAATTGGCAATCAATTATGCTGATTTTATGCCAAGATAATCGATTATCAGATTTGCATAATCGATTATCAGCTTACCATTACAAAATCGGAAGTTGATTTTGTGCTAGAATAATCGATTATTGGATTTGTATAATCGATTATCTGCCTATCGTTCAAAAACTTTGGCAACGGATACAAGATAATCGATTATGCCCAAGTGTATAATCGATTATCCTACTCTGCGGAAATTTCCAATAAATGGGATTTCCCAGAATAATCGATTATCACTTTTGCATAATCGATTATTCACCTATGCTGTCCAGAATTGAAAACTTACTTCAAAAACCATTTTGGTTAAAATGACAACGTCAAAATCATTTTGTTTGAAGTGTTTGAAATATGTTTATGATAAATATGATTTGATAGAAAGATTTTATGTATATTTATGATGACCTATGTTGAGCCAAAAGACGAGATAACTTAAATGTTGCTCTTACATTGGTTCTACCTAACGACCTACGCCTTGGGTCTTCGGTCTTGAACTTTTGAGCTCGTCTTTGGCTTTTCCATGCAATCCATTCATCAATATGCTTCTCGGCATTCAATCATGATTGTTTGTCATATAATAACGTTGTTTGACACTTGACTTCATTGTTTGTCATTCATCAAAACTATACATGAAAATCATGCTAATACAACCAAAGCACACATATCATGGATAGAATGACTTTCTACAACACTCACCCCCGAAGACTGGAGGGTGAAGCCTGGTCCATCTTTCAATAACTTTTACAGATCACCGACCACAACTGGCGTAGGCTAGGGTTTCACTACAGCAACTAGCTAAGCCCCATCGGCGGATAGTGCACCCAGAGTCTGATATACTCCAGCTACATGACCTGGATCCTGAATAGTAGGGGTCTAGGCTCCCCCTCCTACCTATGACGCAGTTGGGTCTGCTGGAAATAAACTAGCCTAAGTCATAGTGTCCATGAATCGTAGAATATGGCCCATGACCTCCTAAAATACTGGTGTTGTCATGAAATTCACCGAGATATGCTCCGCTGCGGGCACCTCTCCCTGCTCCTCAATGATAGGATCCCTCACAGGACCTATTTGTGGTACAACTGGAATGGCTGTAGAACACCCTCGTCCCCTACCACGGGCCGGTGCCCTCCCTCGACCTCTACCTCAGCCTCTAGCAACAAGGGGAGCCGTCCCTCCCGGGCCTGGAACGTCGGCGGTATGAGTCCTCACCATCTGTGATAGAATAGAAGAGGGAAATTTAGTACACTGACCAATGCACGATGGGAAATGAACAAAGAGTAATCTTTCCTAATATCCTATTACCTCTCAAAGATAAATACAGATGTCTTCGTACCGATATACAAGACTCTATTAGGTTTTCCCATAACTCGTGAGACCTACGCGAACCTAGTGCTCTGATACCATATTGTGACGACCAATTTCCGTAATAGGCCATGAAGGTGCCCAATATCATTTGCCGGGCAAGCCAAGTGTGGAAGACATCTCTAACCTTTTATATTAATGTTAACAAATTTAAGTAAGATAATTACTCCAATTGGATTCAAAGCCGTAGGGATCGATAATGTTAGTGGCATAATAATACAACCCAAAAAATAAGTCTACCAATGTGTATCTGCCAAGACTTGGTGTCACAAGTACGGGCACCTAGTAGAATATACAAAAGAAAATTTCTATCCTACTGTCTAAGATAAAGAAAGACAACAAAAGTAAAGGAAGACTCCATCTGGCTGCTGAGCGGCATAGGAAGGAAGCAGCTCACCATGGAAGTCTCTGCCGTAAGCTCAAGGGCGCGCACCGGATTGGTAACCATATGTATCTGCCTTAGATAATGTACAATTACGTATAGAAGTGTCGCAAGAGTACATAAACAGTATGTACCCAATAAATATCCCGTCTAATCTCGAAGAAGTAGAGATGAGAGGTTGACTAGATACTTACTAGGGTTAAGATAATATCATAATAATGTGCTATGCTAAGCATGAAAATCTCCAATAATAAACAGGTAATAATGAAAAGCAATAGTCATGTTCTTGACCATATTTTAGTTGTTATTTATAGTTTCAAATACTTATCAAGTAAGCATGTCATGTCTAAGCTTTAGTATATATATCATGCACAATCATGCCGAGGTCGACAACCCGCTCCAACAGAAAATAAATTGTGCACTGCCGAGATGCATCTATTTCACCGAGGCGATCGGCCTGATCCATAAATATCAAGAAAACATCAAGAATGCGCACAAAGGCTCTTTTATATACAAGGAATCTCTTATAGGGTTCAACAAGTTTATATGTTCACTTTTTGTTCATCTCAGGTCTCTAGTATGCCAAAAATGTCATGCTGGCAATTTAAATAAAAGATATCCCCAAATTAGGCATGATGTGGGTCCTAAGCTACCCAAACAATTAATATCATAGTAGCTATACACGGACTCTCATCACTTAGTACGTACATAGCCCCTGCATTTAGTAGCAATTACTCATTAATTATACCTATGGGGACAATTCCATCTTACAAAGCTACAAAAGAGAGTCACCTCGCTCCAAAGTGCACTTCCAATTACCAAGAACGAGCCAAAGTTCTTATTTTAAAGCCTAACAATCCCAAACTAGTTAAACGAAGTGAGAACTAATTCATATAGGCTCACAAGATCAATTCCTAGCTATTTAAGCAATTCCCCAACCATTTACATGAATTTCTAAATTCCGACCACGGTGCCACGTGCCCGAATTCTGAGATTTTTCGAAGAAAGTTGTTCTCTACAACCTAAGGATAAATAATATAAGAATTCTAGTTCATTCCATAACAAATTTTATGATTAAATCTTAGTTTTATGAAACCCTATGTCTAGCCCTAACCCTTTAATTTTACCTAATTTTTAGTATTTAATCAACTTAATATACATGTATTTAAACTAATAATGATAGTAACTTACCTTGAAGTGATATGTTGAAATCCTCCCTTTGGAATCCGCCAAATCGCCTAAGTGTGGTGTAGAAATGAAATAAATGGCCCTTGAGTTCGAATTAAATGAACTCACTGCCCAGTGATTTTCACTTCTGTGATGAGATGACCGCTTCTACGAAAACCGCTTCTGCAGATCTGGGCTCAATTCTGTGGTTCTGGCCCAATATAGCTGGACGGCTTCTGCGGTCTAAGTCCCGCTTAAGTGGAACCGCTTCTATGGTTTCCCTAGGTCTGGCCTTGGCTGCTTCTGCGATGTTTTGACCGCATCTGCTGTCCCGCTTATGCGGTCCAAGAACCGTAGATGCGGTTATGACAAAATCAGCAATACGTTAGCTATTCCTCAACTTTCCGACTTCGCTCGAACCTAGCTCGGTTGACACACGGGGCCCCCGAACCCCGCCCGAACATACTGACAAGTCTGAAATCATGAGGCGGACCTACTCGAACCCTCGGAACACTCAAAATAATTCTAAATCTTGGAATCAACCCCCAAAACCAAATGGATCAAACTATTAAACTTCAAGTTCTTAATTCTCTTCTAACGGGTCAAAATGCCCTTAGGCTACTCAGGATGGCACCAAATTTTATGAGCAAGACTTAATCAACATTACAGACATGTACCAAGCTTCGGAACCAAAATCCGAGTTTGATACCTAGTGAATCAATGATTACTTAGTTTTTTTTAATTCTTTAGAACTTCAATTTAACAATTTTAAATAAAAATTCATTACTCGGGCTAGGGACCTCAAAATTCGATTCTGAACATACGCCCAGGTCTCATATTTTTCCATGGATCCTCCGGGATCATCAAATCATGAATCTGGGTCCGTTTTCCCAAAATATTTATCGATGTAAAACTTGGTCTTTTAAGAGAATCCCAAAGGAACAAATGGACATATTTAACTCAAAACTCTTCCAACTCCCGAACAAACCATCCATGCAAAGTATAAATTAGCTAAAGAAAGCGCAGGAAGTTTTATTTAAGGGAAAGGGTTCTAAAATACAAAACGACCACTCAGGCCGTTACATTACCGGAGTTGTTTTTACAAAATAAATGAAGCCGGGTTGTGGCAGGATAATGCTGACCAGTGGGCGAAATCAAGATTTCCTCGATTTGACACATTTTTGTATTTAGAGCTCCATCAAAGAACATTTTCCAAGCATTGGTGTCTTCTGGAATTACTTCAATTGAATTTACTTCCTCGTCCGGAAAGTAAGTACTCATGGGTGATACTCATCATCAACAGGATTCTCATATAGGTGATCCACCAAGGCTTGATATTTCATCGTCGTGTGGGTGACATAGACAATGTCAAACTCAGTGAGCAAGATTTGCCACTTTGCTAACCTTCTCGTGGGCATCAGTTTTTGGATATGTACTTTAGGAGGTCCAATCTAGTTATGAGATATGTGGTGTAGGCCAACCAATTGTGCCTAATCTTCTGAGTGACCCAAGTTAGGGGAGAACATGTTCTCTCCAACAACGTGTATTTGCCTTCATAACCAATAAATTTCTTGCTCAAGTAGTATATGGCTTGCTCTTTATTCCGGGTTGCATCATGTTTCTCGGGAACACAACCAAAAGGATTCTCCAAGACTGTCAAGTATAAGAACAAAGGTCTTCCAAGCTTAGGCGGAATTTGACTAATACTCTTTGATTTTATCAAAAGCCTCTTGACACTCATCTGTACACTTAATTGTCTCATCATTCTTTAGCAACTTAAATATGGGCTCACATGTGGTAGTCAGCTGAGCAATGAACCTAATGATGTAATTCAATCATCCAAACAGACTCATAACCTCTTTCTTGGTTCTTGGAGGTGGTAAATTCCGAATATACTTTATCTTGTTAGATCTAATTCGATGCTTCTCCGACTGGCTATAAGCCCCAGAAGTATCCTAGATAGAACTCCGAATGCACATTTTGTTGGATTCAACTTCAAGTCATACTTGCACAAATGCTCAAAGAACTTTCTCAGGTCATGCACATGGTCGTCCTACGTCCCGGATTTAATGATCATATCATCCACATACATTTCAATTTACTAGTGCATCATGTCATGAAAGATGGCAGTAATAACTCTCATATAAGTTGCCCCGGCATTCTTTAAACCAAATGGTATGACCCCTATTACAGTAAGTGCCCCAAGGTGTTGTGAAGGCCATCTTTTGTGCATCTTCTTTATCCATCAAAACCTGGTGATACCCAGCATAACAACCCACGAAAGACTGTATCTCATTTTTGACACAATTGTCAACAAGAATGTGGATATTTGTATGTGGAAAGTTGTCCTTGGGTATTGCTTTGTTAATATCCCAATAATCAACACACACTCAGGTTTTTCCATCTTTCTTCGGCACCGAGACCACATTAGCCAACCATGTGGTGCATCGAACCACTCGGATTACACCAGCTTTCAACTGTTTGGTGACTTCTTTTTTGATCTTATCACTGATGTCTTTTAAACTTTCTCTGCTTTTGTTGGACAGGTGGGAAACTGATAAGTGCCGACACAACGCTACACTAAGGTAGGAAGAGCAGGTCACAATAGCTTTTACCCAATATGAGGGTCAGGATCAAATTTCTCAGGGAGCTAGTAGTGGAGTTGGAATATCTATCTACGTAGAAAAGTGTAACCACTCCAAATATCACTTCCAACATAATTTGGTTTTTTTAATTATAACTACTATTATCTAACTATTGATTGAAACTAAATTATGCTAGGAGATGATTGCTAAGTTATATCTAATGGAAAGAGGGGCACTAGGGTAGTGACTAACCTAGGTGGCTAATTGGCGGGTAGATGTTACTAAGCATTCGATTGAAATAAATGGGGCTTATGCTATAACTGTTGCACAATTTTACCCACTCACACATCTCTCGTTATAGAGAGAGATTTTTCCCAATTGCCTCTCTCGAGACCAAATGGGTAGGCAACTTAGATCAAGCTACTAGGGTTCAAGTAGGGTAATTATTCTCTCGAGGTTTAACCCGTTAATTGGGACTATCATTTCTCGTGAGTCTATCTCAATTCCTTGTTGGGTCACTTTTGGATACACAGACTTTCTTTCTCAAGAAGAGTCAAGTCCACAAAGCTCAAATTAGTGTTTGCAATCACCAATTCTTAGATTAAAACATAAAATCAACCCCAATAGCAAACACCCATAGTCAATCTAACCCTAGATGGCAACACCCATCAATTACCCATAGTATGGTTGAGCCACAATCCTAGCTAATGGGTTTATCTACTCATGCTTGATAAAAAAAAATAAAGAAATAGATGAAGAACAAGGAATATTAATTAATTGC
Organism: Nicotiana benthamiana; assembly: GCA_034376525.1. Classification (NCBI taxonomy): domain Eukaryota; kingdom Viridiplantae; phylum Streptophyta; class Magnoliopsida; order Solanales; family Solanaceae; genus Nicotiana; species Nicotiana benthamiana. Next base: position 14,102,621 of record CM067329.1, on the reverse strand, counting down.
TAAATGAAAATATGATAATCTATCGTTAATTTGAAACTAAAATACCAAAAACGGATACAAATCGAGTTCCCACGAGCGCAACTCGGTAATGGAGATAGCAGATAACCTAACAATGGTAACATGTTCTATTTATACAAGGATGGAAAAACTTGACAAAAATACCCATGTGGAGTCAGTGCGAGCCGCATAAAATGGACCGCGGCCGCACTAGACTCTTTGACTTCAATTCTGGCTTCTCTAAACTTGTGCTCCGCGAACTGCGTACAATGGACGGCGACCGCGGAGGTAGCTGGCATGGTCCGCACAATCACGATCACAGACCTCATGGCTTGGGCTTGGCATAATTCCATCTCTCTGAATCTCTTATCCGCGGACCGCACAAAAGGTTAGTGCGGCTGCGAATCCTTCACCGCGGACCGCTAAAACTGTACTTTGGCCGCGTTGCCTCAACCTTGTTTTGTCAAATCTCTAAAACACCGGCACATTCGACTTTGCGCGGTCTTCACTAGGCTTGCTTGCCCTCAGATTGCTTAGTCTTTGATACTTGAGCAGGTTTCACTCCTTTTGAGCTGATCTTTGATATTTCGTCACTTTTTTGATCAAACATTCAATCAAGCACAACTTATGAGCCTTTTGGGACTATTTTATAACAATTTATAATCAAATCATAGGCAAGTAAGTGCATAAAACACGTTAAAATCCCTACTTATCAACTCTCTCAAACTTAAGCCTTTGCTTGTCCTCAAGCAAATAAAATAAAACCCACCCCTTAAGGGAAAGTCCAAGTATTTCCAGCTATCCTAACGTAACCACAACAAGCATCAATTGGGACCAATTTCCCTCAATACGAATGGATCATCAACATTTAAACTTTGCAAAACTATGGATCAAGTGTGTGACACAAGAGCATCAAGAATTGACTTCGTACATCAAAGAACTCTCTCAATTACTTTGGTTGCGGTGGAACCCAAACTCACACATCCTTAACTCTCCCTAAGCAAACTTCACTTTTTAGAATAAGCACATAAATCGAGGTTAATGGGAATTCACTCGTCACTCTCAAGGAAAGGTGACAAGTCCGGCTCTAAGTACCATAAGCTTGACCCCCATATAAGTATCTCCTAATGCAAGCGTCATTCAACTCAATTCATATAGGGCTTTTGTGGAGTCAATGTGAAGTCTTTTGGTTCAAGGTAGGAAATGTTTTTGGTCTAAATGGGTTCCATCTTCCCTTAAGCACTTATTTTGACTCATTTGGCAAAATTCTCTTGACTCTTTGAGTATCTCACTTCTTTTCAAGGGGTTAGAGAGACAGATTGTCACTCTTTCTTATGCAATTCAAAATGTTTCTCCTTTTTATACTTTTTCCACGCCTTTTTCTCTTTTGTTTTTCTTGAATCCCCTTTTTATTCTTTTTCACATTGGGTTTTCTTTTTGTCTTTTTATTTTCTTTCTTTTTCATTGCCTTCCTTTTCTTTGATTTTGTACCTTTTACCACTTTGTTTCCTTTCTTGTCTCTCCCCAAAATTAGACTTTTACCATTACTCAAGGGAAGATTTGGGTGCCAAGAGAGGGTATATTTTACAACGGGTATAGTCTTATAGCATTAGTTCTTGAAAGAAAAAGGTTTAAGGCTCACAAGTGCTAACTAGAGATTATATCATAGGTAGGCTATGGAATTGTTCAACTATTATTTGGATCAAGGAGAGCCTATAATCACTTCTTAAGTTAAATTTCACTTAGGATTTCGCCTCAACAAACATTCAGGGCAAGTTCTAGACCATTGGCTCGGGACTTGGACTAAAAATTTGATTTCTTACCACACAACTCAAGGATTGTTAAAGACATAGAGTCGGGGGCCCAAAACAACCTTAGATACGATTGAGCACACAATAGTCTCGAATGACCACATGATGATTGTTTGGCCAACATAAAAGTCTCAAGGTCACTACTTTCACAATCCTAAACACAACCACTTGTCTTTGACCATGGGATCAAAGGCAAATGTGTTAGGCCCAAGTGAAGCTTTGATTGAGGTACCGTTAACTATAAAACCAAAAACAAAACAAAAAACAAAAACGGGGTCAAACCCTTAAGAAGGTTGTCACGACATCCATTATCGAGAAGAGACACCCGGTGTACACATTACTCCACTTTTGGAAAGAACCGTGGCATTAGAAAATCAAAGGTTTATTGAAAGCGCAAAAAATAAAACAAAAGGCTACGAGCCTATCTATGAATCTAAAAACAAAAAACAATTACAAAAAAATAATAGAAGGAATATTTACAATAAGGAATTAGAATATACAATGGGGGATGAATATATACAATAATTTAAAAACTTTAAATACAGACCAAAGAGAAGATAAAAACTGCGATACATGTAACTAGATGTAAAGTTAAATACAGACCAATAGAAAATCAAAAGTAAGCATAAACTAAATCAATCTATATATACAGTCATCCAATGGATAAAAAGTAGGGCGCACCCCCTCAAATAAAAGCTGGCATTGTCCCTAATGCCAACTAAGCAAATAAGCACCAAAAAAACATAAGGAAAGGATATGGAAACTCCCTAATCCTCTTCAGTCTGCATGGGAACATGAGTGGTCCCCGGGTCCTCCGTATGCGCGGGAACCTCAGACTGGTTCCCGGTTTCCTACTACTCAGCTGCTGGGACTGGGGCCTGAACGGGCGGAATATCAGGGGCATTCTATGGCCGACTGGAGGAGGCCTCCAGTGGGTCCGCCAACTGGATAATTGCCTCATCTGCATTGAGGAGCTTCCTCTTCTTCATTGGAAGCCTCTCTGTCTACTCCTATTGTAGCTCTGCTTATGATGTTGTTGCTGGGGCTGGATCCCCAAATAGTCCGCCTTCAGCTTGTCCCCATCCTCTCTAAGCTCCTTCACAAACTCCTTGGAAGCCCGTGTTTTGTGCATTTTCTTGTGCTCCCAGGCAAGCTCCTTTAGAGCCTTGCCATGTTAATCCACTACCTTATACAAGGGATTCTGAGTGCTCATGATCTTTTCCTGGTTCTCCAGGATCTTCTTCAACATATCCTCAATGGACTATGGAATCTGAGTTGTCTGTGGTGCTGACTTAGCTCAATGGTAGAAGACAATAGAAAACTTGGATGATGCAGTTGACATCCAGTTGTTCAAGCTATGCAGTGTATGGCTCAGCTGGTGGGCAGTGATAGGATGGGATCGGGAAGATGGAATCCCGCGCCAGCTGAAGTAGAGGGATCAGCAAAAGTGGAAGATCCGAGAGGCGTGTCAGCAATAATGGAAGCAGACTCAGTGGATGGCTCTACGGCAATTGGCTCCTCAGACTGGCCAGTCGGGGTAAAGGCAGGTGGCTTGTAATTCTTGTCTTTGGGGTTGTCTGGCCCCTTTAAGCTGTACCACGAGAAAGGAGCCACCGGTTTGACCTTGACATCAAAAGGTTTCTTATCCACCTTCAGGTCCCAGAAATACATGGTGAAGGTGTTAGGAAAAAGGTAGTTCCAGTCATGCTCAACCCCCACTGCAGAAATGACGGGGAACATCACATTGCCCATGTTAATAGGGTAGCCTCCATAATAGAAGCAACAAGAACGGCCGGAGCAAGTGGAATAATCTGATCATTGGAAGTGGGGTAAAGTCAACTGCACACAAAAGTCAACCATCCCCTAGCCTCAAAACTGAGAGTCCTCAGATGTATTTGTCCCCTACTGTCAACCACTCTGGAACAGTACCCGGGATTGCCACGTATGCAGCTAACCATGGACGAACCTCCTCGCCCATTGCCAACTTCTCATTGTACAAGGTCTCATCTTCTTCATTGAACTCCAAGTACTCATTTAGTGCCTTCCTGGTAAATACCACATTTTTGTTCCGAATTTTGGTCACTTTAGTGTCCCTCACGATGTGGGTCACATTGCTATAGAACTCCTTGACCATGTGCTCATTTGCCTTTATACAATCATCCCGAAAATGTTCCCATCCCACTCGAGCTCGAAATTGTCTATATATATTTGGATTAAGGGGTAGAAAGTCTTAGTCAATAAAACGCCTCTCAAGAATCAACTTTTGTAATGGCCGCCATACCCTGAATTTGTGGAAAGCCACCTGGATAACAAATTTGCCTTCCCAGACTGCAGGGTTTCTTGTCCGGACAATGCCTCCATTCTAATGTACACCAATCTGAGGCACCTCCTCATCACTACAATCACTACCATCACCACCTCTGCCTGCGCTCTCCCCGGATAGTGAAGTTGTGAGGGAGTTGGATTACTCCCCATGCTACTACTGAGCCCTCAGAAGATATACGCTGGGGATCTTGGGCAGTGGGTGAAGCTAGAACTGAGTGAGTTGGAAATGAGACGGAGGAGAGGTCTAGAAAAGGCATGCACTTACTCCTCGATTTGCCACCGGCTATATCAATAGCCTTGGTTTCTTTCCTTGCGTTTTTTCTAGGTTGGGGAGTGAGTTTTACTTATTTTCCTTTGCCTCCCGGGGAGGAGTCACCTAGTCGGGCTGTTTTGCACCTCTACCTCTTTGTTTGACCATTATCTGCAAGCACACACATCTAACATTGTTAGTCTAGGCACAGGCAGTGAAACAGATGATGAAAATGAATAGCAGAACAACAGATCAAAGGTTGTAGAACCTGTTGCAGAAATAGTGCACAGCGACCCCCACAAAAAGAAGTGTGGTCGCATTGGGTGTACCGCGGACCGCACAAAAGCCACAGCGGTCCGCATTGGGGTAGAGTCTAGAGAATCCCTTCTCTGAATCTCTCTACCGCGGTCCGCACAAAGTGGTATTACAGTCGTAGTGGGCCAGAGCGGACTGCACAAAGTGCAATGCAGCCGCGCCGGGCACAAGTCAACTCTTAGACGTATGAGCACCGCAGTCCATACAAAATAGTGTCGCGAACTGAGTCAGGGCATCGCTGACCGTACAAAGGCGACTGCGGCCCACGGAGGGTGCTTCATTCTGGCACTGAGTTAGGGTTTCCGATTTTGCAATATTGTTCAAGTTTTTTCACCTACTTTGTCCCTACTCAATTAACCAATCATTTTGCTCATCCAACACACAAAAGCCAGCATTTAAAACTATCCTAAGCGAACAACTAGATAAAGAAGAAGAAACTAACTGAAAGAAAAAGAAGCTAACTGCAATTGGACATGAAAATAAAATGAAATTATAAAATTAAGTAAAGAAAATTGTATAAAATGTTACCAGATGTGACGAATGGAATGCCAGTAATCATTGTTAGAAGGAATTCACGTGATATAGAGAATATGAACAGTAACTTTTAGGGTTTTGACTGATAAATGTTCGAAAATACTAACCAGTGACCCTTGCGATCTATTTACAGAAAAACAGCGGGACCCAGCCTTACCTACTAGCGCGGCCGCACAAAATGGACCGCGGGTCATATTGGGTTTGATCAAAAGAAGTTTAAGTAGACAATCTCTGTGGTCCGCACAAAACTAGACCACAGTTGCAGAGGTCCACCACGGTCCACACTAAATGGAATATGGCCATGGTGGCAAACTTCAAAGAGCACCTCACTTGGCCTTCACCAATGCGGATCGTACAAAGTGCAAGGCGCCTGCACTGGAAACTTCACAGACTGTTCATTATTTTCAAAAATGTTTTGCACAGCATAAACACAATCCCTGCAATATCTCACAACCAATTAGTCCAAAAATCAAACCTAAACTATAGAGAAAATCAAAGAAAACAAGAAGAAAAAGGCATGGGATGCCTCCCAAGAAGCGCCTGATTTAACGTCGCGGCACGACGCATTTTACCAGCACATCACTTTAGATGGAGAAGTTCCACCACGTGGCTATCATCAAATATTCCAAGATAATGCTTGACCCGGTGCACATAAACTTTGAAAACCTCACCATTTTTGTTCCTTAGATTAAGAGCACCAAATGGTGTCACGAACACAACTTCAAATAGCCCACTCCACTTTGACTTGAGCTTACCCAGAAACAAGAGAACCATATCTCCAACCTTGAGCTCCTTGCCCCAAGCATATTAGTCGTGAAGGTACTTCATTTTGTCATTGTACAAGGACGAACTGGAGTAGCATGGAATCTAAACTCATCGAACTCATTAAGTTGTTCAACCCGAAGATTTGCCGTAACATCCCATTCCAAGTTCAACTTCCTTAAAGCCCACATGGCCTTGTGCTCTAATTTAACCGAAATATGGAAATCTTTCCCAAACACCAACCGATACAGAGATACACCAATTGGAGTTTTGTAAGTCGTCTGATAAGCCATAGAGCGACATTCAACTTTTTCGACCAATTGGTCCTATTTGCATTGACAGTTTTAGACAAGATGCTCTTAATTTCTCTGTTGGATACTTCCACTTGACCACTAGCTTGAGGATTATAAGGGGTAGAAACCTTATGACTGACACCATACTTAGAAAGCAACATGTCAAAAGGCTCATTGCAAAAGTGATACCCCCATCACTAATGATCGCACGAGGAGTGCCAAACCTTGTGAAGATACTCTTTGTAAGAAATTCCACAACACTCCGGGCTTCATTGTTAGGAAAAGTCACGGGTTCAACCCACTTCGAGACATAATCTACCGCCACGAGAATGTAAGTGTTACCACAAGAGCTAACAAATGGACCCATGAAATCGATGCCCCAAACCTCAAAAATATCCACTTCGAGAATTGTATTGAGAGGCATCTCATCCCTTTTTGAAATTCCGCCGGCTCTTTGGCATTCATCACATCTCTTGACAAAATATCCCGCATCTATAAAGAAGGTAGGACAATAGAATCCACAACTAAGCACTTTAGAAGCCATTTCACCCCGCCATGATGGCCACCATAGGGAGAGGAATGGCAAACCTCCAAAATATCCAATTATTCCTCCTCCAGAACACATCGTCGAATCACACCATCTGTGCAAATCCTGAACAAATATGGCTCGTCCCAGTAAAAATCCAAGCTATCCCGTTTGAGCTTCTTCTTTTTGTTAGAAAAGAGCTCACATCGGATGATTCCGTTCACAAGATAGTTAGCGACATCGGTAAACCATGGAATTCCATTCATTGACACCGCAAGGAGTTGCCCGTTCGGAAATGAATCATTTATCTCAAGGCCATCACAGGCCTCCCCTCCTCCTCCAAATGGGACAAGTGGTCCGCCACTAGTTCTCACTGCCTTTTTGGTCAATAATTTCTAGATAAAACTCTTGAAGAAGTAATACCCATCTCATCAATATTGCCTTGGAGTCTTTCTTGGTCATCAAATATCTAAAGGCGACATGATCGGTGTGCACTATAACTTTGGCCCCTACAAGGTAAGGTCGGAACTTTTCCATAGCAACAACAATATTCAATAAATCTTTCTCGGTGACTGTGTAGTTCTTTTGATCCACATTCATGGTCTTGCTTGCGTAGTACACCGGATGGAATATTTTGTTGATCCTTTGGCCCAAAACATCCCCAACTGCAACGTCACTAGAATCGCATATGAGCTCAAAAGGCAAGCTCTAATTTGGTGCAGTGATGATGGGGGTAGAAGTCAACTTGAGCTTGAGAAGCTTGAATGCTTGCGTACAACTCTCATCAAACAAGAACTTTGCATCTTTCTCTAGCAACTTGCACAACGGGTGTACCACTTTAGAAAAATCCTGTATGAACCTCCAGTAAAAGACCGTGTGCCCAAGGAAACTCATCATCTCTTTGACATAAGTAGGGGGAGGAAGCCTCAAAGTCACCTTAATCTTGGCCTTACCCACTTCAATTCCTTGCATTGAGATTTTGTGACCAAATACTATACCTTCTTCTTCCATGAGATGGCACTTTTTCCAATTGAGAAAAAGGTTGGTGTCTTCACACTAGGACAACACTCTATCCAAGTTTACCAAGCACTCCTCAAAGGAATACCCAACCACGTTGAAATCATCCATGAATACCTCACCATGTCAGTGAAAATAGCCATCATGCAATGTTGGAAGGCTGCCGGAGCATCACAAAATCTGAATGGCATTCGAGAGAAAGCGAACGTGCCATAAGGACATGTAAAGGTAGTCTTCTATTGGTCCTACAGGGCAATTAGAATTTGATTGTACCCTGATTAACCATCCATAAAGCAATAGAAAGCCCGGCTCGCAAGACGACCTAGCATTTGGTCAAGGAATGGCAATGAGAAATGATCTTTCCGGGTCACCTTGTTCAGCTTCCGGTAATCCATACATATTCTCCACCCGGTGACCGTTCGAGTAGGAATGAGCTCACTGTTATCATTGGTCACCACAGTCATACCACCCTTCTTGGGCACACATTGCACTGGAGAAGTCCACAAACTGTTAGAAATAGGATAAACCACCTCAGCATCTAACCATTTGATAACTTCTTTCTTCACCACTTCTTACATTGCTTCATTTAATCTTCTTTGATACTCAAAGGGAGGTCTTGCATCCTCCTCCAAGATAATATTATGCATGATAAATGCGAGGCTTATTCCCTGAAGGTAGGCCAATGTCCATCCAATTGCCTTCTTCCACTTTTGATGTACGGCTAAAGTGGCATCAACCTACAAGTTAGTTAAGCAAGATGAAAGAATAACAGGTAAAGTATAATTTGAACCCAAACATATCTGAGTTGTGGAGGAAGTGGCTTCAACTCCAACACCAGTGGTTCCTCAATCGATGGTTTTGTTGGTGGAATTTTGCGGTTTTCAAGGTCCAAAGACAACTTCCCAGGCTCATCTAAATATGAACCCATACCATGCAATGCATTCACGTGCTCCACTCTACTAGCATTATCATTGATATCCATATTGAGAATCACGGCCTCAAGGGGATCTTCAACATTGATGATTGAACTTGTGTCATCCACTATCACAGTTGTGACAATGTCCACAAATGAACACACCTCAGTAGTATTGGGTTGTCTCATGGATTTGCAAACATGGAAGACGACCTTTTCACCCCCCACTCGGAAAGTCAACTCACCCACTTCAACATCAACCAATGCCTTCCCCATAGCAAGGAAAGGTCTACCAAAAATTAATGGGAACTTCAAAGTCCACTTCACAATCCAATATAACAAAGTCGGCCGGCAAAATAAATTTGTCCATCAAGACAAGTACATCATCAATTATGCCCAAAGGTTGCTTCATCGACCGATCCGCCATATGAAGTCTCATTGAGGTTGGTAGAGGTTGATCGAGGTTGTCCAATTCCCAAGGTCTTGAAGACAGAGTACGTCATCAAATTTATGCTAGCCCCCAAGTTACAGAGGGCCTTGGCAAAATCCGCACTTTTGATTGTGCAAGGGATAGTAAAAACTCTGGGGTGTTCAAGTTTTGGTGCCATAGAATTCACTATGGCACTCACTTGATGAGTCATTTTAATTGTTTCACAGTCCATCGATCTCTTCTTTGTTACCAAATCCTTCATAAACATTGGCCAACCCCGGCATTTTCTCAAGTGCCTCCACCAAAGACACATTGATTGTGAGGCTCTTCATCATGTCGATGAATTTTTGAATTCGTTGTCACTTTTTTGATTTTCTAACCGTTGAGGGTAAGGTCGAGGTGGCCTAGGAAAGGCAGCCTTGGATTTTGGCACAACCGTCTCGGGCATATCAATCACGTGTTCCCTAGATGGGTTCACGGATCTTGAGTTTCGACCTCGGTCTCATCATCAATATCAATCCGCACATCATTGTTCACATTTTGTTCACTCACATCTTCAACAATCAAAGGTACATCATCATCATGCAACTCAACATCATCCTCCACAACTTGCTTTTCTCTCGAGGCACCACCTCTTCCACTTCTAGTTGTAACCTCCATCACATAGTTGTTATTCCCACCCTTCGGGTTCACTGCCGTATCACTTGGCAGAGCACCCTTGGGACGAGTATTCAAAGCTTGAGAAATTTGACCTAATTACACCTCTAAGTTCCGGATAGATGTACTATGAGAAGCCAATTGTGCATCAGAATCTTGGTTCTTTTTCATTATTTGCTTGAACATATTTTCAATTCTCCCCATAACACTCCCAGAAGAACTCGGACCTTGAGAAGGAAAAGGGGGTGGATTATTCTGTTTTTGGTACATGGGGGCCTTTGAAAACATTGCACCCGATTGCCTTGGTTCCCACTTTGATTGTTATTCCACACACCTTGATTGTTGTTGTTGCTCCAATTATTGTTGTTCCCGTTCCAATTGCCTTGATTGTTACCTTGATTACCCCAATTGTTGTTTTGATTTTTATTGTTCCAATTGCCACCATTTTGTTGTTGATTATTGTTATTCCAATTTCCTTGGGATCGCCATTGTTGATTCGAAGAGTTGACTCTATTCCCTTGGTAGTTATTGACATATTGGACCTCTTTGCTTTGATCATCATAGCACTCATTTGAAAAACCACCACCATTATTTTTGTAATATTGTTCACAATTTCCTTGAGGTTGTTGCCCTTTTTTCCTCCTTTTTAGCATAGAAGCACCTTCCATGGAATTGACTTGGCATGGATTTTGGACTTGTTGCAATTGCGCCTTTGCCAATTGGTTCATAGTAGTAGTGAGGTCGGCAATAGCTTGACCATGATTGTGCAAATGGATGACCGTGGGGTCACCTTGGGGCACATTTGCTATACTTTGCCATGCCGAAGAAATATTGGCCATCTCATCAAGTACATCACATGCCTCTTGGTATGAACGTTTCATAAAATTTCCTCCGGCCAATTGGTTCACAATGCATTGATTCGTGGTGTTGATACCACGACAAAAGGTTTATTGAATCATCGCCTCGATCATGTCATTATTAGGGCACTCTTTCACCATTGTTCTATACATTTCCCATATCTCATGCAAAGGCTCCGTTGGCTCTTGCTTGAAGGCTAGAATTTCATCCTGAAGTCCGCCATATGACTTGGTGAAAAGAACTTGGCAATAAATTTGTCCGCCAATTCACCCCACGTTGTGATGAAATGATTTGGGAGCCTTTCTAACAAATCCAATGTTTTACCCCAAAGAGAGAACGGGAAAAGCCTCAATCTAAGTAGATCTTCGGATACGTTCGTCTGCTTGCTCCCCCAGTATATATCTACAACCTTGAAATGATTGTAGTTATTTTGATCGGAGGCGCCCATAAAATACCCTCTTTTCTTAAGCAAGGTCAACATGACATTTGTGATTTGAAAGTTCCCCGCTCGGATTCGGAGGAGGGTCTGGAATATTGTTGTTCTCATTTACATTGGCCTGACAGCCTCTGCATTGAGCTTGAGGTACTACCTCATCCTGTTCAAGATCATCCACCTCATCCCCCGCAATCACGTTGCCAAGAGGGTCATTTGCATTTGAGAGCCATTTGTACCTGATACGATCGACAAAAATAAAATTAGTAAAAAAGAAGGAAAGAGAAGTAAAACATAAAACTAACTAAACAGATAGTCAATACCGTAAGCTCCCCGGCGGGCCAAAAAGTGATTGCTGGCAACTCAACGCTACAACAAAGTAGAAAGAGCGGGTCGTAATAGCTTTTACCCGATATGATGGTCGGGATCGAATTCTTCCGGGAGCTAGTAGTGGAGTAGGAATATCTTTCTAGTGTAGAAATGTGTAATTACTCCAAATATCACTTCCAACATATTTTGGGTTTTTAACTATAACTACTATTATCTAACTATTTATTGAAACTAAATTATGCTAAGAGATGATTGCTAAGTTGTATCTAATGGGAAGAAGGGCAATAGGATCGTGACATCACCTAGGTGGAATATTGATAGGTAGATGTTACTAAGGTTTGATTGACATAATGGGGCTTATGCTATAACCGTTGCACAATTATACCCACTCTCACACCTCTCGGTAGAGAGAGTGATTTTGCCCAATTGGCTCTCTCGAAATAAAATAGGTAGGCAAATTAGATCAAGAAACTAGGGTTCAAGTAGGGTGATTACTCTCTCGATGTTTAACCCATTAATTAGGACTATCATTTCTTATGAGTCCATCCCAATTCCTTGTTGAGTCAATTTTGGAGACATAGACTCTCTTTCTCAAGAAGAGTCAAGTCTACATAGCTCAAATCACTGTTTCCAACCACCAATTATTAGATTAAAATATAAAATCAATCCAAATAGTAAAAACGCATAGTCAATCTAACCCTAGATGGCAACACCCATCAATTACCCACACTAGGGTTGAGCCACAATCCTAGATAATGGGTTTAGCTGCGCATGCTTGATAAAGAAAATAAAGAAATAGATAAAGAATAAGTCATATTAATTAATTGCTAAATGAAAATATGAGAATCTATCGTTAATTTGAAGCTAAGGTGCCAAAAATGGCTACAAATCGAGTTCCCACGAGCGCAGCTCGGTATTGGAGATAGTAGACAACCTAAAAATAATAAAATATTCTATTTGTACTAGGATGGACAAACTTGATAAAAATACTCCCGTGGGGTCAGTGCAGGCCGCATAAAATGGACTGCTGCCGCAGTAGACTCTTTGACTTCAATTCTGGCTTCTCTGAACTTAGGCTCCGCAGACCACGTAGAATGGATGGCGACCGTGGAGGCAGCTCCGCGGTCCACACAATCACGATCGCAGACCGTATGGCTTAGGCTTGACATAATTCCATCTCTCTGGATCTCTTGTCTACGGACCACACAAAAGGGTAGAGCGGCCGCAGAGCCTTCACCGCGGACCGCTAAAATTGTACCACGGCCGTGTTGTCTTCGCCTTGTTTTTCCAACTCTCTAAACCACCTAGTACGGACGCATTCAACTTCGCGTGGTCCGCACAAGGCCTGTTTGTCCTTAGATTGCTTGGTCTTTGATTCTTGAGCAGGTTTCACTCCTTTTGAGATGATATTTGACATTTCGTCACTTTGTCGATCAAACATGCAATCAAGCACAACTTATGAGGCTTTTGAGACTATTTTGTAATGATTGATAATCAAAGCATAGGCAAGTAGCAGCATAAAACACATTAAAATCCCTACTTATCAGCAACCACGATAAGTTGGCAATTTATGTCAGCCAAATCAACACTCAGTCCCGGTATATCATCATTGGACCATGCAAACACGTCTTTGTATTCGAACAAAAGTTGAATCAATGCATCTCTAGTTGTTTCCTCAGTCTGAATGCTTATAATAGTTTCTCTGACGTCTTCTGAGCTGCCCAAATTAACTGGCTCAGTTTCATTTAGGTTTGGCTTAGCCTTATTCTCAAATTGTTCTAATTCTCGATTTATTTCCCTAAAAGCCTCATCTTCATCATATTCTAATTCTTGATTCATTATTTCATAGTTAGACAGCATTTTAGAATCTTTTCATGAAGTCCGCAAGTATGTCAATTTATTTAAGATCGCATTATTAGAATGGTATTCCCGTCTGACAGGGAACAAGTAGCCTTCCAATTTTAAATTTTAGCACTTGGACCCATGTATTGCACCTCAGCAATGCTTGAGCCTTCACCTGGTTAAACCATGCGAACCTCATATAGCATCTTCCTTATTACCTCACAGATGTCCTCAATTTCATTGGTCATGAAGGCTTCTTCTTTCTCTTCTATACACATTGGCTTAACAAATGTCCTGGCGAGGTGTGGGACTGGCTAAGGAAAGTCCCAGCCATCTTTCTTGCGTTAATTATCCCACTTTACATCAGCCTCGGTGTCTTGAAAACCTATGCCAAAGAACTTCTCGCTGACAGTCAAAATACGAGTTCTATAATGCCTTGTAAGGATTCCTGAAGCCCTTTCTCGAGCTTGTACCCATGTTTGATCATTTCATTGGCTACAATTATTGATGTGTTCGATACGAAGGATGGAGGACATGGGTTTCCTTCCTCGCACTAGTCTGCGACCACGATTTCAAAAGCTGGTAGATGATGTGTTCGCTACCCTCTCTAGCCTCCAAACATGGGACTGACAGGTCCCTGTAGATTGATTGTTTATCTTCTCCATGGACCACTATTTCTTGTTTTTCATGTTCGAACTTGTCCATTTGGTAAAGAGTATAGGACAGGGCTCCCGCGGCATAGATCCATGGTCTTCCTAAGAGAATTTATAGAAAGTGTCCACATAATATACCTTTTCACATAATATCATTCACATGTGACAGTTAGGTGAAGGGATTTGTTGTGGGCGGCTCCCTCTGGAGGAAAGTCATTTCGGCTGAAGGAGATTCGGTTGACCTCAAAAAATCATTCTGCCAAATTTTCAACCAATGTCTCATGTGGGACAGACGCCTCATTCAACGTCTTTAGAAGAACTTTCTGATGTTCATTTGAGCTCATTAGCAAAGACAAAAGTGAAATCTGGGAAGGAGTCTATCTAAGTTGATCAATTACAACATACTCCGACGTTATCATCTATCAAAAAAATTCTTCCGCTTTTTCAGCACTAACTGGCTTCTTGAGTGGAAACCATTTCTGCTTTATTTTGTTCAATTCTTCCAGATTATGATACTTCCCAGATTGGTTTGTTTCATTTATTTCTCCCATACATTCCTTTCCTTTGTATTTGACCAATGTCTTATCATAGTTCCAAGGGACGGCAGTGGGGTCTCTCGTGGTATTCCATGGTGCATGACTGATGACCAAAGGCTCGTCCAAACCAGATGGAATTATTGGCCTCCGCGCTACGTAAGTCCCTTTTAGTACATGCATCTTTGGCATAGTCAACGTATCTTTCTTTTATTCAAATATTTTAGACGGGTTTAACATGAGTTGTCCCTTTCGAGGGGCTCTTAGGACGTAAAATTGGCATTTTTAGCTGGTGGTGCCCTTGTCTTTGTTTCTACCACCTTTTCTGTATTTTGGGAGTAGAATTCATCTTTTTTTCATCTCTGGCCTGTTTTGCCACTGTTTTAGGTTTCTTTTTCTACATCAGTGATAGTAATAATAGCTTTTAATGCAGGGTCGAACTCTTTATCTTCACAGATCATCCTAATGACTGGCCCGTTATTGTGGGTCGGTAACGGGCTGTTAGTTACATTAGGGACATCCTCGTCCCTTTAGCATTACCTGCTTCTGTTCGATCAAATTTTTGACTTCTCTCTTAAGGGTCCAACAATCTTCAGTGTCATACCCTTCCGCCCCGAATGATAAGCGCACATGGTACCTGGCCTGTAAGATGGAGATTTTGGGTTCTGTCTGTTTGGAGGTACAGGCTGTAACAGGCCCATTTGAACTAATTTTGGGAAGAGGCTGGAATATGACTCACTAATGGGTGTAAAGTTAGTTTTTTGGGGTGGTTTATGAGGACGGGTGTTGTATTGGTAATTATTCTATGGTCGACGTGGAGTATACGGAGCTTGGTGAGGAGGGTTATTTCTTGGAGGTGGAATTCTGTTCTGATTGTAATGTTGTTGTGGCCGAGTATATGGCTGGGAATTCATTACTGAATAAGGATGAGGGGCCTTAGCATATGTTGCATCCTGGTGGGGGTAGTAATGATGCGGAGCCTTGGAAGTGGAACCAAAATAACCTCGGGGTTGATGAGAGTTTCTCAAACACGAAGCCATAATGGCTCCTTCTTCTTTCTTCTTTCGGTTTGCCAAACCTTTTGAGCTGCACTGGATGGCTTGGGAAGTAGCTCTTATAGCTGATTGACTCATGCTGCGGCCTATTTTCCGATCGTTTTCTACCATTTCTCCTATCTTTATGGCCTCCGTGAACGGTTTGCCCATGACAGACATCATGTTTTGGAAATAATCTGCCTCTTGGGATCTGTAAGAAGACACTGACCATATCGGCCTCATCCATCATGGGTTTTACCTTGGCCGCTTGTTCATGCCATTTGATAGCATATTCTTGGAAGCTTACTAAAGCTTTCTTTTAGAGGTTGGACAAAGAATTTATGTACAGAGCTATGTCCACATTATATTGGAACTGCCTTACAAAATCCTGGGCCAAGTCGTCCCATATGTGCCAATGGGAGATGTCTTGGTCCATATACCACTCCGAAGTTTTTCCAGCCAAACTCTCTCCGAAGTAGGCCATCAGAAGTTCTTCCTTTCCACTTGCCCTCTCAATTGATTGCAATATCAGAAGTTCTTCCTTTCCACTTGCCCTCTCAATCGATTGCAATATCAGAAGTTCTTCCTTTACACCTTTCCGCTCAGTTGATTATAATATCTTTTCAAATAGGCGATCTAGTCTCAATGCCTATCATATTTCTCCAATTTTGGCGTTTAAAACCAGTGGGAAAATGCACATGAGGGAACATGCACAAATCAGCATATGACATGCTCTTCTAGCAACTCAGGCCCTGCATATTCTTGAGGTTTTGTTTAATTCTTTTCATTTTTCGTGCCATCTCTTCTTGATCAGGATTCTTCATGTCTCTCTCATGTTCTATGGGAGACTCATATTGTGGGTGGGGAGGATAGGAGTTTGGAGTAACACGAGTAGTGTCCAATTGGAATTGGTGTGTTTGGAAAGTGAAAGTTGATGGTTCAAAGCTTTGTCGAGGAAATGTTGGTTGTGCCACGGTAGAGGATGGTGGTGCGGTGAACACTGTAGAAGATACTCCTGAAAATGGTGCCTGGGGGCGAACCTCAAAAGGCATACCAGTGATATTAACCGACATGGTGGGGTACCCAAATGGAATGAATGGGTTGGTCACATGAATAGGGATGTTGGTAGTTCCACTTGTCCTTGGAAGCAATTCATAGAACCCAGGGATGGAATTTGATGGTTCTTTTCTATTAGACCAAGCGTCCCACATCTCCATCATGCGGCAACACAATACTCTATTTTCTTAGCAGTTTCTGATATTGACACTGGAATAACTGACACCGGGTTATCCTCAAAGGATTAATGATTGGTAGGTGAGTTTCTGATGTCATGGAGATACTTCCTTTAGATCTCGTGAAATAAGGATGTGATGCCAGGTTACCACAAAACCAACCACCTAAAAATAGAACTTGTCCTTAATAGCATACACAACAAACCAGTTAGTTAGAGACAATTAGCACATAGGGAATCGCACATTGGGGAATGGAATGCACCTAAATAGTTAATTATTTTTCTAAATGCTTTTGCAATGGCTATGTGTTTCATCCCGACCTTGCTATTTCTTGCATCAACTTTCAAATCCTGAACATTTTCTTTCTTTGCGCTCTTTTATTTCTTTACTCTTTCCTTCTTTTTATTCAATTTTCCTCTTTTCTCTCCCTTTTTTGGCTTATTGCTCAGATTATCTATAGCTATGATCGAATCTGATGAGGATTGCCTGTGTATCATGACGCAAGAAGACAACTTAAGCTGAGGTGGGAGTGACGTACCAGGAGCACAAAAGTCTACCCGGCCTAGTGGTTGATCCATCCTCGTTCTATTTGGTCCACGTGAACATGTGCACCATTTATTAGAAGACTCGGAAGGAAGGCATAAGAAACCAGTTTAATATAGTTCAAATAATATAAAGTGGTAAATAAGCGGAAATTTGCACATTAGACCCATAAAAAATAGTAATATTAATAATTAATAAAGCCAAGTAAAAAATCATATTAACAAGCTCGAATTCTTGAACCTTGAATCAGAGATTCTTGGTTCGATCTCCAACAGAGTTACCAGAGCTGTCACACCTCCTTTTTCCCGAGGGAGATAGGGAGTTTTTTCAATTAAAGTGACATTAATCAAAATGGGATTATTTATTTAATTTATAGTCGCCACTTGGAATAGTTTTGTTGTACCCCAAGTCGCCGATTTATTTCAAATCTCAAATCAAGGAAATTTCAATCTGTTTTAAAGTGTGTGAAACCAGAAAAACTATGTAAGAAATTTTGTTAACTCGGAAGAAGGGGTTAACATTCTCGAGTTCCGTAATTTTTAGCACGGTCACTTAGCAATTTATACTTAGCTTATTTTATCTAATTACTCATTTACGAACTTATGTTTATTTTACCTTTTACCGCTACTAATCATTTGATAATCCATATTTAAAAAATTAACTTAAAATGAGTTACATGTACGTATACTCAATTCCTAACACTAAATTTATAAATAAATAAAATTTGATCAAAGTTGCACGAACACATACTTTGAATTTGTTTGAAAGAATCGTGATCATGATAGCAATTTAAAAACCGCGCCTAAAGCATACGAATAATTAATTTTTTAAGAAATCGTAATCATGTCATACAAACATGTACACAATCCCGATAGTAGTTTAAAATCAGCGTCTAAAAGTATTTCTATGAGCGTTTGATTGAAAGTCATCTAATTTCCTAAGGTTCAAAATTTAAAGGCCAAAATCTTGATATTATGGATATCTAAAAATAAATCTTGAGGCATTTATCTAACGAAACCTTATTCTCCAAGGAAACATTTGTAACAATAGGTATTGTAACCTTAACTCTATTAAGCAGAAAAACGGGACTGGGTTTGCTGGCCCGTGAAGCCCAACATTATAGACACTACTCTATTAAGCGTGTATTGAAACAATTGAAAACTTGTGAATCAAATATAATTAATTGTGACATTTCTTCAAAAAATGAAAACATTCATGATACCATACCAAACTGGAAGTAATCTGAAATATTACAACACTCCTAAACTATGATGACTTGGTGTCATGCCAGAATTGGGCTCACCTTAAGCCCAAATGACAAAGGGAGGAAATGGTTTCCTCATAAGCTCACATGTGTACTTCAATTTAGACAAAAAATGGGACAAATTACCCCATACTAATTTGCAATTATCGATGAAAGGAAAAGTTATTACAGGCTATTTTCAAAACCCTTTTTACATTACTATGCAGAAAAAACAGACCTCAAATTCCAAACATAATCATACATACATCATAATGAATTCTACTAGACTTCTTCTTTCGAAATTCCAAGTTTAAATGGCACTAGTTACTGCTATAATGCTGGATAGGGGTGTTTCTTCAGCTTCAAACCAACCGAAAATCTCAGTTTTACTTCACCTTAAATGTTCAAGCTAACACAACCAAAAACAGGTTCCATAATTATCACAACATTAATAAAAAAGTTCATATTTAGACTGCTATTACACACTGAAATTTCGACCTAGTTCTGCTCAATAGTGGGCATGACAGAAGTCATTCAAGAAACACATAAATGACCAGATTAATTGATAGAGCATTTAACAAGCATGTAATTAATCCAAGGTTATAAATCTGATGATATTTATGGCATTCCGACGATAGGCTATAATTACATATTTTAAATGTTTATTATACTTTAATAGAGTTTGAGCTTTAATCGCTAGTGTTTATCACTAATTGTGTATTTTATGCCTAGTATGAGTGATTCCGAGCTATGTAGATGTTATGAAAAGAATTTAAGTGATTTGGAGTTTTGAAGTCTGAGTGAAAGCCCAAGGAATTAAGCTAGGATCGTGTTCCGAGATCAATGGATGATAGTTAAGAACGAACGAAGAATCGAGTAGGCATATTACATACTGTACATAAAATAAAATAACTTTTCACTCTGAAATTCATTTGAGCTCCATAATTTATGGTTGGAAATCTAATTCAAAGTGCTACAATTTTCTTGTTTTACGTTTTTCCAAACAAAACAGGTGAAAAATGCGCGACAAGTGCTCCGCGGTCGCGGACGTCTTGAAAAGGAAAAGTATCCTTTTTAGCATAGGTATATCGTTTGGGCCTGACTCTTATTGGTATATACACATGGAAAAATAGTATTTTGAGGACCTTTGACAATCTTTTGACATAATTTATATCTAAGGAGGCCAAGGAGACCAAAGCTTCGACCTAAGGAGGCAAGAACACACTAGGAGCAAGGCGAAGAATTCTTCTACGAGTTTTTCAAAATTCCTTATTCCTATTTCCATTATTGATTATGACTTTTATTATTTTAACTTTACATACTATTATAAGTAGCTAATTTGTTATCTAGAGTTTTGAAGGAACCTTTTGTAGGATGAATTCTTGTTAGGTTTTAATATAATTTAGCCTTTGAATTTATCTATTTGTTCAGTTACGTGTTTATTTCAGTTGATTGAATGGCCATCGATTGACTGTGCCCATTTATTATGTGTTTCTTGAGAAATGATACATATTTAGGTGGTTGTTGAACAATGTCATTCTTAACGTATGTGAGAAATCAATATAGCGGGTTTAAAGGCAGGTTTAGAAATAACAAATTATTATAGTTGCTCGAGAGAGAATTACGGCACCTAAAGTACTCACGATCAGTATAGAATACATCGGCAAAATTGTAGGGATCATATCTAGAAGGATTTCGATAATTGAAAAAATCATAACTCTATACCTCCTTAATTTAGTCTCCAACCCTTTATCTCGTTAGTTGATAACTTTACCGCTTTTTAGTATTTGCTAGTTAAGTAGTTAGAAATACAAATCTCAATCTTTATAATTAAAAAAAATTGTTCAAACTTATCTTTTTAATGATATTAAACAGATATAGCTAAGCCTTAATTATCTGTAAGATTCGATTCCAGACTTTTAGACTGAATTATTGTAAGACCCCGTGAAAACGAGCGCTCGAGTCCTAGAAACTCATAGAGTCAGGTCCACCTATGTGCTGGGACCCTTTTCTACTGACTTTATTCTTATAAATATAGAGTCAAATTTTTCGGAAAAATGTCATTTCTGAGGTCAACAATGTGGTCGCAGATCAGGTATACGGACCGTATCTCGATCGCAAAGTTAATCAGAGATTAGCCAAATTGGATATTGAAAATGCGGTCCATTATGCGATCGCATAACATATGCAGACCGCATAGTCGTCCTATAAATTTCTCGAGGATTTATGGAGGTCAATTATGCGGTGTAATATGCGACCGCAGAACAGGTATGTGGACCGCATTCTCACCGCATAACCAGGCAGAGAGGCCAGCAATTTGGGACCATTCTATTGTCCAAAAATGCAGACTGCATGTCAACTATGCGATTGCATAGTCGACTGCAGATCCTGCACGAGCATCAGTTTTCTAAAATATTTAAACCCGACCCATTTTCTAATAAAACACCTCAACCCCTTATTTTAACATAATTTCTGAACAATCCGGGCTACGAAAGTTTAAGTTATTGTCTTCATCTCCACTCTTACAAGTAAAATCCCTAACCTTTTTCCCCAATTTTTCAGATTTAAGCTAGGGGAGGGAGTCTTATGCTTGATTTTGAACTAATAATTGAAAACCTTCATGCACGTCACTCAAAACCTAAAATCTAGTAAGGAAAAATTGGATAGAAGTAGAGAACTATGCTTGATAGCCTAAAATAAGCCAGGTAGTAATTATTACTTCAACTCTAAGGTGTCAGTGTTAATTTGTGAATTAGATTGACGTGGCTAGATAGCTTAGTGACTGAGAATAGGAACTTAAAAAGGTGAAATTCGACTTCAGGTATGTATGGCTAACCTTGATCCTTATGAAATCGCCTTGCTTGGTATGTGAACTGTGTGGTAGTTAATATCTGTGTTGGTTATTTGTGAGCTTCTTGTGACCGGTATGATTGTGAATGCACCTCGTAGTAAAAGTTGAAGAATAAGTGATTAAAGGGATTTGTAAATAGTGAAGTAAGATTATCTCTGATAGCAATGTACTTGAAATGTTGTGGTCATTTGTGGCAACTTGAATTGAGTACGAACTATTGTCAGTAATGACATTGATACTAATAGCTAATGGAAACACTTGTAACATTGTTGTGGTGATGTCTTGAGGAGTATTGTTGTTTATCTTTGTGAATTGTTGTTTGGTTGTGTTTGTTGTGAATTGAAATTGTACGCTAGGGTCAGGTTGCGCGCCGCAACACGGTGTAATAAGGTGTGGATTGGTGTGATAAGGGTGGCTGAGGTAATAAGAGTGGAAAAGTGATCGAAATCACTATTGAAATATACCCTTGAACAAAATTGTAAAATCATTAATGAGAAATTGTGAAAGGAAACAGTAGGAGAGTTTCTAACCTGTGGGGCACTGATTTCCCCTTTGTTTGACTAATTATACCTTCTATGTATGTTTGGTTGCTGCTTCCATTGTTGTGTTCTGCTTGCGTATGGCTTGAGTTTACTTGGGACAAGTTTTGTTCATACATACCAGTAAAATTTAAATGTGTTGACGTCCATTTTGCCGGGGGTGTTACATTCGTGTTATGATTGTAGGTGGATCTACAGCAAGTACTCCAGTCCACCGTCCATAGCTCTTCCTCATTCCTCGTCAGCTGTATTGGTGAGCCCCTTTCCTTCCGGGGCCCTGCGTGGCTCATGCCACCCCTGTTCTTGCATTGTGAGATCTCATTTTGGTATATGTAAAAGGTATAGCCGGAGCCTTATTACCGGCAAGTATTGTACTGTCACCTTTTATCCTTAGAGGCTCCTTAGACATGAAATGTGGGTCATAAATCATGTAGTAAGTACTTTGTATTCTTGGGCATTGTAAATGGTAAACCATGCTAATATCATCTATGTCATGTATGGTTTGTAAAAAGGTGTTTCTATTATAAACAATTGTTTCCACTCGCTTAGTAACTAATGAAAAATGTGAGGTAGCTCGTGGGTCAGGAAAGGCATCTAAGTCCACTCGATTGGGGATACCCGGTCGAGTTTTGGTCATGTCCCTTGGATTTGGGGTGTGACAAACTTGGTATCAGAGCCTAAGATTTAAAAAAAAGGAGTCATAGGGTGTCTCAGAGCCATGCGTAGTAGAGCCCTTCTTATCGGTGTGTTGTCGACCACAACTATAAGTAAGGGATACAGGGACATTTAGTAAACTACTCTCTTCTTTGTTATTCCATTTCGTGCGGTGAAGTGAAAAGTGAAAGTATTTGTGTTGGACTCGTGCCTTGTTCCGAAATTTTCAGAGATGGCACCTAAGAAGAATGTTAGACTCGACCTTGAGGCCAGCGCCACCCCAAGTGTGATCGTGAGCCATGTACCTGAGGCCGTGGGAGAGTGACTCTCTGGCTTTGAATCTGCCTGGCCCATCCCTTCCGGATCTAATCATTCCTGTTCCAGCAGCGGCAGAGGACGTCACCATCCCTCCTGCCAATATTCCTAATCTTGGCATAACTTCAGCTTCCGTTCCCGTGGCTTCTGACGGGGATCTTAGGGGAGCCATCCGTATATTGACCCAGTTAGTGGCTGCTCAGGCCCAGAGATCTCACGATGCCCCTATGTCCTCCAGTGGACAGGGAGATTCTGCCAGCTCCAGAGTCCACCAGTTTCTGCGATTGGCCCCTCCAGAGTTATCAGGCACAGACCAAGAGGCCGATCCGCAGGATTTTCTTGATGAGATGTACAAGACCCTTCGCATGATGAACGCCACAGAATCAGAAGGAGTTGAGTTGGCTTCCTACAGGCTAAAGGGAGCAGCACGCTCGTGGTTCGATATGTGGGAGGATTCCCGCGAGAAGGGGAGACCTCCGGCTAGATGGGAGGAATTTGTGGATGCTTTTATGGACCATTTCTTGCCTGCCGAGACAGTGGCAGACCATGAGTGCTCGAGTTCGGAAGTTTATTCAGGGTCTTAGTCCATTGGTGGTGGATGAGGCTGCTACAGTAGCCTTGCACTCAGATATGAACTATGGGAAGATTATGGGTTTCGCTCAGGCCACAGAAGCTAGGAAATTGAAGATACATGCAGATGGGGAGAGTACCAATAGGGCCCGGTCAATGGGTCACTCAGGGAGGTCAGCTCCGGGGAGAGGACCATCAAGGCCATCCCGGTCATATGTTCAGTCTTCAGCAAGCGCACCGCCATTTGTGCATAGCCATCAGCAGGGTTGTTCCTCGGGACCATGTTCTGACAGCAGGAAGTTCCACCAGTACAGTCATTCGGGGATGAGGCCCCAGCACCAGAGGGAGATACATGTCTCAAGTGTGGAAGGTTCCACATGGAGACTTGCTATTTAGACATCCCGGTGTGTTATAATTGCGGGGTAAGTGGTCATGTCTAGCGGTACTGTCGTTTGCCCAGACAAGGCATGGGTAAGGGAATCGCCCCACCATCCGGTTCTTCAATTTCTAAATCATTTGTGCATCCTCTATCTCCAGTAGGGCGTGGTGCAGATAGGGGTGGGACTCGTGGTAGCGGTGGACCGAACCGGTTATATGCTTTGAGTGGTCACGAAAATGCTGAGTCTTCTCCAGATGTGGTTACAGGTATCTTGTCTGTTCAGGCCATTGACTATTATGATCTTATTGACCCTGGATCTTCCTTGTCCTATATCACCCCATTCATTGCTTTGGGTTTGGGATAGAGCCCGAACAACTTCTTGAGTTGTTCTCTGTATCGACTCTGGTTGGTGATTCTACTATAGTCGTGAGAGTTCATAGGAATTGTGTGGTCACGGTGTGTGGTCGTGTTACCACGGCCGACCTTATTGAGCTTGGAATGTTAGATTTTGATGTGATTATGGACTGGCTTTATTCGTTCTCTGCTAAACTTGATTGCCGGACGAGAGTCATGAGACTCGAGTTTCCCAACAAGTCGGTTATTGAGTGGAGTGGGAATGGAGTAGTGCTAAAAGGTAGGCTTATTTCTTACCTTAAGGCTTCGAAGATGATTAAGTATGGGTGTATCTATCATTTGGTCCAGGTGGCAGACACCACTTCAGATGTGCCTGCCCTCGGATCCGTGCCAGTTGTAAATGAATTTCCAAAGGTATTTCAATATGAGCTTTCAGGGGTTCCGCCAGATAGGGAGATTGACTTCGGAATTGATGTGTTTCCAGATACTCAGCCAATATCTATTCCACCATACAGGATGGCGCCAGCAAAATTACGAGAGTTAAAAGAGCAGCTGAAGGATTTATTAGAGAAGGGATTTATTCGACCGAGTGTGTCGCCATGGGGTGCTCCAGTTCTCTTTGTCAGGAAGAAGGATGGGTCGCTTTGGATGTATATCGACTATCGGCAGCTTAACAAGGTCACTATCAAGAATAAATACCCTTTTCCCCCATAGATGATTTGTTCGACCAACTGCAAGGTGCGAAGTTCTTCTCTAAAATTGATTTGCGATCTGGATATCACCAATTGAAGATCAGAGAGCGGGATATTTCTAAGACCGCCTTAAGAACCCGCTATGGTCACTTCGAATTCTTGGTCATGTCTTTTAGGCGAACCAACGCCCCGGCAGCTTTCATAGATCTTATGAATCGGGTCTTCAAGCCATTTCTAGACTCCTTTATGGTTGTTTTTATTGACAACATCCTCGTTTATTCGCGAAGCAGGGAGGATCATGCCGATCACCTCAGGGCAGTTTTGCAAACTCTTCATCAACACCAGTTGTATGTTAAATTCTCAAAATGTGAATTTTGGTTGGAGTCTATCGCTTTTCTAGGACATGTTGTTTCCGAAATGGGGATTCAAGTGGACCCCTAAAAGATTGCAGCAGTGAAGGATTGGCCTAGACCCACGACCCCGATGGATATCCGTAGCTTTTTGGGGTTAGCAGGTTATTATCGAAGGTTTGTGGAGGGGTTCTCTACCTCGCCTCCCCATTAACTAAATTGACACAGAAATCAGTCAAGTTCCAATGGTCTGATGCTTATGAGTAAAGTTTGCAGGAATTGAAGCCAAGGTTGGCCTCGGCACCAGTGTTGCCTTTGCCGGAAGGCACAGGAGGATTTGTGGTGTATTGCGATGCCTCCAGGGTCGGTTTGGGGTATGTGCTCATGCAGCAGGGGTAGGTTACAGCGTTTGCTTCAAGGAAACTCATGAATTACCCGACGCATGATTTGGAGCTTGCAGCAGTTGTGTTTGCCTTAAACATATGGCGGCATTACCTTTATGGGGTCCATGTGGATGTGTTCTCCTACCACAAAAGTCTCCAATATTTGTTCAAGCACAAGGATTTAAACTTGAGGCAGCGGCAGTGTTTAGAATTGCTCAAAGATTATGATATGAACATCTTGTACCATCCAGGGAAGGCGAACGTGGTGGCCGACAACCTCAGTCGAAAATCCATGGGTAGTTTGACTCACTTGGGAGCGGATCCAAGGTCCCTAGCTCGAGAGGTTTATCAGCTGGCCAGTCTTGGGATTTGTATCTCGACCCCAAATGAGGAGTATATTATGGTGCACAATGTATCAGAGTCGTCTCTTGTAGCGGAAGTCAAAGAAAAGCAGTTCATTGATCCATCAATGGCACAAATAAAGGAAGCGGTTCAGAGTAGCAAGATTTCGACATTCTCACGCGGTGGCAATGATGGTGTGTTGCGATGTCAAGGTACGCTATGTGTTCCAAATGTAGATATTCTTCGGGAGAGGGTAATGGTGGAGGCTCATCATTCCAGGCAGGTTCTACAAAAATTTATCACGATCTCAACGAGATTTATTGGTTGAATGGGATGAAGAGGGATGTGGCAGACTTTGTATCCAAATGCTCGAACTATCAGCAAGTAAAAGCTGAGCACCAGCGGCCCGGTGGGCTAACCCAGCTTATGGATATACCAATGTGGAAATGGGAGATGATCAATATGGATTTTGTGGCAGGACTATCTCGCACTCAGCGCAAGCTCGACTCAATTTGGGTGATAGTGGATCGACTCACCAAATGAGCTCACTTCTTGCCAGTCAAGTCCACCGATACTGCAGAACAACATGCTCGATTGTATATCAAGGAAATAGTGAGACTTCATGGTACTCCACTTTATATTATTTCGTATCGAGAGGCTCAGTTCACAGCTAACATTTGGAAGAAATTTCAGCAAGGGTTGGGTACTCAGGTGAACCTCAGCACGGCTTTTCATCCGCAGACTGATGGTCAAGCAGAGCGGACTATTCAGACGCTCGAACATATGTTGTGGGCTTTGGATTTCAAGGGTAATTGGGATGATCATTTTCCCCTTATATTATTTGCTTACAACATCTGCTTCCATGCTAGCATCCAGATGGACCCGTTTAAGGAATTGTAATAGAGGAGGTGTAGGTCCCTGATCGGGTGGTTCGAAGTAGGTGAGGCAGAATTGATAGGGTCGGATCTCGTACACCAGGCCATGGAAAAAGTTAAAGTCATTCAATAAAGGATGAAGACTGCTCAAAGTCACAGAAAATCCTATGTGGACGTGCATCGAAGGGAATTGAAGTTTCAAGAGGGTGATTGGGTATTCTTGCGGGTGCCTCCCATGAAGGGAGTCATGCAATTTGGGAAGAAAAGGAAGCTAAGTCCTAGGTATGTCGGGCCTTATCAGATTATTCAAAGGATCGGACAAGTTTCTTATAGATTGGGTCCTTAGTGCACCCGGTGTTCCATGTGTCCATGTTAAGGAAAGTGGTTGGGGATCCATCCACCATCGTTCCAGTTGAAGACATCAAGGTTACTGAAGAACTATCATATGAAGAGATTCCGGTAGCTATCCTTGATAGACAAGTCTGTAGGTTGCGAAACAAGGAGATCTCTTTGGTTAAGGTGTTGTGGCAAAACCAACAAGTCGAAGAGGCCACGTGGGAAGCGGAAGATGAGATGAGAGTAAAATACCCCCATTTGTTCGTACAAGTCTAGGAGTAGTCATGTAAGTCCTTGTCCCTAAGCAAACTAGCATTGTGTCCTCTTTGGTGTAAAAGTTCCTAAATACTTCACTATTATAATTCTTCATGTTGTGCCAAAACTTTTGTGTGTTTTGTGGTAGATAATTGGCCCATGGTAGAATGAGTGTAAAGAAATAATGATTAGTTTTGCATGGAGGGATTGTATTGAAATGGTTAACTGTGTCTCACTCCCTAAATAATCAACTATGTGCAAAAGAGTATCAAGCAGTTGAATGTGTCCAGGTATGAAAGTAATGAATTGAACTATAGGCAACCCTTCTTGTTAAATGGAGGTATCATACTCTTCTGATTGTGATGAGTAAATGGCTTTGATAGTACATACGATTAATGCTTAATTTAATTGCATGTGGTGTACAAAAATGGTTAAAATGTGTCGAGAGGTTGAATATGTATAAGTGTGAAGGTCACGCATTGTATATGCATAGCTGTTATAGGGGTAGAAAGATTAGTGTAATGGTGCTTGGAAATATGTTTTGGGACTCACTGACAGGTGGATATGTCCATATTACAAGGGGAACTCTGGCGAAATTTCTAAATCATAAGAGTTAGTGAAAACTTAGAAGCTTGCATACCATGCTACAAACCATTTGATTTTCAAAGTTCTCATTCGAGGACGAATGATTTTAAGCGGCGGAGGATGTAAGACCCCGTGAAAAGTAGCGCTCGAGTCCTACAACTCATAGAGTCATGTCCACCTATGTGTTGGGACCCTTTTCTACTGATTTTATACTTAAAAAATTAGAGTCAAATTTTCCGGAAAATTGTCATTTCTGCGGTGAAGAATGCGGTAGCAGATCAGGTATGCGGACCACATCTCGACCGCAGAGTTAATCAGAGAGTAGCCAAATTGGATGTTAAAAATACGGTCCACTACGCGATCGCATAACAATTATGCGGACCGCATAGTCGTCGCATAAAATTCTCGAGGATTTTTAGAGGTCAATTCTACGGTGCAATATGCGACCGCAGAACAGGTATACAGACCGCATTCTCACTGCATACCCAGGCAGAGAGGCCAGAAATTTGGGACTATTCTGCGGTCCAAAATATGGACTGCATGTAGCTTATACGATCGCATAGTTGACTGCAGATCCTGCACGAGCATTAGTTTACTAAAAAAATTTAAACCCGACCCTTTTTCTAATAAAAATGCCCCAAACCCTCGTTATTACATAATTTCTAAACAAAACAAGAGAGAGGGAAGGGAGAGTTCTTGAGAGAGAAAGGATTCTTCATCAAATTGATCCTCCGAACCTTGCGGTCCGTGAAATTTTAAGTTATTGTCTTCATCTCCACTCTTACAAGTAAATTCCCTACCCTTTTTCCCCAATTTTTAAGATTTAAGCTAAGGGAGGGAGTCATATGCTTGATTTTGAACTAATAATTGAAAACCTTCATGCATGTCACTCAAAACCTAAAGTCTAATAAAGGGGAAATTGAGTAGAAGTATAGAACTGTGCTTGATAGTCTAAAATAAGCCGGATAGTAATTGTGAACTTCAACTCTAAGGTGCATGTATTAATTTGTGAATTAGATTGACGTGGATAGATAGCTTGGTGGCTGAGAATAGGAACTTAAAAGGGGGATATTCGACTTCAGGTATGTATGGCTAACCTTGACCCTTCTGAAATCGCCTTGGTATGTGAATTATGTGGTAGTTAATATCTATGTTGGTTATTTGTGAGCATCTTGTGACTGGTATGATTATGAATGCACCTCATGGTAAAAGTTGAAGAATAGGTGGTTAAAGGGATTCGTAAATGGTGAAGCAAGATTATCTGTGACAGCAATGCACTTGAAATGTTGTGGGCATTTGTGGCAACTTAAATTGAGTACGAACTGTTGTAAGTAATGAAGTTGATACTAATAGCTACGGAAACACTTGTAACATTGTTGTGATGTTGTCTTGAGGAGTATTGTTGTTTATATTTGTGAATTGTTGTTTGGTTGTGTTTGTTGTGAATTGAAACTGTATAGCGGGGTCGGGTTGCACGCTGCAACACTGTGTAATAAGGTGTGGGTTGGTGTGATAAGGGTTGCCAAAGTAATAAGGGTGTTCGAGGTAATAAGGGTGGAAAAGTGACTGAAATCACTATTGAAATATACACTTGAACAAAATTGATGAGAAATTGTTAAAGGAGACAGCAGGAGAGTTTGTAACTGTGGGGCACTGATTGCCCCTTTGTTTGACTAATTGAACCTTCTATGTGTGTTTGGTTGCTGCTTCCATTGCCGTGTTCTGCTTGTGTATGGCTTGAGTTTACTTGGGAAAAGTTTTGTTCATACATACCAGTACAATTCAAATGTGTTGACGTCCATTTTGCCGGGGAAGCTACATTCGTGTTATCATTGTAGGTGGAACAATAGCAGGTACTCCAGTCCACCATCCGTAGATCTTCCTCATTGCCCGTCAGCTGTATTGGTGAGGCCCTTTTCTTCCGGGGCCCTGCGTGGCTAATGCCACCCTTGTTCTTGCATTTTGGGATCTCATTTTGGTATATGTAAAAGGTATAGCCGGAGCCTTGTTACTGGCAAGTATTATACTGTCACCTTTTATCCCTAGAGGCTTCGTAGACATGAAATGTGGGTCATGAATCATGTAGTATGTACTTTGTATTCTTGGGCATTATAAATGGTAAATCACGCTAATATCATCCATGTCATATATGGTTTGTAAAAAGGTGTTTCTATTATGAACAATTGTTTCCACTCGCTTAGTAGGTAATGGAAAATGTGGGGTAACTCGTGGGTCAGGAATGGCATCCAGGTCCACTCGACTGGGGAGTGCCAGTCATGTCCCTCGAATTTGGGGAGTGATAATTATATTTGCAGTGATCGGTTATCCTTTTTAGGACTAGAGTTGGGTGTGATCACATTCCAAAGCTATTATATTTAGTGAGAGTAAAATCAATACTTTAATACCAGCAAATACAGAAGATACCAACAAAATAAATCTTTGACTTTGGAGAAAAGCAATCAGAAACTCAAATTCAACTAGCAACTATAGCACAAATCAATGCACTGAGACCAAATAAAGGTCAGAAACCCAGAAGAAAAGAGCTCATTAACCTAGAAAACAGCAGCAACAAAACAAACCAACAGCAAATAACAGCTCCAGAATAAAGCTTCAAACTTGAGATATCTTAGGGATTCTATATTGTGTTTGCTACTATGAATGCATGAATTGAAAAGGAAAATGCAGAATTTTTCTATTGAGAATGCAGAGAATTTAGTGTAGTTTTCTGGAAAATCAGTCTGTCTAAAAAAAAAATGAGGGCTCTTATATAGAGGAGAGAGCAAGAAGGGATAAGGATGGGAGAGGGTCCAACAACAACAACTAACCTGTATAATCCCATACCCTAGAAGGGTAGGGAGACTATTTCTGAATGGCCCACAACTAAAGACAGTGAAGGCATCCCTGATACTAAGTGACAGCAAGAAAAATAGTTAGAAAACTAAATCGGGGATAACAACAAAGAATATCAAGATAGTACCGATAACAAGTAATATCAAGATAGTATATTTAGGAAGATAAGTCCAAGGCAGCACATAAGAATATGACAAATTTCTACTAGCAAACTACAAAATTACAGAAGGTAAGTAGTAACAGAACAACACGCACGGCTATAGCAAACTAAAGAAAAAGGGTACCATACTTGCACTAATATTATAGAACTAGGGAAGACAAAGGGAAACGTCTGACTACCTACTAACCTTCCACCCTAATATTCCAACTCCAAACCCTTCTATCCAGGGTCATGTCCTCGATCATCTCAAGTTGCGCCATGTCCTTCCTGATCACTTCACCCAAGACTTCTTAGGTCTACCTCTACCCTTTATCTCAACTCCCAAGACCAACCTCTCATATCTCGTGACTGGAGCATCTGTGCTTCTCCTCTTAACATGCCCAAGCCATCTCAACCTTGCCTCACGCATCTTTTCCTCCACAAGGGACATTCCCACCTTGTCCCGAAAAACTTCATTTCTAATTCTATCCAATCTAGTATGCTCACACATCCATCTAAACATCCTCATTTTCTCTACTTTCTTATGCTGGACATGTGACTTTTTGACTGGCCAAAAAGGATGTTATTTATTTGCCTATGGTCTTGATTTTGTAACATTCATATTCCAGCATAAATTTTAGAGATGTCAACTGTAAAAAATATAGTACAACATCTTTTTCAACAGGCATGGCACAACTGTCCTTTTTACCAATTTTCAGCATCTTTCAACACCAAAAAAGGGGACAGTTGTCCAATATTAGAAACTTATGATATTTTACCTTAATTTTATCCATTCTTACTTCAAAATTAACCCCTTTAAGTTCTTAATATTACCCCAATCTGACCTAATTTCAGTTGTTTCAATACACTTTAGTCCCTACTATTATCTTCTAGAACCTTCTAGGAAATTCTAGACTTAGACTCCCTGATTTTGGTTTCCAATTACCCATTTAAAGTTTTCAATATTACCCTTTCAACTCTTAGACCATTAAAACCTCAAAAATCAAATAACTAAAGCTAAATGTCACGACCCTAAAACTAACCCGATCGTGATGGCACCAATCACGAAACTAGGCTAGCTAACACAATTTCTGAATTAATCATTATTCAATAAAATCCATTTTAAGTCTTTAATTAATCAAATATTTCATGTGTAAGTCTAAAGGAACAATGCAGATTAAATACAAAAGTCCGACATCGGGGTTTCATAAGTCACGAGCATCTACTAAGACCTGAATAAAATAAAGAGTCTGAAAATATACTAAAAACAATCTAAGGAAGACAAGAGGGAGAAGAGAAGGCCACGAACGTCAAGCAGCTACCTTGCTAACTACGATGACTCTGCCATTGAACAATCAACACCCGCTACCGGGTACATAAATTCATGAATCTGCACACAGGGTGAAGCGAGTAATGTGAGTACGCCAACTCAGTAAGTAATAAAGTAAATGAAAGTTGAGCAGTAATAAAACACATAAACCATGACATAACACTACAAAAAATGCAGTACATTTCCAAAACAGTACAGAAAATCAATTTCTTCGTAAACCAAGCTCAGTTCCAATAAAACATTTTAAAACAACTTTCAATAGTTTCAAACGAGTATTAAAACAGTGAGTAAAAATGATTGAAATGTAAACAAGCCCTCAAGAAAAAACATGTATCATAAACTTCCCCTCGGTCATAATATCAACCGAACCAGCCCATTGGGCTACCTCACAATCACTCGCAATCAGCCCATCATGCATAACATGAATCAAGAACCGCCCCTCAAGAAAAACATGGATCAAGAACAGCCCCTCGGGCTAAATCATGTCACTCACACTGGGTACTCGCGCTCACTGGAGGTGTACAAACTCTTGGAGGGGCTCCTACAGCCCAAGCACAATAATAAGCCATCTCGTGGCATAATCAAACAGGCCCTCTGCCTCACAACAAGCCACCTCGAGGCATGACAAAATAGGCTCTCGAACTCATAATCATGAATTAGTACAACACTGTTAAGGCGTGAACCCGATCCCATAATATCCTCGTAATACAGGCCCTCGATATCACTCAGTCATAAATCTCTCAAGCCACTCGAGTAATAGTAAAATATGATGCTCAGCCTAAAATAACATTTAAAATATCAAAATGGAGTAAATATGGCTGAGTTATGAAAAATGGTAGAATATAGCATGACTGGGTATAAATATAAAGTCAAAACAGTGAGGAATAGTAGTAAAAATTCCCTAAGGGTCCAAAAGGTTGGCACGAGGCCAAAATATGGCATTCAGCCAAAAACACAATAATACTTTCCAAAACACAATGATATCAAACAGTTTTCAATCAAATACGTGACTTAACTGTCATAAAGGATGGACTAAGTCACAATCCCCAATGGTACACGACCCCACGCTCATCATCTAACGTGTGTGTCATCTCAAAGTAGCACAATGATGTGAAATTCGGGGTTTAATACCGTTAGAACAACATTTAAATCATTACTTACCTCTATCCTTTCCAACTCTAGACCGCGACGCCTTCTCATCTCGACTCAGCCTCCGGATGCTCCAAATATAACCAAAAATAGATTTATACCATCAACATATGCTAAGGGAACAAAGCCCACTCGAAAATAACCAATTTATATCAAAAATCCTGAAATTGGCCAAACCTGATCCCCGGGCTCACATCTCAGAATCTAATAAAAATAACACCAATGGAATCCTTATCCTCCCATGAAAAAAATAGATTTATACCATCAACATATGCTAAGGGAACAAAGCCCACTCGAAAATAACCATTTTATACCAAAAATCCCGAAATTGGCCAAACCTGATCCTCGGGCTCACATCTCAGAATCTAAGAAAAATAAAATCAATGGATTCCTTATCCTCCCACAAATCCATACATACCAAGAATATCAAAATCGGATCTCAAATAGCCCCTCAAATCCCAATTTGCTCTCTCCAATTTCAATCCCTAATTCCCCAATGTTAGGCTTCAAATCCTATAAATTTCATGTTTAAACAAGTAAGAATCAACATAGGATCGAGTTTTAGGTTCAATAATCTTACCTCAAAGAAGTTCTCTTGAATTCCCTCTTCAATCTCCCCCAAAGTAGCACAATGATGTGAAATCTAGGGTTTCATGCATGCCCTCAGGACAACATTTACAATCGTTACTTACTTGTATTCTCCAACTCTAGCCCTCGATGCATTTGACTCGTCCTCCAGGTTCTCCACATTTAACCAAAAACGAATTATACCATCAATATATACTAAGGGAACAAAGCCCACTCGAAAATAATCAGTTTACATCAAAAATCCAAAATTGGCCTAACCGGGCTCATATCTTAGAATCTGATAAAAATCACATCACTGGAATCTTTATCCTCCCACGAGTCCATACATAATAAGAACATCAAAATCGGATCTTAAATGGCCCCTCAAGTCCCCAATTTACACTCTCCAATTTCAAGCCCTAATTCCCCAATTTTAGGCTTCAAATCCCATAAATTTCATGTTTAAACAAGTAAGAATCAATATCAGATCGAGTTTTAGGTTCAATAATCTTACCTCAAAGAAGTTCTCTTGAATTCCCTCTTCAATCTCCCTCAAGAAACTCCAAACCGACTCAAAAATGGTGAACTAAGGCAAAAATCGGGAAAATGGCCATTTGAACATTCTGCCCAGCGATTTAAAATTACTTAATTAAAATCGCAATAATAA
Source organism: Nicotiana benthamiana (assembly GCA_034376525.1). Classification (NCBI taxonomy): domain Eukaryota; kingdom Viridiplantae; phylum Streptophyta; class Magnoliopsida; order Solanales; family Solanaceae; genus Nicotiana; species Nicotiana benthamiana. Next base: position 14,067,908 of record CM067329.1, on the reverse strand, counting down.
CCCTACGATCCCATAGCACAAATGATGACTGGCCTTTTTTATAACTCTACACAATTGCGGTCTCCAGCTCGTGAAGGCAAAGCACAAATGGCAGGACCTCAGCTGCTCATATTTATTCTATGTGAAGTGACCCTCAACCTGCGTTCGCGAACAACAACCTTACAGCCTTACGCAATCTCGTCCTCAACTATGCGATCGCATAGAAAACAATATCACCCCCGGTTGACTAAGCCTACACGATCGCGGACTTAACTATGCAATCATACAGAACAAAATGCCTACAACAGAACTGAAGAAAAATTTGCAATTTCTCAAACATGCATTTGATCCGTTTAAACACCCAAAATTAACCTGAGGCCCTTGGGACCTCAACCAAACATGCCAACACATCCCATACCATCATTCAAACATGTTCCAACCTTCGGAATGCTTAGAACAACATCAAATAATCAATAGATTCAAGCCCAAGAACTCCAAAAACTTTCAAATTCCGATTTCAATCAAATAGTTTATCGAACCTCGTCCAAATAACTTGAAATTTTGCATACACGTCACATATGACACAACGAACCTACTCAATTTCTGTAATTCCATTCCGACCCCGATATCAAACTTTTAATTGCCAACCAAAAAATGCTAAATTTCTAATTTCGCCAATTCAAGCCTAAATCTACCACGGACCTCCAAAATATATTCCAGACGCGCTCCAAAATCACCTAATGGAGCTAACCAAAACATAAAAATACAAATCCAAGATCGAATAATGAAAAGTCAAAACTTGGTCAAACCTTTCAAATTTTTATGCTTCAAACTGAGAATTGTTCTTCCAAATCCATTCCGATTACCTTGAAAACCAAAACCGATTATTTACATAAGTCATAATACATCACACTGGGCTAGTAGTGATCGAGAACTGGAGAGAAAAGTGCAAAAGCTCAAAATGACCGATCGGTTTGTTACATCCTCCCTAACTTAAACATACATTCCTCATCGAACGTGCCCCGAGGTGGTTCGAAAACCATCAAATCGCTGTGCAACCTTACCATGCACATACTCGGTGGTGATTCCACATCACCCTATCTCATATAGGTCTGATAACACAATGTAACTGAAATTTTACAATCCAACCTAGCCCATAAACCATAGAACCTCAGTTCCACTTCTGAAATCAACTACAAGATCTGAATCTCACATCTATGCTCTGAATAAGCCCGAAAAGCTGTAACAAACCATACCTGCAGCCTCAGATGCAATTACATGATATATCACATAGCCCAAACTCTCATAGCAATAACCTCTGATCACAACAGTTGCTTAGAACAATCGATATTGATAATAAACCTCTTATCAAATAAAGCCTCATTCCAACACTTCCGTATACTGCCAATGATAAATGAAACACGTAGAAAATCATAACCATTTCTTAGATCAACCATTCGTGAAGCCACTTCTCCTTTGGCAAGGACCATAGAAAATTTTTGAGTCGAACATCGATATTATCCTTCCAACATGCTAAAACTGAATCTATTTTTCATTCTAGATTCCATAGATCTCATTTAATCCAACACAACTACTCGAGTGACATGACACATCTATATAATCTAAAGCCACAACTAGTGCAATCTGCACACCAATAAGCAACAATCTGAACGTACTCAAATCATGAAAAATGACTTAAATGAGAAAAATGTACTGCAGTCTTGCCAGTACCACCGCACACCATGCTGAGAACCCATCACACATCGTAGAAACAGAACACACGAATATAACCTGAAGCATCATACCTCCACATAAATTTGCTGCAATGCGCGAACCTATCCAAACACTTGTCCACATGAAACACCTCAAGTCATTATGCTCAAAATCGATAACCATATGCAATTTGATGTCTAGAACCAAAGAAAATCATCGTAACCACGGCAAAGCAATTGACATAATATTACACAAACCCGAAAAAAATAACCGGCCATCTGCCGAGCAATACCCAATACTCTTCCCGCTCGAATTCCACTGAGAGATCCCAATAATATCGCACCACATGTGCCTATAACCAACAAATCCTAACGTCTCACAGCACGGAAAGGTAACCCGTACATCTCTCCATATCACTAATAAGCTCAATAACAATTGAATCAACACATCCTTCAACAATACAACTCAGAGTCAACCAAGCTGACTCGATGTAGAACACATATCCATATTGGCATACCAATGAACCCCTCATCAAGGAGTTTCTGAAGCTACTCCTTCAACTCCTTAAACTTCGTTGGTTCCATACGATACGGTGCCTGACACAAAATTAATACTGAAATTAACAACCCTTCCCGGAGACATGCCCCGCAGTAGGAAACACATCCGAAAAATCCCTCACCACCGGAATTGAGTCCAAAGTAGGAGTTTCTGCACTAACATCCATCACTAAAGCTAAATAAGGAATACAACCCTTCCCAGCCATCCGCTAGGTCTTCAAAAAAATGAAATCACCCTACTGGGAACATAATCCGTCGAACCTCGCCACTCAATCTGTGGCATCTCCGGCATAGCCAACGTTGCCGTCTTAGCGCAACAGTCCAGAATAACATGTCATTGAGACAACAAGTATATACCCAATATCATATCCAAAATCTAACATACCAAGCAACAAAGGATCAACTCGGGTCTCCAAACCCCTATTAGCCACCATACAAGGCCGATACACACGACCCACAACCACAACATAACTTGTTTATGAGAACTCCTAGTCTCCAAATCCATATAGCACATGAATCACCATATCTGATCCCAATTCTGCCATCAGAATACAAACACACCTCTAATACCCAATCATTCCATGAGAGGTACTCCAAAAATTCTCCTGTACCACCACGGAAACTCGAATATCAGCAGCCGATCCAACAAGAGAGAGTCGCGATGCCAATGATATATTATTAACTCAATCACATTGCTCTTTCTGACACATATGCCCTCACCAAGCCAGACCAATTAGCAATATCATTTGCCTAATCATCTAAAACTGCACGTGCTATCTAAGAATTTATGACCCTTCCTTTCATAACTGAACTGTGACCTTACACATGCAAATGTCAATCCTACACAACCTACCGCATATATTATACCATCCTAGGATAAATATGAGAAATTCATATCCATTCCGAGCCACTAGCAACTACGTACTCAACTAGCCAAAAACTTTCTATTGATCCCATCTAGAAGGCAATTCCTATAAATCTTATGCTCCTCACGCTCATAGAAAATATACATCTCTAACAGTGGTAGAAACCATCAAGAGCTCATTGAATCCCCTTTACACAAAACCAAACCATCAAGGCTGCCTCCTTCGAACTCAGCCAAGCTATGCAAGTCATCAAAACCTAAGAGTATTGCCATGAAACACCTGTAGAAACCCACTGCATCATAGGCAGAACCCAAGAACCGATCATATCCATTATCATGTCGATCCAACCTATTACCATGTTTTCCCATCTATCCAAGTTTCTTCTGATTTACCTTCAACTTAACACTTCTTCTTGCTATAACACCACAATCTTCGATCCAGACTCGTCATGCGAGACCCAAGCATAAAGTCACACCGTCCTATGCTTCATAAGCTACTGGCTACTCTCTCAAATATCCCCAAAAGCACCACATTCAAAATACTTTCCCTGAATAGACTTCATGCGAAACTAAAGCCATTACCTTTACCTTCCTGATACTGGTATGTAAAATCCATAATGATATAGAAATATCACGTTTCTTGACACACTCCAATTCAAACCTCAGTTTCCGGCCAAATATACAACATGAAAATCTCAAATTATTACATGTAAAATCTTGAACCCATTAGAATTATTCTCAAGAGTCATCCACTCTACTCAAATCGCAATTAGACCGATCAAACAGACTGGACGACATGTGCTTCATTATCACTCCAACACCACAGAATGTAACCTCACCTTAATACAGCCAAGAAACTTCCTTCTCTATGCACTGTACACCCTTTACCCATAGTACCTCAAGTCATTTCGTGATTCTCAAACACCCATAAGCATAACATAACCTTTAGTAAAATTTTCTTTACTCGAGCCATCCTCAATCTCAACCTCCATAAGCCATAACTGATTCACAAGTACACTTCAAACATGGAACCAACATAGCACAAAATCGTGCAATCAACTAATCAATAGCACACTCCCCCACTTGGCTCAAAGCCACAGATCAAAACACACAATAACTCATAATGCATATACTATATAACTGCCATAATACCATAGTGAGATTAAACTCAATCCTTCATAAGATCGTGCAACACAGACTATCTAGTACTTTAAATCTTCTGCAAATTTTGCATTCACACTCATAACAGTCAGTCCTCTCTCTTAACGACCCAAATTCAAATTGCATTCATATATTTCACTGGTAAAAGAGATGTGACGACCCAAAGGGTCATCACTGTAATTATCCCTTTCCTTGCGCTTCGGAGGCCTTGAAAACCTCTTATTTTGTTGCCTCGATTTGTGAGCGCAGTCCTGGCACAAAGCCAAAAAAATTTTATGTGAAAATATTTGAAATCTGTGCTAAAAACTATGAATTTTGATACTAATATTGCTATCTTAGACTTTGGTCAACATTTTAGGTAAACGGACCCGGACCTGTGATGTGACAGTCACGTATTGTCTGCAAGGAAATTTGGGACCCGGGCCTATTCCCGGAATCGAAATCCAAGGTCCCAGGCCCGAGTTCAAAGCTTTTCTGTGAAATTGTTTTATGAATATGCTTAATGAAAAATGAAAACGGAAACTGATAAAAAATAATGGTATCGGGATTGTATTTTGGTTCCGACGCCTGGTACAATCTTAAATGGGTGTTTAGCGCTATCTGTAAATTTTGGTTGGAAACGGACGTTGTTTGACATGTTTCGGACAAAAAGTGGAAAATTTTAGAGTTTTGAACTTAGAAATGAAAAATCATGAGTTTTTGCGTTGATTCTTTGATTTTGATGTTATTTTGGCGATTTGATTGCTTGAGCAAGTTCATAGGATTTCGGGGTGTTTTGAAACTTATGAAAATACAAAAATATTCAAACAGCTATTGCAAAGCCTTTTCCTCTTCACGAACGCGGCACTCAGCTCGCGTTCGCGTAGCCCAAATCCTCTACCTTTCGCGATCGCGTCCAACGCCATGCGTTCGCGTAGCTTAACCTCACCCTTCACTCTGTTTGCGTGGATGTTTCCGCGTTTGTGTAGAGCTACCCCATGACCCCCCTGCTTTCCTTCTTCGTGTTCGCATAGACTCTATCACGAACGCGACGCCTTATCAGACCCCTTCATCGCGAACGCAACCCAGGTGTCGCGATTGCGAAGCACAAAATGCTTCAGTGAAATATTTAATTCCAGCACTGTTCATTACGGTATTTCATTCAAACTCTCACACGAACTCTCCTCCTTCACTCTCCATTGACGAACTTCAAGCTCCTATTTCACCATAACTCTTTGGGTAAGTGATTCCAACTTCATCCTTCCATTATTTCTTCATCCAATCATCAATTTTCTAGCCCTAAATCATGAAATCAAAGTAGAATTTAGGGGTTTTGGATTTAGTTAGGGTTTTATGGGATTTTGGGTATTTCAACCTCAATTTGAGGTCGAATTTAAAATCTGATTATACATTTCAACTCGTGGGATTATTGGGGATTGGGTTTTGATACGACCCTCGAGTTTGGACCACGTGGGCCCGGTTTCAGATTTTAGTATTTTTGAAAGTAAGCTAGGAAATGCATTTCTAGGATATGGGATTGTGTTTTTGGATTCTTATTGATAAAGTTGAACCTGATTATGTTAGATATCGTTGGTTCGGGGTCGAATTCTAGAGGAAAGGCGATTTTTGAGCTTTGAGTTGTCATTTTCGGATTCGAGGTAAGTGTTCGATCTAACTTTTGCTTGAGGGAATAGGATTAGGATGTTATTTGCTATGTGCTATGTGGGGTCGGTGCGCCCGAGTCAAGCATGATCGTGATGTCATATTTGCTATTAAAAATTGTGAAGTAAATGAAAAATTCTAATAATTACTTGTTGCAAGAACTATGAAGTGAAAGTTGAGAATTTAATGAACTAAGGAGGAATTTTTTGTACTTTTCCGTTGCCGGGACCATTTGTTGAGTTGTATTCCCTTGCCGGGACCTATTGTTGAGTTGTATTTCCCTTTTCGGGATTAAATGTTAAATTATTCTCCCTTGCCTGGATATTTTGTATTAATTTATATATGTTTCCTTCTTCCCGTTTGGTTGTGACCATTGATTGGGAGAGGAAGAGAGAGTAAAAGCACGAAGGGTGATGTCGTGCACTGTTTATTGAGAGTAAAAGCACGAAGGGTGATGCCTTGCACTGTTTATTGAGAGTAAAAGCACGAAGGGTGATGTCGTGCCTTGTATTTGATATTCTTGGTGAGGAATGAGAGTAACAGCATGAAGGGTGATGTCGTGCATTATATTTGACCGTTTTGGTGAGGAATGAGAGTAAAAGCACGAAGGGTGATGCCGTGCAGTTGTTGATTCATTCGCTTCCTTATTTAACTATTATTTATTCAGTTCCATCTTTGAATTTTAGAAGTTATAATTGAACTGTTACTCCTCCATCATGTTACCTTCCCCTTTATTTGATTAAATTCTTGTTCTCTTTCTGTTATTGCATATATTTGTACAGGTTGGTTGTGGTAGGTCCGGTTTAGCCTCATCACTACCTCGCCGAGGTTAGGCTGGGCACTTACTAGCACATGGGGTCAGTTGTGATGATACTACGCTTCTGTGCCTTTTTGTACACAGGTCACGACACAGTCTACGGACCGCAGCTGTAGTTTGGGAGTGATCCTTCAGTCAAGAGACTCTGAGGTAGTTCGCTGGCGTTCGTGGGCCTCGAGTCTCCTCTATCTATTTCCTGCAGTTTGTTTAATTGTATCCAACATACATACTATGTATTTCTTTCAAACTATTGATTTTAGTACTCTTTAGTTGTTCGTGAGCAGTGACACCAGATATTGGGTAGAGGCATGTTGTTAGTTTTCCGCATCTTGTTTTCGTTATTGTTGATTAAAAGACTTTCGCATGTTTTTATTTAATTGCTTTAGTATTTAACTCGTTTAGATTCAAGTTTCTGTGAAAATGATTATAAAGGTTGGCTTGCCTAGCTTCGACAGTAGGCACCATCATGACTCCCTATGGTGGGTAAATCCGGGTCGTGACAAGAGATCTTCAAAACACAATGTACGGCTCACACAAACTTCAAAACACTCCCAAGGAGATAACCCACCTGCTTCGCCTCAAACTAATAGCTCTTCATACCCTTCCGCTATCATAAACATTGTGGAATCAGTTAATCTTCCTGAGTCTGAACTCATGTCATAACATAAAATCTACTCCGCTCCCCAACTAGACAACATGAAAAGATTCTTCACACGCCCATAACTCAGGTTTGTACATCAAATCAAGATGGAAATCAAGCACCAGATATTTCTTGCTACCCCCCAAGCAGACCCTTCTCGTCTTATTCAATTCATATGAACACATCTCGCAGTCACATCACACTCATCACATAACTATCCAGTCATCACTTCCCTTAATAGGGATGCTACTGGACATATAAATCCAAAAGCACGTGCTCACACAGTCAACGCCTCAATGCTCAAGCTATAGGAAAAACCTGGCCTCATGTCCTCCAGAGTGGCGAAACATCAACACACAGAAATTACATCTCGCCCCTCGATCAGGAAATCACAAGCCATCAATGCACAGCTGATATCGAGCACTCATGCGCGCATATGAACGCATGGAAGGAATTTCAAGGGTTATATTTCAAGTTGAACCGATGTCGCACGATAAGAATTCAGGAATGGCAGATTTCCTAATGGTTCTGCAGGCTCCCGAGAATAAGTACAGACGTCTCTGTATCGATCTGCGAGACTCTAATAAACCTACTCATGACTCATGATAATTATGTAAGCTAGCCTCTGATATCAACTTTTCACGACCCAAAAACCAACCTAGTCGTGATGGTGCCTATCGCGAAACTATGCCAGCCGACACAATTCCTGAATTAACCATTATTCAATAAAAGTAATTTTTATGTCTTTAATTAATCAAATATTTCATAATGTAAGTCTAAATGAACAATGCGGAATAAATACACACGATCGATACTGGGGTGTCACAAGTCACGAGCATCTACTAAGGTATGAATCAACGAATAGTCTTAAAATATACTAAAAACAATCTAAGGAAGACAAAAGGGAGAAGAGCAGGGCTGCGAACGTGGGGCAGCTACCATGATAACTTTGATGACTCTGCCACTGAGCAATCAACACCAGCTACTGGGTTTAAAAATACCTGAATCTGCACAGAAGGTGCAGAGATTAATGTGAGTATGCCAACTCCATAAGTAATAAAAGTTAATGAAAGCTGATTAGTAAGAAAATATGTAAACCACATCATAACGTTACAGCACATGCAGTACATTTCCAAAACAATACAAAAAATAATTTTCTTTGTAAATCAAGCTCAGTTTCAGTAAAACCTTTTAAAGCAACTTTTAATAGTTTCAAAGGAGTGATAAAACAGTGAGTAAAAATGATAGAAATGTAAATAGTCTCTCGGCAAAAAACATGTACCATAAACCGCCGCTCAGGCATAATGTCAACCGAACCAGCCCCTTGAGCTACCTCACAATCACTCGTAATCAGCCCATCGGGCATAAGATGAATCAAGAATTGTCCCTCGGGCAAAACATAGATCAAGAACAACTCCTTGGGCAACAATATGAAACAACAACAGTCCCCCGGGCTACATCATGTTACTCACACTGGGTACCCGTGCTCACTAGGGGTGTACAGACTCGTGGAGGGGCTCCTGCAGCCAAGCGCAATAACAAGCCATCTCAAGGCATAATAAAACAGGCCCCCGTCCTCAAAACAAGCAACCTCGTGGCATATCAAATCAGGCCCTCAGCCTCATAATCATGAATCAGAACAACAGTATGGCAGTTCTATACCATAATATCCTCACAACACAAACCCTCGGCCTCAATCAATCAAAAATCTCTCAAGCCACTCGGACAGCGGTAAAACATGATGCTCAACCCAAAATATCATTTAAAATATCAAAACAGAGTAAGTATGATTGAGTTATGAAAATAGTAGAATACATCATGACTGAGTATAAATATGAACTCAAAACATTAAGGAATGGTAGTAAAAATTTCCTAATGGTCCAAACAGTTGGCACGAGGCCCAAATATGGCATTCAGCCCAAAACACGATAATACTTTCCAAAACACAATGATATCAAATAGTTTTCAATCAAATACGCGATTTAACCATCATATGGGATGTATTAAGTCATAATCCCGAACGGTTCATGATCACACGCTCGTCTTCTAGCGTGTGTGTCACCTCAAAGTAGCACAACGATGTGAAATATGGGGTTTCATACCCTCAGGACAACATTTACAATCATTATTTACCTCTATCCGGTCCAACTCTAGCCCGCGATACATTTGCCTCTCGACTCGGCCACCATATGCTCCAAATCTAATCAAAAATAGATTTGTTTCATAACATATGCTAGGGGAACAAAGCCCATTCGAAAAAAACCAATTCACATAAAAAATCCCGAAATTGGCCAAATCTGACCCCCGGGCCAACGCCTCAGAATCTAAAAGAAATTACATCACTGGAAACTTTATCCTCCTATAATTCCATGCATACCTGGAACATCAAGATCGGATCTCAAATGGCCCCTCAAATCCCCAATTTACACTCTCCAATTTCAAGCCCTAATTCTCCAATTTTAGGATTTAAATCCCACAAATTTCATGTTTAAACAAGTAAGAATCAACATAGAATCGAGTTTTAGGTTCAATAATCTTACCTCAAAGAACTTCTCTTGAATTCTCTCTTCAATCTCCTTCAAGAAACTCCAAAACCGACTCAAAAATGGTGAATTATGGCCAAAAATCACGAAAATGGCCTTATAAATATTCTGCCCAGCGATTTAAAATTACTTAATCGCTATCGCGGTAATAACCCTGTGATTGCATAGCACAAATGATGACTGGCCTTTTTTTTAACTCTACACGATCGCGGTCTCCAGCTCACGAATGTGAAGCACAAATGATAGGACCCCAGCTTTTCACATTTGCTCTATGCGAATGCGAACCTCAACCCGCATTCGCGAACAACAACCATACATCCTTACACGATCCTCAACTATGCGATCGCATAGAATAAAATCTCGCCCCCACTTGACTAAGCCTACGGGATCACAGACTTAACTATGCGATCGTATAGAACAAAATGCCTGCAACAGAATTGAAGAAAAATCTGCAATTTCTCAAACATGCACTTGATCCGTTTAACCACCCAAAATTCACCCGGGGCCCTTGGGACCTCAACCAAAAATGCCAACACATCCCATAACATCATTCAAACTTGCTCCAACCTTCGGAACGCTCAGAACAACATCAAATAATCAACAGATTCAAGCCCAAGAACTGTAAAAACTTCCAAACTCCGATTTCGATCAAATAGTTTATCAAAACTCGCCCGAATGACCTAAAATTTTGAACACATGTTAGAAATGACAGAAAAGACCTACTCCAAGTTCCGAAATTCCATTCCAACGCCAATATCAAAATTTCCACAACCGACCGAAAAATGCCGAATTTCCAATTTTGCCAATTCAAGCCTAAATCTACCATAGACCTCCAAAATACATTCCAGACGCGCTCCCAAAAAATCCAAATCTGAGATCGAATACTATAAAGTAAAAACTTGGTCAAACCTTTAAAAATTTTAAGCTTCAAATTGAGAATTGTTCTTTCAAATCCATTCCGATTATACTGAAAACTAAAATCGACAATTTACATAAATCATAATACATCACACAAGGCTAGTCGTGCCCGAAAATTGGCGAGCAGAGTAAAAAAGCTCAAAATGACCGGACGGGTCATTACACTAAATCAAGTCAGCTTATTAAATGAACCTAGCTAAAACAATACCTTGATTTAAATCTAAGAAAATGATTTAATTAGGGCAATTAGCTAATTGACCCTACTTTACTGAATAATTAACCTAAATAAACCTGAATTCCAAAACAATAAATAAATTAAAAATAGCAATAGAAAGAAGAAAAACAGAAATAGTGATGCAATAACACTTAATAGCTAACCTAATTAATCTAAATTTGATTAAATTAAAAAAACCTATGAGTTAATCTGATTGCATGAAACTTAGCTAAACAGTCTTATCAATCAAATAGAATAATTAAGAGAAAAATAAAACAGCTAATAGCAGAAAAAGAAACTAAGCAAGAAAAGAAAAAGAAAGAAAAAGGGGGTATACCTAAGCTGGATTCTGCCGATTTGAGACCAACACCTATTCGCCAAAATCCCTTGTGCCAAGAGACCCGTCCAAAATTTGAATTCCTGATGGGACATCTTGGCACACGCACCTTTGAAGAAAACCAGATATACCAACGGCCCTTAGGTTTTTTAGGTTTTTGGTTTTGAAATTTTGAGGATTTCTTTTTCGATTGAAAGTGGAGAGAGGTGTGATTCCGGGGAGATTTGGAGGTTGAACGGAGAAAGCAGAACTTTGCCGAAGATCCGGCAAAGTCGGTAGGATTTTGGCCAGATTTAGGGTTTTTCAAACGTTATGAAACTAACATCAATTAATAGCTATCAACGAGAGAAATTAATTAATGTAAGTTTCATTAACATAAAACATGCTCGATTTAGAAGGAATACCAAAGAAAAAACAAACCTAAGTTTTCATGATTTCTCAAATCTGAAATTCAACATGCTTGGTGAGAATTTGGGGAAACTAACGGTGGATTAGTAAAGAGGGGAGGGTGAAGATTCTATGGTTAAATTTTGGGGTGGTTTGGGGGTTGTCCACCGCTGTGAGGCAATTTTCAGGCGGCGGAGAAAGGCTAGGATTCTAAGTGAATTTGGGGGCGGTTAGCTTTAGTCTCTGAGAGAGAGTGAGGGGGTGATTTTGGGGTTTGGGGGTCCGTTCGGACATATTTAAGGGGGGTTAGTTCTCAGCCATTGGATCATAATTGATCAATGGCTGAGATTGATTTGGGGTGGAACAATGTCGTTTGGATGATGTGGATTGGGACCGAATCTGTTGGGATTTAATTAGGCTGTGGACGAAATTAAATTAAAATAAAGGGAATTAGGCTACTGAATATGTTGTGGGTGACCCAGAATAGGAACCCAAACAATATTCTCTTTTTCCTTTTCTTCTTTCTCTTTTTTTTTTTTCTTTTTTTTAAATTTTTAATAAAATCCTAGACAAACTAAATTAAATCCTAATTTATATTATAAATTAATCTATTTTATAAAATTATCAATATTTATTTTCACTAATTTTAACACTAATTGATTAAAACTAAAAATGTAAACATGACTATGGCAATTTTATAATTTTTGTTTAATGAATGAAATTAAAATTCTAAATGCAATTAAAGCCTAAGATGCTATGCAATGATGATTTGGATATTTTTATATTTTTTTATAATTTTAAAATATTAAATGTGCACAAAATACAAGCAATTAATTAAGAAAATCCTCCAAAATTCTATAAAGCTAAAAAAATTTAGAAAACTTATTTTATAATTTTATAGGAGTATTTCTAGTCGGGCAAAAATTGCGTGCTCGCACATACAATGTATAATAAAAGCATAAATAAGACAAGATTAAATGGACTAGTAACTTGTAATAAGGGAATGCAGTTGTCGAAGCATATCATCAGCGTTCAGCTATTACCAATCTTTATGTGCAATTTAAGACTTTCGTTCAGCTAACACAGTCAAGGAAAAGCATAAGCATAAAGATTTTTGCGGCGTGCAACCCGATCCCACCATATCACAATAATCACAATCACAGTTCACCCATATCTCATTGCAATCCACTCTTATTACACCTATTGCGGCGTGCAACTCGATCCTACCATACATATCATTTCACCCTTATTCCTCTTCAATATATCACCCTTATTCCACCTCTTGCGGCATGCAACCGATCCCACCATATCAATATCAATTACTCAGCAAGCACAGAAATTAACGATTCAAATCACATAACTCTTCACAAGGCTCAACATCAAACCAAAACAATTAGGGAGCTTATACACTATAAGACTTTACACAAGAAATACTTCTCAGCTAGACCAATCCATATGCCTTGAAAGTACCGATAACCAACTTAAGAAAATGATAGGAGGCAATGAAACTATGAAATAATAAATACTTTCAGCAAGGAGAAACAATGTCTAACAAGTAGCAATTAAGCATGGAAATACAAGTAAAGCATTTAGCAGTTATGACAGGAAATGAGACAATATGATAGGAACAGGAAGGAAACATGCAAAACAGGTAAATTGGTGACGCATAGGTACTTATCACCTTATCTATACACCGCCCACATGGATTTCATATAGAATATAAGTTAAGGGTTCCTAATCCATCGAGTAAAAATTAGACACGACATTTACCTCGCTCTACAGGCCACTCAATGCTCAATTACGGCTTTGCCTCTAGTATCCACCTCCAAACCACTTGTATCTAGTCACAATTAACTCAATAACATTAATTATTGCCAAATAAACCAACTACAATGCATAGATTTAGATTTCTCAAATTGTTCCGAAAAAGCCAAAAATTGACCCCGGGCTCGCTTGGTCAAAACCCGATGTTCGTATCAGAATCCATTTACCCATACACCTTTGATTGGTTTTGGAATCCAACCGCAATTCAAGTTCTAAATCCCCGATTTTCCAAATCCGTAGTTTCTACCCAAAAATCCCAAATTATACCATGAACACTCTAGATTTTAGGTTGAAATTCATGAAAGGCAATGGGTAATTGAAAGAAAGCGATCTAGAATCACTTACCAACACTTTGGGAAGAAATTATATTTTGAAAATTGCCTCTAGGCTGTCTAGATTTTGAAAATTTGAAAGAGTGGCTTAAGTCTTCTTTTGGGACTGTTTTAAGAACTGGATGATAGTGTTCATCACGTTCGTGAGGACACTGTCGTGTTCACGAAGAGCTGCCTTTCTAGGCTTACTCGATCTCTAAACCTTCACCACATTCGTGAAGGCTATGCCCCCCGGCCTTTTTCCTTCGTGAGCCCGTGCTCGCGTTCGTGTAGAAGGAAAGTTTGACCCCTCCCCCAAGTTCCAAATGCTTCATCTTCGCGATGAGACAGTCATGTTCGCAAAGTGTGAAGCCTCCCTTCACCCGGCATTCGTGACATATTCTTCGCGTTCGCGAAAAGGAAAAACTCATCCTGCCCCAGTTTACTCACGAACGCAAAGGAGAAAACACCAGATGATAGCTCAAGCCAAAAACTAGATTTTTTCCTAAGTTCAAAACATCATGTAGCCTATTTGAAGATTGCCCGAGTCCTCGGGGCTCCAAACCAAGCATACACACAAGTCCTAAACATCATACGAACTTGCTCATATGATCAAATCGCTATAATAACACCTAGAACTACTAATTTAGCACCAAATCGAATGGAATTTTCAAGAAAGCTTTGAAACTTCTAACTTTACAACCACATGTCCGAATCACGTCAACCTAATTCTATTTCTCATTAAATTTCACAAATAAGTTATAAATATTATATTGGACATGTACCGGGCTCCGAAACCAATACGGACCTGATACCAAAATTGATTGTGAAGGTTAATTATTTGGGATGAAGCACCAATGATGCATAGATATTGTTTTGAAACTCTAGACAGAACTCTACGAGATATTCTTATATTTAAAAATGCATCCAATTTAGATCGTTCATTTGGTGAAAAACCCGTTGTTCTTAGTGGTGACTTTAGACAAATACTTCCAGTCATTCCAAAAGGTAGTAGACAAGATATTGTTAGTGCTACCCTTAATTCTTCATATTTGTGGAATCAATGTCAAGTATTAAAGCTAACAAAAAATATGAGGTTGGAAGGAAATCAGGTGGATTCACATATGAATGATCTAAGACAATTTTCTGATTGGATTTTACCAATAGGTGATGGTATGATTGGAAATTCTGTTGATGGTATCGATAAAGTTCACATCCCTGATGATCTTATCATAAATAATTGTGGCGATCCAATTTCTGGGATTGTGGAAAGTACATATCCAGATTTTTTAAGTCATTACAGTGATTTAATATACCTACAACAAAGAGGAATTCATGCTCCAACTCTTGACATGGTTGAATCAATCAACGAATACATGGTTTCACTGAACCAAAGTCAACCAAAAATATTTTTTTAGTTCGGATACAATTTGCATGTCAGACAATGCTTTTACAGGTTTGGAACACGTACATACACCTGAATTCCTAAACACTATTAAGTGTTCTGGAATTCCAAATCATGTTATCACTTTGAAAGTTGGTGTCCCAGTGATGTTATTGAGAAATATAGACCTATCTTCGGGGCTATGTAATGGAACAAGATTAATCATCACTAGACTTGGAAATCGAGTTATAGAAGCAAAACTAATATCCGGAAATATGGCTGGACAAAAGGTCTTCATTCCGAGAATGTCATTAACTCCATCTGATATAAGAATACCTTTTAAATTCCAACGAAGACAATTTCCAATATCCTTTGCAATGACGATAAACAAAAGTCAAGGACAATCTTTGTATCATATTGGGTTATATTTGAAAAAACCGGTCTTCACATATGGCCAACTTTACGTTTCTCTATCACGGGTTACAACTTTAGGTCCCATCTTTCTATACAGACCCACCAGGACTATCAAAATATGAGTATGGGTCCGTTTACCAAAAATATTGACCGAAGTCAACTCAAACCTCAAAATTCCTTATTTTTGCCAACTTTTAACATAAAAGCTTTCCAGAAACACACGTGGACTATGCAATCAAGGAGGGTAAAAATGAGAATTTTAAGGCTTAAAAGCGCAGAATCGAGTTCTAAAACATAAGATGACCTTTTGATTCATCACAGGAGATCTTTAGAGATTAGAGCTGTCCCAATAGCATACATTAGGGTGATTAAAGATATGTATGGTGGAGCTAAGACTCGGGTTAGATAGGTCTTTGTAAACTCCACCCTCCCTAGATCCCACTTTTCGAATTTCACTGGGCTTGTTGTTGTTATTCATTTTTTTGGGGAAAAGGGTCAAAAATGCCCATCTACTATTGTCAATTGTTTGCTTGTGCCACCCGTTATACGTTTCGGCCCTTCTTGTCCCTGTCGTTAATGAACATTGAATAAATACCCCCAACTCCAACGTCTATATACTGTGGCAGCCGACCACATGAATTTATCCAAGTCAGTTAAACCATGTCAGCTTCCACATCAGCGGGCCCACCAATTTAGCAAAGAAACGACAAATAAAACCCTAAACCACAAAGCATAGTCTAAAAATCGTAACTTTAACATAAAAGAAATATGAATCCTAAGACAAAAAATACTTCATTTATAAACAACAACCATAATCAAACTAGTAGAAAAGTTCAGCTTTGGGGGGAAAATCGTACTTTGGACAGCATTCAACACTAAAAAATCGGATTTTCTTCAAAACCTTATACACATTTCTCTCTCGTTTCTATCGAAGTGATGCAAACCAAATGACACTCTTTGCTAATTTGGACGGGTCTATCTTATTTATTTGGTAGGCAAACGGGTCATGGGTCACTGGTAAGAGACGGATAGTAAATGGGTGTTGTGAGATTTTTAATTGGTGGGCCCGCTGATGTGGAAGCTGACATGGCAGCTGACTTGGATAAAATTCATGTGGTCAGTTGCCACAATATATAGACGTTAGGGTTGGGGGTATTTATTCAAAGTTCATTAACAATAGGAACGAGAATGATCGAAAAGTATAACGGGTGACACAACCAATCAATTGACAATAGTAGAAGGCCAATTTTGACATTTTTCCCTTTTTTTCGAAATGAATGGAGTCACTTAATTTAGATTATAATTTTAATTTTATTCTTAAATGTCATATCTAATGAAACGCATGTTACATAAATTGGACAGACGTCATTTACAAGGTCATATTCGTAATCCCACAAATACAAATCCTTTACGCGATAAACGAAAGGTTCAAATCAAAGCGAAGAGAAACACGAATTAGAAAGCAAAAACAATCTGAAGAAATTCAAGTAAAAAAGATGGGGTCGACAGCCATTTCTACACAACAAGCATTCAGCAGCCTTCAAAAAATAACTCCTTTAAGCTACTCTAGCAGTATTAGAAGTATAAGGAGTGGAAATGGACAGTGTTTTTCGAGCAGGAGAAGAAGGGCGGCGCCACCAAGGTGCTGCGCCGCGACGACGGCGGAGGTGGCGGCGAAAGAGAACCGGCAAGCAGTATTAAAGAACGGTGACGATACGTTGGAAATATGCAGAGTGCTGAATGGGATGTGGCAAACGAGTGGTGGGTGGGGAAGAATTGATCGAAACGACGCCGTGGAGGCTATGCTTAAATATGCTGACGCTGGTCTTTCTACTTTCGACATGGCTGACCACTGTATGAACTCATCTCCTGTATCTGTTTTCTTTTAACATGTTACGTGGCATGTCATGATTGGCTTGTCTTTCTTATGTGCTATGTTTGGACACGTCAGTATTGTCTTAGCTTTAGGAATTTTTCCGTTTAGCCCCTTTTCTTTTTTCCTATTTTCAGTTTCAGCATACTTTAAAAACAGATAAGAAAAGGCTTATTTTGGGATAACTGTTTAACTACTCTTTAAACTACCTTATTGGTCAAGAATGGCAGAGCTCTTGAACAACAGTTTCAGTCAATTTTGCTTGAACTCAATCAATATTAAGTCTTTTAGGTCAACTGAAACAAGAACATTAACACAAAGGTCATTCAAATGCTCGTTAACTGAAGATAAGCGTCGGGCTATAGTTAAGAATGGGAAAGATTCACTGTATATTTGTAGAGTTGTCAATGGGATGTGGCAGACTAGTGGCGGATGGGGAAGAATCGAACAAGACAGTGCAGTTGATGCTATGCTTCAATATGCTGATGCTGGACTTAGTACTTTTGACTTGGCTGACATATGTAAACCTTAAAATCTGAATTTATCTTCTTATTTATTGTCGCGATTATGTTCACGTTACTTATGTCATTTTACCTTGTGTCTAATTACTTGTATAGTGTTAATCAATCTAGTATTATTGATATGTGCTAACTCAACATATTATGTAGGATTAGAGCAGTTTTTGACCAGTTGGATCAGACAATGTTTATAAGTAAATGTATTCTTATCATGGTTAGCTTTGCAGATGGACCTGCCGAAGATCTTTATGGCATCTTTATTAATAGAGTACGCAGAGAACGGCCACCGGAACTTCTAGAAACTGTGAGAGGGTGAGTTATAAAGGCATGCTTCTTTATTAAGATTGTTGAGCAAGTAGAATGTAATTGCTCTTTCAGTCTTTTAAATGAATCTGCATATCTCCTCTTGACTATGATTGTGCCAGCATTTGCTTAAACACTTAAATTTGCATAATAACAATGCATAGAAAGAACTGTAATAGCTTGAAGGAAAAGTTAGACCCCTAAACTTTATTCTTCTGATTTTGCAATGCAGGCTTACCAAATGGGTGCCACCACCGGTCAAGATGACCCGCAGTTTTGTCGTTCAGAACATTGATGTTTCAAGGAAAAGGATGGATGTTGCATCCTTGGACATGCTTCAATTTCATTGGTAATAACCGCCTCTAGTCCTTATTAAGAACTACTCATGTCATTGTTCAAATGTTGAGAAAATGGCAGTGAAAAATAATAGACTGTCAATCTGATGTTAGATATTAAATAACACCAGCAGCTTACTGCTCTTCTTCTTTTCTTGAGGTTTAATTTGGTTTAGCACAAACAATGCATACTGGAAGTTGCACTAGACAATCGGTCAAGGCACATTAAAAAGAAACCACTAAAGCTATCTTCTCTTGTTCTACTCATGAGTTTTAGCACACCAGGTGGGACTACGCTAATTCTGGTTACCTAGACGCATTAAAGCATCTTACAGATCTCAAAGAAGAAGGTTAGTCATCTATTGCAGTTTTCATCCCGAAGTTGTCTATTAGGCTATATAGTGACACAGATGACATGCAGGCAAGATTAAGACCATTGCTTTAACTAATTTTGACACTGAGAGATTAAGGATAATTCTGGAAAATGGGATTCCGGTTGTTAGCAATCAGGTATTGAGTTGTCGACAGCTCTCATTACTCTCCTGTTCTTTGCTCCATATTCTACACTCAGCTCTGTAGTAAAAGGGGTTGTTTCTGCAGGTACAACATTCACTTGTTGACATGCGTCCTCAACAGAAAATGGCAGAGCTTTGTCAGCTTACAGGAGTCAAACTAATAACGTCCGTCTCTCTCTCTTTCTCTTTTAACTTTTGAGGATGCAAGTTGCTATAACGATACATAACTTCCTCATTTTCTATCACCTTAAATCGAAGTCGTTAAGCCTAGATGATAGTAATTACTTTTCATGGCTACCTTGTACAAGTCAGTGGCACTATCTGATGTATTCCTAACTTTGCTTTGAATGCAGGTATGGAACAGTAATGGGAGGATTATTGTCCGAAAAGTTTCTTGATACCAACTTATCCATACCTTTCGCTGCCCCTCCATTGAACACTCCTTCACTACAGAAGTACAAAAGGGTAATTTCGCCTATAAAGACTACTTTTTGCGGGCATTCTGATGAATATGTTATTCTCCATAGAAGGGATTATTTTGTGAGTACCAAGAACTTGCAAAACAAAATAAGTTGAGGGCTACTTTTTGTAAATCTTTTCTACGGGTGGGGCCTGGTTATTTGGCTCTTTAAGGAAGCCGATCAAAACGAACAATATTGCCTGTCCTGTTTCTTGGCATTTAAATTCTTCTCATTTAGAGGTAAAGATATAGTTTCTTGATTATATGAGTATTTGGCTCAACGAATTTCCTTTTTCTGGAAAAAAAAAACTTTGCAGATGGTTGATGCTTGGGGAGGATGGAGTCTCTTTCAAGAGTTGCTCAGGATACTGAAAACTGTGGCCAACAAACATGGAGTCTCTATTCCAACAGTTGCCGTGAAATACATACTAGATCAGGTATTTACCAGTTCTCATCATTCTCTTTGCATACCAAAAAGAGCTTATGCATTTGGCTAAATCTGTTGCATTACTATTGCAGCCAACTGTGGCAGGATCGATGGTAGGTGTTAGGCTTGGTCTGTCGGAACACATTAAAGATGTCAATGCTGTGTTTTCTCTGGTTCTTGATGAAGAAGACATTAGCAGCATCCTACAAGTCACAAACAAGGGTAAAGATCTTCAAAAAGTTATCGGCGATTGCGGGGATGAATACAGGCGTGCTTAGAGCCATTAA
Organism: Nicotiana benthamiana; assembly: GCA_034376525.1. Classification (NCBI taxonomy): domain Eukaryota; kingdom Viridiplantae; phylum Streptophyta; class Magnoliopsida; order Solanales; family Solanaceae; genus Nicotiana; species Nicotiana benthamiana. The sequence continues at coordinate 14,047,485 of CM067329.1, read as the reverse complement.
AAGGGGCATTGTCTCTTTGCTATACACTTGTACCTATGAAAAATGTCATTGCAGGCATTGTTGAGCTGTAGATACTGCAGGCTTGGAAATTGCAAAACAAAGTCTTGTGCAACTCTTTCTACTCTAAAATGTATTTTATAAGTTCTATTTATAGAAAGGTAAGCATCATTGTTTTCAACAGGAAACTAGAAATTTATCTTGGAATGGATAAAGAGCCTTCTCAGTTGTACGTACTAAGAAGAATGACAAAGTCCTCCCTCTGAGAAGAAATATTTGGGTTTGGTTTTGTTTGTACATCTAACAGACCAATATAATTCATTTGGTTTTCGGTTAAGACACAAAAACCGAATGGGGTAATATCACTTTTAGCCTGCGTCAGAAACTATTTATATTTGGTAGTCGAAAAAGTGTATAAAACTGGTATAATTTTTATATATAACATACAGAATGTATATATATAAATATATACAAATTTTATACGTTTTTACGATTATTATTTGGAAAACTTACAGAAATGTCTCATATAAGTTTCAACTTACCAACATCTAACCAATATTCCAAAAATCGAAACAAACAAGGAATATTTTAAATGGGTATAGTCGAAATTCATTGAAAACATATAGATAAGTCAATATACAAAATTTGAGGAAGAATGGAGGTGATTTGGACTGGTTTTGTATCAAAATTCATAATTAAATCGATGTCAAAAAATTCTTTTGTGACACATGTATCAAACATGTATCACGCATGTATTTCAAACACGGATATACATGGATATACATGTGATATCCAATCGATACAAATATGATACATATGTGATACACAGTGCGATATAGTATCATTTTTTTTTCATATTCAGTTTTTACTTTGAATTTTCAATTCAAACCATCTCAAAAATTCACCAAATCATCCCAAAACTGAGATTCAAGGTCTTTAAGATATACTCAATCTATTCTAATTGCACCCACTCAAAAGAAAATAAAAATTTAATATTTTTTTGCTACAAATAGTTAATTGGCCATTTTGGCTAATATTAGTAATATTTTATCAATTGGCAAATATTTATAATGAGCTACTTCTAAATGGATATAGCTGATAATTTCCCTTATTATTTTTACATCGGCTATATAGTATCATTTTTCCAAACCGAAGGGGAACCATAAACAGCCATACGAGCTAGCCGTAAATGATAGACCAATCGTCCCTTTACCTCTAGTTTTTAAACTCTGTTGGCAATGAATTTTCCCATATATTCTTCCTAGATACATAATCAAGAATAAATTAACTCTAACTTTTTAAATTTGTGCTTATTATCATATCCCAATGTGTCGAGTTAACAATATACAAAATTTAATTAAGGGTAATTTAATTAAAATGGTTTTTTCTAGAAGTTAGTATTTCCAAAAGGTCACTTATTATGGATCGGAGAGGGTATTAATTTATTTGACGTAATAAGCGAATGTAAGAAATTATTTTCATATAATTTATAATGGGAAAGGTAGTCTTAGAAATCGGAGAAAGGCATATTTATTTTAGTTATTCTCATTCACAACCTTTCCAATATAATTTATTTATAGATATTTATCTATAGCTATATTTATATCTATCTATATTATATTATTTAAAATTATAGTTATATCATTATAAAAATATAAATACAATATTAGTTGATCAACATAGTCCTAAAATATTTCTACAAAAGATAATTACTTGGTGGATAAAATTGTAATATTCCAATGTCGTACTAATCTCATTTGCACTGTAACACTGAGCAGTAGAATGAATTTGCACAAACTTTCAAATCTTTGTTTGAATTGGAAGCAATTCTTCGTCGGGCTTTTTTCATTCTTTTTTGTCTATATTACATAATAATACACTCCATAAGTTGATCTTGTATTATTTTAATCCAATTACAAGTTTATAAATGTGTAGCCAAATATCAATAAGCATAGATTTTTTTTTTCCAGTTTTTTTATTCTATATATCTTCAAGCGTGAAATATTTCCATTCTCCTTTTGCCTTAAGTTTCTACATACCTATCACAACTACAAAAATTCAAACAAACGCGAGAAATCTAAAATCTCATCTTCTTTAATGCTAATCTTGTTAGTTTTTGAATATGATTTTATGAGAAATTTGGAGTGTGTATTGTTTAACTTATTAAAATTAGTCTAAGTAGACTATATACAAAGTTTGAAGTCATTTAGCGGAGATTTAGAATAGTCTTAATCAAGAATTGCAAGTGAAAATCGTACAAAAAAAATTATCAAAGATGCTTATACACTTTATACAAAGAGGTATCTTATATATAGTTGTATAAAAGTGTATAAAAATGTATATATGAAAATGTATAAGCACAGTAGTGAAAATGTTAGTGATACATTATTTATATAGGTGTTAGTGATACACTATGAAAATTCATGATAATTAGCGCGTCTAACTAGCTCCTAAGCTCGTTCGGGCTAATAAAAGGTATAATCATTTGCTGACCCCGCACTCGCCAAAATATCGGCGCCCGTCTCTTCCACCAAAACAGTAATCCCTCTCAGCAATATGAACTGAAGTTTGAGTCGCCGAAGCGATTGTGTCACCTTGGCTTAAGCCAACCGGGGCAACCCCACTGAACGCTCGCCCTCTGGGGCAGGATCCGTTGCATTCCCTTCCGCTTCCGATGGCGGAGAATCCAAGCTAATCATCACCGGAAGGACCGAGGCGAACGCCACCCTATGCCGAACCAGCGGCCTCTCCTCTTCTTCCTCGTCTTCATTCGGTGGCAACTCCACCCTGGAACGCACGGCCCCCGAATATTCTTCAACTCGGTGCACGGACCGTGCTGGAGTGAGCCGCTGAGGATTCAACCTAGCTTCTCCTTTATTTTTGCAACCAACCCAGCCGTAAACAGACTATATTTATCCACATTTTCTATCAAGCCAGTGATCACCTCTGAAAAATATTTTAATGCTTCCATAACTTTGTTAACAGAGCTAATATTCACCTTGTAAAAAAATTATTAGACCGTCAACATGAGTCAGCTTTTGTGTTTTACACATAGGATGAAACTGAAAATTTGGCAATTAACTCATTCTTTCCATAATTCTGGATAAGTAGTCCATTAATATTATAAACAGGAGGGATGACATCGGATCATTGCCTCAATCTCCTTCTCCCAGTAAAGTAACCATAGTCCTCCCCATTCACTTTGATAGAAAAGGATGAAGAAGAGACACATGCCATTACTAAATGAATGAAACCTGCTGGAAAATCATAGCCTTTCGGCATCTCCTCTATAAACTTCTAGCACACCATATAATAAGCCTTCCTCAAGTCAGTTTTCATTAGACATCTTGGAGTAGTTTTCCTATTATAGTGTCACATGAGATCATGACAAATCACTACATTATGCACAAATGATCTTCCTTGGACAAAGGCTACCTGTGATTCATTGACTAGTGACGGTAACACTCTCTTTAGTCTCTTACATAGAACCTTAGAGATGCATTTGTATATGGTGTTGCAATATGATATTGGCCTAAACTGCCTTGCATTCCGTGTTGCTTTACTTCTTTGTTGAAGGAATATTTCTGCCAGGTAAGTCAACCTATTAAACTTTACCACCAATCTTCTCTCCTTTTGTTGCAAATGTATATCCAAAGGATTTAGCTCGAGTAATTCTTGGCACTTCAATAGATTCTCCCTGTCCGTTGTTGCTTCTTTCACTATGTTATTGAAATTGCTTTTATGCAGTTCTGCAGTTTAGGTTTGAGACATTTAAGTTTCTTCACCACTTTAAACATCTTCCGATGCTTCTATGTTCTGCTTCAAACCCTCCTCTACTATTTCTATAAACTGAGGATGAGTACTCCACTTTCAACCGAGAGGTTGTGAGTTCAAGTCTTCCCAAGATCAAGGTAGGAAGTTCTTGGAGGGAAGGAGGTCGGGGGCTTATTTGGAAACAGTCTCTCTGCCCCACACTACTCTCCCCACACCCCACTAAGTGGAATTATACTGGGTTGTTGTTGTTGTTATTGAGAATGAGTACTCCATACATTACAGTACTTAAATGTTCTTTCTCCTGCAAGGATGCTGCATGGTTGTAACCTGTACAGGGCTGTGATCACCCACCCCTTCAGGTAACATGTTTGAAAATCCAGAACTTCAGCTATAGTAACAAGGTTACCTCCTTGTCTATCTTCTACATGCAAGACAGAGTTAAAATCTCCCAAAATTATCCATGATTAATTCATACCTACTGAAACTTGATTCAAATATTCTCAGAGTGCCTTTCTCTCTTCCTTCTTATTGTAGGCTTTTTTATTGTGATCCACAATATTTAATTTTCAAGAAGGAATTAACTTCTTTATTCAAAGTTGGCCTTGGAGTAAAGAGTTTTAGAGTATCTTTATATTTTCAATGAACAAATTAAAGAGATAATAAATATTAATATTGTCAATTTAATTGGTAATTACTCCCTCCAATCCATTTTAATGGATTTATTAGTTGTTTTTACGCACATTGAGGAATTCACATATTAGCATTAATTAATTAAAAAATTGATCATATTAACTTTAATTTATTTATTGAAAATATAATAAACACTCATAGTCTCTTTGGCAACTTTGAAAAAAAAAAGATAACCTTCTTACTATCTAAAAAATCAAATATAATGGATCACAAAAAAAAAACTAAAAAATCAACTAAAGTGGACCGGAGGAAGTAATGTTCAAAGGCGAATTTTTTAATATACGTAAAACTAATCAAAAAATTAATTAAAGTGGACCGAAAGAAATGTTACTTTTGATAAATTTAAAGGACCAAAATTGCTCGAGAATAATCAATGAACTATTGTTTTACTATTACTTATTACTAAGGTAGAATAGCCTAAATGGCACTTATACTTGTGCCACTTTGTCATCTCGATCCCCAAACTTAGCATTTTGTCAATTGGACACTTATACTCTCCCAAAACCTATATTTTAAACCCCTCTGACCATTGACCACTGATGTGGCAACATCATGGCTGAGCTAGACAAAGTGAGTATAATTCACGCGGATAATGAGCATGACTATGAGCATTTTAAACCAAAATAATTAAAATAAAAAGAAAAAATCATTAAAATAAGAACAAAAAATAAATAAGTAAAAAAAAAAAGAAACAAACATTCTGTTCCTCCATTTTGCCCCCCCCCCCCCCCCCCCCCGGTTTCTTCTTCCCACTCACCCACCCAACTGTTTCATCTTCTTCTTCCCCACTCCCACCTCCCCCCAACAAACCCCCTCGTTCCCCCCTTCTGTTCTTGTTCATCTTCCTCACCCCCACCCCCTAACAACACCCCCCTTATGTTTCTTCTTCTTTTTTATGCTGGCTGAAAATTTTTCTATTACCTCAGTAACTCTCAAGGATGGAACAAAGGTCACAGCAACAAACTCTTCGAGGATTGCATATGAGTATGAACCAAGGTTGATGTTGTTACAAGAGTGGAACTTGTTTGATTCAATGTTGTGTTTGTCCTACATCGCAACTAAATTGAAGACATGGAGTGACAATGGGATTAAGAATGGGTTTTGCACGTGAGGAATGCAAACAAAAGTTTCAGTACATGTTTTCCTCTTTTTATGTTAACTTTGTATCACTGTTTATTATGTTCATTAATTTTGGCATTTCCTAGGGCAAAAAAATTTGTGAATTTTAGGGAAAGAGATGAGATGAAGGCGTTGATTTTCTTTTTCTTTTTCTTTAAGAAAATAGTATATAATAAGTATTTTTAGTATATAAAATATAAAAAATGACGTGGAATATGATGTGTCATTCATGTCAAGCAAGTGAGATACACACACGGTCAAAGGGGTTTAAAAATATAGGTTTTGGGCGAGTATAAGTGTTTAATTGACAAAATGCTAAGTTTGGGGACCGACATGACAAAGTGACACAAGTATGTGTGCCATTTAGGTCACTCTGCCTATTACTAATCTATACATAATAAAAAGAGAGGCAAAATCATATTATTAAGACAAGTGGCATAAACACAAAAAGCCAAGTGGCATTGTTAAGACAAAATAAACTACCTTTTAACTAAAAAATTTTTTTAAAATTTTGAATTAATTAGTTACTCTTTTTGAATTAATAAATATAAATATATTATAATTAGATAAATTAAAAATGAAAATATAAAAAAATAAGTACCCATTCAAATTGGGAAGTAGTTTATAGTTGGTGTTTTAAAGTTATTTTAAAATAAAAATAAAAAATAATAATAAATTAAATTAGCTAAAATAAAAAAATGAAAATATCAATTAAAAAAACCTACCTATTCAAGTTGGGGAATAGTTTCAATTTGGAGTTTTAAAATTATTTTAAAATAAAAAACTAATATAAGGATATAATAAATAATAAATATAAATAATAAATAAATCTATATATAATAAAAGGAGAGGCAAAAGCATATTATTAAGACTAGTGTCATAATCACAAAAAGTCAAGTGGCATTGTTAAGACAAAATAAACTACCTTTTTAACTAAAATTATATTTTTAAATTTGGAATTGATTAGTTACTCTTTTTGAATTAATAAATATAAATATATTATAATTAGATATATTAAAAACAAAAATATAAAAAAAAAACTACCCATTCAAATTGGGGAGTAGTTTATAGTTGGTGTTTTAAAGTTATTTTAAAATAAAAATAAAAATTAATAAAAATTAAATCTATATATAATAAAAGGAGAGGCAAAAGCATATTATTTAGACAAGTGGCATAATCACAAAAAGCCAAGTAGCATTGTTAAGACAAAATAAACTACCTTTTTTGCTAATTTTTTTTAAATTTTGAATGAATTATATACTCTTTTTGAATTAATAAATGTAAATATATTATAATTAGATATATTAAAAATAAAAATATAAAAAATAACTACCCATTCAAATTGGAGAGTAGTTTGTAGTTGGTGTTTTAAAGTTATTTTAAAATAAAAAATAAAAAACAATAAAAAATTTAATTAGCTAATATAGAAAAACGACAATATTAATTAAAAAATCCTACCTATTCAAGGTGGGAAATAGTTTCAATTTGGAGTTTTAAAATTATTTTAAAATGAAAAACGAAAATAAGGAAATAAAATATTGCCAATTCAAATTGGGGTATGCTTTCAATTTGGAGTTTTAAAATTATTTTTAAATAAAAACAGAAATAGAAAAATAAAAATAGCCAATTTAAACTGAGAAGTAGTGCTTTTCTAATATAGTAGTCTCTCTCTATATATCTAAAATAACTACCCGTTTAAATTAGGGAGTAGTTTATAGTTAGTGTTTTAAAATAAAAAAATTTATTAGCTACAATATTAATTAAAAAAACTACCGATTCAATGCGGAATAGTTTCAATTTAGAATTTAAAATAGAAAACTAAATAAAGAAATAAAAAATTGCCAATCCGAATCGGGGTATGGTTCCAATTTGGAGTTTTAAAATTATTTAAAAATAAAAAATGGAAATGAAGAAATAAAAATTGCCAATTTAAATTGAGGATTGGTTTCTTTCTAATATAGTACTCTCTCTCTCTCTCTCTATATATATATATATATGCTCACACACATACATATTTTATAATTAGCTATAATAAAAAAAACTACCTATTCAAATTAGGGAGTAGTTTCATGTTGGAGTTTTACAAATATTGTAGAATAAAATAAAACAAAATAAAATAGCTATAATAAAAAATGAAAACATATAATAAAAAATATCTTTTCAAATTGAGGAATAGTTTCAAGTTGGAGTTTTAAAATTATTTTAAAATTAAAAAATAAAGAAACTTTCAATTCAAATGAAAAAATACAAAAATATAAAAATACTGTAGCTAATATATATATATATATATATATATATATATATATATATATATATATATATATATATATATATATATATATATATATATATATATATATATATATATATATATATATATATATATATATATATATATATATATATATATATATATATAGAGAGAGAGAGAGAGAGAGAGAGAGAGAGAGAGAGTATTTATCTTTTTATATTTTTGATGAATTCAAAATTATAATTTAGTAAAAAAGTTACTTTATTTAGATTTTTAATAAACTATGGCACACCAAATTAAAGTGTGATTTGAAAATCTCTCTCTACCTTCACAAAACTTCTCGCGTCCTTCTCAAAAGTTTGGAAACTAAACAAATAAGTATGACGGTAGAAAGGAATATATGAAAAGAGTGAGATAGAGTAATGTTATGAAATTTATATTTTAAATTATTTAAAAATAAAAGTTAAATAAATAACACTCAAGAAAGGTATCAATAATGCTAAGTACTTGCTAATTCAATAATAGAAATAAAAAGGAACAACCAATTTATTTTGTTACTATATGATTTTTATCCTTTAATTTTTTTATTGATGTATTATATTTCCGCATATATTAAATAATATAGTTGGAAACAGCCTCTCTACCCTTTCGGGTAGGAATAAAACCCGTCTACATATTATCCTCCCCAGACCTTACTTTATGGGAATATACTGGGTAGTTGTTGTTGTTGTATATTAAATAATAAAATACAACTAATATTCATTAAATTAATATAATATATTAGATCATAATTTTATTAAATTAATATTCTGTCAAATTTCGGGTTGTTATACTAGCAAGAGGGAATAGCAGGCTCCTCTAGGTCAACATGCGTGCTTCCATAGAAATAAAAAATAATCTGAGGATACTTCTGTCATTTCAAAGCTATTCCCATCGCTCAGCTTAACATGTGTAGTGTAGTTCCAGTTTTAACATGTGGAAGCACTCCTGGTTTCTCGGCTAAAAATCTCGAACCAGAAGTAACGGCATCTCCAGAAAAGTAACGCTCCAGAACATCTGCTCTCACCTCTTACTCTCAAATTTGTACAGCAGTGTGTCTTCCGTCCATCCTAGTTTTTGGTGGGTATCCCTTCTGCCATCTCTTCATTCATTCTATCTGTATTTGTCTTGAGGTGTAAAGTTCTCTAGGTATTTGAGAAAATTCTTCAATGAATTACCATATTTGTTAGATTTCTTATGCATATTTCTGTCTTCTCTATGGCTTATGTGTTTGGAATAAATACTTGAACGACGAAACTTATTAGTTGAGTTAGCAAGGACGAGGTGACCGCTTCAATTACTAACTATTTGCTATGTTTTTCTTCTCGCTTATACTGTGTTTTTTGCTGATCATATATATCATCAAATACCTTTTTTGTTTCTTTGTTCGATCCCTGACCTCTTCATCTTAGGTGAATGTTGAATTTGTTATCTTTGTTCTCTGTCAATTTATTTCCAATTATTAGCTTCTGCGCTTCTTATTTTCTCAGTTGTGCGTTGAGGTTGTTTCAATTGTTTTCTGTCAGTTTATTTGGCGATAAGTGGGGTATTTGGGGCTTTGACATATATCTCAGAGGCTGACGGCCTGTGCGTATTTGAGACGGATTCTTTTGCTATTTCCATAATGCATACTGTTTTGGCATATATTTGTAATTAATTTTTGCCTTCCTAAACTATCAACTTGGTGGTTAAATAAAACCAGCTTTCCGATTTATTGATACTAAAAAATCAACTTAAGATGACTTTAGCTATGCACTGTGCTGGGAATTGTCTACAGTACGGTCTGTAGGATGTTAACCTAGAAGCGTGTTAAAAGATTACATTTCCTCTGCGCTTGGAATAATTAGATTCAAAGAGCTAGTTATATGAACTCACTATTAGAATGAAACAATTACTGATCCAGTCTGTTCGGAATTGAGTAGTTGATTGCTTGGTCAGTATACAAGAAAGCAAAAATGAACTTTGTCAGACAAAAATGGGAAAAAATGTAATCGAATCACTGTGTTTTCCTTTTTAATTCCTGTCACACAAGCAATTGCTGAGTGACTCGCTCACCCTTTACTGCTATATCCTCTTATGTATCCTTTTGAACACCAAAAGAGCAATGAGCAGTTGAGTTTTAAGAAAGACAAAATAAAGGAAACACAAGAAATAAGGATTTTCTTGTATGTGTTTGTTTGAATACAAAAGAAAAATCCAAAGGGAAGTAAAATAGTTATATTATAACTTCAAAATCTTGTGACTCGCTCATTTTTTGAAGCCCGATTTGAGTTTATCTCAATCACAAATGTTGAGGCACTTGCTCTCATCCTACAGAATAACAGGAGGTTTCCAGTATGTGGTTTCTCTTTTGTTATTAGGTGTTACTTAGAGTAGTGTAGTAGCCATGTTAGCAAGATCTTGATTTTTCTTTGAGTAGTTTATTTCTCAATCTTAAATGATGGAATATTGTATATGATAAATGGATTAGGTGCTTTGAAATGTGAAGTTTTCTACAGGAAGTACAGTACCATAGTTGTTTGCGTTGAGCAATTTAGCAACTTTAGGAGAAGGCTACAAACAGACTGCTCACAGTAACAAATATTTCGACCAAAGGTAAAGATTTGGTCATGAAATGTTGCAGGAGAGAATACCTTTATTGAACTGAAGTTTATTGGATGAGATAACTACAAATAACCTTGAATCAAATGCATCGACAACGTGCTACAAAGAGCACAAACATCCAAAATAAATGAAGGAACAACTAGAAACCATGAAATGTGGAAATTTTAACCAGATTTGAGCATAAGAATATCTAGGAAACAATATGGACTAACATTTCTATCTATATAATCTTTACATACATATCTATAAAAAAAATATATGGGGTGAACTTGCGAAATATCACATATTGTTGGCCAATCACTTATGTAATTCTTTGGATTCTAGGGTGTATGTGTATATTAAAAGAATAAATTCTTCAGGTTATTGCTTGTGTGACTGCATCAATACCTTGATTCACGTTTGGCTGATGCTACTCTGTTTGGTGTATAAGCATGGTAGAATTTAGTAGTGTGTTCTGCAAAGTTTGTTATTTTTGATATTGTGATTTATACAGGAACTCGAATAGCATCTTCAACAAACCATTAAGGCTAAATATGTTGTTTACCTGTAAATTTATCACTAAGAAGTGCTCGCTAATGTTGTTAAAATAGTTATTTGGACCCATGAAAAATTGAACTGAAGTGAACTTAGTTTCATGTGGAGTTAGCTTTGTGTAACAGGACTATATGTTGGTCCTTAGTTAGATTAGAGAAAGTGGAAGAAATAGTAGTTGAGAGGGGAAGGATACTTTCAAGAACCTTGGGCAAGACCAAGACCAAGTGAAGGTTATGTTATATCTCTGTTTGGTGTATAAGCATGGTAAAATTTAGTAGTGTCTTCTGCAAAAGTTTGTTATTTTTGATATTGTGATTTATACAGGAATACGAATAGCATCCTCAACAAACCATTAAGGCTAAATATGCTGTTGGAACGGTAAATTTATCACTAAGAAGTGCTCGCTAATTTTTTTAAAATAGGTATTTGGACCCATGAAGAATTGAACTGAAGTGAACTTAGTTTCATGTGGAATTAGCTTTGTGTGATAGGACTATACGTAGGTCCTCAGTTAGATTAGAGAAAGTGGAAGAATAGTAGTTGAGAGGGGAAGGATACTTTCAAGAACTTTGGGCAAGACCAAGGCCAAGTGAAGGTTATATTATATATTTCTCAACCTGATAAAAAGAACCTCTTTCTTAGTTCCATTTACCATCCTCTCTTAACAGTATGCTGACCAAAAATTTAGGATTAGCTATGCTTATTCTTTTTACTTCTTTTGGGTTCAAGAATTAGTTAAGTTTGAATTAAACTCCATAGTTTATCTTAACATCATGTCTTATTTAACCATATATTTGGAAAGATAGAACAACCTTTCTCACCAAAAGAATTCTTGAATACCGGGACAAGTCTCTTTGATGCCCCAAAATTACATGGCATCTCATATTTCAGGAACCACATGATTGTCTATTATGCCAACCGTTGCTATAGATTAATATATTATCTTAGGGAATTTCCACTTAGTATGTTTGAATATACTCTTAGTTATCTGTGCCTGCTTCAAGTTTGATGTTTGTTGTCAAAATTCCTTAATAAACTGCTATTTTCTTTCAACAATTTATTTCAAAAGAAATGCTTTGTGTACTGAGCTGCCTTTTTGTTTCCTTTTTCTTTTTAACCTTTTGGTCAAATATGTTATAATAGCGGAGGGTCTATCAGAAATAACATCTCTGCTCCATCGGGGTTAGGATAAGGTCTTCGTACACATTATCCTCCCCAGACCCCTTACTTGTGGATTTTACTGGGTTGTTGTTGTTATTGTTGTGTTGAAATTTTATCGCTGGTTATATATGTTTGTTTAAGTGTATATGTGGATAGTTCAATGTGCTTTCATTAATTTGTTCACTTTCTTTTCCGATTTTGTTTGCACTCATTCAGTTTTATCTTCCCCTTTAGATCCAATTTCTTTTCTCTTTTTTTGCTGTGCCACAACCCTTTCATTGTCATTGATTACTTGTACATAGTTGATTTTGCACCTTCTTCATCACTTTTCAAATAGATATGACAAAAATTATTACTTCATCTCATGTGAAAATTACCTTCTGCGAAATAATTCCACTGTTTTCTAAATGAACACATGCAGTTCTTTTTGACAGCCGGGAAATAATTCTCCTGTTAATCTACACTTTGTAAAGTTGTATCATCCCTAAAGTTCTTCTCCTTCTTCTTTTTTGTCTTTCCACTTTGCACTTTACACTTAGATGGATTATTCTGGCAATTTCACATAAGCTTCTACCTGGGAGATAATGACACCAAGGAAAACTACACTTTTCACTAACAAAAAGATTTGGCACAAATATTATTTCTTTGAAATGTTGTTTCTTATTACTATATATGAAGAACTTTAAGAAACAATCAACCTTCCTACTGACCATAGAGTTTCCAATTTTACACACCAGTTGATATCAAGATGTGTCTGCTACTACACATGCCATTGACTGTGAATGACATCTACTGCACAGGTTATTTTGCTAAAACTATTTGAAGGTATTATACTAGCCCTGCAGAACTCTTTTTTATGACCTTTTTTCAATATGATTATTTTCGTGTTCAGCTATGTCTATAATGCAAATGTTGTTTGAGCTGATTGTGAGACTTGCAGCTAATGTGCTTCATGATCTACAAGTGTTTTCATCACAAATCGATTCCTAAAGTTATGGCAATGGCTATTTATTTCACTGTTGTTATAGTTTATTTTATTGTTTACTATTGTTTTGTTATTATATGGTATCCGCCTATTATGACATCTTGATCTTTAACAACCTTTCCTATGTGTTGGATTCACTTGCACTTAATGGTAAGTGAATGTGTTCTATATTGCAAAACAGTTGTCTCTGATTGTTACATCAGATAGGCATATTTTTCTTTTGTTCTTATCATTCTATAGTTGGAACAATACAAGTTACTACTAATCCTTGTTTTCTTAATATCTGGTAATAACTGTAGGGTTCATTTATGCACAGTTGACAGTAGGACTGCCTAATGTCAGCGAAACCCAGGAAGTTCAACAAACCATTCTGATCTTCATGCTAACATAAAAGAACAAATAATAGTTCAGTCTCAGTCCTTTTCACATGCCGATATCTCTATCTACCTTTTTCCAGTTTTGCCTGATGACACTACAAGAAAATTATATGTGAGCAACTTTACTTGATATGCAATTCATATTTCTTGGTATAAATTGTGTTTATGTAAGATGGTATTTTTTACTTTTGAGAAGAGACAAAAAAATAATACTCGGAACAAGTTTTGGTTGGGCCCGGGCGAAGCCCGGACTAACCTTACTAGTACTTACCTAAAGACAAATAGGTTCCATCCGGGTAATAAGTGGTGCCAAATAGGAGATTAGCTCTTGCACAACTTAAAACAAAACATCTTCCTTTTCTTCTGTTTTCTCTTCTCTCATCACTTTCATTTTGGTTTGCATTGTAGCGAAGTGCAGCAGTGTTTCAACTGACAACACAAGAAATACATTCGCCCCTTACCAACGACCCGTTGCATCTGTATCGACTTGACATCTTGAAGAAATTCATTAGTATCTGTGAAAAATCACTTCTTTTGTGCATAGAATCGAACACCTGGTGGGCAATAGCAAAAGGAGGACACCATGGATGGTAACTCAAAACTCTTTGTATTACCCACTTTTCTCTTCAACATGTTATTCTCTTTTTTCATTTTACCCCTTTTCCCAAGCTACATTTTGATTTTCTTAAGCCTAAAGAAGTGTCAATTATTCAATAACTTAGAAATGTTGTCACGATTTTCCTGTGTCATAGAAAATAATGGTGAAGTAGTATTGTGGACACTTAAGTGATAGATGAATTGTTGATGAAAGATTAAGTAAAGAGTCGTGTTTGAGATTTAATAAGAAATCTAGTCTCTAATCTGGATTTAGAATATAAGTCATGTCTTTGCATTTGATTCAAGAACTTAAAATGCATTTTTGAATTTAACTGACACTATTTATACTTCGCAGTTCACTTGATTGCAGATATTTCTATTTCTTGGTCCGTATAGTTCTTTTTTAAATTACAAGTATTCTTTTTCCTGTTTTCACCGTGCTTCACTGAGCGCGAGCTTTTAGTGGTGTGTAAAGCTCCAACTAACACTTTGTGCTCTTCGGCTTTTCTCCTTTGAAAAAAATTGTTTTAAGGGGGATGGGGGGAGGATCAAAGATAAAAAGGACCCTTTGTACAGAACTTCAGCCTGAGCTTCTGAGACTTCATTACTTGCACTTTGCGTTTAGTGAACTATATTGTGGAAGATGCAGTGCGAAGGACTAGTAGTTCGACTTATGATTCTGTTTGTTGTGTTTTTGTTATTTAGTTGATTCACAGCAGACTATGGAGGAAACTATCCTGGTGGGTGATGATCTAATGATGGGCCCGCCATCGCCTCTCATTCCACCTGAGATAGCGTCTCATGTACTCGAAGGTGTTGATCTTTGTGATGGAATCTTGAGGAACCTGTTCCTTTGTATGTCTAACTTCTCCTCAAATAACCCTTTTTGGTTCATGTGGTTTATAATGCTCATCAATCAAGGGTTTGTTTCTAGGCCTACAAATCAATGATATTGAGCCATTCTGTCAGGATGAGATTGCTTTGTATCGGCAATGTGCAGAGAGAAGGGTGAGAAATATAAAAACTGGGTTAAATTTTTTAAACATTTTTGCTAATATAAAGTTGATTTTCTTGTACTTTAAATGAGGTTTCTGGTTACTTGAACACTAATTTTATATCAGCAGTTTAATGTGAAGTTCTCATGTGTAGGATAAGGAGCTTAGGCAACGCCTTCAAGATAGTGAACAGAAATTAGGATTGTCAATGCCTCTAGATCAAGCAAAAGAACGAGCCACTCAACTAGAATCAGAAGTCACATTACTGGAGAGGTATGTTAGAGTAAAGATTAGTAATGATATTGATGAATCTGTCTTTTCCTTAGCTATGACTCATTAAATGTTTAGTCAATAGAAAAATTATCAAAAAAAATGTTTAGTCAATAGAAAGTTCCCGGCTTTCTTTTAGAATCAATTGCAGCTCCTTTGCGTTAAGTTACCATTACCTGTGCAATTTATTTGTGTATGAGCCTTGGTATGTAAAATGCTTAGTCTAAGTATTATTTTAAGTGAAAATACACCAATAGTGGTGTTGCTTTCAAGGAGTCTGACCTGACCTTTGATTTAAAAATTGTGTTTGTCTATAAAACAATATAAACATGCTTTACTCATTCACTTATTCATTGTACTTGAACTGATAAGGATGGACTATATCTCAATATTGATTTGACTTCATTTTCACTGAAGAACAAACTAATAAAGCCAGTTCTGCTCATAAACAAGTTGCTGGTTATGTATATTATTGAAGTAGATTTAGCTTCGTTATCATCAACGGCATGTTGTTATGATAAAATGTAGCACCGACACGGTTTTAGTGAATGCAAAAGGTTTCCATATTATTCACTTCCCTTCTCAGTATCAGTCATGTCTGTCTATGCTTTTGATATATTCTCTTCTAATTGCAAATGTATCATCCTCAATCTCAAGGTGATAGCTTATAGTATGATTTTTTGAACTCATAACTTAAGCTCATATTGAAGTATTTTAAAAGACCGGGGGAGGGGCGGGGGGTGCTACCTATCATGAGACAGGCGCAAGCCCCGCAAATTTTTTTAAAAATATTTTTTTTAAAAAGATAACATCTAAAATATTTTTTATTTTTGAATTGGTAACTATTGTATATATTAATAAAACCAGTACATAGGTTGCACTGGTAACCAAATTTACATGAAAAAGATAAAAGGTGTTCTGGTATGACATCTAGCAAGATCCTAGTATATCTATGATTGTCAATGTATCTTCTGTGTAATTCTGTTTACACCAAAAACAATAAAGAAGAATACAATTGAGTTTGATCTTCTCTACTGGATTTCTTCTATCTTCAAAACATCTAGAGTTCCTTTCTCTCCAAACTGTCCACCAAATACAAGCCGGGACAGTCCTCTATCTATCTCTACTAGTTGCTTCAGCTCCCGCTTCTTCCCAGCTATAAAGAACATCTTTAATCTTGTACGGCATTGACCATGAAATACCCCTAAGACTAAGAAAGATTTTTCATAGTTTGTCTGTAATTTTGCAACAATAACAACAACAACTACCAAGTATAGTCCCACAAAGTGGGGTCTAGGGAGGGTAATATGTAGACATGCCTTACCCCTACCCGAAAGGGCAGAGAGGCTGTTTCCAATCGACCCTCCGCTCCGGGAAGGAAAAGAAAAACAAAGACAACAAAAACAAAACAAAAGAGCAATGTAGAAATAAATGGCTGACAGTTTCAGCATTTTCCCCACATAGAAAACATCTTGAACACAAAGAAATTCCCCTTTTTATGAGATTATCCTGGGTTAAAACCGCCTCTTTTGCTAGTAGCCAAGTGAAACATGCTACCTTGTATGGAATCTTTGTTCTCCATATGTGTTTCCAAGGCCATGCATCTACCTGTTGATTGTTATGATTCAAAATCTTGTATGCACACCTCATAAATCCCTCTGTTGTGTCTCTGCCACCAAAGTAGATCAAACCCTTCTTGTAATCCTTTAAATGTTTCCAGCTCTTTGTAGAAGTCAGCTAATCTTGTTACCTCACAGTCATTCAACTGTCTTCTTAGAACGATTTCCCATCCTTGATGACTCCTCATCTCAGCTATTGTTCTGTGTTGGTTTTGTGCTAAACCAAACATATCAGGATATCTTTCATTTAAACTTTCGTGTCCCAACCAGTTATCATTCCAGAATGATGTGTTCTTCTGTTGTTCACTCTATGGAAGAGTAATACTTCATTATAGGCCAAAGTTGTCTGATGGATTTCCACACACATACGCCATATGTTGTTCTGACTTCTTGTGACACCCAATTGTTTTCCTCATCATACTTAGCTTTGATGACTTTGCTCCATAAAGGTTAAGGTTCTCGAGAGTACTTCCATAACCATTTCATTCTAAGAGCCTTGCTTCGATTCTTCAAATTTTTTATTCCTAAACCACCATGCTTTTTTGCCAGTGTGAGTGTATTCTATTTAACTAAATGGAATGCCCTTTTCTCCTTATTGCCTTGCCAAAGGAATGAACTTCGCAGTTTGTCCAATCTTTGTAAAATGTTGGCTGGAATTGGGAACAAAGACATCATATAAGTCGGCAGTGAATCTAATACTGAGTTAATTAGAATTAGCCTGCCCCCAATGAAAGATATTGTGATTTCCATCTTGATATCTTCTTCTCGCACTTTTCTATGATTGAATTCCAGATCTCTTTTGATTTGGATCTTGCACCAAGAGGCATCCCAAGGTAAACAGTTGGTAGGGACCCAGCTTCTCCTCCCAGTATCTGTGCCAGTTGCTCCATATTGGTAACTTCATTAATAGGGAATATATTGCTCTTTCTCTAGTTGATATTTAAACTGGATACTCCCTCAAATAATACCAAATTATCATTAGGAATCTAAGTTGCTCCATTTTCGCTTCACAAAAAACTAGAGTATCATCAGCATATTGGAGATGTGTGATCTCTAAATTGTTTGCCCCACTCTTGTTTATCTCAAAGCCTTTCATCCATCCACTTACTTTAGCCGTTTTGATCATGTTGTTCAGACCTTCCATGGCTATAATGAATAGAAGGGAGATAAAGGATCACCTTATCTAAGACCACTGTGCGATTGGAAGAAACATTTTGGAGATCCATTTATTAGAATGGAAAATGTTACAGTTGATATGTAAAATTTCATCCATCTAATCCATTTCTGCCAAAACCCATTTCTTCTAACATTCTGAGTAGGAAGCTCCAGTTGATATGATCATAGGCCTTCTCAATATCTAATTTGCATAAGATTCCAGGTTCTTTATTTTTGATTCTTGAATCCACAACTTCGTTGGCAATCAACACTGCATCTATTATTTGTCTTCCTTTGATGAAAGCCATTTGATAGGTCTGAAATCTCTCAATTCTTTCGCACCACTCTTCTTTGGAATCAAGGTTATGTACGTTGCATTGAAACTTTTCTCAAACACCTCTTGAGAATGGAAGTTGTTGAAAGCCTCTATGATGTCTTTCTTCAAAATGTCCCAACATTTGATGTAAAAATCCATTGTGTCCATCCAGACCTGGGGCCTTGTCACTTGCACACATCTTCAAACAGCTCAAAACTTCTTGTTCCTCAAAATTACTCTGTAAAGCGTCCCGCTCTGATTCCGATATAGTCTGACTATTTACAAAATTGACTGTTGGTCTCCATTCTTCAGGTTCCGTGTACAAACCCTTGTAAAAATCAATGATCTCGTTCTCTATTCTGTTTGGATCCTCTACTACTTCATTTTGAATCAGTAGTTGATCAATGTTGTTGTTCCTCTTGTGTGCATTAGCAGTGCGATGAAATTTTTTGTATTTCTGTCCCCTTCTTTGAGCCACAAAGCTCTAGATTTCTGTCTACGCGCACTTTCTTCGTTCTTGATTTGTTCCTCAATCTCCATTAGAGTAGCTGCCATTCTTACTGATTCCTCCTCTGCCAGCGGTCTAAGTTGTTGTGTGGCCTCAAACCCTGCAAGTTGACTCATTGATTTTGATTTTTGCAGTCCCAAATTACCTTCACAACTTCTGTTCCATTCTTTTAGCTTGCCCTTGAGAGTTTTTAACTTGCAAGCTAAAATGTAATCTGGTCTTCCTGTAAATACAAAAGATGTCCACCATTCTCTACTCCTGTCATTAAAACCTTCCACATTCAGCTACCAGTTTGCAAACTTAAAGTATGATTTTGCTTTTTCCCAGAAACCACAGTATAGAGCCACAGGTGAGTGGTCAAAAATCAACCTTTGTTGGATAGTTTGCTTGATGTTACTGAAACTTTCTTCCCATTCTTCTGAAATGAGAAATCTATCAATTCTTGAAGCAGTTATATGATTGTCCCCTTTGAACCAAGTATAATGGCCTCCTTCAAGTCGAAGGTCTATCAACTCCAAATCTTCTTTAAAATCCGAGAATACCACCATCGCTCTGGACCTCCTTGGACATTCCCTTTTTTCAGAAGGGAACCTTGTAACGTTGAAATCACCACAAACCGCCCAAGGACCTTCCATCAATCCCCTCACTGCACAATTTCTCTCCAGACTATTTTCCTTTCAATTCTGCAATTTGGGGCATATACTCCTGTTATGTGACATTGAAAATTCTGTAAAAGAGCCTCGAACTTGCAAGTCACAGTATATGCACCAGTCTGTAACATCTCCCCTTTCCATACTCTGCAGTCCCATAAAAACAAAATCCCCCCTCTCGTGCCGCTTGCTTCTAAACTTGCGTATCTCACCCATCTTCCACCCCATATTTGTTTGACTATTTCCCTAATATCCCCTCCACTTTTGTCTCTTGCATGCATATAATGTTTGCCTTCCGGTTCTGCACTTGGCTTTTAATTATCTCCCTTTTTTTCTTGTCGTTCAATCCCTTTACATTCCATGAAATTACTTTGATCTTCATAATGGAACGATTTATAGCTCCCTTCCCCTACTTTTTTTCCCATCACTCTTGAATTTGACATCAAACGAAGTTAATCCTTTTAATTCCAGAGCTCCTTTGAACCTTTGTTTTTTCACTCCAACTCTGTCTCCACCCTTCTAATCCAGCATGTTTCCACCATTTGTGAGTTTGCTGGATAGCAGTGTGATTCCACCATTCCAGATCAATCTTGTATTTTTTTCATTTCCAGTCACCTTGCAAAATCTGCTTCGCCATGTATCTGTTCGGGAGTTCAAAGAGAAACATGTTGCCCGTTATTTCGTACATGTTAACTCCATATGCTTTGTTCCATGAAGCACTCGCTCATCGCCTTGTATCTGCTAAAGTGGGCCTCATTGATTTCTTTTCCAAAAGATCCAATAATGCATCTTTTAAGTAGACCATCATCCTCGGTTCCTATCGGTTCTACAACTGAAATATCTCCATTGTTTATACTAACGTTTGCCTCTCGAAGGGTACTGGATTGCCATTTACTCTCCTTGATTGCTTTGACGCAAGGATAGTTATCCGCAGTGATTCTGGGGGACTGGGGGATTCATTTTGGGGGTCTGATTTATGAATCTTTCTATCTTAGCTGCTATGTCTTTCCAACCTGCATTCACAGCTAACTCTGGGATTATAATAAGTGACCTCCCTTCTCCCTTCAGTGACAGAATACTCATGTATCTTCCATGTACGTTGAACTTCCTAGTACAGAAATGTTCTGTCATCTGCTCCTTGTACTTCCATCGCTTCACTAAATTCATTCGATCTGTCGATGCTTCTTTAAGTACATAGCAAACCCATTCCATTACCTTTCTACCCATGGATGAACGTCTCATCATGTTGCGACTTCTCTCCATCCATTCGAACCATATGTCTTTGTTGGAATTCCATCTGGTGATGTCAAAAGATTTGAATCCAACGTTGTAATATATCCTGTTGTCTCCCATTTTGAGAAGTAAAACCAGCTGCGCCGATTAGGGTTTATAAGAGGTGTTTGGTAGTTATCACAGTGAGCTGAGAGATAAAAGAAACTGAGATCTGGACGCGAAAAGGTTCTGTCCACCTAGAAAAAATTAAAATTTGTCGAAATTCAGCTCGATGTGGTTGGAATTACTCCGTGAAGAGGCTGTCCAAAAAGAAAAATTTGAAAAAAGGCCGGGAGGTGAGCTCACGCGCCGGCGCGTGGGGCTGGATCGCCGGAACTGAGCCGCACGTGGCGGCGCGTGGACGGAGCAATGTCGGAAGTTTTTTCAGTGGGTTGGTCGGAAATCTGAGGGCTCTCTAATGGTGTTCATGAAAACTCCATATTCCTTGTTCTCAGGCTCCTCGGGGAGTGTGCCTGAGAGCTTAAAAAAGTAGAGAGAGAAGTACTGAGACGCTCCAAAACTTTTTTAACATCTAAAATATTAGAATATAAATAGAAAATTACTAGAATGCAAAAAAATCAAAATAAAAAAGTAACAAGATCCTTTTATCTAGTGAAGCATAATAATATATGTACGTAATTATATTCTTAGTCATCAAATCCGTAATTATAGAATATTGGTGTACAAGGCAGTTAATTTAAGAGGTAAAGCGTGCATGCATTTTGGACATACAGCGCAAACAACCCAAAGGCCTAAAGGTGCATGAACAGATTTCTAATATGTAGAGGTGTTAGCCCTTTGAGATTTTAGTTCCCATGGTTACCTCGAGTCATTTAAAGGTTGCCTTGAACTTAGACCAATTCCTGCGGTTGCCAATTTGCCTTTTATGAAATTATTCATCTCCAATCTGTTGCGCTCTTCTGGTGGGACAGTCATTGTTATGTTGCAGGCATATTCTACTTATAAATTAGGGATATGTCCTATTCGTTAATTCCAAAATTTGAAGTCACTAATACCTCAATGACCCTGAATGTGCGTCTTTTTTAATTGTGGAATGTTCAAAGGGTTATAACAAAGGCTATATCTGTTTTGGTCTTTCTTATGATTGTCTTGTTCTCTAGGTGAAACCATTATCAGGATGCTGCGCAAAAAAAGAAAAAACATAAGTTGGAATCTGGAGTTTACTCTTTTGTCTATAGCATTTGATGTGAAGTAATATACAATAAGTATTCTGTGACATGTCTTCTTTTTTTCTAGGCGCTTGATTTTGGCAAGTGGAGCTGAAGGTATGGATGGTTTTCGGCAGCGATGGAGTCTACATGGTCGCCTAACTGATACCAAGTATGATACTGTAACTGATTTTTCTGTTAGCTATTTGCATAGCCCCTACTTTGGCAAGTTGCAAGTGGTGCAATTGTTTCTAGCATAATCTTTACTAGGCAAAGGAACTTAGGAAAGTTTGTGTTTTAGATTTTGGATCATCTAATGTAAAATCCACTTGTTTCACAAAAGAAAACTGAGCATGCCATTATTTGTGGTATAAAACTATAATTTGGCGAAACCTTAAATTTGATAATAAGTATGGTTAGATTTAGTCCATCATCTACAAATATACAATCAGTTTTGCTATATTCTATGGATTGTTTGAGAGTATATACTCTGCCCATTAAGGATGCAGCTACAAAATATTAACAATTTAAACTGCTGATATATGTATAAGCTGGACTTGGTTTGTAAGTCTCACGAGACGTGTCTGTCTTGAGCTTGAACCTAGGTTGACTACCCTATCAAACCTACTATTAGGTCTTGACAAAACAGAGTTAAGCTTGAGTATTTACCAGCCAGTCCCTAGTGGCTGATGTTGTCCTTGCCACGTAAAGTAATGGCATTTGTTCATGGGAAATTTTCCCCATTGGTAATCATTAAGCTCTTCTTGCGTTTAAGACTTACTATCTTCTTTTTTATTGTACAATTATTCAACTAAACAGTGAAATCTAGGAGAACCTCTGGAAGAGCATTGATGACAAAGAAGAAAAAAGGATTTCCATATGCAAACAGTCGTTCCATTAATTACTACGCATATCATACTTTCTTTGTAGCACCTTTTCTAAGGTTTAATCCCCGTGCAGGAAAAGGCTGGAGGCCCTGAAGGGGGGAATGGAGAAAAGGAAGAAGGATGAGCCAGCTGAAAGTGAACCTACCAAGAAAAGATGGTTCTTCTGGTGAAAACAATGCTTACATGGTCGTTTGTAGTACTACCATCACATTCAATAATTTATTACTCCCTTCATTTCAATTTCGATGAGGAGTTTGACTTGGTACAAAGTTTATGAAAGAAAAAGACTTGAGAAATATGTGATTCTAAAAGCTGAAGGGTAAAAGATTTGTGGGACCATAATATTTTTGTGGAAAAACTTCTCATTAAGGGTGAAGTGAGTAAAGTGAAAAGTTCAAAGTTAAATTGTTTCTAAATATAGAAATGTGTCATTCTTTTTGGAACGGACTATTTAGGAAAGTATGTCATTTAAATTGATGTATGTTTTATCGCATTTTATTCCTCGCACCTTGTTTCCATCCTTTTTTTTGAGAAGGGGAATTTGACCATTTTTTACTGGTAAAGAACCCCACGCATAAATATGTATATTCAAGTCCTTTACCATTTCAAAAAAAAATAATGTATACTCAAGTCAGATAGTGCAGCAATGAAGTCGCTCATGTGTTAGTGTTAGAAGTGTGTTCGTACAGGACTTTGTTTCCATGACTTTGATTCATACCCTGGAAGAGGAAACTCTGTACTTGTCTCTTTGTTTGATGTATAAATTGTTACCGGCAACTGGCAAGAACATTCGCCAACAAAAAGCAAATATTTTATGGTTTCCTTGAAGGCTTCTTATTATCCTATTGTTGTCTATAATTTGGGCTATCCTTACTACTTTTGCTGGCAGGTACTTTTTCTTTCCTTCTATAGTATTTTCACCATTACTTTTTGCTTCAAGTCTATCGTAAATAGTCTTTTTACCTCTTCATAAGGTAAAGGTAAGGTTTGTACACACCTCACCCTCCCCGAGTCTTAGTAGTGAATATATAGACTATAAAAGAAAGCCTAATTCAGCAAATCTTTTAATCAAGGGAAAATGCATAAGTATCCCCTAACCTATGACCGAAGTTCCAACTACATACTTTTCCTTTTCAGGGAGTAATAAGACACCTGAAAAGGAAAAGGGTGAAGTTGAAATTTCCATCATAGGTTGGGGATACTTATGCATTTTCCCTTTTATCAATAAATAGCAAGTTTGGTTCAGTAAAGCAGAAAAGTACATACATCCCCTTAGGCAGAGGGAAAAAGTCTAGTATTTCTTCCACTACTCAGTAGTTCATTCTGTAATCAACTTCAATCAAAAGTATAACTAGCTGAACTAAGATACCGCTGGTTCCTTGTCAAGTGCAAAGTTTGAGATTCAAATCATTATTCTCATAACTGCATAAATAATCCCCATGAGTGATGTACGCTTCTCAACAAGCTTCGAAAAAGGATGACTATTACATTTCACTACTCTTGCAATACGAATATATACAGCTTAATTCTTGTAAGATAAATGCAGACTACATCATTTCTAGAGCGTGGAACTCTTGTAAAAGATGACGAATTGGTGCCTCAAATAAACAATTATATGTATGCTCTGTATATAGTCATAAATTTTCCACCAAACCAGCAAAATCTGGAATCTGGTATGGTATATTGGATGCAACATTTACTTATCCATCCTTCCTCTCCGAAAAAGGGAGCAGCTGTTGAGGAAACTGGCACCTCTCCAGTGCTAGCAGTCCTCGGGGGCATTATATCAGCTTGACTATCCAGCCAAAATTACCGAAGCCCATGTAGACAGCTGAATTTCTAAAACCGGTCAGCTCCCATGTCATGGACTCCTAGAATACTCTGCGACATTATGTCTATCAATAAAAATCACATCTTGTTTTGGACCCCATGAGGCACCCTTGCACCATGCAGAACAGCCAGCAAATGTTGAGATCTCAAACAATTTATCGCTGATAATGAGGTGAAACTATCTGATACCTGTAGGCTGTGGTTATCTGGCTTCCAAAATCCAAGAAGTGCACTCTTGGAGTAATTGAAACTTTTGATTTACAGCTATGTTGAAGAAGACTTGCATTTTATTGCGGAACTCCGAGAAACCTTCCTTGCAGCTAAATGACCCGGCACAAGTACAGTGGTCTGCTAAATGTGCAGCTTTAATCTGGTGGCATTTTAGGCATACCAGATCTTGAAGATGGTATAGCCTCTCTCTCTGCCGCACAATTTGAATAAGAGCATTTTCCATTGCTTCACTATCATAAGGTTGCCCACATTGGGGCACAGCACAACGCCACTCCTGAGAAATCAAAGCTCTGTCTCGACACAGGTCAAGGTCTCTGCAGTCGTTGCAGTAACTGAAAGTAAAAGATAATGGAAATAAGAAACCAACTAATATCCTGAAGATTCTATAGTAGACAACCAACTAGGAGTGACAACCGGTCGGGTCGGGTCGGATATGATTAGGGTCGAAAACGGGTAATGAAAAAGGATAAATTATCCGATCCAACCCATATTTAATACCGGTAAAAACGGGTTAGCGGTGGATAACATGGGTAATCATATCCATGAATACTTGCATATGATCACTTTGGGAGAATTTTAATCTTTTTAAACATGAGGAACCCCCAATTTGAGGCTTTACAAATGTAAAAGTTAGACCCATTGATTATCTATTTTCTAAATGGATAATATGGTTCTTATCCATATTTGATCCGTTTTTAAAAAGCTCATTATCCAACCCATTTTTTAGTGGATAATATGGATAGTTAACTACTTTCTTTTAACCATTTTGCCACCCCTACAACCAACTAATATCCAGTAGACAAAGTCCAGAGTGGCGGATACTGCTATCCTTTCTCATTTCAGATAAAAGTAACACCTATTTCCCCTACATTTACCTGCAAATCACATTTGGAAGGGTATACGACGCAGAGAGACCGTGAAATTCTGCTTCTGGAGCGAATTCCCTAACACGAACAAGTTTTAATAGATTTCTCCTCATGATCTGCACAAAGGAAAGTAATGAAAACTTATCAACGCCATGCTGCAATGAAATGCTATTCTTGCTGAAGAATCATACTAGTGAATATCCAACTTATGTTTAGCGGTTTAGCCCCATAATTAACACACCATTACAATCTATTTTAGCGCTCCACATTTCAATGGATATCACAAAATAATCTTAGCATGATATGATGCGCCAAAGTGATCATAGTTTTTCAAATCAGAATCTCTAAGTTCTAAGGAGCCAACAAAATAGCAGATCAAAACATTAGCAAAACACACTGGTTTATTGAGAAGGAAAGATGATGTATTCAGAGAAAGAGAAACTAGAAAAAGCCATCAGACAGAACCAGAGACTGCATGATGCAAGACAAAAATTGTGAGAAAGCACGGGAGAAAAATATATAATTGATATAAACATGATACAATGAGCCTTATATATACACATAACATATCCTACTCCTAATACACATTGGATTAGGGTTCTACTAATTTACATATTCTAACACTCCCCCTCAAGCTGGTACATATAAATCATATGTACCGAGCTTGTTACATATGTAGTTAATACGAGGACCAGTGAGGGACTTGGTGAAACTGTCTGCAAGCTGATCATTTGACTTTACAAACTTTGTAGCAATATCTCTCGAAAGCATCTTCTCTCTGACAAAGTGACAGTCAATCATGGAACACTGGATTTGACGTAATATGAAGAGCAGCTTGATTATCACATACAAGTCACATCTGACTAACATCACCAAATTTTAGCTCTTTGAGCAACTGTTTGATCCAAGCTAGCTCACATGTCGCCATAGCCATTGCTCGATATACTGCTTCTGCACTAGACCGAGCAACCACATTCTGTTTCTTGCTTTTCCAAGATACCAAATTTCCTCCTACTAAGACACAATATCCAGAAGTAGAACGTCTGTCAGAAGGCGATCCTGACCAATCAGCATCGGAGTATCCAACGATCTGCTCATGGCCTCGATCCTCAAACAATAAACCTTTACCTGGAGTTGATTTTATATACCGAAGAATGCGAACAACTGCATCCCAATGACTATCACACGGAGAACCCATAAACTGGCTCACAACACTCACAGGAAAGGAAATGTCAGGTCTTGTCACTGTAAAGATAATTTAATTTACCAACTAACCGCCTATATCTTGCAGGATCGTTAAGAGGCTCCCCCTGTCCTGGAAGAAGTTTAGAATTTGGATCCATCGGAGTGTCAACAGGTTTACAACCTGTCATTCCTGTCTCCTCAAGAATATCTAAGGCATACTTCCGTTGTGACATCACAATACCTGAGCTAGACTGTGCGACCTCAATACCCAGAAAATACTTTAGTATTTAGTCTGAAAGTGTTGAAAGAGATGTTGCTTCAATTTAGTAATACCATCCTGGTCATTGTCGGTAATAACAATGTCGTCAACATAAACCACCAGATAAATACAGAGACGTAAATCAGAATGCCGATAGAATACAGAGTGATCAGCTTCACTCCGAGTCATGCCAAAGTCCTGGATAACAGTGCTAAACTTACCAAACCAGGCTCGAGGAGACTGCCTTAGACCATAAAGTGACCGGCACAAGTGACATATAAGGCCACCCCTGAGCAACAAACACAGGTGGTTGCTCCATATAAATTTCATCCTCAAGGTCACCGTGTAAAAATGCATTTTTAATGTCCAGCTGATACAGGGGCCAATGGCGAACAACAGCCATAGAGAGAGAAAAAGGCGGACTGATGCTATCTTAGCCACGGGAGAGAAGGTATGACTGTAATCAAGCCCATATATCCGAGTATATCCCTTGGCAACAAGACGAGCCTTAAGACGATCAACCTTACCATCTGGACCAACCTTGACTGCATACATCCAACGACAACCAACAGTAGATTTACCTGAAGGAAGAGGGACGAGCTCCCAAGTACCACTCGTATGTAAAGCAGACATCTCGCCAGTCATAGCCTGTCGCCACCCTGGATGAGACAATGCTTCACCTGTAGACTTAGGGATGGAAACAGAGGACAAAGAAGATAGAAAAGCATAATAGGGTGATGGCAAACGATGATAACTTAAACCGATATAATGGGGATTAGGATTAAGGGTGTTGCGTATACCTTTCCGAAGTGCAATCGAAAGAGACAAGTCCGCAATAGGAGCAGGGTCAGGCGCAGGACGTGAATCAACCGAGCCGGATGCTGGGCGAGGACGAGGATGATATGTCAAGAGTGGAGTGTCTGTTGCGGGGAGTCTAGGAGGAGCCACACTAGACTCTCCAACGATTGGAATGGGTAAGACTTCTGTAGCGGAAGGTGAAGGAGAAGATATAGTAGACTCCCTAAAGGCCGGTATAGGATAACCTCAGATATATCAACTTATCAAGATGGTCAGAATGGTCAGAAGAGGTAAAGAAAGGTTTAGACTCAAAAAATGTGACATCGGCTGACATAAGGTACCTACGAAGATCACGTGAATAACAACAATAGCGCTTCTGAGCACGAGAATAACCAAGGAAGACACACTTGAGAGCACGGGGAGCTAACTTATCTTTCCCAGGAGCTAAGTTATGAACGAAACAAGTGCTCCCAAAAACACGAGGGAGAACAGAGTATAAGGGTGACTGGGGAAATAATACCTCATACGGAATCTGATTCTGGATGGGAGATGAAGGTATCCGATAAACCAAATAACAAGATGTGAGAACTGCATCGCCCCAAAAACGCTGCGGAACATGAGATTCAATGAGAAGTGTGCGAGCAGTCTCAATAATGTGCCTATTCTTTCTCTCTGCAACCCCATTTTGCTGAGGGGTATAAGGACAAGAGGTCTGATCAATAATTCCGTGAGAAGTCATAAACTGCTGAAATTGAGAGGATAAATATTCTAAGGCATTATCACTGCGAAGAGCGCGAATAGAAACACCAAACTGATTTTTAGTTTCAGCACAAAAATTCTGGAATATAGGAAACAACTCAGAACGATCTTTCATTAAGAAAATCCAAGTAAATCTTGAATGATCATCAATGAAACTAACAAAATAACGAAATCCCAAGGTTGAACTGACTCTACTAGGACCCCATATATCCGAATGAACTAAAGGAAAAATAGACTCTGCACGACTCTCAACACTACGAGGAAAGGAGGCGTGGGTATGTTTCCCGAGCTGACATGACTCACACTCTAATGTGGATAAACTAGACAAACTAGGCACCATCTTCTGAAGCTTGGACAAGCTAGGATGTCCTAAACGACTGCGAAGTAGGTCTGGAGGATCTGCAACTAGACAGGCCTTGGAGGATGTTAGTGAGTTAAGGTAGTAGAGTCCGTCTGATTCAAGTCATGTTCCAATCGTCTGTCCCGTACTACGGTCCTGCATAATAAAAGAATGATCAATAAAATATATACCGCAATGGAGGGCATGAGTCAAACGACTAACAGATGCAAGATTAAAAGGACAGTCAGGGACATAAAGAACGGAATCTAGAGTGACAGAGGGTAGAGGATTCGCTTGTCCAACTCCTTTTGCTTTAGTTTGAGACCCATTTGCTAAAGTAACATTGGGAAGAAACAGTGAATACGCAATATTTGACAAAAGGGATTTATTACCAGAGATATGATCAGAAGCAGCTGAGTCCACAACCCATTGTTCAAGAGGACTAGACTGGAAAACACAAGTAAAAGAATTACCAGCAACAGAAGTATCAGTCTGAGCAACAGTGGCTACTCGCGGAGATATCTGCTTACTTGCTCGATATTTAAGTAACTCATTATAATCCCCTTCAAACACAGAAAATCCCTGGTTACCTGTAGTCTCGGTCTGAGCAACATAAGCATTTTTGGGTGGTCGACCATTTAAAGAATAGCACACGTCACGAGTGTGACCAAGTTTATAACAATAAGAATACTTGGGTTTAGATCTTCCAAAACGACCTCCTCCTCGTCTATTCTCCATAGTATGAGATGTCCGATTGTCCACTGATTGGGATATGAGGATAGATGAATCAAGTGTCTGTGATGAGCTTACTGGGTGACTCGGTGCTGCAGCAAGGCGAAGTAATCGAGAGATTAATTCGTCAACTGTGGGGACAGTCGGACTAGCCAAAATCTGATCGCGTACTGAGTCGAGATCATTAGGAAGCCCAGCAAGAGTAAGAACTAGAAATAGCTTTTGTCGTTGCACTTGCTGCTTTGCGACGCTAACAGAAACTGGCATCAAGGTCTCAAATTCCTCCATAACTTCATGTACGTGTCCCAAGTAAGTAGACATATCTAATTCCTGTTTCTTTAAATTTGTCATCCGCGATATCACATCATAGAAACGAGATATGTCATTAGTGTATGAAGTACGAGCATTTTCCCAAACCAAATAACATGTTTGGAATGGACGAAACAAGGGCATCAACTTGGAATCAATAGATCGCCACAAAATACTGCATAATTGAGCATCGATCTTCTCCCAATGTGCTTTGGCTTTTTCATCTGCTTCACTAGATTCCTTGATTAGATGATCTTGAACACCTTGACCTTTACACCACAACTCACAGACGAAGCCCAAGCTAGGTAATTTGAACCTCCTATTAAAGGTCTGAGGTAATCATAACACCGGAACTGCCAGAACCCGGGTTTCTAGACCCGAAAGCATCGAGTCCCAAAGACATCATTGGGTTATCAACTGAAAACTCGCTGAAACTGAAACAGAAAACTGGAAACTGAAAACTGGAGCTGCTGGAAAAAACTGGAACACTGTAGCTGCCGGAAAAAGCACTGTAGCTACCGGAAAATTCAAAGTTGTCGGAATTGAAAAATAAAAATATAGATAGGCTCGGAATTCGAGGGCGATCAGACTTTCCTGAAGGAAGTTTTTGAAATTCTGGCCGGAAAAGTACTGTAGCTGCCGGAAAAAACTCAAAGTTGTCGGAATCGAACGAAAATAGGATGGATAGGGTATGAATTAGTATCCGACCAAACTGTCTTGAAGGAGTCACCTGAAAATCTGGCTAGAAAGGGGGTCACGCGCCGGCGCGTGGGCTCACGTGCCTAATGTTCTGGAGGCGCGTTGGTGCGCGTGGGGCTATTTGGCCGAAGAAATTTCTGGGGTTTTGTCGCCGGACAGAGGCGAGTCTTTTGGTATTGATGGATTTTGCACAGCACTGACCGAAACTGAATTTACTTGAAAAAGTCGCCCGAAAAGGGTTCCGATGACTGATTTTACTTCCCGGAATCGCTGAAATTTATGCACAGCGATAAATCTCTCACGATTGCTCTGATACCATGTGAGAAAGCACGTGAGAAAAATATATAATTGATATAAACATGATACAATGAGCCCTATATATATATATATACACATAACCTATCCTACTCCTAATACACATTGGATTAGGGTTCTACTATTTTACATATTCTAAAAAAATCATTTCTACTAGTTATAACCTAAGCTGCAATGACTCTTCGTTTTTGGTGCCGCACCCGTCTCGACACGGGACAGGAGCGGGTACGGGATACGTCCCGGATTCGGTCAACTACCTTCGGACACTTTGGCCTGAGTCCATCGACAAATTTTTGGGGGGAAATTGAGATTTTGATTTCTCAATATTAAAAATAAAACATATTTAATACATGGGAAATGGCATACCTTCAATATTGTAGTATTTTGTCTTATATTTGCTGCTTTGTGTTTCAGAAAAACCAAGAATTCAGAGGGCCATGTTTTGAGTTAAGACTTCTAGTAGACAGTAGTAGCGATATAGATGGAGAGTTGGTGGAAGGCCTTTAGTGGCTTTCTTTTTCTCTTTATAGCTCTATTTTTTATAATTTTGAATATTTTAGCCAAAACCCCACATTAGTATCCATACCGAGATCCGCACCCCCAAATCTTAAAATTTAGCTTTTGCCGAGTCCGACAGTCGGGTCCGTGCCCGAATCAGATGCCCACACCCGAGTCCGAGCAACTTAAGTTATAACCAATGAAAGCATAGGTAAATGAGAAGAATTAGTTCGCATTTTTAAAAAAAATCATTTTGAGGAAAACAGAAGGGGAAAAAAGTACAAGAAGGTGGCACCAGCACACAGACCAAAACATAGGAGCCTTGGAAGTTTTGTGTCGTTGCTAAAAGAGAAAACTCAACTAATTTTGGCAGGTTTGTCACGATATCAATGCATAGGTGCTTACAAGCCTAAATAATAAGCATTAAGAGCCAGAACACATTATTTAAAAGCCCAAGGAGGCTGGATAGACAAGAGACGGGTCAGTCTTTTTAGCAAATGATGCATAGGTATCATTAGTGCATATTTCTTTCATTAGAAAGAAAAGGAAAGCTTGAAAACATTTAATACCAGAACTTCATGCTGCACATTCTGGTCAAGGGCCAAAACTGCACTGACATGCTTAATGAACTCTAAAGCTGGATCCCCCTTCTGGACATGGCTATAAGATTGTGAGTTTGCATCTGATGTCTCCTGAGTCTTCTGGGAGTTGTTCATCACTTTCATTTGAAGATTAGGGTCACAAACAATTTTCAGAAGTTTGTCAGTGAAGTAAGTTCGGATCTGCAGGCAGAATTTTCTGAAGTTCAGTTCTCACGCTTTAAAGAACCAGTTCTTACGCTTTAAAGAACCAAGCACAAAATTGAAAATTATAAAGGATGCCTACAAACGAGTCATAGCAGATACCTTCTTCTTTAGATCTTCCGCCATTTGCAAATCAAATGTTTCAGCAAGTGCAGCAGTGATTGATGGTGTACATAAATCACCATTGCTACTTAATGCTCCATGTGTAGCTTGTTCTTGTGCAAATTTCCATGGAATATACATAAATTCCGAAACAATCAATATGAAGTGATCCTGCATGAAAGTCCAGCAGACATTCGTAAGGCAGAACACCTTATCAAGGACACCCGAGGATCAACTGTATATTGTTGCACTATGGTGCATCCAAGTTAATTAACAGTTTTACCGGTAGGCCCACTTGTACCTTGTTGCAGCTTCATGTAACAAAAGCAAAATTCCAGTATAATTACTAGCTGCGGGAAATACCTGAATTGCCTTTGGTAAATTTTCTGCAATGTTCCAGCTTGACACAATGTCCACTTGTGATTCACCGCACACGCTTTCTTCACCTGATTCTGAGTTAACTTCTAAAGGCCCATCACTAAGTCTAGCTTGTATTCCCCCATAATTGTACTATCATAAAAGGGAAATGGTAAGACATAGAAACTAAACAAATGAGTAAAGAAAGAAAATAGACAAGAGGGGTTGCTCTGATGGTAATCAACCCCCACTTCCAACCGAGAGGTTGTGAGTTTGAGTCTCCCCAAGAGCAAGGTGGGAAGTTCTTGGAGGGAAGGATGCCGGGGGGTCTATTTGGAAACAACCTCTCTACCCCAGCATAGAGGTAAGGTCTGCGTACATACTACCCTCCCCAGACCCCACTAAGTGGGATTATACTGGATTGTTGTTGTTGTTGTAGTAAAGAAAGAAAATATCTGTTGTCAGAACCATTAAATGAGCATGAGCTTTCAACCTCTTTACCCAGAATAATGAATACTCCATGAGGCAAGCAACCCAACTCTTTCTAGTTCTAATTACACTTGGGCAGTCATATATAACATTCATTTGGGTTGGAAAACAAATACCAAGTCATTTCCCATCATAAAGAAGCCTCGCTAGGGCATTAATAGTTAGCATAAAACTACTGTCAAGAGATTTCTAGGCATCAAATTCATCACCATAAACTCAAAAACAGGGATTCAGGGAAATTCTTGATCTGAAGGGAAATTTGACAACCATTAAGTTACAGCAAGAGATTCAGAACATGAACAGTTCTAATAGTAATCCAAAATTTGTAAAGCGTGTATCAGCATTGACTTATACACATCAAAAGGATATTATTGTGATTTCATATGCATAAATCTGTTCCTTGGAGAAATGAAGGAAAAGATAACAGAGCCAAAATATTAATAACAAGAAAAAGAAAACTACAATAGCTAACCTGATCCATGAAAAGCAATGAGTGCCAAAACTGCAAGGGCTCAAGTTCAATCCACTCAAACAATTCTCTGCAGATACACAAGAATAAGGGGAGAAAGCCAAAAGTAACTAAATGTGTTGGAGGAAAAGTCTTCAGATTCAAGCGATAGACTGACCTATTTTGTACTGTTTTAATAACGCTATCACAGTAGGCTTTGGCTGCAGATACATCTGACTTTCCAGTGTCAATTATAATTTTTGAGAAGCTGGCAAACACAATAGCAGCACCCAATTTTCGGAGTTCAGCCACAAGCAATGCAAACATCTTTTGCATAACCTGCCAATTATGAACATATTAAAGCATCAGTTTTGATGAGTGCAAAGAAATGGAGAAACTATCTGTGAATGAATTAGCATGCAGGAACACATTCTAGGGAAATATATCTCATGAGAGTCTTATGTTTTCGATAAATGCATTTGTTTAGGAGTTGGAGAAAAGATTGTCCCAATACTAGTAACAAGAAGGAATGTCATGCATCTTGACTTCCAGAAGTTTGTTAATTACAAAAATTACCTTGTGAAGCATACTGTGGAGAGCTGGGTCATGCAGTCTAGACCGGGGGCTGCAATAGTTAGAGAACAGATGTCGCATTAGCAATCAAATACGACTGAAAACAGAGGTGAAAGAAGCAAGGTTGTTACAACCTGCAGAGCCATCGATACAAATGTTGCAGCATTGCATCAGCAAATATGTTTCCTGATGTTACTGCATCTGTAAGGCACCTCTGGATCAACTGTTTGAGTACACGAAATGCAGGTGCACAGGAGGTCGTTGCGTCAAAGCAGTAATTATCATTAGTAAAATTCATGGTAGAGTTCAAGTCCTGGTCCAATCCAAACAAAGTGCCTCCTTCCATTTCATTTACTTGGTTGCTTTTCAGAAGAGCATCAACAGCCAGATGATGAATCTGAAGAAAATAGCAGACATAAGAAGAATTTTCTAAAAGTCGCAATAAGATTACCTTCGTGTATTGGGTATTTTTGCCAAGACATATAATGGAAAGAAGTAACTGGATGAAAACTGGTGGAAATGTAGACCTTCAGCTCAACAGTAACTTTTCTATATGCACCCGGGTATGTAAGAACCGGTTGATTGACCTGCTTTCAGAAAGCACAAGATAGCTTAAAATGTGCTCAAGGAAAATGGCAGAACGCTAGAAATCTCTTCTATAACCAGTGAGAAAAATAAACAAAGCAGATATTATTATGAGATAAGTTTGATATGTAAAGCTGACCTCATCCATAAAAGACGATACTTCATCATTTACGCCTCCCAGGTCAGGGATGCCATTATCAGATATCCACAAGACCTGTGAGAATCAACAAAATTTATATAATCCTGTAAAGGATATCTAGAAAAGATATTTATGATGCATATAGAAAACTAAAGTTGCTGAGAGTTCCAATCAAAATTCGTGCTAGCAAAAGTACAAGATGAGAGAAACATAGGCAACTGAAATTAAAAAAAACTAGTACTGAAGGTGGATATCCTAGCACTATATATAATCAGTGTTAGAAGTCTAACTGTATTAGAAGTCTAGTCTAAACTGTATTAGGAGTAGGCTAGGTTATGTGTATTATATATAGGGCTCATTGTATTATGTTTAATATCAATTATATTTTTCTCCCGTGCTTTCTCACATGGTATCAGAGCTTTGGTGAGAATATTATAGCTGTGCGTCATTCCAGCTAATTCCGGGAAGAAAGACCTCGTCGCCGTGCAATTTTCCGGCGACTTAAGAGGCTGTCCGAACTAAACTACCTTTTCTGTTGGTGTTGTGCAAAATCCGAGACCACCACGAGGTTCGGGAGAGAATTCCGACCAACCCCAGAAAAAAATCACCGGCAAAGCACTGCTCACGCGCCCCCACGCGCCGGCAGAACCTCGGCGCGTGAAGCCCACGCGCCGGCGCGTGAGAGCCTTTCCGGCCACTTTTTCCGATCGCTCCAGAAGGACAGTTTAGTCGGAATATAATTCCGACCCTACCCATCCACTTTTTGTTCGATTCCGACAACTTTGATTTTTTCCGGCGACCTACAGTGATTTTTCCGGCAGCTACAGTACTTTCCGGCCAATATTTCTTCAGGACAGTTTGCTCCTACTTGAATTCCGAGCCTATCCATATTTTTACTTTTCAATTCCGACAACTTTGAATTTTTCCGGCAGCTACAGTGCCTTTCCGGCAGCTACAGTGTTCCTGTTTTCCGGTAGCACCAGTTTTCAGTCCTCTGTTCAGTTTCAGCGAGTTTTCAGTTGCTAATCCAACGATGTCTTTGGGACTAGATGCTTTCGGGCCTAAAAACCAGGGTTCTGGCAGTTCCGGTATTATGATTACCTCAGAACCTTTAATGGGAGGTTCAAACTACCTAGCTTGGGCTTCGTCTGTCGAGTTGTGGTGTAAAGGCCAAGGTGCTCAGGATCATCTAACCAAAGAGTCTGGTGACGGAGATGCAAAAGCCAAAGCACATTGGGAGAAGATTGATGCTCAGTTATGCAGTATTTTGTGGCGATCTATTGATTCCAAGTTGATGCCCTTGTTTCGTCCATTCCAAAAATGTTATTTGGTTTGGGAAAAGGCTCGTACTTTATACACTAATGACATATCTCGTTTCTATGACGTGATATCGCGGATGACAAATTTGAAGAAACAGGAATTGGATATGTCTACTTACTTGGGTCAAGTGCAGGCAGTTATGGAGGAATTTGAGACGTTGATGCCAGTTTCTGCTAGCGTTGCAAAGCAGCAAGAGCAACGACAAAAGCTGTTTCTAGTTCTTACTCTTGCTGGGCTTCCTAATGATCTTGACTCAGTACGCGATCAGATTTTGGCTAGTCCGACTGTCCCCACAGTTGATGAATTATTTTCTCGCTTACTTCGCCTTGCTGCAGCACCAAGTCACCCAGTGAGCTCATCACAGACACTTGATTCATCTATCCTCGTCTCCCAATCCGTGGACAATCGGGCTTCTCATACTATGGAGTATAGACGAGGAGGAGGTCGTTTTGGAAGATCTAGACCCAAGTGTTCTTATTGTTATAAACTTGGTCACACTCGTGATGTGTGCCATTCTTTACATGGTCGACCAACAAAAAATGCTTATGTTGCTCAGACCGAGCCTACAGGTAACCAGGGATTTTCTGTATCTGAAAGGGAGTATAATGAGTTCCTTAAATATCGAGCAAGTAAGCAGACGTCTCCACAAGTAGCCACTGTTGCTCAGCCTGATACTTCTGTTGCTGGTAATTCTTTTGCTTGTGTTTCCCAGTCTAGTCCTCTTGAACAATGGGTGGTGGACTCAGCTGCTTCTGATCATATCTCTGGTAATAAATCCCTTTTGTCAGATATTACGTATTCACAGTTTCTTCCCAACGTTACCTTAGCTAATGGGTCTCAAACTAAAGCAAAAGGAGTTGGACAAGCAACTCCTCTACCCTCTGTCACTCTAGATTCCGTCCTTTATGTCCCTGGCTGTCCTTTTAATCTTGCATCTGTGAGTCGTTTGACTCGTGCCCTCCATTGTGGAATATACTTTATTGATGACTCTTTTATTATGCAGGACCGCAGTACGGGACAGACGATTGGAACAGGACTTGAATCAGACGGACTCTACTACCTTAACTCCCTAACATCCTCTAAGGCCTGTCTAGCTGCAGATCCTCCAGACCTACTTCACAGTCGTTTAGGACATCCTAGCTTGTCCAAACTTCAGAAGATGGTGCCTCGTTTGTCCAGTTTATCCACATTAGAGTGTGAGTCATGTCAGCTCGGGAAACATACCCGCGCCTCCTTTCCTCGTAGTATTGAGAGTCGTGCAGAGTCTGTTTTTTCTTTAGTTCATTCGGATATATGGGGTCCTAGTAGAGTATGTTCAACCTTAGGATTTCGTTATTTTGTTAGTTTCATTGATGATCATTCAAGATGTACTTGGATTTTCTTAATGAAAGATCGTTCTGAGTTGTTTTCTATATTCCAAAATTTTTGTGCTGAAATTAAAAATCAATTTGGTGTTTCTATTCGCACCCTTCGCAGTGATAATGCCTTAGAATATTTGTCCTCTCAATTTCAGCAATTTATGTCCTCTCATGGAATTATTCATCAGACCTCTTGTCCTTATACCCCTCAGCAAAATGGGGTTGCCGAAAGAAAGAATAGGCACATTATTGAGACTGCTCGCACACTTCTCATTGCATCTCATGTTCCGCTGCGTTTTTGGGGCGATGCAGTTCTCACATCTTGTTATTTGGTTAATCGGATGCCTTCATCTCCCATCCAAAATCAGATTCCGCATGAGGTATTGTTTCCTCAGTCACCCTTATACTCTGTCCCCCCTCGTGTGTTTGGGAGCACTTGTTTCGTTCATAACTTAGCTCCTGGGAACGATAAGTTAGCTCCTCGTGCTCTCAAGTGTGTCTTCCTTGGTTATTCTCGTGTTCAGAAGGGCTATCGTTGTTATTCACCTGATATTCGTAGGTACCTTATGTCAGCCGATGTCACATTTTTTGAGTCTAAGCCTTTCTTTACCTCTTCTGACCATTTTGACCATCTGGCTATATCTGAAGTTTTACCTATACCGGCCTTTAGGGAGTCTATATCTCCTCCTTCACCTTCCGCTACAGAGGTCTTACCCATTCCGAACGTTGGACCACCTACTGTGGCTCCTCCTAGACTCCATGCACAAGACACTCCACTCTTGACATATCATCGTCGTCCTCGCCCAGCATCCGGCCCGGCTGATTCACTTCCTGCACCTGACCCTGCTCCTACTGCGGACTTGTCTCTTCCGATTGCACTTCGGAAAGGTATACGGACCACCCTTAATCCTAATCCCCATTATATTGGTTTAAGTTATCATCGTTTGTCATCACCCTATTATGCTTTTCTATCTTCTTTGTCCTCTGTTGCCCTCCCTAAGTCTACAGGTGAAGCATTGTCTCATCCAGGGTGGCGACAGGCTATGACTGACGAGATGTCTGCTTTACATGCGAGTGGTACTTGGGAGCTCGTCCCTCTTCCTTCGGATAAATCTACTGTTGGTTGTCGTTGGGTGTATGCAGTCAAGGTTGGTCCAGATGGTAAGGTTGATCGTCTTAAGGCTCGTCTTGTGGCCAAGGGGTATACTCAGATATTTGGGCTTGATTACAGTGATACCTTCTCTCCAGTGGCTAAGATAGCATCAGTCCGCCTTTTTCTCTCTATGGCTGCTGTTCGCCATTGGCCCCTGTATCAGCTGGACATTAAAAATGCATTTTTACACGGTGACCTTGAGGATGAAGTTTATATGGAGCAACCACCTGGGTTTGTTGCTCAGGGGGAGTCTCGTGGCCTTGTATGTCGCTTGCGTCGGTCACTTTATGGTCTAAAGCAGTCTCCTCGAGCCTGGTTTGGTAAGTTTAGCACTGTTATCCAGGACTTTGGCATGACTCGGAGTGAAGCTGATCACTCTGTATTCTATCGGCATTCTGATTCACGTCTCTGTATTTATCTAGTGGTCTATGTTGACGACATCGTTATTACCGGCAATGACCAGGATGGTATTACTAAATTGAAGCAACATCTCTTTCAACACTTTCAGACTAAGGATCTGGGCACACTAAAGTATTTTCTGGGTATTGAGGTCGCACAGTCTAGCTCTGGTATTGTGATCTCACAACGGAAGTATGCCTTAGATATTCTTGAGGAGACAGGAATAACAGGTTGTAAACCTGTTGACACTCCAATGGATCCGAATTCTAAACTTCTTCCAGGACAGGGGGAGCCTCTTAACGATCCTGAAAGATATAGGCGGTTAGTTGGTAAACTAAATTATCTTACAGTGACAAGACCTGACATTTCCTTTCCTGTGAGTGTTGTGAGCCAGTTTATGGGTTCGCCATGTGATAGTCATTGGGATGCAGTTGTTCGCATTCTTCGGTATATAAAATCAACTCCAGGTAAAGGTTTATTGTTTGAGGATCGAGGCCATGAGCAGATTATTGGATACTCCGATGCTGATTGGGCAGGATCACCTTCTGACAGACGTTCTACTTCTGGATATTGTGTCTTAGTAGGAGGAAATTTGGTATCTTGGAAAAGCAAGAAACAGAATGTGGTTGCTCGGTCTAGTGCAGAAGCAGAATATCGAGCAATGGCTATGGCGACATGTGAGCTTGTTTGGGTCAAACAGTTGCTCAAAGAGCTGAAATTTGGTGATGTTAGTCAGATGGGACTTGTATGTGATAATCAAGCAGCTCTTCATATTGCGTCAAATCCAGTGTTCCATGAGAGAACTAAGCACATTGAGATTGACTGTCACTTTATCAGAGAAAAGATACTCTCGGGAGATATTGCTACAAAGTTTGTAAAGTCAAATGATCAGCTTGCAGACATTTTCACCAAGTCTCTCACTGGTCCTCGTATTAACTACATATGTAACAAGCTCGGTACATATGATTTATATGCACCAGCTTGAGGGGGAGTGTTAGAAGTCTAACTGTATTAGAAGTCTAGTCTAAACTGTATTAGGAGTAGGCTAGGTTATGTGTATTATATATAGGGCTCATTGTATTATGTTTAATATCAATTATATTTTTCTCCCGTGCTTTCTCACAGAAAGATTAAACTCGTTATCAAGTAAAGAAATAGCATGCAATATAAATGAGACAACCTGTTGCTGATCACGCAGTGCTCTAGAAAAGAAGATATCTGCTGTATGCATGAGCCAATCAACATCAAAATTCCCTATGGGAACCTGCAGAATGAGGCAATTGGAAACATTAACGTTCAGAACTTTTTTGATTAGGCCATACTGGCAAAGAGACAGTAAGAAAGAAATTACATGGGCATATCTTGAGAGAGTGATCCTTTCATTTAACCACTGGGAGGATGTAACACATCGCTGCATTCCAATCTTTGCTGCAACATTTTGCCAGCCTAGTGCCTGAAAAGGAGAATTTTTCATTGTTTCATTGAATATAGTTAAGGAAAACAAAGCAATTTCTCCTTCTTAATCCGGTACTATCAGCAGTAGTTGAACCTGATATTGGCTATCCCGAGCATTACAAGGGATACTGATGCAAGGAAAATCATCCAAAGCTCGTATACCAGACTTCAGCGAATGGGCATTCGGGCACTCAATCATGGCAACTGCAGGCCCATGATGCCTGTATGTCAACCAACCAATTAACATGAGAAGCTTACAAAATGGTATGAAACTCAATATAAATGAAATGCCCTAGAAAAGCTGAACCTCTCCTGAAGATTTGAGTTCAATACTTTTAAGCTAAGTTGCTAGGAAAGGGGTGCGGGTGTCCTACACAGGTGCGGATCTAGAGGTCGGATACTTCGAGATATAAATTATAATATTCGGGGATACGGATCCTAGTATGGATATGGGTGTGGGAATCCGGCTAAAAATAATTCCAAAAAATAAAAATATCTCTAAAATCTAGATTATGAGAAATTTTGTGGAATATTAACGTATAACTTGTAAAGTATGGATTTTTTTTATTCTCAAGTTGGAGATAAGTAAAGAATTATTTTCCTAAACAAGATATGCTATTTTCTTCAAATTTACCCTAGTTTTGGTTCTTATTTCGGGAATCAAATTGTATCTCATCCCGAATTTTTTCCCGTCGTGGGTCAAAGTACCCAAATTGTTTATCCAGATCGGGTGCAGATCTCATACCCACACCCAAACACTCTCTCTCACACACACCCATACTTTTAAGATAGGAAAACACAAAGAGAAACACAAACTTCTATAATTCCAAAAATATGTCATTAGTTTTGAGATGCCATCAATACCCAAATTATTTGACCAGATCTAGTACGGATCCCATACCCATACTCTCTCTCTCCCTCCCTCCCTCCCTCCCTCCCTCCCTCCCTCCCTCTCTCTCTCTCTCTCTCATGGTAGTGTGGTTCTTATTGTTCCTGCTAAGTTCATAAACATGTTTACCAATGAGAAATTGGGTGATAAATGCTTCTATTAGCCAAAAACAAGCTAATCAAATTCAATATGTTCAGTAAAGGGAAATAATTCTCCTCCTAATAAAGTAGCTTACACCTGTTAGGGCGTCCAACATTGATTGAAAGGATGGATTGTTGTCTCTTTATATGGTATTGGGCAATTTTACCTCATTAGCTAACTTTTGGGCTTGAGTTAAGCCTAGGATCTACTTGCTTAACATGGTATCGGAGCAAGACCCACCTCTGTTCTTGGTTTACCCAACATTGGGCCCAGATAATATGTTATTCGTGCTTCAGATGTCCAGTCATGAACATGGGAGTTGTTAGAGACTTAGAGTATCCCATATTGGTTGAGGGAATGGGTTGTGGTCTTCTTGTATGGTTTTAGGTAATCATCACCTCATGAACTACCTTTTGGGGTTGAGTTATGGCCAACATCCATTTTCTTATCAAAAACAATATAATGCAGTATGAGAGATGGTTCAACCTATGCACAGGCAGGCCATTAAAGATTCCAGAAGATTCTGTGGAACATTGTTTAGGCTGAAGAAACTATACATTATCAGCCCACAGACTGAAAAATAGAAACAATAAGGATTAAGATAATGGAAATTAACCTATGCTCATTTATTATTCTCTGTAAAATCCTCTCTGCTTCCTTGATGTGCCTGATATAATCCACCTAAATAGGAGCCAAAATACAAAAAGGATAAAAATG
Source organism: Nicotiana benthamiana (assembly GCA_034376525.1). Taxonomy (NCBI): domain Eukaryota; kingdom Viridiplantae; phylum Streptophyta; class Magnoliopsida; order Solanales; family Solanaceae; genus Nicotiana; species Nicotiana benthamiana. Next base: position 14,004,767 of record CM067329.1, on the reverse strand, counting down.
AGATCAAAATTCAAAGCAAAGACATTATTAATTGAATGTTATTTTGAAAGAACAATGACCTTACCTTAAAACTAATACCTTCCTTTTGTGTGATAGGCTGACCAGACAATGTTTGGCAAGCTTCATAATAATGTCTTTCAAGAATGTGTGGTGATAATTCCTTGTTTTGAAATGGATTAACAACCACAACATGTATCATCTTGGACGAAGGAAAATATCCCACATAAATGGCTCGTCCATCGGACAAGCTGAAATGTAATTCAGATATCAAATGTTAATTCTTAATAACTAGAACGATCTATACTTATGCAGACTTAAACATTGGTGTGACCAAATCTAGATGATACAAAATTGATGGCGAAAATGCATATTGGATTCCAGAAAAAGCGACATGCGTACAATTGAAGTGAGAACAAGTACTATCATTCTAGCAAAACCCTCTATCAATACCAGGGATGAGCTGCATGTTTGCTTACACCTACGGGAAAATTCTAGAATTGGTTATTTAAAGTAAAATGTTAAGGCTCTGATTATGTAGCATTTGAATTAGAAAAAGCGTGGATATTTGGTTTAGATTTGGGAGAACAAGGGTCCTATTTTGAACCACAAATGTATAGATGTGAGTGTTTTGATTTAGTTTTGGTTGAATTAGTTTTGGGGCTTTTGTGGGAGGATGTTCGGGAAGAACTGGGTTTGGTTTCTCTTCCAAAAGCAAATGAGAGTGTTTGGATTTAGTTTTGGTTGAACTAGTTTCAAGTTTGTTTAGACAGAATAGGTATTGGGTCGTCTTTTTGGAAAATGCCACTACATGTGAGACAATGGAGTAATGTTTTATTGTAGTCCCCTCAGTTGCAGTATGGGAACACTTTAGAAGCTTTTTTGAGGTTAGAAGGGAATGGGGAGCGTCTGGCAGTGCATTATTAGCTGGTAGCTCACTGATAACAAAAATCCTCTCCAGAAGAATAAACAATCGGTTTATTAATGGTAAGCCCCATGCAGTGCATTATTAGCTGGCGGCACTGAATTTTATATTTACTAATTTTTAAATAAGATACATACACACATTCAAATGCTGAGAAAACAACTATCTTAACTAAGAAGTATTCAGATTTAGAGATAATATCTTAATAGTTAGATAGATATTCATGTTCAAACATCTTAATCTTCAAAATGAAACAACCACTTAGATGCCATTAATTTGAGGAGCAGTACAAGGATTCTTCTTTTTCCCCACAGGAGAAAAACATAGGCTACCCTACTATATTTAAACTCCTACTGATGAGGTAAATGCCAGCTAGACAAAAAGACAATGATCAACGAAAAAAGACATGTAAGTAATTGCTTCCTTGGATCCAAAAGGTATAAAGTTAGGCTAAAACAATTAGCATATATTGCGCCAAATGATAAATCCCACTAGGACTTGCAATATTCAGAGAAATCTGAATGAGCAAGTATTAAACAAAATAAATTACAATGACAGGCAAAATACAATCCCACTACCTCTGCACCAAAAACGAAGCAAATCAACTCTATTTTCATGCTTGCAGTTGAAATCCTTATCCCTTAACATCCAATGTGGTCTGACTAAGAAACGGGATAATCAATCCAAGAAACAAGATAAATATATAAGCCGTAAGCAATACCCAAGTAATTTACATCAGAAGTGAGCAAAGTAAGGCAGCACCTCAGAACCCAAGTAGATTAATGCAGACAAATTTGGACATCAACGATTTTGGTACTTCCGAGCAATATTTATATATTAGAGCACTATTAGCTTGCTGTATTCTTAGCAGGAAAGAGTTTGGCAAGTGAATGGGTTTTACCTGGTAGTTAACGTCTTAAAGAGTAATCATGTCTATAGAGTACTATTGATTAGTGTAATTAGTAAGAAGATTTGATTAGATTTGATTTTATTCTCTAGCCTAATTATAGGCTGATTATATTCTGTAGCTTAATTAGTGTAATCACTGATTTCCTTTCCTAGTTTAGTCATAGGATACATTGTATAAATATCAGTACTCTTGATGTGAATAATATACTAAAATACAAGAAGTTCTATTCTTCTTCTTGAAATCTTCATGGTATCAAAGCTTCAGCTGCCATTTAGAGGTGAGTTTCCTCCCTCAGCAGCACTATAGGAGTTCAGTTCTTGAAAGAGGTCGAGTTTTTTCCTCCCTCACGGTGGCTGTCCGCATTAAAGCCACTATATACCCGGCGAGTAGACGGCTTTCCGACAATTTTTTTCTGGAATTTTTTTCTCCCTCCTGGTCGCCTGCACATTCTGACCAAACCCCCAGTCGGAATTTTTTTCATCAACACTAGGGTTTCAGTAGGTTTCCAGTGAACATTTCTGTTTTTTTTTTGCTGCTTATTTTCAGTAGGTCACCTTTTTTTTCTCTTGGAGTTCAAGGTTAATTTCCGATTAGTAATTAAGAAACAATGGGGGACACCAAATCAACATATAATTCTCTTTCACATATGGTTAATTCTGTTTCACAAGTCAGCACAGTTAAGTTGGATGGGGCTGGTACATATCTTGCTTGGTCAAGGTCTTGTTTGCTTTTTATTAAGTCCAGAAAGTTGCTTAGTTATATTACTGGAGAAAACAAAGCACCTGTTGTGACTGATGCTAACTATAGTTAGTGGGATTCAGATAACTCTCTAGTTATGACATGGCTTTTGAATACTATGCACCCTCGAATTTTTAAACAGTATTTGTTGCTGATACTGCTGAAAAGATCTGGAATTCTACTAAGCGCACTTACTCTCGTAAGGAAAATGATGCTCAGGCCTTTGAAATTCGAAATAAGATTCATGCCACTAAGCAACGTGAGTTGACTATCACTGACTACTATTCCGAGTTAACTGGGTTATGGCAGGAAATTGACTCTATCAGGATCTCCAAGCGAGGTGCTCCGACGATGCAGTTTTTTTTCAAAAATTGGTTGAAAAAGAAAGGATATATGATGTTTTGGCTGGCTTGAATCCAGAATACGATCAGATCAGGGTCCAAAGTTCTTGGTAAAGTTCCTTTTCCTTCTCTTGAGGATGCATACTCTTATGTTCAACAGGAAGAAAGCCGACGAGGAGTCATGCTTTATTCCACACCAATCGAGAAGTCTGGGTAAACTGTGTCTCATGAGCAAACAAAGGCGTTCACTTCTGATAAAGATCACTTGCACTTTGACTACTGTGGAAGGTCAAGACATACAAAAGAGACATGCTGGAAACTGCATGGTAGACCAACTAGAGGTCGTGGAGGCAAGCGTGTCGGTCTATCAAGGGGCCAAGCTCATATTGCAGAAAATGTGGGAACATTCGGCGAAAATGCTTCAGGAGAAGCTTTGTCTTCGGAAGAAGTTCAACACATTCGCCGTCTCCTGAACAAACTTGACACCTCTAATGTTGGGTCTTCCAATTATGTGCAGTCAGGTATTGCTTTTAATGCCCATCTTAATTCTTGGATTATTGATTCTGGTGCAAATAGACACATGACAGGCTCCTCTAAAGGCTTTCAAAACTACTCTCCTAGTCCAAAAGGAGACTGTGTCAGAATAGCCAATGGCTCTCTAACTCTTGTCTCTGGAACATGTTCTGTTATCTGTACACTGATATTATGTTGTCATCCGTTCTTCATGTCCCTGAGTTTCCTGTTAACTTATTATCGGTTAACGTCATCACCAAACAACTAAATTGTAGTGTTGAATTCTTTCCTGATTATTGTGTGTTTCAGGACATTCAAACAAGGAAGAGGATTGGCATTGGTAGATTGCACGATGACTTATATTTGATTGATGGAACTCGAGCATTTGGTCAAGCCTTTTTTGGAGGAAATAAGAACATCAACCAAGAAATAATACAGTGTCATAGACGGTTGGGGCACCCATCATATTTTGTTCTAAAGAAATTATATCCTAATTTGTTTTCTAGAACTGAGTTTGAATCTTTGTCTTGTGATGCTTGTAAATATGCCAAGCACACTACAAACTCTTATCCTTTAAGTGACAATAAAAGTACTATCCCTTTTTCGACGATTCACTCTGATATATGGGGTCCCACTCAAACAGTTTCCTTGTCTGGTAGTCGATGGTTTGTTACTTTTATTGATTGTTGCACTAGGATGACTTGGGTATACTTGTTAAAGGCAAAAAATAAAGTCTTCTCCTGTTTTCAGTCGTTTTATAAGATGATTTGTACCCAATTTGAGGTTAAGATAAAAATCTTACGAACTGACAATGGCACAGAATATACATGTAAAGATTTTGGTGCGTATTTGGAGTCTTTTGGGATAATACATCAAACTAGATGTCCTTATACTAGTGCACAAAATGGGGTTGCTGAAAGGAAACATAGGCATTTGCTAGAAGTAGCGAGATCTCTAATGTTTACTATGAACTTACCAAAACCTTACAGGGGGATGCCATTCTAGTAGCTGCCTACCTTATCAATAGAATGTCCCTTGAAAACCTCAATTTTAAAAGTCCTTTGGAAGTTTTGAAGAGTAAGAATGATTATATTGTTCTTCCAAAGGTGTTTGGCTGTGTTTGCTTTGTTCACACTAGGAGTTCAGGAAAACTTGATCCTAGAGCTATTAGATGTGTGTTTATTGGGTATTCTCCAACACAGAAAGGCTATAAATGCTATCATCCTCCTTCTAGGAGATCATTCGTCGGCATGGATGTTACCTTTCGAGAATCTGAGCCTTATTACAATGAAACACCATCACCTCTTCAGGGGGAGAGCTCTAAGAATGAAGAGATGATTCTCACTGTTGAAATGATTCCCACTATTAAAGCCACTAAGACTGGAGAATGTGAAATTGAAGAAAGAATTCAGGGGGAGACTATTGGGCGTTTGGATAAACCTGATTTGATGACTTATTCAAGAAAAAAGAAAGCTGAAGAAGTCATAGTGCAATCTACTGAAGCTCATCCCTCTTCTGCGGTTGAAACCTCTTCTACCGGTGAGTTATTTACATTCCCTAATGAGTTAGATGTACCCATTGATCATAGAAAAGGAGTCAGATCTTGCACCAAACATCCTTTACTCTAACTTTATCTCCTATAATTCATTATCTCCGTCCTACAGAGTTTTTGCCTTGTTTGTTTCTTCTGTGTCTATTCCCCAGAATTGGAGGGAAGCATTTGCAGATTCTAAATGGAAGCAAGCTATGATTGAAGAAATGAAGGCCTTGTCAAAGAATGAGACTTGGGATCTGGTCACTTCACCACTAAATAAGAAATTGGTTGGCTACAAATGGGTCTTTACTGTGAAGCACAAAGTTGATGGCTCGATTGAAAGGTTCAAAGCAAGACTGGTGGCTAAGGGGTTCACTCAAACTTATGGAGTGGATTATCACGAGACATTTGTCCCTGTTGCAAAAATAAACACTATTAGAATACTTTTGTCTTGTGCAATTAATCTTGATTGGGACTTACAACAGTTTGGTGTGAAGAACGCATTTCTTCCTGGCGACTTAGAAGAAGAGGTGTATATGGAGATTTCTCCTGGATTTGATACTGAACAAAGTCAAGGAAAAGTGTGCATATTGAAGAAAGCCTTGTACGGACTGAAGCAATCTCCAAGAGCTTGGTTTGACAGATTCTCCAAAGCAATGATCCCCTTCGGTTACCAACAAAGTAATGCCGATCATACCCTCTTCATGAAACACAAAAAGGGTAAACTCACTCTCCTCATAGTTTATGTTGATGACATAGTAATCACAGGAATGACAATGAAGAGATGGCCCGATTGACGAAGCTGTTAGCCCAGGAATTTGAGATCAAAGATCTAGGGAAGTTGCAATACTTCTTGGGAATTAGGTTGCTAGATCAAAAAGAGGAATCTATATTTCTCAGAGGAAATATATCCTAGACCTCTTGAAAGAAACTGGTATGACAGGTTGCAAGCCAGCAGAATCTCCCATTGAAAGTAATGACAAGTTACAAACTGGTGTAGGAAAGTCAATTGATAAGGAGAGATATCAGAGGTTGGTTGGAAAGCTTATTTATCTCTCACACTAGGCCAGATATAGCATATTCAGTTAGCTTAGTAAGTCAGTTCATGCACGATCCAAGAGATCCTCATATGGAAGTTATCTTTCACATTTTGCGGTATCTGAAGTCTGCCCCAGGAAAGGGTCTACTTTTCTCTAAACATGGTCACCTCCAGATAGAAGCCTTTACAGATGCGGATTGGGATGGATCTCTAAATGACAGAAGATCTACGTCTGGTTACTGTACACTTGTGGGAGGGAATGTAGTTACTTGGAGAAGCAAGAAACAAAATGTTGTTGCTAGATCCAGTGCAGAAGCAGAATATAGAGCAATGGCCCAGGGTGTTTGTGAACTGATTTGGCTACAAAAGTTAATGGATTAATTGAGATTGTCTGAGACATGGAAGCTTTTGTTATATTGCGACAACAAGGCTGCAATTAGTATAGCTCATAATCCGGTTCAACATGATAGAACAAAACATGTTGAAATCGATCGACATTTCATCAAAGAAAAGATTGTTGGTGGTACCTTGAGTTTGCTTCATGTATCGTCAGAAAAGCAGCTAGCAGATGTACTCATAAAAGGTCTCAGCAAAAAGATTTTTCACACTTTAGTTTGCAAGTTGGGCATGTTCGACATCTTTGCACCAACTTGAGGGGAGTGTTGATTAGTGTAATTAGTAAGAAGATTTGATTAGATTTGATTTTACTCTCTAGCCTAATTATAGGCTGATTATATTATGTAGCTTAATTAGTGTACTCACTGATTTCTTTCCTACTTTAGCCATAGGATACATTGTATAAATATCAGTACTCTTGATGTGAATAATATAATGAAATACAAGAAGTTCTATTCTTCTTCTTGAAATCTTCAAATACCAACAGTCAACCACGGGTAATTTTAGTTTAAGTTTGAGATCTACAGGACTACCTCAGAATTTGGGATTTGGATCCTGTATGCTTACTATCAGAATAATATGCAAAGAGGATCTTTTTAATACGTGGAGAGAATTTATTTATTTTTACAGTCAAGTGAAAATACATTCAAAGATTTAATTTTGGTGAAACAGAACTGTTCAAACTTATCCTCATAAGACAGTGTCATCCACCAACATGCTTCCTATATAGAACAAGTCTTTACCATGCACGTTGAATTAAACATGATGTATCATGATTCATCATAAGCACATAAAATATCAAACTTGAAATGGAAATGTGTAGCTGTTGTTTTTAGCAGGTACATACTAGAATGAAAGGGGAGCCTAACTTGCCTGTGATATAAGTAGAAGAAAGTTATTGACTGATCCAAATACGGGCACTCAGTGGTTGTCTTCATATGCAGCTCGCTCAAACTCCAACCATCTTGTGGATTCCTTTTTTTAGCTGCTTTATCAACTTTACAAACACAACCCATTTGGAGAATAGCACTGAACTCCAATGGAACCTTTGTTTCATATATTCCCTGATCAAACAATCTCGTAAGCCATGTCGCAGCATTTATAGACAGATATTCAACGTTCAACCATAAGAGTAAGAGTTAAAGAGAAATGCTTTTTCAGCAAAATGTGTCACAGTACGAAACATATAAATCTGACTCATAGGGCTTATATTCACAAACACACACTCTCTTTGCTGACTGAAAACTGGAGTGCATAGGAAAAAATAAATAGTAAATCTTAGAAACCCGATGAAAGTGGAAGTATATCTACACCTTGGGAATTACTACTCAGGTATTAAGGCTGATATAAACATAAGGGAAGATCCACCATTTTATATTGCATGCATGTTTTGTCCACGAAAAGACCGTCTCTGCATAAAGTATTGTGCTAATGCTATTCATGGTTCTCATCTAGTAACAACTTAAAATTATGTTACTAGTAAAGATAATTTACATGGGATCTTCTCCTCATCTAGAGAAAGGAAGTTATATTGACAAATAGGAAGAAGATAAAAGGGAATGTTCTCCGTGAAAATGAAAAATAACTAAGCTGGTAATATTATCCTATTTTGCCCCCAAGGCTTTGGTCTAGAGGTAAGAGAGTAACTCCTGATGTAGTGCAGGCATACATTAAAGGTTCAAAACCTGCCACAGATAAAAGCCCGGTATATAAGTGGAGAAGGTTAGAAGGGCAGGCCCATTATCTGCCAAGTTACGAACCTTGCACCACTTTCCCTCGGGAATTTCTCGGTTATCAAAAATATATCATCCTATTTCAACAGCCAAAAGCAAATTTCTTTATTGGTTCTACAAAACCTGGTGCTCTATTAGGACCAAATACATCATAGACATCTCAGGTACAGAGCTGGCACTGGTTAAAAGAAAATGAAAATTTGAAGTTCTTCGTTCTTTACTTTGTAATTTTTTATTGGTCTTGGTTAGAAAATTGGTTGGTCTTGGTGAAAACATCTGTCTTAACGATCTTTTGAATTTCACCGATGTAAGGAAAAATTACACAACTATATTTTTTGTTTTGCACTTTAAGAAATGTCAAATTAATGATAATACAATTCATAAATTAAGTATAGAATAATGGAAGACTTCACATCTTTTTTGGGGGGTGTGGGGGTTAATCAGTGTAAAGACTTCCCATAACATATAGTATTGATAATTCATGACTTATTTTCTTGTGATCTACGATTTTCCATACTTAAATCTAATTTTATAGAAATAAATTGGTACCAAGAAAAAATAAATATTTGAAACCATATTGTACCAATTAACACCAGACTTGGCACAGTATTTAAAATTCTATTAAAGTGCAAATGCACTTGGATTTAGGAATTTTGTCTTTGCTTTCAACAACAACCACCCAATGTAATCCCACAAGTGGGGTCTGGGGAGGGTAGAATGTACGCAGTCCTTACCCCTGCCTTTAAGAAGGCACAGAGAGGTTGTTTCCGGACGACTCTCGGCTTTGGGGGGGGGGGGGGGGGGGGGGGGGCAATAACAAACAAACCGATCTGACAATTTTGTCTTAGCTTTCATATTCAGATATTGCCCATTACGTTACTAGTTCATTCTACAGGTCATCTATTCGGGCTGTGTTGCACTTAAATTAAGGAGATTCAAGAAAAAAGTATGATGTTTGAAGTTCTTTTTTTGGGGTAATTATGATGTTTCAAGTTTATCAATATACATATTTTGAATCGGATCTATACCCACACTCATTTTATTGTCAATTCATTATATTCCGCTTTTCAGTACATCCTCCTAATAAAAGCGTAAGACAAATACAAAACAATATGAAGTAAAACTAGGTCATGCATAACAAAATCTCAAGCTACAGATTTCAAGTTTTTGAATATAGAAAGGCAGAAGAAACATCAAGAGCAGGAAATTCAAAAACATTATTCCAGAGAATAACATGTATGTGCAATTGCCCAATCAAAACCATTATTAACAGTAGATTTAGCATACAATGGATCCAATTTTTAAAAGAAAATAGAACAAAAAACGCATGTTGACTGTTTGTATCATATAAAAGAGCTTGACATCAGAAGTAAAATTCCGTTTAAATTTGTGATTGCCATTTACGACTGAAGAACATGCATGCAAGCATGTTCAGGTTTATGAATAACTCAGAACTTTCGGCAAAAGGCATGCTAACCTCCACTTCTGGATCAGCAAGGTGAGCTGCTAGCTTTTTGCTCTCTGACTTGAATTGATCCTCATCAATAATAACCTAGTACAAAACAGCAAAAGTGCAATGACAGAACCTAGAACCTTTGCAGCCAAGCATATATGACCAGAACTGATTATGATCAATGTACCTCAATTAAATTGTAGCTATGGCGTCCATGAGGAAGAATCTTGTTGACACGTCTTCCAGGAAATTCCTCTGTTATAGGAGCTTTGGAGTTGAGGTAAAACACTCTGGGGATAGTTACTGAAATTTTGTGCATGACTCCTTCCACAACTACCCATGCAAAAAATTGTCCATGCTGTGAAGTAGGTTCAAGCTGAACTATCTGAAGGAAAAGCAAATAACATAAGCACCAATGGAAGAAATGGATTCAGCAGAATGCTCATTAAAATCATATGAGCAACATCACCTGCCAGTGACTTCGTGTGAGAGCTAATTCATGTCGCTCAAAGTAGGAATTAACCCCAGTTCTACCCTGGGGTTTGTGGTTTACCATGTGATGAGACAATTCAGTACTGCCACTAACATGGTTTACTGTCCTTGAGGTATCCAACCTAGCAAACACCAAGTACCTCATCATAAGAACAAGCAGTGATGCACCACAGAGAGTTCAATCGAAAAAGAGATGTTGAAATTTTTGAATCTGAATATATGTTGTGCCTGATCTGACTTATTGAGCGTATTTAAGGAGATATTTATTAGAGTCCAAGACAAAAATAATGAAAGTTGTACAGCGATGTGATATTCCTTATTGTTTGCACAACGAGGTAGCTGCACTAGGTGTGACCTGTGAGAAATGTAATGTTATGAATGATGTAGGTAAGAGGCTTCCTCCAACCAAAAATAGAGGTCATTCTTCCTTCATATTTAACCGAGCCATCAATTGAGAAAATTTCTTTCTCATACTCTAGGGGACTGAGGCATAGTAATTGTTTTGTTGTAGTAGTACTCTATTCTTATGGTATGTTCTCATGGTACCAAAGCACTATCAAGAAATAACCCCAATTCTCTCTGTGTTCCAGGGACCTTGTCAAAACTCTGTCCCTGCTCTTTCTAATGCCTGTAGAATTCTTTTCCACTTAATTTTGTTTTTCTATGACTATCAGATTTCTGTCACCACATCCTTTCTACTGACTATATTACACTATTCTGGTTTACTATTCTGAGTACTATCCCGAGCATTATTCTGTCGAACATTATTTAGCCGACAATGTCTTTTTTTATATGGTAAAACTTTATTAATAGAAGTACCAAGATGGTACAGAAGTGTACAATCCAGCTGGATTACAAAAAGAACTTCTACATATCAACTAATTCCAAATCCCCTAAACTCATATCACCTAACTCCTCTACAAAGTTTAAACATTGTTCCAGATTTCCCGAAATACTTCTTTTACACCAAAAATACAGCCGACAATGTATTTTTGCTTGGGCGATTGCATCTATTTTCTATTTTCTCATCTGCATTACATTAGTCATCAGAAGAGGAAACTTGTAAGGATGGTACATTTATTTTTTAATTTAAAATCTCAATCTTCCATTATGTGTAAAATTGTTATTCATTTTGGAACAATTAGAGAATGTGTATAGATTTCTTGGTCAATTCCAGTAAAGTCCTGATTCTTCTTGCTCTATTGCTCTAGATGCTACCTGATCCTGCACTTTCAATAGTAGATTCAGGTGCTGGCGATCACGTGACTTGCCTTTCACATTATTGTTTTTACTTACACTTCTTATTCTGTCATTCTAACATTTGCAAACAAATCAATCCTTAGCTTCTATTGCAGGAAAAGGTTTAATTATTGTTTCTGACACCTTAACGCTGCATTTGGTTTATATGTTCCTACACTTCTTGAAAATTGTTCTTTGTTAGCAAAATCTCAAGACATTCATATAGTATGACCAAATTCTTCCCTTCTCGCTGCAAATTTTAGGATGCAACTTTGGGGAAGACAACAAAACACTAGACACACTGACCAAATCCACTACTTGGATGTTGATGTATCTTTGGAATGGACCTACTCAAACTTCTGGAAGTATTTCTTTCTAGATAAAGATGAATTAATGTTTTGGCACTATAGGCTTGGCCACCCTTATTTCTTCTACTAAGGTATGTAACTTATACATATCGAAGATGAGGATAATTCAAGTTTTCATTCTGACAGTTGCCAACTTGTCAAACACCATCATTCTACTTATCTTTCCTTACCTTACAAAAACAATCCCAACTTATGAGCTTTATGAGGAAAAGGAGAGTAAAACACATTCTATTCTCATGCAGGCATAAATTAAAAGGACTTTTCTAATGAGGGGCAGCATGGTCATCAGCAACAGCCCTGCAGTTTGTCCCATCAAACTAGAATGAATTAGAACCAGTTACTGGTAAGCATGTGCAGTTTCAACAGCCTTTATGGTGAACCATTCTCAGGTAGCAGTCCTATCCCATGAAAGGCCAATTCTAATGCCCAATGAAATCTCCTTTTTAGGCTAGTCTAGTAACTATAATTATTGGGCTGCAACATTAGTTTTCTTCCGCGCATAGTTTGACAGTTGACACATCGTGCGAGTTATAGTATAAATTGCCTTAATTCCTATGCTTGATTTTTATATCAGTAATTGCAATAAATATGCTACATTTTGGAAAACTAATCCTTCTTATAGAGATAAGCATACCTTCGGCGTTTCCTCTCCTCACGAATCTCTTTCCATTTTCTCTTTTTTTGCTGTAGCCATCCATGATAATCTACATTCCTGTCAATATCTTCCACAGCAGCAATTTCTTGTGAAGGTAACATCTTACATAGACTGCTAGCATGACCACTTTGTTGTTGATTGTCCACTTGATCACTAATGTTCCCTGCATGTTCTTTGTTGACTCCATGACGATGTACAACAGGCCTCGGACCAAATATAGACGATTTACCGCTGTGTCTAAAGTCTTCCAGGTCTTCAATATTTTGCTGATTTTTAGAATTTTTACTGGGCACTGCATCATCTCTGTTCACTGAGCTGAAGATATCATTTAATTTTCGTTGGCGAAATCTGTCTTCTTTTTCACGAACCTTCTTATGCAGCCAATCAGGATGAACCACCCGTGGCACAGGGTTTGAAACCTGAAAGATCCAGAATTATGTAATGGAAGTTGCAAATGTCCACATATTACATAAGATTAGACAGATAACACATACCTTCTGCATTGCAGCAGGAATTGTGATAATCTTCTGGATTGCTGAACTAAGTCGTTGCTTGTAATAAGACCAATCAATAATGGAACGTATTCCAACTTCTGATGATATTTTGCACCACTTTTTGACATAGAACCTCATGATCTCTGAATAGTCAAATGTATAAGCAAACAATTCTCTTTGTGTAAGGTAAAAGATAAATTCTAGCAAGTTAATACAAAAGTTTACCAGCATTAGTTTCAAATATTGCAACAGGAATAGCACGTTCACTTACTGGGGTTCCCTGCACATATAAGACAGCCGTAAAATTAACTGAAGAAGCAGATTAGCCAAATTTATGGCAAGTAAGAGACATCACAGAACAAAAAAAATTATAGGGTAGCTTCTCTATCTCTTCAAAGCCAGTTTACCCTCAATCCGGGAGTCAACTGCATGCATGAACTACCTTCTCAAACAGAAATGATAGGAATGCCTTCAAAATACAACATGCCTTCTTTAATTTCTTCCAATTTTAGGATAATCTATCATATCAATATAACCTTTAGTGGCCCTAGTTTTAAAAACTTCTTCCTGTTCCCCCAATGGACAAACTTATTCCAAGTGTAGAAACATCACCACCTGGGAAAGAATAGTATCAGAACATCCAGTTTGTGAATGATGCACTGTAGAGGAGCTAACAAGAAAGCTGAGGAATATCTATAAGCAAGTGAAGTAGCAAAAATGGCATGTAAATAAGCTCAAGAAACCAAGCATGTTTGCAGAGAAATTTACTCTTGTAGTAGAGTTTTGCTCTTGAACCAACACAACTTATGTCAACAATCCAAAAAATGTTATATGAGTATGAGCCAGCTATTGGCCCTTAGTAAGGATTTCAAGTTATGATAAACCAGTACAGCTTCAGATAACAAAGGTTCCAGTAGATGGAAGTCAATCGCTTGATGGTGTCAAATGAAGAAACATGACACATTTATAGATGAATACAGAAAGCTAGCTATCACTGTCATGGAACACCTAAGAGCGAAAGAATTTTTTAGCGTTTCAGAAGGGGCATATCGTAGCATATTTTCTTGCCAAGACGAGGATTATAATATGAATTGACCACAACTTGTCCAAAAGAACTATTTCGGAAGTTAGAGACATCTTAACAGGACTTCATCCAAATGAGATAAGAATAATGAAGCTAAGAGCAAAGTATTCCATCTTTGATAAAGAACATAGCCGAGCAGCCCTTTCTGATTTTTACTCGGCTTTCCGCACCAACTTCCTGGATGTGTTTCCATTTCCCTTCACAGTATACAGTGAACGTAAAAGTCAACACCAAATAAAAGTCATGACAACATCTTCATTACTTGATTTCATAATCGATGAGGAAACACAAGTTGATAGCTTAGAATACAAGAGGGTAACTACCAAACTAAGATCAAACAGGTATACCTTTGGCTCACATGCAACAATATACTGACAACGCAATCCTTTATCTTTGACCATTGCATCCCCCAGAAAATCAGCAAGCCTTTTTGCTGTGGTTACTGCACATGACTTTTGCTCACCATAATCGGCTAGAGACTTGCTCATTGTGCTTGATTCAGATATATAATCAAGCAACTCGCTGTCCGCAATATCATTGCCTTGATTCTGGAGAAACAATAGACTTATAACTGCAACTATGATAAATTTTAACAAATGCCACTATGATCGCATTTGCACAAATAAGTTGTAGTTATACATGGCATGCTTGAAATTAAGAACATCACAACAGTTTACTAGGATAAATCTTCACTTACATCAAGCAGGTCAAGCCACCGATCCGCAACTGAAGCAACTACTGAATAGCATTCCTCTAAAGTTGATCCATGAAGGAACTTATCAAAAAGCTCAGCCTGCATATGTTTTTACCCAAGAATCAGTTCATATGAAAACACAAAAACTCAACGAAGCAAATAGAAGCATCTATTTCTAATATCAGAGCCGAGGTCGTTATTCCTCATCTTCCAACAATGATAGACAAATCCAATGGACAATTAGGTGTAGATTAATATTATCAAGTAACCGATAAAACAGTCAGTTGTTCTGATATGGGAGATCCTAATTGACCGCACTATTGAAGATTGAGCGAATGGGTCATAGTAGCTTTGATAATCAAATTATCTCCTATGCTTCTCATTCTTGTTATAGAGGCATTACGCAGAATGATGCATAGAGCTGTGGTGGGGGATTATTGAGGGGTTTCACTGGTGCAGTTGGGGGAAATAGCAGCATCAAGGTTTCGTGTCTTTTGTTTGCCGATAACACCTTGGTTTTTTGTGATGCTGGCAGGGATCAACTGGAACACTTGGGACAGGTGCTAACATGGTTTCAGGATGTGTAGGCCTAAAGATCAACCTCAAAAGTGTTGGAGGATGTAGCAGATTGATAATAGGTGAATTAGACTATAATTAGGCCCTAAAGAACCACATTCTTGTATAGTTTTTATGGTAAAAAGTGATAACAAAATGTTCTGATTAGTGTTTTTCATGTTTTGCAGGCTATATTCAATAAAAGAAGTCTATGGAGTACTTTTGGGATTAATTACGGAGAAAAAGAGGTCAATCTTACAACATCCACAAAGTGCACCAAGCGAAGGCAGAAAAACTAAAATTGAAGATAGTCTGCTAGGGTCCCGGCATAACCGCGGTAGGACCGCGGCAGAATGCTATTGCGGATGTCTGAGACACTTTGGCTGAGGTCTCGGTAACCGCGGTTGGACCGCGGCAAGACGTGTAAAGTTCAGGGACTTAAGTGCAAAACACGAAATTTTTAGCTCAAAACACTATATTAAACAAGAAAATCTCGCCCAACGGAGGCATGTTATGTTTTAGAGAGTACTTTGGCAAGAAGAACAAGTGTGAGAGATCACCCAAAACATCATAGTTCTTATTCTCTTTTATTTTTCTTGCAATTTTCGATTATGAATATTTTCGTAGTTTATTTCTCCATTGTTATGAATAGCTAAATACCTTAATCTAATATTTTGGTGGAACCCGTTGAGGATGACTTGGTTGTTATATTAATATAGTTGGATTTTGTTGTTAAACTCTATTTGTTCATCTATGTTTTGATTGTGGTTACTTGAAAGGGCCCTTAATTATCCGTTCCTATTTAGTATGTATCTACTTGAGAGAGAGTGCATTTTAGGTAAATTGTATGAACAACATTACTCCCGGAATGTAGACGAAAGTCATAACCGAGGGTTTAGAGGTTGGATTAGAGATAACGATACCTCCGGTTCAAATCTAAGTGAACTGTATTGTGAATCTAGCTAGCGTAGCTTGAAAGAGTGCGTCTAGTAAATTATCATAATTACTTGAAAAAGATTTATGATAGCTGGAGCGTTCATGATTGATAGAGACAACTAAATCATAGTTATAAGACATATATAACCAAGGAAATTACCAACGGGGGAAACCATCACCTTAGACCTTATTCCAACTATTTACACGTCAAGCATAGTTAATTTTCAGCAGTTAATTAGTTTTAGTCTTTAGTTGTTAGAAAAATCAACAATTGTAAATCAAAAAGTTTGGGGAAACAGATTGTGTGAATTCAGTAAATCTGACAATAGTAATTGATAAGTTAATTCTCTGTGGTTCGACTCTGGACATAAATACTCATATTATATATGCAACACCCGTGTAGTCTTTTGTGAGACTCAATTGAGCGTGATCACAGATTTAGCACAAGTTTTGAATTGCAAAATCTTCCCACTCTCTACCTAGGCTTGCCACTAGGTGCTTTACATAAGGATCAAACAGGTTGGAACACGGTACTAGAGAAAGGGCTGAGAAAAGGCTCGCTGGTTAGCAGAAAAGATGTGTGTCCAAAGGACGAAAGGAATTACTTACGAGCACATTATCGAGCATTTCCACATATTGTATGTCCTTGTTGTAGGCACCAACTAGTATCACCCGAGAGTTGGAAGACTTCAAGGAAATGTTCTGTCGGATTTGTCAGATGGAGCAAGGAAGTTTCACTTGGTGAGGCAGGAGACACCTCTCCAAGTGTTGGAGTGGTCTTGGGTTAAAGATCTAAGGGTGTTCGATAAGGCTTTACTAGGCAAGTGGTCATGGAGATTCGAGACAGAGGAAAATGCTTTTTGGAGGGACCGAGGGAAGTGATAGCGGGTAAATGCAGGGTGTTGGAAGGGGGATGGAGGACAAAGAAAATCACTATGCTTTATGGTTGCGGGCTGTGGAGAAGCATATTGAAGGGATAGGAAAAGTTTGCTGAAAATGTATCTTTTCAGGTCGGGAATGGAAGGAGGGTTAGTTTTAGGGAAAAAGGTAGTGTGGGACAACACTTTGAGCAGTACGTTTCCTAATGTTTTACAGTATATCATGCCGGAAGGAGATGACAGTCCAATGTGCCAGAAGGATACAGGATGGAGTTAGTGTTTTGGGACTTGAGATTTAAGAGAAACTTTCAGGATGGGAGGTGGGGGAGTTCCAAAGCCTGATTGATTTGCATCAGAAACAAAGTCCAGAACAGGATAATCACGATGCATGGAGGTGGGGTTTGGGGAATAATGTTGTGTTCTCAGTTAAATCTTATTATGGAAAGCTTCAGAATAGGAAGGAGGTTGCTTTTCCGAATAGTTCGAATACTGAAGGCTCTGAGAAAGGTGCAGAGGAACCACTATGAAAAAGATGCTCAGGTCTAGAAGACCAAAATATGCACCTTTCAACACTGCCGCTCATCTAACAGGATTGGCCAAAAAACCAGGCGCATAAACTCCCGGATCACTATGGCTGACTTTCGTCTCTGTTCGACCAGTCGGTCTCAGAGTCACGCGGGCTTATACCATTATTCTCACGAGCTCTACCAAGGATTGCCAAGCATTTGGTACTGAGTTTCCTCCTCCCTTCACGCTGACTAAATGACTTGAGTCTCAGTACCACTGAAAGTGTGATAGTCCTTCAAGCAAGGGACTTGGGCAAACAAAGTCCAATGCTTTTTCACTTGGTTAGCGGCAAGAAGAGTAATCTTGATGGCTGAGAACCTGAGGAAGGAAGATTGCTTATGTCAGTTGGTGCTTCATGTGTAAGGGCTCGGGGAAGGAGCTGATCAGCTCCTTAGTCATTGTTCAATTGCATTGAGTTTATGGTGGAGATACTAAATTGGTTTGGGCATGGTAAAAGATGTGACGTTCAATTGGAATTATGGTAGAAGAAGGAGAAGCATCGCGTGGAAGTTTGCACCGCTGGCTCTTTTGAGGGCCGTTTGCAGGGAAAGAAATAGGAGAGTTTTTGAGGGTGTCGAGATGTTTGTTCAGTTGAGAAGTACTCTTTTATCTCTTATTTCTTTTTGGTGCACCCATAAGATTCATGAGTGTATAGATGATTGGGAGTCGTTAGTTGAAAACCATCTCTTTGTGTAAAGTTTTCTACTTTTTGGTATACCTCTTGTATACGGGCATGTTTTTCTTGTCCATAGCAATAATAAAATTTATTATTTTATTCAAAAAAATCAAATTACTCTAAGCGATGGAATACCTAAGACAATCTCACAGGATAAGAGCTCCATAAAAAGGTGCTTCACCATTAAATTGGTTGTTTAAAGGCAAGAGTGGCTAGAATGCTCACACAATATAATAGAGTACAACCAAATAGAAAAGGGCAAACTGTAACCAATACATAAAAAGCCATCCGGATATAATGGCAACAGTAGCAGCTTTTTTGGTTCAGAGTAAATTATGAGCAATAATAGATGAAATGGTCCTAACTTACTCACTCGTTATTAGAGAGTATTCATACTAAACTTTGTTTTTCCATGGAAAAAGCATAAGCGGCTCATTATACGATATTCATATGTACAACAAAAACAACAAACCTAGTGTGTTTTCATAAATGAAGTCAGGGGAGGGCAGTGTGTACCCAAACCTTACCCCTACCTTATAAAGATAGAGAGGTTGTTTCCGATAGACCCTCGGCTCAAGGAACATAGGAGATAAAGCAACAAGCAGGAAACAATATATTAAGGTAACGGGCGTTAATGACACAACATGTAATAGCAAAGAACCACAATATTCATATGTGCATCCCAAAATAGCTAGATGTTCTCTTCTCTGCTATTAGCTAGGACCAACTTAAAGGTTGCAGGCGAAGCTAGATGCAACAATTCTTGCTTCTTTTTTTATATAACAGTGGTGTTCGGACCAGCTTTCGTGCACCTCAATAAATTCCACCCAGTATCTGCCACCTCTCACCAGCAACAAGTACCTGGTAACTCTGTCCACCAAGGCTTGACAGATAAGAAAAAATCACCTTGTGTTTTTGCCTCTACAGGGATTTGAACCAAAAACCTCATAGTTCTCACCCACTTTGTTGACCACTAGGTCACTCCCTTGGGTGCTAAATGCGACAAGTCAAGTCACCAAAACCTCCAACAAGACAGAAAAAATTTATCTGTAGATAATAGAAATTTTCATTTTAAGTGTCCAAAATAATGGAGATAGGTTATTGTCTCCTTATATGGTCTTAGGTAATACTCACACCATGAGCTAGCTTTTGAGGTTGAGTTAGGCCCAAAGTCCATTTCTTCTTACGAGATGCACACGTTGTCAATCCTCCATACAAATAACAACAACAGCAACCCAGTATAATCCCACTAGTAGGGTCTGGGGAGGGTAGGATATACGCAGTCTTAACCCTACCCTGGAAAGGCAGGGAAACTGTCTCCGATATACCCTCGGCTAAAGAAGGTGAAGAAAGCCATGATATCAAGTAATAGCAAGACAAGTAATTAAAAACTAAATCGAAGATAGCAACAAAGAATATGAAAGGAGCACTGATAATAAGTAATAGCAAGATAGCATATTTAGAGAAATAAATCCAAGATAGCACACGAGAATATGAACAAAGTACTGCTAGTAAACTACAAGATTACCGATGGCAAGTAATAACGGAACAAAACATGTGAATATAGCAAACGAAGGGAAAAAAAAAGTACCATACTAGCACTAATACTATTGAACTAGAGAAGACAAATGGAAACGCACAACTACTTACTAATATTCAACCCTAATCTTCAACCACCACACCCTTCTATGTAAGGTCATGTCCTCGGTCAGCTCGAGCTTCTCCATGTCCCTCCTGATCACCTCTCCCCAAGATTTCTTTGGCCAACCTTTACCCCCTCCTATCACCTCCCAAGGCCAACCTCTCACATCTCCTGACTAGAGCATCTGTGCTTCTCCTCTTAACATACCCGAACCATCTCAACCTTGCCTCACGCATCTTTGTCTCCACAGGGGTCATTCCCGCCTTATCCCTGATAACTTCATTCCTAATTCTATCAAACCTAGTATGCCCACACACCCATCTCAACATCCTCATTTCCGCTACTTTTATCTGCTGGACATGGGACTTTTTGACTAGCCAACACTCTGTCCCATACAACATAGTCGGTCTAACCACTACCTTGTAGAACTACAATTCCCTTGTAGTTCCCTTGTAAACCCAAAAAACAAAAGGGACAAAACAAAACCACAATTCACGACATGCTCTCCCAATTTGTCCCAAAACCCTTCTAAATAATATTCACTAATTTTTTCAGATAAGCCATTAAATCCATATGTTGACCAGCTTAATTGTAGGAGAAGAATCATATTTTAATTAATAGCTTGATTGTAGGAAGATTGTAGCATAATTAGCTTAACTGAATATTCTATCATTATTCTCTCTCTTTTTCTTTCCTAGAATACCTGTAGGAATTTTGTATAAAGACCTATTTGAGGTGAGATGTAAAATACACAAGAAATACAGAGAAGTCTTATTCTTCTAGAATTTAACATGATATCACAGTCATTGTTACCTCTTTTTAGGTGAGTCATCTCCGTCTGCAGTGTTAGGGTTCCTTTTGTATCAAAAAGATCGAGTTTTTCTCCCTCCTAGTGGTTGTCCGCAACTTAGACCCTTTCTCGTTAGTGTTTTTTTGAAAACCAACACCACCATAAGCCTCCTCTTGCACCGGCAACCAAACCCCAGAAAACAACTTCGTCAAAGACAGCCTGAGCGCCTACACGCGCCACCAATAATGTGAATTCCAGCGACGTATCTATCCTACGTGCCGGCACATGGACCTTTTTCCATTAACTTTTTCTGGAAATTTTTTTCATGGGATTATGTCAAAAAAGCCAATGGCTCCATAAATCATTGTCTCTGGAACAGATTTTTTTATGTGTACACCTAATATTATATTATAATTCGTTCTCCATGTACCTGAGTTTCCTGTTAACCTATAATCTACTAGCGCCATCACCAAAAAACGAAATTGTATAGTCAAGTTCTTTCCTGATCGTTGTGTTTTTCAGGAACTTCAAACTTGGAAGAGGATTAGCAGTGGTAGATTGCAGAATGACTTATTGGATTGATAAACTCGAGACTTTGGTCAAGCTTTTATTAGGAAATAAGGTTGCCATCCAAGAAATAATACCGTGACTTAGAGGGTTGGGGCACCCATGGATTTTTGCTTAGATTAAGTTATATCCTATTTTATTTTCCAAAACTGAGTTTGAATCTTTGTCTTGTAATGCTTGTAAATTTGCAAGCATAATAGAAATTTTAAACCTTTCAAGTGATAATAAAAGTACAATTCCTTTTTTGACTATTCATTCTAATGCATAGGGTCCTAACTCAAACAATTTATAAAAAAAGTAGTCGATGGTTTGTTGCTTTTATTGATTGTTGCCCTAGAATGACTTGGATGTATTTGTTAAAGACCAAAAATGAAGTTTTCTCCTGCTTTCAGACATTTTTTAAGATGATCAGTGTCCTGAAGAAGTTTTGTGAAAAGTGGTCGATATGGCTCACGGGTACCGAAAAGTTACTGTAGCTTGTTGGAACCTTAGTTCTGACGGTGCATAAGAGACTTTCTGCTGGAACGATTAATTGGGGTTTTGTCGCTTGACTTTTCCGAACAAGATGGTAGTGTTGGTTTTCACACAACACTTACTGATGAGGAGATAACACAAGTCAATCATGCGTCGCCAACCAGAAAGACGCACGGTGACTGACTTTTCTGTGAGCTGTCTACATTTTTTTATGAGTTAGATTGGCATATTGCTCACAGAAAAGGGGTCAGATCTTGCACCATCAAACACCATTTACCTAATTTTATCTCCTATTATTCTTCGTCTCCCTCCAATAGGGCCTTTGCCTTGTCTATTTCTTTTGTCTCTATTCCGCATAATTGGAGAGAAGTTTTTGCACATCTTAAATGGAAGCAAGCTATGATTTAAATGAAGGCCTTGTCGAAAAATAAAACATAGGAACATTTCACTTCACTATCAGATAAAAAGTTAGTTGGCTACAAATGGGTCTTCACATGAAGCACAAAATTGACAGCTCAATTGAAAGATTCAAAGTAAGATTGGTGGCCAAGGGATTAACTGAGACTTATGGAGTGAATTATCAATAGATATATGCTCATGTTGCTAAAATGAACACTACCATAATTCGTTTGTCTTGTATGGCTATCTTGATCGCGACTTACAATAGTTTGATATGAAGAACGCACTTCTTCGTGGAGATTTCAAAGAAGAGGTTTATATAAAGATTCTTCCTGGATTTGATATAGATCAAAGTTAAGGAAAATTAGGCATATTGAAGGAAGCCTTGCATTGACCGAAGCAATCTCCTAGAGCTTTGTTTGATAGATTCTGCAAAGCAATAATCTCCTTCAGCTACCAACAAAGCAATAATGATCACACCCTCTTTATAAGACATCAAAAGGATAACTCACTCTTATCATAGTTTATGTTGATGACATATTAATGATAGGAGATGACAAAGAGGAGATGATCCAGTTGAAGACGTTGAAGAAGTTGTTGGCTGGGGAATTCAAAATCAAGAATCTAGGAAAATTGCAGTACTCCTAGGGAATTGAGGTTGCTAGATCAAAAGAGGAATCTTTATTTCTGAAAATAAGTATATTCTTGATCTCTTGAAACGAACTGGTATGACATGTTGCAAACCGACAGAATCGCCCATTAAAAGCTATCACAAGTTACAAAGTGGAACTGAAGAGTCAGTTGATAAAGAAAGATATCAAAAACTGATTGGAAGACTCGTTTATCTCTCACACCCAAACATAGCCTATTCATTAGTCAACCTGGTGAGTCAGTTCATGCATGATCCCCGAGACCCTCACTTGCAAGTTGTCTTTCACATTTTACAGTATCGGAAGTCTGCTCTCAGAAAAGGTCTGCTTTTCTCCAAACATGGTCACCTCTAGATAGAAGCCTTGACAGACGCGGATTGGGCTTGATCTCTATTGTAAACTCATTGAAGGAAACTTGGTTACCTAGAAAAGCAAGAAGCAAAGTGTAGCTGCTAGATCAAGTGCAGAGGCAAAATATAAAGTTGTGGCCAAAGGTGTCTTTGAACTTTTGTAATTACAAAAGCTACTAGAGGAATTGAGATTGTTTGAAAAGGGGAAACTTCTCTTAAATAGTGATAACAAGGCTGCCATTAGTATAGCTCATAATTCAATCCAGCATGAACGAACAAAGCATGTTGAAATTGATCGACACTTCATCAAAGAAAAAGTCATGAGCGGTGTCTTGAGTTTGTGCCATGTGTCATCAGAAAAGCAGCTAGCTGATGTGCTTACCAAAGGTCTCAACAAAGTGACTTTCTATACACTGTTTTGCAAGTTGGGCATATGCAACATCTTTGCATCAACTTGAGGGAGCGTGTTGACCAGCTTAATTGTAGGATGAGAATCATATTTTAATTAATAGCTTGATTGTAGGAAGATTGTATCATAATTAGCTTAACTGAATATTCTGTCATTATTCACTTTTATTTTATTTCCTAGAATAAT
This sequence comes from Nicotiana benthamiana, assembly GCA_034376525.1. Taxonomy (NCBI): domain Eukaryota; kingdom Viridiplantae; phylum Streptophyta; class Magnoliopsida; order Solanales; family Solanaceae; genus Nicotiana; species Nicotiana benthamiana. Next base: position 13,981,083 of record CM067329.1, on the reverse strand, counting down.
TTAGGACTTCTGCATAAAGGCATGTTTGAGGTGAGATGTAAAATACACAAGAAATACAGAGAAGTCTTCTTCTTCTTCTTGAATTTAACACCATCTAATACCAAGCAATGGGAAGACCAATGCCTAAGAATATTAACCCACAAGGCAATGTGAAAGAATCACACGATTTTAGATGTAAACAACCAGCAGGCATGAAGTTTTAGTACAGTAGAAAAGATCAATTTTAACTAGTTTTTCTGTGTTACTTTTCTTCTCAACATCTAAAGTCACTCATTTATCTAACATGGTATAACCTAGGACTTCTATATAAGAAAAGACAGGAATTAGAGTCCCTTTGGATCCTAATTTTGAGCCCAAAAAAAAGAAAAACCCAAGACGTCACAAGATTTGCCATAACAAATAAGTCAACAAGGGAAAGAACTACAACGGGAGTACACATTGTACCAATTGGTAGTTGATATAGACCATGGTCAAAAAGTTTAATATGAGCAACTCGAAATCAAGATTACCATATGTTACCCCTACAAATGCATACGGTAAAGTCATTTTGAGAAACAGTACTCTGGTATGGGGTTCCATAAATTAGCAAGTTGAGTTACCTAGATATTTGTCTCATCAACTGTTAGAAAACATTTTGCCAGAGAATAACTGAGAAAGTCACAATTTGCATATTACTACACCATTTTCCCAAACACTGAACATTGATTGCTGACCCGTTTTATATCTTAAAGTTCCTCTGAATTTCAAAAAGAAAAAAAGAACTACATTTTAGACGAGTTTCTTCAAATATCCTGGTGGTATCATTTAAAGAAGCCGACTCCAAGTATTCTACATGTTAAAACAAGGAGCAAATGCTGTCCCCTTGTCATTTCGCAAACCGAACTATTTAATATTGCTCTAGATGAACAGATCTATCAAATTCAAATATATGTATGGTAAAGGGTCTGAGAATCTGACAGCTGCGACATAACAACAAAAGAAAATGGAATCTATGCTGAATCAGGAAACGGCTGGAATCAGAAACTAAAACAACATGAAGGGTGGATATTGCTCTTTCTTTTTTACAGCAATTGGTGACAAGTGAATGGACACAATAACTGAGGAAACGATTTCAGAAAGTATATAAGAGAAGAAGAAACAACTTTTACTCGAAAGAAAAGGATAAGTTGGGTATTCAACAAATGAAGAGAGTACCTGGAAAACTTTGATGAGCTTTAGCTCACCTCTACGTTTAATCTCAAAACCTTTAAGCTCAGCAAGCGTACCATCATCGTTGAAAACTGCATAGCGCTTCTTAATCAGAATACCTTCTTCCTTGGAAGCAGGAAGAATCATTGCCTACTTGCAGAAGAACAAATTGGAAGGATGATCAACACAGTTATCATGCCTTAGTTTTTTCTTTTTTGAAATTGGTAAGCTAGTGAGTTATCATGCCTTATTAAACAGCAGAAAGTTCCAAAAAGGGATGACAAAATGAACACTGAAGTTTGTTTAAAGATAAGTGCTAGGTGTTTGTGCTTCACCTTATATGGTCCATCGACTTCAAACTCAATTGAGCATTCACTGTGTGTTGTATACGTCTTATTGATGGGGTCCTTCAGAGTCTGAAAAATGGAAGAACACAATAGTTTCTTTTATACAGTAGAAAACGATGTTTCTAGTTTCTTTAAGGTTACAACACAAGTAATAACAGTCATGCAAGAACCATCTGAAAGTGAACAAGCAAAGTACAGGACCGGTGTCCCCTTCTAACCTGGTACTGATCATTGGTGTTGTTTCTTGCCACATCAACATTCAGCATAACACAAGGATAGGAGATCGTCAGCTTCTTTTTTGGATCTCTGAAATACAAATCCATAATCATCATGATATCCAGTATCACAACAGAGAAAAATTACCATTCTTAATATAAAGGATAAACCTTTACAAAAAAGAATTTTTCTTCGAGAATAAATATATACCCACGGATTACAAGAATAGAAGAAAGGGTGATAGCAATAACACTTGAAAAAACAATGCATCTTAAGAACTAATTCATACTTTGTCTTGAATGTATAATTCTCAGGAAAAGAGCCTGGTAATGCACACCAGATACCATCTGTGTCTAATTCGAGGGGTTTTCCAATTTTTTCAACCAATAACCGAGCATTCTGAATGATTTTTGCGCCCGTATACGTAACAACTCCAGCCATCTCCATTGAGTACCACCTTGCACCCCTGAAGAAGGGGAAAGGAAACTTTGTAGTGACATTGCCTGAAGAAATATATTGCTACATAGAACAGCACAGGACAGTGTGCTGAAAATAGCAAATAAACATACTTTCGCATGACATAGCCATAAAAGGAATTCAAAATGCACTTATGAGCCAGCTGCAATGAATCATACAGAACTACCATGTCCTGTGAAAATCAATGAAAATGTAGATCGATTAACGATATATAACATTATTTATACTCATCAAAACCAAAGTGAGCTCAACTAGTAGAAAGACACATGAATGCACCTGTGCTTCTTGAATTTTTATGGAATTTCCACTAGCCCTTGCTTCAGACAGCTTACCCTTCCAAGCTTTATTAAGCCCTTTGTACTCATATCGCCTATCTCGGAAACTTTTAACAGAAAACAAAACTTCATATGAGAAAACTTGGGAACGGCTGAAAAACTCCAAACTGATGGTGTCATAGTACAGCAAATCAAAATACTATAGATGAACAAACGATACATAACCAGGTCTTACCTCCGTACAGTGTCAACATAGAAAGGATTTTCTCGCATGCAGATCCCTGCTTCTCGAACTTCTGTGACCGGCTTTTCCAGGACTCTTTTATATGCCTAACAAAATAGAATGAAATGTACCATTCAATTGTGCTAGAAAAGGAAGTGAAAGGAAGATCGCACACCAAACTCAGCACTTACCTTTTGACAATATTTCTTTAAGCGGTCCTTCAGCTTTGCTTGTTGATCTGCTTTAGGCAAATCAAGAAAAGACTGTGATCGTTGACCATCTCCTACTTCGACAAGTTCAGACTCGAGCTGCCTCTTTATGTGGTAATAATCACTGATATTTGGTATAAACAAAATTTCAAGTTTCAGAAGCAATCCATATAAAGTTGCCTATTTTGTAATAGATGACTAAAAAGTTTACCTTCTCTTTGCCATGTACGTTTCACCACGCCAAACCCATTCAAGCTTCCGGAGACACTTTTTGCCAGGACGATTAAAGTCGCATGCAGTGCATATCTCATCTGAAACTATTGATGGTGGCTGATGGAATCAAGTAACTAAAGTTAGTTTAAAATGGTTACCAAATAATAAAATGCAAACCTCATGCACAACAAAGAGATGCAATGCCCCCAACATCAAGTTCCTCATCCATTAGGGGAGGAAACAGAAGTAACAGTCAGTATGTGCCAGCTGTTCAGCACTTGATGTTTTGAGTGTTGATTGGGTGCCAGCTATAAAAGATCCACATGAAGGGTAAAGAAGTAGAAGACATAGATATTTCATTCTAATCGACTCCACATATGATTGTTTTATGTGAAGTATGCCCCTCAGAATCTACTATTTAAATGATTCACATTCTTCTAGCGAGCCTCTGATTGAAACTTTTATTACTCATACCCTGTCTTCTGCCTTGTCTCCTCTAGAAACTCTCATTGACTGTTAATTATATTCTTAAGATTCTATTCTTTCAAAGTTTGGTGATCCAGAATGCCCTTAGTTACTGTTCTAATGACTAGCATGTGAGTTATCTTCATCCCAAGATTGTTGCAAATATCCAGTTTTAAGCAGGTCCTTTAGACAAGGTAGTGTGCAGTTACTATCCCCAATTACAAGAAATTAATCACCAAAGACCAAGGTGCTGACTTTAAAGCAGAACGCAAGAAGAAAAAGTAAAAGGTTTAAAAGTCATGCAAGATAAGCATTAGGCAGTCAACAAATCCCTACTAGTCTTCAATATCTAGCATCATGTATTGCTAGTCCTTAATTGTTCTTTCCTTACTACCCAATTCTCGCCTGTTTATTCCAGCTACTGGAGTGTAGTTTGAAATATTAATGTCAATATGTTCCGCATCAGCATAGCTAACCGCACAGAGATAGTACTTTTTTAGTAGTCAAATTATTGTGCTGCCCTATGCGGCAAACCAAAGTTTATCTTAGAACCAGAAGCAAGTACACAAGATTCCAGTTTGAAACAGAGGCATCACTTGTGATAAACATCATCTGTAGCAAAGTTTTCTTTGCATTCCAGACAAACAAAGACGTTAAAAGAAAATTTATTTTTGTCATATAGCTAGTATACGGGGGCCTCCCCACCATTAGTAAAATTATTTACCTTGTCCAAAAAAAGGATATAGTATTTGTCTTGACATTTGGTAGGTAGTGAACAAATTGGCAAAAACTACTCCCTCTGTTCTGAATTGACTGATAACCTCCCTCTGGGACATTCTTTAAGATATTTCCACTTCCCTAAAATAAATTTTAACATATACTTTTCAACAAGAGAAAAAAATTTAAAGTGTGTTTTACCCTCGTCCAAATTCATTTTACTTTAGCAACAACGACAACAAACCTAGTGTGTGTATTCCCACGGTGTGGGGTCTGGGAATTCTTTTTACCTTATCAAATTCCTAAAATATACACATACAAAAATAACTTGTTGGCCCACAATTTCCTCCATTTAAAACTGAAAGACAGACTTCCAACTTATCTAAGCTGTTCAGAACAGGAAAAAGAATTCATTCAATATGGCAAAAGAAAGTAACAAAAGTCATGTGCACTAACACGTCAGAGAAGAACATTCTTCACAAAATGAAAATGAAAACTGACATACCTGAAGCCTATTTGTCAATATGATGTTTGGATACATTGCAGCGACATCAAGGTGATATATGAGGGGACATTCTTCCATTAAAGGATGATCTCGCAATTTCATTAACTGCACTTAGATGGTTAAGGTGGTTATGATTTTTAAAAAATGGTCTGAGAGGAGATAAAGATTCAGCATACATCTAAAGGGTTTTCTCAGATTATTAAGTAACACAATAAGAGGAAAACAAAAAGGAAATCTCAAACTTCCAAGACACCAAATCCCACTCATGTCGGATATGGCCTTCGGTGCTAGGAGAATACTTGTCAAATTCTCTCATGTGGCCTATAAAAGACACATAACGATGGCTGGATGCCTCAACTCAGCCAAAACTATTAAAAATGAAAAACAAAGGATGCATTACCTTTTCCATAACGGCATTCTTCACTTCATCATAATTTATGACAGATTCCAAATCCATCTTGCCCTCAACTACAATGGCATACTGCAGATCTCTATCAAGGTTGTTGATCAATAGCTGGAGAAGTTGAGAAACTTAATGTTAGTCACTAGTACAATGGAATAGAAGAGCCCTCGGAAGAATCAAAAGCTAACTACAATATACACCAAAGATTTTAAAAGGCAAGTCTTCAAAGAATATAGGATGCAGTTAGTGTACACAACAAGAATACAACCAATTCCTGAGTAGTTGATAATGAATTATGAGATATCTATTGTACTCTCTGTCCGACTCGCTACCCTACATTTGTGGTTTAGTCTATTCCGAAGTGTATGACCACCTTGCTTAAATGACAAAAAAAAATTGAGATGGAAAAATAAAATTGTCATTTAAGCAAGGAGGTCATATGCTTGGTCATTTAAATGACAATTGTTGTGATTCAAAATAGTAAAATTAACATGTACTCTCATTCCATCTGACATCTTTATAGCCTTTATATATTTTCCAACCACCATTTTCACAACTAACCATCAAACTCAAATCTAATACTTCACAAAAACATTAAACTGCTGAGCTCCATGAAAGGCAACTAAGAACATAAAAAATTTGGGACGAAAAGAACTTATTAGATGTGCTCATTATAAGGCTCTATATCAAATAATTTGCAAGGGTGAGAGAAACAACAACAACAACATACCCAGTATAATCCCACAAGTGAAGCTTAGGGAGAATACAGTGAACGCAGACCTAACCCCTGCCTTTAAGAAGGCGGAGAGGTTGTTTCCGGTAAACCATTGGCTCAGGAAAGGAAAAGGGGAGGGGCAATACCAAGTAAACCGATCTGACAACCGACGCAAACATACAATACTAGCACTAAGTATGCGATCACAAAACCGAAATAAAGACAACAACAAGTAGTAACAGAAGTCTAGGGATATGAAAATACAGGAAAGACACTAAGTGGTGCATCAAAGCTAATGTCACAAACAAGGACAACACTCGGCTACCTAACCCTTTACCTTTATTCTCAACCTCCACACATTTCTATTCATGGTCATGTCCTTGGTAAATTGGAGCAATGTCATATCTCGCCTAATCACCTCTCCCCAATACTTTTTCGCCTGCCTCTACCTCTTCGTTGGCCCTTTAAAGCCAGCCTCTCGCACCTCTTCGCCGGAGCATCAGTGTCTCTCCTCTTCACATGCCCGAACCATCTAAGTCTCGCGTCTCGCATCTTGTCCTCCACATGGGTCACACCCACCTTCTCCTGGATGACTTCACTTCTAATATTATCTAACTTGGTATGACCACGCATCCATCTCAATATTCTCATTTCAGTCACCTTCATCTTCTGTTCATAGGAGTTCTTGACTGCCCAACATTCCACCCCATACAGCATAATCGGTCTGACCATCGCTCTATAGAACTTACTTATAAGTTTTGGTGGCACATTCTTATCACAAAACATCGGAAGGGAGCCTCCATTTTATCCATCCCGCCCCAATACGGTGTGTGACATCCTCGTCGATCTCTCCATTCTCTTGTAAAAGAGACCCAAGGTACTTGAAACTTTCTTTCCCATGGATGACTTGTGAATCAAGCCTAACGTCTTCGTCCACTTCCTGAGCGCGCCACTGAACTTGCATTCCAAATATTCTGTTTTGGTCATGCTCAACTTGAAACCTTTACACTCCAGGATCTATCTCCAAATCTCTAACCTCTTATTAACACCACATCGCATCTTATCAATCAATACAATGTCATTAGCAAATAACATGCATCACAGCCCCTCCCCTTGAATGTGACACGTCAGCATGTCGATTGCCAGGGCAAACAAAAATGGGCTGAGGGCGGACTCCAGATGCAACCCCATCACAACCGGGAAGTGTTCCAAGTCCCCTCCTATTGTTCTCACCCAAGTCTTAGCATCATCATACATATCGTTAATAGCCCTAATGTATGCAACAGGAGCACCCTCTAGCCTCCAAACATCACCACAGCACCTCCCTCGGCACTTTATCGTAAGTTTCTCTAAGTCGATGAACGCCATATGTAAATCCCTCTTCTTCTCTCTATATTGCTCCATCAAACAACATTTTATATTTAACTTATCAGGGACAAACAGTTAACACCACCTCTAATATTCTAACAGATTAACAGTTCACATTCTAAGGAGCACTAACAAAAAGGGTGATGTTGACGGTCGGGTAATGTTACATTGATGTTTTCTCTGAAATTGTCCTAGTTCTTGGAATGCAGTAATAGTCTCTGGCACCTCCTCCTTAATTATGCTCCAACATAGTGGAGAAACTAGAGAGCATGTGTAAAACCATCATGCCCCGTAGACTTGTCTCATGCACCGCTAAACACCTTTCCCCTCACTGCATCTTCCTCAAAAGCCCTTTCCAACCACTCTCTCTCTTCTCCTCGCCTATTTGGTTGAACATAATTCCCTCAATTTAAGTCTTCAACCCACTTACTCCATATACAAACATTAAAAATGCCATTGTTGTCCCTTATACCTTCTCCTCTCCGTCAAAAACCACCCCATCCACTTATAAGGACTCTATAAGCTTCCTTACAACCGTTACCCTATGATTAAATTTAGTAATAGAATCCTCCTCCTTTGATCGAAATGCCCTCAATATCTGCCTCAACTAGTCTCTTATGTTGCTGCTACCTAGCTCTCCTGTTATTTCCTCATTCCTTTTCCTTTCCCTTTACTCAAGCTCCCTCACCCCTTCCACACTTTACACCTCCCATAGCTCCCTCATTTTCGGCTCTATCCTCCCAAAGACATCCTTATTCCATTCCCAATATCCCCTTCTTAACATTTTTCAGCTCATTTGCAATGAGGAATGAAGTTGTACATGTGCCTTCATAGCCGCTTCACCACCCCATCTACTTTATCTTAGAAATCTATATACAGTCTAAAAATGTTTATTATTTGAATATTCCTGGCAAGGTGATCTTTTACTACCACTATGTCTACTACCATCGCAGTGCCACCACCAAACGTCGTAGCACCATCACCACACAACCGCCACCAACCACCATTTCACAACCACCACTATCGGGCATTTCCACCAACCACTACCATCACCTGCCACCATCGCCAACCGCCTCACCTCCAACACTGTCTTTGGAGCATACTTCACCAAATACAATATTTTACAGCGCTATGTAAATTAAGATTTTCTCTATCACTTTGTTGATATCATACTTAGTACTCCCACCGCCCCAATTTATGTGGCATACTTTCCTTTTTTAGTTTGTCCCAAAAAGAATGGCATCTTTCTAAATTTAGAAACGATTTAACGTTAAACTTATCATTTTATGCTTAATAAACAGATTTATAGTCATACAAATGTCTATGGCTTGTTTTACACCACAAGTTGCAAAAGTCTTTCTTTTTTAAACTTCGTGCCAGTCAAACTATGTCATACCCATATAATATGGGGCGGAGGGAGTAAATATTTTTTTGAATTTTATATTACTAATTTTAAAATAAAGATAAATATACACATTCATAGGCTGAGAAAACAAAGATTCTTAATTATCCCGTGTTTAGATTTAGAGACAATATAATATGTATTCAGATTCATACATCTTATTCTTAAAAAACGATAACTTAGACTACTCTAAGCATGATCTTAAAGTTTGTATGCTTAGCTTCGTTTACAGTAAAGCTCAACAAAGACATTTTCTTCAAAGAAACAACCCAGGCAACAGTGTCCAAGCTAATGTTAGTTCATCTTTAACATAGAGTAGTAATCTGCTAGACTAGATGGAAATATATTCAACTCATTATGATATTTTGTTACGTTTGTGAAGAGGCAGTTAGAGAGCAAATATATATTCCTTTCAAAGTCAATATTCATGAAAATATAATCAACAGACATCCATGTATAAGCCAAGGCTTCATGGTTAGTGCCAAAAAGTTTATAGTATTATCAACTAGGAATAGATGGTTTGAGGAGGAACAACTCCTCTATTTCTTTGTCCCGAAATAGATTACCTACTTCAAAATCCATGGACGATTAACAGAAAAAGAAAGCTTACATAGATTGTTATATTAGTAAAAGAAGTGATTATAGTAATAATTTAAAATGGTGAAGAAATATAATATCTAGTAGAATAAGTCATAAAGTTGTAGCGGCATAAATTTGTCTAATCTGGAGGAAGAGAAATCTTTACAACATGGTTTACCTCATAGGCAGATGGGTCGAGCTTAAAACTAGTTGGAAGGTCAGATCTGAATACACCACTTTCTAGGCATTCCACATGACCACCAATATAAGTCTCACTCTCAAGGAGTTGACTACCATAAAACTTCTCTGGATCAGACTGGTGCTTGTTTGGACAGATAACATTTGCCTTATAAGCCTGCACGAACGAAAAATGCAGAAGAAAACCAAAATAAGAGAGTTACCATGCAGATGAAAAGCAGAATGCATGAGTAGGGATTTTATTTGTCCTCTTTTCCAGGTCAAATGAATTCAAACAATGAAGAGGCACCAACCATGAAACTAAAAATCATAAACAAGGAACTAACAGAGAACCAGAAAAGAAATCAGGAAAAGGCTTCTAAAGGCCACCTACCTGGACCATAAGAAGCATTTCACACAAAGTCCCACTTCCTTTGCGTAAGACTTCATCTGGCGGCATAGGTATTATGGTTGCAAGGGAGAAAATGAAGGGATGAACATAAGTCATATACAAGTAATAAGTTGAAACAGCATCTGAAACAGAATATGAAGCCATCATCTGCGAAACCATTTAAACAAACATGTGTTAGGTTATCTAGACTGTACGTCCTCCAGTAAATGAAGTGCAAAAGACAACTAATGTATTCCACTTCTCTATATGTTTCTCCTTTACCAGATTAAGCACTCATATATTTCTCAGCAAATCACAATTGTTTGAGGGGAAGAAATAGTATTAGCCAGAACGGAAATCAGGGTTACACGAGCACAATTGTGGAATGAGCTATACTCTTGGCCGCTAATTCCATGGATGAATACTCCAAAAGAATTGCAATGCCAAACAGAAGTTCATACTAGGAATCTGCTAAGGTCAATTCTTTATATATTCTGGCTATGCATCTTAATAGTGGTACTGAAAGAATGCTGACGAAGCTAATGAAGACATTTGTAAGAAGTCCAAAATGCTATTGAAAGAAGACAAATGGATCACAACCCTCAAATCAGAGCGGGTAATTTAGCTACCACATGCAACCAGAGAAATTAATCCACAAATTCTAGCATGAAATGTGCAAAAATGTTAACAGTGATGACTTGGAAGTAAATAAACATCCCTTTTAACAGTGAGCAGTCTTTGGACTAGAGAAAGTTCAAAGGCATGCATTTATGCAGCAAGGAAACTAAATGGACTTGCAAGCTACAGCTCATACAGAAGAAGTCTTGGATCCGGTCGGGCTACTGGTATAGTCAAATGAACATTTGATGAAGATTGTGAAATCCATATATAATGGAAGCTATACATATATATTTTCCATCATAAATTGTCAAGCAGGAGCTTGGGTCTGTATATCAATCATAAGTCTCAACACTTTAATAGCAAAAGATCATCTTTTAAGTTAACTTATTAAGACAAACCAATTTTAAGTAGCTCATACCTGCGGTTTTTCCATTGCAAAGCGAACCATATCCTCAGGATTAACTTCTAGAGGATCGTAACCCAACTTGGCCTTCGTAACAGCCTGAGTTAGAAGTGGAATATGGCAATAGTTACATCGGAGAATGCCGAGTCAGATATAGTTACAATATAAAAGTTTATCCAAATATGCTGGAATTTCATGAGCAAAAGAAAATGAAGTGATTTCTGCGGATTTCCAAAAAATTTATCCTCAAAAGAAAGTGCCGTAGGAACCTATGTAATTCTGAAGAAGCAAAAAGAAATCTAATCTGATTATAGAGGGAATAACCACCTTCCAGCCCAAAGTGAATTTTCCAACCATATACAACCGTAGCTAAGCAGATAATGAAAGAAGAGAAATACTTTCAGCAAATTTGAACTCTTTATGCAAAAAATATGTGGAATTTCACAGAAAATATAAAAGTTTAGTATTACTTTATTAACCAGCAGCCCTAGAAAAGGCAGAGAAGTGTGAAGACAAGAAAGATCCTACTGGAATACATGAAATCTTCAGTAAAAGGTAAAATCACAAGGAATCAGGGAAAAAGAAGAATAAGAGTGCATAAGCAATAAAAATACCAAAAGAAGTTATGAAATGCACCTTCAGACCCTGACTTCCTTGAGGAAGATAACTATCACGTTTGACCCAAGCAAAACAATCCAGATGGCAAGCAAATTTAGCACGGCATTCCCCTTGATTCTTGTCACAAGAAAATCCAAGCTCCTGCAGCTCAAAAGAGGTGCAGTGATAAATTAAAAAGAATTTGTGTGTACTATGGGTGTCAGCCAGATATGAGAAACTACAAAACTAAAAGCAAAGAAACAAAAATAATACTAATTTCGAAAATAACGATTTTACAAGTTATTCTCAACAACATAACACAAGAAGAACCTGCAACATTTATGAACTACATGATTGTTGGAATTACAGCAATAAGCTGCAAGAGTTCAGAGAAAAATCAGAAAACAAAAGATTATTTGGCAGCATTGGTATACTGAGCCAAAAGGTACTTGTCTAATGCCTCAGAAAAGGAAACAATTCATATATCTTTGCCCCTAGACACAGACAAATTATATTATTGTGAAGTTGATATGGGGTAGACAGCAATGTTAGATATTCAATTAGGTGCTTCGGGAAAATTTTCTTGGACTTTATTAACAGTCATATTATTTAGATACTGACAGGAATAAAAATAACAAAGTAGCATCATTCCAGAGAACCATTCATAAAAAGGAAAAGAGAGAAAAAAATGCTCAAAGATAAATTACTCGAGAGGACTAACATAAAACAGTCTGAGTAAGGAGCTACATACATCCTTCATACTCAAGCCATAATGAGTTGCTCTTGTCTCCAAAAACGGCCAATCAAAGAAGTCACCATTATATGTTACATAGATGCCGGGCTTCACCACTTGCATATGTGCAAACCAGTGTCTAAGGAGCCCTTCCTGTGACAAAATAATGTTGTACAATAGTGGACCTGTGATTCTCGATCCCAAAGATATATATTGTACAAAGTTGCAGATAAAGCCATTACCTCATTTTTCACATTTGTTACTTTAAAGTGCCCTTCATACTCTGGTTTTGGGGTATACTCTATATCCTCTATATCTTCCGCAACACACTGGAAATTCAGAAGAACTAGTTCTTTTTAAGGTATCAGAACAAATAGGTTATAATTGCATAAAGTAATAATCAATCTACATATCCAAAATAAATAAGCATATTTTTTTAGACATTACTTAGGGAGCCGCTCCAGGGAGGAGTCCCACTAACATCAACCAGCTATATAATATAAGCTAAGACCCTAAACGGACAAACACAGTGAAGACCTGAAGAAATCATGTAGATCATGAAGCCTATCACTAGTAACGTCTCAGATTCTTATAATGGGTAGGAAAACGAAATCCACAAACTTAGTTAGGATTAGAAAAAAAATGTAAGTTTACATAAATGCAGTACAGAATGAGCACCTCTCTGTTAATAATGAGATAGCCTTGGCCATCAACCATGTATGAGATCATCATTACGGAATCATATTCGGCATCAGGAAACTTAAGAGGAAGCTTCGTTGTTTCGATATCAAAGGCACAGACATGAACTTCAGCTCGCTGCAAGAGATCCGTCCTCTTCTCTAACATAACCCCAGAACTAGATACACTAACATCGTACCACTGGCCACATCTAACATCTAATAAATGTAAATCTCAATGTTAAGATCAGAGCACATAAAACAGTTAATCCAAAAATTACAAAAGGGTTCACCAAGAGACTTCAGAAAGATGAATAACATTGGAAAGGACATCACCGTTGTCAATAGCATAGCGAACATGGTACGGGACATCATATTCACGTAGATCGGTGATATAATCTATAAAATCTTGACTTCGCTGCTTGCTGCATGTCAGGAAACAATCACCTCAAGATTGACGTACCACCATAATAAAACGTAAATGAAATGATTGGTATCAATTAATAAGGAAATGTAAAACTTTTGAAAACAACTGATAATCATTCAAAAGGTATGTGAACTTCGTTATGTATTTAACGAATGTACATTTATGGCTAATAGATATTATTACAGAACATCAGAGAGTACCTTTTCCCAGTCAGTATAGATTCATATGCTTCTATGGTATCAAACTTCGTTTGGTTTCTCTCAACAATATGTGTTAGATCCCTCTTCACGTGCATCAACTGTTGGACAGTATCAAATGATATTTTTAAATACGATCTGCGTAGGCCAGATAGATGGTTTTTCTGAAAAAAGACAAAAAAAAAATCATCAGAAGAGATACTGAAGGCATAAAAATAAACAGTGTAGGTATGAACCAGAACAAACAGTAAACAGATTCCGAAATTTTTAACAACAATGTAGAAGTGCCAATAGCTAGAAAATTTTTTCACCACAGGATCAATACTAAACCAGGCTGTTTAACCTGTCCCCGTGATGTGCCATTTAACATTTTTTATGTGACCATGTCTGGAGCAGTACAACGTAGATACACAGACCTTACAAGTGCAATTCACTCTAGATCTACTTCTTACTGGAGCCATATGTCGATCTACTTTCCCAGCTTACTGAACCATATTAAGAAACTATCCAGCTATTTAAATTGTCCTTGAGATTACACAACTCTAAACTTTATACATTCGTAATCCATGGAGAAAAGTTAAGCTTTTAAGCTAGTATAAATGCAGCTAAAGGCTGACACCTAATTCTAAATCTCCTGCAAAATCTCAGCAGCTAAAAATGTAGGACATTGCTATGTGTTTCGAGCTTTCTTGAAAAGGAAGCACACTTATATATGGGATAAAAGTTAAATTAAGTTCATTACAGTTTAAAGGCAACTTATATACATCTCCGTGCAGTTGCATCCAAGGGTGTGGACTTGTAGAAAATGAAGTAGATTAAGTACCATGAAGTCTCAGGTTCAAATCCCAACAAAGACAAAAACACTAGGTAATTTCTTCCAATATGTTCAAACTTTGGTGGACAGAGTTACCCGACGATCTATGTTAGTGGGAGGTAACAAGTATCCCATGGAATTAGTCCAGGTGCATGCAAGCTGGCCCAGAAACCATGGTGATCAAAATATATATACATCTCCATGCAATTGCCCCTTGTACACTCTTCTTTTTTTGTGGTAGAAGAATCAATGCCACCAACTTTCTTTCATAAAATAAAAAGAAGGCAGGAAAACCTAGAAGATAACTTCCTTTTTTTAGTGTTTTTTTAAGGATAAGGTGAAGATTTTATCAAAACAGTATCAGCTTCATACTGTGAAAATACAAAGATAGTGCTGGCTTAGAAACATTAAAATCCTAAGCAGTCTAGCGTGTTATGTAAATTCATGACAGCATTTTCATCTTTCCGATAGTACAAATAATGCAAACAACGATATTTCACAGACTGCAACTGCTCCTTCTTGCCTTCAAAACACCTCTTATCTCTTTCTTTCCATACAGTACAACAACAACAACCCAGTATAATCCCACTTAGTGGTGTCTGGGGAGGGTAGTGTGTACGCAAACCTTACCCCTACACTGGGGTAAAGAGGTTGTTTCCAAATAGACCCCCGGCATGCTTCCCTCCAATAACTTCTCACCTTGCTCTTGGTTTCTTTCCATACAGTGTAATAAGTTAATTCTCATGCTTATTTCGCCATAGACAACGTAAATGGTTTCATTAAATTCCTTGTTAAGCTGTTTCCTCTTACCTAGTAAATCCAAAGGGAAATACCAAATGGAGGGTGGAGGGGTAAATTATTTTCTAAGACCTCTCTAACAATGTTAGTTACCACTTATAAATAAACACCAAAATATCCAACAAATTTCAAAGTTCAAAATAAACCTAAATATAGCTTGATAAGATTGTATCGCCATCATTCAAGTCTAGTAGTTTGTGCATGTTTGTTTTATTGTTAAAGGTTCTATATTGATTTCAGCAGCAAGAATGTGCTGTAGCCTGTGAGATAATTACAAGGGGGAATGCATATAATTGTGCAGTGAGCTCAAAAATTCCAACAGTTTGAGCATGTTTTACAAGCTTAAACACATAACAAGATAAAACACCGCATTTTTTCTGTGGTTCCAGTTCCCTAAATCTATATACATCTCCAGACTCCAGTTTGCCACGTCGTGACTAAATATGTGACCCATTTTCTCTAGTGCATAGCATTCAAACAATGATGACTCGACTGACAACATATTCTAGTAACAGGAAATGGGAAGTGATAGAATGCAAAATCAAGATATGGGCCAGCTGCATTTCTGGGCGCACTTTACCCATCCAATAGATCTTTTTATTTTTGTGTGTGTGTGTGTGGCGGGGGGGGGGGGGGGGAGAGAGAGATCCCACTCATATACACTCTACACTCCATCAACATGGAAATGTTGAAAGTGAGAGCACTCGTAAAACAAGAAAATCCTAACTTTGATGTTGAGAGACTTACAAGATCAAGATCCTCTTTCTCTACAATTTCAATGTCTGCAATTTGAGATTCATATCGCCTTCTCAAATATGCCTCGACATCCATTTCCATTTTATCCTGTCAAACAAAAGCACAACAATCAACAAAAATATGAAATTTGCACCAGAAACAAAAAAAAAAAAAGAGCTCCTTCCTCTCTTCAAGTATAGAAAGATAAATCGTTTCAAAAGAAAAATCACTGACCTTTGTTGCCACATAAAAGTATGGCCTGAATTTATACTTCGCTTTGAATGTTGAACCATCCTTCAATCAAAAATTCCCACGTAAAAACCCACAGACATTAACAATTAATTTTTTCCTTTCTATAATCAATAAACAGACATCATCAGTAAGAATGTTCTATCAATAACTACAAAAAATAACATTTTCTTTTTTTCACATAAATAAGCAACAAAATCACAGGATAAATTCTACCTGACAAACGAAATAAAGATCGACGCAACTGTACACTTTGCGAGTCTCCTGATCCTCCCATGACGACTACAAAATTGACCCAGAAAACATAAAGAATTAAAATTCGTTTATTCATTAAAATTTTCACACAAAAAAGAGGTAAAATTTGAGGTGTAGTACAGAGGCCAGAGTGAGAAGCCAGCCGAGCCGTTTATCTCCTTCAGTGAAAACATCGAATCCGAGCTTAGATTCGAGTTGTTCTTCGGAGTTAAGGATGAGTTTCTGTTTCTTTGAAATCCTCGTGGTGTCTCGCCAGTCCCGGCGCCGGTTATCTCCACCGCCGTTCATCCTTTTTCCGATGTGAACGCCGGCGAGTAAGTATAGTTATTGAGCTGGGGAAGGGATTGAAATCGGAAGTTGGATATAGAGTTTGGTTTTTCTGATTTGTCTTAGGGTCTGAAAAGAGGGGAAAATGCTTCGTCTGAAACGAGAGAGGTGGGGGGGGGGGGGGGGGGGGGTTGTGAGGGGAGTGACTTTCCCGCGCTTTCTTTCTTCTATTATTTTATTTAGCTCTGAAATGACAAATGTTGCCCCACTGTCTTCTTTATGAGTGAATTCTACTTTAAACCATTTGGGTTTGGCAACCTTACTGTGTATGAAGATCACAGGCTCAGGAAAAACCCTTTCAGATTTTACAATGCATGGACTAATCACAAAGACTTTAAGTGCATTGTCAAGGAACACTGGAAAAGCACTGCACAAGATACTCTCAAGGAGGTCTGGATCAATCTCAAGACACTCAAACCTGGTCTTAAATCTTTAAATGTTAGAGAATTTAAGAACATTACACAAAGAATTGAGGATAGCAGGAGGGAACTGACTGACATCCAAAATCAGATGGGGCTGCAATACACTGATGAGTTACAGACTAAAGAAAATGATCTGATATTGAAGTTGGAGAAATGGTCAATGATAGAAGAGAGTATACTGCAACAGAAGTCCAGAGCCAGATGGATTCAATTGGGAGACTCAAATAATAAGTATTTTAATGCTCTAATAAAGAAAGAAATCAATTCAAAAGTATAACAGAATTGGTTACAGCAGGAGGTACCAAAATCACTAATCCAGATGCAATCAGAGATGAGATCAAATGTTTTTATAAATCCTTGATGGGAACATCAACAGCCTCCTTACCAGCAATTAACAGGTCTTGTATGGATAATGGTCCTAAACTCACACGCAGCCAGATGCAACAATTAATTGCTGATGTTACTATGGATAAAGTTGTAGACAGTTTAAAGTCCATAAGTGATCATAAAGCTCCAGGTATTGATGGTTACAATGCTACTTTCTTCAAACAGACATGGTGTATTAATGGCAATCAGATCAGTAGGCCTGTTATGAACTTCTTCCAGACCAGCATAATGTATAAACCAGTTAACTGTGCCTCCCTCACCTTGATTCCTAAAGTTGCTAATCCACAATCAGTCAAGGAATTTCGACCAATTGCTTGCTGTTCAGTTTTGTATAAAATCATCTCCAAGATTTTGGCCAATAGACTACAGAAATGCATAGCTAGTATCATCTGTGATACCCAGGCAGGAATTATTCCAGGAAGGAGGATTGCTGACAATGTTATCCTAGCTCATGAACTGATTAAACATTATGCAAGGGCGCATGTATCTCCTAGATGCATGATTAAAATTGACTTACAGAAGGCATATGATTCTGTTGAGTGGGTTTTCTTACAGCAGGTTATGGAATCTTTAAACTTCCCAAGTAGGTTTATCAGATGGATCATGGAATGTGTACAAATAGTAAGCTACACAGTCATGGTGAATGGGGAAACTACAGAACCTTTCCAAGCAGCCAAAGGCTTGAGGCAGGGTGATCCAATTTCTCCCTTTCTGTTTACTATAGTGATAGAGTACCTCAGTAGAGCCTTTTGTGAACTTAAAAAGAATTCTGATTTCTCATTTCATCCTGGCTGCAAGAAGTTGGGTGTTACTCATCTCAGTTTTGCAGATGATTTGTTGCTGTTTGCCAGAGCAGACCTGAAGACTGTGTCTACTATGTTTAAATATCTATCTCATTTCACTGAGGCATCTGGTCTGAATGCTAATCTAAACAAAAGTTCTGTCTATTTTGGTGATGTTCCTTCTGATATACAGCAGCAAATTGTAGCTAACCTTGGTTATGCTTATGAGGAATTACCTTTTAAATACCTGGGAGTTCCCCTATCTACTAGGAAGATGTCTTTGCTGCAGTGGCAACCATTGGTAGATAAAGTTACTGCCAGGATAACTTCTTGGACTGCCAGAAAGTTGTCCTATGCATGCAGAATTCAACTGGTGCAAACAGTAACTTTTGGCATACAGGCTTACTGGGCTCAAATCTTCCTTATTCCTTCAAAAATTCTGAAAATGTTAGATGCAATATGCAGATCTTATATTTGGACAGGTAATGCCAGTATATCAAAGAAGGCATATGTAGCTTGGGACAAGGTTTGTCTGCCTAAGTCTGCCGGAGGACTGAATATTACGAACTTGCTATTATGGAATAGAGCTGCCATTGCTAAGCTTGGGTGGGATTTGGCCCACAAGAAGGATGTATTGTGGGTTAAATGGATTCATGCTATATACATTAAACAACAGCAGCTTCATACCATTAAAATTCCTAACCAAGGCAGCTGGATGGTAAGGAAGATTATAGAAGCTACTGTTGCATTGCACCAGTCCCAGCTATTGTCCCAATCAGAGTGTTCTATCAAGAAGCTGTACCTTCACCAGATTGGGCAGCTGCATAGAGTTGTGTGGAAAAATCTAACCATCCAAAACTGTGCCAGGCCTAACGCAGTGTTTAATCTTTGGCTGATACTACAGGATAGGTTACCTACCAAGGATCGATTGAGACAGTGGAATCCCAGCATGGACAGCATCTGTACACTATGCCAACAAGACATGGAGACCAGGGATCACCTCTTCTTCTCTTGTCCATTCACCATGCTATTGAGACAGCAAACTATGCTTTGGATTGGTGTAACTCAACCTAGCCTTCAAAGCTGGGATCAATACATACAATGGATCATAACCATGGCTAAAGGCAGGACTACTCGAGCTCATACTATCAAAATGATCATTGCATAATTGTGTTATAACATTTGGTTAGAGAGGAATTCAAGGTTGTTCAGGAATGTGTCAAGCTCATATGGACATTTACTTAGAAATATTGCATACATATGTCATATTAGGAGTCCTATTAAGTTTAGCCTACAACTCCAGCATTCTCCCTGTAATTAGAAATATAGGCTTAGTAAATAGTAGTTCACTACGTCTCTCCTTTTGTGATAGTCAGCTGTGTGTAGCTGGACTATAGCTTTATAAAAAACTCTCTTTGGTGATTAATACAACAAACTTAATTACAAAAAAAAAAAAAACAAGAAATGTAACTTTAATTATGGTAGACTGAGGGCAAATTCTAACTGTTCTCCCATTATGCTTTAATTTTTTGACAAAACTTTATCCTTCTTCGTTACATAATCTTCATCACTATTGTTTACCATAATTGAAAATATGTATGAATTAAATTAAAGCCTTATGCATTAAAAGTGAGCATGTGTTTATAATATTGGAGCCGATAAGCATGAACTAAAAATGATGTTTTGCTTTTAAAGATGCACCATTTGGAATGTTTGAAATAATTAATCAAATATGGAAGAGACCCTTTCCACCAAAATAATCTTTTTCTTTTCTAACAAGAAAAGTAATTTTAATTTATGGTAGAATTCAGGCAAATCCTAATACTAATTTCTTATTTCATTATACATGTGTTAGTAGATATTTTATACGGGATTTAATATAGAATATACGATTGAAAGTTTTACCTCCACATATAGTACTCCGAACATTTTTTTATGCCAAGAACTTCATTATCGTCAAATTAGTCGTTCCTTGATTTGAATCCAACTTGAACCTGTCTTCAATCTCGATTCAACCATTAACTCTAATACACTTGATGGATCAAAATAATATGATGCATGCGGAGGAGATTAAAGAACTTTCATAACTACAACTCATGCATATCAAATACTAATATTATTATGTAAAGTGACTTGGTCAATCTACCAATATTTATAAGAAATGAGAATATATATATATATATATACTAGTCTTAGGGTACGGGCTTTGCGCGTGTACCCGTATCTACAAATACTTTATTTTTAAAAATTACATAAATATTACTAGATAATTTATTTGAGATATTTAAAATAATAAAATAAAAATTATTTTTTCCTGAAAATGATAAATGGTATTTTCATTTAGTTAACTCAATAAATAAAGATGTCATATACTGCAATTAATTTCAGATGCCTTATTTTGAGATTTTAAAAGGACTTATATTAGAATTTCAAAATTAAAAATTCAACTGTTGGTCTTCTAGAAATTTAGGATGAAAATATTGACAAAAGAAAGTGAGAGTTATAATGTAAAGCTTAAAGAATAAATAATTATGAATAATATTTTACAAAAACTAACTTAATATATAAAAAAGATATAGCAAAACATTGTTACATGTTGGACTGAATGCAAGAAAGAAAAACTAAATAAATGATGACTCATTTTAATACAGTTTGTCCTCTACTATTTCCTCCACAGTGATTCAAATTCATATTGTTTTCATTAAACTATTAATTTATATTATAGTCATTTTTTATTTTTATTTTCATTAATGCTCCTTATGAAAATTATTTTATGTACCTTAAAAGTATCAACTTGACAAATAAATTTACTTATATGAATTCAAAGACTTAATTATTTGTTCTTAATATTAAAGAAAAGAACTATTTTTTGTTAATTCAAATTTTTAATATTAGCTCATCCTAATTTTTAATATTAATTATAATTATAAATTTTTCATTAAAAAGTATACTTTCAAATAGTTAAAAAACCATTAGTATGTTAATTTTAAATTGTTGTATTTTCGGAATCATTGTGCTTTCGACTCCTAGAAATTTTTTACTAATGCATAATTTCTAAAATTTATAATAATATGAAAATCTTATAGTTTAAGATAACATTAATATCAACAAATTTCTAATAAGAAAATCCATATAACGTCAAAAGTTTAATAAATTTAAGCGCCACATATTAGGATTTTCTATCTAGTTTAATAAGAAAAGATTAATAAATAAAATTTTAGTTTATATTAATGTTCTATAAATTGTGAAAAGTTACTTAAATTACAAATTAATTTAATACGAAATCTATTTTAAAGGGTAAAGAAAAGATATTTCATTAAGGGATTTTATGCTTTACGCGTGTATCCCATATCAATTAGTATAAAACTTTAATAATTATATAAATATTATTAAACTATATATAATTGTCAAGTGTCATTTTCAAATTAATTTTAAAATTTTATAATGAATTAAAGAGCATACTAATTGTGGATATTGAAATTATTCATATCTACTCGTAGTACTTATTAGACTGTGTATTTTAGTTTTAGTACAAAAAAATTATGGATTCGGAAAAGGCCTAAAAGTGTCACTCAACTTTCAGAAATGGTCTGTCCATGTGATCCGTTAAGAAAATGCCCATTTCATGCCACTATCATTAAAGAAATGGCTCATCCATGTCATTATTGACTAACGACAGTGGCATGGATAGGCCAAATAAAAATTGAGTCGTTAGTCAATAATTGCATGGATGGTCATTTCTTTAATTAACGTCAGCGGCATGGAAATAATAATTTTTTAAAGAATGACATGGATAAACCCTTTCTGAAAGTTAGAGTGGCATTTTTAGGCCTTTTTCCGTTATAGATTTGACTAAAAGGCAGTGTACATACTATCATATAACCTTAGGATTAAACATACTTTTTCATTAAAAGAAAGTCTTTCTTATTTTCCTTTTTCCATTTACTAAGATAATTAAATCAGTTATAATTAATTTAAATCCTATTACTGGCTATAGATTTTTAATTAAGGAGTGCCAAAGAATTACGGACTTTGGTTATAGTTCCTACTTCTTCTTTTTTTGTTATTGCTATTACTAAGATAATTAAATTATATAGAATCAATATATTAGCTCATTCAATATTTAAAAATTAATTGTAATATCCAACATTTAAAATTTTAATGGAGATTATTATTATGTCTAACATGAAAGGTATATTTATGTTGATATATTTGTTTCTTATAATTGTATAGATATTTACCCCCAATAACTTTATTCTAATCAAATTTAGTCTAAAATAATTAATTAAAACTAATGAAAAAAATAGACGAAACATAATGTGTTCACGGAGAAAAGTATGAAAAGGAGCATATTATCACTAAATTCATAACGTGCACCCATAAACTAACCATAAACTAATATAGTAACATGTCACGACCCAAAATCTAACTATGATCGTGATGGCGCCTATCGTGTTACAAGGCAGGCCAACTACTAAAATATTACTACTAATGTGATTATAAGAATTTAATAAAATATTTTCAATAAGTTAATTCTTAATAAACTAAACCAACTCTAAATATAAATAATATAAAATACAAACCCAAACATCGGGGTGTCACTAAGTCATGAGCGTCTAAAACTATAAACTAAGATATATAAACTGGCTAACTGTCAAAAAGAAGAAATGACAAGAAGTAACAAGGCCATGCGGGCGCTAGCAGCTACCTTGCAACTCCACAGATAGCCGGTCTGAACTCAACAATCACCGCGCTCTAGCTCACCTGGATCTGCACATAAAGTGTAGGGTGTACTATGAGTACTACCAACTCAGTAGTAACATGAATAACTAAGGAAATGAGCAGTAGTGACGAGCTAAGTAGAATAGTCCAATTATTATTTTCACAAAAATAAACAGGTAAATTCCATAACTCAGTAAACATCACAATGAAATTTAACAAATAAATGCAGCAACAACAAAAGTAGATGCAACTTCACAGCAATGTCACTCAATTACTCAGCACTGAACACTCAACACTCAATACACTCAACACTCTGCGCTCACTGGGGGTGTGTACAGACTCCGGAGGGGCTCCCAAAGCCCAAGCACTAAGCACGGACAACTCATGTGTCATCATATTAATACCTGGATCCGCACGGTCAACTTACGTGCTACGTGGATAACTCACGCGCTATGACATCAATACCTGGACCCGCACGGTCAACTCATGTGCAACGCGGACAACTCACGCGCTATGGTATCAATATCTTCACAACCTTCAGGCCCTCGGCCTCAGTCAATCATGTACCTCACTAGCCTCACAATCATCGGCAAATAAGGGGACACACCCCACATCACGTATCATATCATATTATCAATTAATAGAGACTGAGGTAAATATATACAATAATTTTTATAACTGAGTACAAACAATATGAGCATAAATAAAGCCTAAGCATGATCTCTAACATAAAGGCAAACAAGTTCAACAACAAGTAAATACATAACCACATATAACAACCATTAGGCCCACAGCCTCACGGGACAGACCAAGACTCAATCCCTCGGGGTGCAAACCCACACGCCCGTCACCTACCATGGGTATCACCACAAAATAATCACATGATATTACTTTCTCCGTGTTCATACCCTCAAAGACAGAGTTAAAACTGTTACTTACCTCAACCGCATGAAATCCTACTCCGGGATGCCCTCGTCTCTGGACTCAGTCTCCAAAAGCTCCGAATCTAACCATAATCAAATTACTACTATCAACATAGTCTAAAGAATCGAATTTCACAATAAAAACTACAAAATATAAAAATAATCCGAAATTGGCCAAAACCTTGACCCGGACCCATATTTAGGAATTAGTCAAAAATAATATAATCATCAACCTCGTTCTCTGGCGAGTCTAACCATATAAAATTTATCAAAATCAGACTTCGTTTGGTCCTTCAAATCCTCAGTTAAAGCTCTCCAAAACTCAAACCCTAACTCCCTCAATTTCACTTTGAAATTATCAATCAAATTCCAAAAACAAAGATGGATTCATTAAACTTAGCCAAAATTGAGTAGAGAACACTTACCCTAATCTATATGGTAAAAATCACCTCCAAAATCACCCAAATCCGAGCTCCCCAACTCAAAATATGATCGAATGAACAAATCCTAGTTTTATATATTTTTCTTCCAGCTATTCTGCCTCGTTTCTCGTGCTAAACGATCCCAAAACTCATATTTTATGCCTCCAATAGATTTCTTGTGAAATTCTAATCAAATTAGGCTTTTGAATCACTCAATTTGACCTTATAATGAATGAAATATGTAGGTTTTAATATTTGCAAATAGTGCAGATTTTTAAATACGTTGCTAATTGCAATTTCGTAATTAAACTGAAAAATCTAGCAACATAATTCTTAGTAAAATAGCCATAAAATCCTCATACAATGTCCAAATTAGACCATTCTTTTTGTTGCAGGCCCGTAATTACGATACGGATCTAATGCTTCGATCAAAAAAGAAATATGAGCTTGTTTGTTCAATATGATATCATTTATGCTTGGAAACCCAAACCTATCCAAAACTCACCCGAGACACTCGAGACTCCAACCAATCATTCCAACAAGTCATATATAACTACATGAACTTAGTCGAACCTCCAAAATACCCAAAACAACACCAAATCACCTCGAATCAAGCCTTAGAATTTCTAAACTTTCAACTTTCGCCAATTTAAGCCTAATTCTACCACGAATCTTCAAATTATATTTCGGACACACTCCCAAATCTAAAATCACCTAAGGAAGCTAATCGAATCATAAAATCCAAATCTGAACTCGTTTACTCATAAGTTAACTTCCGGTTGACTGTTCTAACTTAGCTTTCTAACTAAAAGACTAAGTGATCATTTCACTCCAAAAATACTCCGAACCCAAACCTATCAACTCGATATAACTCAACACAACTGAACAACACATAAATAAGCATAGATGGGGTAAATGGGGTTATAACTTTCAAAACGACAGGCCGGGTCATTACATAACATTTTTTTGGTAGAAACTCATACAGTAACATCCTTTTATTAACTGAAAAAAGATTATGTTTAGGACTTCTTACTTAATTCAAATAAGAAAAAATTTAATAAGCATATCTTAGCTGATTTTAAAGTTCTAAATATCAAGAACATTAATTTGGATTACAATTTTATCCAATGTGAAATTTTATTCAAGGAACCCCAGTAAACATCTAGAAGCTCGAACTTTAACAGAAGAGAGAACTTACCCATATATAAAAATTGAAAATAAACTGAGTTTAACAACATATTATGATAGATGATAAAATAAATTCATGTAAACAAATATTTGTTATGTGAAAGCAAAAAATGCAATAGCTAAAGGCAAATTTCCTTTAGCAACTGTTGAAAATTTAGGACTAATAATCCTTGATAATTATGTAATATAAAACAAAAGGAGCATAACTTAGTGACTTCGAATATTTAATTGAGTAGATAGGATTTTTGCATTATAATTGTTTATGAAAATTCAGTTAATTTCAAGTTCTATAAGTTCTTTGTTGAACGTTCTAGGAATTATGATGTGTGATTTCAAATAAGGAAAAATTTATTAAAATATAGTTGTCTTCAAAGTCTTAAATATTAAAAATATTAGGAGTTCCTGTCTAATTCAAATAAGGAAAGAAAATTTTAGTTGATTTCAAATTTCTAAAAATTAGGAATATTATTTAATTATGATTTCGTCCAATATAAAACTTATTTTAAAAGGGTAAAAAACGCGAACGATATTTCACTAAGGGCCTTTGTGCTTTTAATATATATATACATATATAGCTTCATTTAAATCCGACTTGAACTTATCTTCAATCTCGATTCAACCATTAACTCTAATACCACTTGTTGCATCAAAATAATATGATGCATGCGGAGGAGAATAAAGAACTTTCATGACTACAACTCATGCATATCAAATAAGACTATTATGTAAAGTGACTTGGTCAATCTACCTACATTTATAAGAAAGGATAATATATATATATATATATATATATATATATATATATATATATATATATATATATATATATATATATATATATATATATATAATATAAATTTCGCCCCCCCCCCCCCCCCCCAACGCGATTTTCTTAATTACTACATATTGTTGATATTATTATTATTATTGTAAAAAGCGGAGATTCTTAATATTTAAATATCTAAAAGAATCCCAAGAAGATGACTAGTCACATATGGAAGAGACCCTTTTGTTAGGGATATAGTAGATATGCCCTAGATCCAATATCATATTTGATAACTTGAACATATTTTTGTGAATGTCATTTGATATAAAATATATGGCTTTTGATATTCTTTTATCATTATTATTAATTGTTTGATAATTTGATAAGGCCCTTGATTAAATTTTGAGATTTGTCATCGTGATAGAGATCATGATAATGAGATCAAAGTCTTTTACAATTTAATCTAAATTTGTTCTTGATCGTAGGATTATTAATTTGGACATAGTAGTCCGGTTAGATCAATATTTATGTGATCGTCTTTATCGGATAAAGATTAGTTGATCTCATTAACTGAATCACATAGATAGATGATGCATATAGAGATATGATCATTGAACCGACTCGTTGGATAATTCTTAATGGTTAGAATTACCATAACTGTCAATAGGATATTTTCTTAAAGAATGTGATGTAACTGTTTCCTTTGACTTGAGATCGTCATAGCAATTGACAAGTTATTAATTGTGCTTTGATACTAGACACCTATGGCCCTAGGGCGATAGTTGAAAGGATATTGGGTACGATTGAATACTTGTGGAATTAGTGATTGATCAAGAAGGAATCTGTCAACTCTTGGTAATGAGTTTAAGCTCCATGTTGTCATGAATTATAAACGACCAAACTAAGACCTTGGCCAGGTCAATTGAATGAAAGAAGAAATGAGTTTCTTAGGTCATTCAATGGTCGATTATATTTGACGTGAACACATAGTTGATCGCCTATTAGGATTTGACAGTTGAACCATATCCTAGGGTGATCCAAAGCTATAAGGACAGAAGGAATTACTACACTATTCTTCTACTGGTTCTTGAGAGTAAACTGTATACTTCATACTATCCGGTCGTTAAGGAGTGTTGCTAGGCGCCACCCTCGATTAGTATATTGATGTGGTCAATTTGCTACCTGTTTAGTATTGAACCTATGGGGTCGCACACTAACGAGTGTTCTGATCTTTGCTAAATGATTAATTATTTTATTATTTGATAATTAAATTAAAGAATTTAATTAGTCGAATAAATCTAGTTGTTAGTCGAAATAAAATATTATTATAGTATTTGCTAGCACAGAGGATATAATAAATATAGTGAACAAATTGAAGTTTTCTATTTGGAAGAGAAAATTAAATTATTTCTCTTGGTTGAAATATATATGTGATATATATTATATCAATTAATATTAATTTATATAAAGGTTGTATATGTATAATATTAATTTATTTGAAGCAACTTGGAATTGGAGATAAAAGGACTCGTCGGCAGAGTAATCCAATTTGGAATTGGACTTTGCATATACGTCCATAAAGGACAACTTCAAACATTTTCCATTAGTTTCATATCCTATTTTCAATAGGAGATTAAAATTGGACTTTATGGAAAGTCTTTAAGATTCGGCGGCCACATTACCTATTGAGAATGGATTTTTGATTTTCCCATATAAAATTCACCAAGTTTATTTTGTATAAACTTTTACCTAAAGTAAATTATTACCTCAACCAATTAGGAAAAGGGTTTGTAGGTGATGCTATATAAAGGGTGATGGAGAAAATTTTGCAATAATAATTTTTCTTGAGAAGAAAACCTACTTTGCGAAAGTGAGAGTGCAATACAAAGACAAGAGAGAAAATATTTTACAAGAAAAGTGTTTCTTGTTCCTCCAATTTGAGTTGATATTTTTTAGAAAAATTTCAACACAATATTCTTCGTTCGATTTGTTCGCGGGTTTCATTGATCAAAAAGTTGATAGGAAGGATCGGTCTCGGTGTGGATATGCATAGAGTCTTCGCACTATCGAAGAAATTTTGAAAAGAAACTCTCTTCACCAGGTACGTCTTAGAACCGATCTTTGACACGTAAATAAATTTAAACATAAAAAAAATCTGCCTAGGATTGTTATTGTCTTCCGCTGCATGTTGCGAACACCTATAAGCAATCCTTCAGTGGTATCAGAGCCGTGGTTTATTTTGTCTAAAATTTATTTATGAAATATTTTAATATTATATTTGAAGAGTTCAAACCATAATAGATGTGCCTTGTGCTATAGTCAAATCGTTTGAATGTTGATATTATTTTATTGTGGATAAAATATGCATTCATATAACTATTGAGAACGTTCATAACTTGAATTTGAAATTTTGTATTAGATACAATGGAATCTATATTAGGTTACATGATTCTATTGTTATTTTAATTGTTATTAGTTCATGAGATGTTAATTAATAATAATATTCTAGCATGAATTCTTTTTATGTGATATATAAGATAAATATGTTAGAGGATGTTGAATTTTGTTTTATGCCATGTGCTTGTTCATTACATAATTTTGAATTATTTATTACATATGATGTAAATTAATTTAGGACTAAGCATGTAGACAACTTTAACTAAATTCACATGCTATAAAAGACTCCATCTTCGTGTTACTAAAAATTGTTTTTTGTAACAATTTCCTCTTACTAAAATTTGAGTTCTTAAATAATAAAATATAAGATATTTTATTATAGAGCTATCCATCAAAGTAATTAATTTTACTTATTTCTTGTTTATAAGGAGCGACCTGACTACCAGGAGACTTATAGTTCGAGAATATGTTAAAATTATTTATTGTATTAGATGTATGGATTGAAAGAATTATTCAATTTTACACTAGATGCCTGGACTACCCGGGGGAGTATAAAATTTAATAAGTTCTTTGCTATCATGATGGTTGAACTCAACTATGCCAATAGGATCGACCTGACTACCAGGGGACTATACGACATAGAGCTATTTAAGGAAATTGTATGGGGATACAATTGGTAAGAGCACCTACCTTTAAAATATATGTGAGAAACGACTTAGTTTCCAAGGGGCTCATACATATGGTTAATGGATTCCTTTACTCCACTAAAAGAAATAAAGATTTCGTAAACTATAAGGGTAAATAGTTTAAAATAATTAGTGTAAATATCATTTAGATAAAAGTCCATATCTTTATGATATATGCATATATGTTCTTATATTACTGCTTTTTCTTTTCTATATTTTAGGTTTCTCAATATGTCTTCTATATCACTGCGTGGAATACTTGAGACCAACAAGTTGGTAGGACCAAACTTTGATAATTGGTACAGAAATTTGGGAATTGCTCTCATGCATGAAAAGCTTATTGATGTGATCGATAAGCCCGCCAAGGAAGTCCCGGATGTAAATGATGATGATGCTACCAAGATTTATCAGAAATATTTGGAAGAATGTCTCACTACCAAATGCATCATTCTCGCTTCTATGAATTTTGAACTGCAGAGGAAACATCAGGATATGGATCCAACTGCAATTATTGAACATCTTAAGAAGATGTTTGGTACACAAAGCAGGACAGCTAGATACCAACTATCTTAGGCTTTATATGGATCCAAATTGGCTGGAAACTCACCAGTTGGACCCTATGTCAACCATATGATTGATCTTATTGAAGAACTTGATAAGTTGGGTGCAAAATGGGTAAAGAGCTTTCTCAAGATTTGATCTTGCAGTCACTATCAGAATCCTTGTCACAATTTTTTATTAATTTTAATATGAATAAAATGGATTATGATCTTCATGAGATACTTAACATGTTGATTGATTACGAGAATCAACTTGCATATGAGAAGAAGAAAGGAATTATCATGTTGGTTGTAAACTCTTCTAAGAAGAAGGGTATGGGTAAAAGTAAACCCAAGAAAAAGCCTAATGCGTCCAAGGGTGGTGTGACCAAACCCAAAGGCAAAGAAGGCGAAGCTGACCAATCTGATGTTGTACGTTTCCATTGTAAGAAAATAGGACATTGGAAGAGAAATTGCCAAGAGTATCTTGCAACTTTAAAGGACAAGAAACAAGGTAAGACTTTAATGAAAAATGTTTTCAAGGTTTCTTTAACTACTACTAATTCTTAATTGTGGGTATTAGATAATGGCAGTGGTTATAACATCTGCAATATGTTGCAGGGGTTCTAGATAATTAGAAAGTTGAAGAAAGGAAAAATTAATCTACAAGGTGGAAATGGTGCAAAAGTTGCGGCCGTAGTTGTAGGACCAATTTCTTTAATAATGCCTACGTGCAAAGTACTTATGTTGGATGATTGTTATTACGTTCCTATATTTGTTTCGAACATAATTTCAGCTTCTATATTAGACAAACATGGTTTTCGCATTAATATAAGCAATGGTATTTGCTCTATTTATTATAGTGATAATTTATATATGAATGACTATCTCCAACATGATGTTTATGTCTTACCTAGTGTGAATGCTAATTCTATTATGCATGTTTCAAGTCTTAAGAGGAAAAGATATGATCATGTAAATCAAAACATACCTTTGGCATTGTAGGCTTGGTCATATTGGAGAGAAAATAATTAACAAGCTGTACAAGGAAGGGTACCTTAACAAGTATGATTTTGAATCATATCCAACTTGTGAATCTTGTCTCAAAGGAAAAATGACCAAATCTCCATTACTGGAAGTGGAGAAAGAGCTTATGAATTATTGGTACTAATTCATACAGAAGTTTGTGGGCCCATGAAAATTCAAGCTAGAGGTGAGTATTCTTACTTCATCACCTTTACTGATGATATGTCAAGATATGGATTTGTGTATCTTATGAAACATAAGTCTGAATCTTTTGAAATGTTCAAAAGGTTCCGTAGTGAAGTTGAGAAGCAGACTGGTAAAAGTATCAAAGTACTAAGGTCTGATATAGGTGGAGAATATCTTAGTGAAGATTTTACGAGATATCTCAAAGAGAATGGGATTCTCTCACAGTGGACACCTCCAGGAACACCACAACACAATGGTGTGTCTGAAAGGAGAAATAGAACCTTATTAGATATGGTGAGATCTATGATGGGGTTCACTGAGCTTCCAATAAATTTATGGGGATATGCTTTGGAAGCAGCAACATACTTACTTAATAAAGTTCCCACTAAGTCAGTCTCTAAAACACCATATGAGAAATGGAAAGGATGTTAGCCTAACCTTAAACATATTAAGCTTTGGGGTTGTCGAGCTTATGTTAAGAGACTACAGTCTGATAAACTTGACTCAAGGTCTGATAAGTGTAGGTTCATTGGGTATCCCAAGGAAACAAGGGGATATTATTTCTATCACCCTTCTGACCATAAAGTGTTTGTGGTTAGAGGAGAAACCTTTTTGGAAAGGGAATTCCTTTTGGAAGGAAATTATAATGGAGAGGTAGAACTTGATGAAGATCAAGAAACTAATGAATCAGCACAATATAAAGATCATGAGACCAAAGTTGAAGAACCTTTATTGGATGTTGTGAAGTTGCCAAGGAAATTGTCATCTTCAACGGTTGAAGTTCAATAAATGAAGTTAAAGAACAGGTTAATGAACCAGTTCCAAACCAAATTGAACAACAACGAAATCCAACACAAGGTAAAAGATTGTACAAGTACCTCATCGAAGGTCTACACGAGAACGTCATGTGCCAACTAGATTAAATTTATTGGTACAAGATAATTTATCAAATGAGGTTGATCATAATGATGATGACCCTAAGACCTATGAAGAGGATATACAAAGTTCTGATTATGAGAAGTGGCAAAAGGCCATGGAATACGAAATGGAATCCATGAAGGAAAATAAAATATGGACTTTAGTTGAACCTTCAAAGGATACAAAACCTATAGGTTGTAAATGGGGTTTAAAGAAAAATATTGGAGCAGACAGAAAGGTGGAGACCTACAAAGCACATTTTGTTGCTAAGGGATGTCGTCAGAAAGAAGGAGTCGACTATGACGAGACTTTCTCTCCCGTGGAAATGCTCAAATCATCGGATTTTGCTTGCTATGGCGGCATACTATGATTATGAAATATGGCAAATGGATTTGAAAACATATTTCCTTAATGGTGCGCTAGAAGAGGATGTGTACATGACACAACCTGAAGGTTTTACATCTTCGTCTGATCATAATAAAATTTGTAATCTACAAAGATCTATTTATGGATTAAAGCAAGCTTTTCGAAGTTGGAACATTTGATTTAAAACAATTGAAAAGTTCAATTTTGTTAGATGCGAAGAAGAACCTTCTGTGTACAAAAAGGTTAGTGGGAGCACAATTATATTTTTAGTGTTGTATGTTGATGATATATTGCTCATAGGGAATGACGTACCGGCATTGCAAAATACCAAGATTTGGATATCTGAACAATATTCCATGAAAGACTTGGGAGAAGGAGCTTATATATTAGGAATAAACATCTATAGAGATAGATCTAGGAAGCTGCTTGGTCTTTCCCAGTCGTTGTACATTGATACTATCTTAAAGAGGTATAACATGGATAATTCCAAAAGAGGCTATCTACCGATAGGCACTGGAATTTCTCTCAGTAGAGAGGATTATCCTAAAACATATGAAGAGAGAGAACGCATGAGTAGGATCCCATACGCTAGTGCAGTGGGAGCTATCATGTATACCATGAAATGTACACGTTCTGATGTGGCTTATGCACTTGGAGTGACTAGCCGATATCATGCAAATCCTGGTGAGGAACATTGGAAGGTGGTGAAGACTATTTTTAAGTACTTAAGAAGGACTAAAGACCAATTCCTCATATGTGGGGATTCTTAGTTGAAACTTGAAGGTTATACTGATGCAAGTTTCTTTTCAGATAGGGATGATAGCAAATCTATTTATGGTTCTGTATTCACCTTAAATGGTGGTGCAGTAAGTTGGAAAAGTTCCAAACAAGCTACAGTAGTTGCTTCAGTGATTGAAGCAGAATATATAGCAGCTAGTGAAGCTGCTAAGGAAGCTGTATGGATGAAAAAGTTCTTAACTGAACTTGGTGTGGTTCCTTCAATAGAAGATGCGGTTCCATTGTTGTGTGACAATACTGGAGCCATTGCTCAAGCAAAAGAACCAAGATCACACAAAAAGTCCAAACACGTTATGCGAAGGTATCACTTGATAAGAGAGATCATGAACGTGGAGACGTCGAGATTCAAAAGGTTGATGGAAAGAAAAATGTTGCAGACCCATTCACTAAAGCTCTTGGCGCAAAGGAGTTTGACAAGCACAAGTGGAAATTGGGGATGAAGTACAAGATCGATTGGCTCTAGTGCAATTGGGAGATTGTTAGGGATATAGTAGATATGCCCTAGATCCAATATCGTATTAAATAACTTGAATATATTTTTGTGAATGTCATTTGATATAAAATATATGGCATTTTATATTCTTTTATCATTATTATTAATTGTTTGATAATTTGATAAGGTCCTTGATTAAATTTTGAGATTTGTCATCGTGATAGAGATCACGATATTGAGAGCAAAGTCTTATACAATTTAATCTAAATTTGTTCTTGATCGTAGGATTATTAATTTGGACATTAGTAATCCAGTTAGATCAATATTTATGTGATCGTCATTATCAGATAAAGATTAGTTGATCTCATTAGCTGAATCACATAGATAGATGATACATATAGAGATATGATCATTAAACCGACTCATTGGATAATTCCTAATGGTTAGAATTACCATAATTGTCAATAGGATATTTTCTTGAAGAATGTGATGTAACTGTTTCGTTTGGCTTGAGATCGTCATAGCAATTGACAAGTTATTAATTGTGCTTTGATACTAGACACCTATGGCCCTAGGGCGATAGTTGAAAGGATATTGGGTACGATTGAATACTTGTGGAATTAGTGATTGATCAAGAAGGAATCTGTCAACTCTTGGTAATGAGTTTAAGCTCCATGTTGTCATGAATTATAAACGACCAAACTAAGACCTTGGCCAGGTCAATTGAATGAAAGAAGAAATGAGTTTCTTAGGTCATTCAATGGTCGATTATATTTGACGTGAACACATAGTTGATCGCCTATTAGGATTTGACAGTTGAACCATATCCTAGGGTGATCCAGAGCTATAAGGACAGAAGGAATTACTACATTATTCTTCTACTGGTTCTTGAGAGTAAATTGTATACGTCATACTATCCGGTCATTAAGGAGTGTTGCTATACGCCACCCTTGATTAGTATATTGATATGGTCAATTTGCTACTGGTTTAGTATTGAACCTTGTGTTTCTGAGGTCTTGAAAACCGCTTATTGGGTTGCCTTGATTTGCGTGCACAGTCCGGGCTCGAAGCCGGAAAATTTTTATGTGAGAATATTTGAATTATGTGTTAAAAACTATGAATTTTGATACTAATATGGCTATAGTTGACTTTGGTCAATGTTTTGGGTAAACGGAATCGGACCCGTGATGCGATGGTCTAGGAGGGTCCGCAATGAAATTTGGGACCCGAGCGTATTCCCGGAATCGAATTCCGAAGTCCCTTGCCCGAGTTCAGAGCTTTTCTGTGAAATTATTTTTGAAATTGCTTAAGAAAAAATGAAAAAGAAAATGTGATCAAAAGTGATGGTATCAGACTCGTATTTTGGTTCTGACGCCCAGTACAAGTCTTAAATGGGCGTTAAGCACTATCTGTAAAGTTTGGTTGAAAATAGACGTCGTTTGACGTGTTTTGGACTAAAAGTGGAACGTTTGAAAATTTTGAACTTAGAAATGAAAATCATGAGTTTTGGGGATTGATTTTGTGATTTTGATGTTATTTTGGCGATTTGATCGCTCGAGCAAGTTCGTAGGATGTTATTGAGTTAGTGTGTGTGTTTGGTTGGGAACCCCGAGGGCTCGGGAGTGATTTGGAGGTGGTTCGGGGT
Organism: Nicotiana benthamiana; assembly: GCA_034376525.1. NCBI lineage: Eukaryota > Viridiplantae > Streptophyta > Magnoliopsida > Solanales > Solanaceae > Nicotiana > Nicotiana benthamiana. The sequence goes on along the minus strand of CM067329.1, from coordinate 13,945,774 downwards.
GGTTTTACACATGAAATCATAGCAGGTTTTCTGCATTTTCTGTACAGACATTTTATTCATCGCGAACGCGGCCTTAAGCTCGCGTTTGGAGTGACTTGTCCTTTGCCTCTTTCGCGATCACATGACTCCTCCCGCGTTCATGTTGTTCAGCTTCCCCCCTCTACGCGTTCGCGTACTAGCCTTTGTGTCCGCGTAAGCCAACCCAGGACCCCCTAACTTCCTTCTTCGTGATCGCATTATCCCAATCGCGAACGCGATGATCCTAGTCTTTCTTCATCGCGAACGCGTCCATCAGGTCGCGAACGCGATGGTCTGTAAATGCCACCCTTCGCGAACGCGTCCCTATTCCCGCGATCGCGAAGGGCATTTTTTGCCCAGCGAATTCTGATGTCTTAAAACATAAGCAGTGTAGGATTTTCTTCATATTTTCACACGAACTTCCTCTCCAAACCCTCCATTGACGAGTCCCAAGCCTTCATTCCTCCATAACTCTTTGGGTAAGTGATTCCTACTTCATATAATCAATATTCCTTCATGAAATCATTAAATTCCTAGCCCTAAAACTTGAAATCAAGTAGAATTTAGGGGTTTTTGGGTTTAGTTAGGGTTTATGTGGTTTGGGTATTTCAACCTCAATTTGGGGCCGAATTTAACATCTAATCACATGTTTGAACTCGTATGGTCATGGGGGATTGGGTTTTGGTTCGCGCCTCGAGTTTAGACCACGTGGGCCTGGTGTCGGAATTTAGTATTTTTGAAAGTAAGCTAGGAAACACATTTCTATGCTATGGGCTTGTGTTTTTGGATTCTTATTGACAATAGTGAATCAAAATTATGTTAGATATCGTTGGTTCGGAGTCGAATTCTAGAGGAAAGGCGATAGTTGAGCTTTGAGTAGCTATCTTCTGCTTCGAGGTAAGTGTTTGATCTAACTTTGGCTTGAGGGAATAGGTTTAGGTTGTTATTTGCTATATGTTATGTGGGTCAGTGTATAGGTATGGTGACGATTACCTATGCGCCCGAGTCAAGCATGACCTTGAGTCATAATTGCTATTAACATTGTCGAAGAAGTGAACAATTATGCTAATTACTTGTTAAATGAACTATGAGACGATAGTTGAGAAGTAAACGAGTTAAGGAAGGAATTATGGTATCTTTGCTTGCCGGGATTGTTGTTAAATCGTTTTCCCTTGCCGGGACCTATTGTAGATTTTTTCGTCCCTTGCCGGGATATTTGGGTTGTTAGTTGTACCCTTGCCAAGTTAAACTGTGTTATTGATGTGCTTCCCTATCGGGATCTTTTGTGAAGAGATTGTTAGAATTATTCAATTATATTACGAATTGGGTTCGCGTGGCACGCCTTTTACCTATTGTTTGTGAACGGGATCGTGTGGCACGCCCTCCACCTATTGTTTATGAACGGGATCGTCTGGCATGCCGTCCACCTATTGTTTATGAATGGGATCGTGTGGCGCGCCGTCCACCTATTGTTATTGGCCTGAGATGCCGGTGGCATTGTGCATAGAGAATACGGGAGCGTGCGGCGCTCCGTCCACTGTAGATGCGTGTAATTATTGATTTTCTTCCACAAGACGGAGTGGTACTTATTGATTGGGTGCGGATGAGAGTAAAAGCACAGTGGGTGGTGCCGAGCAACGTGGTTTTATTGGCCTTACCTTATTGGTGTTCCTTATTCCGTTTTTCCTTTATTAGTTGTTGTTTCACTGGACTCTCTTATTTAAATTCTATCTATTCACTTCCATCTCTTAATTGTAGATGTTATATTTGAGCTGTTATTCCCCCCCAGCATGTCCCCTTCCCTTTTATTATTTGAATTCTTGTTCTTTTTTTCAATTGTTGTATATATATTCGTACAGGTTGTTTATGGTAGGTCCAGTTAGCCTCGTCACTACCTCGCTGAGGTTAGGCCGGACACTTACCAACACATGGGGTCGGTTGTGCTGATACTAAGCTTCTGTGCCTTTTTGTGTACAGGTCAGGACCCAGTCTACGGACCGCAGCTATAAGTCGGGAGAGACCCCTTCGGTCCAGAGACTTAGAGGTAGTTTGCAGGTGTTCTTGGGCCCCGAGCCTCTTTTATCTATTTCTTTCAGTTTGTTTAATTGTACCAAACAGACATGTTATGTATTTTCGTTCAGACTTTTGTTTTTAGTACTCTATTAGTAGTCCGTGAGCAGTGACACCAGATACTGGGTAGAGAATGGTTGTTAGTTCTCCGCATATTAGTTTTCGTTGTTGTTATTAGACGTCTTCCGCATGTTTAATTAATTATTGTAGCATTTAACCTGTTTTAGATTTAAATTTTTCTGGGAATGATTACAAGGGTTGGCTTGCCTAGCTTCGACAGTAGGCGCCATCACGAGTCCCGATGGTGGGTAAATCCGGGTCGTGACAGTTTTGAACCCTCAGGTAATCATCTACACCCATTACTCACCTCAAGCCGGCCGCAAACTAGCTCGCAATGCCTTTCCCTAAAAAATAAACCCCCGCGGATGTCAAATCTGATCAAAACCAACAGAAATACATCAAACTAGGCTAATGGAACATAGCCTAATCAAAATAACTCGAAATACACCCAAAAACACGAAGTTGGCAAAACCCGAGCCCGGCCCACTTCTCGAAATTCAGAACTTTTACATAAATGCGATCCTTATCTCGCCACGAGTCTAAACATATAAAATTTATCCAATTCTAACACCATTTGGTTCTTCAAATCTTTATGTTACATTTTTGAAAGATTCCAAAATTCCTTCCTAAATTTCATCTCAAATCACTAAATTAATGATGAATCTAATGATAGATTCATGCACTCTAACCAAATATGAGTTAGAGTCACATACCACGATGAATTTCTTAAAAAACCTTCGATAAATCGCCAAAATCCGAGCTCTATAGGTCAAAATATCAAATATAACCCAAAATTTCGTATTTATAGAGTACCCCTCGGATCCGCAGTGGTGACCGCACAAAAATGACTTAGGTCTGCACCCAGGTAGTGCTGGCCGCACAAAAATGGTCGCGGCCGCATAGCACTTTGACTGCAGTGACAGGCTTCACTATTTTGGCCATAACTTTCTCTGTAGATGTCCACATGCCTATTATAATATGTTTCTGAAAACTATATTCAAGGATCTACAACTTTCATTTTTAATGCAACCCCAAATTCCTTGTAGACAAAAAGACATGAGCTTCCGAAGTAGGACCAATGACGTTGCAGGTCTTCCCCTGCGCGGCCGCGCGAGAAGGCGTGCGGTCCGCCCACCACTGCTGCCCTTTCCACTTTTCTAAGTTCTGGGGTGTCCGTACTCACCCGAAACACACTCGGGGCTCCCGGGACCTCAACCAAAAGCGCCAAAAAGTCTAAAAATACATCATGGACTTAGTCGAGGCCTCAAAATTATATCAAACAACGCCAAAATCATGAATCAACCTCCAATCCAAGCTTGATGAATTTTTGAAGTTTCCAACTTCTATTTCCGATGTCGAACCTATCAAATCACGTCCGATTGATTTCAAATTTTCTACGCAAGTCCAAAATGACATAACGAATATACTGAAACTCTCGAAATTTCATTCCGTTCCTCGTATCAAAATCTCGCATACCAACCGGATTTCTCCAAAATCCGACTTCGCCAAATTAAGTTAATTTCTACACCGAGCCTTCGAATTCACTTCAGACTTCTCTCCTAAGTCCTAAATCATCCCCCGAAACTAGTTAAACTATCAGAAATCTGTTCCGAGGTCTCTAACTCACAAGTCAACGTCGGGTTGACTTTTCCAACTTAAGCTTTCCTAAAAGTGACTATTTATCTCATTCCTATCCAATTTCAACCCAAACAACTTCAAACTCACCAAACACGTATATCAACACACGGGGAAACATGTAACAGGGATAACGGGGATGAAATACAAGAAATGACGGGTCGGGTCATTACATCCTACCTAACTAAAACAAACGCTCGTCCTCGAGCGGGTCAAGGAACATACGTGAAGCAGTAAACAAGTGAGGGTATATGCTCTGCATCTCCTGCTTGTTGTCCCAAGTAGCCTCCTCCACGGGACTAACTCTCCACTGAACTTTCACATATGCTATATCCTTAGATCTCAACTTGCGAACCTGACAACCCAAAATGGGTACTGGCTCAACATCATAAGTCAAATCATCATCTAGATGAATAGAACTGAAGTCCAGAACATGGGACGGGTTCTCAACATACTTCCGGAGCATAGAGACATGGAATACTGGATGAACTCCCGACAATCTGGGTGGCAAAGCAAGCTTGTAGGCCACCTCCCCAATCCTACCAAGTATCTCAAAAGAACCTATAAACCGTGAACTCAACTTTCCTTTATTCCCGAACCTTATAACGCCTTTCATTGGCGAAACCTTCAGCAAAACTTTCTCGCCAACCATGAAAGATAAATCTCGAACTCTCCAATCTGCATAACTCTTCTGACGCGACTGAGCTGTACGAAGTCACTCCTGAATTACCTTCACCTTCTCTAAAGCATTCTGAACCACTTTTGTACCCAATAGTCTAGCCTCGCCGGGCTCGAACCACCCAACCGGAGATCTACACCGTCTCCCATATAAAGCCTCATACGACGTCATCTGAATACTAGATTGGTAGTTGTTATTGTAAGAAAACTCTGCAAGGGGCAAGAACTCCTCCCAAGAACCACCAAAATCAATCACACAAGCATGCAACATATCCTTCAATATCTGAATCGTCCGCTCAGACTGTCCGTCCATCCGAGGATGAAATGCTGAACTCAACTCAAACTGAGTACCCATCTCTCGATGAAAAGCTCTCCAAAACTGAGAGGTGAACTGAGTACCTCTATATGATACAATATAAACCGGAACACCATGCAACTTGACAATCTCACGAATGAAGATCACCGCTAACTGATCCGAAGAATAAGTGGTACACACTGGGATGAAATGAGCGGACTTGGTCAACATATTCATAATCACCCATATCGAATCAAACTTCCTCGCTGTACGGGGGAGACGAGTCACAACATCCATCGTGATCCTTTCCCATTTCCACTCCGGAATAACCGTCTGCTGAAGCAAACCACCAGGTCTCTGATGCTCGGACTTCACCTGCTGACAATTAAGACACCGAGCTACATACCCTACAATATCCTTTTTCATTCTTCTCCATCAATAGAGCTGCCTCAAATCCTGATACAACTTCGCGACCCCCGGATGAATGGAGTATCGCGAGCTATGAGCCTCTGCCAATATCATCTCTTGAATCCCATCTACATTATGCACATAAATACGGCTTTGCATCCTCAGAACACCATCACCGTCAATAGTCATGTCCTTGGCATCGCCTCGCTGAACCCGATCTCTAAGAACAAGCAAATGCCGGTCATGATATTGATGCTCTCTAATGCAGTCATACAAAGCAGACAGAGAAACCATGCTAGCCAGTACCCGAATAGGCTCCGGAATATCCAACCAAACCATCCGATTAGATAAAGCCTGAACATTAACGACAAGGGATCTCTCCCCAACTGGAATGAACGCCAAACTGACCATGCTAACCGCCTACCGACTCAAGGCATCGGCCACTACATTGGCCTTCCCCGGGTGGTACAAGATGGTAATATCATAGTCCTTGAGCAACTCCAGCCATCTCCGCTGCCTCAAATTCAGATCTTTCTGCTTGAACAAGTGCTGGAGGCTGCGATGATCCGTATACACCTTACAAGATACGCCATAGAGGTAGTGCCTCCAAATCTTCAAAGCATGAACAATAGCAGCCAATTCTAAGTCATGAACAGGGTAGTTCTTCTCATGTGGCTTCAACTGCCGAGAAGCATATGCAATCACTCTACCCCTCATGCATCGGAACATACCCAATACCAATCCTCGAAGCATCACAATATACTATATACGAACATGAAGCTGCTGGAAATACTAACATTGGAGCCGTAGTCAATGCTGACTTGAGCTTCTGAAAGCTCTCTTCACACTCATCTGACCAAACAAATGGAGCATTCTTCTGCGTCAATTTAGTCAATGGCGACGGAATAGATGAAAAACCCTCAACGAACCTGCGGTAATATCCCGCCAAGCCATGGAAACTCCGAATCTCAGTGGCCGAAGACGGCCTAGGCCAACTCTGCACTTCCTGTAATCCCATCACTGGACACCACGTGTCCCAAGAATGCCACAGAACTAAGCCAAAATTCACACTTTGAGAAACTTAGCATAAAGTTTCTCCTATCTCAGCCTCTACAATACAACTCTCAAATGCCGTGCGTGCTCTTCCTGGCTATGTGAGTACATCAAGATATAATCAATAAACACGATCACAAACGAATCCAAATACGGCCGGAACACACTATTGATCAAGTGCATGAATGCTGCTGGGGCATTAGTCAACCCAAAAGACATAACCAGAAACTCGTAATGCCCATATCTCGTCCTGAAAGTTGTCTTCATGATATCAGAATCCCGAATCTTCAATTGATGATAGCCAGAACGAAGATCAATCTTAGAGAAAACCTTAGCTCCCTGAAGCTGGTCAAACAAATCCTCTATACGAGGCAATGGGTACTTATTCTTCCGGGTCACTTTATTCAACTGCCTGTAGTCAATGCACATTCTCATTGTGCCATCCTCCTTCTTCACAAATAACACAGTTGCACCCCACGAGGACACACTAGGACTGATAAACCCCTTATCTAGGAGTTCCTGAAGCTGATCTTTCAATTCCTTAAGCTCTGCAGTTGTCATGCGATAAGGTGGGGTAGAAATAGGCTGAGTTCCCGGCACCAAATTAATCCCAAAATCAATGTCCCTGTCCGGCGGCATGCCCGCCACGTCAGTTGGAAACACATCAGGGAACTCCCTCACAACAAGAACTGAATCAAGGCTAGGAGTCTCAGCTCCAACATCTCTGACAAAAGGCAAGTAAGATAGACAACCTTTCCCAACCATCCAACGGACCTTTAAGAATGAAATCACCGTGCTAGGTACATAATCAGGCACACCTCGCCACTCAACTCTGGGAACACCAGGAATAGCCAATGTAATTGTCTTAGCATGACAATTCAAAAGAGCATGATATGGGGACAACCAGTCCATACCCAGGATCACATCAAAGTCCACCATACTCAATAACAACAAGTCAACACGGGTCTACAGACCCCCAAATGAAATCAAACAGGATCAATACACATGATCCACAACAATAGTATCACCCACTTGGGTAGATACATGCACAGGAGAGGCAAGAATATCACGAACCACACCCAGATGATGGGAAAAATAGCAATACACATAAGAATAGGTAGACCCTGGGTCAAATAAGAAAGATGCATCCTTGTGGCAGGCTGGAATAATACCCGTGATAACAGCATCAGATGCAATAGCGTCAGCTCTATCTGGAATGATATAAAATCTGGCCTGACCACCGCCCGTACGCCCTCCACCCCTGGAGCGGCCTCTAGCTTCCTGACCACCACCCCTAGTTGGCTAAGGGGGAGCGTAAGAAACCGGTGCGGAAGAAGAGGGTTCGTCCCTCTGCTGAGAGTAAGATCCACCACCACGGAGCCGAGGACAATTCCTCTTCAGATGACCAAACTCACCACACTCATAACAAATGCCTGGAGCTGGAGAAGGGGACTGAGGAGAACCCATCGCAGCAGATGAACCCTGGACCGAAGGAGCTGGAGAGAATGACTGAACTGGAAGGGCACTAAGAGAAAACGAGCCCTGCTGCTGTCCCTGATAACCTCTGACTGAAGAGGCCCCACTAGACTCTGAACGACCTGGATGAGGAGGTCTGAAAGAGTGACCTCTGCCTCGCTAAAACTGGCCCGGAGACGGAGCACCACTGAAACCTCCCGAACCTCTAGGCCTCTCGGCCTCCCTCTCCTCACGCTCTCGGCGATGATCTGAATCAATAAGCTGAGTGACATCGACTGCCTCCTCAAATGAGGCTGCCGCAACTCTCTCCCTGGTCATCAAGATACGAATAGAATAATTAAGGTCATCAACAAACCTCCTGATCCTTTTCCGATCAATTGGGATCATCAATATATCATGATGTGCCAACTTTGTGAACCTCAACTCATACTGAGTTACTGACATATCACCCTAGGTCAACCACTCAAACTCTTTATGTAGCTCCTCTATGCGGCACTGCGGAATATACTTCTCCAGAAACATAGTGGAGAACTGCTGCCAGGTGAGGGGCGCTGCACTAACAGGCCTACGCCTCTCGAACTCCTCCCACCAGGTGAATGCTGCACCTGTGAACTGAAAAGTTGTGAAAGTTACCCCGCCGGACTCCAATATCCCCGCTGTACGGAGCATGCGCTAACACTTGTCCAAAAATCCATGGGCATCCTCGACCTCTGCACCACTGAAAGTCGGCGGCTGAAGTCTACCAAATCTCTCCAAATGACGCTGCTCGTCGTCAGCCATAACTGGAACAACATAACCCGGAGCTGGCACAACTGGGGCAACCGGTGCTGCTGGAGCATTAGGGCTGCCCCTGGGGTCTGCAAGCCCTGCACAACCGACTCTAGAGTGTGAGTATAAGGGGTATGATGACCACCCCTGTCTGAGAAGTAGCCGTTGCAGTAGCTGATACCACCTGAGCTAACCCCGTGCAGACTAATAATATCTGAGCCAACATCTCCTGGAGACCAGGTATCACAATGGGCACTGTCGGTGCCTGAGTATGTGCCGTTGGGACATCCACCGCTGGAATCTGGTCCTGAGTCTGAACATCTAGTGGGTCTATATGTGCTGCCTCTGATGGTCCAACTCGACCACGACCACGGCCACGCCCACGTCCTCTAGCATGTGGCACTGGTGGTCGTCCACCACGTCCTGAAGTACGGGTTCTCGCCATCTGCGAGAGAATAGAATAAGAAGTTTCAGTTTTTTTCAGATTAAAAAGGCGCACGATAAGAATTTCAATAAAGTGAAGTGTTTCCTAAAGTTCTGTAGCCTCCCGTGGATATGATATGGACGTCTACGTACCGATCCACAAGACTCTACTAAACCGGCTCATAACTAGTGAGGCCTAGCAACCTAGGCTCTGATACCAACTTGTCACAACCCCAAACCCGGTCGTGATGGCATCCAGCCGTGAGGCTAGGCAAGCCCGACCAAACCACAACCAAGAACGGCATTCCAGCCCAAAGAGAAACAATTTAGGAATAACGAGCGAAATTCAATAACCAACTCCCAAACCAAGGGGTAATTCATACCAAAGAAGAACACAGCTGAATAATAATCCCCCCCCCCCCCCAAACCGACCTCTAATGAGTACCAATACACTGACTGAAAGGGACTACAATGTCTGACAAAACAATAAGGGAAATAAACTGATAAATACAGAGTAAACAGGTTCTGCGGACGCTGGCAGCTACCTCAATACTCTGGTACGTCTGAAATAGACGGCAACAACAACTCTACGCCTCTGGAGCACTTGAATCTGCACACAAGGTGCAGGGAGTATGGGGTGAGTCTACCAACTTAGCGATTAATAAGCATGTATAAAACCCAAAAGTAGGAAATCCACAATAGAGCATAATGTAAATCTAGCTACACAGTTCTACACAGTGTAGTCCACATATATAATCCTAGTAAAGCAACATAAAATGTATGAATGCAATGCATGAACATTGCGGCGTGCAGCCCGCGCCATCCATATGGGTACCTGCGCTCACTGTGAGGGTTCAGACTTTAGAGGGGCTCCTACAGACCAAGCGCTATATCAATATCACACAGTGTCAATATTTACCACTATTTCCTTTACAATCCCCGGCGTCAATAGTTACCACCGTTCCATGAATCATATGCAGCCCAAAAAACTTTTCGACGTCTAGGCATTAAAATAAATAATGTCAAAGAATTATCAACAAAAAAGTGATTGTAAAAAAAAAAGGTGTTGTGAAAACTTTTCGACGTCTAGGCATTAAAATTTTCGATAAATATTTCATACGATTTTATAATTTTGACGTTAATTATGATAATTATTTGATACTTTCGACAATTATCCATCAAAAAACATGTTGGAAGAAAGATTTCTGGTGACTAGTTGTGTCACGACCCCAAATCCGGTCGTGATGGCGTTCGACCGCGAGGCTACGCAAGCCCGACCAAACCACAACCAAGAATGACATTCCAGCCCAAAGAGAAACAATTTAGGAATAACGAGAGAAATTCAATAACAAACTCCCAAACCAAGGGGTAATTCATACCAAAGACGAACACAACTGAATAATAATCCCGCCTCCCCAAAAAAAATCGAGGAGTCACGAGTACAAAGCCTCTAATGAGTACCAATACACTGACTGAAATGGACTATAGTGTCTGACAACACATACGACCCCGCACTAACCATGGAGTGCGTGTCTAGCATCACAATAGCGTCACAATGTGATATACCGGGGTTTCGAACCCTCAGGTAATCATCTACACCCATTACACCTCAAGCTGGTCGCAAACTAGCTCGCAATACCTTTTCCACAAAAATCAACCCCTGCGGATGTCAAATCTGATCAAAACCAATAGGAATACGTCAAACTAGGCTAATGGAACATAGCCCAATCGAAATAGCTCGAAATATACCCAAAAACACGAAGTTGGAAAAACCCGAACCCTGGTCCCACTTCTCGAAATTCAGAAAATTTTACATAAATACTATCCTTATCTCGCCACGAGTCTAACCATATAAAATTTATCCAATTCCGACACTATTTGGTCCTTCAAATCTTTATTTTACATTTTTGAAAGATTCTAAAATTTCTTCCCAAATTTCATCTCATATCACTAAATTAATGATGAATCCAATGATATATTCATGTACTTTAACAAAATCTGAGTTAGAATCACTTACCCCAATGAATTTCTTGAAAAACCTTCGAAAAATTGCCAAAATCTGAGCTCTATAGGTCAAAATATCAAATAAAATCCAAAACCTCGTATTTATATAATACCCTTTAGATCCCCGCAGTGCTGACCACACAAAAATGACTGAGGTCCGCGCCGAGGTATGCTGGCCACACAAAAATGGTCGCGGCCGCATAGTACTTTGACTGCAGTGATAGGCTTCACTATTTTGGCTATAACTTTCTCTACAGATGTCCAAATGTCTATTATAATATGTTTTTGAAAACTAGATTCAAGGATCTACAACATTTGATTTTGAAGAAACCCCAAATTATTTTTAGATAAAAAGATATGAGCTTATGAAGTAGGACAAGTGATGCTGCAGGTCTTCCCCTGCGCGGCCGCGCGAGAGGGCGTGCGGTCCGCCCACCACAGCTGCCCTTTCCACCTTTCTAAGTTCCGGGGTGTACGTACTCACGCGAAACACGCCCGAGCCCCCGGAACCTCAACCAAAAGCACCAACAAGTCTGTAAATACATCACGGACTTAGTCGAGGCCTCAAATCATATCAAACAACGCCAAAATCCTGAATCAACCTCCAATCCAAGCTTGATGAATTTTTGAAGTTTCCAACTTCTATTTCCGATTGATTTCAAATTTTTCACGCAAGTCCAAAATGACATAATGAAGCTACTGAAACTCTCAGAATTCCATTCTGACCCTCGTATCAAAATCTCGCATACCAACCAGATTTATCCAAAATCCAACTTCGCCAAATTAAGCTAATTTCTACACCGAGCCTCCGAATTCACTTCCGATTTCTCTCCTAAGTCCTAAATCATCCTCCGAAACCAGTAGAACCCTCGAAAATCCGTTCCGAGCCCTCTAACTCACAAGTCAACGTCGGGTTGACTTTTCCAACTTAAGCTTTCCTTAAAGAGACTATTTGTTCATTTCTATCCTATTTCAACTCAACCAGTTCAAACTCACCTAATATGTATATCAACACACGGGGAACCATATAACAGGGATAACGGGGCTGAAGTACAAGAAATGACAGGTCGGGTCATTACAAGTTGTCGAAATTTCTATATTGTTTAATTGTAAAAAAGGCTTTTGTCAAACAAAAAATACTAAACCTTGAATAATACTCATATGTTTGCCTGCTTTGAACTAAGGGTGTCAACCGGGCCGGGTTGAACCGGGCCCGGCCCGGCCCGGACCGGTAAAACCCGGGACCGGACCGGTTAGTAAGGGCCGAGCTGGGCTGGGTTCGAGGGGGTAGGGGGTTGGTCCGTTTGAATTTTTTGGGGTTGGAACCGGACCGGACCGGCCCAATATATATAAACAGTACCGTGAACCGGTAGGACCGGCCCGGAGCGGCCCGGTTCAACGGTAATTTTTTTTTGTTTTTTTAATTTTTGAATTTGTGGGGCCCACATTACCGTTGGCAACGGTACAGATCCGTTGGCCAGCGGATAATTTTGCAAAAATGGTCATTTTTCATTATTTTTTTTTTGTATTTATTAATTTACAATATTAACCCTTCTTAAAATATATAAATACCCTCATCTCTTCTTCATTTCTTCACTCAAAGTTTTTATCTCAATCTCAATTCTCAAATTATCAATCTCTCTCTTCCCTTCAATTTGCAAGATTTCATATTCTAAATTTATAATTTTATTTGTCTCTCTTTTCCCGAGCTTAATTTATCGCAATTTGTCATTCGGAATTTGAAGCTTGAAGTTCAAAATTGAAATACTTGCTTGACGTTTGTTCGTGGTAACACCGGATTTGCGTAATCAAGTGCTCTATTTATTGTCGAATTCGGTGCACTCCCTCCAACTCTTTCTCTTATTTAATATTTTAATTACATATTTAATTTTAGGCTTTTAGCTTATATTTTCATTTTTACAATATGTTTAATGCTGCTAAAAGAGCGTGTATAAAAGTTACTGGTAGGGATGAAAATAAAAAAAGAGGTAGTCCTGTAGTTTCCGGTAGTAATAGTAATGACCCAATAACACATGTTTCCAAATCATCGCCTAATTTGCAAGATGTAGAGATTGATTATGAACAATTACAAGAAGATTTTGGAATATAAGATAATGAAACTGGAATAGAAGATGAGATACCACCTACACCTAGTAGTGGAAATGTTGGTAGTATTGGAGTTGGAGTTGCTAGTGCTACAAGGGGTAGTAGACCACCAGTGGCTCCAACTTCTAATCGTAAAAGAAGAAGTCCGGTATGGATTTTTTTTGAAATAATAGAAGGTACTAATAGAGTTAAGTGCAAACTTTGTAACGAAACTTTTAAACATTTGACCGGAGGAAATTTAGGGGGGACTGGGACACTTACTAGACATACGATGTCTATCCATCATATAGAATGGGGTAATAACGGGGATGGAAGTCAATCAACTATTAACCCTACTACTGGAGGTCTACTAAAATATGATAAAATGAGGGATCGTGAGGAATTAGCAAAAATGATTACTTTGGGTTGTTTACCTTTTTCTTTTGCTTCTTCATCGTATCTTATTATGTATATTCAAAGGATTTACAATACTTTATTTAAAGGTATCCCTAGAAGTACTTGTAGAGCAGATATCTTTAGATTTCATGGACAATATCAAACATACATACGTTATTTGTTTAGTCACCTTCCTTCTAAAGTATGTCTAACTTCTGATATTGGTCATGCTGTTAATGGAAATGATTATTTGACAGTTACATGCCATTGGATAGATGATAATACTTGTATGCAAAAAACGTATTATCGCTTTTAAATATGATGAAGATCAGAGTCATACTGCTACGTTTATAAGTAGTACAATTATTGAAGTTGTTGAATTTTATAATCTAAACCAAAAAGTTTTGTGTATGTCTTTTGATAATGCTTCAAACAATAATGCTGCAGTTTCAATTTTAAAATTACATTTGCAACCACCTCTTGATGATATTTTTCATGTTAGGTATGCATGTCATGTTTATAATTTAATTGTTAAAAGTGGCCTTGAATTATTTTCAGTTGAGATTACTCATGTTAGAAGAGCAGTTGGTGTTATTCAATGAAATAATAGACAATCTAGAATAAAAGAACTTAAGACTAAGTGTATTCAGTATAACCTTAAACCTAGATTCATGCCAGACGAAATTGTTACTAGATGGAATTATACATATATATTTTTAAAATGTTGCTACAAATATAGATTTCCTATAACAGAAGTTGCTAATGCACATTGTACTGATCCTAGGCGTATGTTAACAAGTGATACCTGGGAGGTCATTAATGATGTTGTTATATTTTTACATAAATTTTATACTGCTATTGTTGTGTTTTCTGGCGCATATTACCCCACTGTTACTATGGCTTTAGTACATATAGCTGAAATTTCTTTGCTACCATATGAATTTAAGAAGAAAGAAAAATATATGGATGTTGTTGAAAAAATACAAGCGAAATTCAAAAAATATTTCTTTCCAATTCCTCCGGTTTACTTAATTGGTGCAGTTTTAAATCCTTCTATTAAAATGGGTGATTGTCACCAATTAATGAATGCTTTATATACTTATATGGAGATTGGAGAAACTGAAACCCTAAATTTATATGATTCTATGAACAAGCTAAATGAATATTTACAACAACTATATAATTATTATGCAAATGAATGTGATAATACTGCTCGTGCTTCTGGCAATGTTAATCCCACTATGCAATGTAGCAGTTCTGTTAATGTGGATGATGAAGGCCTTAATAGTTTTAATATTTTTTCTACATTTTCTAACACTCAAACCAGTAGCAGGAATATTGATGAGCTTCAATTCTACTTGCAGAAGCAAAAGGAGCCTCGCACAAAGGACTTTTCACAGTTGGGATGGTGGCATGAAAATGAAAAGCAATTTCCTGTTCTTTTCCCTATGGCTCGGGACGTGCTGAATGTGCCAATTTCTACTGTTGCATCGGAGAGTGCATTTAGCCAAGCAAGACAGCAACTTGGAGACACCCGCCACTCATTGGGAAGCAACGCTTTGGAAATTTTAGTATGTTTCAGAGATTGCATTATATCGGAACGAAGAAATCAAGGAAAGGAAGATGTTGATAGCCCAGAAGACGAGGAACTTGGAGATATATTAACCCATGGAAACCCATCCGAATTTAACTCCCCAGAAGAAGGTCAATCGATTCATATTGATTATGATGAACTTGCTAGGGCGATGCAAAACATTTGAAATTACTACTTTACTAGCTTACTTGTTAGAAAAAATGTAAACATTTCATTTTCTACGTTTTTAATTTGAAATTGAGAAATAAAGTAGCACTTGCGATAAGTGCAATTTTTTCCAATCTTACTTGTATTCATTCAATTATTACAAAGTATTAATATAATTATAACTTAATAATTATACTTAATTCCAAAAAAAAAATTGAATATATACTTAACCCGGCACGGCCCCGCCCCCTTCAACCCGTAACCCGTATGGTTCAATTTTAACCCGAACTAAACCGGCCCGATGCGAACCCGCTAATGTTCAACCCGGCCCGGCCAGGCCCGGAACCCGGGCGGGTCGAAAAAATCACGACCCGGACCGGTCCGGTAGACCCGTCTGTCACCTTTACTTTGAACTCATTTGACTTTGATCATGTAAGAATTAGTTAAAATCAAAAGAGATATTATTAAGTTGAGATTAACAACTTCATTCCCTATCAAGGAACTTAACACATGTGACTTTGATCATATAATAACTAATAATAACATAATAGAGTTTGTAAATTGAGAGAACGTGATATTGAAAATCTGAATGCCTCTAGTTGAATATCTTATAATTTTTATTAAAGGTAAGAATGTATGTATTTGTTAAATTTACACTTTAGCTAACTTTTAATATATTCAAAAAGTGGCTATACTATTTTTCGGGTGGTCTCTCGAACAAAGACTTGCAAAAATTTGACACCAAAATGGGTGGTCTTAAATTTATGTCTACAACTTTTCTTATGGGCAAACCCTTTGTCACTTCTTGCCCAATAGGCAAATTGCGAATGCCAAATTCAAAAGTTTGCTCACTAATACTTTTTAAACGTAAGAGTTTGATCATCCACTTTGAAGATCATCCTTATAACTATATACCCAATACTCACCGCTATAAGTCACAGGAGTAGCCTCGTTCCAAGAGCACTCATTTATAAGGAGAGTAGAATACTAAACTTGGGCCAAATAATTGGATCTCAAATCCTACAGTCACGATAATTTTTGAACAATAAGCGCCAAAAATGAACTCGATAATGCTTAAAGAAAATACTCATTCTTTTTATTGAACCAAGTAGATATCTTGTGTCCACATACTTTGCTTCTAGTCATAAATAGGTAGTTTTTATGCCGGATATTCAATCTATTTAAAATTTCCTTCTTCATCCAGGCTTGAAACAAATAACGTGAACACAAGAAACAAATAACGTGAACAAATTCATTGACGCGGAGTTACATACTTGTCACGCACCAACCTCGAGAGGCGTGATCATTGCTCAATTAAATGAACCTAACCGAGCAAGTCTTTTGGACACTTTTTACCCAACTCAATATAATCACAAAACCATGCTTTCATTTATTTAGACAGTAAGAAAGATCGTGCATATATCATTGCTAGTTCATTTTATATTACAACCCTTAAACTATAGATAAGTTTCAAAATTTTCATACAGATACAGTTTAAAATTACAACATAGTCCAGTTACCCATCCAACGCACGTACATAACCCATACAAATGTCTACGGAGCCTCTAAAGATACAAAACAATTATGATAATGCTGGCAACAAGGCCCCGGCTATACCTCAGAAAGTGATAATTTATAACAAAAGATATACCGCATAACACCTAGAAGAAGAGGGGCTCACCAAGATTGTTGAGAGGAGGATGCTCCGCTACCTGCGGTCGGCACTGTCTGTTATGGAACCACCTACATCCATTCAAAGATGTAGCCCTCCATCAAATGGGACGTTAGTACCATGGAATAGTATTATTATGTATAACTAAACACCATCTCATTAGAAAGAACATCCATACAAGAATAAAGAAATTATAAGAATAAACAAAAGCTTTAAACAATCGCCACATCACCAAATAAAAGGGATCACATAACTTTCATAGATTTAGGTTGGGACATTTAATACTGTTGCATCATCTTTCACAATACCACCCTTTTTTGTACGGAGTCCGACCAGGACCCGATCGGCTAAGTTGCCTAATTTGAGACATATACTTCAATCACAATTTCATTCTCACTTTTCGGTTTCAATATCAGTACAATACCACTATTTGTGCGATATGGCGTCCGATCACGGCCCGATCGACTAAGTCGTCTTACCAAGACGTTTCCCTTTTTCATCAATCATATCACTTCAATTTTTGTTTCACATATATCAGTTCATCGGCATTTGGGTCCACAAATATCACATCATACTTGGCACAAGGCTACATTTCAAAACTCAATCTATCCCCCCATCCCCCCGTATTTCACATCATTTCCACTTTTAACATTAACCTTGAAATTTAAAATAATGGGCACATATGAGAGCAATTCAAGTTGTAAACATGAAGAGGATTTCACATAGTTCGGCATAATAATCATAATTTAAACTTGACTTGAAATCTAGGTATTTTAGCACATAGTTCACATTCTTCACACATCCTCAATTTACCAAGAATATCATATAGATACATTGAGACATACCTTTCACATATATTCTTGCAACACCAATTTATTTGAAATAATAAGCACTACATCAATTAAATTTCGGACTTACAGCATTTGCACAGACATCAAGGGAACTCAATTTCTAAGAAGATGAGGTTTTAGCCACATATACCTCAATAGATCTTTCCTTAAATTTTTATAATAATTCCGGAACTCCTAGCAATCGATCTCTTAGGATGAACGCTTAGTAACTTTACTTAATAATATTCAAACATCTGGTCAAGGATTGGATAGTGACTCGGTGAGGATCACTTTCTACCTCTAGAACTCTTTCTTTCACTCTAAATGTAGTAGAAAATAGCAAAAGAGGATTTAAGGGGTATTTTTAATGCAATGAGGTCGGGTTTTAAGAGTTAGAAAATAGGAGCCCCGACTCAATCTGCGGTCGCATACTAATGTGCAAAAGGGACCGCAACAGTAGTCCTCAAGAATTGAATATTCTGCCTGGATCTGCGACCAATATGTGGTCTACATACCTTTTATGCGATCACATAATGCACTGCGGAACCACCCTTCGCAAAAATCCCAAGGAGATTATGCGACATTTATGTGGTTTGCATATCGGTTATGCGATCGCATAATTGGCCGCACAATTATCCTCAAAATTACCCAACATCCTGCCTCACTATGCCCCGACTATGCGGTCCACATTGCTATTATGCGGCAACATAATGGTCCGAAAAAAAATGCTCCCCGAAAAAATAATTTTCCTTAACTTTTAATGCACATGTCAATCCAAAATTTTTAAAACATATTTCTAACTTGGCACTATGAGATTTCGGGTTTTAATTAAGAACTTCATGGGGCCTTACAGTACTACAACGTTACAACTTGTTTGGATAGTTATTACATATATAGTTTCATATTTGTATTGTATTTTACTGTATTCACTTGATCAATTAGACGTTTGGATAGACTGCATCATCTTTCATTATTTCACAATGCCATATACAAAAATTATGAAGAATATACTTATAATATTATTAAAAAGGTATGAAATAGAGTTATGATAAAGAAGGTAGGTTGAAAAAGCTATGCTAAATGGTAAAATAAGATTACCAAAATATTAAGTAGGGCAAGATAATAATAAGAAAAATAATGTGAACACACCAAATCGATTGTAACATAAAATTACATTTTTTATTATCACATAACAACATATTTGACTATATGATATCATAAAATTTAGAAAAAATTACACATATGTCCCAAATAAATCTTAACTTACCAACATCTAGCCATTACTCATAGACTTACCAAAACTAGCCAACAAAAAATGAAAAATCAGATAATAAGGTTCTTTCTCTTAAAGAATCATATGCAAAAATCACCTTCTATATTTTTAAGCATGATTAGCAATATTAGATACATTTGAAAAGGAATTTTTATGGACGGGGTAGCAAATAAGGTGATGAAATACAAAAATCTATACAATATCGAGTTTCTTTTTTATGTTTTGTTTTTAGTTTTTTGTTGTGTGTGCACGCAGCTGGCAAGACTAGGATTTTTTCAGTGGGACCCATAAACACACCAGAGAATGTCACATTGTACAAGTGGAGTTCCGGTCAGGACATCCCAACCGGTTCCGGCGAGATACAACCACCTCAGCCAACTATATGGCGGTGTATGTCATTAATGAAGTGGCAGCAAAGGCTCGATGCTCTCAACTACAACCCAGTTGGTGACGAGCATGAGGCGTACAAACAAGCAGTGCAGAGCATCCCAGGTTGGAATTTGCAAGGGCCTGCGGGAGTCGAATATCCAGGTTCTATTCTCGGGTTGGTGTCTCCCGCTTTCATATTTCTCTCATTTGTGTTAGTTAAATTTTTGCCATTGTAGTTCGCGTTAACTTAATCATACTATTAGTGTGCCTATAGTTATAACTTGTTTTGGCAATTTTTCTTAGTCTGACGTAGGTATAATGGATGTGGTATGGTATGGTAGAGTAAGGTCATCTCCTGGGGGAGGGGGGGTAATGGGGCATGGCATGGGGTGGGACAAGATGCAAATGGATAGGGGGAGTAAGGGAGCTTTTAGGTTGAGAATTGGGTCTTGAAATATAGGAACATTGACGGGTAAGTCTATAGAGTTAGCAAAGATTCTCCAAAAGAAGAAGGTCAATATAGCTTGTGTTCAGGAGATTAGATGGGTATGATCGAAGGCGGGGGATGCTGACGGGTATAAGCTATAGTACTTTGGAGGTACGAAGGGTAAGAATGAAGTGGGTATTTTGGTGGATCATGAATCTAGAGAGTGTGTGGTTGAGGTTAGACATGTGAATGATAGATTAATAACTATTAAATTAGTGGTTAGAGAGCACACTCTAAATATCGTTAGCGCTTATGCGCCGCAAGCGACCCTAGATTAGGAGGTTAAAAGGTGTTTTGGGATGGGTTGGATGAGTTAGTGCGTAGTATTTCGCATGCTTAGAGGCTATTTATAAAAGTATATTTCAATGGTCATATTGGATCAGCACCTGGTGGCTATAGCGATGTGCACGACGGCTTCGTCTTTGGGGATAGAAATAGAGGAGGAACTTCGTTGTTGGATTTTGCTAAAGCATTTGAGCTGGTGATTGCGGACTCTAGTTGTTCGAAGAGGGATGAGCATTTGATTACGTTTCAAAGTATGGCAGCGAAGAATCAAATTGACTACCTCCTTCTCAGGAGGTGTGATAGAGGGTAGTCTAAGGATTGTAAGGTTATTCTGAGGGAGACCCTCGAGACATAGTATAGGCTCTTGGTGATGGATGTTTGTATCATGATAAAGAGGAAGAAGAAGTCTATTTGAGGTTGACCGAGGATCAGGTAGGGAGCCTTAATTAAGGAAAAAGCTTCAGAGTTGGGGGGAGGTTATCGTCTACGAGAGCCTGGAGGAGAAGCGGGGATGCAAGTGCAATGTGGACAACGATGGTGAACTTTATAGGGGAGGCAGTAAGAGAGGTATTAGGGGTATCTAATGGTTACTTTGACGAGAACAAAGGTGACTGGTGGTGGAATAAATTGTTCCAAAGTAATGTGAAAACGAAGAAGGCAGCATAACTGAAGGTAGTAAGAAGCTCATGAGGGGAGGATAGGAGATTGATTAGACAAAGGTATAAGGTAGATGGGAAGGAGACGAAGTTGGAAGTCACAGAGGCCAAAACTATAGTGTTTGGTCATATGTACGAGGAACTAGGTGACAAATGCGGAGATAAAAAGTTGTTACGGCTGGGCAAGGGGAGAGAGAGGGTAAGGATAAAGATCTGGACCAAGTAAGGTGCATCAGAGACGAGGACAAAATAATATTGATGGGAGAGCCACTAATTAACGCTGAGATGGCAGACATAATTTCATAAACTTTTGAATAAAGAGGGGGACACGGATATTGTGCTAGGTAAACTGGGACATTCCGAGATCACCGAGATTTCATATATTGTATATGCATTAAGGTTGAGGAGGTTGTGGGGGCTATGCGAAAGATGAGTAGGGGAAGATCAACCGGGCAAGACAAAACTTCAGTAGAATTTTGGAGGAGTGTGGATAGAGCATTCTTGGATTGGTTGACTAGAATGTTTAATGTGATTTTTAGGACGAAGAGACTAACGAACAAGTGGAGGTGTAGTACAGTTGTAATATTGTACAATAACAAAGGTATATCCGTAATTATAACAACTATATGGCTATAAAGTTGCTAAGTCATATCATGAAAGTTTGAGAAAATGTGGTGGGAGTAAGGATGAGGAGGACGGTGTTTATATTTGATAACCAATTTCGGTTCATGCTGGTTCGATCGACAATAGAAACTATCCAACTTATTAGGAGGTTGGTGGAATAGTAAAGGGATATGAAGAAGGATCTGCACATGGTGTTTATTAACCTGGAGAAAGCGTACGACAGAGTGCATATGGAGGTTCTTTGGAGATACCTAGAGGCGAAAGGTGTGTCGGTCACTTACATTAGGGTGATTAAGGACGTATATGATGGAGCTAAGACTCAGGTTAGGACAATGAGAGGAGACTCTGAGCATTTTTCGGTTGTTATGGAGTTGCACCAAAGATCTACGCTTAGCCTGTTCTTATTTGCCCTAGTAATGGACGCATTGACACACCAAATTCAAGGAGAGGTGCCATGGTGCTAACGACATATTTTTGATTGATGAGACACGTGGTGGTGTTAATGAGAGGCTGGGGGTTTGGAAACAGGCCCTTGAGTCTAAGGGTTTCAAGCTAAGCAAGACTAAAATAGACTACCTGGAGTGTAAGTTCATCTACGAGTCGAAGGAAGTGGCATGGATCTGAGGCTTAAATCATAGGTCATACCCAAAAAGACAGTTTCAAGTACGTAGGGTCGGTTATCCATGAGGATTGAGAGATCGACGATGATATCGCACGCCGTATAGGGGGTGGGTGGATGAAATGAAGGTTAGCATCTGGAGTCTTGTGTGACAAGAAAGTGCTACTGGTTCTCAAATATAAGTTTTATAAAGCGGAAGTTAGACCTGCCATGTTGTATAGGGCGGAGTGTTGGCTAATTAAGAACTCACATATCCAAAAGATGAAAGTAACAGAAATGAGGATATTGAGGGGGCACATTAGGATGGATAGGATTATAAATGAAGTTATTCAGGAGAAGGTGAGTGTTGATCCTATGGATAACAAGATGCAGGAAACGAGGTATAAATGGTTCAGGCATGTGCATAGGAGAAGCCTAGATGCCCCGATAAAGAGGTGTGAGCGATTAGCTTTGGCGGGTACGAGAAGAGGTAGAGGGCAACCTAAGAAGTATTGGAGATAAGTGATCAGGCAGGATATGGCATGGCTTTAAATTTCCGTAGGCATGGGCCTTGATAGGAAGGTGTGTAGGTCAGTATCAGGAATGTAATTTATGAGGTAGTTGAGCAATTTCTATTTCGTACTAGGTGTGAGTCTAGCCTAATATGGTTTCGTCTTAGATTACTAGTGGTAATGTTGTGTTCATACTATTCTTTCATTTTCCATAGTGTTGGACTTATTTACTTGTTATTGTTATTATCTTTCATCTATTTTCAGGTTCTTATATCGCTGTTATTATTTTTATATTTTCTGTTAATTGTACTGATATATTTGTCTCTTTCCGTCTTCATGAGTTGAGTGTATTTCAGAGACAATCTCTCCACTCCTTCGGGGTAGGGGTAAGGTTTGTGTACTCGCTATCCTCCCAATACTCAACTTGTGAGATTTCACTGGCTTGTTATTGCTGTTGTTGATGATGATGATTTAAATATCGAGTTTGAATTAAAAAAGAAAAAAGAAACATAGAATCCAAGTACGTCTTTTCGATGTTTTAGTAGATGATATGCAAAACAATATGAAAAGGAAATCACAAAATACATAAACCGTACATTTAAATTGTCCCCAAAGATCATTGAAACACCTCAACTAAGTCCTTTTTCATTTAACCATTTTATGTGATTAAAAAGTGAACTTAATAAATACACCGACCTAGTCATCCCCCGTCGCGTGTAACACAACTTCGGATTCACACATGTATAAGTCATCCCAATGGTAATAAATGATTTTTATGAAATTCTTAAAAAACCCTTAATGAACTCCTTAATTTAAATTCCTAACCCCAACCCTAAAAATTTATTTCACTTTTCTCACCTTCTCCAGTCGCGTCTATCTTCTTCCTCCCTTTGAAGAAAATTACTTTACTTATCCCTCTCTACTTTTTTTTATATTTCAATGGAGCCAGTTGTTAATTGCAAATGCAGCCAAATTGCTCATTTAAAACTTTCGCGGTCACCATTTAATCAGAGTAGAAGATTTTATGGATATAGATTTGGGAAAGTTGCCGATGATGGATACGAGTTTTCCATTGATATGATGTTGAATTGTCCGAACACTATACAAAAAATATGTATGGATTATTAAAGAGGGTAAAAGTTCATGAAGAGGAAAAATCGAAGATGATGAAGAAAGAGATGATATCGGTGTGGTTGCTTATAATTGTAACTAAGGCTTGGTTTTGGAGGGATCTTCTATTATTTAGGTGCATAGTATATGTATATGGGCATGTAACCCCATTTGTTTTACTGCAACGTGGTTTTTAATTTATGGCCAATGTTTCATATTCAATGTAATTGACATTTATAGTGTGTATGATGAAGTTTTCTACCACGCCCTAAAGCTGAAGAGGCGTGGCCGGCACACGGTGCCATACTCGTCCCGAGCGTACCACTCAGTAACTGTGAATTCTGGAGGGGTAACCCTCAACTTAGGCGGATGAGGCCATATTTTGAATCGTCTAAAAATAACGTCTCTCTCAGCCATATGTATATAACTATGCAGGCCGGCGAAGTAGCCATGAACATCTACTGATATACAAAATATACAGGACTCGTCTACAAGCCTCTAGATATAACTGAACTATACCATGGTTGAGATAGGGTCTCGACCTACTCATCAAATTTGTATATATATATATATATATATATAATGGATTCCAAGGTCTAGACCTGGTAGCTCCGAGGAAGTAGAGCTTACCAGCCAAGTTGATGTTTGGCTCTGTCTGCTGGGAGGGTTTGTCCAACTGTCAATGAGGACCTGTAAACATGAAATGCAACATCCCCGGCAAAAGGGACGTCAGTATAAAATGATGTACTGAGTATGTAAGGCAACAAAATAACTGAAAGGTGAAACTGAAATGATAATATAGTAACTGAAAGTAACTGGGAGTCAAAGATATTCTCAAGATATGCTTACCTGCTGATATTGACTCGACTCTGTCAATATAACAAGTAAAATAGTTGTCCGACCTTATATGGCTCGGTATGTGTAACTGCTCTGCAGTAGTAGGCTCTCTCATAGGCATTCAGCCATACTAGGCTCTGTATCTCGACTATTTTGGGCTCGCTCATAGGCACTCAGCCACAATAGGCTCGGTATATAACTCACTATCTGATCAGAAGTTGCCCAATAGGGGCATGCCCATCGAATATAGCTCGATGATGGTGAAAATACTGTAATATTGTATATATATAAACTCTCTGCTCTATTTGGCTAAAAAAACACAAAACTGAACTGAATATGAAATCCCGATAAGGGACAATGTTGTAAATTACGAGACTAGGACAATGTACATAAATCCAGGAATATGAACTTCTCTTTATGTCTCCTTATCAAACGCATGTAGTTACTGGATCATGCCAAAATGAAAGAAAGGTCTAGCCTTAACATACCCTAACTTTGTTGAATCCTTAATACCTTCCAAGCAATTCTTCAAACAACTCAACACAATCTACCACGACATAAGGATATTTAAGTCAGTATTGAGTAAAGTCTAAGTTCACAACTTAAACTAGTAGCTCGTTTACGTAAATTTGGACAACATATCCATATATAACAAGGTTTTCCTCTAATACCATAGACCAACAACATCAAGAACACAAAAACAACAACATGCATGCATCATTTTCCAACATTCTCTCTATCACAATATATCAAAAAACAGCTCACACACCCTAATCACTTCATACATAAAACGACAAGAAAAGTAGTGCCAAACAACCTAAAAAAATGTAACAATGAATGACCAGCCCGTCATTCCATCATTATGTGATGTTTCTATGCACATTTTTATCCTCCAAAGATCCATAAAACACCAGCAAAATATACATCCCAAAAGAAACATGAAACAACCTATAAAACAGTCTATTACAAGTCGAATAACTCGAACTCATAGCTTTCAATCACCGTCCCGTGAGTTCTAACTATTAGGAAACAAAATTATCAACTTTCCTTGATATTTAAAGCTTAAATACACAAGTTAGATGTTTTATTAACTATGAAGTACTTCTAAAACTCAAACTACAAAGAAAAAGAGAGGCGATATAGCGATACTTACGTCATAGAAATAGTTCTAGTGTTATCGCTTCTTGATTTCGTACCCGGGATGTTAATATTCTTGGAAACCCTTGTGGAGGGCTTGAGGATAAGCTTAGGGTTCATATTATGGGTTGTGGTATGTGTAAAATTGAAGAAAGAGATGACATAAGGTCTATATATATATATATATATATATATATATATATATTATTATTTTTGAAAAGTCAAAGAGGTGCTAGCTTTGCACCCTATTATTGGCTCTTCTTCACATGCTTTTATCTTTTTATCTGGATGACATATGAATGAACAACTAAGAGCGTTAGAAACTAAATTCCAATACCTTAAATTTGGTATATAATATGTCCAAAAAAGACCTCATATAACACACTAAATGTATTGCTAAAAAAGCTTTAGTGACACACTTACTGGTCACCTATGCAGTATGCGCAGTCTCGCAAAACTACAAATATCTGTCTACTCCTATATTTTATTGATGAACGGTTTATTGAATTAGAAAATAGACTCGTAGATCTTCAATTGGTAGGTATATCATCCCTTATTTCCAAGTATATTAGGATAAAATCGTATCTATATTTGACCTAATTTTCAGCATATTTATGAATGTAACTTGTGATGACTTTTGCCAACTTTTGTTCCATAACAAACTTGACTTAAAAACATAACACACTACTATCATAAGACTCCTTATCATTTTGAGCACCCTAGTCTCATCCTAAAAGTACATGTTATAACATTCCTAACTTGTCGACTTTCGACGAAACTTATTTTCTTCAATTGGCATAGCTTCTAAGCCTTCAACCCTCTTGGTACCTGCAGCCCATAATCTTAAATATTTGTAACCTCCAAGTTAACATGATTAACTTGCTGTACGTACTTTTAAGGATGATCTCATTTTAGAGCTTACATCAATTGACTTATGACGTACTCACACATATGAAACTAGGGGTGTAACGTTATCCTCCCTTTGGAATATTTGTCCTCGAATGTTGACTGATGCGCTTATAAGTTTCATAACCTATAGCTCTTATGAATAATTTAGTATTGTCCTTGACATCTAGGCAATTGCTATGTGAATAAATCTGAAGGCCAGGGCATTCCCCCCTTTTAGGCCTCTTTCTCGCACCATGACTTGTTGTCATAATTCTTCCAATCTTGTAACTGTTGCGACCTTTTGTCATGCAACTTGTACGAATTTGTCCTTGTATGTGCACCTATGAGACTCTTCTGTCCCTTTTCTTCTAGCTTTTAGCAAATCTCTAGGCCTCACTTTGGAAATATATACAAAACTATGACAAGTTGTTTCTCCCGGTATATATAGGTGCACTGAAGTTTTTCTCTCGGTCATTTGTCAAATTTATGACTATTGGTATATCTTGTTTCGTAGCCTTGTATATCTATCCTTGTGGCTGTACTACATCTAGATGGGTTATGCTATACCATAACACTTACTTCAGTTTATTATTACCGAGGTTTGATACCCAACTCCAGGTTACTCTCTCGCTGCTTATAAATATACGTCCTTTAGTTCTTTCTCATTACTGTTCATATTAAGAATGATAGCCTAGTCTCATCTAATGCTTCATTAATCGTATTTCATAGCACCCCCAATGTGATTCACCTTATGGGGGTATTTTAATCCTGTACAATTCATGAAATTCCTTTTCTTTGAATTATTACCCAGTCAAAGGCCTAAACGTCATTCTATTATCTATCACAATTACACTCTTATTCTACCAGTAGGGTAACATTCCATCTCCTCTAAATTTCCCTAGTTTTAAACTCCCCTGAGTTCACTCATGTTATATTGAGCTTTTTATAACTTTATGGAAATCATCAGCTCTCTTGTTGTGATAGGTTTAATTCCAAGGACTTACCCATTCTCGTCACCTTCTCACTCACCTTTCTTTATCCTTACTCATGCCTAGCTAAAGCCTTGTCGCTCTACCGCACTTAGCTTGCGACCTACATGTATCTATTTATACCACTCGCAACCTTCATTTAACTTGCTAGCACTATAGATTTCCTTATGTTATTCTGGAATCTCAAGCGAGACATCATATTGTCTCTAACTCTTCTTTTCTCCTTAACTAGACCTCTCTATACCTGGAAACCATAGGTTGGAAAATATGCCACTCATGACACTACTGTCATTTCTTGATATAGAATTACGATGCTCCCAGCCCTCTATCGATATCTGGATTATTCGTAACCTTCTATAATTGGGCATCTCGTACCTTCTTCACATTTACCTTACTTGCCTTTAAATCTAACATCGTATTTTTTGTCCCTTTCATAACTACCCTTCGACGTAGGTGGAATTCACATCCACAACTTGAAACTCTACTATAATACTTGGACCTCCTATGCATACACAATCCGGTATGAGCCTCATACTAACTTTTATGAGATTGGTACTCTTCTAACTGTCTTTATTGTAGAGTAGAGTCATTATAGAATATGGCCGTTTTACTATATTTCGTGTACCTCTTATATTAAGAGTGATTCTGCAATGTTCTGATTCATAATTTTTGTACTCACCAGGGTCTAATAATCAGACTCCTAATTCATTTAGCTGATGTAACTCTTTAGTTTCTTCTGCTATATCAACCTTTAAGTAGGCTTACTTTATCTTCTAATCTGCAACTTAGGGTATTAGTTATTACTTTACCCCCTCTTGGATGTTATGGACATCCATGATATAACCTTCCAGAAATTCAAGCTTTTGTCTGTGATGTGGACTCAATTCTTTCTTTTAACTTATAAAAGAGTATCCTATAACTGTAAGAATGTCAACATATATATGATGCATGAATAATACTCTGAAATCTTAAGTACGATTGTAACGTAACTAACTCTGGGTCATTGATCGAATAATTCCTTTCGTGCTATCTCAATTATCTTGAAACGTAAACAATTACTTATCCTGGTCTTTCTGGCACTCGCTGCATGAATACTTAGGCTTATCTTGGTGCCCACATATATTGGAATTTCATACAACTCATATGATCACGAATATTATTTTTGATTTTACTTCACGTTCCTTAGTTACGATCGGTGCCACCTGTTATGGAGTACATACAATGTTGTATTGAAAATGTTGTTCCAAGATCATTTCTTCATTAGGTCACTATGCTTATGTTGAAGCCTTCTTCCTTATTTCCTTGGCTAGTCTTTCGTTGTAGCACTTAGGGGAGACCATCTGACTCTTGTAAAGCTGTGAGTTTATTACATCATATACCCGATGGAATTTTTGATGTGTTTACTCGCCTATAAATATCCTTAGTTATATACCTCTGTGTCCTCGTTCTTATATGGTTACTTCTTAACTCAATTTTTTTGTATCCCCCCTTGGCACTCTCTTTTATTTTTGTAACACTTTTACGACAACTATAACTACCTCAACTCCTATCTTAATATTTTGCAAGGATTACGATGTCGTATCTGCGAGACTGAATTCCCTATGCTAGAGTTTACTAGGTTTATCTTGCACCATTTGCTGATTTTTCTGTATCCTCTTGTCTAGCCATAACTAGGCTCCTTATGAATTAACTACTAACTACTCGTTGGTCCATTCTCAAATCTATATTTTGGGTAATCTTGCTAGGGTTGTTTCCTTTGTCTTAACTTACCTTTCGTGCTTCTCTTAATGTATCGAGTGCCCATTCACACTTATTTATCAATAACATCCTGGCTAGGAACCCTTACTGCTTCTCCCTAGCATCGTGCTTGCATAGTGTTCTGGAGTCGTAGTATATATGTATGATCTGAATAAATTCAATCTCACTCCTTTCATATTTTTACCGCATTCTTCCTTTACCTAAACCACTTAACTCCAACTTAATACCATATCACTTTATCTTTCCCCCTTTAGGGTAGTATTAACATTTAATGTTATGAAGATTCACCTACAAATATTTTACCTCTTCATCTTCGGCGTCTTTTTACGTCTTCATTGACTCTTGCTCGCCTTGCGGTAGCCCTTCTCTACTAGGGATAACTAAATTTCTTGCGTGTGAGGGTGAAACCTAATGTAACCGGCACACTTAGTTCCTTAAGCTTAACTGTAGTCATAGTTCTTTCTTTATGGAAGCGTGTTCCTGAATGACCTTTAATGGTTATTCTTTTGTTGTCCATTCTATTTTTGCCGAAACACAATCTCAGAAATTCTCACGATGTCGGCTATTATCGAACCCTTCGGTCCCTAAATCATGATTGATTTATCTTGTTTACTAGCCTATGATGATTTCTATCACTCTGGAGGTCTAACTTAGCGTCTAGAAATCACGTTGGAGTCACCACCTCATTTCTCGAAATAAGGATACGACTTTATGTCATATACTCTTTTATAGTCTCAAAGTATATCGTCTCTTGTTTTTTGCTTCACTTGACCATAATTCTGTCATCCTACCATATTTTGATTTACTGTTATTACTCATTTATCATACCTTACTCATAATGTTTCATTTACTCTCTTCTTATTCTCCTGCTAATACTTCTATCTATCACATTAGCCTGAAAACTTCAACAAAACATTATTTCACCTTTTAGCTCCCCTGGCTCAATCCACCATTGCGGGTTACTCTAACCCAAGCTGGATCCCGATACCCCATCCTTCTCTTAAATAATATATGTTATTCTGTTAGCTGCCATAGGGCATAACTGAGATGGGTGTGGCCAATTAGAATCCTTTTATTTCTCTGTCTGACGCGGAAATTCAGATAATCTTTATTAACTAGGTACCTCGTACCCTTTTTCACCTTGCTTCTATTACTTGTTTAAACTTATACTTCTACCTTCTGATACTCACACGGTATGCTATTCGCGAGGTATGTTAGATATTTCCGTGTTAGGGTAAGTGGGAAATTCGCACATTTGGTATGCACAATCTAATAGGGTCTCAAACATGGCCACGTCGTCAAGAATTCTCTCTCTACTAATGCACTTACATGCTATTGTATTAGCCCTATAGTTAGCTATAATTTTCCTAATTGAAAGCATATCTATATCATTAGCAAACATAAGCTTTGTCTCGAACTCTTACGACCGTACTCAATAGCACGATTTGGATTTAAAAGAAGGGTAACAGACTCCCAAATGCATTGTATCTTCCCGTTTATATAATGTGGTGCACAACACATATATAAACAAGGTTCTACTAGACACGACTTGTAGACTCCCTAGGATAAAACTACCCTGATATTAAGTTTGTCATGCCCCAAACCCGACGAGGCATGGCCGACACCCAGTGCCATACTCGGCCCGAGTGTACCACTATGTAATTGTGAACTCTGGAGGGGTAACTCTCAACTTAGGCCGATGAGGCCATATCTTGAATCGTCCAAAAGTAACGCATCTCTCATCCGTGGGGCATAATATATATAACTGTGCAAGTCGATGGAGCCGCCATGAACATCTACCGATATACAAAATATACAGGACTCGTCTACAAGCCTCTAGAGATAACTAAATTGTACTATGGCTGGGACAGGGCCCCGACCTACCCATCAAACATGTATATATAAAATGGACTACAAGGTCTAGACATGGTAACTCCGAGGAAGTAGAGCTTACCAACCAAGCTGATGGTTGGCTCTGTCTGCTTGGAGGGTCTGTCCAACTGTCAATGAGGACTTGTAAACATGAAATGCAACATACCCAGCAAAAGGGACGTCAGTATAAAATAATGTACTGAGTATGTAAGGCAACAAAATAACTAAAAGCTAAAATTGAAATGATAATATAATAACTGAAAGTAACTGGGAGTCAAAGATAATATGAAGATATGCTTACCTGCTGATACTAACTCGACTCTATCAATATAGCAAGTAAAAAGTTGCCCGGCCTTATAAGACTCGATATATGTAACTGCTCTGCCATAATAGGCTCGCTCATAGGCGCTCGACCATACTAGGCTACGTATCTTGGCCATTTTTGACTCGCTCATAGGCGCTTGGCCACATTAGACTCTGTTAACCCACCATTTAATAAGAGGTTGCCCAATAGGGGTCTGCACATCGATTATAGCTCGATGATGGTGAAAATACTGTAATACTGTGTATATATAAACTATCTTCCCTCTTCACTGAAAAAAGACAAAACTAAACTGAATATGAAGTCCCAATAAGGGAGAATACTGTAACTTATGAGACTATGACAATATACATTAATTCAGAAATATGAACTTCTCTTTATGTCTCGTTATCAAACACATGTAGTTATTGGATCATGCCAAAATGAAAGAAAGGTCTAGCCTTAACATACCTCAACTATGTTGAGTCCTTCATACCTTTCAAGCAATTCTTTAAACAACTCAACTCAATCTATCACAACATAAGGAGATTTAAAATCAGTGCTGAGTAAAGCCTAAGTTCACAACTTAAACTAGTAGCCCGTTTACGTAAATTTGGGCAACATCTCCCCTGTAACAAGGCCCTCCTCCAATACCATATACCAATAACACCAAGAAAACAACAATAACAACATGTATGAATCATTTTCCAACCTTACCTCTATCACAATATATCCCAAAATAGCTTACACACCCTAATCACTTCATACATAAAACGACAACAAAAGTAGTGTCAAACAACCTAAAAAAATGTAACGACAAATGACCAGCCCACCATTATGTCATTATGTGATGTTTCTATACACCTTTTATCCTTCAAAAATCCATAAAACATCAGCAAAATATACAGCCCAAAGGCAACACGAAACAACCCGTAAAACAGTCTACTACAAGTTGAATAATTCGAACCCATAGCTTCTGATCACCGTCCCGTGAGTTCTAACTATTAGAAAATAAAATTATCAACTTTCCTTGATATTTTAAGCTTTAATACAGAAAGTAGACATTTTCTTAACTATGAAGTACTTCTAAAACTCAAACTACAAAGAAAAAGAGACGCGATATAGCGATACTTACGTCGTAGGGACCATTCTAGTGTTATCACTTTTTGATTTTGCATCCGGGGTGTTAATATTCTTGGGAACCCTTGTGGTCGTGGTATGTGGAAAATTGAAGAAAGATAGGACATAAGGCCTATATATATCCATGTTTGAAATGTCAAAGAGGTGCTAGCTTGGCACCCTATTTTTGGCTCTTCTTCAAACGCTTATAACTTTTTATCCGGATGACTTATGAATCGATTAAGAACATTAGAAACTAAATTCTAGTACCTTCAATTTGAAATATAATATTTCCCTAAAATATCTCATATAACACATTAAATATATTACTCAAAAAGCTTTAGTGACACACCTACTTGTCGCTTATGCAGTCTGTGCAGTCTCGCAAAAATGCAAATATCTCTCTACTCCTATGTCTTATTGATGAACGATTTAATGCGTTAATAAATAGGCTCATAAATGTTCCATTTGATAGGTATATTATTCCTTATTTCCAAGTATATTGCGAGAAAATCGCATCTATATTTGACCTAATTTTCAGCACATTTATGAATGTAACTTGTGATGACTTTTGTCAGGTTTTGTTCCACAACTCACTTGACTTCAAAACATAACATACGACTATCATAAGACAAAAATAACTCATAATGTAACCTCGTTATCATGTTGAGCACCCTAGTATCACCCCAAAAGTACATGTTATAACATTCCCAACTTGTCGACTTTCGATGAAAGTTAATTTTTTCAATTGGTTTTGCTTCCAATCCTTCCAAACCTCTTGGTACTTGCAGTCCATGATCTTAAATATTTTTATCCTTTATGTTAACATGATTAACTTACTTTATTTACTTTCTTATAATTTGGATATACTATTTTGGGGTCAATCTTTTAGGAATAGGATACATAGTTATGGTTCTTTTCCATCAACATTTAATTGAATTCAAGACAAGTTATTACAAATACATCATCTAATGAAATCTCATCAAATAGCTCTTCCACTTCCAGTTGTCACATAGTTACAAACCCAAACAAACAATAAGAGCTAAATGAAAAAAGAAAGGAGTTTAGAACTAAACTATTTTTGACTTGAAAGACAAAGAAGTGTGATAAAGATGAGACCATATAAAATGAATATTCATCAAATTTACTATTTTCCGATTTGTTCTTTCGTCGATGGGGACTTAAAACAAAATGAAAATTACTTTTAAAGATGATCTCATTTCAGAGCTTACATCAATTGACTTGCAACGCACTCACACTTACGAAACTGGGAGTGTAACATTCTCAATGATCAAATATGTTTCAGTTTCTGCAAAAAATTATATTACTGAAGCAAAGGTAGACTAATCCGATATCATCCCCACTGCAAAAAATTTATAATGTCAATATCATAATAGCAAAGGTAGACTAATTTGAAAAACTGGACTAACAAAAACAAGTTCATATTACATACCATACGAAAGTAAGGTTCATATATATGGCCAAATGACCAACAAAAGTAGGGTCAAATTGCTCACAAAATACAGTTCATACACATGACCAATAAAATACAAGTAACTTCTTCCTAAATTTGATTTTGACGAGAGTCAACTGGTGTAGATGAAGTAGAAGTTCCAGCTTTCATCTTTTTGTTAGAAACTGCAACATCCCTTTATTTTTTAAGTTGATTCCCTGTGACAGCTCTACTCCCTTTCCACTTAAGAACATTTGGTCTAAATCCAATATCTATATTAGTTTGTGTAGAATTCACCAAGTTTGCACCGGTTGAAATAAGTCTTTCACTTGGCCTACCTGGCTAGAAAATACAGTTAGTTAGTAATGAATAATGCAGAAGCCAGGATAGAAAATACATTTAGTTAATAGTGAATAATATTTCGCACACTTACATTAAAGATACCAGTTCTTGTCTGTGTGTCTGCGTGTAAATCAAAATATTTTCTTTCCAACAGAAGTAACAAGTGATCTGGCAGTAATAGAAATAGATGTACCAGATGCAACAGAAGCAGCAAGTGATCTTCTCAATTAAGATGTATACCATGTCAACATGCAATATGTGCCTTTTATAAGATTAGAAATGAGCTAGAAAACTATGTTGAACATCGGTATAGGAAAGATACATTCCTGGTTGTTTACCGATATTATATTCAGCCAATTCCAAGATGCAAATGTGGCCCTAGTCTACCATTCCATCAATTGAGCCTCATGAAGTTAAATCAATGCGTGCTAGGCTAAAAAATACAGAAGAAAGGACAAAGATGAACCAAGAAGTGGGAAAAACTATCAGAGAAGGGTGTTAAAGATGTCATGTTCCATTTGTCATCAAATTGGTCGCAACAAGTCAATCTGCAGTTTAAGGGTAAGTTTGATGACTTACATTTCAATTTGATTTCATAGTTTTCATAGTACCTGATTAGTAACTTGTCACTTTATACTAGGGACAAACAAGCACACAAGCTGGAAGGTCAAATGGAACAACACAATCAAGCACATGAGCTGGTAGTCAAAGTTATACAACCCAAGCTGCAGGTACATCAGCTACCACAACCCAAACTTCAATGGCCCCATCGTCCTTTTGTGCTGAAACATCAAAAATAAGAAGGAACTAACCATCCGAAAGAGGTAGAGGAACTGTAGGAAGTAGTAGTAGGGAAAGAGGTAGATGAGCTGGCAGGGGAAGAGGTAGAAGATCACTTGCTGCTTTTGTTGCATCTGGTACATCTATTTCTATTACTACCAGATCACTTGTTACTTCTGTTGGAAAGAAAAGGACCAGAAATTCTGATTTTGATTTACACGCAGACACACAGACAAGAACTGGTATCTTTAATGTAAGTGTGCGAAATATTTAGCTAGCAAATTTTTTTTCATGCTAATATTATGCAATGTTGGTGCTATAGAAATAGTACTCCTTATTGAAATTGAAATAAGTAACCCCAAGAAAAATAGTATTATGTACAACAGGAAACAATAGAGCACTTTTTGGTACAATATTATGTGCAAAAGAGGACAAAGGTACACTTAGATATCGAGTACTAAAGTTTAACCATAGTCAAGTTCTGGGCTTTGGTTGCAATCAGCTAATCTCACGGCGACATGCTAATGACAAACACATCTGAAAATGTATGGAAAAAGAGTGAGGACTTTCACTCTTATTGTCTCATCCAGTACTGGTGTAATTGAATGGATTAACCGCACCGAACCACCTGCAGAAAAAGAAAAAAGAACAAGAAGACAAAAATAATGCTTAACCCGAGGAGTCAAGGAAGCATAAGAGAGCATCCGACTGAATTAAAACACTGCATCGCCTTTCTGCAATAATGGGTATCATCATAACTTCTAACTGTCATATACATTGTAACTGTCATTACATTTTAGATGAACGTGTTTGTAGCATTATTTTACTAAACTTGCAGTTCTTGCTTCATAGAGAAAAATAATACCTTTTCTTATAGGATATTTAAGATTTGGTCAACCCATTTTTGCAATTGGAGAGGCACTTAGCAGCCAAATATGAGCACCATGCTTTACCTTCTAGAAAAAAAGCGCTGACAATCATATCAAGTTTAGCAATAACACTTCAAAGTTGCCTCAGTAAGCATGGTAATATCTGGTGCACCTTATTGATAGACTTGTCACACCTCTGCTACTACGATCTGTATGAGCAACTTGCACTCGGCCATTCCAAAAGTAAGACATGACTCAATTTTCACAAAAGAAAAAATTCCTTGCATATTCAAACATCCTTCAATTTAAGTCTTCAAAAAGAAACTGATAAATTTAGAAGCTATGTGAAAAACACCACCAAACATATATTGGAACTATGATCAAAGAAATTAACTTCGATGATTCTTTAAATAGCAAGCAGGACAAACCAAATGAGGAAGTGATGTACCTTCAAGTATCAATACTCTATTCCTGATAGAACTCCATTTGCTTCTTCACTTCAATATTTGTGCTTTAGTGTAGCAAAATGTTCATGTAATGGATAGTAAAAATGAACCTCACTTGTGAGTAAATGGAGGTTCCTATTATTACAACAGTAGATCCAAGTGCAATTCGAACATGTATTTGGAAGATTATGATGGAGGCAACAATGACAGGTATCCGCTTCATTGCATTTTTTCTATGTTAATTGTCAGGTGAGAAAGCTCATCCAATGATATAAAATAAATGGTTATATAATTGATAGAATATGTTCTGCTGAATACCAAAGCCAAAGACAAAACTGTTATTAGGATACTCATAAAAATAATTTATGAAAAAACTTTTAACATAAACATACAAGTAAGAAAATCTGTCAGCAATGACATAACAAAAGGTATCACATAATTTAGTAAATGATTCAGAAGTACGCAAGAGAGAGGTAAAAACTAAGACGATGTCCATTAATATAGACACAAACATAGCATCCATAATGACCTTAAACCTGACTGATGCCCATGGGAGTCTAGAGAAAACAGGATTCATTTAAAGCACCTTCAGTTTTTATCAACATTCTAAAATAGTCAAACAAAACAACCATGATTCAAGTAATATCGAGGGCAATGTAACCACCTCAAACTGATGCAACCAGGATAATTGATATATAATATTATTACAATTATGCATCAGAAAATATAAGGAGCATGCATCATGAGAAGTGGAAGTTGTCAATCCTCTTCAAACAAAATCGATTCCTATTCGAGAGAGCATATTTTGTCATCTTACCACCTACCTCTGGTGACCCTCTATTTCAAGTGCAAAAGCTGTAAATATTAATAGAGATAATGGATAAACCCGCACAATACCTCATCTCACTAACAAGCTTTCTTTTTATTCCTTTGTTTGAGAATATATTCCAGAACTTCAAATGCAGGATTTGATATCATAACTTCCATAAAATCTATAGTAATAATCAACATGACTTCAGAATCTAACAACAAAATAAATCCAAAGTACCAGCATGAATAATCAAATATCACTCAAGTAATAGCTTGATTAAAGGCAGTGTAATTATATAATTGCTCCCGCCAACAATGTTGAAATTGAGCTCAGTAGCAGCTGAAAATGCATAACAACATGATTGGCACAAATTGACAAATAAATACTAAAAGTTTTCTAACTACTCTTGATGATATGAGTGAATAAAACTGCAAGTGTAAACATACTAACAGTTAGAAGCCCAGTTGTATGAGCAACTGAATCCTATGTCACCCAGAAAAAATAAATAGATAAAATTAATAACTAATAATGGAAAATAATAAAAATCGAGTCACATGCTCTCTTTATCTTTAAATGAATGACAGAGTTCAGAGCGAAACAAAATAATTAGATTCAATTTCCCAGGAAGTTCATTGATACAGAAAATTAACCTACATCAAAACCATTTGAATTTCAAGTATGTACAGATTTCCAATAACCGAAAACTCAAAAAGTCAAGATTCAAATGTTTTAAAAGATACAGAAACAGATGCGCACCAAGATAGAGAAGCAAAATTGAAAATTTACCATATCAGTCGAGATTCAAATTAGTAGAATGGAACTCTTAGAATATCAACACATACAACTAAAAACAAATAGAGAAATACTCCATTGTATTTAATTTATAATCCAAGATTCGCTACGTCTAGTTATTTACAACCAAGAAATGAAAAAGATACCCACTTCCCATCAAGAATTTCAATATCTTTTACCACATTCACATTCGATAGATCACAAAACAAACATCCACAAGCATCTCTCAACTTTCTTGATTTTTTCACATAATAAAAAACCGTATGAAATCTAGAAAAAGAAAAAATTATTTTGTAACAGAGAGCAAAGCTTGGTTTACTTGAAAGTGAAAGGAGATTGGATATGCAGAGATGACAACCGGCGATTTTCTGTCTACCTTCCTATAGAAATAAAGTAAATTAGAGAAGTGATAGACTGGTATGCTACATAGCTGTTCAGTGGTAAGACGAAAGACATGTATAAATACCTACAATGAAAAGGCCAAAACACCCTCATTAGGAATTTAAATTCCACTAAACACACATGTAGAAGCTCGTGGCTTTTCTATATATTAGAAAATTAAGAATTTAGACTCTTTATTAGTGTATATTAGACATTGTTTCTTGACCTTCTTCGTTATAGGAGAAAAAGATGTGCAATAATTTACACATGTGGAGGAAGTTCACTAATTATAACAAATTGTTGGAGACTTCTTAAGGTCTATCTATTAAGGAACTTGCACAGCTGCTATTTTATGCTTTCATTTTGGTCATTTTGTGTCTATGAACTCCCAGGAAGCCACAAAAATATTAATCAAGAAAGAATGCTAACTATAAACTAAGCAATAGTGAAAAATTGATCGCTAAGGATCAATATCGAAAAACATAAAAGACCAACTATTAAAAGAAAAAATACAACATAATGGAACTAAGAAGAAAGACCGAAAAAAGTGCACCTCAGCAACCCAAGCAAATATACGTCACTTTCAACTGGATGAGCTACGTATACTAGATGACATTGTTTCGAGAAGTTACCTTTCTTTTGTCCTGACCGGTAGCCATTCTTCTGAATATCTAGAAGAAATATATAGCTCTCAGTCAATGGGGACACTACTTGTTCATGATGTCCATATAGTGCACAACATGAAAAGAGAACAACAAAAAAGTCGGCTCAGTAATATTTGAAAGGATATTATTACCATTCCAAACAAATGAACCTACAACTTTGAACTATAACTATGCCCTATTTCAGGTGTATCACCAACTATTATTAGATCCATCCTCACAAATTTTCTACCGGGCATTTCATCAAATACCTTATGGGCATCAGTGGTATCCCTTGATTTTTTCCTAAAACAACACTTCTAATGCCATTCTCCAAAAAATAATCAACTAAGCAACAATTTACGATCCATATTCCAAACGCTAAACTAAAATTCTGTTAGAAATTGCAGGAAATCAACTATCATTCCAGCATAAATTTTGACTTTAAAAAAAGTCAATAATGCAAAGATAGTGAAATCCACGCTAGAAACTATAAAAAGGATAATTCCTAGTAGCTAATACAATGAGGACTTTAGAAAATTTTTAATGCATTTTGGAAAAAGCATATGAAAAAGCAAAGAGGGCTTCAATGCCTGCATGACGAAAACAATAACCACAAAAGCATCTTCTCAAAATATTTATTCATTTCCCTACTTTTTAGCATTGAAGAAACTAAAAAATCATAAGAGAAATCCAGAAATAAAACCAAAATCAGAAAAAAAAAAGATAAAAGGAAGAAGACTAAGCATAGAAACCAAAAAATTGAATAAAGCCGAACAAAAATATAGAGAGAAACAAGAATTTCGTGGTGCATGTTTGAAATTAAACAGGAGAATGCAAAGGAACACCATAAAATAATTTTCATGAGAATTTGTTCTGCATGTTTGAAAAAATCAGAGAAAAATGCAAAGAAACAAAAGGATTATTATTTCTTACTATTTGTCCATTTCCATGCTCCTCAGTAGCGAAAGAATTGAAATATCACAAAAGAAATCCATAAAAAGAGATGCATGAAAAGAAGAGGGCCTAAGTAGAAGAGTGAGAAGATAAGAATCGAGAAAAAGTAAAAGAGCAAGGAGAAGAGTGAACCTCACCAGAAAGCAGGTATAATAGAGGAACAAGAACGATCGAGAGAGACGAAAAAAAGAGAAATGAAATTCTCAAAATTACAAAAGGAAATCGGAACACTATACCACAGATAAGGTCTCTGTACTGATCCTTTGAGCGGTAATAGCGTCGCCAAGTTCTTCCAAAGAGACTTGTATTTCTTTTGATGGAAGAACTCTCAATTCTACAGGTCTTTTCTAGCTTAACGAAAATACCATATATTTCTATAGGTTGATTAAAGGAAAAAAAGAACAAACCTTGATAGGAAAATTGCTCTTTTCTACCGTAGTCTCTTGAGCACTCCTCTCCCTGGACAAAGAAGAAGAAGATGGAGAAGGGGGAAAAGATGAAAATGTGTCAATAATCCGTAGCAAGAGAAACACGTGTTTCACAGTTAAAAGATAGTTTCCAGTTTAACCATAAAAAGTTGATATCTACAGAAATGCCCTTCGTCGTCCTTCAAAGCTTCACTTATTATATAATTAAATATCAGAAGTACATGTTTCAACAAACCTAACTATATTAACTTGCCTATTTATTATTTTGTGTCTAATTTCTTTAAGCATACTTATGCTAGATTATGCCTAGACTTAGTAGGGATTTTTACCTATACATCCCATATAACAAACCTTACTATTATTATTGTGGATTGTTTGTTTATTACCCTCATATCCCATGTTTTTGTTACATAATATATACCAAACGGAATATTTGCTGATTTTCCATCCTAAATTAACGCTAGATAATTAAGGCTAAAAACGATTCTTAATAAAGTGTAGCCTAAAATAACGCCTATCTTTATGACTTCTAATTAATCTTTGATTTTCTACCAAATAAATGTCAAATTAGTTAAGGTAACATATTAAATGCTCATAATCTATTAATCATACTTTCTTAAAAATCCCATAAAACTATTAGTAAATCCTTTTCTTTTTTCATGTTCACAAGTCATATGAAAGTAGTGTATGTATAACAAATCACGCCATAGTTGAACCTTGAACCTGCATATCTAACCAAACAAGGAATAAAGCATTATTGAACTTTTATCTTAAAATTATTTTACGTTTCCTTTATACCAAAGGATCTGCTAGGGGGAAATAAATTTATCTTAGACATATATTATTATATGACCATAATTATTACTAAAAAAATTTTCTTAAAAAGTATACAAGAAAGATGGATTAGATTGAGTAATTTTTGCTATCATACAAATTTGAACGAATCCAACTTAAATCATGCCGTAAAATCATGACAAATAGATTCTATGGTGCCATGTTTAATGTTTTCTATATTAAAAATATTTGTAGTGCTGTCAAGTTGTGATTGAATAAAATAATTATAGATAATTGTGGCAGAATAATAAATACACCAAAAAAAATGTAGGGTTAAATGCAATATATGAAATCACCTTTAATAGAATGTATTTTACTCCTAAGGTGAGATTTTCGAACTTAATTGCAAATTAATCGACCGCGCAAAGAAGAAGAGAATAGTACATAATTAAATTAACCATGCAGAACATTTAAGATCCATTTGTTCATATAAATTTGGCAATCCTATTCAACTAACCCAATAAAGGAAGAAGCTTTTAAAATATAGTCAAATGTAGTCAAATGTAATTAAGGTTATATGCACTATTTTTAATGTGTTTTTAAAATGTAGTCAAATGTAGGTAAATGTAGTTAAGGTTATATGAAGTGTTTCCAGTGAGTTTTTAAAATGTAGTCAAATGTAGGTAAATGTAGTTAAGGTTATATGAAGTGTTTCCAGTGAGTTTTTAAAATGTAGTCAAATGTAGGTAAATGTAGTTAAGGTTATATGCAGTGTTTCCAGTGTGTTTTTAAAATGTACTCAAATTTTTGTAGTTATATGAACTTTGTAGTTAATTGTAGTTACTTGTAGTTAATCGTAGTCAGTTGAAAAATATGTCTGAATAACGTATTTTTTTGTATCTACTGGATGGTATGAGTTGCTGAAAACTACAAATGGCATTTCTATGCAACGTCAATTCATTATTCTTCATTGTTCAAGACAAGAAGTTTTATCCGAAAACATAACAGCGCAAATGTACTGCAACAGTACATGTAGCATTGGACTTCCAACAGTTTGTAGTTATGCAATTGTAGTTATATCTAGTATAGATGTGTAGTTATATGCAATTGTAGGTAATTGTAGTCACTACATTAGTAATTTATTCCCACAATTATATAAGAACTGACAGTTATATAGAATGGCAACTGAAGCTATTATATATGCTATTAGATAGCTGTTACGACAAATATGCTATTAGAAAAATATGGCGGATGAAACTCTCGATCTGAAACAATGGCAACCTTCGACAATGGAGGATGACAATGGAGGATGAAATTAAAGAAGAAGACACAATAATAGTAATAAGGGATAAAACCCAATCTGACCAATTTTGATCCAAACCTTTCCAATATTGAGATGGAAAGCAGAAAAAGTCAAATTGAATGGTGACTTTGGTACATCCAATAAACAAACGTTGCTGTAAATTTGACAGATACTGCAAAGACGGCTTATGGAATGGTTTGTTTTTGTTGTGTTCTTGTGTGTCATTGCTTTTGTCTTCTGTTCCAACTTACTGTCTATAATTTTTCGGCTGTTTTTGGCATTTCCATCAATCTCGAACAAATTTTTTCAATACGGACTTTTTCAAGCAGGAAAGACTTTAATCTACATTGTTTGTGCACAAATCTTGATAATTAATAAGGTTAAAAATCTGTTGGAAGAAAGAGAAAAAAGTGGGGAAAGAAAATATGGAAATATTTTGTTCCACAAATAAAGCCCCTAATAAATCATTGGTAATTAAACCTTAAAAGTCAATTTTGGTACATATATTGAAACATGGTATACTTAAATGTAATAAATACTAACCTTAAACATGAGTGGTTATAAGGTTTGTTATATGGGATGTATATGTAAAAATCCCGACTTAGTATCTATGAATTAAATGTTTCAACAACAACAATAACAACCAAGTATAATTCCACTTAATGGGGTCTGAGAAGAATAATGTGTATGCACACCTTACCCCTATCCTTGGGTAGAGAGACTGTTTCCAAATAGACCCCCGGCATCCTTCCCTCCAAGAACTTCCCACATTACTCTTGGTGAGACTCGAACTCACCTCTCAATTAGAAGTGGGGGTTGTTTACCATCAGAGCCATCCCTCTTGCCTATGAATTAAATATTTCACACATTATTTTCTACAAAATCACGTAAAACCTTCTCATTAAAATATGCCCTACACCAATATTCTTTATCATAGGACAGTAGACTTCCAAAAATATTATTTTTTAATTTATTTAATTTCTTCATTTCTTCTCTTAACTTTACTTGAAAATGAGTCTTAGATGTAAATTGTTTTTTCCTCTCCTATCTCCTCGATGCTTTCTGTCAGTTTGTCCAAATGTATCTTTCACACATTCTTCTTTTAGCAACATGTAGAAAATTAGCATCAACAGATGACAATCCCCAATAACAACATCAACGACATGGCAGCAACAGTGAGATCAATAGTAGCAACGAGCAACAATAATAATATTAACTCAAAGCAAACAAACAACTCAACTTAATAAATGGATTGCATTCCCTTTTGCATGTCAGAGCGTCTGTTAAATCTTCACCATTCCTCAATTCCATGTCAGTTTTGAGATAGTTGATGAACCAACTCCATAAATGTGTAATCTCTTGATCTACCAAAGCCCAAGCAATGGGATACATTTGATTGTTTTCATTTTTTCTAACAACCACTAATAATTCACCTTTGCAAGTTCACTTTAGGAAACAACCATCAAAATATATGATTTTTTTACAACCTGCCATCCATCCATTATTCATAGCCTCAAAGCATGCATAAAATATTTAAAGAAATGCTTCCCAGAAACTCTTATGTATCAGTCCTTGCCCAATATGAGTTTTCAGGATTGGTGGACTTAATCATATCAGCATAGTTCAGTAACCTTGAAAATTCAAGGTTCAATCACCCATAAGCTGCTAATTACCTTCATCCTGGCTCTATAGATTAGTGATATTCCTACATATAAAATTTATTTAACTCTTATAACGTATTGCAACTCATGTACTGTTATGTTTGGAGTTTAAAATGATCATATCTTAGAGCTTTCTTGCAAGTTACTTGGTTGTGCAACATTTGTTCTTCTTATTTGTTGGG
The DNA here is from genome assembly GCA_034376525.1 of Nicotiana benthamiana. Lineage (NCBI taxonomy): Eukaryota > Viridiplantae > Streptophyta > Magnoliopsida > Solanales > Solanaceae > Nicotiana > Nicotiana benthamiana. Next base: position 13,901,527 of record CM067329.1, on the reverse strand, counting down.
TATTTATGGACTGGTATATATGTCTTCACAATAAGATTCTCTGAATCCTTATCATTACTAGCAATTATGTGAACTTACACTTTTCATGCTTACTTAACTCTTACTGTATCTTTCTCATTAAGTCTAAGCTTCAAAGACACTTTATATTGAGTAGCATAGTCATCAATAACTTTCCTAAAATCTTCTGCATTATTAAAGATCACACCCAACTCAAATAGAGGAATTTTAGCATCAAAGTCATACACGATCTTTTGACTTTTTCTTCTACAAGGAAGATTAGCGCGATATTCAGTGAGAGAGAGAGAGTTCAAGTGCTAGACGGAATGTTCGATGAAAATTTAACCTTATGTTTTAAGTTTTTTAATTAGACGCCTTTTAATTATTTATTTCTTATTGAATATTCACGTGTCGGCTTCTTATTCGTTCGTGCAATATACACCAAATGTTTGTTATACGCGACAGGGAGTGACTAGGTCGGATGTTTATTGAGTTTATTTTTTAGTTACATGAAATGATTAAATGAAAGAGGCTTCAGTTAAGGTGTTTAAATGATCGATGGAGACAACTTAAATGGACGTTTTATGTATTTCGCCAAAGAAAAATACTAAAAAATGCTTGTAGCTAAACTTTTAAGCCTCAAAAAACGTTTCTTTTCATACCAAATTGACTAGATCAAAATTATTTCATTGAAAAAGAAAAAAGAAAAATAAAAGGAAAAAGAAAAAGAAATCACAACTTCTTTTCTCGAGGCCAAATTGACTAGATTAAAATTATTTCACAACTTCTTTTCTCGAGGCCAAATTGAAAAAGAAATCACAACTTCTTTTCTCTAAGGCCAAAAACTTAGTTGAGCAAAAACTAAGGGTAAAAATAAACGGTGGAGATCTAATCTCCTATTGCTCACTCCCTATAGCTAGGCGAGAAGCCCTAACTATATATACATAGCATTCAACAGATCCTTCCCCCTTTATTTGTTAACAGCTGCCCTAGGCCAAGACCAACCATTTGAAGGCATTTTCTTAGCTTCCAAATCCTCAAGGTAATCTCCTGTTTATCACATTTCTTTCTTTAATTCTTCGTTTTTTCTGATTTAATCTCGGATCATATCTGAGAATCTATTGTTTTTTTCTGTGGGTTTTATACAGAAGAAAATGAAGGTAATCGCCGCTTTCTTGTTGGCTGTGTTGGGTGGTAACGCCTCCCCATCTGCTGCTGATTTGAAGAAAATCCTTGCTTCCGGTATTCCCTTTTTTCACCTCCATAAACTTTTTGCCTTTTAAAAAAATAGTTAATGTGGGTGAAAATGAGGTGTATTAATGTAGGTTTATGTTTTTTTTTGCTATTCATAGTTATTATTTGTTGTAATTTAGTGTATACCTATTTCATTTTCCTTTCAAGATAGCTGATGAATGTTCGATTTATGCTAAATGTATAAGTAAATGACGTAACAATCTTTAGCTCCGGTATAAAATTTGATCCTTGATTGGATTTTGCTTTTTCTGATTTTAATGCATACCCATTTCATTTTGTGTTCATATAGTTGATATGTGTGTTTGATGTTTGCTAAAATAACAGTGAAGTGTTATCACGCTGTCACTCCAAAATGAGGATTTCTTTCTCTATACTCGTAGCTGCTTCTGTTTTTCCTGGTTTGGTGCATACCGTTTCTGAATGATATGTTGATTTATAGTACTGTATCTGTTAACATGTTGACATATGTGCTTGTAGGTAATTGGGTTATTCATTGATGTGTTTTAGAGACTGGTACATGTCTAATGAAGTAATGTATTTATTTATTATTTTTATATTTTTTTCCTGCAAAAAATTATGATTCAGCTCTTGCACATGCCACTAATTGCTTTTTTGATGGTCTGGAAAAGGAGTAAAAGAGTGTTTGCGGGAAGCAATTAATTATTTTTATAAAGTTATTGCTATTGAACTTGAAGTTGGATGAAAGTGTTTAGGCAGACACCTGATCTCTCTACATTTTAGCTGTTTTTTATTTTTGTTTATGTTTTAAGACAAGAGTGGTTGCTCTGATGGTAAGCAACCCCACTTCCAACCGAGAGGTTGTGAGTTCGAGTCTCCCCAAGAGCAAGGTGGGAAGTTCTTGGAGGGAAGGATGCCGGAGGTCTATTTGGAAACAGCTTCTCTACCCCAGGGTAGGGGTAAGTTCTGCGTACATACTACCCTCCCAGACCCCACTAAGTGGGATTATACCGGGTTGTCGTCGTTGTTGTTTATGCTTTGGAAAACAATTAACTGTGTTAGTTGCAAGACCTTCTGAAGATGTCGATAAGAATGGAGTACTCTATTTTTTTTACTTCTTTTGCATATGGGATAGCACTGTCATTCGTTTGTATTGCTTGGCTTTTTAAAGAGATCTTGAATTGATATAAATGTCTAATTCTTGTTGACTTTTGACTACTGTCCTCTCTTTGTATATTTTATGCTGGGGACTCTTTGTTTTGAATTCTCATATTCAAAATTGTGCTGCAGTTGGAGCTGAGGCTGATGATGATAGGGTTGATCTCCTCTTGTCTCAAGTAAAGGGCAAAGATATCACAGAGCTGATTGCTGCTGGCAGAGAAAAGTTGGCTTCAGTACCTTGCGGTGGTGGTGGTGGTGTTGCAGTTGCTGCACCTGCTGGTGGCTCTGCCGCTGCAGCACCAGCTGCTGAGGAGAAGAAAGAGGAGAAGAAGGAAGAGAAAGAGGAATCTGATGATGTAAGATAATCTGTCAATCTAGGAGCCTTGGCTTCCTTCTGCACTGGACAATGTTTACTCCTAAATATCTTGTATATCTGCTAACATGGTTGTCTGGTTTTAATATTGCAGGACATGGGTTTCAGTCTCTTCGATTAGAGGAATGCAGCTTTGGCCTCTCTATGAATTGTCCTGTTCCCAGTTCAACTGAGTTTATTCTAGGACTCTTTTTTGTCAACTTTACTGATTTTGTTTCTAGTTTAGCTGAAGGCACCTAAATTTTGCGAGGCAATTTGAAATTATAATATTGTTGGATTTGTTTGCACCCTTTAGCTTGATGTATTTGTTGTCTGTTTAAGTCATTACAATGTCCAATTCTAAATCCATTATAGCAAGTAGTCATTCTAAGTGTTTAATTATTTCACACTCGGGTCCACAGCCTACAAGGAGTAGGGAAAGCGAATTTTGTTTCTGGGTATTTACTGCTTTTGCAACTAGTCCATGACAGTAGTAGGAACTAAATGATGCATTATCCTTGGCTATACATTTGTATCCATCTGGTGTCAGCTCTTATGGTTAGATTATATTGGTAGAATTACCAATGCATATTAATTGGTATGCGAGGGAATGTTGGCCAATATTAGCTCTGCAAGCGGTAACTTTATAGAGCAAGTGTTCGTGTAGCATGGACTCCGCAAAGGATTTTCAGTTTGAAGGTCAATTTACAACATATATCACTTCATAATGCAAAGTCTTGACATGGAATCTTAAAGAATTTTCTAATAACCTAGTATAGTTAATTACACTGCATTGAGTGAAACATTTTGTCGCATGTTTAATGACATGAGTTCATAGGAAATCCATGCACAGGAGGATGTAAAGCGGACGGCTTTAGCTCGGCCCTAGAATCCACTGGTTTTTTAGATGTTAGGTCTCATGAGTCATGTGTTGTGTGACTCTTTTGTCCTGTTTGGCCAAGCATTTTCAAAGTCAAAAATACTTTTTTGTTAAAAGTTGAAGTGTTTGCCTCAGCTTTTAGAAGAAAAAAAATACTTTTGAGTAGAAGGTTGTTTATTTCGATCGGATATCCGAAATTCGAACCGATCCATTCAATTTTGGATTTCGGCTTTCAGATCGGTATATTTTAATCTGATCCAATCAGATATTTGAAATTATTAGGGCATGTATAAATACTACACTTTAATTTCGGATAGTCAGTACTTCGTTTACATCAACCTCCAAATTATTACCTTTACAATTTGCTAGATTTAACTATATTGACACCATAGTACTCTCATAATTGCATAAACATGAATTTTCTTAATGTATTGCCTCTTTTACAAAAAAAAAAACATATTAGTTTAACTTTGAGGCATAATAATATGATCGGAAATTCGATCTAATCCAAACTTTAAAATTCGATCCAATCCGATATAATTCGAATCGGATTCAGATTACATTTTCTAGAATTGAAAATCCGAAATTCGAATCCGAAATGTGCTAAATCCAATCCAATCCGATCTGTGCAACCCTAAGCAGAAGCAGTTTTGGAGAATCAGGAAAATGTAACTTCTCTCCAAAAGCACTTTCTTGAAAAATAAATAATTTTTTTTAAAAGCTTGGTCAGATACTAATTGCTGCTCAGAAGTGCTTTTCAAATTAATTAACCAAATACAAGAAGCTTCTTACCAAAGCACTTTTAAAAAAAAAAATTCCAAAATAAATTAATTTTTACAGTTTAGCCAAACAGCGTTAGTCACATTTGCCTACAACCTTTTGGGTGAAAATTTAGGCGGTCAAAACCTCTATAGGCTCTCACAATCTGATGGAGTCAAAATGTCAATATGCCTTTAGATGTAATGTGTGTTTGATGTTCGGATGTTACCATGAGATCCATTTAGGCAAAATTATGACGTACACGTTTCAGCGCTCAAAGTTAATGGACTGTATAGACTTCAAATCTGATAGAATTGGAAACAATTTGTGGAACTTTAAAAAGTAAAGTCTGTAAGATGAATAAAAGCGACTTCACCTCTTAAAATGTTGATCATAGGGTACATTAGTTTTTTATACAACAGTTAAGGAAAGAATTTAAAAAATTTCACTGCTACAATCAAAATATCTGCGATGACACATCAAAAGGGTCTATACTTGGACGTATTAATGCACTCACTTCACAAAGTCAATTAACGGACTTGAGAGTAGTGGGGTTCTGATCATTTCCTAACATCACTAGGAAAATGGGTGAGATTCTGCAACACAGTCGAGAGTCTATATTACAATTCATGCAATCTTGATTTGTACGGCAAACATAGGTATTAACTCCACAGAGTATCAGCCACCTCAGCAAAAACATTGATACAAAGCTCCTTCCTGTCACAGTAATGAATTTGGAAAGGACAATGCTGGCTCAAATTGGGCCTCTGAAAGGAGCTTTGTATTGTTGGGCCCAATTTGATGAAAACATGAATAATGATAAACATTCTCCAAAATAAGAAGAAAAAAAATCTCAAAAGGAGAAAAGTGGATGGTAAAATGAATTTGAGAAAAATACCAGAAGTCAAAAAGTTATGCAGACTACATGCCAGATTCCGCCATAAGTTGTTTTAACCCATCCAGTGATCCAGAATAAGTAGTTGAAACCTTCCATGATGGAGCACCGCCACAACAAGAACCCATTTAAGACTTTGGAACTGTCACATTTAATATTTTTACGTCTTGGTATGGCTTGTCATTTTTGTCGGTCTTCACTTTCTCTATCGACTGTCATATCCAAAAGGAAAAAAAAGAAATCCTGAATGAGGTCCCAAGAAATCATCATACATTAAATACAACATAATACACACTGCAACAATTAGCATTTCAATTTCTGCTAAATAACTAGAAATACAGCTAAACAGAGTCGAAGCTCTGAGTCAGGTCTAATATTCATTCAGTAATCAATCCATAGCAGACTGGGGAGGAATTAGAAGCCAATACCTGTACAACGTCCATTCCTTTTACTACTCTGCCAAAAACTGTGTGCTTATTGTCTAACCACGGAGTGGCAACAGTTGTTATGAAGAATTGGGAGCCATTGGTGTTTGCCCCAGCATTAGCCATCGAGACGGTGAAGGGTCTATCATGTCGCAGGCTGCATAGACCAATATAATTGTTCAGATTACTTTACCTATTGAAGCATAAACTAGAAAAATGTGTTATCGGCTATATGTCGGAGATCAAGTTAATTCAAATGAGGTGGTGCCAGCTGTTATTTCAGGCAATAACTAAGCTTGCACTTCCTAGAACCTAGAAAGAAAACTTTTCCAAGAATCAACAGGCAAAGGAAGCGCAAACAATCTCCAGAGTCGAGCAAGGAAGAAAACTACGCCAAATGTTAACTATACAAGAGTATTATGCTCCGCTCCGAAAGGTAAACTTGGTGGCTCCATGAATGAGTACAAAATTCTCAATAGACTTGAATAGTTGCTTTCATAATCATAACCATCAGAATTGTATGTTAAAATCAAAAGCTAAGAAATGAAAAGATCCTTTTCTTTGGTGGGGAGGAATGGGATTGCTGGGTCTTTTAATAGTTAACTTCATGAAAATTCCACCACTGTTGCCAGGCAGAATAACATTACAATTAATTGCAACTGAAAATTTCAAAATTCAAATACTGATGAAATCATGGTCAATAGTCAATTAAAGCAGGAAAAGAAAACAGACTTCGGTTTTGGCCATTTATCACCCTAGATTAGAAACTATGTATTGGCAATCTTCTATTGCATATTATGTGCTGCAAAAGCAGCAGCAATTGAACGAACAAGAACAAATTACACTGTAATGTTACTATGGATCCATTTACTCCACAAATTGGATACTTCTGTTCTCCTACCATTTTCATTGGGGTTCTTATGTACACATTGATTGGTGCAGATCACTTAAAACCGACTGACGTTCAAAGCAATATGTGGCAATTAACCCTAAATCATTTTACACCCAACAGAAGAAATGTTTTATCATGCGCAGGCCTTCAGACTTCCTGTTCTCGCATCCCACCATGTTCAGTATTCCAAAGCTGTATAAGCATCATCATCAAAAGTATGGCTCCTCTAACATGACATATCAAGAAAGTACAAAGTCCAGGAAAAAAAGTAAGAGCCAAAAATTAAAGCATGTACAATAATGTATTTATGTATAAGATCCGCAAATACAGAACATACCTTTTATGGAATTCATCTTCAAACTCCCTTCCCCAAATAGATTGGCCCCCTGTGCCATCTCCTAATGGATCTCCTGTCTGAACCATAAAGCCTCTGATGACCCGATGAAATATCAAATTGTCATAGTATCCATTCCTGCAGTGTGTTGTAAAGTTCTCCACTGTTTTTGGACACTCTTCAGGGTATAGCTTCATGTGAATGTCACCCATACTGGTATGCAGGACCTAGGTCAGAGTAAAAGAAAGAATCAGCAAAATTTGTGTCCATTTTTTAGGATAAGTGCAGGAAAAAAAAAGCGAAGGCCCTCTAAGTGTAGTGGTATAGGAAAAGCTATGATCTTTTAAGGTATACCACAAATAATGCAGAAACAAGAACTGTTATTCTTTACTTGGGAAAGGCTGCCAAGAGCACAAACAGGCTTTGCCCATCTCATTTCCTATTTTATGAAGACCATTCTCAGCGTAGCAGTTTCGTAATATGCTATCCTTTCAACTCATTCAATTGATCAGGAATCAGAAAACATAAGTAGAAGAAAGTAAATCCATTATTCAGGATCCATTCACTCGGTTTATATGCAGTGCAGTACTAAAGAAATCTTACATAAAACCTTTCCACAGACAATACCAATCATTTGTAGCTCATGAAGAGTTCCATTCATGAACTCATGGAAAAGGATATCCACCTTAAACCTATCCGGAATATTCTATTTATCTGATAAAATACAAATAAAACTATAACTCACCACATTATCTGGAAGGGATGTAGTGACAGACTTCCCTATGTCAGATACAGCCAAAAGTTCATCAGCAGACGGCTTTTCATTAAAGACATCTCTTCCCTTGGTAGGATCATCAGGTTCCTCAGGTTCTCTCTGACTGTTATAGAGCAAGTTATGAGCTGTCTTGAAGCATAAGTATAAACAAAGAAATCTGGTTTTCATAAAAGATGAGATGAAAAGACTGCCTATTTTTATCATTTTATGGAAGTAAGGAACATCAAACTAAATCATCCAAGAGTGAAGAGTACAGCAGGCAACTGCGTTTTCAAACTTTCTCATTAGTCTTGATTGTTTTCAAATTGCTTTAAATCCTAATTCCAGTAGAAAAATCAATACTTAAGCATCTATCAGAACAATTCCTACTGTGTGTGAATCTTACAGAGATAGCCAACATAAAATACATGGACTACTTTGGATAAAACTGGTAACATGTTTCCTTTAGCATAGCACTAAAGTCTAGACTGAGCAGGTTAGTGCAGTGGAGAAGTTCCAGGTTCAATATACAATCAAAGTAACAAAGTTCAAGATAGCAATCCACTCATTCTCTGTACTACACATAAACCTGAACAAATAGATTCTATGTTTCTTGAAAGCACAGCAAAGTAGAGTTGGATCTATCAGGGGCTCCTTGCTTTCATTGGCATTTGCTGCAGCAGCAGGAATTTTTCTTACTTTTTTACTACTTCTATCACCTTGATACAAGGCAATTCTCAAAAACCTGTCATTGCTCTCCACCTTTCCTAGGATACGAGATACCTTGTTCGTATGTAGATTTACAACCTGACAATACAAAGAAAAAATAACCCAAAATCAGAAATGAAAGTCGAAGAAGCATGAAGCTTATTCATAACTTTGGTATGGTACAGGTACCAAGAACTGCAATATAATTGCATTCTTGACCGTCTAATGGACATTTTCTTACTTTAATTCCTAGGAGAGTTGCATATATAATGAAGTTGGAACTTTCATCAAAAACAGCATTAGGTTGTGGTGCATGTTCTGTTTTCTCAATTTCTTTTTCCACAGCCATTCTTCGCCCAAAATCAATAGCTTCAAGCCTGTATAAAGGAACATCACTCCTCTGGAGATCTTGTGCCACCTAAAGAGATGTTTTTTTTTATTATCACCCAAAAGATAAAGAAAAAAAGAAAGTAAAAGAAGCATGTGTATGTACACATAAGGAGTAATCTCTTACCTCCAGAGATTCATCATACACACGTCTTAGTTTACCTGTCCTGAACCAAAATATACGAATCCTACGATCTGGTGACGTTACAGAGAACTGTTTACCATCAGGGCTTACCTAGAAATAGAGAAGATAAAAGGGTAAGACTTTTACAAGACTATCTACTGATTGCTAAGACTCAGAAATCTGAAACTGCTTAGCTAACTTGAGATGTGTATAGCAGAAGAAACTTTTTCAATTCAAGTTATAAGGTCTGAAGTACGCATAATTTCCAGCAAAAGGTTTTACTGTAATACCTCTATAGAAGAAACAGCAGTTTTGCATTTCACAATTTCGAAGAGATTAGTGTCACTCTTCAATCTAAAATTCACCCTGCAGGCAGAACATAAGAAGATAAGTATAAGCGGTGACTATTACAATTAGGAGCATAAGACGACCTCTTGCATATGGCAAAGAAAGTGTGAGAAACTATATATTAAATAATCTATAGTATTTTCTTAGATTAAACAAAAAATAAATGGTTGGTTCTGATATTAAAAAAGCATAAATGGTAGTGAGAAATGCTAAAACCACAATGGAAATCTACGGTGCGGAAGTCATTTACCAATAAAGGTCATATAGGATCTATATCACAAGGTTCTATGTTTAAAATTTTAAAACTGTTACACTCCCCCCCCCCCCCCCCCCACACACACACACGCGCACCAAAAAAAAACAACAAAAAAACAGAAAAGGCTATCTAACAAAAAGGAAAATGAATCCTTGCATCACGTAAATAGTGATGTAATACCACTTCTTCAAAATGGATCTATCTAAAACTCATTTTGGGGCTCTTGAGCTCCCTGAAGTCAATCTGATTTACTGTCCCCTAAAAAGGACCATATACAAGGTAAGTTACTTTAAGAAGTTGAAAACATACACGTTCTCTGGGAACTGAAGAGTGGCAGGACTCCAGTACTCAATGATCCCTTTGTCGTCTGCTGATATCACAGTATCAAAGACATGATTGTATTTCATGACCTTGATGGGGCGCAAATGTATCTGATGACGAGGACAACAAAAAAGGATAAGAGATTTGGTCATGTGAGTGCTGGTAGAAACTTCATATTAACATGACATTAAAACTGCACGAAAGTCATATGAACCTTTACTTTTGAGATGGTTTACTGGACATACCTCTTTAGTTATGATTGGTTCATTTGTACCAGCTCTTGCATCATATACATGCACAACAGAGGAGTTCCGATCGCTAACAGCAAGCTTAGCTTTGACATCCCCTAATTTATATACCCATTCAACGCAACCAGGTATGAATGGAAGTCGTATCATGGACATCATGTCGAAATTCACTACGTCATATATTTTCAGAGACTTGTCACTTGAGATCGTACAGCAAAGCATACCATCAGCACTAACCTGCAATGGAATTTAGGTAGACTAATGTATTGCTCTGATCATAAACATGAGCAGAATGTATTGCCGCCTGAGAGTCTATTGCTACTTACTGCAAGGCCTTCAATAGGGCCAAGATGAGATCTAAAATGTTTTGCAAACTCGATACCAATAGGCTTTTTCTTCCAAAATTTCAGGTGGCCTGGACAAAAAAGAGGAGAAAATTTTGGTAAATTATGAAACATCAAGAAATGAAAAAATTCGGTGCAAACATCATATGTCTTGCCTTACCATCGGCACTCCCGCTAATGAAAAAATCTGCTCCTGACACAGAAACATGAGTGACTACATCTCGGTGCATGTAACTTTTTTCATACCTGCATTGCATACATGGTTTAGTACTCTATATCTGATCATGATAACAAAATTCATCAGATGATCCGGACATGGAAGTGGTCAGTTGTGGCTGGCAAATGAAGTTAGTTTGATGATTGGTTGTGTTATGTACTGTTAACTGGACAAAATGTTAACTCGACATGTCAGTTGACAACTACTACATTTTTTTGATAAGGTATATAATATTATTAACAATAAAAGCATCTCCAGACTCCCGTATACAAGTTGTATATTAAAAAGTAGAGAATCCACAACATAATATGATTCTTTATAAACGATACCAGAATTCTGGAACATCATAGGTGCACCAAACTGAAACTACAAAATGAGAGGCTACTCCTCAAATGTAGATAGTAGTTATCTATCCATTCGAAAACTCTCCTATTTCTTCCCTTCCACAGGACCCACATAGGTGCTAGTGGGGCAACATCCAGGCTCTTCGAAACTTCCTTCTTGCTCTGGCTGATCTGGCATCAGCAATTACATCCAGAACCATCTCAAAACTCACACCACAAGCGAGTTTCCAGCATACTATGAGGGTGTTTGGATTGGCTTATTTTAAGTGATTATTGGCTTTTGAGCACTTTTTTAGTTTGTGTGGTGTTTGGCAATGATAAAAAGTGCTTAAAAGCACTTACTTTTAGGCATAAAAAGTACAAAATAAGCCAAAAGCTAAAAGTTAGGTATTACCAACTTATGACTTTTGGATTTTAGCTAAAAAGCCACTTTTTATACGCCAATCCAAACACCCTCTATGCAGGGGGAGGAACATCTTAACCTGAATATTTACACATGAAGCACCAGCTAACTTATGTAATCTGCCTTTCTCTCACGTTCTCGGTCATCAAATTGCTTCCTTCACAACCAACCAAGTAAAGAGAACACTTCTCTTGGTGCACTAGGAATCCAAACCAATAAATCTGGAAAAACCCGACTCCTCCCTTTCCAAGAGCTTATGATAATGATATGACTTCACTAAAAGCACCCCCCCCCCCCCTCCACAAACCCAAATAAGTCCGAACTAGCATAAGATGTGCTCTGCTTGTAAAGCATTTCAACCAAATCTTGAAATTCAGCTTCCAGGGACTATTGACTGGACGTAGGGCTACACCAGGCACCCTATGTGGAACTGTTCGGCCAGCGCAGCACGTTAGAGGGTCTACCGGTTTAGAGAGGGGAATTTCGGCCATCAATCAGCCCAAGGCCACTGAAGCTAGCAACTTCACACTCTTGAGTGCATGCTGTTATGCCATTTTGCAACTTTTTAATATTTTCAAGTTAAGTGGACCTTAGTATTGGTTCCATATTCCTTTGTTAATTTCTTGTATTTTACCTTTGACTTTTTGGGATTATATTTGAGGCTCACAGGTTAAATATACCTCGGGTTGCTTGTAAGTTCCCTTTTTATTTAATATCTCTTTGATTTTCGTGTCTATAGCTTATCTTCTGTTTGGCCTTTTTTTCACTCATATCTCTATCCTCGTCTTCGGCGCGCTATCAGATCTGCCATAATCAAAGATGACAATTTGATTGATAAATGCTGAACTCTCTAAACAATAGCATCACATTGAAAATACAATGGAAGTCAAGAAATTTGCTATCATATGCTCAACCCCGGAAACCTATATAAACTTGAATTAGCCAAATTAGAACAATGCCACCATTAAGCATTTCAGATAGGTCCTAAGATTACAAATTGTAACAACTGTAAAAGCCAGAATCTGAAAACTCCCAACAGAACAGCCTCTCTCCATCAACAAGTGTCCACAATACTAAGCACCCAGGGCACTTGGATCTGTTTGGTTGACCGCACAAGAAAAACTAATCTGGACATAAAATTCTCAATTACTAATATGTGTAAATCTTTACATTACTAATTTAATCTCTCAATACTAATACAACATTCACACTCAAGGGCGTGACTTAGCAGTCAATGAAGTGGTAGCAAACCTTGAAAACTAGGCTTCAGGTCCGAGCAGAGGCAAAAAATACTAGGTTTATCTTCCCATATGCCTAAGCTTTGGTGGAGAAGTACCGGTACTACTGAGCGCAAGCTAGCGCGACCACCGCCATGATCCCAAAAATTAACTAATACACCATTTGATTCTCGGTATACAATAATGCATAACTAATGCGTTGTGCCAATACAGACATGACTTATGTTGAAAAAAATATGAACTAAGAATCATGAATTAGAAAATACTGAAAAATAAACCCTAAAGACTTAAAACAAACCAAAAATATACTTTTGTAATTTAAGCATCTGGACAGTTGATAGTACTACTTACAAGTTGGCTGAAGGAAGGGAATCGAGATAGGCTTGCTCAAACTGAAGAGGACGCTTCTTACTAACATGAGGAGCTGGGCCCGGTCCAATAACCGGCTCGTCTTCCGTCTCCTCCGCAGCCGTCGCTGCCGCCGAAAGCGGGTTTCCGTTCTCATTCTGAGCTGCTTCCTCCATCAATCTCCTCTACAATAGCTGCTGCTTTTCTAGAGTTTTGAACTCACTCCGATTTGTTGCAGAAAATGTTGTAAGAAAGCTAGAAATTTTTTGTAGTTTGAAAGGTGCTGAGCTTATAGATGCTGGATGCAGTGAGCCCCCGGCCGATTTGACTCAGAAATCGGGTCCTTTTGAACCGAGTTGAAGCTATAGGGTTCGGTATTTGGATCGTTTTCGGAGTTAAAATGTAAAATCGTGTTTCAGCCCATATGATTTAGTATTTATCAGTACCCATGTTTTAACTATGACAGTTTTGTCTCAAAACGTTTTTTGAGAAGAACTTTTTTTCTTTTTTAAAGTTTGTGGAAGTCATCTGTCATCCAGGTGTGTTATAGGTGTAGTTTTCTTTTGAAGTTTTAGATATCTTGTAAATAGAATACGAGTTTTTGAATGAATACAGCTCCTCACTTCTTCAACTTCAAAATAAAAATCATTTTTTTGCAAAAGAAAAAAATAAAGAAAAAACACCATGTTACCGAAAAACTAGCTTCAATTTGTGCAAAAATAAGTTAAGACTGCCTGCTAGAGCCGATGTTCAGTTTATACATTAAAATGAATGATTTGGTTCTTGATAATTTGTTTGGACAAGTTCTAACCAAGTAACTATAAGAATATCTTTTTTGTGTACTTTTAATTTACATTAAAATATGTAAAACTTTGTGTTTATCGTGAAAATAGTAATAACAACTAAATTTGATTTTGTGGTTCTAAAAATACGTGATCTATTTTTATGCTAGTTGTTATGCAATTGATGCTAAGTAAAAGATTAAAGAGCAAGATTATAACTTAGAGGTGAGGTGATAATCCAACCGAACGGTTGGAGGTCGGGGCCTCGAGCTACCGTATATGATGCCTCATGGACAAATCTGGAGGCTGGCTTAGGGAAATCGAGGGAGGACTAACAGTTATGAGATCTAAAATGATGGCTCTTTATGATCAATGATAAGTAATAGATGGTGAACAATAAATAGAACACAATGAATATAAGCAATAAATGGAAGTAATAAGATCAAAAGAATATGTTAGAGAGAAAAAGAATACTCTCGTCTATTAATGTTGAGTATTCGATCCCTTAACAAAATGACAAGGATCCCCTTCATATATGAGGGGGAACCCTAAAATAGTACAAGTACATTTATTACAAAGACATGGAGATGAGACAACTAGTTGATGCCATGATTCGAGTCTGCACTTAGCTCGCTAGACTTTGTCAACTCTACTTATGCGCCTTGGAAACTCCCCACTTTTTCATGTTAGAAAATACGCTTAACGCTAGAGGGGGGGGGGGGTGAATAGCGTTATAATAAAATTTTGCGTAAACTTGCGGAAATTAAAACTTGCAAGAAATAATTAAGTGCGTTAAATAAATAAAAGGAAAGAACGCACCGATATATTCTGGTTCACCACAACACGTGGCTAGTCCAGTCCCCTAGAGACTCTCTCGAGATTTTCCACTAACTATGTTAAGCTTCCGGGTGCTTAACAAACCATTATAACTTGAGGACACAAGCCTCAACACTTTTGCTCGGAGATACCACACTCCAAGACTTCAACCAAGGAAACACAAGTTCCTTACAATAAGAGAATTACAATTCTCTTACAAGTGTATACAACACTAAAGCACTCAAACAAAATACTCCTTAATGAGTAGATATGAGTAAAAGAAGTAAGCTCTGGATCACAACAACTTTGAAAAGAATATGGCTCTCAAAAGCTTTATGAAATTGAATATAAAATGATAAACAAAAGTATGCAAGCTTATAGCAATGTAATGATCAGTTGTAGTATGTTGTTGTGTTTAAAACACTGAAATGAAGCTGTATTTATAGTTGAAAAACTTGGCATTACCGTTGTCTAATTGCCAATTAAGAGTTGCTGATTTTACTCACTGACAATCGATTGTCAAACCCCAACAATCGATTGTCTGCCAGTCAGATCAAAATTCAATCCCAGATTATACGCTTGACAATCGATTACTTACAATCCATAATCGATTACTGGCAATGTTCAAAAAACCCTTTCCAACCACAAACAATCGATTGTTCAAAATCAACAATCGATTACTCAGCAACGTTCAAAAAATCTTTTCCGGATTTTAATCAAAACAATCGATTATACAAAATCAATAATCGATTATCAAATAACGTTCAAAAAATCTTTTCCGGATTTTAATCAAAATAATCGATTATACAGAATCAATAATCGATTACCTGACGGTATTTGAAAACTTTACGACAACGGTCAGCTTCACAATCGATTGCACAAAGTCAACAACCGATTACTTATCAGTTTTTGAAAATCATTTTAGACACTGTCTCTTGACAATCGATTGTTATATACTCACAATCGATTATTTAATAAATTTGAAAATCACTGGAAGTCACTGCCTCAACACAATCGATTGTCATTAGTTCACAATCGATTATTTTCTGACTTTGAAAAATCTGAAGGACACTGTCTCTTTACAATCGATTGTCATTAGCTTCACAATCGATTATTCTGAGTTTTGAAAAACTTTGATGGACACTGCCTCATCACAATCGATTGTCATAAGGTTCACAATCGATTGTCATGCAGTCTTGGCTTAAAACAATCGATTATCATTAGTACATAATCGATTATCTTAGTCCAGTTTTCAGAGGCATTTAAAAATCATTTTGGCTAATGAAAATATGTATGACTTAAAATCATTCAGCATTAAATTAAATATGCATGATTTTGGAAAATAGTTTTATGAGAGAAGCCATGTTACGAGTCAAGTTGTAGGATCAAGATCACAATTAAGAATGACTCAATTAAACTATAAAACTTGTCTTGAGCTTGAATCTCGATGTATATCAATTGTGCGCTTGTTTCTTGAACTTCGTCATATATCAATTTTCGCTTCATTTGTCATTCATCAAAACCTATACAAAAGAACACACGTTTTAGTATATTGCATTGAGAACGTGTTTTCAACAATTTCCCCTTTTTGATAATGGTAAACATTAAGCGGGATATGCAAGACAAGCAATTTATATTGACGATTCAAGACAATTAAAGACATGCAACAAGTATGTAATTTGTTCCATGTAATTTGTTCCCCATCAATTTGAGAACTCCCCCTCAATTTAAGCTTATAATTTGAGAGTGCATCATACCCCTTACCTTCCCCCTTTTGCCATTAGCAAAAATAACATAATAGTAGATGCTAAAGATGTAAATAAAACTTGTTTAAACATCAACGCGAATAATAGCAACATAATCGATTATTGATACGAAATAATCGATTTTTAGACGATGGAAACCAATTATTGCGTCAAGCTTTATAATTTCCCTTTCCTTTGGGGCGATACCTCGATACTTTTTGGTGTCGACTTCCTTACCTTTCTCATCTTTGTCTAGATGATCGGATGTGCTCATGGGAGTTGCCATTTCTTTTGCATTGTTCATCTCAAATCGTTTCAGCAATTCTTTGCAATATTTGGCTTGACAAATGAATGTACCTTCTTTCATTTGCTTTACTTGTAATCCCAAAAAGAATGTTAACTCACCCATCATAGACATCTCAAATTCGCTTGTCATTAAATCGGAAAATTCCTTGCATAAAACATTGTTAGTAGCACCAAATATAATATCATCTACATATATTTGAACTAACAAAATATCATTGTTTTTATGCTTAACAAAGAGAGTTGTGTCAACTTTCCCCCTAATGAAATCATTTTCCAAAAGAAACTTACTCAATCTTTCATACCAAGCTCGGGGAGCTTGTTTTAAACCATAAAGAGCCTTTTTGAGTTTGAAAACATGATCGGGAGATTTAAAGTTTTCAAAGCCGGGGGGATGTTCAACAAAAACTTCTTCTTGAATAAAACCGTTTAGAAAAGCACTTTTCACATCCATTTGATATAAATTGAAATTCATAGAAGAGGCAAATGCAAGCAATAAGCGAATAGCTTCTAATCTAGCTACGGGAGCATATGTTTCTCATAGTCAATACCTTCTTCTTGATTATAGCCTTTTGCTACAAGCCTAGCTTTGTTTCTAGTGATTGTACCATTTTCATCTAATTTATTGCGAAAAATGCATTTCGTACCAATTATGGTATGACCTTCGGGTCTTGGCACCAAATCCCAAACGTCATTGCGTTCGAATTGGTTAAGCTCCTCTTGCATTGCCAAGGTCCAAAATTCATCCCCAATTGCTTCTGAGATGGTTTTGGGTTCAATTTGAGAAACAAAAGCAGTATGTTCTAAGGTATTTTTGAGAGAGTTTCGGGTACTTACCTTGTCTCCAACGTTGCCAATTACCTGTTCGAGAGGGTGATCTTTGATTGTCCTCCACTCGTTAGGCATATTCATTTCTTTTTCCAATTGTGGCGCTTCTTCCGTTGGTTGTTCCTCAGTTTCATCTTTATTTTCCTTGGGTGGTTCCTTTTGTATTTTGTCTTTCAAGCTATCTAAGATGCCTGCAAGATCAAAACCAGAATCCTTTCTCGCCAAGCGAGCATTATTTTCGGAAAATACAACATGAGGGGATTCCTCCACAATTTGGGTTCTTTTATTAAAGACCCTATATGCTTTACTACGTGAGGAATATCCAATGAAAATACCTTCATCCGACTTAGCATCAAATTTACCCAATTGGTCTTTGCCATTGTTATGAACAAAACATTTGCAACCAAAAACTCTAAAATGGGAAATATTTGGTTTTCTTCCCTTATAAAGTTCATAGGGGGTTTTCATGAGTATCGGCCGAATTACTACTCTATTTAGAACGTAGCAAGCGGTACTCACGGCGTCCGCCCAAAAATGTTTGGGTATCTTAGCTTCGTCGAGCATGGTTCTAGCCATCTCTTCGAGACACCTATTTTTTCTTTCCACCACCCCATTTTGTTGTGGTGTACGTGGAGCGGAAAAGGTATGCTCGATTCCGAGTTCGTCACAAAAGTCCGCAAAGAGATTGTGATCAAACTCTCCCCCATGATCACTTCTAATTGAAGTGACGGTTGTTCCTTTCTCATTTTGAACACGCTTAAGAAAAAATTTAAAATTTTGAAAAAGCATCACTTTTATTGGCAAGAAATAAAGTCCAAGTAAATCTCGAGTAATCATCAACAATCACAAAAGCATATTTATTTCTTCCTAGACTTTCAATGCGAGAGGGACCAAATAAATCCATATGAAGCAATTGCAATGGTCTAGAAGTTGAAACAATGTTATTAGATTTGAAAGATGCTTTTGTTTGCTTCCCCTTTTGACACGAGTCACAAATAGAGTCATTTTCAAATTTTAAAAAGGGAAGACCAACAACTAAGTTTTGAGAAATCAATTTGTTCAAAAGATGCATATTGATATGTGCTACTCTACGATGCCATAGCCAAGTATCATCCTCTTTACTCATTAGACAATCAACATATTCGGGTGAGGAATTAGCAAGATCAACCATATAAATATTATCAACTCTAAAACCACGAAGTATGATTTTGAAATCACTACGTCTAAATACTAGGCATTCATCCGAATCAAATAGAGCAAGATTTCCCTTGTCACATAATTGGCTTATGCTCAAGAGATTATGCTTCAAACCTTTCACAAGTAATATATGCTTAATAGAGGATTTTTCATCCTTACCGACCGAGCCGATGCCGATGATCTTTCCTTTATTGTTATCACCGAAGATAGCACTTCCTCCTTCTTTGTGCTCTAATTGAAGGAATTTGGATTCATCTCCCGTCATATGCTTGGAGCATCCACTATCAAGGTACCATAGTACACTTGATCCCTTCAAGCACACATACAAAACAAATTAATGTTCTTTAGGTACCCATGCCATCTTGGGTCCTTGGGGTTTAGGCATATTATAATGATGCGATTGAGTAACATGTCTATGACGTGTAAAGCATGCAGGAGCAATATGACCAATACGTCTACAATAATGACAAGTCACATTTGGGTTATGCATCCTTCTAGGTTCATAGTAACTAGACGGATGAAAGTTTCTTACTCTATTTTGAACACTATGACTATTTCGCATTTCATGAGAGTTATTTCTCCTACTATGAGCTCTAGGATGGGCAGCATTTCTAGAGTGATTGTTTTTCGGTTGAGGGCCATTGCTAGGTCTTCTAAGGGGTTCAAAAATTGGCCTAAAATATACATCATTTCTAGGGTGACTATTTCTAGGTGGTAAGTCATTCCTAGGTCTTCTAAAATGTTCAGCATTTTGTCTAGCATGCATATTGGCTCTAGAGTTGTTGTTTCTAGGATAAGCATTTCTATTGTTAATCCTAGGTTGAGCTTTAGGTTGTTGGGGTTCAGCGTCAACCTTTTCTTCATTCTTAAAGCCTATTCCATGCTTGGTTGATTTCAAGTTAACAAGAACATCATTCAAGTTTTTGTGCGAAGAATTAAACTTATCTAATGTGCCTTTAAGCCTACTTACTTCATTCTTAAGAAGCAAACAATAAGAGCAATTTCTAGTAGAGCTTTCGGGCTTATCGGAACTTCTTTTTCCAAAAAACTTGTTTTCCTCTTTCAGCTTTTCATTTTCTAAAACCAGTTTTTCTAAATCCTTTTCTTTCAAGGAAAGCTGTTTTTGAAAATCCTTTTCTTTTAATGAAGCATTTTCTTTTATGCCCTTAACAGTTTTTGAAGCCTTAATAAACTCAGCATATAATTCATCAAAAGCATTTTGCATTTCTTCAAGAGTAAAGAAGTTTTTAGACGAAATTTGACATACCTCATCTTTGTTGTCTTCTTGTGCCATAAGGCAAAGATTTGCTGCTTCGTCTTCTTCTCTTCGCTTGACTCATCTCCGGAGTCGCCTCCCCAAGAAATGTATGCACGTTGCTTTTTAAAAGGTTTCTTCTCCTTTTTGATGTTTGGACAATTTGATTTGATGTGCCCGGTTTCACCACATTCATAGCACTTGATTTGTTCGCCTTGCTTTTTGCCCTTGCGTTCATACTCCTTGCGCATGAACTTTTGAAATCTTTTGATAACGAGTCCAAACTCGTTGTCTCCTTCCTCATCAATTTGTGGTTGGCTTGTGCTCGCCTTTAGAGCTATTCTTTGCCTCATTTGATCATCAACAAAAGGGTTAAGAATAGTAGATTCATAGGTTTTAAGGTTACCTCTTAGTGCGTCGATGGTGACGTTTGAAACGCCAATGAATTCTTGAATTGCATCGGCCTTTGATCTCCATGCCGGTGTGAGACTTCTAAGAATTTTTCGAACGAGCTCTCTATCCGTGAATGTTTTCTTGAGAGCATGTAAGTCATTTACGATTATTGAAGATCGCTCAAACATTTCGTCCACCTTTTCACCTTCCTTCATGTGAAATAATTCATAAAAATGGGTTAGGAAATCAATTTTTGCTTCCCTTACCTGGTCCGTACCTTCGTACGTGACTTCTAGCTTGTTCCACATCTCCTTTGCCGTTGTACAACACGATATTTTCCTGTAATCGTCAGCATTAACAACACAATATAATAAATTTATTGCTTTAGCATTATTTTGAACTTTTCGGATGTCATCCGCGTCATTCTCATCCTCGGACTTGGGAACCCATTCGTTTTCCACCTTCTTTGTTGGAATTTGGTTTCCCTTCATTATCACCTTCCAAAGGTGAAAGCTGTTGGACTGAACGAAGATCTTCATCCTCTCCTTCCAGTACGTGTAATTTGTACCGTTGAATAGAGGTGGTCGTGTGGAGCACTGTCCTTCTTCAATTCCTGCAAAAGAATCACGAGTAGAAGCCATGGATGGTTCTCTCAAACTGTTAAGTTTTCAGAGAGTTGGGCTCGGATACCAATTGTTAGAAAATACGCTTAACGCTAGAGGGGGGGTGAATAGCGTTATAATAAAATTTTGCGTAAACTTGCGGAAATTAAAACTTGCAGGAAATAATTAAGTGCGTTAAATAAATAAAAGGAAAGAACGCACCGATATATTCTGGTTCACCACAACACGTGGCTAGTCCAGTCCCCGAGAGACTCTCTCGAGATTTTCCACTAACTCTGTTAAGCTTCCGGGTGCTTAACAAACCGTTACAACTTGAGGACACAAGCCTCAACACTTTTGCTCGGAGATACCACACTCCAAGACTTCAACCAAGGAAACACAAGTTCCTTACAACAAGAGAATTACAATTCTCTTACAAGTGTATACAACACTAAAGCACTCAAACAAAATACTCCTTAATGAGTAGATATGAGTAAAAGAAGTAAGCTCTGGATCACAACAACTTTGAACAAGAATATGGCTCTCAAAAGCTTTATGAAATTGAATATAAAATGATAAACAAAAGTATGCAAGCTTATAGCAATGTAATGATCAGTTGTAGTATGTTGTTGTGTTTAAAACACTGAAATGAAGCTGTATTTATAGTTTAAAAACTTGGCATTACCGTTGTCTAATTACCAATTAAGAGTTGCTGATTTTACTCACTGACAATCGATTGTCAAACCCCAACAATTGATTGTATGCCAGTCAGATCAAAATTCAATCCCAGATTATACGCTGACAATCGATTACTTACAATCCATAATCGATTACTGGCAACGTTCAAAAAATCCTTTCCAGATTTTACCACAAACAATCGATTGTTCAGAATCAACAATCGATTACTCAGCAATGTTCAAAAAATCTTTTCCGGATTTTAATTAAAACAATCGATTATACAAAATCAATAATCGATTATCAAATAACGTTCAAAAAATCTTTTCCGGATTTTAATCAAAACAATCGGTTATACGGAATCAATAATCGATTACCTGACGGTATAAGAAAACTTTACGACAACGGTCAGCTTCACAATCGATTGCACAAAGTCAACAATCTATTACTTATCAGTTTTTGAAAATCATTTTAGACATTGCCTCTTGACAATCGATTGTTATATACTCACAATCGATTATTTAATAAATTTGAAAATCACTGGAAGTCACTGCCTCAACACAATCGATTGTTATTAGTTCACAATCGATTATTTTGTGACTTTGAAAAATCTGAAGGACACTGTCTCTTTACAATCGATTGTCATTAGCTTCACAATCGATTATTCTGAGTTTTGAAAAACTTTGATGGACACTGCCTCATCACAATCGATTGTCATAAGGTTCACATCGATTGTCATGCAGGTTTGAAGAAACCTGATGTTCACTGCCTTAACACAATCGATTGTCATTAGTTCACAATCGATTGTCATGCAGTCTTGGCTTAAAACAATCGATTATCATTAGTACATAATCGATTATCTTAGTCCAGTTTTCAGAGGCATTTAAAAATCATTTTGACTAATGAAAATATGTATGATTTAAAATCATTTAGCATTAAATTAAATATGCATGATTTTGAAAAATAGTTTTATGAGAGAAGTCATGTTACGAGTCAAGTTGTAGGATCAAGATCACAATTAAGAATGACTCAATTAAACTATAAAACTTGTCTTGAGCTTGAATCTCGATGTATATCAATTGTGCGCTTGTTTCTTGAACTTCGTCATATATCAATTTTCGCTTCGTTTGTCATTCATCAAAACCTATACAAAAGAACACACGTTTTAGTATATTGCATTGAGAACGTGTTTTCAACATTTCATAGTTGTTGGTCTACACTGCCCCGAGGTCGAGCGTCGATAGCCCTGTGGGGTGAACCTTGACCATAGTCTCGAACCTGTGAATTGTGCTTATGAGGCATTGCAATGACGGGAAATTGGACCCTCCGATTTCACCGCATACAGATAGTCCCCGCGTTTCTTAGAGAGAAAATGATAAGAAACAACCTTGAATTCTTGCCCCTCTGGTACTTCCATAACGTCGACAGTCACAAGGTGCCAAATATTACGTTCACACAACCCTTGAAAGCCTTCGTATTGATTACAACGGTTGGCTGTCCTTTTGCCTCCTTCAACGCGCGTGTAGGGCCTCTATAAATAGTTCTTCTTTCGTCCTTGATAACTCACTGCACCAACAAGCCCCCAAAAAGGTTCCTTCTACCTTATTTTTTTTTCAAAACGCAATTTCCCTTTCTCCTATGAAATCTTCTAGGAATGGTCAAAATTTCCACCTCTGCTTCTTAGGAGATTGTGACTTCCTCCTCTTCGCTTCCGTCTAAAGGTAAAGCGGCAGTGCCTCTTTGTGTTGAGGAGTGCTTTCCAGGATCTTTTGCAATGGCATCCGATTTTAAGGTCGATAAACCTTCTTCAAAGCTGGGGCGTCGTGAGCACGTGTCTCAGTATATTAGCTCAGTAACAGACGTCGAAAAGGTAAGGGCTGATTTCCACCGGGGGAGGATGCGGTGCTTGTGGATATCCTTTCTTGGGAGGAGGATATAACAATATACAAAGTCGATTTTCTCAGTGTGTATACTTACCCATTTACCTTTGGGCCAGTGGGGCCATCTTTGCCTCCGATAGACCCCATGATTCTCGACCACTGCCAACAATATCGAGTGACCCTCGGCCAAATTCAACCTTTGTTATGGTATATCGTTTACATGATCATGTATTATGTGAACATGATCGAAGAGATGCCCTTCACCCTTGATCACCTGGTCAGGATGTACATCCATCGTCTCATCCGTGAGGGCCTGATTAAGCTCTACTATCGAGCCCCCAGGGCACTTTTTGCTTGCATTGATGAAGTTGAGATTGGCGGGTGGATGAGCCATTTTTTCAGAGTTAGGACTTCAGACCTTATTCCGGTGGAAAGTATGTTGTTCCCCGAAAGGTGGAACATGGAGCGTAAATAGATACATTGTCTAATATCTCCTCGCTTCTTTTCAGATACATCTTTCCACACACTAATTTCTTCTGCTAATGCAGCCATAGAAGTTTATGCTGGTGCGGTTATGGACCTCTCGGGCTGGGTCGGCCGGCTGGACTTGATCCGCCCATACACTGATCGAGTGTGGCGTGACTTGTCCCAAGCTCGATGGGTAGCCAAGGATCACAGTAGCTTTTACTCATGTTGTAGCTATACCTTTAATCAGGATTGCTGTTGATATCATCATCACTCTCTGTGCTTACCTCTTGCATTCGTGAAGGTCCGAGGTAGGTCCTCTTGATAAGGGACACATCGCTTGGTGAAGAGGATACCTCGAGACCCGATGAAGGGAAGAAAAGACAAAGGGGACCAGCTAATGAGCCTTCGAAATCCAAGAAGACCAAGGTGTAAGAAAATGAGGCCGACCTAGAAGCCTTAGCTTCAGAAGCATCAAGAAGTCCCTGAGCCGAAGGTGAGGGGGAAAATGATTTCCTGATAGCGTCCTAGGAGGGGAAAACCCGATCGACCCTCACGCTATGGAGACGGTGGCTCCTGAGCCGGAGCTTGATGTCGTTGCGGTCCAACTTTTGGTCGGAGAGGCCACTGAGTAAGTATTTGGTGATGTCCTCGAGCTGACTGATGGCCAAAATATCCCTCGAGCTGAGATGCATTTGGCAGGCGGTTTGGAGGAACTCGGTTCTGAAGACCTGCAGGGATAAAATACCACCCTAATTGACCATGTTGGTGTCATTTTCATGAGTGATTCCCCTCTGGGAATGACCTCACCTCCTAAGGGAAAGCAAAATACCCAAAATGAAGAACCTTCCGATGTGGGGGTGCCTATCGGAGGCAGAGATGGGTCTGAAAGGCCTTTTGCTGCTCACGAGGGGATTCCCGAGCTCGATTCTTCACTCATCTTCAGCGAGATGAACAAGCTTTGTGAGTAGGTAGTTTTAGTAAATCTTGCATGTCGTCCTGATTTTGTATTTTTAACCTATCTTTTTCATGGCTCTAGGCCAGGACGCTTTATTATCAGACTTTCGCCCAGTTTTAGACTGAGGTGACCCGCTATGAGCGTGAGAAGGCTCATCTTGTTGAACAGGTTACCTAGTTTTCGCTTGCTATTGTCTGATTGTTTACGAGATCCCAATCGTTATGACATCTTTGATCTGATTCGTGCAGTTTGAGAAGGAAGGTGCCCTACCGATGGAGAAGCTCTGAGACAAAGAGGGCGAATAGTGACAAGTATAGAGGTCTCCATTCTGAGTTATTTACTGCACATCCGAGATCAAAACTGAAGCCGAGGCACTTATATATTTGCATAAAGAGAATGCCGTTGTAATAAGTGCTCAAGACGGGAGAGTGCCTAAGGAGGCCGAGTTGGAACTGACTCAGGCTTTGAAGCATGCTCGATTAGAATCTTGGAGGTGTACTCTCGAGGATATACATGCAGGGAGTATCAATTTATCTGCCGAGCTCCCGAGGGTGAAGGCCCTAGAGAAGAAAGCTGCTGGCTTGTTTGCTTCTGGAGGTGCAACGAGTTAGGCCTTTCTAAGCGGGCCCGATATATTCTTTTTTGACTTTACATAGTCAATTGTGATAATTCCACTAGAGAGTAGTTGTCTAACGGCACTATGACTTTGTCGTGTTGGAGAGATTTCCCATTGTACATAATGCTCCCAGTTCTTCCTATTGTTGCTTGATTGTCGCAATATATGCATATAGGTGCTAATAATTTGGGCCAAAATGGAATATCTTCCAAGAAATTTTGGAGCCATTCAATTCTTCACCAACCTTGCCTAGAGCTATAAACTCAGACTCCATTGTAGAGCGGGCGATGTATGTCTGTTTGGATGACTTCCAAGACACTACTCCTTCACCAATGGTAAAAACGTATTCACTTGTGGATTTTGCTTCTTTTATTCTGGTGATCCAATTTGCATTACTATATTCCTTAATAACTACGGGGTAATTATTGTACTGCAATGTATAGTCTTGAGTATATTTTAAGTACCCAAAACTCGTTTCATTGCTATCCAATTAGCTTGGTCGGGATTACTTGTATATCGACTAAGCTTACATATCGCACAAGCTATATCAGGTCGTGTACAATTCATAATGTACATAATACTTCACAACACTCGAGCATATTTCAATTGAGACTTGCTTTGACATTTATTCTTTACAAGAGTATGGTTTAAATCAATTGGCGTTCTTGCAGCTTTAATGTCCAAATATTTAAATTTTTCAAGTACCATTTTAATATAATGAGATTGAATGAAGCTAGAACTTTAGGAGTCTTAAAGATCTTAATTTCAAAATTAAATCAGCAACTCCTAAGTCTTTCATACCAAACTTACTAGCATGCGCTTAGTAGCATTTGTGTTAGTAATGTCGTACTCACTATCAACATATCATCGACATATAAAAAAACAATGACAATTTGATTTGGAGTATTCTTAATGTAAACACATTTGTCACACTCATTGATCTTGAAACCATTTGACAATATTGTTTGGTCAAATTTCGCATGCCATTATTTTTGTGCTTGTTTGTCTGTATAGTGACTTAACAAGTCGACATACCTTCTTTTTTTTTCTCGGGAACTATGAACGTTTCAGGTTATTCCGTATAAATTTTTTCCACCAAATATCTATTTAAGAAGGCTGTCCTTACATCTATCTGATGGATTTGAAGGCCATACACGAAGACTAGCACTATTAACACATTGACAGATGTAATCCTTGTTACCGACGAGTAAGTTCAAAGTAATCAAGATCTTCTCATTGTCTAAACCCTTTAACATCTAACCTTGTCTTATATTTGTCAATAGCACTATCAACATTCATTTTTCTTCTGAAATTTCACTTAGAACCCAAAGTTTTATTTTCTAAAGGAAGATCAACCAATTTCCAAGTATGATTACTTAATATGGATTCTATCTCACTATTGACTGTCTCTTTCTAATATTATACTTCCGAGGAAGATATTGATTCTTTGAACGTTTGTGGCTCATTTTCCAACAAGAATGCCAGGAAATCTGGTCCAAAGAAAGTGATGTCCTTTGACATTTATTACATCTTGAATTTTCCTTATTAAAAGTACTTTCCTTTGTTTTTTCCCGAGGTCGCTTAGATTTTCACTAGACGACTCACATTTCTTTTTATACGAATAAATATTCTCAAGAATTCAATATTATCTGATTTAATTACCGTATTAATATGAATGTCGGGATTTTTTGGTTTATGAACCAGAAAATGATATGTCTTACTATTTGTTGCATATCCTATGAAAATGCAATCAACGATTTTCGGTCCAATCTTTGCCCTTTTGGGTTTAGGGACTTGCACTTTAGTAACTACACCCACACTAAGTTGGGTTTTCTTCCTTTCCATTTTTCGTATGGAATGGATGTTTTGCTATGGAGAACTCTATTGCGTATTTGGTTAGCTGTAAGAATAGCTTCCCCCCATAAGTTTTGAGGTAAACTAGAACTTATTAATAAGGCATTCATCATCTCCTTTAGTATTCTATTCTTGCTTTCCGTAATTTCATTATATTGTAGCGAATAAGAGGCAGTTGTTTGGTGAATAATGCCATGTTCCAAACATATTTCTTCAAAAGGAGATTTATATTCACCACCTCTATCACTTCTTATCATTTTGATTTTTTTATTTTGTTGCGTTTTAACTTTATTTTTATATTTCTTGAATACATCAGTTGCTTCATTCTTACTATTAAGTAAGTAAATGCAGCAATATCAAGTACTTTCGTCAATAAAAGTTATGAAATAATTTTTTCCACCGTGAGATGGTATTGACTTCATGTCGCAAATATCTATATGAATTAAGTCTAAAAGATTTGAATTCCTTTCAACTGAATTTTAAGGATGTTTAGCATACCTTGATTCTATACATATTTGACCTTTTGAGTTATTTCATTCAAGCTTAGGCAATACTTCCAAATTAATTATTTTTCATAAAGTTTTGAAGTTGACGTCACCTAAACGTTCATGCCATAAATTGTTTGACTTAAGCAAGTAAGAAGAAGCTGAAATTTTATTCATATCAATGGTAATTACGTTGAGTTTGAAAAGACCCTCAGTAAGGTAACCTTTTCTAACATACATTTCATTCTTACTAAATACAACCCCTTCGGAAACAAAAACAAACATAAAGACGTTCTTAACTAGAAGTGATGTCTAGACTAAATTCTTCCACATTTCAGGAACATGAAGGACATCGTTTAGAGTCGCATCTTGCCGAAAGTCATCTTCAAGGCTCTCTTGCCCGTTCCTTCAATTTTTGCAGTTACGAAATTTGCCATAATAATATCTCATGGGATACAGCTTGAGTGATAAGTGGGGATTTTATTAACTCCTATTTACTTTTATTTTAGTTTGAAAGTATTGAATTGTATTCTCGAAAGTAATGAAATTGTGTAAGTTGCAGGAATGCTGGAAGTTTGGTCTCCTATGATGAAATTCGACTAAATAAGGAGTATTCCAAAGCACATGACAATAAATGGCTCAAAAGCAAAGATATGCGGTCTGCAGAAGAAATTTTGCGACTGCAAAAGAAATTCTGCGGCCGCAAAGAAATTGCAGACAATAGAATTCCATCTGGTCCGCAAACCAAGCAGCAGAACCCAACAAGATTTTCAGCAATATACGGGCTGCACATGAATTTTGTGGTCGCAGAACTCGGCTTTCACCGACAAAGATTCAAAGTTCAGAGAATGTGAAAAAGACCAAGTCCTGATGCCTTTGTAAAGTTCGAACAACATAAGAATTGTGCAGTCGCAGAAGTTGCTTCGCAGCCGCAATCCAAAAAAGTGCGGCTGCAAAACTCAATTTCTTGCCAGCTGAATAAATCTGCAAGCCACAGATGGAATTATGCGGCCGCAGAACCTCTTGACGGGAATTTTTCTCCATAATTTTTGGCCCAGTATAAATAGACGAGTTTCACAAATTTAGGCCAAGTTTGAACATTAAAAGTTGTTGTAGCTTTTTTTTTACTACTTTAGGAAGTATTATATTATTTTAGTGTTTACACATTAGATTTCATCACTTTAGTATTTCATTATGAGTTTAATTATCTTTTCTTCTTTATTTTCTTTAACTCTCATTATGAGTAGCTAGATTTTTACTAGGGTTATGACCCAACCCTAGTATGTAAACTTTATAGGTATTTAATTTAATACTTGTTTATGATTGTGTGTTGATTATTTAGCTTAGTTCATGCTTTAATTCTAGAATTAATGGTTGCAAACATTGATTCATGCCTATTGACTTAGTCTCTTCTTGAGAAAGAGGGACCTAGTCTAGGATAACTTGGATAACAGAGAATTAGGTTCATTGAGAGATTGATTAGCCTAATTAAAGGGTTCATACTAGAGATAGTAAGAACTCGACTTGAGCTCATAGCTACTATTTTGTTTGATACCCATTTGGACTTGAGAAAGCGAAATTGGGAAAAATACTCATTGACCAAGATGTAGTGAGTGGGTAACATAGAGTTGAGAGCTATAATACACCCCAATCAACAAAATAAGTATTAATGTCTTTATTCCATTAGGCAAATGCCTAACTTATGGTCACATCCCTAGGCCTTTAAACTATTTGGAAAAATATCAAAAACATTCATCTCTAGTCTATTTCCTTAGCTTGCAATAATTAGAGTAATAGTAGAAGTAGAAATCAAAACTCTATTGTGAAAGTGAAATTTTAGGTAGTCCATTCGCTTATTTTAAATATATATAGTTGACACCCCTGATAACTCCCAGTAGATTCGACCCCGACTCATAGTTGGATAATTATTATTGCATACGACCGTATCATATTTCTTATTGAGGTGTGTCGTGGACGTCATCAATTTTAGCGCCTTCGCCGGGAGTTAAATAGTATTAGCTATATATTTGGGTTTGTTTTAGGAATGTATTCTTTTCCTTCTATTTTAACTTGTGTGAGAAATTGTAGATACAACCATGGCAAACAATGAGTTCAGAAATTTGCCTTTGGGGGATGTTGATGTCGAGGATGAGCAAGTTGAGGAGGTTCCTCTTGAACCTCATTTCAATAGAAGAGGCCGAGTGCCTCATGACAATGTACCCGCTCCACCCCCACCTCCACCACGAACGACTCTCCACTGGATATTACCGAATGAAATATATGCAAGTGCAATAGTCCCTCATCATATTAGGACTGACAACTTCCAAATCACCAATATGATGCTCACTTTGCTTGAGCAATGGCGTTTGTTCATTAGTGCTCCAACTCAAAATGCTTACAAACATTTGAAGGGGTTTATGGATACTTGTTGGGGGAGCAAACAAACAAATCTCTCTGAGGATGCATTAAGGCTGAGGATTTTTCCCTTCTCTCTACGGGGGAAAGATTTAGATTGGTTGGAACAATTGTCGAACCATTCCATTCATAATTGAAATGAGTTTGCGAAAAAATTTATTTCTATGTTCTTCTATCCAAGGCACATGGCTACACTTCGAGATGAGATTTTGGCATTCAATCAAGAGCCAAATGAACCACTACGCGAGATATGAGAACGCTATAGAAAAATGGTTAAAGAATGTCCCAACAATAACATGACAGAAAACATGATTCAACAAACTTTCTCTCGGGGGATTAACACAACCAATCAATGTGTAGTGAATCAACTTTCTAGTGGGAATTTCATTACTATGTCTTATGCGGAGACGTGTGAGATTTTGGATGAGATGGTGAAATGTCATTAGCTTGGTAATCCAGGCCAATGTTCCACAAGGTGATCTAAACATGATCCACCTTCACAAAGAATTGCAAGACCATGGGCAAGCCATTGCCGAATTGACAACCACCATGATGCAACTAGAAAAGGCCCAACTAAATCAAGTGCAAAATCCCAAGAAAGTCAATGTCATGAAGGGAGTGAACCTGATGGTGAACAAGAGGAGTACCAAAGGTTTACAAGTGCAAAATTGAGTGGATTATTATGTACAACAAGATATTGGCTTTGAGAAAGATGATTCCTATAATGAACAAGAGGAGGAAGTGCAGTTTGTGAACAACTTTTAAGGGCAAAGAAACAACTTCCAAGACCCAAACCAACAATAACGGCGACCTCAAAATAATGAAGGAAATTGGAATTCTAATAATCAAAGCAATTGGAGCGGAAACAACAATCAAGGAAATTGGCATAACAACAACAATGGAGTGGAAATAATCAAGAAAATTTGGGGGGGGGGGGTTATCAATCAAGATGTATGGAACAAAAATCAAGATAATTGGGGGTCAGGTTTTCAAAGGCCCCCGATGTATCAACAACCGAGAAACCCGCTTCCTTATCCTTCTTATGGTTTAGTTCTTCAAATAACGACATGGGGCGTATTGGAAATATGTTCAAGCAAATGATGGAAAAGAATTCCAATTTGGATACCCAACTTGCCCTACATAACACATCAATCCGGAACTTAGAAGTTCAAATGGGGCAAATCTATCAACCTCTAAATTCTCGTACTAAAGAGGCACCACCATGTGACACGGTAGTAAACCCAAAGGGTGGAAACAACACAGGGCATGCCATGGCCGTTACTACAAGAAGTGGAAGAGGTGGGAATGCACCCACCTCAAGTCAAAGGCAACTTGTGGATTATGAGTAAGTTCTGCAAGAAAACGAGATCCTGAACAATGTGGTACACCAAATGATGGAGTTTGGACTCATATAGGAATTACATTATTGACATACTGGAGCCGGTAGTGAAAAAGGCGAAGACACCATTTCCTAAGACTCAACTCCATACCCTTAAAGACTTGCCAAGTAAAATGGTGAGAATTAATTCAAGAAGTTCCTTCAAATGATGAAGAGTCTCTCAATCAATGTGCCAATAGTTGAAGTTTTGGAAAAATTGCCCAGTTATGTCAAGTTTATGAAGGATCTCGTGACAAATAAGCGGTCAATGAATATTGAAACTTTCAAAATTACTTATCAAGTGAGTGCAATTTGCACTCAATGGATCCTAAGTTGGAAGATCCCAGTGCTTTCACTATCACTTGTACAGTTGGAAGTGACGAGTTTGCTAAAGATCTTTGTGATATTGGGGAAAGTATCACTTTGATTCCCTATTCGATTTTCAAGACTCTATGAATTGGAAAACCATGACCTACCTTTATGAAATTACAAATGGATGATTGTACAGTGAAGAGGCATTTGGGAGTGATTAAAGATGTCTTGGTTTGTGTTGATAAATTCATTCTTCCGATGGATTTTTTCACTCTAGTTGTGAGGTTGATTATGAAGTGCCGATTATTCTTGGGAGACCTTTTTTGCGACGGGGAAGGATCTTTTTGATGTTGAATTCGGATAACTTACATTCTGGGTTGGTGATGAAAAAGTGGTATTCCATGTGTGTAAGTTCATGCGGCAACCAAATAGCAATGAGGTGTGTTATTTTGTGCACTTGGTGACCAATGTTATTATGAAACAATCTCTAAAATTAATGTTTGTGATATGTTGGAGGCCGTCTTGATAAACTTTGATGATAACAAGATGGATGGATTCATAAAATGTGTGGTTGGATTCCATGGTTGTCTTACCCATCTCTGATAGTTTATGGACTTCTCTGGTTCAATGTGTTCCAAAGAAGGGGGCATTCCGGTGGTCAACAATGGCAAGAATGAATTGGTTCCTACAATAACGATGATCAGTATGCTTGATAGATTGGCATGTTGTTCTTTCTATTACTTTCTTGATGGGAATTAGGGATACAACAAAATTCTTATCGCTCTGGAAGATCAAGAGAAACAACCTTTACATGTCCCTATGGTACTTTCGCCATTAGCAGATGCCCTTTGGTTTGTGCAATGTACCAACGACTTTTCAAAGGTGTGATAACTATCTTTACAAACGTGTTGAATGACTACCTTGAAGTTTTCATGGACGACTTCTCGGTGGTTGGATATTCTTTTGATGATTGTCTTGCAAATATGGATATAGTGTTGGCTAGATGTGAAGAAATAAATTTGATGCTTAATTGGGAGGAATGCCATTTCATGGTTGAGGAAGGAATTGTCCTTGGCCATAAAATCTCAAAGAACGTATGAAGTTGATAAATCAAAGATTCCGGTGATTTATAAACTTCTACCTCCAACTTCGATGAAGGGTGTGCGAAGTTTCTTAGGCCCTGTGAGTTTCTACCGGTGCTTCATTAAAGATTTCTCTAAGGTGGTGAGTCATTTGTGCAAGATTCTTGAGAAGGATGCTAAGTTCAACTTCAATGATGATTGTATGAGAGCTTTTGTTTGTTTAAGTTCAAGTTGACAGCTACTCCCATCATAATCGCTCCAAATTGGAGTGTCCCTTTTGAACTCATGCGAGATGCAAGTGATGTAGCAGTTGGGGATATTTTGGGGCAACGCATCAACAAGATTTTTATCTGGTCTACTATGATTGTATGACCATAAATAGTGCCCAAGTCAACTACACTATTACGGAGAAAGAGCTCCTTGCCATTGTGTTTTTGATTGAGAAGTTCCACCCGTACATGACGGGTGCAAAAGTCATTATCCACACGGATATTATCTTATGAGCAAGGACACCAAAGATCGATAGATAAGATGGGTGCTTTTGTTGCAAGAGTTTGATATTGAATTCCAAAACAGAAAAGGGAGTGAAAACCAAGTAGCAGACCACTTGGTCTCGTTTGGAGGAAGAGGGGAGGCCGCATGATGGCCTTAAAATCAATGACTCCTTCCCTGATGAGCAACTCTTAGCTATTTCAATTGAAGAGGTGCCATGGTTCGCGGATCTAGAAAGTATTCTTGTGTGTGTAATCATTCCAGATGAGTTCACTTCAAACCAAAGAAAGAAGCTCAAGGGAATTGTCAAGATTATTATTGGAATGAACTATATCTTTCCGGATTTATACGAATGAGGTGACTAGAATATGTGTACCGGAAGAAGAGCAAGGTGAAATTCTTGGCGCTTGTCGTTCTTCGTCATATGGTATTCATCATGGTGGAGCAAGAATGGTGGCCGAAGTTCTTAGTTGTGGTTTCTATTGGCTCACTCTTTACAAGGAAGCAAGCGGGTACGTAAAAAGATGTGATGAATGTCAATGGGTCGGTAGAATCTAAAAGAAAAATTAAATGCCTCTCACAACCATTTTGGAGATTGATATTTTTTATGTGTGGGCTATTGACTTCATGGGTCATTTTGTTAGTTCTTGTAGAAACTTGGATACCGTGGATTGAGGTCGTTGCTCTACCCTACAATGAGGTGAGAAGTGTGATGGCATTCTTGAAGAAGAATATTTTCACAAGGTTCGATACTTCATGGGCTATTATAAGCGATTGGGGTTCACATTTTTGCAACAAGGCTTTCGACACTTTCTTATAAAGTATGACGTTACTCACAAAGTCACGATTCCTTATCACCCACAAGATAGCGAGCAAGTGGAAGTCTCCAATCGGGAGATAAAGAAAATCTTCTAAATGGTGAATGCTAATCAGATGGATGGGTCTAAGAAGCTTGATGTTCCACTATGGGCTTATTGGACGGCTTACAAAACACCTATCAGAATGTCGCCATACCGGTTGGTGTTTGAAAAATCTTTCCATCTTTCGGTGGAACTAAAGCATAAGGCTATGTGGGCTCTAAAGAAGTTGAATCTTGATTGGGATATAGATGCTAACTTGAAGGTGACACACTTGAATGAATTGGATGAATTCCGATACAATGCTTATGCAAGTTCGTCCTTGTACAAAGAAAGATGAAATATCTTCATGGCAAATACATTTGGAACAAAGAGTTCAAGGTAGGCGATCTTGTATTGTTGTTTAACTCAAGGTTGAGGATGTTTACCGGAAAGCTAAAGTCTAAATAGAGTGGTCTTTTTGAAATTGTAGGTTTGACACCTTTTGGTCCATTAGTCTTGAAGAACAAAAACAATGAAGTATTTCGAGTCAATAGTCACAGGGTGAAGTACAACTTGGGAAAAGTTAGAGATAGCCACGTTGTGGCGGTCATTCATTTCAGTTGAGGGTATTTTGCATCGTGCCGTGACATTAGATCAGGTGCTTCTTGGGAGGCAACCCATATTTCTTTTCCCTTTTTCTTTTGTAGTTAGGTGTTATTTTTGTTCTAGCTTGATTTGAAGTGTGCTACAAGGGTGAGTGTGACTTCCAGGAAATGTGGACAAAAAATTTGGCCAAGTGTTCTAAGAATTGCGGACCGCAGTTGATTTGTGCGGACTACACATTTGTGGGTGTTGTAGAAAAAAGAGTAATGCAGTCGCACAATTATCTTGAGGACTGCACAAATTAGAAATTGAAAATACCAACTCTTTTAAGTTTTAGTCTATCAGAGAAAAGGTCGATGTGCGACTACACAGGAAATCTATGACTGCATGGAAAATTTGCGATTGCACATGAAATTGTGCAGACCATAGATGACATACTGAGTTGAAGTCACCAGGTAATAGAGTGCGTACCACACATGAAAATGCACAAGCACACTTTATCATATTTCCCTTAGCAAACCAACTGTATAAATAGAGGAACATGGCCTATTGCTACGTTTTCCACCCTCTGAACAAATAGTTGTGCTCTTTTGAATTCACTTGGTTATTTCATCAGTCCACACATAAAACATCTTTGATTAGTCATTCGTTACACTCATTCATCTCGTATGCTTTAATTTCACGTTAATCTTTTTTTTTTTAATTTGTAGATTTTTAGTTCTTCTTAGGCCATTTGTCATTAGAATTCAATTGTGTATCCTTCTGGGATAAAATTTGAACAGGGTTAACTGAATACATGTTCTATGGGGACTGGGTTAGCATATTTTCATGTTCCTATGATGTTGCCATGTCAAATTGTGCACAACATTGAAAAACCTAGATAGAAAAAAATTTGATATGTATATGATTTTTGAATTCTACGACCGGACTTGAATTTGTGCGGTACACATATATTGATT
Organism: Nicotiana benthamiana; assembly: GCA_034376525.1. Taxonomy (NCBI): domain Eukaryota; kingdom Viridiplantae; phylum Streptophyta; class Magnoliopsida; order Solanales; family Solanaceae; genus Nicotiana; species Nicotiana benthamiana. The sequence continues at coordinate 13,865,646 of CM067329.1, read as the reverse complement.
TTAGGGCAACATAGTGAAAGAAGGGATCTACGACCGTAAGTTCTAATGTGAGGACTATAGAATTCCCATCGTGGCTGCAAAACATCACTTTTATTGTAATCAGAGAGTCCCTACCTTGAGACTCCAATGGACGCAAGTTTAATTGTGCGGACAACAGAAATCATGTTGCGACCGCATATTATCTAATTATGTCATTAGAGAGTTGGAATTTGTGGGCTTTCAGAGGCGTGGACGCAACTAAATTCACTTTTGTGACTGCATAACAAAATTGTGCGGTCCTAAAGTCCTCATCTGCGGCCACAAGCAAAATTATGCAGACCGTAATTCTTGTTCTCTGCAAGCATGATATTACGACCCAACGTGTAACGAACCGACTGATTGTTTTAAGACCTAGCGTGTCATTCAATAATTTGAGGCCATGAGCAGCTTTGTTTCAGGTGTTTTGACTTGTATGCGTGATCAAAATTGAATTTCGGGAAGTTCAGAGTTGATTTGGGAAGAAGATTATCATTTCAGAATCATAAAGTTGAAAGAATTAACTAGAATTGAATTTTTAAGTAAATGATCTTGGAATCGGGATTTGAAGGTTCCATCAGGTTTGTATGATGATTTCGGACTTAGGCGTATGCCCGGATCGGGTTTTGGATGACCCAGGAGCATTTTGGCGCGTATTGTGGAAATTAGCATTTTAGAAGGAATTTCATAAGTTTGGTATAAGTGCATTTCAGTGTTATCGATGTCTGTTTGGGATTTCGAGACTAGGAGTAGCTCCGTATGGTGATTCTGGAGATGGGAGCGCGATCAGAAGTGAATTCAGAGGTACGTGGATCATTTTGGAGCCATTTGGCGAAAGATAGAAATTTGGAGGTTTTTGAGATGTTTGACCGGAGGTGGAACTTTTGATATCAGGGTCGGAATCTGATTCCGAAAGCTGGAGTAGGTCAGTAATGTTAAATTTAACTTGGGTGCAAAATTTGAGGTCAATCAGATGTGATTTGATAGGTTTAAACATCGAAAGTAGAAGTTGGAAAGTTCAAAGTTCATAAATCTTGAATCGGGGTGTAATTCATGGTTTTAGTGTTGTTTGATATATCTTGAGGCCTCGAGCAAGTCCGTAATGTGTTTTGGGAATTGATTGGTATGTGTGGTTGAGGTCCCGTGGGCCTCAGGTGGATTTCGGGTGGTTAACAGATCGAAATGGATTTTTGGGAAGGCTGAGGTTTGCTGGTTGATGGTATTTCCGCTTCTACGGAAATGGGACCGCATAAGTGGCCCCAAAAAAGCGATTAAGGAAGCCGTAAAGCAGTTTTTGTCTCAGGCTCGAGGACCGCAGATGCAGTTTAGATTCTGTAGAAGCGGGACCACATCTGGGGAAGGCGGAACACAAAAGCGGAAAAAAGAGGTCTAGTGGAAGCCTAGAAGCGGCTGTGGATCCGAAAAAGCGGGACCGCAAAAGCTGAATTTCTTCCACAGAAGCGGAAGTAGCTGGGAGCAGATGAGGTGTTTTAAAATCGGGATTTGGCCATTTTCTCTCATATTTTTCATGGTTTAGGTGATTTTTGGAGAGCTTCGAGAGGGGATTTCTTCATCAACGTCAAGGTAAGATATCCCCACCTATTATGAGTTAAATATATCAATTATGTATGTAATTAAGCATGCATTGTGTTGAAAAATTTTGGGTTTTGGTAGAAAGACCTTGAAATTTTATTCTTGGAATTTAACCACGATATCGAGTATGGAATTTAGTAGAAATTATAATTTTGAGTTCCTAAGGTCATGGGCAATCTTTATCTTCAAAGAATTTCGAATTCCGGGCATGTGGGCTAGAGGACATTTTGGTCAACTTTTTGATCGGGGTTAGGAATTGCTATAAATTGGATGGTAATGAGTAATTAAGTATATATTAATGGATTTGTATAACTATTGGATAGTTTTGGAGCATTATGTGTGGGTTCAAGTCTTCAAAGGAATGCAGAATGCCGGTTATGGATTTTCGGAGCGAGGTGAATCTCCTTTCTAACCTTGTATGATGGAATTGTTCTCATAGGTGAGTTAATTGGTTATGTGCTCCTATTTTTGGGGGCTACGTATGCACGAGGTTACGAGAGTCGGTGCGTAGCTACTATTATGCTATTGTCCGGGTAGCTTAGGACCCAAAAGCATGATATACTTAGAATACCTGTAATCCTATTGACATTTGAATATCTTAAATCACATTGGATTAATAATAAATTTCCAAAAAGACTTAAGCTCTATTTTCTTAAATTATTAAAGAGAATTGGCTTTTCTTGAAAAATTGCTCCATGTTGACTTCTTGATTGACTGCCTGTCTGTGTGTATTTATTTTTGGAACGGGCCGAACACCTCAGTAGATTAAATAGATGCATCTATAGGCGCGTCGTCGACATCGGCAAGTGCACATTTATTTCTATTGGATCGGGCCGTTGCCTCGGCATGATTTGCGCATGCTTACCTTGCTTGCCTGAAATATTAAATGCTCACATCGCCTTCTTAGCCTGACATAATTGCTAAAGATATCTGAAAAGAAATCTTGAAAACTCCTTATTACTTGTTAAAGGTGTTTAGCTGTTTATCGCTTATTCCTCACATTTTTAGGATATTATTTTTTGACCACTAGCAAGTGTTAAAGTCGACCTCTCGTCTCTACTTTTTTGAGATTAGACGGGATACTTGCTGAGTACATGTTGTTGTCATACTCATACTACACTTGGTGTGCATTTTTGTTACATGTGTTTATTGTGTGACTTATGGTCTAATGGCATAGAGGCATGGCGGGCACAGAGACTAAGTTAGTTGTATTTCCTCGAGGCGATTCCGCAGCTAGTATAGCCTCTCTCTGGATTTTCTTTTTTTTCTGTCCAATTGTATTTCACACAGTTATTGTACTTATTGGGTTATGGGATGTATTTTGGTTTACTAAGAATTTTTTAAAGTTGGTTAAATATTTCATTACTTATTTGGAGGAATATACTGAGTATACTGAGTATTGCTTTAATCATAATAAAGAAGTGTTTCCAAAATTATTAAAACAAGAATTGAATTAAGTACTTTAGTTAGCTGGCCTGACAGCGGTGTCCGGCGCCACCATGACCCTTAGTGGATTTTGGGTTGTGACAACATGATATCAGAGCTCTAGGTTCCCGTCGGTCTACAAGTCATGAGCAAGTCGAGTAGAGTCTCGCGGATCGGTACAGAGACGTCTGTACTTATCCTCGGGAGGCTACGTGGCTTTTAGGAGTACTTCCCTGCTTGATTCCCTTATCGTGCGGTTACATTCTTTTGACGCTTATGCCTTTGTTTCCTTTCTACTCGATCTTACGCGACGCGAGCGCTTGTTAGAAATAGTGAATTTGAAGAATTAAAATGGCACTACAAATGTGGTGCGGGATGATTCTCCCGGTATAGTTGATTGGACTATTATAGTCGCCTTTTAGAAGGATATTCTATTGTTTAAGCTTAGTAACAGAACTTCTAAGAGCCTTGAGGCTAGGCACAGGCTGCCAATATGCTTATGAGCGATTATTCCGCAGTATTGTTGTGATGGTAGGATGGTTGCCCACGTGTTGGGGAAGTGAATGACTTGAAGGGTGGTTTACTCAATGTGTAATCGAGGGATTTAGTATTTTTATTCCTGGCAAGGGAAAGGCAGTTGGACTAAGGATGGTCATGTTGGCTGGTGGAAGTAATGAGACTTGGTATTTGCAAGCGTGGTGGAGCTTTCTTCTATGACGGGGTGTCATGGATCGAATGGAACGTACTAAGTTTGTCGATGTTATAATCTGCTACAATTCACCTTTATGGCAAGATATTGTGAAATAGTATTGGAGATACAACTGTCAGATATCGCAAGGTGTGGTGGTTTAGAATTGAATCACAAATTCTAATATTGACGATTGGATAAAGATGACCTCTGGAAAGATTTAAAGTTAGCAGCAAAGTATGGGGGAAGACATGTGGGAAGTGCCAGGCGGTGTTTAAAACTTCTAGAAGGTCAGGTATAAGAAGCACGTGTTGATTGGTTGATTAAAGAATTGAGTTTTCCTGAAGTGGGAGAGGGGCGAAGTTGCATATGGGCTTGGCAGTAGGATGACTACGTGCCTAAGGAGAGTTTGAGATGATATGGGATTTTAGCGACTGGCAATTGAAGTCTGCGAGTTTAATTCGAAGTATGGGTTGTTATGCGGCAGGAGATTTGGTATGACGGAAAGAGATGCTTGAAATAAAGAAGGATTCAGCATAACTCGAAATTGGAAAGGTGTTTCCGCACATTTAATTGATGTCCATAAGGAGTGAATGGACTGGTTCAGCCGAAGAGTGAGCTCGAACCCAGGATGGGTTAGTGGAGTCATATGTGATGGTGCACCGTGTAGCAGCGTTAGAAGAGGTTGGGGAGTGATTCCTTCAGGAGGGTTATTCCCTATGAGCAGGTTAGCAGTCGCATAGTTGGCGAGGCTTCTGCGAAGGATTCTATGGGTTTTACCATGAGAGGATCAGTCGTGCGAATGTGGTTGATGATTTAGGGTGCAAGAAGGGGATTTCTATGGAAGGATTTCGAGAATTTAGACGGTTGATTGTGTAAGGATATACCAATGAGAGATAAAGATCACTAGTGTGTTCCGGAGTTGCGTTATGATGGCTTCAAGCTAAGTGGGAGAGTCCCACTACCTATGATTGGGTTGTAGGGTTAATTACTTGCGAGGTTTCTAGTTATGAGTATATTGATGAGTTATCTTAGCCACGGGGAAAATAACATAAGTGGTGACTTGGGAAGATAAATTGTTGAACGCATGCTATGGTTGGCCTTATTGACTCATGTTCGAACCTAAGGAAGGATTAAGGATTTATGCCTTGTATCGATGCGGGTTTCAAGGGAAGTGATTTCGCTGGGTGCTTCATCGAGAAGGTATTTCCGTGTCATAAGATTTATGGAGTGAATTATATTTGGGACCAAGTCAGAGTGAGTGGCTCTCAATAATGGTCCTAGTGACTTTAGAAGTTAAGATATGATGCCTAACGATTTTGAGCCTATGAGACGACTAAGAATCATGCTTAGAAAGCAGCTTATGAGAAGAGGCACTGAATGTTCCATGATGTTTGGTTTGCAATGTAGCGATTGGAAAGTATGAGATAGTTCGTGGGATTTGAGATAGCATGGTCTCGTGACTCAAGGTCACTCGGGGTGAGTGTCGATGGAGTATGTTATGTGTTGAATGAAGTTAGTATTATTTCCAAGGCAATAAAGGATAAATTGGAAGGAGGTAGATTGATTAGCCATAGTTGAATTGGCATATTAGTTCCAGTGATCAGTTCATTCAGCGTGATCAAGTTATGCACATGATTTGTGGCGGTACTTGTGAGGCATGTCGATCGCCGTAATTTACGTTATTCAAAAGCATTCTTCTGTTATGGCTTGTTATGCGGAAGAGGATTTCGGAATGGCTATGGTGGCTTGGACACTACCTACATGCTTGCATATTCCATGGTTATGAGAATCTACCTGTGTGATACAATGGTTCTCCTGAAGAGAGATAAATGAAGAGTTTTTTTAAAGATGAAGTGTTAAAATATTAATGGTTTCGGAGTTATTATGAAAAGTGTGTTCTATAGTATATTGGCACGTTGGGTGCTGTGAGTGGTATGGAAATTTGAAGTGAGGATGAAGGTTGAAGTTCGGAGTTGACAAGGATGTCACGGACTCAGATGAGCAAGTAAAGGGTTGAATGATTAAAGTAAATTGGTATTATCTTCAGCGTCATCAGAGATTGATATGTTGTGAAAAAGGGCTTTGCATCCTGGTTAAAGGTTCTTGATCGCTTTTCAGCATTAGTGCGGCCGGTGGTTTAGATGTGTGGACCCGTTATTTATTTTGGAATATTGTGGTAGCGTATCCCAGGAGAGATTGCATATGTGTGACATGTAGTCAGTCAATTGATGAAAAGATTTAAACCAAGAATTAAGATTGTGGTAATATCATTAATTTGAGAATTTATGCCTGGAGGGCACCCTATTTATTGGATTATAGACTGTGGAGGTTCGCTCCGGTTATGATGGTTGTTCTTATGTGTTATGAGGAAAGGGGAGTTATTATGGATCTTCAAAAGGTTATTTGCCTAGTTGGTGCAATCATAAATAGGCTTAAGATCAGTGGATGGATTTTAAATGTGATCAGGGGCTTATTAGCAAGCCAGACGTGAACAGATCAGCAATGTGCTCTCCATGGAAGAGCAATTGGGGTGTTATTTTATTGTTAGCTATTCCCGGTAATGATGCATTGCGCCATATGATTTGTGTGTTGACTTGATAAATTTCTTATGTGTTGAGGTTCCGCATGGTGATGATGTTATATGAGCAGAATGACTCTTGAGATTTAGATCTTGTAACACACCTCAGTTGTGCTTGAGTTTTGTAGCCTATAGCGCTATGTGTTTCCTGAGGGATGGTATTATGCACCTTAACGTGTTTATGATCGATATTCGGTATTTTGTTGTGATGAGCAGATTTAGCTCGATATGCAATCCCCTTATGTCAGATCTATGTGTGGATCAGGTGGCACACCTCCATGAGTATATTATTTGGATCGAGTTGCGCGCCGCAACAATGTGATGTTGAGTATAGTTTTCTATATGCTATTTTTGTACGTCTCGCTTCCTATCTTTTAAGGAAAGTCTGTATTAGTGCGGGAGTTAGGTGACTCCTTTCAGAGTTCAATTTTTTTTGTATTGCGTTTGGATTGGTGGCCTTTTGGAACATTGAGGCATCATATGAGACTTTTGATCGCATTCGGGGTGGCTTATTGCCTGAGCAGTTCGCATTGAGCGAGAGGAGATTATTTGATTTAGGATCAGTGCAATCTAATTATATGAAGTATATTAAGGAGTAAAGATCATTATTTGGTTCAGAATAAGGTGATGGTTCCTGTCAGGAGTATAGACCCAATGAATTGTTGGTTCGACAGTTTATTATGGATCTCTGCACATCTCTTCGTCGTGGCGATATTGTAAAAGTTAGAGTAAGACTTATGTAGGTCACGAGGTACAATGGGGAGCATCAGAGTTATGGAATTTCGACTAAGTTTATCAGAAGATGTTAATGTGGTCCGTGAGTAAATTGGTGCTAGGTGTGAATTCAGCAAAGTTATGCAACCATGTTTTTTTTTTAGCAAATTTTAGATTTTATTAATAGAAGATAAAGTTACCACAAATAGGTGAATAACGAGTAAGGGTGTCAAATCGCCGGAGTTGTTACCCATATAAAACAACCGGTCTAACCTTACCGTATTCAGCATATTATGATAATATTACAAAAAGCAAAAGAAAATCACAAGAAGATAGGTTTATACGATAAGGAGGGAGACGCCAGTATTGTCACCCATATAACGATAACCGGCAGCAACCTTACCTTATAAATCCTATCGAGGCCTTAAAAAGCCTCATGAAATAAAAGCAAGAAAACGATGAACATTAATGTGATGGTAAAGAAAGCGGATTTGCTTTCTTTTCTTCATATTTGTGGACTGTTAGCTCCAATTGTCAGAGGATTCTCTTTATGACTTTAAGATTCACGCTTGTTCCTCGAACAATTTGGTTTAGTAACGAATGATTGCATGACTTGTTTTTGCTTTGCGATTCTCATCGGTGGTCTCCGTATGTTATCGACTTCTCTCATCCTGCCTTTACAACTTGTATCTCTTGCATCAGATTTATTACTTGTTTTAAAATGCCCCGGTGATAGATCTCCATTTCTTGATGCTTCTGCTCTGCAATGTGATAAAATATCTTCTTCCTCCCCTTCTTCGTATATGTGTCTTCCTATCTCCTCCTTCAGAAATTGTGTATGCTGTAGATCGACTTCTGAAGCAGTTACCACAATTTGTTTTTTTCCCTTCTCCAAAGAAGTGTTTGGTTTAATTGATATAATCTTATTTTTGGCAGTTATCGGCAATGGTGTTGCAAGTCGATTAGCAGCTAGAATTGCACCCTTAGTTGTCGCTAACTTCCTTTGAGTTGTGAAATGATCCTCACTGTCCTCTCCTGAAGTATCATCCTCAAAATCTTTGTCGTCGTCTGAAGATGAGAAAGCAGCAAATCCTTCTCCTAACGCCTCTTCGTCATCATAATCTCGTTGGTCTTTCCACAATTTTGAACTAACAACCAAGTCTCTCCTGGTAAAGAAAGGTTGTTTGTTATTTCCAGAGGAAGAAGTTGGTTTTCTGTAATCCTTGAAAGATGTCTCGGCATCGGAATTGGATATGAATGTCGAGCATTGAGCAAAGGCCATCTGCCTATTCTGTCCTGTGAAGATTGTTTCCTTACTGTTAAATTTTGACCTTGTAGTAGCTATGTTTGGAGATGTATGTACAACTGGATTGTTATCTCTGCTGAGTGTTAAGTTTTTGGAGTTTGAAACCTCCCCCTCAGTAGCATCAGCTTGAGTAACCTGCATTGTGATTTGGTCGTGTGCATTCTGTAAAACAAGCTGCTGCTCAGTTACTAGCTTCTTGAATTTTGTTGTTGCCAGCTTCTGTTTTGGTATGCTAAGAAGTATCCAAATCTATTTTTGGATTCAGCTGTACTGTCTCACCCCCCAGACCATTCTCCTGCCCAATCTGAATACTTGAATATCATAACCTGCAGTAGACTTCATTATCTCCTCCATCGACTCAGGTAATATTGATGTCTGAATTGTATCCTCTGTCCCATATGCATCTCGATCAGCCGGGGTATGAGTTGGACATGTAGAATCCACCTTTGGCAGTAAAGAAACTTCAGTGTCTGTTTTATCAAGCAATGGTCTGTTGGGAACATTTTGATCCTTGAATAGTGTGAACTTCTCCTGTTGTTCAAAAGACACAGCAGTTGGTTTATATTGCACCAAGTGCTGCTGGTCGATGGTTTTACTCTGCATTGAGGACTTTGTCCAACATTGGTCTGTTTTTTCTGCTGGAATAGTTGATGCATCAGAAGGTTTCAGATTTGATGCATGCATAGCTGACTGGTTTTCAGACAAACCAGTTTTAGGAGACTGCAGTGGACAATTGGTGGAAGCTTGACAATTTGGCATTAAATCTGTAGCATAGTTTTGCACAGTGGAGTCTGTGAACACCAATACTTTCCTTTTCACTTTTTTTCCTGTTGACATACCTGATTCCTCTTTAGCATACTGCAATGAACCATTGGAGCATAGCGTAGACTCTGTAGTAACTGCCTCAGTAGTAGTCATACTATGTTCTGTTTGGGCAACCATGTTGAATACAGTGTGTGGTGATTAATTCGGTGATCTTATGTTGGAAATAGGTCGGGCGTAGAATTTTGGATGTTGGGAGTGGGTTTTAAGGCTTAATTGCTTGAATAAAAAAGGAATATCATCAGAATTGGTCGAGTTGATATGCTCAACTGAGTTGTGGTAGCACGAGAAGGTGCATCAGAAGTTAAACAGTGATTTCAGACTACTTCAGTGTAGTTCTCAGCATGTTCGAGGACGAACATATGTTTAAGTGGGAAAGAACGTAATTACCCGACCAGTCGTTTTGACCCCTAGAGTGTCGTTTAGCAGTCCGAGACCATGAGCAACTTCATTTCAGGTGTTATGACTTGTACGCGTGATCGGAATTGAATTTCAGAAATTTCGGAGTTGATTTGGAAAGAGAATTCTCATTTTGGAAGCTTAAAGTTGAAAGAATTAACTAGGATGGGATTTCTGAGTAAACGATATCGGAATCAGGATCTGAAAGTTCCAGTAGGTTTGTATGATGATTTCGGACTTGGGCGTATGCCCGGATCCGGCGTTGGATGACCCGAGAGCGTTTTGGCGCCTATTGTGGAAGTTGGCATTTTGGAAAAAATTTCATAAGTATGGTTTGAAGTGCATTTCCATTTTATCGATGTTTGTTTGGGATTCCGAGACTGGAAGTAGATCTGTATGGTGATTGTGGAGTTGGGAGCGTGATCATAAGTGAATTTGGAGGTCCGTGGGTCATTTTGGAGCCTTCTGGCTAAAAATAAATTTGGAGGTTTTTGAGAAGTTTGACAAGATGTGGAATTTTTTATATCAAGGTCGGAATCCGATTCCAAAAGCTAGAGTAGGTCCGTAATGTCAAATAAGACTTGAGTGCAAAATTTAAGGTCAATCGGACGTGATTTGATAGGTTTAAATATTGGAAGTAGAAGTTGGAAAGTTCAAAGTTCATAAAACTTGAATAGGGGTGTAATTCATGGTTTTTGCGTTGCTTGATATAATTTGAGGCCTTGAGCAAGTCCGTAATGTGTTTTGGGATTTGATTGGTAGGTTTTGTTAAGGTCCCGGGGTCCTCGGGTGGATTTCGGATGGTTAACGGATCGAAAACGGATTTTTGGGAAGGCTGAGGTTTGTTGGTTGCTGGTATTTCCACTTCTACGGAAATGGGATTGCAGAAGCGATGAAGGAAGCCACAAAAGTGGTTTTGGTCTGAGGCTCGAGGATCGCACAAGCAGTCTAGATTCCACAGAAGCGGGACCATATCTGCGGAAGGCGGAATGCAGAAGCGGGAAAAAAGAGGTTTAGTGGAAGCCGCTGTTGATTTACAAAAGCGGGATCGCGGAAGCGGAATTTCTTCCGCATAAGCGGAGGTAGCTGGGAGCAGAGGGGGTGTTTTGAAATCGGGATTTGGCCATTTTCTCTCATATTTTTCATGGCTTTGACGATTTTTGGAGTTTCAAGGGGGGATTTTCTTCATCAACGTCAAGGTAAGATATCCCCACCTATTATGAGTTAAATACATCAATTATGTATGGAATTAAGCATGAATTGTGTACAAAAAATTGGGGTTTTGGTAGAAATATGTAGAAATTTTGTTCTTGGAATTTAACCACGATATCGAGTGTGGAATGTAGTAGAAATTATATATTTGAGTTCCTAAGGTCATGGGTAATCTTTATCTTCAAAAAATTTCGGATTCGGGGCACGTGGGCCTGAGGGCGTTTTGGTTAACTTTTTGATCGGTGTTAGGAATTTCTATAAATTTGATTGTAATGAGTAATTAAGTATATATTAATGGATTTGTACAACCATTGGCTTGTTTTGGAGCATTGTGCATGGGTTCAAGTCTTCGAAGGAATCTAGAATGTTGGTTATGGATCTTCGGAGTGAGGTGAGTCTCCTTTCTAACCTTGTACGAGGGAATTGTCCCTATAGGTGAGTTAATTGGTTATGGGCTCCTATTTAGGGAGATACGTACGCACGAGGTGACGAGAGTCAGTGCATTGCTACTATTATGCTATTGTCCGGGTAGTTTAGGACCTAAAAGTAGGCTACACTTGGAATATCTGTAATCCTATTGACATTTGAATATCTTAAATCACATTGGATTAATAAATGAATTTCTAAAAAGACTTAAGCTTGCTTTTCTTAAATTATTAAAGAGAATTGGCGTTTCTTGAAAAATTGCTCCATGTTGACTTCTTGATTGATTGTCTGTCTGTGTGTTTTTATTTTTGGAATGGGCCGAATGCCTCGGCAGATTAAATAGATTCATCTATAGGCACGCCATCGACCCTCGGCAAGTGCACATTTATTTCTGTTGGATCGGTTCGTCGCCTCGGCATGATTTACACATGCTTACCTTGCTTGTGAAATATTAAATGCTCACATCGCCTTCTTGGCCTGACATAATTGCTAAAGATATCTGAAAAGAAATCTTGAAAACTCCTTGTTACTTGTTAAAGGTTGTTACCTATTTATCGTTTATTGATTTAGAACTGCCATATAGATTCACGATTTCCTCACATTTTTAGGATTTTATTATTTGACCACTAGCAAGTGTTAAAGTCGACTTCTCGTCTCTACTTCTTCGAGATTAGACTGGATACTTGCGGAGTACACGTTGGTTTCGTACTCATACTACACTTGCTGTGCATTTTTGTTGCACAAGTTTAGTGTGTGGCTTATGGCCTAATGGCATGGCGGCATGGCGGGCAGAGAGACTAGGTGAGCTGCATTTCATCGAGGCGATTCCGCAGCTAGTATAGTCTCTCTCTTGATTTTCTGTCCGATCGTATTCCGGAAAGTTATTGTACTTACTGGTTTCTCTTAGAAAATGCTCTGTACTTGTGACACCGGGTTCTGAGATGTATTTGGGTTTACCTAGAAATTTTGAAAGTTGGTTAAATATTTCATTACTTATTTGGAGGAATATATCGAGTATTGCTTTAATCATAATCAAGAAGTATTTTCAAAATTATTAAAACAAGAATTGAATTAAGTATTTTAGTTGGCTGGCCTGACAGCGGTGTCCGGCGCCACCACGACCCTTAGTGGATTTTGGGTCGTGACTCAACTTTCTCTTCGTTTGGGTATCATGATGGCACCTAGTCTTATGGACTAAGTAATTCTAACTCCTACTGCAATACAACAATAATAAATGAAATTAAACGGTCTCAAAACAGAAATCTCAACAAAACTTATATTTCCCAAAACTCGATAGTACAAATCATAAGGTCTGTAGAGTTCGCTACAACTTCTAAATAAAACTGTTTGGAAACAAATACAACATTGTGAATATAAAGTAGGAAGGTAACGCCAAAGCCTACGAACGCAGCAACATGATTACCTTGAGTCTCCTCGGCAAAAATCTGCTCAGTTACTAACAATTAATAACTAGATATGAACAAAAAAATGTACAAAATTGTAGTACCAAGGGGAGGGGATTGGGTAGTAAGGATATGGTGACTAGCGCTAATGTCACATGTAGCCCCTCATTGAGGAGTGTTTACCAGGCATTGTGTGGGGTGATCCTATAGGCTAACCAACCTAGGACCCCTCTTTCCAATCCTCGATGTTTAGACTTTACTCTTTTATATGCAACTTGTTCAAAGTCTTTGTCTTATTACTTGAGCCAAACAATGTCCAATACATGCCCTTATTTACAAATATATGTTTAAACTATCTATTTGTTAAAGGACTAATTTATAAGTATAAGTTCGGCCGGGACCTACCATTGTAGACTAACAGGGGTGCCTAACACCTTCCCTTCAAGGTCATTTTGAGCCCTTACCCTAAATCTCTGGTAATACAAACTAGTATAACAGTTAATCACTCTAGGTTCCCTAACGCACCATAATCTGTTAGGTGGGGACTCTTCAAAAATCCCAATTCCTAAATGGAAATAAGTTATTACCCCCACATAAGTGTCAAAACCTGGAGTTACCTCTCGCTCCGAAAGGAAATAAAGGAAAAAAGGGGGCACGACACTGATTATCCATTATTTTCATGTTTCCTGTGTATGTTTGAACATTGAATTCTAGCTAACAATCCCCTATGCTTGATACAGATAATGTTTCGATTTACGGGATGAAGCGAAACTTCAAAAGGGAGAGGTGAACCTTCTCAGGTTCGAGGCAAAAGTTCCTTAACCCTTGGCCAACCAAAGACAATTCTTAAAAAAAGAAATAGCGACAGAGGGAGAGGTACAGTTCTCTCAAAGATGAGCTCATATATCCTGTCTAGGGAAGCACTAGAGGGAAACTCAGCTTCGGTTTAGGAGAATCCGGTCATAGAGTCAAGGCCACAAGGGGGATACCAACTTAGGGATAACCCGTCCTTATCTCATATCACTTACGAGGAATCGAAGAGTCATAAGCTTTTGAGCCATCGGCTACAATAGTCCATGAGGCATATGATGTACCAGTTCAGGATATCCCAATGATAGCATAGGGAGAGATGCTATAACTATCAGTCTTGAAAGATCAAAGAAGAAAGTGGTTTGGGAGGACCGCTTTGTTAGCGTGGCTTCCTTCACCAGCTTCCTTGTGTGGTGGCCAGTAAGGTCGCCAACTCTTGAGAGACTATTCCTAATTATGGATTTGGAGAGGTACAACCCAACTATTTTGAGACAGTTCAGGGAATGCAATGGGTAAATGTTGTTTACCCAGAATGTAGTAGATGCCAATGAGCACCCTGTCCGTGAATTCTATGCTAATGTGGCTCATATCAAAACGGGGACAAAGGTGACCAAAGTATTTAACCTCAAGGTGAGTTTTGATCAGCATACACTTAACACGTACTTGGGCTTCGAGGATGTTGAGCCGACACAATATTTGGAGAAATGTGAACTAAAGGAGGCAGTTCGTCCTTGGCTAGCTAAGATTCTGGAACCACCAGGACCACTGCCACCATGGATTAATGCTGGGGTCACCTTCCGATTCCGAGGGCAGTTCTAGTGGCTTCAATTATGGCCAGGTACCAATCAATGTGGGTGTCGTGATGCCCGCCAGCATTTCAGTGATTGCTCAGCAAGATAACTCATCCTACCCATATCCCAACACTATTATAGAATATCTCACAGATGCAAAGGTAGAGTCGAGGGATTATGACACAAAGGTGAAGCCGAAGAAGCCTTTTACTTGGTACTCACTAATGGATGCAAGCAACCTAAGGAAGAAAGTTCTGCCTCCTACCACCATAGGCCATTCTGATGATTCAGCACTGGTAGCTCCTAAGATAGTTGATGTTCCATCCACTTCGGTTGAGCTTTCCTCCAGTGTCGTAGTTTTGCCTCCATCATCATCCACATCCCCTACTGCAGCTCCTGCCACAACTCCCACCTCGACTTTGAAGCTTGTGCACATTCCTACTCACCCACTATCTGCACTACGAGTCTCCCAGACATTGGCAAGTCTCAACAACTTGATGCAAACAACCACTATAAAGTTGTCTGACTTATCTAGTACTGTTACAATGCACTCCACCACACATGCACCACAGGTTTCTTCTGACATTGAGGATACATTAAAGAAAACTCTGGAGAATCAAAAGACTATCATGGATAACTTGGTATATCACTGGTCGGTGATTGAAGAGTTAGGAAAGGATGTAAAGAATATGAGGAAGACCCAGGCCAGCAAGAAGCCAGTGGACAAGCTTTTGAGAGAGGTGACTAGGATTGCTACAGTTAGATATCTCCCCTTTGATGTGCTGCTCGACCCACTCCATTCCGCCCTATATCCTTCAACACCATCTATACCAGTGGCACCAGCTGGCAAGTCTGAAGAGCCAGAACTTGCTGACGACACTGCTGAGGCAGTGCGTCATATGTTCATCAACCCATCCACACCTAGAGTTGAGGATGATGAGATTCTATTGGCTAATCCTATGGGCGATGACATTTCTGGGGACACAGAGATATCCAAGGATCCATAGGGAGTTTTCTTCACCTATTCCCTCTTTTACTCTTATTTTTCTAAGCATTGTGGACAATGCTTATTTTTATTGGGGGAGAGATGGGGGGTGGGAGGGGTAGAGTTTATTTGACACATTTAGTACTTTGATACATTTGGCTTGTAATAATTTGACGATATTATCTTTTTTCTTATTTGATTGTATATATCTTCTCTCTCTCTCTCTCTCACGCACACATACACACACACACACTATGTATGTTCATTCTATGTTTAGTAGTTTTGGTCATTAGCTTCTTTATCTTTGTTTTTGATTATTAGCTTCTTTTTATGTTTCAATAGCATATTAGTTCTAGTTTTGTTTAGTAGCTTTTGTTTATGTGTTAGTAGATAATAAGCCTTTAATTTTCTTAATGCCACATTTCTTTCCAAAGGTAGTTGTTGTGTGAACTGGGTGACTCGTCCCAACAATGGATGGCATGACAACCTTCTTAAGGGAATAAGTCTGTTTTCGTGTTTAGGTAATAATAGTAGTAGTAATGAATAAAAAGACCTAATTAAGTCATGCTCGAAGATTCAATCATACTTTAATTGACACCAATACACTTAACTACGTGCTTATGATTAGTGACTAGGTTTTTGAAAAAACTAGCTCTAGTTGTGACTTTGTGACTCTTCTGTTGACGTTGGCAATCATCGAGTGGTTTAATTGGACCACATTAATCATTAAACTTGAATGTGCTTGTTTTAGACCTCGACTCTATCCTCTTTTACAATGTAATTGCATGAGGGGTGAGATTAATGATTGCTAGTCTAAGTATCTGTGTGAAGGGTTTAAAAATGTATTTCATGGAGAAATCCTAAGTTTTGCTTGATTAGAAAAGTGATTGTAGGCTCTCCTTGGCCCGTTGGGTTTTTCTATTGCCAACCAATGTCATTATCCCTAGTCAACCCCTAGATCCTCTAGTTTTTCTCATTTGATAAACATGTTACAAGCCTTTACTCATTCTGTCGTGATCCTCTCTTGACCCCCGAGATTTATTTAACACCATTGTGAAACAAATGTCTTAAAATTTAAGTTTGGAGGAGAGATGAGGAAGTAGACAGAGGTATCAATGCACAAAAAGAGAAAAGAAATGATCTGTATGAGAGGAGAAGACAACAATAAAAAAATGAAAAAAGTGAATAAGCAGAAAGGTTGAATGCAACCAAAAAGAGGTAATCACCCCAAGCATTGAGAAATCAAAAAGGGAGAAAAAAGAATGAAATGAACAAAAAATCTCTCTAGTCCCAAATGAAAATAAAGTTCCTCTAAGAATTGGCAAGTGTGAGCCGAGAAATAAAAATTGAAGTGCTTAAGGAAAGGTGTAACCACTTACTCATACGATATCCTAGCCTAACCCAAAAGCCTTCATTACATCTTGAAAGAAATCCTACTTGATTTTAAACTGAGTGAGCTTACATTAGGTGGCGATCTACATGAGGAGTAAGCCTATGGTACTTGAAGTCATACTTGTGATATTCTTTTATGAGAGATGAGTGAACCCTTCATGAATCTTTGTATTGAGTGCTAAATTTCTTAAGTGATCTTGGCAAATGAACTGTAGAGGAGAAAGAGTTTGGAGTCCACCATGGCCTATATGATAGTGCAAGAGTCCTTGATGAGTAACGTCAATTCTTGAAGCTCAACTATCATATTAGAACTATACTTGTTGCCTTGTTGATAATGCATGAGAAGTGTGGATAATTGTTGACCCCAATTAATGTGTGAACGACTCACCTTTGACTCACTGAAATGACCCTAAATTTTTGGAGGTGGGAACTAATTTATTTTCTTGAGCACAAGCAAAGACTTATGTTTGGGGGAGTTGACAAGTAGGGGTTTTGACTGCTTATTAACACCTTTTTGCTTTTATTTTAGTCGGAAAATATTGAATTGCATTCTCGAAATTAATGAAATTGTGCAAATTGCAGAAAAGCTAGAAGTTTGGTCTCCCATGATGAAATTCGACTAAAAAAGAGTGTTCCTAAGCACAAGGCATTAAAGGGTCCAGAAGCAAAGAGGTGTGGTCCACAGAAGGAATTCTCCGAGCCCAGAATTCCATCTGCAGCAGCAGATCAAGTAGCAGGACCTAACAGGATTTTCAGCAATGGATGCAATGCAAAAATGCACATGAACGCTATGGCGCGTAGCCCGATCCATTTGGGTACCCGCGCTCACTGTTGGGGTTTAGACTCCGGAGGGGCTCCTACAGCCTAAGCGCAATGTCATAGTAACATACGCTGAGGCGTGCAGCCCGATCCACTATCAGTCAAGCTACATGAATGCAAGCCTCACAGGCATAAACAATTTACCATTTTTAGTTCCGTTTATAAGTAATAATAGAATTAGGTGTTTCAAACCTCAAAATTTTACCCATTATATTTAAACAGTGTTCTAGCTCAGGACTGGTATCATGAAAACATGCTATAATTAATAGAAAATAGTGATAACGATCCTCACAGGATCCAAATAACTGGCACGCTGCCCAAATATATCCACAACATCCAAGTAGGAGGTTTACCGGCTCACTTATAGCCAATAA
The DNA here is from genome assembly GCA_034376525.1 of Nicotiana benthamiana. NCBI lineage: Eukaryota > Viridiplantae > Streptophyta > Magnoliopsida > Solanales > Solanaceae > Nicotiana > Nicotiana benthamiana. The sequence continues at coordinate 13,847,891 of CM067329.1, read as the reverse complement.
CATATACAATGCTAATTGGTCGGACTAAGCCATAGTCCCAAATCGCAATCGACCCATCACTCACCGTAGAGTACGTGTCTCACCTCAATACAACTTCACAGTGTGATATACCAGGGTTTCAAACCCTCAGGTTATCATCCACATCTATTCGAACCGGCTCCAAGACTAGTCCTCTATGCCTTTCCCTCTAGAATAAACCTCCGCGGGTGCCAAATCTGATAAAAACCAATAGGAATACATCAAAAGAGGCTAATGGAACATAACCCAATCGAAATAACCCGAAATACACCCAAAAATACGAAGTTGGCAAAACCCGATCCCCGGGCCCACTTCTCGAAAATTGTGAAATTCACATTTTTGGAATCCTCATCTCGCCACGAGTCCATACATATGAAGTTTATCAAAATCTGAGTCCAATAGCCCTTTAAATTCCAAATTTTCAATACCAAAAACCAAGCCCTAAATTCTCCAATTTTTACCTAATTTTCAGAGATTTAAATGATGATTCTTCAATAAAATCATGAAATTAGCTCATAAAACTTACCTCAAGTCGAAACCTAGGTGAAATCCTCTTACTCTCTCGTCCAATAGCGCCAAAATGTGCTCAACAATGGTGAAAAATGATATTTGCTCGCGGATGAAAAATGATAATTTAACCCTTCTGCCTAGCTCGATTTCCGCTTCAGTGGTCTTACCTCCTCCTACGCGGCTACTGCTTTTGCGTACCTTCGACCGCTTTTGCGGTCCAACAAGTTCCTCTTGGGACCGCTTTTGTGGTCAACTACCGCTTATGCAGTCAACGCCTACGCGGTCTCCAATCCGCTTCCGTGATCCATGCCCTTTTTCCTCAATTCCGATTTTGCGACTCACCTACCGCTTCTGCGGTCGCCGCTTTAGCAGCTCCACTTCCGCAGAAGCGAAAATACCAGAAGCCACTCTTGTTTTCATGCAACAAACTCCAAAACTTCCGATCAACCATCCGGAAATACCCCGAAGCCCCCGGGACCCCAACCAAAACCACCAACCTATTCCAAACATCATACGAACATGTTCCAATCATAAAAACACAACCTTTAACACAAAATCACCAAATCACAATGGATTCAAGCCTAAGTTTCATTTATTACTTCCGAAACTAACATTCGATCAAAAACCACCAACCTATTCCAAAACATCATACGAACATGTTCCAATCATAAAAACACAACCTTTAACACAAAATCACCAAATCACGATGGATTCAAGCCTAAGTTTCATTTATTACTTCCGAAACTAACATTCGATCAAAAACCCAACCAAACGACGTCCGATTGACCTGAAAATTGCAGACATATCCAAAATCACCATACGAAGCTATAGAAACTCTTGGAATTTCATTCCGACCCCCGGATCATAATCTCACCTATCAACCGGAATTCACCGAAATTCAAACTGAGCCAATTCAAGCCTAATTCTACACCGGACCTCCAAATTTAGTTCCTTTATAACTCCCAAGTCATACATCACCACCAGAAACTAGCCGAATAGTCGGAAATCCATTTCGAGCCCTATAACTCATGAGTCAACATCCGGGTGACTTTTCCAAACTAGCCTTCTCTGAGACTAATTGTCTCAATTTCAACCAAACTCTGCCTGATTCACTTCAAACTCTCCAAACACATATAATGAAACATGTAGAAGCATAAAACGGGGAAAACGGGGTGGTAACTCACTTGACGATGGGCCGGTTCATCACACTCATCTTCCTGCCAGCTGAATATGCGAACCACACATGGAATTGTGTGGGTGCAAAACCTCTCCAGGGATATTTTTCTCTGAGATTTTTGGCCTAGTATAAATAATAGAGTTTCAAAAATTTAGGTCAAGTTTGAACATTAAAAGCTGATGTAGCCGTTTCTTTTTACTACTTTAGGAAGTTTTACATTATTTTATTGTTTAAACATTAGATTTCATCATTTTGGTCTTCAAGTATGAGTTTAATTAGCTTTTGTTCTTTATTTTCTCCAATTCTCATTATGAGTAGTTAGATTTTTACTAGGGTTTTGATCTAACCCTAGTGTGTAAACCTTGTGGACATTTAATTTAATGCTTGTTTATTATTGGGTGTTAATTTTTTGACTTTGTTCATACTTTAATTTTAGAATTAATGGTTGCAATATTGATTCATACATATTTGACTTAGTCTCTTCTTGAGAAAGAGGGACATAGTCTACGATAACTTGGCTAACAAGGAATTGGGTTAATCGAGAGATTGATTATCCTAATTAAAGGGTTGAAACTAGAGATAGTAAGAACCCGACTTGAGCTCATATCAACTATTATGTTTGACACCTATTTGGACGTGAGAAAACCAAATTGGGCAAATACTCTCTGACAGAGGGCTACTGAGTGGGTAACGTAGAGTTGAGAGCTATAACATACTCCAATCAACAAAATAAGTATTAATGTTGTTATTTCATTTGGCAAACGCCTAGGTTATGGTCATATCCCTAGGACTTTAAACTATTTGAAAAAATATCAAAAATATTCATCTCTGGTCTATTTTCCTTAGCTTTTAATAATTAGAGCAATACTAGAAGTAGAAATCAAAACTCTATTGTGAAAATGCAATTTTAGGTCGTCCATTCGCTTGCTTCAGATATATACTCTTGACACCTTTTAAACTCCAGTATATTCAACCTCGACTGATAATTTGGTAATTATTACTGCATACGACCATATCATATATGTTACTGAGGTGTTTTTGGATGTTATCAAGAAACATAAGAAGTAAATGATACTTTTTTAGCACAAACATGATGTGTGGCCCTAAAATCAATCCACAATTCTCTAGGATTTCTGACTAGGTTGCATTCAGAAAGTATGGCACACAAGTCATCTATTTTATCATTATTCTCAATCATGTTTGCTTGGCTTTTTTTTCTAGTCCTTCTTTAGTGCACGACAGAGCGTATGTCTAGGAGACTAGATGGGTAGGGTTGAGGGCGAGGGATGTAGACGGATATAAACTTTGGTACTCAAGAGTCGAGAGAGGTAAGGATGGAGAGGGTGTCTTGGTTGATAGGGAACTGAGAGAGTCGGTGGTTGAGGTTAGATGAGTGAATGATAGATTGATGGTTATGAAATTGGCAGTTGGAGAGCACACAATGAACGTCGCTAGCACCTATGCGCCGCACGTGGGCCTAGATGAGGAAGTTAAATGACACTTATGGGAGGGGTTAGATGAGATTGTGCGCCAGGTTCTGCCTGCTAAGAAGTTGTTCATATGAGGAGATTCCAATTGTCATATTGGGGCGACAGCAGGTGGCTATGACGAGGTGCATAGAGGCTTTGGTTTTGGGGAGAGGAACATGGGAGGAACCTCGCTATTGGACTTCGCTAATGCTTTTGGGTTGGTTATTTCAAACTCTAACTTTTCAAAGAGGAAAGAGCATTTGGTTACTTTAAAAAATGCGGTAGCGAAGACCCAGATTGACTATCTCCTCCTCATGAGGTATGACAGCGTGTTGTGCAACGATTCCAAGGTGATTCTGATTGAGACACTCATGACACAACATAGATTGTTGGTGCTAGATGTTGGTATTAGCTTTAAGAGTGTGACGACCCCAAAGGGTCATCACCGTAATTCTCCCTTTCTTTGTGCTTCCGAGGCCTTAAAACCTCTTATTTGGTTGTCTTAAATTACGTGCACAGTCCAGACGCAAAGCCAAAAAGTTTTTGATGTGGAAATATATGAATTTTGTGTTAAAAACTACGAATTTTGATAATATTATGATATAGTTGACTTTTGTCAATATTTTGAATAAACGAACCCATGCTCGTGATGTGATGGTTCCGGAGAGTCCGTAGGAAAATATGGGACTCGGGCGTATTCCAGGAATCCAAATCCGAGGTCCCAGGCCCGAGTACAAAATTTTTGAAAGAAATTGTTTATCTGAAATTGATGTGGGATATTTAAATGAAAAGGAGTTAGAAAGTGATAGTATCGGGGTCGTATTTTGGTTCTGACACTCGGTACAGGTATTAAATAAGCGTTAATTTGTAAAGTTTGGTTGAAAAGGATCGTCATTTGACGTGTTTCGGACTTGAAAATGAGAAATAAGAGTTTCATGGAAAGTTGGAAGAAATCATGTATTTTGAGGTTTGATTCTATGTAAATGATGTTATTTTGGCTATTTGATCGCACGAGTAAGTCCATAGGATATTTTTGGGGTTGTGTGCATGTTTGGGTTGGAGACCCCAAAGGCTCGGGTGAGTTTTGGATAGGTGTTGAGTCCATTTTTGCATATTGGATCTGTGCTTCAGGTGTCACAAACCTGCGGCCTTCGCAATTGTGAAGCCTGGTACGCAAATGCGAAGAGGGTCAGTCGCCTGCTAAACTCACAATTGCGAGGTTCCCTTTACAAATGCGAAGGAGTCCTTTCCCCAGAAGTCTTTGCAAATGTGAAGACGTATTCGCAAATACGATTGCCCCAGTCTAAGCCCTGAGTTCGCATATGCAAACACTCCTTCGCAAATGCGAGTCCCGTCCATTTCTGCCTTATTCCTATTAGCAAAAATTTCCTTGAAAATGCGATATTTTCCTTCTTCTGCATAGTTCGCAATTGCGAACCTATTCTCGCAAATGCGAGATCTGCGCCTGCATATTTTATACATAGCCGATTTTGAAGCTCACTTTTCATATTTTCAAAACCCAAACATCCATTGGCGATTTCTCTCAAACCCTTTCTTCTCCAATTCAATTGTAAGTCAACATTTGCTCAATTTCTTTGATCCTTAACATCTTTTATCATGATTTAATCTTAAAATCAAAGCTTTCATGGGTGAAAATGCGGATTTGGGGTGGAACCTAGGTTTTCTTAATGGGGATTTGGATCTCAATTTGAGGTTCGATTTCAAAACAAACCATAGATACGAACTCGTGGGGGAATGGGTAACCCGATTTTGGTTTGAACCTCGGGTTTTGACCATATGGGCCCGGGGGCATTTTGGGAAATGTTGGGTAAAACTTTGGGAAATTCATTCTTATGCATTCAACTTGATTTAACTAGCATTTGTTGATACATTTGGGTAACTTATGACTAGATTCGAGCGGTTTTGTTGGGAATTCAAGGCGTAAAGATATCCTAGATGCGTGAGTGGAGTTTGGAGCTTTCGAGGTAAGTGTTTGATCTAACTTTGGCTTGAGGAAATACGATTAGGACAATATTTTCTACATGTTATGTGGAGTCGGTGTATAGGCATGGTGACGGTTACCTATGCTCCCAAGTCTAGCATGATCGTGAGTCCTAGTTGCTTCTAAATTCAAAAAATGTAAAACAATTGAGTTAATTACTTGCTAATTTAAATACGGTTAAGGGTCAGATTTGCCCTTGTACTATTCAAAATAAGCTACATTTATCCTCCGTTTGAATTCTTTAACAAATATACCCCCACCGTTACACATTCGGGCCACATATACCCTTCCACCGTTAAAACTCGTTTCCTCAATATTTTTAAACACGTGGCAGTCTTACATTGGTCCAGATTAGCCCACCCAGTCAATTGTTTAAACCCACCCGACCCAAATTTATAACCCGACCCGACCCCAGTTATTTAAATACTCCAGCATTAATTTCCAGAGCCTTCTCCAAACTCTTCCCCTTCTGGATTCTCAAACACAACTTCGACGAAAGCTCTGAAATCAGCAGCCATGACAGGTCTGGAGGTAACCACCACCTCCAGTGGGGTTGTCTTGGATGCTGCCAAGGTTAAAGACCCCAGGAATCTTGAAGTAGTCTGCAAGTTTGAGCGGTGTGTCGGCAGGAATGAATGACACACTGTTCACAGCATACCGCTGTTTCCCATTGATCATTGGAGCAGAATTTTCCAGTCTAATTGTGCGCGTGGTGTTAACCAACCCATAGTGATATGAACCTTGCGGATTAGGCCTTGGGCCACTTGCTGTCAAATTTTGCCTGCACTCAAAAATGTCCTATAATCAGTTAATTTCGCAGACAATAAATACACAAATGCAGGTCATTCGTGGTTTTTGGTGAAGCAGATTCGTGTTCACAATGTACCTAAGAGATTGAGCCTGATTAAGAGACCAATCGATCTCAATTGTTGGTCCACCTGGGGGAGGCCCAGAAACACTTCCTGCTGAGTTGCTGTAGTGAAGAATTGATGTTGCTGTAAGGACTTGAGAAGTGAAACGCGTTGAGGCGACAATGTAATAGTCCTGCCCTGGTTGGTCCATTGTGACCAAGACAGAATAGGACTGACCCAAATGGATATCAATGGACTCATAGGTGTTCTGCAGGGTGTGAGTCCCTTCTACTTCAACCAAGACCATCTTGTGCCCCTGAATTCTAAAATTGATAGCTGTTGTGAGGCCAACATTGGATATCCGGAATCTGTAAGTCCTTCCTGGAAAGTAAATTTATCGGAAGAATCCTTTGTTACTACAACATAAAAGCAAGAACACTGTTAACTTAGCAACAGTTGATGCAATGGATCACCTTGATCAACTGTGAAAGTTAAACTATTTGACCCACGACCGTTGATTAGAAGGCATCAACTGTGATTTTGCTTGAACCAATCACCAACCAACATGGTGTATTCTCCAGCAGATGGAGGAAAAGGAACAGGAATCAGCGGACGACTATCTATTTTAATGCCACCATAACCTCCAGCAGCTTTGTGCATAGCCAGTGAAGGGAAATAGAAGCAACTACCAATCTGGTCCTTGACTTGTAGGATATATGTGATGAACCCTAGGTGAAAATCAGAGGAAGATGAAGGGGAAGAGTTTGGAGAACTGGGGTCGGGTCGGGTTATAAATTTGGGTCGGGCGGGTTTAAACAATTGACTGGGTGGGCTAATCTGGACCAATGTAAGACTGCCACATGTTTAAAAATATTGAGGAAACAAGTTTTAATGGTGGAAGGGTATATGTGGCCCGAATGTGTAACGGTGGGGGTATATTTGTTAAAGAATTCAAACGGAGGATAAACGTAGCTTATTTTAAATAGTACAAGGGCAAATCTGACCCTTAACCGATTTAAATATGAAGCGATAGTTGAGAAGTAGTTGAGTTAAAGAAGGAAGTGTGGTACTTTTTTCCTTGTCGGGACTCATTGTTGACTCGTTTTTCCCTTGCTGGGACTTAAATGTTCATTTGTTCTCCCTTGCCGGGATATTTAATCTTGTTGTATGTTCCTTTCCCCGATTGGTTGTGACCGTTGATTGGGTGAGGAAGAGTGATTATGCACGAATGGTCTTTCTGTTCCATGATTTGATAATTATGCACGAGCGGTCTTTCCATACCATTTTTTGATTATTTGAGCATGAAGGGTCATTTCGTGCCTTGATATGAGAGTTATGCGAGGAAAGCACGAAGGGTGATGCCGTGCACTATATTTGGCACTTTTGGTGAGAATTGAGAGTAAAAGCACGAAGGTTGGTGCCGTGCAGTTTTTGATTTACTTGCTCTCTTTCATTGATGTTAATTATTCATTTTCCATCTCTCTGTTCGTTGGTCTCAAATTTAAATTGTTACACCCCACACCATGTCCCCTCCCTATTATCTATTTAAATTTTGTATATCTTTCTGTTGTTTCACATATATCTGTCTAGGTTAATTGTGGTAGGTTCGGTCTAGCCTCGTCACTACCTCGCCAGGGTTAGGCCACGAACTTACCAACACATAGGGTCGGTTATGCTAATGCTACCCTTTTTGTGCACAGATTTGGGAGCATCTTACGGACCACAGCAGCAGTAGATTGGGAGTGTGCCTTCAGTCTAGAGACTCCTAGGTAGTTCGCTGGCATGCACGGGCCCTGAGTCTCATCTATTTCATTTCTGTTTGTTTTCATCGTATCGAAAAAGACTCCTTATGTATTTTCTATTAAACTCTTATTTGTAGTATTTTATAGTATTCTGTGAATATTGTGACACTAACTCTTGGGTAGAGGATGATGTTAACTTTTTCCGCATTTCTTTCATATAATATCAAATTAAGACGTTCGCTTGAATTTATCATTTTTATTATTATCTTGTTGAAAATTAGTTGAAAAGGTATGTATAAGTTGGCTTGCATAGCTCCATCAGTAGGCGCCAACACGACTCCCGATGGTGAGAAATTCAGGTCGTGACAAAGAGGAGGAAAAGGTCTGCTTGGGGAAAACCAAGAATCAGATGAGGAGCTTTGACTAAGGATAAAGCCCAAGAGTTGGAGTGTCGGTTGTCGGCCATGGGATCTTGGAGGAGTAGTGGGGATACAAACACTATGTGGCCAGCGACAACAGACTTTATAAGGGAATCTGCGAGAGAGGTGTTACGGGTCTCAAACGGTGATTCTAGCGGGCACAAAGGGCATTGGTGGTGGAATGAAGTGGTCCAAGTCAAAGTAGAAGCGAAACGGGAAGCATACCAGAAGTTAGTGGAGAGCATAGGTGAGGACGAAAGGAGAGCGTGCATGGAGAGATATAAGTTAGCTAGGAAAGAAGCTAAATTATCGGTCACAGAGGCTAAGAATGTGGCTTATGATCGTATGTACGAGGAATTAGGGGAAAAAGGCGGGGAGAAGAAGTTATTCTTGTTGGCCAAATTGAGAGAGAGGAAGGCTCGAGATTTGGACCAAGTGAGATGTATTAAGGACGAAGATGGTAGAGTATTGGTGGAAAATTCCTAGATTAAGAGAAGATGGCAAACTTACTTTCAGAAGCTTCTGAATGAAAAATAGGATCGTGATATTGTGCTAGGTGAATTGGAACATTTTGAAAGCCATCGTGACTTTGGGCCCTGCAGGCGTATCGAGGTCGAGGAGGTCATGTGAGCTATGCATAAGATGAGTTTGGGCAAAGAGACTGGGCCGGACGAGATTCCAGTGAAATTTTGGAAGTGTGTAGGGAGAGCAGATGTGGAGTGGTTGACTGGGTTGTTTAATGTTATTTTTAAGGCGAAGAGAAAGCCGAATGAGTGGAGGTGGAGTACGGTGGTTCCATTATAAAAGAACAAAGGTGATATCCATAGTTGTAACAATTATAGAGGTATCAAATTACTGCGTCATACCATGAAAGTATGGGAGAGGGTGGTTGAAGTAAGAGTGAGGATGGCAGTGTCTGTATCTGACAACCAGTTCTGGTTCATGTCGGGTCGTTCCACCACAGAAGCTATACACCTTGTTAGGAGGTTGGTGGGAATGTACAGAGAGAGAAAGAAGGATTTGCACATGGCGTTTATTGACCTAGAGAAAGCATATGACAAGGTTCCTAGAGAAGTTCTCTGGAGATGCTTGGAGGCAAAAGGTATGCCAATTCCTTATGTTATGGAAATTAAGGACATGCATGATGGGGATAAGACTCGGGTTAGGTTAGTAGGAGGGGACTCTGAGCCTTTTCCGGTTGAAATGGGATTACACCAAGGCACTGCGCTCAGTCCGTTCTTATAAGCCCTGGTGATGGATGCGATATCAGACCATATTCAAGGAGAGGTGCCATGGTACATGCTATTTTCCGATGACATAGTTCTGATTGGCGAGTCACGAGCCGCTGTTAACGAGAGATTGGAAGTTTTGAGACAGACTCTTGGTTCTAAGGGCTTCAAGCTAAGCAAAACGAAGACGAAATACCTCGAGTGTAAGTTCAGCGCCGGGCCGGGAGAAGTAGACGTCGATGTGAGGCTTGAGTCACAGATTATCCCAAATAGAGGCAGCTTCAAGTACCTTGGTTCGGTTATCCACGGGGGAGGGGAGATTGACGAGGATGTCATACACCGTATTGGTGTAGGATGTATGAAGTGAAGGTTAGCATCTAGAGTCTTGTGTGATAAGAGAGTGCCAATAATACTCAAAGATAAGTTCTATAAACCGGTGGTTAGACCGGCCATATTGTATGGGGTTGAGTGTTGTCCTATTAAGAACTCACATATCCAAAAGATGAAAGTAGCAGAAATAAGGATGTTGAGGTGGATATGTGGGTACACTAGAAAGGATAAGATTAGGAATGATGACATTAGGGATAAGGTGCATGTGGCCCCTATTGATGACAAGATGCGGGAAGCGAGGCTCAAATGGTTAGAGCATGTATAGAGGAGAAGCCCAGATTCTCCAGTAAGGAGGTGTGAGCGGCTGCTCGTAGAACGCACGAGAAGAGGTAGAGGGTGGCCTAAGAAGTATTGAGTAGAGGTGATCAGGCAAATATGGCGAGGCTTCAAATTTTCGAGGACACGACACTTGATAGGAAGTTATTGAAATCACGTAATACGGTTGTAGGCTAGGAGATACTTGAGTCTTCCGTTACTTTGTACCTTTGTGAGCCTAGTTCGATGGGGTTTTATCTAAGATAGCTAGGGGCAATGTTGTGTTTTACTATTTTCTATTTTCGATGCAATATCCATTTACAAACCATCATTTTTGCTGTGAATTTTTTTCTTCTTCTTTCCTGCTTTCTATGTTCCTTTTTCCCTATGATTTCCGTGGTGAATCTTGTCACACCTCCTTTTTATGCACCCCGCGGGGGTACAGGAGTTTTTTCAATTAAAGAACAATTGAACGGTATTTGTTTATTTTATTTTAGAGTCGCCACTTGGGAGATATAGGGTGTCCCAAGTCACCAGTTTTAATCTCGGATCGAGGAAAGGAATTGACTCTAAATTACAGTCTGCGTACCAGATATCCGGATAAGGAATTCTGTTAACCCGGGAAAAGGTGTTAGGCATTCCCGAGTCCCGAGTTGCGTCTCTAAAAAATGAAACAAAAATCCTATATTATTTACATGCTAGAATTTATTACGACTAAGTTATAAACGCAATACTAATTTAGACATGAAGGGGGTAATGAGGCAGTGTTTGCCATTTTTGGGCCCAGGTCCCAGCGTGAATAATGCAAGATTTGGGGTTGGGCCATCTTACACTAGTTTGGGCCTAAACTACATTATACTGTATATACTTTTGAGATTTACAACAGATAGAAAGAGAAGTTGTTAACAAGCATAGCCTACTTTTTTATTGAGTTTAAACACATAAATTACTGATTAAGAGAACTCAACTACTTATTGATTAAATTGGAATCTAACATACACTTGAATATGATATGACTGAAATGAGAACTGGAAATGGAAGAATAGACATGCTACTTCATTGTTTTTTTTAGCTAGCATGCATGGGATTGAACTTGCAAATTTAAACTACTGCAGATTAATACTTATACATACATTTCCAGATGCTCACTTTAATCTACTGAACTAATAACTAATACACATATAACTTAACATAAAAAAACTAATAACATATAACTTCAAAGGAGAAGAACTCCGAAGCTTCAATGGAACAAACAAACTAACTGACCTCTTAATGCAAAATTCAGCCTATTATCACTCTGAATTTTTCTAGAATTTTTATGTTAAAATTCTAGCCTATATGCTCTTAAAACAAACTGACCTTCTATTTCACTCTTAAGTCCTGAATTTCTAATGTCAAAAATTCCGTCTAAGCTCTCAACTTCTAATTTTCAAAAATTCAGTCTACTTTCCAAAATTCTCCCCTTAATTACTCCTTAACTCTATGTATTTATAGTAACCCCTAAACCTACCCTCTTTTGAAAAACTTCACTTACCCCACCAACCACCCCAAGAAAATCTGCCTATTTTTAACTAAATCCCACTAAGGAAGGCTGTTCCTTATTTTCTTCCCTAAATTAAGGCATGATATAAAGGCTTATTCCCCACTAGCATTAAATTATTGAATAAGTTCTTGTCTTATTATTGCTTGACTAACAGACCATTAATTTAGTCAAATCTGACCATTTTCCCTTCCCAAAATACACTCTCAAATCTCTGAAATTATTTCCTTACCCAACCTCTTTCAAATTGTATTGAGTCCGTCAGCTATAACCAATTCAATCTTAATTGAATTCTCATCAACTACCAAACTACAATAGCTTTAATCAATTCACAGGTGGATTCAAACAAACCCTCAGTAAAAATTAAACAGTGTCAGTCAAATTATCACCATTAAAAACTGTAGGACTAATCGACGACACATATCGAATCAACTACGTGAGTTGCAACACATACAATCAAATTGCAAATAATCAAAGCTCGAACATGCATAGAGGTGATTTCATAGAAACAGGGATTTATGATGAGACCTAACTAATCGACGGAGCTTATTCGAATCGATTATGTAGTTTATTATGTACTCGACCATGACCAGAAAAAGTTCAACGAAATAAAACATCTTTGAAGATAAGAAGACTTAATTGAAAAAAAAACTGAAAACCAAATAAATTATACTAATACATATAAACAATACATGCTAATAAAACCAAAGAACAAAAGAAATGAAAAGTTACCTCAGGGACTCAAAATCAGATTAACCTAGACCCAAACTCGGATTGATAGCTTTGAGGTAGAACAAAGCTTAGTCGAAATGTTCTCACATGATAACACCTCGATTAAGGTCAATTAAACCCCAAATCCTTATCATATTCAGGCAGATTCCAGGTTTTAAATTTTCTATGGTTCTTGAGGGTGATTTGGGGTTCATGATTTTCTGGGCATATTCAAACCAAACCAACAATGTCTTGGTGACAAGGGAGGTTAGGGAAGTATCAGGTACGAGTTTGGGGCTGGTTGGGGTAGTTTCACATTTTGCTCGAATCTTCGATTGAAGATTTGAGAAGATGCGAGATGATTCGAGAAAAACGGGTAGGGGATTTGTGTTCAAGGTGCCAATGGCTTTAATGGGTGTTAATTTGGTCGCCGGCAGTGTCGTTGTTGTCGGGTTTACGGTGAGAGTGAGGGGTGGCGGCTAGGGTTTGAAATGGGGATGTTTGGTTCGTCTATGAGAGAGACGACAGAAGGGGGTGCTCAGATATGGGGCGGGGTAAGGGGTTAGGCTTATATAATTATGGGGGTGTTTGATCCTGGCCATTGGATCAGGTGAGATTGATGGACAGGATCTCTTTGCCAAATTGAAACGGCATCATTCAATTTAAACGAGACTGGGTCAGTCTCTGACCTTAACAGGTTGGATATCTAGGGATGGCTTAAGGCCGTTGGGTTAGATTGAGATAGACGGCCCAGATCAAACATCAAATACGAAGTCGTTTGGATGGGTGAAGGGCCTGATCTCGGTCGTTCATTGGAATTGATCAACGGCTCAGGAGGAGAGGGTTCAAAACGGTGCTGTTTGGGATTGGTCTCAGAGATACCTGGTCTTTGGACTGGGTATGTTGCATTTGGGCCTGGTTTTCTTTGCATTTTTAGCATATTTTCCCTTATTTCTTAATTAACCAAATTCAAATAAAATCCTAAACAATTTTTGTACAATCAAATAATTAAATCACACACGTATTAATTAACACTTCAAAAATTAACACAAATTACACATTTAAATAAAATTACATAATGACAAAGCACAAAAATGCATATTTTTGTAATTTTCTTTTTAATCACTTTATGGTTAATTAATTCCTAAAAATGCACAATTATTTCCTAAATGCATGCAACATATATATTTTTGTATTTTAATTGACCACAACAAGGCGAGCATTAACGGACCAAATAATTAGCAAAATTGTCATTGTAAATTCTCAAAAATTCTACCCGAAGGTAGCTTGTTTTATTTTTCGATTTCTTTTGGAGTGATTTCCGTAGAGAAAACAGCACGCGCTCACAGCTGCCCCTCTTTATTCGAAAACACAAAGAGTTTTCGTTCAAAGATAAAATGAACGAATACGAGCGAGTTTTGCCCGTTGGAATACTCCGTGTGAAGCATTTTTTTTGTTGAAAAAGAATTAACCGAACCTTTTCTTCAAAGGCTTTCTACATATCCCTGGCTAAAAGGGAATCAAGTTAATATAGTTCGGGATGTTTTGGTAGCTAGGACTACCGGGGAACTGTGGTTCTGCTGTTACTGCTGTTATATGTCGTTACTACTGCTTTACCGATCTCCTTATTACACCTTGATAAAAAGAAAACAAGAAGCTAGGCTAGACTATGGCTCACAAGGTCTTATCTATCTTCAACTTGTTTTTTCTGCCTTGCTTTCTTTTCGGCTTGTGTTTCTTCCGCCGCTTGTTTCTTCCGAAAACTTTGGGATGACATTGGCCCTTTGCTTTTCTGAGTTTTCATCGTCTTGTTTGGTCTGCTGGGGATATGGCTTCCTCCATTAAGCTTTCCGGTGGTTCCTCTGGGTTATGAAATATATATTTTGGCAATGTTTACACAAGTAGGACCATTCGGGTTGAAATAAATTAAATGTCCTTTAAGGAAGGATTCACTTCAATATCCTATTCGAGGCAGATAGAACCAAGTGTATCCTAATTGAGGGCGGATGAACCCACAATATCCTATTTAAGGGCGGATAGAACCAAGTATATCCTATTTGAGGGCGGATAGAACCAAGATATCCTATATGAGGGCGAAAGAACCCAAACTATCCAAATATCCTATTCGAAGGCGGACAAACCTAAAATATCCAAATATCCTATTCGAAGGCGGATGAACCTAAATTATCATATTCGAAGGCGGATGAACCTAAAATTATCCTATTCGAGGGCGGATGAACCCAAATTATAATATTCGAAGCCGAATGATCTTAAAATATCTTATTCAAACGCGGATGAACCTAAAATATCCTATTCGAAGGCTGATGAACCTAAAATATCCTATTCGAAGGCGGATGAACCTAATATTATCCTATTCGAAGGTGGATGAACCTAAAATTATCCTATTCGAGGGGGGATGAACCCAAAATATCCTATTCGAAGGTGGATAAAACTATAATATCCTATTCGAAGGCGGATGAACCTAAAATATCCTATTCGAAGGAGGATGAACCTGAAATTATCCTATTCGAAGGCGGATGAACCTAAAATTATCCTATTCAAGGGCGGATGAACCCAAAATATCCTATTCGAAGGTGGACAAACCTAGAATATCCAAATATTCTATTCGAAGGTGGACAAACCTATAATATCCTATTCGAGGGTGGACGAACCCAAAATATCCTATTCAAAGGTGGATAAACCTAAAATATCCTATTCGAGGGTGGATGAACTCAAAATATCATATTCGAAGGTGGACAAACCTATAATATCTTATTCGAGGGCGGATGAACCCAAAATATCCTATTTGAAGGTGGAAAAACCAATAATATCCTATTCGAAGGTGGACAAACCTATAGTGTCCTATTCGAAGGTGGACAAACCTATAATATCCTATTCGAAGGCGGACAAACCTATAATATCCTATTCGAAGGCGGCTGAACCTAAAATTATCCTATTCGAAGGCGGATGAACCTAAAATATCCTATTCGAAGGTGGACAAACCTATAATATCCTATTCGAAGGGTGGACGAACCTATTATATCCTATTCAAAGGCGGATGAACCTAAAATATCTTATTCGAAGGCATATTAACATAATATTATCCTATTCGAAGGCGGATGAACCTAAAATTATCCTATTCGAGGGCGGATGAACAAAAAATATCCTATTCGAAGGCGGATGAACCTAATTATCCTATTCGAAGGCGGATGAACCTAAAATTATCCTATTCGAGGGTGGATGAACCCGAAATATCCTATTCGAAGGTGGAAAAACCTATAATATCCTATTCGAAGGAGGATGAACCTATATTATCCTATTCGAAGGCGGATGAACCTAAAATATCATATTCGAAGGTGGATGAACCTAATATATCCTATTCGAGGACGGATGAACCCATAATATCCTATTCGAAGGTGGAAAAACCTATAATATCATGTTCGAAGGTGGATGAACCTAAAATTATCTTATTCGAAGGAGGACAAACCTATAATATCCTATTCGAGGGCGGATGAACCCAAATTATCCTATTCGAAGGTGGACAAACCTATAATATCCTATTCGAAGGTGGACAACCCTATAATATCCTATTCAAAGGCGGTAAACCTAAAATATAATATTCGAAGGCGGATGAACTTAATATATCCTATTCGAGAGTGGATAAACCCATAATATCCTATTCGAAGGTGGAAAAACCTATAATATCCTATTTGAAGGCGGATGAACCTAAATTATCCTATTCGAAGGCGGGTGAACCTAAATATCCTACTCGAGGGCGGATAAAACCAAAATATCCTATTCGAAGGAGGATGAACCTAAATATCCTAGTCGAAGGTGGACAAATCTATAATATCCTATTTGAAGGCGGATGAACCTAAAATATCCTATTCGAAGGTGGATGAACCTAAAATATCCTTTTCGAAGGCAGACAAACCTATATCTAAATATCCTATTTGAAGGCAGACAAACCTATATCCAAATATCCTATTTGAAGGACGACAAACCTATAATATCCAAATATCCTATTCGAAAGCGGACAAACCTGTAATATCCTATTCGAAGGTGGATGAGCCTAAAATATCCTATTCGAGGGCGAATAGACCTATTTTCAAAACTTGAAATTATATTACTTCCGACTGTTTCTCTTAAAATTGTGCTACCTTGCTATCCCTTAAAGCTTCAATTGATTTCCTCGTTCCTCCAAGAAAATTTTCGATAATGGCAGAAAATTTTCTGCCCCGGTTTTGGTGCTCTTCCTTGTGGCATGTTTTTTCTCCATTAATTAAGATTTACTTTTCCTGCTTCAAATCAAATAAAATTTGTTAGTTTTAAAACATGGTGAGTGGTCGTGCTACTCCTATTGGGGATGTTTTTTCCCTTTCTCCCTTCCCCACTTTTATGTTTCATTACTCTATCAAAGTTTGCTGGGGATTATTTTGCTGGGGATGAATTTTCCTTTTCTTCCTTCCCCACTTTGTGTTGTATGACCCTCTTGGAACTTGGTCGAAATCTATTGTGGATGCTTCTATATCTCGATGATCTGCTGGGGACCCTCTTGGGATTTGGTCCACAATTTTGTCAACTGTTGTTTTCCTGTGTTTCTCCATATTTTCCTTGACATTTTAGATCAATATATTATTCGACCTTGCCAAACGTCTTTTTACCTTGTCTCTGGCATGTCCTCTTCCCATTTTGCTTTGTACCATTTTGGCAACTGGTAGTAAGATTTGAAAGATCTTTCTCTAAAACAAATTTCTGGAAAAAGTCTTCTAAACAAAGAAATGAAAGGATAGACAAAGAGAAAATCTTTCTGAACAAATGCTGGAGAGAAGAAGAGAAAGGAACTTATCTGGGTGGTATAACCGATCCCAAAAATCATGCCGTGCATCTCGGATTAATCAACCCAGTCTATTTATATCAATCAATATTTCTAATGTCTTCACTTGCTGGGGCTAAATGCCCAACTCTTCGCCAAATGTGGATCCCTTCCACCAATCTTATCTTTTCGCCTCATAGTGCCCTTCGAGGGGTTTTCACTAATAAGACTCTCTCATTTCTCTTAGCTCCAGTCGCCTTATGGTGCCTGTGAAGGTTTTCACCGATAAGACTCTCTCATTTTGTTTCTCAGCTTTCGTCACCTCATGGTGCCTGTGAAGGTTTTCACCGATAAGACTCTCTCATTTTACTTCTCTCAGCTTACGTCGCCTTATGGTGCCTGTGAATGTTTTCATCTATAAGACTCTCTCATTTTGTTTCCTCAGCTGGGGATTGGAGTGTTACCGATAAGATTATCTCTGCTAGGAATTCGTTTGGCTATCCATTCTTTTCAGCTCATGATCCTCTTTCAGTCGGGGACCAGCGTGTTATTATCGGCTTTCATTTGTCTGTCTTGGCACCTCTCGGATACTGATCGGGAGGTCTTTTTTGGACATAAATATGGGTTTTATGTGGGGCTTAAAAGAAAAGGAGATAAAAATTCAAAATAATTTTGATTGGTAAAACATTACAACTCTTGGAATCAAACCTTTTTTCAAAATTTTAACAACATAACTTCTGCCCCAGTTTTCTTGCTTGGGGGGATTTTGATTTTTTGTGACACTTTTCACACTATGACCGAGCTGTGAGGCACCTACGTATCCTCTTTGAGGAATCGGGTCAAACGTAGTTCACTTATTCTTTTGTTTTTCTTGCGATTTTCCTTTTCATTTTTTAAATTGTTTTCTTCTTTTCTTTTCCATTAACGATTCAAAGGTAGGGGTATGAAAGAATAAGTAAGGCTCAAAAGGGGAAAAGCAAAAGTTAAAAGTGTTTGAATAGAAGAAAGAATTGCCTCTGTCATTTCATTATCCAGTAAGTACCAAGTTCAGACAAACGAACAAATAACTAGCATAATCAAAGAAATTACACATAATATCTCTTGACTGCATCAGAATGGATAGCCATGTCGGTGCATCTTACTTCGACATCTGTCAGACACAAAGCTCCATTGGATAATACTCTGGCTACAATATAATGCCCTTGCCAATTTTGGGCGAACTTGACTTTTGCTTCGACCTGATGTGGGAGGATCCGTTTCAATACTTGCTGCCCTACTTCAAATTTTCTGGGGTGCACCTTCTTATTGTATGCCCTTGCCATTCTCTTTTAATACAACTGGCCATGACACACTGCTGCCAATCTCTTTTCATCAATCAAACTCAACTTCTCTAATCGGGCTTTGACAAATTGATCATCGTCAATCCCGGCTTCAGCGACAATCTGGAGGGACAAAATTTCGACCTCTGCTTGCATCCCTAATTCGGTTCTTTATACCAACAAATAAGGAGTTGCACCTACTGAAGTAGGAACAGTAGTGTGATAAACAAAATTGCAAAGGGTAGTTTTTCATGCCATTGCCTGGACCCTTCTTCCTCAATATCTTCTCTATGTTCTTGTTGGCTACCTCAATCGCTCCATTCAAGTTTTGACCCGCTCATTATCATCAATCTGCCTCTTGTATTATTAGTTCATAATCAGATTGATTGTTTAGACTGGGTTGCAGATCCATCGTGCATGCCATGTCATTAGAATTAGTATAAAGAGAACTGTTCAGAAAGAGAAAAGAAGAAAACAAAATAAAAACAAAATAAGAAGAGAAAACTTTCACTTTATTAAAATGCGGGATAATAGAGTTTCACAATTTTGCTGAAACAAAAAATGGATTACTACCCTAAAATAATCCAGACAACTAGAAAGAAAAATCAGAGCCCACTACTAAGACTCCCTTCGGGCAAGAAGAGGAGTAGCAGTCCAGTTGTTGATATTGTCCTTAAGCCCCACAAACTGTGCATCTGCTCCACTGGACCCTTTTCCCAACACCATAACTGGCTTTGTCATCTACCTTTTCCAACTATACCATCGGTTTTCCACTGGTCGACTTTTCTTTTGAACCGGCACGGATCATCATCACTGTTTGTGAGGGTTTCTTTAGCTCCCCTCCTTCGTGCACTAGCTCGATTATATGGGCTTCATGGTGTGCCAGCAAGGGGTTCTGATTAATATTGGGTGCCTCTGGTGTCTGAACCTCTAGTGTCTGAACCTCAATCTTGTTGGTGTCAATAAGATTTTGCACTGCATGTTTCAACTTCCAACACTTCTTGGTATCGTGTCCGGGAGCCCCCCGAACAATACTCACAGCTTACTGAGTGGTCCATATTTTTGGGAAGGAGATTTGGCAATCTGGGCTCAACAAGACTCAACAGGCCTAACTGCCTTAATTTGTAGAACAAGGCAGTATAAGTTTCTCCCAACTCAGTGAATGTTCTCTGTACCCTTTCATTGCTGAAAGCCAGATTCCCACGGAAACCATGCCCCGAGGGGTTCCTGTAGGCCCTTGGTGGTGGATATGTATTCTGTGGAGGTAAATATGTGGTTTGGGGAGCCGGCGTGCGCCATTGTGGTCACCCGGAGGCTGAGTGTATGCCTGGGCTTGATGGACGGAGAACTGTGGTTCTTGTGGTGGGTAGTAAGGCCGTGGATGGTAATTTGGAGTGTGCGAGGGTGATGGGGTTTGGATTAGTGATGAGGGGAAAGACCTCTAGATCTGGACCAGTTACCTACCTCTATTGTTGCGACCTCTTCTCTTTTTTTCTATCCGAGCGCACCCCCGTGCCGCTCTGAATAGCTAGGGTTGTTGCCTTAAGTGTCGAGTAATTCAGGATTTTATCGGACTTCAGTCTCCCTTCTATCATAACCCCTATCTTTACTACTTCATTGAAGGATTTTCCAACTGTCTTCACCAAGTGACCAAAGAAAGTTGGATCTAGCATTTGCAGGAAGTAGTCCACCATTTCCCCCTCTCTCATGGGAGGATCAACCCTGGCTGCATGTTCTCTCCAGCGGAACCCGAATTTGCGGAAGTTTTCTCCGGGCTTCTTCCCAGTCCCCAATAATGTGAGACGGTCAGGGACTATCTCGAGATTGTATTGGAAGTGACATGCGAAAGCCTGCGCCAGATCATCCCAGGTGTATCACCTGCTGGGGTCTTGTCTGGTATACCATTCAAGTGCCGATCTACTTAAGTTGTGGCCAAAGTAAGCTATCAGTAGCTCATCTTTGCCACCTGCTCCTCTCATTTTGCTACAAAATCCACGTAAATGTGCCATAGGATCGCCTTGACCCTCGCATAAATCAAACTTGTGCATCTTGAACCCTGCTGGTAATTGGACGTCGGGGAAAGGGAATAGATCTTTGTAGACCACGCTGACCTGGTTGCCCAACCCGTGCATGCTCTTGAAGGATCTCCAGGCTTTTGAACTTCCTCATTACTTCATTGTACTCTGGGACCTTTGCTGGATTTTCAATCTCCGCCGGGACTTCCAAGTGGGGATTATAGGTATGGGGCTCTAGTGCATTGAATGTGGGTTCAGGGGGAAAGTATTGTGCATCGTGAGCATGAAACAATAGCTCACTAGTTGGTCTTTGCAGCGTGGCTAGTGGGGGTCCCATAAAAACGGGAACATTTGATGGTGGGAAATGCTGATGGGGTGGTGGAGCTTGGGAATCATAGGGGCTTCTCCCCTGATAATAGTGGTGATTCGGGAGGCTTGTTGAAGGGCTAGGTTGAGGGTATTCCGGCATATTCTCTAGTGTAGGAGTAACGGGTGGTTCAGGGCTCTTTTGCACTTTAGCCATGGCTAACTGCATCGCGTTCATTTCAAATCTGATCCTCTCTATCTTCTCCATTGCCTCTTTCAGCAACTGGCTCACTGGCCTTTCTTCCTCGACACTGTGTTCTGAATTAGTCATGCTTATTGGTATAGGTCCTTTGGATCTTGTTTGATAATGATGTAATGCCAGAACGCTTTAACAACTAACTGTTTGGTATTTGGAAAACAACAAACTTGTTAGCATTAGAGTTTTAACATATTTGGTAATTGCACGTTAGGGATGCAATGTTCCTAAGCAGTTAACCATTTCTAATCCAACCGCATGCGTCATCCCGACTTGTTTTATTTGTGCCTTTAAAGTGTTTCAGAAAACCTCTATTTTTCTTCTTCTCTATTTCTTTCAGGTTTGCTTCACTTCTTTTCTCTTATTCACCTTCCCCCCTTTTTTCAAATTACAATAAGAGACATGGTTTTGCAAACAAGTCCTTTCAGCGTCTCGGGGACGAAGATTTTAAGGCTGTGTGGGTCGATTGGTCGAAATCTAAAACAATGACCAAAGACGGCCGTTTATGTAAAGTCAGCCTTTCGGCGTCCCTTTCGGGAACATTCAGCTATTTTTGACAAAAACGGCATCACCCGACTTATTTATGACGACAATTAAAATTGATATATTTTTGGTTATTCTAGAAAAAGTGGAGGTTGGACTCGATGAGGGCTGCCTACGTATCTCACATCCTATGAGAATCAAACCAGCGTAGTTCGCCAAATTAACCGAACTATTTTAAACAAGACTCTTTTCATTTTTGTTTTTGGCATTTCATAAATAAATAAAAACAATTTTTAGAAATAAGACTCTTTTTTCCTTTTTTTTTTTGCTTTTTCAACAAACAATAAAACATCCTATTTTTCCAGGCTAAAAATAAAAGACTCTTTTTCATGGCGAAACTATTTTTTTCATTTTTCAAAATTCCAAAACATTTTCCTAACTACTATTTCTCTTATTTTCCCTTATTTTTTCTTTTTCTCAATTCCTGAGATTCGAAAACCGGTCAGGATGCGGGTCCAAAACAAATAAATGCACAGAACATGTGGGATGCATCAGGATGGTCTTTTCATTTCAGGTTGCTAGCCCTAGACGGACCAACCCCTGTGTTGAGTCCCCTATGTCAAATGCAACGTGATGCATATAAACGTTCCTACTAGGGATCCAGCATGAAGTTTTGTTTCATCTAGGTTCAATTCTTATTTGAGAAAGTATCTAGACTAGCTTACTCAAGCTGACAACTCGAGACGAGGAGCGTCAAGTGTCACTAGTAGTAAAATAACACTGGCTAGCTAACGGCTCTCCCGCCTAAACATGTGTGACTAAATCCCTCACAAAAAGCTGGTAGACTAACTGGCTTTATCTCAAGATAGAAGTTTTGTGATGCTAGTAGGCAAACACAACATAACTACCTACTAGAAGACTCAGAGGGAAAATGGATTTCGTAACAGTTCATATGTACAATTCAAATAATATCAAAGTGGTAAAAAGCATTATTTTACACATTAAGCACAAATCATATAAAATATCAGATAATAAATAAAGCCAAATACAATAATTTGTTCTAAGTTCGAATTTCTAACCCTGAACCAGTGGTTCTGGGTTAAGTCCCCAGCAGAGTCGACAGAGCTGTCACACATCCTTTTTCCGTATCCTATGGGGGTATAAGAGTTTTTCCAATTAAAGGACAATCGAACGTGATTTGTTTATTTTATTTTAGAGTCGCCACTTGGGAGATTTAGGGTGTCCTAAGTCACCAGTTTTGATCCCGGATCGAGGAAAGGAATTGACTCTAAATTACAGTCTGCGTACCAGATATCCGGATAAGGAATTCTGTTAAGCCGGGAGAACGTGTTAGGCATTCCCGAGTTCCGTGGTTCTAGTACGATCGCTCAACTGTTATATTCGGCTTATTTATCTCATTTTAACAATTATGTACTTAGTACAAATTATGACTCTTTTACTGCTTTTATTATTATTGTTATCATTTTTAATAGAAGAATTGCAATATTGTGAAAATGTATCTCGAACCACGTCACAACCAATGTACACGTGGTCGTCAACACATTTCGACTCGGTTGAGATTTGGATTTGGGTTACATCAATGCACACCAGATTTTAGGAAGGTAAAGGTGAATTAAGGCGCATCCTAAAGAGACTAACGTGTTTGTTGTTTTGGAAAAAGCCGTGAAATTCATTAAGCGGCCAATTCCGAAATCTATTCGCTCATTATGTCCTTTTAATTAAGGGTCCCGCAATGTGTAATTTATTTCGGCGAGGCACACCTCATTTTATTTTTAAAAGGATATCCTAAAGCGACTAATCTTTTCTATTTCGTTGCGTTTCTAAAAAATGAAAAGAAAATCCTACATTATTTACATGCTAGAATTTACTACAACTAAGTTATAGACGCAATATTAATTTAGACAGGAAGGCGGGTAAGGAGGAAGTGTTTGCCATTTTTGGGCCCAGGCCCAGCGTGAATAATGCAAGATTTGGGGTTGGGCCATCTTAGACTGGTTTGGGCCTAAACTACATTATATTGTATATACTTTTGAGATTTACAACAGGTAGAAAGAGAAGTTGTTAACTAGCGTAGCCTACTTTTTTATTGAGTCCAAAAACATAAATTACTGATTAAGAGAACTCAACTACTTATTGATTAAATTGGAATCTAACATACACTTGAATATGTTATGACTGAAATGAGAACTGAAAATGGAAGAATAGACATGCTACTTCATTGTTTTTTTTAGCTAGCATACATGGGATTGAACGTGCAAATTTAAACCACTCCAGATTAATACTTATACATACATTTCCAGATGCTCACTTTATTCTACTGAACTAATAACTAATACACATATAACTCAACATAAAAACTAGATGACTCGAGCTTTAATACCATTGTTTTATTCATGCTTCAAAGGTTCCAACTACATTGTAGGCCAGTGTAGTATGTGTACCTGGTATTTCTGAAAAGCAAGGAAAGAGGAGGAAGATCAGTGATGCAGTAGCACAAACTCAGCAACAACAAGTTCAGCAACCACAAAAGTAAACCAATATCAAGCAACCACAGATACCCAGGAATAGATTTGAAAAAAACAACGGAAACCCCAAGCAATAACAGAAAGGGCACCAGAATCAAAAGAGCACTAATTTTCTAGTTTCAAACACTCAGAGGAGAAGAACTCTGAAGCTTCGATGGAACAAACTAACTAACTGGCCTCTTAATGCAAAATTCAGCCTATTATCACTCTGAATTTTTCTGGAGTTTATATGGTAAAATTCTTGCCTATATGCTCTGAAAACAAACTGCCCTTCTATATCACTCTTATGTCCTGAATTTCTAATGTCAAAATTCCGTCTAAGCTCTCAACTTCTAATGTTCAAAAATTCAGTCTACTCTCCAAAACTCTCCCCTTAATTAATCCTTAACTCTATGTATTTATAGTAATCCCTAAACCTACCCTCTTTTGAAAAACTCACTTACCCCACCAACCACCCCAAGAAAATCTGCCTATTTTCAACTAAATCCCACTAAGGAAGGCTTTTCCTTATTTTCTTCCCTAAATTAAGGCATAACATAAGGGTTTATTCCCCACTAGTATTAAATTAATGAATAAGTTCTTGTCTTATTATTTCTTAATTAACAGACCATTAATTTAGTCAAATCTGACCATTTTCCCTTCCCAAAATACCCTCTCAAATCTCTGAAATCACTGCCTTACCCAACCTCTTTCAAATTATATTGAATCCGTCAACTATAACCAATTCAATCTTAACTGAATTCTCATAAACTACCAAACTACAATAGCTCTAATCAATTCACAAGTGGATTCAAACAAACCCTCAGTAAAAATTAAACAGTGTCAGTCAAATTATCACCATTCAAAACTGTAGGACTAATCGACGACACATATCGAATCGACTACGTGAATTGCAACACATACAATCAAATAGCAAATAATCAAGCTCGAACAGGCACATAGGTGATTTCATAGAAACATGGATTTATGATGAAACCTAACTAATCGACGAAGCTTATTCGAATCGATTATGTAGTTTACTATGTACTCGACCATGACCAGAAAAAGTTCGACCAAATAAAAGGTCTTTGGAGATGAGAAGACTTAATTGAAAGAAAAACTGAAAAACCAAATAAATTAAACTAATACATATATACAATACATGCTACTAAAACCAAAGAACAAAAGAAATGAAAAGTTACCTCAGGAACTCGAAATCAGAATGACCCATACCCAAACTCGGACTGACAGCTTTGAGGTCGAAAAGACCTTAGTCGAAGTGTTCTCACATGATAACACCTCGATTAAGGTCGATTAAACCCCAAATCCTTAACTTATTCAGGCATATTCCAGGTTTTAAGTTTTCTAGGGTTCTTGAGAGTGATTTGGGGTTCATGATTTTCTGGGCAGATTCGAACCAAACCAACGATGGTTTGGTGACAATGGAGGTTAGGGAAGTGTCCGGTACGAGTTTGGGGCTGGTTGGGGTAGTTTCACATTTTGCTCGAATCTTCGATTGAAGATCCGAGAAGCTGCGGGATGATTCGAGCAAAACGGGCAAGGGATTTGTGTTCAGGGTGCCAAGGGGTTTAAGGGGTGTTAATTTGGTCGTCGGTGGCGTCGTTGTTGCCGGGTTTACGACGAGAGTGAGGGGTGGCGGTAGGGTTTGAAATGGGGATGTATGGTTTGTCTCTGAGAGAGACGACGGAAGGGGGGTGCTCTGATAGGGGAGCGTGGTAAGGGGTTAGGCTTATATAGTTATGGGGTGTTTGATCCTGGCCGTTGGATCAGGTGAGATTGATGGCCAGGATCTCTTTGCCAAATTAAAACGACGTTGTTCAATTTAAACGAGACTGGGTCGGTCTCTGACCTTAACGGGTCGGGTATCTGAGGATGGACTAAGGCCGTTGGATTAGATTGGGATAAACGGCCCTGATAAAACTTCTAACACGACATCGTTTGGATGGTAAAGGGCCTGATCTGGGCCATTCGTTGGAATTGATCAACGGCTCACGAGGATAGGGTTCAAAACAGTGCCGTTTGGGAATGGTCTCAGAGATACCTGGTCTTTGGATTGGGTCCGTTGCATTTGGGCCTGATTTTCTTTGCATTTTTAGCCTATTTTCCTTTCTTTCTTAATCAACCAAATTCAAATAAAATCCTAAACAATTTTTGTACAATCAAAATAAATTAAATCACACGCATATTAATAAACACTTCAACAATTAACATAAATTACACATTAATAAAATCACATAATGACAAAGCACAAAAATGCATATTTTTATATTTTTCTTTTTAACCACTTTATGGTTAATTAATTCCTAAAAATGCACAATTAGTTCCTAAATGCATGCAACATATATATTTTTGTATTTTAATTGACCACAACAAGGCGAGCATTTACGGACCAAATAACTACCAAAATTGTCACGTAAATTCTCAAAAATTATACCCGAAGGTAGCTTGTTTTATTTCTCGATTTCTTTTGCAGTGATTTTCATAGAGCAAAAATCACGCGCTCATAAATCTAATACTCTCTTATTTCGTATTTTTATTATCTTGAGCCGAGGGTCTTTAGAAAACAGCATCTCTACCCCTCGGGGTAGGGGTAAGGTCAGCATACACACTACCCTCCCTAGACCACACTTGTGGGATTTTACCGGGTTATTAGTATTGTTGTTGTTGTTGTTGTTGTTGTTGTTGTTCTTTGGTGCACGACAGTCAACAATCTTGTGTCCAATATTTTAACAATTGTGGCAATTGCCTTTGAACTTTTTTTTTGTAATTCTTTAGTCCACACAACTTCTTTCTCTTTTTCTCGTCGAAGCTTCCACAACAATATTTGCACCCATTATTATTGAATTTCTATGAAACTTCTTTCTACAGCCTTGTTGTCCTCTTCAATCCTTAGTCACATAAGAAGGTCTTCCAATGTCGTCTCCTTGCGCTTATGTTTCAAGTAATTTTTAAACTCCTTCCACATTTGAGAGAACTTTTCAATAAATGCCGCAACTTGAAATGCTTCATTTATGACCATACCTACAATCATAAATTTGGAATTCATAACATAATCAATATCTTTAATAAAAATATTGGTTTGATTTATACCTTCGGTAAGGCGGTCATGGACGACGACTTGTAGTTCTTGAACTTGAGTTATGACAGATTTATTATCAACCATTTTAATGTCCATAAATTTTGCGGCAACAAACATCTTAAGTCCAGCATCTTCCGTCTTATGTTTCTTTTCAAGAGCATTCCACAACTTTTCAAAGTTTTCATGGCATTGTAAACGTTGTACAAGTCATCTTCCAAATAACTCAATATATAAGTTTGCACAAGAAGTCAGAATGCTTCCATGCCTCTGTGGCTACAAACCGCTCATTAGCTAGTTTTTTCTCCCAAGACTGGATCGTCCTCGCCGATAAAGTGCTGCAAACGGAGTGTGGTCAGGTAGAAGAATATTTTCTGCTGCCAGCACTTGAAGTCCTTTATCGGAAATGTTTTTGGGATTTTCTGTCGGTGCCATCGGCGACGCAGGCTTGAAGACGCAGTAGCCATTGCAGCAGTAGTCGTCCCAACAGAATCAATTTGTTGTTCCGTACTTGTTGTCATTTTTTTCTATAGAAGAAATTGACACAAACGTAATGAGTATCTCGGTAAAGTTTTTATATCTTCAAACTGAATACAAAACAACCGAGTAAAATTACAATATTTTTAATCCCAGATGAGAAATCATAGAGACTTTAATCTCAAACTGGAGTAGAAAATCCAAAGATTTTATTCTCCAAAACGGGAGTAGAAAATCGCTAGAATTTTAGGCTCCCAAACAAGAATAAATTTTAAAGTCCTTAAGCTTGTTATTATTCTGTATTCAAAGCTAGAAAATAGAAGACATTAGTTTAAGAAAACAAAAACACATAATTTTGAGCCCACAAATTTCTTCTATGTCCTTAGAGAAATTAATCTCTTACAGCCGCCCAAGGTTTCGGATTAATTCCTTTTAAGATAGAATGAAATAACTATTCTGTAATAGCGGCACTTTAAATTTCAGAACTTCAACAAACTCAAATGGCGGAGCAAATCACACAAAATGCTTACGTTTTTTCTTAGAAAGATAAGGAGCCGAAGCCGAGTGACGACGACGACGACGACTCGAGGCTTACTCTCTTCTCAAATCTCTAAGAGTTAGAAGAAGTGTTTCTATATACAAGCCCAAAAATTTTCCTCTTCTTATCAATAAAGGACAAAGTTCCTTTGTAAGAGGGACTAATTCAAACTTTTATTTCCCTCTATTTCTTTTCCCACAATCTTCCATTCACATCCTTTTGTTTTAATTAATAAAATCCAAAACATTTAATGTATTTTAGACATAAATATATGTTATGTATTGAAAATGCTTGATTCAAACGTCCATCGCCTAAGAGTTGTAGTAAAAATTGCACGTACCGCCCTATTTGATTTCCCCCATTTAACATATACTTATTTTTTTTAAACTTTTAATTTGTACTTATTTCTTAAATAACTTCATCCCCTTTCTCCTCCTTGTTCTCCTCCTTCGTTTTCTTCTCCTCAACAAACAAAATGCAGAGCCTATTTTTTTTTATTGGTCTTGAGTCGAAAATCTTTTTTGGACTGTGGTTACTGTATTCTCTCCTATCTTGATCCTTTTGAACCAAATCATGCCAAATTGAAGAAACTCATGTTCTTTCTCCTTTCATCTCGACGCAATGAAGTAATCCCAGAATTTCACAACAGCTATTCCGAGCTTTTTGAGACAATAGAAAATGACTTGGCCTCTAAAGGAAAAGCTGGGTTAAACGCAGCAAATGATCAAGCAGCTTTTAACTTTCTTGCTCGATCTTTTTACGGAGTTAATCCGTTAGACACCAATCTTGGAGCTGATGGACCAATTAAGAGCTGATGGACCAAAGTTAATTGGTAAATGGAAGTTGGCCAAGTTATAACACAAAAACTTCAGCTCTAATGAAGAAGTTTCCCGCTATAAAATAAAAACTTCAACTCTATTGCATATGTACTATATCCCTAACAATATCTACTCAAGAAACAGGCAGTTGCGCAACCCGTTACAAGTCTGGTAAATTGGTTTTATATCCAGGCTTATAACAACCAGATTCAAGAATGGTCTTATCACTACTAAACTAGATTTGCTTAGTAGTGCTTGATATAGCCTTCAACTGGTATATCATTAATTAATTCAGCATCCATATCTCTTATTTAATTTTTGTTAAGAGGGCCGAAATTGGATGAATATTGAAAAGATGATTGATATCAGATATATTGTTGGAGTAGTGCAGATCATTAATAAAATTAAAGTTTTATAACTGGCGAACTTCAACTTTAGAGTTGAAATTTTTATTTTATAACTGGCGAGCTTTAGCTCTAGAGCTGATGTTTTCCCGTTACAAAACAAAAACTTCAGCTTTAGAGCTGAACTTCAAGCCCGACTACTGAAATGTTGAAGTTTTGCATGATTGCCTTTGCTACTTCAGTTTCGTATGCTGAAGTTGCGAAAAAATAAGTAGATTTGTAATTGTTTTTGCAAAACGGGCACAAGTTAAACAACAACAACAACAACAACAACAACTACTACCGAGTATATTCCCACCAAGTGGGGTCTGGGGAGGATAATATGTAGACGAGCCTTACCCCTACCCGAAAGGGTAGAGAGGCTGTTTCCATTTGACCCTCGGCGCATAGGATAAAATGAAAAGCTGCATTAAAACAAAAACAAAAACAAAATAAAGACAAAATTAGAAACAAAAACAAGACAAAACAAAACAATAAAGCATTAGTAAATCCCCCAGAAATAACGTAAATAATTATGTAAACGTAAGAAATATAAATACAGTCGCATGCAATAATAACAAACCGTAACTACCATACTAACAACCATAAGGGGACATAAGCTAAAACACTAATCATCTATGGGTGACCCTGCTATCCCACACCCAACCCCGGGTGAGGCGTACGAAGAACTCTATGAGCCCCTAGCCTACAACCCTGATTCTAGACCTCCAGACTCCCCGATCGATACAAAAGCACATAAAAAGTCCAATTTTATGGGCACAAGTTAAAACGTCACATAAAAAGCGGGTATAGATACAAAAGCCCCAAGAGTTGCATCAACCACTAGTTAAACAATATATTTGAGTTGGGTAGTATGAATTCATTAAAGCCCAATTTCATGCGTTGATAAGTGCTTAACCAAAACCCACCAGCTTTTTTGAGGATCCCAATTCCCAAGTTTTGGTTGGTCTATATAATTCTGTATTCTTTCTATGAGAATTATTTGTAACCAATACAACATTTTCTTTTCATTTTACCCGACATTTTTTTTCTGAAAGTATAGAAAAATGATTCAAGTCACGAATGAAAACGTCGAGTTATATGGTAGAAGAGGATAAGAATAAATGTAGATTTTCTTAATGGGCACGATTTATTAAAGAGAGATACTTGTCAAAATAAGCCAATGTGTTACCTTTACCCCTTTGTGGCTCTAATTTGATTGTTGATCGAGATATAGAAAGCGATATTAGAAAAGTTTATTCGTCAACGGAAAAATTGTATCTGCATTTATCGAATAAATAAATAAATACAAGATATGTGTCATATATATAATTTTATTATTTATTTAAGATAAATGATATGTATTTGTGCTTCTTTTATGAATTGTGACTACTATAATTAAATTGTTTATCTTACATAATAGTGTTATTTAAACTAACAAAACTAAGTAACAAAGATGTGTTAATGCATAACCGTGACTCCGTTGATCATAGTGGTGGTATTTCAAAAAAAAAAAAGAAATAGATAAATCTATTGTAACTTATGAAATAATGTGACCAAAGTATTTGTGGTACTTTATCGATATCATAACAAGCACTAGATTACATGCAAACCTATATTCGGAGACTAAATGCTCCCTATCATATTTTTTTTATTTTTTTTATTTTCGAGATTTGAACCCGAGGCCTTTAATTAAAAAGTGGAACAATCCTGTTAATCTCATCAGAATTCTTGCTGATATTCGAATGTGCACATAATTGATGGGGGAGCAAGTTTGTAGTGGGTGATACCCCTCCCCGACTCCAACTCTGTCTCATTCCTTTTGTGGGAACGGTGACCCTCGTGCGTAGACCCAACCTTGTCATTTGAAGTAGGCCTAAGGCCACATTCTAATTCGTACTAATTACATAGCAAAGTTGATGGCCATTATTTCCAATCACACCTCAAGACTCCACCTAGAATTAAAGATGCTTTGTATTTTCTCTAATGAAAGATACAATAATCACAATTAGTCAAATTGTCCAAAAGGTGATTATCTCCTTCCTTTCCACCCTTCCCTTTTTAAGTACTAGAAAAAGGTGATTAGACTTTTCTCCATAATTAACTCTTTCCTAAAGACGGTCAAAATAATAATCATAATTAACGGACAAACGAATAAACCAAATCAAATCAACAAAGCATGTAAGTCGTAACCACCTATACTAAACAAATTTATCTTACCAAAATAATTGGCATCAATGTAAAAAAAACTAAGTGAGTTTTCTCCTAATACCTGATAAACATAGTCGAACATCGACAGCATTGATATGAAACTATTGGCAATAACGCGACATTTTAGGGTTGATAAAATTACTAATACCAATATAATTATTTTTGTACAGATATTTATATAATTAAAGAAAATTCACAAGACACCATTGACTATCCTACAATCTTACAAATGCTAATTAATAAACAACTCACATGGAAACATCGTGCTTTTCCATAAGGAAAAGAACCAAGAGTAGCAAAAACATGGGGCAGGGCCATCCTTGATCCACTCTACAAGCTCCACCACCCACCAGCCACCAACCAACCAAACCCCTCAGCCCACCGACCCTTTGATTGTGTATCCATGTCTACATGTATTTTGTCAAGATCCGATGTTTCCGACAAAGCCATTGACTTTGAGATAAAAAAATGGAAAATGAACCTTCCTTTGTCCACCTATTATTGCAAGAGAGCCATAGGCTAGCAAACAACAACAAAAACTACGTTTTTTATGTAATGCAATAACCTCATCTTTTGCCTTGGTGGGTCATTTCCAGATATTGTTGTATTCATAAATATTCATTTGCTAGCCAAGTAATTAAGCTCCAAGAAAAGTCCACCACAAATAGCTTTTTTAATTCTTTCCTTCTTCCTTTCTGTAGCCAGAAGAAATGAAGCTGTAAGTTTGTAACTTATCTGGTCCAAAGGATTGACTTTTGAATCTTTATTCAAACTACTAGTAGTATTCTACTGGGGTATCAGGGCAACTTCCATTAGACAGAAATTCTTTACTGAATGGTGGAGGAGCGAATGGCGGTGATGTACATCTTAAAAGTGCCCAATTGACTCCTTGGAAAAATGGATGGTGTTTGATTGCTGTGGCACCCATAGTTGACCCCAATCTTCTAGCTGGATCCTTTGTAAGTAGTTGTGATATCAGATCTTTAGCTGGGGTCGGGATTGCTGGCTCTTTAGGGAATTCAAGGGCTCGAGCCACGATATTAGCTAGTGTTAGTTCATGGTCTATCCCCTTAAAGGGTGTTACACCATATAACAACTCAAATATGAAAATCCCTAGTGTCCACCAATCAACTGCACTACCATGGCCTTCACCTGACACAATCTCTGGTGCCAAATACTCGTGAGTTCCCACGAATGACATTGATCGAACATCTACTGGTTCAGCAACAAACTCGGGCCCACCGAGATGGCCTTGCTTCTTCTTTCGCTTCCTTTTTGGGTGGAAGCATGAAACAGCAGGTACTATACAGTTAGGAAGGATACATGAAGAAGATGTAAACTTTGGCGGTTGAATTTTGTACTCATTTTGTTGAGTTCCATTAGGCGTATTTTGGCTTGAAATCACTTGAGCTGGTGTTGATGTGGAGTCATCGCATTTTAGGGAGAGATCAAAATCAGTGAGCATGATATGACCATCTGAACGCACCAAAACATTTTCAGGTTTCAAATCGCGGTAAACAATTCCCATCATGTGAATGTACTCAAATGCTACCACCACCTCAGATGCGTAAAACCTGGAGACACCATGAAATTAGTCTAATGTACGCACAAGCAAATTTATATTATGAAAATAAGTTCCATGCACTTATCAATAACTCCATATAATGAACATTCACTGGTAACTTATACATAATAAATGGTAAATAATCTTCTATAACAGGTTAAATTACACTGAGAGTTTAATTGCTCTTTAGATACGTGCATGCAATCCTAGAACAACATAAAAGAGGCAAAAGAAAGAAATCTCAAAACTTCTTTCGGTAAAACCATGATACAACTGATGGATCCACGAGGGAATTAAAGGAAAAAACTGTAACAAAATGGTGTACTCTAAAGGTGCACAACGCAGCACTTTGTTTCAAACTCTATCATATGAGGAGGGGACCAATGTGCTTCTGTAAAGATAGTATATTATTTTATTATGTGGAATCCTGGACCCTCACTATTTCCCCATGCAACGTAGCACGATTAAAAGAACTGGGTCCGTGCACATTTGTCCCTATATCATGGTGCAACTTTACTGTCCTCTTCTCCTTTTTGTGTTCTTCGTTTAGTTGCTTTCCACAAGTGTGACATGATTACATCGTGTACTAGATTATACAAGAAAAAGGAAAAAGAAGTTTGTGGGATATCCACAAAAGAAGATTAAGTTATTTCATTTTTCATATAAGAATATCTAAGTACTTTCTATTACTATAGTTTTTATCAGGGATATTTTTCCTTTCCTATATCATAGTAAATAAATTTTCTTGAAAATATAATGGCAATTCATTATAATGAAAAATGAAAAGAATTGCAAGTAGATTAGAGGAAACTACCCACAAATTTGTTTAAAAAAAGTACGGCCTACTCAATCATGGCAAATTGTAGGCAGAACAGTAAACAGGGGAAGCAAGAAGGAATTACTCTCTAGCTCAATAATTCAGTTCGGTTCAATAGGTAATATTGCATTTTGCAAGGACTTAAATTATTATAGAATATTACTTCCCATCTATTCTTCTAATCAGAATGATGTTTTCAAGAATTAAACATTCTTGAATAATACTACAAATGCGGTTTGGAGAAGGTAGTGTGTATGCTAACCTTATTTCAGTATAATAATACATATTATATTTTTTCTTTTCAATTTTGGTCCTTAATCGACAGAGTTATCTAGTTTTCTTTAAGTTTCATGAGACACAAGTGGTCATATATAATCAAAAGAGACGTCCTTCCAAATCATAAAATCCCAAATTCAGGCAGTGAAATGTCAAGTCAGAAGAAAGTTATGAACTCCAGGACCTTGTTTTAAGCTCAATCACAACTACTTTCCAAACTAAGCTAGAGAAATTAGAGTTGAATCATTTCCACTACTTTCCATCTAGTTAGGTTGTCATCATCTGTATAACTTGCGTACCAACATGGCATATTTGTCAATTATAGAAAGTAGTATTATATAGGGCATCTACACAAATCAACTTACCGTAATAATTCACAAGGGACCACTATGGTAAAGAACATATTCCCCACGTTAAAATTCGAAATTCCTGATATTCCGGAAAAATTAATGGAATTGCATCTTCATTACTTTTCCCTTACTTTTGACAGTTTGACTATTCCCCTAATTTTGGGAATAATAATTGATAACCGGACAAACTACAAAATTCTCAGAAAAGTTAATTAGGCACATAAACCTTGGACTAGTTTATTTTTGGTCTTCAACTTTTGCTACAAAGTTTCCCTCAAGAATACTACTCTCCTCCCAAATTGACAGTCACTTCAGCTCAAAAAATGAATCCCAATAATTTACGCATTAAGAATTCAAGAATAAATTTGTAGTAATAATTTTCAACTTATACCTTTAATATTAAAGAAATAGTAGTTCTTTTTAACACTATATCATTCTCAAAAAACATTTAGTCAACTAAATTTGTAATTATTTTCAACTATACCTAATATTTATGGCATGAAAAGATATAAAACGACAATTAAAATAGGACGGACGGATGGGTAAACGTCAAGCTTTGGAGCATTTAATAAACCATCAACCAAACGCCCATTAAAATCAGAATAGAATATTTTCCAACATTTATCATGTTGAGTTGTCCCACATCGGAGGGATTTGAGGTCCTTGGTCTCCGTATATGGTTTGGACAATCTTCACCTCATAAGCTAGCTTTTGGGTTGAGTTAAGCCCAATGTCCATTCTTTTCATGGTATCAGGGTCAGGCCCATCCCAATTATTGTTACCGATGTTGGGCCCCCATTTATGTTGTCCACGCTCCAGAGATCTGGGCGTGAGGGGGTGTTGAGTTGTCCCACATCGGAGGGATTTGAGGTCCTTGGTCTCCTTATATGGTTTGGACAATCCTCACCTCATAAGCTAGCTTTTGAGATTGAGTTAGGCCCAAGGTCCATTCTTATCATACCAAGCGCACGTAGAATATTAAACTATTTGAATTATTACAGACTTTGATTTAAACAAATCTTCAAAAATTAGAAAACACAAGCATGAAGCAGAGGACACGTGATTAAGTCAATCCCCTCCCACATGCACCCCATTGGGTCAACTATAAAACATACGAGTAGATGAATACTTAGTAGTAAATGTAGTAATAAAGTGTAGCATACATGCAACACACTCCTCAGCCGACGGTGATTAGTAAAAAGCCAAACAAAATTATGTGAAAAAAGTTTGGCCTTATTCAGTGGTGTAAGACCATAAGCCTAACCACGTGTCTCTCTCTTATTGGCTAAACTTAAACTCTGACTTGCAGCCGAAGTTTAAAGTCATATATTGGGGCACGTGTGCCTATGACATATAGTAGTAGTTTTCCTCCTTAGTTACCATTCTTTCAAGTATCTAATGTACGACAGTCCACCACAGATCCTGTGTTCCGTCATTAAAGAGAAGAAGATCGAAGAAGATGATACAGTGACCAGCTAGATGGGCCCTACTACTGGCAATCACCAGCTCCTCTCCAGGTGGTAGGTCCCACTAAGACACGTCACTTTCATCTTCTTCGAGTTTTTAAAAATTTGAAAATAGAAGAGAATACAGTCGATAAATTTCTCCAACATATTATATGTAAATATGAAAGAATATTTAGATATTATTTCAAATAGTAAGTGTTTTTCAGTGTAATGTGAGAGTAGTAATGAGCAAACCTGACGGCGGATTCAGGGAAGTGTTTGGCCGGCTGACGTTGCCGGAGGACGTGAAGGTCACCGCCGGGACAAAACTCCGTCAACAAGCACGACCATTTCGGCGAATCAATGGAGGCGTAAAGCGTCGGTAGAAAAGGATGATCCAACATTTCTAGTATTTCCCGCTCTGTCCTCGCTCTTCCTTCCTTATTACGGCCCACCAGCTCCTTCTTATCCATAACTTTAGCCGCGAAGTAAGCTATCCCCGACGCCTTTGACGAACTTTCCGGCGCCGGAGTTTTAATTTCGGCTAGATATACGGAACCGATATCGCCGGAGCCAAGGCGGTGGAGGAAGCGGAGGTCGTTGAGGGAAATTAAGGACGAAGGAGAAGTGGAAATGATACGTGTAATGGCGTCCCAGTTAGGGTCGCCGGAGGGAGTGGCGGCGCGTGGTTTAATGACATGTTGGTTAAAGGAAGAGGAGGCGGAAGAGGGGGTGGTTGCAGTCCACGTGGCTTCGGAACCGGAACTGGTGGAGCGGTTAATGTCAGTGGTGGTGGAAGTGGTGGTAGAGTTGAAGCTGATGCTCCGAAGGTCATCGGCTAAGTCATCGAGCCATGGCTCCATTTGGCTTAGGCGAAGAAGAAGAAGAATGAGAGAATGAAGAGAAGGTAGAGAGCTTTTTGAAGGTGAATTTTCTCGGGGAGCGAAATTAACTTTGGGCCGTGAAATAGGGGAGTTGGGCCACGTAAAGTCCGTTGCTCGTGTAGTTGATATTGGATGCCGTTGGGCCCGGAGAATATTTATGAGTATTGTCTTTTCTCATATGAGAGATTTCGAATTTTAAAATTTTTAATCTCAAATTAGTTTGAGTTGAAAAAAAACATAATTAGGTAATTCAAAAACAGTTTTCAGAATGTATGAGGTAAATTTCGGTTCATCTCGCTACCATTTAAGCAAGCACGTCCTTCATAACGAGGCCGCCTCGAAGCCTCGACAACCAGGTAAGGATGGCCCGACCATGAACGTCCTAATCAACTAAGCAGAGGAACAACAATGTTTTAGGCCTGGCTTCTTCCGTACGAGGAAGCCACCAATTTTTGTACTTTTCTTTTTGTGTATTTCGAGAAAAGGTCTCCTAATATATAACGGAGACTTTCACCCTGTAATAGGGTAGATTCATTATTCTGAATATACTATCTCTTTACGTTCTCTCTCTATTACTATCAGACAAACATCTCTCTATCTCTCTACCTATCTTCTTTTGATATTAAAGCTCTCTAATATCTTTTATGCTTTCGAATCTGCTGCAATTTTAGTGAAATAACCTCTTCTAGTACTCATTCTACTTGATTACGATTTACACCTATATCTTTTTTTATTGTTTTTAAGCTCGCAAAGTGTGTATATCTTTTGAGCAAAATAATTTGGCTTCGTCTGTGGGGATTTCGAGAATCAAAGTTATAGTTTGTGCTAGAAAATCACCGGCAACCATCCCCTCCATCGCACAAACAAACATGGCTGACAACACTGCAAAAAGAAAACTTAGACGAGGTTGGAGTGAACCTCATGAATTCACTCAACGAGGTAGGTGAAGATAATATCATGAACACAACCCCTAGCACCACGATGAGTGAAGGAACCTCACCTTCTCCACCCATAGATCTGACGCATCTGCAAGAAAGGGGAGCTTCTACTTCAACATCTAAGGAAGCACCCCCGGAAATCAAGGAGCTACTAAAAGGATGGCTCACAAGCACTCTGAGCAACCTAGTCGAAAAATCACCACAGCGTGGCGTAAGACGCACGCCAACAATGGACCTCACCACAGCCGAATATGAACCCGAGGTTGCGCAAGCCAACAAGATGCTCACCGACACTCAAACCAAAACGGAGCGCTCGCAGCAATCCTCAGGAAAATGGAGAAAATGGAGCACTAAAACAAATCGCTCCGTGACTAAATGAAGGAACATCAAGAAAGAGTAGACAAGATCTCGGGCGCTCCTAAACTACTGTCAAAGCGCGACGTGGGAAGGTTTGTAGAGCAGCCCTACACAGAGGAGCCAGTGTCATGCTCTATCCCAAAAACATTCAAAATGCCTCCCTATTTGAGGGTATACGACGGGACTACGGATCCCGAGGACCATCTAATTTACTACGTCACTGTCGTGAAGCTAACAACTTGGCAAAGGAACAGGTACCATCCGTGCTTCTAGAGAAGTTCGGCGAAATGTTGACATGAGGAGCTTTGACGTGGTATTAGCAGCTACCAGCCAGGGGTATCTCCACGTTCGAGGAAATGGTAGACAAGTTCGTTATAGCATATGCAGGAGCCAAGAAAGCGGAGGCAAGAGTCAACGACATCTTTGCTATTCGGCAAACCATGGGAGAAGGGCTCAGAGACTTCCTAGCCAGATTCAACAGGGTGATAATAAGCCTACCGAGCATATCGGAAGGTATGGCCGTAGTCGCTTTTCAGAATGGATTAAGCAGGGACGGCTCAAGGGCAACTAGGAAACTGCTGAGTCGCCTCATGAAGTACCCTCCTACCACTTGGGAGGAAATCCATAATGCCTACTGCACCGAGGTACGCGCAGATGAAGACGGCATCAACGGTCCTACAAGGAGTCTAACAACGATACTCCTGGAGACCAGGAGAGATCGGCGCAATAAAGGGTGACGGGAACAAATCATGCGTCCCAACAAGGAAATACATCAATCGTACGTCCAATCATCTCATCTGCCACCGGCAAGGCAATTTGACGTACTACAGTGGCATGTTGCCCCCTACGAAACGAACGAGGTATGCCTATTTTATTATCTCCACATAACTTTTGTATTTCTCCTTCAGAGGTAATGTACGTACTGGAGAAGCTGGGTAACAAGGTACAATGGCCAGCAAAGATGAAGTTAGACCCTACTACCCCAAAACCAAACGCCCTGTGCGAGTTCCACTAGGAGCGGGGGCATAAGACTGAAGATTGCATAGGTCTACGCGCAGGAAGTGGTTAGGATGCTGAACCAAGGATTCATGAGAGAATTGCTCAGTGATAAAGGGAAACTCAACTTTGCAAGAGGGCGGGATCAACTCAACGTCCCACCAAGGCCGCCCTCGCCAACACGCACGATCAACATGATCATCGGGGACGACAATGACTCGACAATCAATCACGTCAAATTCACCACCACTCACAAGTTAAAGCAAACTATCGCCCATGAACGGTATGATGACTTCGAAGATAGTATCACCTTTGATAAGTTTGATGCCGACGATTTGTCTTTTCCTCATTACAACGCTTTGATTATTACTTTACGCATTGTAGATACATATGTTAGGAGAATTATGATTGACGATGGTAGCGGTGCTTGTATTATCCACCTGAGGGTCCTTGCACTTATGGGACTCGAAGATAAGATAATACCACGCTGCATAACGCTGACTGGTTTTAACAATGCAGTGGAAAGAACCTCCGGATAAATAACGCTGCTCGTCCTAGCGGGAGGAGTCACGCTGGAAACCACCTTCCACGTGATGAACCAGGAGACAGCGTACAACGCCATCATTGGACGACAATGTATACATACCATGAGAGCAATCCCCTCCAGTTTTTATCAGGTTATCAAATTTCCTACCCCATGAAAGGTATTCTGCATACGGGGTGAACCCCACACTGCCCAAGAATGCTACAAAATAGCTCAAGACTATACACACACCAGATAACTCTAAGGGGAAAGCGTGGAAGCATAGGAATTAGCTCTGTCGGGGACTAAGATTCATCCGGCAGATGACGCCATCAAAGATCCAGATATCGTAGAAGCCAACAAAGCCACGGTCGAGGACCTAAACCCCGTGCAGCTAGTCAACAACGACTTCACGAAGAAGGCCTGCATCGAGCACGACCTTTCAAATCTAAGTAAGTATCGTGAATTTTTATCTAACCATGTCAACTTGTCGCTTTTTCCCATTCAGATATGCCAGGGATACCGCGGGACATCTCTACCCACAAATTGAACATTGATCCGCTACACCCGCCCGTGAGGCAAATGAGGAGAAAGTTCAATGCCGCCATCAACGAAGCTGTGAGTGAAGAAGTAGACAAATTATTAACAAATGGTTCCACCAGAGAATCCAAATACCCTGAGTGGGTCGCCAATGCTGTGGTAAAGAAGAAAAATGGGAAGTGGCAAATGTGCGTGGATTTCACCGACCTAAACAAAGCATGCCCGAAAGATTCGTTCCCACTTCCCCACATCAACCAGCTGATAGACGCGACGGCCAGACACGAACTATTAAGCTTTCTAGATGCATATTCCGGCTACAATCAAATCATGATGTCCGAAGAAGATCAGGAGAAGACGACCCTCATCACTCACCGAGGGACATACTGTTACAAAGTGATGCCCTTCAGACTCAAAAATGCGGGAGCCACGTACCAAAGGTTGTGACCGATATGTTCAAGGAACAACTTGGAAAAACAATGGAAGTCTACATCGACGACATGCTGGTAAAGTCGTCCAGAAAGGAGGACCACCTCGACCATCTGAAGGAGGCCTTCAAAATATTGAGAAGATACGGGATGAAACTGAATCCCGAAAAATGCGCCTTTGGCGTGGCCTTGGGAAAGTTCTTGGGATTCCTCGTGTCTCAGAGGGGTATCGAAGTCAATCCAGATCTGATCAAAGCAATAGACGCAATCCCAGAAGTTCTAAGTAGCAAAAAATAGGTACAGAATTTGACGGGTCGGGTAGCCGCCCTTTCCAGGTTCATCTCGCGATCCTCCGACATGTGCCATAAGTTTTTCAGTGTGTAGAAGAAATATCAGGGGCTTCAGTGGAATGAAGAATGCGTTGAAGCCCTAAAAATCTGAAGGATTACCTATCCTCGCCGCCCCTACTAGCCAAACCAAGCCCAGGTGAACCACTTCTGGTGTATGTAGCCGTGTCTGAGGTCGCCGTCAGCGCTGCCCTAGTACGCGAGAAGAAATGTACTCAATCTCCCATCTATTACATTAGAAAAACACTTGTGGACGCCGAAACTCGGTACCTGCACCTTGAAAAGCTGGCACTAGCACTAGTTGTAGCTTCACGAAAGCTACAACCTTATTTTCAATGCCATCCCGTAAGAGTGGTAACGACCTTCCCGCTGAGGAGTGTCATATATAATCCTGAGCTATCAAGCCGACTCGCAAAATGGGCCATTGAGCTCAGCGAGCATGATATCTCGTACCTTCCAAGAAATGCCATCAAGTCTCAAGTCCTAGCCAACTTCAGCGCGGAAATCCTCCAAATGCAGAACTTGAGGTCCGACATGCTTCCCCCAGCAACGACCTACGGGTCCTCCACACTAATGTCGCCACAAATACGTCACGATCGGAACTAGGACTCGTTCTCGAGGTCCCCACGGGCAAAACAATTCCCCAGTCTATACGATGCCCTAAAAATGACTAACAACGAGGCCGAGAATGAGGCCGTTATTGTAGGTATGAAATTAGCCATCAAGTACAGATCCCGGCGGATCCTTGTCCATTGCGATTCACAACTCGTGCTAAACCAAGTCGCTGGGACGTACCAGATCAAAGAACAAAGGCTACAAAAATACCAGACAGAGATCCACAGGCTAATGGCTAAGTTTGATGAATGCCGCTTCGAACAAATTTCGAGAGCGCGGAACGTCGAAGCGGACGGCCTGGCAAAACTTGTCGCGGCCACCAAGAACATCGACAAGGAAAGCGTGGTCACCCTCATCTATTCGGCCATCGACCACACCGAGGTATTTTCGTTAAATCTAACCTGGGACTGGCGCAACCAGTTCATGTCCTATCTGCAGGATGGAACGGAGCTGTACGACAAGAAAGAGGCAAAGAAACTCCGCGCGCAGGCCGCCCGATACTGCCTGATCAACAACGACCTCTACAAAAGAATATTTTACGGACCCCTGGCCAAATGCCTAGGCCCGCACCAAACAAGGCCAGTACTCGAAGAGGTACACGAGGGTCACTGTGGCACCCATACAGGCAACCACGCCCTCGTACAGTGCATCATCCGCGCTGGCTACTACTGGCCCACCATGAAGAAAGAAACAGCAGAATACGTCCGATGATGTGAACAATGCCAAAAATATGCCTCAATGATTCACCAGCCAGGGGAACCCCTACACTCAGTCACCTCGCCCATGTCCTTCATCAAATGGGGAATGTACATAGTTGGCCCCTACCTGCAGGACCAGGAAAGGTACGATTTTTAATTGTTTTGACTAACTATTTTTCCAAGTGGGTGGAAGCAAGTGCGTACGCAAAGATACGCGAACATGAGGTTATCTCTTTTATATGGAAGAACATTATATGCCGCTTCGGCATCCCCAAAGAAATCAATTGAGATAATGGACGACAGTTCATCAGTCAAAAACGATCGAATTCTTCGAGAAATGGCGCATCAAGAGAATTCTCTCCATGCCATATCACCCTGCCGCCAATGGTCAAGCAGAATTCTCCAACAAACCATATTGAACATACTGAAGAAAAAGCTTGAAGACGCCAAAGGGTTGTGGCTGGAACTGTTACCCGAAGTGTTATGGGCACACAGGACCACACCCAAGTCCAGCACAGGGGAAACTCCATACTTGATGGTTTACGGAGCCGACGCGGTCATACCCGTCGAAGTAGGCGAACCAAGCCTGAGGTATTCACACACCAACAGAACGGAAAACGGCGCGAATAGGCCCCACGACCTTGATGAAGCCGAGAAAAGAAGAGAAATGGCCCACATAAGAATGGTGGACCAAAAGCAGCAAGTCGAAAGATACAATAACAAAAGAGCAAAAATAAGGTTCGCTGAAAGTAGATACTACGTCCTCAAAGCCAAGACATTGGCCTCCAAAGACCCAAGTGAAGGAAAATTGGCCACAAACTGGGACGGACCGTACAAAATCACATCAATAGCAAACAAATGGGCATATCAACTAGAAACAATAGAAGGAAACACACTCAAGAACAACTAGAACGTCGCCCACCTCAAGTATTTCCATTTCTAAAAGGTGTCCCCCAAGTTGCACTCTTTTTGCCTCACCCAAGTTTTGTCCCAATTGGGTTTTCTCGGGGAGGTTTTTAACGAGGCAACGAAGGGAACACCTGAAGATATTTGCGGAACAAGTGTATCACGTTAGCCTCTCCATACGCTCTCCAGCCTGACCTGATACAGGGACTGGACCAGCGATATCTCCAATGTGTAAAAGGCTACGGCCATCTCCAATGTGTAAAAAGGCTGTGTCCATCTCCAACTGTAAAAGGCTATGGCCATCTCCAATGAGTGAAAAGGCTACGGCCATCTCCAACGTGTAAAAGGCTACGACCATATCCAATGAATGAAAAGGCTACGACCATCTCTTGTAAACGAAAGACTCGACGACAGTCGAAATCAATTTCATGGCCAAGGCCATTCGATTCAACATGTCTAAGGCCATCACCGCTAACAGTCGACCCAATGTCGGCAGAACGAGAAACTCGACGATAGACGAAGTCAATTTCATGGCCAAGGCCATTCTATTCAACGTGGCTAAGGCCATCGCCTCTAACAGTCGATCCAATGTCGACTAAGGAAGAATGAGAAACTCGATGACAGTCGATGTCAATTTCATGGCCAAGGCCTTTCTATTCAACATGGCTAAGGCCATCGCCGCTAATAGTCAACCTAATGTCAACTACGGCAGAACGAGAAACTCGACGACAGTTGAAGTCAATTTCATGGCCAAGGCCATTCTATTCAACATGGCTAAGGCCATCGCCGCTAACAATCGACCCAATGTTGACTACGGCAGAATGAGAAACTCGAAGACAACCAAAGTCAATTTCATGGCCAAGGCCATTCTATTCAACATGGCTAAGGCCATCGTCGCTAAAAGACGACCCAATGTCGACTACGACAGAATGTGAAACTTGACGATAGTCGAAGTCAATTTCATGGCCAAGGTTCTATTCAACATGGCTAAGGCCATCGCTGCTAACAGTCAACCCAATGTTGACTATGGCAGAACGAAAGGCTCGATGACAGTCGAAGTCAATTTCATGGCCAACATCTTTATGACTAAGGCTATTCAATTCTACATGGTTAAGTCCATCAATATCACCTTGGCTAAGACTACTGATCCAACATGGCTAAGGCCATCACCGTTAACATTCGACCCAACATCGACTACGCCAAATTAGAAGACCTGACGCCAGTCGAGTCAAGTTCAAACTATGAGTTGCAAACACGACAAAAATTCCAAGGAACAAAGAAAGAATAA
The DNA here is from genome assembly GCA_034376525.1 of Nicotiana benthamiana. Taxonomy (NCBI): domain Eukaryota; kingdom Viridiplantae; phylum Streptophyta; class Magnoliopsida; order Solanales; family Solanaceae; genus Nicotiana; species Nicotiana benthamiana. The sequence continues at coordinate 13,803,365 of CM067329.1, read as the reverse complement.
TAACGGAAAAAGGTATGTACTATTATATCCAAAAAATTTGGCCTCAGAAAGAGGCCCCATTTACATAAACAAAGGTACAAAAGCAAACCCTAGGAACCCCCGTCGCCCTGACCGACACAATCGGCACTCGGGCTGTCACCATCTCATGGCGAGTAGTCCCTAGAAATCCAAGAAGTAGATGCCAGGCAGTTAATATCCTCTGAGCTATATCCTTCTCTAGCGGGCGAATCCGAGAGGTAACCGACCGCCTCACGAGAAACACGGGTTAGACTCTGCTGCCTATCCAGGTCCTCCTCAGAGACTCGACCAGCTGTCAGGAGCTCTTCAAACACGACTAGACGGGCATCATGGTACATCCACATGTAATGAGCATCCCGACGCGCAGCTTCCTGTGGAGCGGTCTGCGCAAGGGCCTCAATCTCATCCTCCTTATCTTTGAGCTCAACGGTTAAGGCTGCAACCCGAGCCTGAAGTTCAACAGCCTCCGCCGCTACGGCACGACCAAGCTCTAACTCATCATCCTTCGCTCGAAGGAGAGCCTCCAATTTAGTGTTCGGGGCGACCACGGCTACGAGCTGCTCGTTCGCCCTTTCCAACTCGGCCAACCACTTCTTCAGTTGCTCCTCCGTCAGGGTAAGGCCCTCGCGGAATAGCCTAAGCTCGGGTTCCTGCTTGTACACGTTGGCCAAAGTTTGATGCGCATCGCGAACCCGCTTATACCTCTGCAAATATTTTTTATGGGCATCCGCCTCTTCGCCAGGCGTCGCCCCCTCTCCACCTCCAAAATAAGAACCTGAAAAATATCAAAGGATGAATTAGTACATAGGCGAACCAGTCCTACTACACCAATGGGAAGGAGGGCCAAAGTTACCTACAAGGTCGCGCCCGCTACCCTTCGAGACAGGCCCCTATCACTGACCTCCGCCAATGCCTCACCCTCGGCACCCGCACAAAGAACGGTAATGTCTGCGGCCGCTTCCTCGCAGTTCTCCAAGAGGTTATAGCTGCTGGGGATCACAATGCGGCATGTAGACCTACCGGCCGTCATCTCAACACGAGCCGGAGAGCCCCTTCCTTCGTCCATCCTCTCCAAAGGCGCACTTGTCCCCGCTGCTGCGGCCGATGAGCCGTCCTTCCTAGTAGGAGGCAGACTAGCCTCAACATCAGCCCTCCTCTGAGGAATGACCCTCCATGAGCGTATTGCATCGGACATAAATGATCGCCCCGACTCGCGACGAGGAAATTGCACCCTCTCCCCCTCGACAGCTACTTCTTTGCGGTGATCAGCCGGCACATCCTACTTGTGAGGGAATCCTCATCTTTCGGAGCCATCTCCAACGGCTGCGAAGGCAACTACAAAGGAAACGCTTCATTGCCGGACGCGACTTCGGCCCCCCTCGTGGGTACGGCCTCAGGAACCACTAGAACCTCCTCTTGCACCGTTATTTCGGCTGCCGCATCATATACCGCCCCCGTCGCAACTTCCTGTTGATGGGCCGAGAGGGCGCTACTTTCGGGCGAACCCCCTGCAGGCACGTCCTCATCCTCAGAGCCCGGCTCCACCCTAGACGGGCCGGCATCAATTTTACTCATCTTGGACCTCTTGGAAACGCCCCGTCCTTTCAAGAAAAAAGGTATGTCAAACTAAAGGACTTCCGAATCAGGACAAGGAAAAAAAAAGAATAAGGAAAGACAATTACCAGTCGGGCCGTACACGCTACAGAATTGAGCCCGTGTACGGAACTCCACCACATGCGAGATCATCCTCTCCACCCACGACCTAATATCGTCTGCACATGAAAGAGACGAGGAATCTGCAGGCATACGAGCCGCCACTGCAAATAGCAGATAAAATAACCGTGAGGAGTTATGGCGGCACAACGAAAAGTGCCGAATAAGACAAAAAGGAATACTTACACTCCTGGTTCCACACTTCTGGAAACCCTTTGGGGTTAGCCATCATATGCTCCGTCCGGACGTAGAAAAACTTCTTCCAATAGCCACGGTTGGCCTTGTCATCAGACTGCACCACGAAGCTTTTCTTGCCGCGACGCGTCAGGTGCAACATCGAACCCCGCAGGTAACTCGCATTGAACATCTACAGAAGGAGGTATATCGTGACCACACACCCAGCTTTCTCCGCGTGGGTGGTAAGTAACCTGCACACTTTCAACGTGTAAGGGGTGAGTTGAGCCGGGCACGCCCTGACAAAACTACAACGTTCCTCCGCTAGAGGGTTGAGCGGGAAACTGTAGCCGATCCAGAATGCATACTCGTAGAACATGCAGAACCCGGGCATGTGCATGTTGGAATAATCTTCTCAGGGAGGCGTTATATAGACATGGTCTGGAAACCCATATGCCATCCTAAGAGCATCCAAGTGGGAAAGCGTCAATTCGCTATGTTCCCGGGGTGGAGGTGAACCATTATGACTAAAGTCATTTCTTTTGCTCATGTTCTTCGGAAGAACATTCACCACTGATAGAGGAACGAGAACCTCTTCGACCACCTCCGCCTCACCGTCGGAGGGAGGTGAAGCCCTAGAAGGGGCATTATTTTTGGACTTCTTCCTACCTTGAGATTGTTTCACCATGATTAAAGCTTACCAAAAAAGAGTGTTTCAAGTAGATGCAAAGCTCGACCGGTAGAAACAATAGTTCTTAAGAAAAGCAGTGATCGCCGAAAAATAGAATGAGAAAAAGAGAAAAATGTCCTTCAAAGATTCGAACGATGAAGCGTTTAAAATCGCTCCGTTGTTTATAGGAGTGAGGTACACGGAAATAGAAGCGGCATCATTCGAAAGCTGGCGCGGGAAACCAAAAAGTCACGTCGGGATCTGAACCACCTCAGGAGTAAAAATAATGATGATGCACATGATCGGTGACGTCATCCTAAAAAGGAGCCGATCGTCAACGGCTCTATACTGTCACATAAGTGTGCATATCCGTCCATTGAAGATGCCCCTCGAGGACGCCTCCAACGAACGGAGGGACTAACTATATGAGGTAAAATTCGGTTCACCTAGCCACCATTTAAGCAAGCACGTCCCTCATAACGAGGCCGCCCTCGAAGCCTCGTCAACCAATTAAGGACGGCCCGACCATGGACGTCCTGATCAACTAAGCAGAGGAACAATATCGTTTTAGGTCTGGCTTCTTCTGTACGAGTAGCCACCAACTTTTGTACTTTTCTGTTTGTATATTTCGAGAAAAAATCTCTTAATATATAAAGGAGACATTCACCCTGTAATAGAGTAGATTCATTATTCTGAATATACTATCTCGCTACTTTCTCTCTCTGTTACTATCATGCAAACATCTCTCTATCTCTCTACCTATCTCCTTTTGACATTAAAGCTCTCTATTATCTTTTGTGCTTTCAGATCTACTGCAATCTTAGTGAAATAACCTCTTTTAGGACTCATTATACTTGATTACGATTTACCCATATATATTTTTGATTGTTTTAAGCTCACAAAGTGTGTATATCTTTTGAGCGAAGCACAAAATCCTAGCAGGAATTAGTAATTAATAAACTAGCACCTAATTAATTATAGTCCTGACCAAAACATATAATGTTGGACAAAAAATCAAGTTTCCACATGTGTGAATAGATTCTAATCAAACAAAGGACCGAAAATCAGTCCTATTAATTACCGAAAATTAGTTCTATTAATACTCATATCTACCAAAATATTTGATCAGATTTTACAACCCATTTTAATTACCTTCAACACACATCTCTCCTCTAACATTAATGCCACAAACCAAAAGGCATATATATACGACTCCTCCAAAAGAAAGTAGCACTTATTTTATTTTTCAGTTGTTATTTTCGTATATATTAATAAAAATATAATCAGATTAATGAAATATTATAAGTATTTTATGGATGTGTAAACTTATAGTTTATTCCATAGTAAATGTGTTTGTTTCAATATTCTAATAGTATATTTATTATATGTTATTGTTTGTCCATAATTTACATCAAATATGATTTAAAATATATCACATATATATACGGAGTATATGTTTCAAATGTCAAATATACTTAAACTATATATTAAATATGCATATTTGTTTATACGTTGTATATACAAAACTATACGTTGCATAGACATAAAACGAGTTTGGCATAGGCAAATATACATAATATATTCATTACATATGCATATATTTAAAATTACATTGTAAAAAATATATCTCATATGTATATATACACCTTCAAATATGGAATAAAAATGTGAATTTACTTAGACTTTGTTTGATATAATAATGAAAAAGGGATTCTAAGAGGGGGAACTTTCATAAAAATGTCAACTACATATTAATGATGGGAGAGAATATGGATAAATATTTAACCTAGTCCGAGCTTGCTTAGATTGATCAACCAATAAATATATGCAAATGCAAAGTTCAAAATATTTACATAGACTAATAGTTTGTTTGGTAAAACTTTTAAAATCAGCTTATTTTAAAAAGTATTTTTTTTAAAAGCGTATTTTAAAAAAATATTTTAATGAGAAGCAATTTGTGTTTAATTATTTAATTTGAAAAATATTTTTGAGCGGCAAGTAATGTTTGATCAAGTTTTTAAAAAAGTGTTTCTAAATATATTTTTCTCAAAAGTGATTTTAAAAAAAGCTATTTTTTTACTTCTACTTCTACTCAAAAGCACTTTTTTCCTTCTAAAAGCTTGACAAAACACATTAACTTTGAAAAAAGGATACTTTTGGCACAAAAAAAAACATATGTGCCCAAATAAACTATAAATCTGATACCCGTACTTACAACAATAACAACAACAACCCAGTATAATCCCACTTAGTAGAGAGACTGTCTCCAAATAGACAGACCTTACTCCTACCCTTGGGTAGAGAGGCTGTCTCCAAATAGACCCCCGGCATCCTTCCCTCCAAGAACTTCGCACCTTGCTTTTGGGGAGACTCGAACTCACTACCTCTTGGTTGGAAGTGGGGGTTGCTTACCATGAGAGGAACCCCTCTTGTCTGATACCTGTACTTAGAACAAATAAATTAATATGGATCAAAATTAAATCCTTAAATTGTAGACTATGTTTAAAAATTTGAAGAGTACTAAACGTACATGATTTTGAAAAGATGCTGTATTTGTAGATGAATGTGCTCTTTTTGGAATCAAACAAAAATAATAATCTTTATTTAAATATTATTTAATAAGTAATTGACATTGTAAAAAACCCAATATATAAATGATTTGTACTCATCTAATTTCTTCGTTATGATAATGGCAAATAGTTTATCATTTAAGACAAATGCACTCTTCCCTTTTGATTTGAGTTTCCCATCTATTCTTGTTGCAACACCCAAGTCTCTGACTAGGGGCGTCCTAAAACATAAGTGGTTTACTTATGTATTCATTTTTTAATTTGATAGTAAACAGAAAATATTATTCGAAGAGCATTTATATAAAACATAGACAAACACAGTATGGTTTGAGAAGTGAGGGGGTGATTGGCAGTGTTAGAGTCAAGATTTTTATTAAAAGAAGTCAAAATATAAAGAAACAAACTCATCAAAAAGTTAATTAAAGGCCTAAAATCAAAAATGGTCTATAAATACCATTCGGTAAAAAAATGCTTATTTCATGTCATTACCGTTAAAGAAATGGTTCATCCATGTCATTATTGACTAATGATAGTGACATGGATGGGCCAAATAAAAATTGAGTCGTTAGTCAATAATGGTATGGAAGGGCCAATTCTTTAGCGTCAGTGACATTGAAATAACAATTTTTTAAAATATGACATAGAAAAACCATTTCTGAAAGTTGAGTGGCATGTTTAGGCCTTTTCCGTACAATATATATTACATATTTTTTAAAAATTTACAAAGCTATACAGTGTAATTCCGGACGAAGAGGTATCGATTGACATCCCTTTGGTGTATGTAGCTTGCCATGATTGGTTAGGGGGGGGGGGGGTCAGGGGACGAGCGACGGGGTAGGGCTTTCATAGTGGGGTAGGGGAGGGTGGGGATGGAGATGGGGAGGTGGAGCGGAGGGTGGGGTGGGGAAGTGGATTGGGGAAGGGGGGTCATGGGAGTTGGGGGGGTTTGGGTCGGAGTGTTTGGGGGGGGGGGTGTTGGTCGTATGGAGGAGATTATCAGCTGGAAAATCACGCGAGAAATTTAAAATTAGTCAGATTTACAACTGGTCATTGAAAAATAGCCAAGTTTCAAAAGTCATCGAAATTTAGGCACTTTAAATCTGAGCAAAAACACTGTTCAAAATCCGAAAAAATACGCACGTAAATTTTACGGAAGTTCCACAATAAGTATGCTTGAACTCTCGTATATTTTACGGGAGTTCCAGGATAACTATGCTGGAGCTCCCGCAAATTTTACGGGAGTTCAAGCATAATTATACTGGAACTCCAGCAAATTTTACTAGAGTTCCAGCAAGTAGAATTGTCCAGTATAATATACTGGAGTTTTGAGCACTGGTACTCCAGTCTCCAGCAAATTTTATAGGAGTTAGCAAAGAGTATAATTGTCGAGTATAATATATTGGAGTTTGGAGCGCTGGTGCTCCAGTCTCCCCCAAATTTTAAAGGAGTTAACAAAGAGTATAATTGTATAGTATAATATACTGGAGTATGGAGCACTGGTGCTTCAGTCTCCCGCAAATTTTACAGGAGTTAGCAAAGTATACCGGTCAAGTATAATATGCTGGAGTTCGTACACAAATGCCCCAGAACTCCCGTATATTATATCAGAACGGTCCCTGATGCAACAAAATAATGGCTATTTTTCATTAACTTAGTAAATAATGGCTATTTTTCATTAACCAGTATCAAAACTGGCTATACCATGATATTTACCGAAAATCACTTATGTAACTTATCTTTTCCTACTCTTTCTTTAAAGGGTCATTAATGAATCAAGCAACAGAATTCGAGCTAAGAAGTCACAGATAAGCTAATTATATTAAGAGCTCATTTGGATTAGCTGATTTGAAATAGTTGGTAAGCATTATGTGCTGACAAGCATTTTTAATTGCTGAAATTGGTTTAATAAATAAACAATAATGTGTTTGGATACAATTACTGATTTAATATGGAATGAAGAGAAAGTTGGAAAATTTATCTTGGAAAAATATTTTGTGAATTAAAAAATATTATTAAGAATAAACTAATAAAAGTCATGGTCAAGTTAAAAATACTTATAAGCTGAAAAATCATAAATTGTGGATGACCAACTTATGACTGATTTTAACTTATAAGCACTTTAAATATTTATCAAAAGTGTAGATAAACCAAAATATACTTATAAGCTACCAATTTATAAGTTTAGCCAAACACCCTCAAAGTCATCCGCTTATATTACATTGATCAATCCATTTTTTACTTATTCGTCGGTCGTACATCTTGCTATTTCGTGATCTTTCACTATAATTATAAGACTATAGGCCTCTATTATTTTTTTCCGATTCTTACTAGGAATAATTTCATGATTGTAAGGAACTTGCTTTACATTTTAACCAATCAAACATAGAAATATTAAAAAATATTTTATTAGAAAATATTTTCCTCTTTACAAAACACACCCTGAATTAAAAAGGTACCAAACTTGTTTTGTTACAACTAGGTGATATCACCTAAAAGAAATAGTTGGTTGAGCTTTTTCCCTGTTTGTCTTGAATTAAATATTTCCGTAGTGGAGCTGTTGAGTTCCGTTTGTTTTGTTAATTTTAATTAGATTGGATGTTCAATAAATGATAACTTAAACTAGAAGCCATAGGGGGTGATAAAATATGTTTTTTTGTCCGGCCATTTTTCACCAAATTCATTAATACCTAATGTTCTGATTTATCATATTTCTGATTTCTGCTTCTTAATTTTCTATAGCTAATAAAATTCTTTATATTAGATGATTTAGTCTTTAGCTTGTTTATTTACCGTGCTTAACATCAGCCTATATGCTTATCAATCACTCATTTTTGGAGTAGTTAATTTTACTTATAGTCACTCAATTTTGTTTCAATATCATAAAAATCACTCAAGTTTCGTTTATAATTTAAAAGTCATTCAACTCTGGCCACATCGCCTAAAAGTCACACCTGATGGAATATAGATATATCATCACGGAAAAAAATGACATGGCAAATTTTGAATTATTTTATTATGCCACGTGAGCAACCACATAGGATACCATGTGGTATATTTGTGTTTTTCTTTTGCTTAAATTGTCGGCTTAGGTGGTGTGTATTTTTCAAAACAAATACTTCAAAGTTTAGAGAAATTTGGCCAAATATGCTATTAATCACATGGATTACAAATGCAAGTCATTAAAAAATTCTTTTAAATTGTTATTCTAACTATATTTTAATAAGGAATACTCACAAATACACACCGCCTAAGCCGACAATTTAAGCAAAAGAAAGATACAAATATACCACTAATGGGGTCCATCCCGTTAATCATGGAAGAAGGTTCTTCCTTCTTTTGTCAAAAAAGGCCGCAAGCAGCCCACATTTTTAATTTGGTTGATTAAAAATGTCAAGATGGGTGTGCTGCTCTTTCCTATTTTTTGCCTATAAAATGAGAGCTTCGGCTCTCATTTTGTGACACCAACAGAAAGAAAGAAAAAGAGTAAGGTTTCACAGACATGGTATAAAAAAATAGTCAGTGATAAAAATAGAGAGTGAGCGATATTGTAGTGAGGTGGAGATATCAAAAGAGGGTTATTTTCTTTTGAGCATTGTAGTGGTCTTTGGAGTATTTTACTCGGACCTACAAAATGTAAAATTCCTTACTATTGTGATATCAGTAACTCCTCTCAGGGCCGTAATTTTTTTCCCTTATTCGGAAGGGTTTTCCATGTAAAAATCTCGGTGTAATTGTTACTATTTTATTCTTGTTAATTACCGTATCTCGGTGCTATATTATTATTCCGCTTTTATTATCGTGAATATAATTTTGATAGGGGATTTATTCTCAACAACTGATATCAGAGCACAGGTTCTGCTTGTTCACTAAAATACTATTCACTGTCGGTAGTACTATACTCGGTGGAAAATAAAAATGTCAGGAGTAAAGTACGAGGTAGCTAAATTCAACGGAGATAACGATTTTTCAACATTGCAAAGAAGGATGAGGGATCTGCTCATCCAACACGGATTACACAAGGTACTAGTTGCTGATGCCAAAAAGCCTAATACTATGAAAGCTGAGGATTGGGCTGATTTGGATGAAAGAGCTGCTAGTGCAATCAGGTTGCACTTATCGGATGATGTGGTAAATAACATCATTGATGAAGACACTGCACATGGAATTTGGACAAGGTTGGAAAGCCTATACATGTCCAAAATGCTGACAAATAAATTGTACCTGAAGAAGCAGTTATATGCCTTACACATGGGTGAAGGTATGAATTTTTTGTCGCATTTAAATATGTTTAACGGACTAATCACACAGCTTGCCAACCTCGGAGTAAAAATCGAGGAAGAAGATAAAGCCATCTTGCTATTGAACTCGTTGCCATCTTCGTACGATAATTTGGCAACAACCATCCTGCATGGTAAGACTACTATTGAGTTGAAAGATATCACATCGGCTCTTTTACTCAATGAGAAGATGAGAAAGAAGCCTGAAAATCAAGGACATGCTCTTATCACAGAAGGTAGAGGCAGGAGTTATCAAAGGAGCTCGTGCAACTATGGTAGATCCGGAGCTCGTGGAAAGTCAAAGAATCGATCCATGTCAAAAGCCAGAAATTGCTACAACTGTGATCAACCAGGTCACTTCAGAAGAGATTGCCCAAATCCAAGGAAGGACAAAGGTGAAACTAGTGGCCAGAAGAATGACGACAACACAGCTGCCATTGTGAAAAACAATGACGATGTTGTCCTCTTTATAAATGAGGAAGAGGAATGCATGCACCTGTCAGGTCCAGAGTCGGAATGGGTAGTTGACACAACAGCATCTTACCATGCCACACCGGTAAGAGATCTTTTTTGTAGATATGTAGCAGGTGATTTCGGCGCCGTGAGAATGGGTAATACGAGTTACTCAAAAATTGCGGGGATTGGTGACATTTGTATCAAGACAAATGTCGGATGCATATTGGTTCTAAAGGATGTGACGCATGTACCTGATTTGCGAATGAACTTGATCTCGGGGGTTGCTTTGCCCAAGATGGATACGAAAACTATTTTGCAAATCAAAAGTGGAGACTCACCAAGGGATTATTGGTGATTGCAAAGGGAGTTGCTCGTGGCACGTTGTACAGGACAAATGCAGAAATATGCCAAGGTGAATTAAATGCGGCACAAGATGAGATTTCTGCAGATTTGTGGCATAAAAGGATGGTCCATATGAGCGAGAAGTGATTGAAGATTCTTGCCAAGAAATCATTCATTTCTTATGCCAAAGGTACAACGATAAAACCTTGTGACTATTGTTTATTTGGTAAACAACATAGGGTGTCATTTCAAACATCGTCTAAAAGAAAGTTGAATATACTTGATTTAGTATATTCTGATGTTTGTGGCCCAATGGAAATTGAATCAATGGGCGGTAACAAATATTTTGTTACTTTTATTGATGATGCTTCACGAAAATTGTGAGTTTATATTTTGAAAACCAAAGATCAGGTGTTTCAAGTTTTCCAGAAGTTTCATGCTCTAGTAGAAAGGGAGACATGTCAAAAGCTAAAACGTCTCCGAAGTGACAATGGAGGTGAGTACACTTCAAGGGAATTTGAAGAGTACTGTTCAAGTCATGGGATCAGACATGAAAAGTCAGTTCCTGGAACCCCACAGCACAATGGTGTAGCATAGAGGATGAACCGCACTATCGTGGAGAAGGTGAAAAGCATGCTCAGAATGGCTAAACTACCTAAGGCATTTTGGGGTGAAGCAGTTCAAACAACATGTTACCTGATCAATAGGAGTCCATCAGTTCCATTGGCGTTTGACATCCCAGAAAGAGTTTGGACCAATAAGGAGGTGTCTTACTCGCATCTAAAGGTGTTCGGTTGTAGAGCTTTTGCACATGTACTGAAAGAGCAGAGAACAAAGCTGGATGATAAATATGTTCCCTGCATATTTATTGGATACGGAGATGAAGAGTTCGGGTACAGATTGTGGGATCCTGTAAAGAAGAAGGTCATCAGAAGCAGAGATGTAGTCCTCCGAGAAAGTGAAGTTGGAACTGCTGCTGATATGTTAGAAAAGGCGAAGAATGGTATAATTCCTAACCTTGTTACTATTCCTTCTATTTCTAAAAATCTCACAAGTGCAAAAAGTACGACCGACGAGTTTGCCGAGCAGGGGGAGCAACCTGGTGAGGTTATTGAGCAGGGGGAGCAACTTGATGAAGGTGTCGAGGAAGTGGAGCACCCCACTCAGGAAGAAGAACAACCTCAACCTCTGAGGAGATCGGAGAGGCCAAGGGTAGAGTCATGCAGGTACCCTTCCACAGAGTATGTCCTCATCAGTGATGAGGGGGAGCCAGAAAGTCTTAAGGAGGCGCTGTCCCATCCAGAAAAGAACCAGTGGATGAAAGCCATGCTAGAAGAGATGGAATCTCTACAGAAAAGTGGCACGTACAAGCTGGTTGAACTTCCAAAGAGGAAAAGACCACTCAAATGCAAATGGGTCTTTAAACTCAAGAAAGATGGAAATGGCAAGCTGGTCAGATACAAAGCTCGATTTGGTGGTTAAAGGCTTCGAACAGAAGAAAGGTATTGATTTTGACGAAATTTTCTCACCTGTTGTCAAAATGACTTCTATTCGAACAATTTTGAGCTTAGCAGCTAGCCTAGATCTTGAAGTGGAGCAGTTGGATGTGAAAATTGCATTTCTTCATGGAGATTTGAAAGAAGAGATTTATATGGAGCAGCCAGAAGGATTTGAAGTAGCTGGAAAGAAACACATGGTGTGCAAATTGAATAAGAGTCTTTATGGATTAAAGCAGGCACCAAGGCAGTGGTACATGAAGTTTGACTCATTCATGAAAAGTCAAACATACATAAAGACCTATCCTGATCCATGTGTATACTTCAAAAGATTTTCTGAAAATAATTTTATTATATTATTGTTGTATGTGGATGACATGTTAATTGTAGGAAAGACAAGGGGTTGATAGCAAAGTTGAAGGCAGATCTGTCCAAGTCATTTGATATGAAGGATTTGGGCCCAGCACAACAAATTCTAGGGATGAAGATAGTTCGAGAGAAAATGGTGTATTCTCTGCATCATATTAATCACAGATAGGATGACTTTAAGGATCAAATAACCGACTAACAAGATATCCCCAAACAATATGGAAACAGAATTTAACAGCAACGAAGAAAAATACATAGTGTGTATTGTGTAGTTCGTACAGGCTATCAGTCACACGATTGTTTTCATCTAAGTTATTTCAGCCTCAGTTGTTGCATTCATGGTCCCTTTGAAAAGGGACAAACTAAGCTCTTAACATAGATTACTGCCTCTAGAAACGGAGCAAAGTTAGAAATATCTAGAAATCTGACCGAATCATCCTTTGGACTGGAATTCATAAAACGTGGTCCAAACCTGAGCAAAATTTCACCTTTATTTGACATTAAAATAGGTCGATAAAATATCTTTCCCATGGAATCAATAGGAGACTTGATAATAAACATATTTGTCCAAATGGGTCTTAATAGATTCAGGGCCTACTGATAATAGATATAGTTGGAGAAAGTATGGACAAAAAGACATTCTTGGTTATTGTAACTTACACATATTTTTTTTGCCTCCTCATTTATATATGGTCCATCTTTTTTCGTATGTATAGCAAGATAAAGTTGTGCTTGTCCAGGCTTACTTCCTGTCTCAGCCATCTATGCATGAAAACAAAAATAAGTCAGAACAGTTTAATTAAAGTAAAAAAAATAGATACGATATCTAATCTTTAAATAGTAAAGTAAGGTAAATAATGTGACATCTTTCACCATTTCAGTACTTCTTCTAAAATTAAGTTTGGAGCCACCGGTGTGTGAAACTTTTTGCTTCTTCGATTTTCAGCATTGCTTTTACACATGTTCTAACAATAAGATACATTTCAGTCAATTATATAAATAAATACTCATATTTATATGCATTTCAATGTGACGTTTCAGAAAAATACCCGAGTTTCTTCTTTACAACAGTAGTTCACAAAGACAGTCCATTCATCCCGACTAATACCTATCGAAACATTATCCGTAATCTCATCTTTGATTTTAAGTGGGTCTTCAAACTCATCCCACAACCCCTGCCTACTTGAATCCCACTTCTTTGAAATAGAGTTATAAACATATCCTCGTGCAACTTCCTAATTGGCCATAAAATAGAAATGAGACTTCAAAATATTTTTTGGTTAGTTTATCTTTTATATATAAATATAAAAACAAAAGACAAAATAGAGATATAGTTACAAAGATCTAGAACTTATACCTTTATAATGTTATTAAAGCAGTCGTTAAAGTATGACTTGGGCATACCCAACCATTTATCAAAACCAAAATATGGTATAGTCAGTTGCTAAAAGAACATTTGCATGCAAGAAGGCCTTGTGCTTCGCCAATCGGATCCTTGCCATCAAACTCTACCACAATACGTTCTCCCTAAGGTAAACTTAATGCTTCTCTTGTCTTCAATTTCAGCCTTTTGGTATTTCCATGTGAATCTTTAATAAATTAAAATAAAAGCAAAAAAGTAAAGGTAAGAGCCTTTTGGTATATATATATATATGGCGTAGCTCCAGATACAACTCTAATTGCATATATATAATCAACAAGTATATAACATTTTCATTTGTCAATAGCTAGTTATATAAATTCTTTATTACAGCTAAAGAGTTCAGCTAACGAAACGTCAATATTTCTCATGTTTAAGACATATACTAGCCAGCTCTTATTAGCAAAACTTAAGACTTCTTTAGCAAAACCAACAGTTTAACCATTAAAGAATATAAGAAGATGAAGGTAGCATCTTCAAGTTCAAAAATAAACAACTTGATTGAAGACCTAGAAGAAGTCCACATTCTCCATATCATTTAGAAAGATTACCAGATAGGAAACATACAAGAAACATGAAGTAACCAAGTCCTAGATTGAATCTAGCAAATAGTAACGGCCACACATAGTAGCAGATAGGTGAAGCAACAACAGATGTACAAAAGTCCTACAGAAGATGCATTGGACAAGTGCAAATAGATCCACTCACACCCCATGGGAAAATAAATTCCCATAATTAGACTCTAAAGTCCTGCACAACAACAGAAGGATAATGATTACCTATTCCATCGACAGTCCAATGATGTGAAGACTCACGTTTAGGACGCTTATTTGATGTTGCTTGTTTTGATATGAGATTAATTGGAGGTTTAAATGGAGGAGTTGTCTGTGTTGTGGCCTGAAATGAAGGAGTTGTCTGTCATGTGGCTGAAATAAAGGAGTTGGCAGTGTTGTGGCTTGAAATGAAGTGGTTTGCTATCTTGTAGGTTGAAATGAAGGAGTTTGTAGTAATATCGCCTGAAAAGAAGGAGTCGGCTGAATGCAAGGAGTTGTTTTCCCCATGGCTTGAAATGAAAGAGCTTGCTGTTTTGGCTGTGTTGTGGCTTGAAATGAAGCGGTTTGCTGTCTTGTGGCTTGAAATGAAGGAGATGATAGTGATGTTGCCTGACATGAAGGAGTTGGATGTGATGTATTCGGGAATGAAGGAGCCAATAGTGATGTCATATCTGGTGCCGCATCACCAGATTTTGAAGAAGATGCTGATTGAACTAACTTTTGTATGTTCTTAAAATATTTGGTCTTCGGCGTATCTGCAATCAACAAAAAAATTAATAAGTAATAGAAAGTATAAAATACAAATACAAAATAAAGTCCATATATATAAAAGAAAAATAAATAAGCATACAAGGACAATATAATTTACATGTCTATTCAGACATATGCTCATTTATTGCAATTTGGATATTCTCATAAGCATCATCAAAAAATTATTCAAGTTCTTGTTGTTGGTATGGTTGATTTTCATATATTTGATTTTCCTCTACCTCTCCCATATCAAATAAATCTCTCGGCTTTAAATGTACAGTCACACTCCATTCTGTATCCATTTCATCATCAACATAGTAAATCATATTTGCTTGAGATGCTTCAATGTAAGGATCATCATCCTTACGATCACCAATATGAAGAAATCTTGAAAAATTGACACAATTAAAATTCCAAGCATCTCTTTTGAACCCTCTATACTGAGTAGTGTCGGCCCACTGGTATTTAAAGAGCATAACCGTGAATCGATAATAACTAAGCTCAATAATGTCTTCTAACTTTCCATAGTATGGCAAGTCTGCTTGCCTTGCACTTCTATCACCACTAGATGCAACACAAGAAGTGTCAGAAGTAAGAAAAACTCCACTATTTTGAGTTTTTAATCCTTGATCTCTAGACAAAACTCGAAATTTGAATCAATTGATGTTATAAGCAGGGAACCTTCTAGCATTTGGCGCTGGACCTCGTGCTAGGTACTTCAGATCAGTAGAGACAGTGTCTGCAATCTCTGGGTTCATAATCTAATAATAACAAACTTATTTTAGTCAAGCATATTAAATACAATGAGAAAATCTATGTGAAGCAAAAATTATTATACAATTCACTTACCTGTTTTGGGAACCAATCAGGAAACTCTCTATTAACCCTCCTCTCCAAATCTAATGTTGAAAGTCTCCGTCCTCTTGTGCTCTTTCTTATGTAATCCATAAACTCACTTCATATAAGCTAACTATATCAATTTTAATGATTTTAATTCTAAACTTTTGCCAATATTCATACCAATTTTATTTACTTACTCAATAAATGGCTTCACTGCCGCACAATTAAATAACACATATCGATGAGCTTGCATCTTCACCAATGGAGTCAAGGGGAATGTTGAGGAGCCTCCAACTTGTTTACCTTGCGGAGGGAAGATAGAGGACATTTCAGAAGCCTTATTAAGATTTGGTTCATCATTCACATGTCTAGGCCTATTAAGCCTTGACTCAATCCTCTCAAAGTAACGAGAACAAAAAGTTAGAGCTTCTTCAACAATGTAACCTTCAGCTATGGAACCTTCTGGTTGAGCCTTATTCCCTACGAGGGACTTAAAATGACCTAAAAATCTATAACATAAAAGGAAATATGTTTAGAATAACCACTTAACTTGAATTAATATTACATACATCAAAATTTCGAATAAGAAATGTTTTACCTTTCAACAATATACATCCACCTATAATGTACCGGACCACCTTCTATTGCTTCATCTACTAGATAGACAGTTAAATGGACCATTACAGTAAAGAACGATGGTGGGAATAATATCTCCATGTGACAAAGTGTGAGCATAATGCGATCTTGTAGCTTTTCTAGATCCGCCAAACTCAAACTTTTAAGACAAAGTTCTTTGAAAAAGAGAAAAGCTCTACTAAGACTGCAACAACCTCCTTTGGCAGCACATTACGAATTGCTATTGGTAGCAATTGCTCCATAATAATGTGATAATCATGACTCTTTAATCCAAAGATTCTCCTTTGGTTCGGATCAATGCAACCAAATATATTACTCGAGTAACCATTCGGCACTGAAATATTCTTTAAAGTTGTGAGAAAAGCCACTTTCTTTTCCTTTGGAATGGTAAACATAGCAAGCCGACACTCATCATTCTCATCCGGCCAAAGATCACGCCTTATACCCATATCTTGTAGATCTTTCCGCGCCTTAATATTATCTTTTGACTTGTCATTATCATTGAGAAAAGAATATATAATATTTTCAAACACATTCTTTTCAATGTGCATGACGTCTAATTTGTGGCGCAATGAGTTGAACTCCCAATATGGAAGATTAAAGAATATGATTTTTTCCTCCATTGTTGTGCTGCACCTTGTCAATATTTCTTTGTCTAGCTCTTTTTCTTATTTCACTCAACGCGGACGGTTTTTCAAATGTAACATCAATATCTTTCATTTGTTGCAAAATATCAGATTCAGATAACTTTCTCGATGGGTTTTTTTCTTTCACATTTCCATCAAAGCGATGTCTCATCAATCTAAATTTATGATTTCTTGCTAAAAATCTACAATGACAAATAAAGCACCACTTTCTACTGTGGCGAAGTCGACAAGGTTCTACATCAAAATTACAAGTGAGACGCTAAACCAGTATGTGAGTTCCACCAGATAAGATATCGAGTCCAGGAAAGTCACTAATTGTCCACATAAGAGCAGCTCGCAACCTAAACATCTCTTTCTTTGATGAATCAAAAGTTTCGACACCTTCACTCTACAACTCATTCAACTCCTTAATAAGTGGTTGTAGGCAAACAGCTATGTTGATTCCCGCCGTATGTGGACCGGGAATGATCATTGAGAGAATAAAATTAGATTGTTTCATACACAACCAAGGAGGAAGGTTGTATGGAACTAAAATGACTGGTCAAATGCTTTAATTAGTACTCATCATGACAAAAGGATTGAAGCAATCACTAGCTAGGCCAAGCCGAACATTCCGGGGATCAACGCCAAATTCAGGAAAAGTTGTATCAAACCTCTTTCATGCCTCACCATCCCTAGGATGCCTCATGATTCTATCTTTGTTACTATCTTCAGCGTGCCATCTCATATATTTTGCTATTTTAGAGCACATGAACAATCTCTGCAACCTTGGTTTTAATGGAAAGTAATGCAAAATCTTTGCGGGCTTCTTAGTTTTCTTCTTACCTGTGGCAGACACAAGATCTTCATTTCTTCTCTAATCAGGCTTCCACCTAGAAGTGTGGCAATACTTACATGTTTCCTCATTAGCATCATTCCCCCAAAATAACATACAATCATTTGGCCAAACATCTATCTTGATATAATCACGACAAAGCTTGCTGATTGTTTTCTTGGCCTCATAAAAAGAATGAGGGAATGTAAATGAATCCCTCAACAAATCTAGTATCATGGTCATTCCCTTGTCACTTAGCCCAGACAAATATTTTATGTGATACAACTTTAATAAAAATTCTAGTTTTGAGTACTTGGACATTCAAACAATTCTTGACTTCCATATCTAAGCAATGCAAAAAAGTATTTATCATTTGAAGCAAGCTCATTATTTAACCTTTCTTCACCACCAGCTACTTGTGACAGACCTACACCAACCCCATCATGCCTTAGGCCCCCAAATGCTTCATTAATCAATAATTCAACTGGATTTTCAGGAGGTAATGTATCTTATATAACCACATTATTTATGGAATTAGGCGGTATATTTCTTTCACCGTGAATAGTCCAAGTGACATAATTTTGAGGGAATGGTTTGCAAATCAAATGTTCGAGTGCTATCTCTAGTCTGCCACTATGCGAATCCACATTTAGGACATGGACACTTTATTCTATCTCCAATAATAACATTAGCAAATGCAAAATCTAAAAACTGATTTAAACCAATTAAATATTCCCTGGAGTTCCTTGGCTTTCTAGTCCAAGATTTATCCATAGAAAAGTATTAACTTTCAAGTCCAGCTGATAAACCTTTCAGAATATAAAGAGAAAATATCAATTTTTTATTATTAGAATATATAATATTAACTATTAGCAATGCTTTAAAAGTGAAAAATAAATTTCATAAAGTGATTTCTCAAAATCAAAGAATTTTTTTATATTTGGATTGAAGTGATCTTAAATGGAGAAACATTCGCAGTAAGGATACATAGCCAATTGGGATTGAGCCGCAGTAGTAATTGTTATTCTTTTACATTGGTTGGTTTTCTTAAATTTAACTTTTCTAAATCAGCTAATATGCACTTACCATTGTCTCCACTAACTTATCCTAAGTTCTTCGGTTTCCAATTAAATATATTCTACCCTTACCTTTTTTTTAAGTATGCAAACAAAAAGCTTGATTTCAGAAATAGTATTATCAGTATAATTAGAATCATCCTAGACTACAAAATAGATATTCCTAAATGAGAACTCACATTTTTTCATACATTTTCAAATTTCATATCGTTGCTCTCTTATTTTTCTGAATAGAAAAATCTGATATAAAGAAAATAGAATAAACAAAAAAGCTATATTGTAAGATTATCACAACAGAGAAAAAAAAGAGAGAATAATTCATATTGAGTCAAAAAAGACGGATAGTGGTAATAGGGTAATGGAGAACTACCAAAAGCACAAATGGACGAGCATTTCTTTATCAGGCTATGCTTGCAGCATAGGAATTACGTATTTTATTAATCTATATATGTTTTAGTAAGTATTTATGCTTTTAGTACACTAGTTTGTTTTTCATTATTAAAACTCGTGTAAACTCACTTTTGTAACCAATGGTTTAGATTGGTGAAACTAAACTCTAAACAATTTTAGTTGGCAAAATCAACTGTGAGGACATGAGAACAAGAATTTTGGTATTTTTTGTTTCGACACATATTGGTTATAGACTCTTAACTCGTTATTATATGAAAGAAAACAATATGAGACAAGATTGATCTCCACACATTTGGTGGAGACTCAACTCCACTGATCGGTATATATACAAGGCAGTGAAAAGTATTAGATTTCTATTTAACTGCATCTACTGCTAACATGGGAAAAAAGCTTCAACTTTTCAATCTATAAAAAGAAACTCAAACGTCTGTTCATTTAATTTTTTCAAGAAGATACTGCTCAAATAGTACTCATAATCTAAAGATTGGATGCCTTCATATACAATTGATATTTCACGTATAAATTAGAAATCAAGGAAAAAACACAAAAAAAATCATACAGATCGACCATTTAATACACACAAAAATTCAATACCAAACACAATTTAATCACACGGATCGACCAAAATATACACAAAAATTCAAAATTAACAGAAAACCCATGAGGGAAAATAAGGAAAGAAAGAGAAAAATCAAACCTGGGAGGTGTAAAAGTGGTGAAGATTGAAGCGGAGAACTTCGATTGAAACAGAACTTTGATTGAAGCGGAGAACCTCGATTAATGGAGGTATAAAACTATTGAGCAGAGGACTTCGACTAATTAGCACGGTGACATAACTTCGATTAAGAAAAAGAAGGAAAGGAGTATATTTATAATAATTTAAATTAATAAGAATGGACATTGAGAGAGAATGGGAATGGACATTGAGCCTAACTCAAGCCCAAAAGCTAGCTTATGAGGTGAGGATTGCCCAAGCTATATAAGGAGACCAAGGACCTCAAATTCCTCCGATGTGGGACAACTCAACATAAACATGTAGTATTCCAGTAAATATACCTTCTAACTTGCTTCCTAAAGTTGTATCAATTAACTCGCAATAATGGTATACCAATAATAGGTTGACCAACACAGCCATACATAGTGTTATAAATTTAATTAATGAACTGTAGTTATTCATAATTAAACAGTGTTGATTGTACAAAGAGGATCAGACTCGTACCTTCTTTGTTCAACTAATTTTTTATCCCCAACCACCAGTAATTATTTGTTCATCTATATTTATGTAAAGAAGTTAAGGATTTCGAGCCATTATATCATAATCCAAGATATATCCTGTCCTTATTCGTATCCGTATTACATTTGCAATATATCATTTTTTTTCTTTTCAATTTAGTATATTTAAATGGGGTATTATTATTTTTAGCCCGCGTAAAAATTTATTTATATCGGAGTGGCATTAACATACTACAATTAAAAACATATGAATCGATAAAAACTAACTCGCACCAGATATTTCCATTAAATCATAATCATCGGGTAAATGATACTTAAGGTGAGAATGTATATCAATTAATTATAATATGGTGGTAACTACGTTTGTGAAAACCGGTATCACGTATTTATTACTTTTAATTAATACTATCACCTATATGGAACCAAATCAAGATGCCAATGTGGCATTGGTATATTGATTTTAACTCTACCTAAGACTGTTAAAACAAAACATAAATATATTTGTGAAAATAACTACAATCTCAATAAATATTAAATATAAAATTTAAAACGTGGTCAACCGTAAGAATATCAAAATTTGAACGAAACAAGTTCAAATTATAAATTCACATATTTAAAGGAAAAATTTGGCCTTTTTAGGTTATTATTGCTATGAAATAATATAAGAACAAGAACAATAATACAAGAACAAGAACAATAATACAAGAACAAGAATAATAGAGAGAAAAGTAGAGAGAGGAGTATTCTTATTAATACTTTTGGGATGATTTACAATGGGGTAAGACCCCTCTATTTATAGGAAGATAAAAGACTTAGCCTTGAAGTAAGACTCTTCTTATAAGATAGACATTCACCTTAAATAGAGTTGTATTTATAACACTCCCCCTTGAATGTCTATTCAATAATGTGCCTCGTTAAAACCTTAACTAAAACAAAACCCAATGGGAAAAATTCTAGAAAAAGAAAAGAGTACATATGTTTAGAAATACGCCTATTTGTTGCCTCGTTAAAAACCTTGCAAGGAAAACCCAGTGGGACAAAACCTTGTTAGGGAAAAAGAGTACAACGCGCATTAACTCCCCCTAACAAGAACATCAATTCACATCCTTGAACCTTCACATTCCAATCTTGTGCACTAGCTTCAAGAAATCGTTAGTAGATATTTGATAAATAAATCAACCATATTGACTTGAATGAATATTCCGTACCTTGAAATTATCATTCTTGATAGATATGAACGTCTTCATGTAATGTCGTGGAATGACTCTTCAATACTTCCATAGGGGTATTCTCGATGCCATCATGTTTATAGTTATAGCAATATACATATGTACACAAATTGCACTTAGGATGTGGTACTTCAGGACCAAGAATTGTATATGCTTCAAGCAACTTAAATCTTTCAAGTTAAGTCATATAACCATATAATAGACTTTAGATGCATATCAAGTTTTCATGTCATGCTAAACAAATAAATATCGAAAACTGATTACACATCTTTGACTTTACACTTTCAAGTATTTGAACTACATGTCTTTCATATGGAATCAATTCTTCTTGAATTGTATCTCTTCCATTTGGCCAATAGTTTTGTTTGTATTCGACAAACATAAGATCCTCATCGATATTTAGCGCTATCATAGATGTCGTCGACAATCATTTTATATCGGTTTCAGTCAATTTTCATAAAGACAGAACATGGAGAGCTCTTCATTCATATATTCAGGTACCTGAATCTCTCATGAGATTTTATGAAGTGTTATGTCATGTGATATTCTGGATCATTTGCCTCCTTATTATGATCACTTTGATCATTTGCTCATCTTCTTTATTAAGAAGTTCCTTTTGAAACCGATTTGTCTATACGCTTCAGGTGTATCCAAGACTTTGTCCTTCTAGGACTTAATATGAGCATTTGCAGTAAGAATATAGTTACATTCTTTGGGTCAGCAAATGCGCATGGCATGCTTTGCAATATGTTGCAATTGAATTATCCCTTTTATGAACTTCAGGTTCATATCATGATATTCGAGGATCTATATATACAAATGATAATTCATCTCATGTAACCTTTTCTCAAGTGTTTATCATGTCTCCCCCTCATGTTAGAAAAGCTAACTTGTTTCCTCAACTCTGGGAAATCATCTTTGTGCATTATCATGTCACTATACACAGCACATTAATAATAATAAGATGAGATTATTTGGTTCCTGACCCTGAACCATTTGTGAGGGGAGAATATAATATATTCTCGTATACAACGTATATCAAACTGATATATATAACTTTGTTCTCATAAGAAACAGTTTAGCTATTAAGTGGAGGCACTCAATAATTATCTTGCTAAACCAACTTTGATATAAACCAACTTATCAAGATGAACTATCTTGAATAGAAAATCTGGAAATTATGCTCGAAGTTAGATTATTGAGCAATTTACTTCGCAAGCACCGACCAGGCTGCGGGTTAATAACAATCGCGCATGTAACCATTTCATAGATGCATCATATGTGGTATACATGGCAGGTGAATGGGCCCATATTCACCTTTGATATTTCCAGAATTTATGGGCTTCAACCCGAACTCTTTAGTTGGTCAGTTCATTAATGAGAACATGTAATACAAGAGAAATGCGTCAGGCATTTGATTTGCTATTCTTTGCAGATGGATAATATTTTGCACCTCTTTTTCACAAATAGAGGTATGTGGATCAATATGAGATAATGATACATTTTTCCACAAAATTTCCCGTTTGGTTTCACCAACTTCTCCCCCTAATTTTGGGAAAAGTGTCTCATCGAATTGACAGTCTGCAAATCGTGCAGTGTACAAATCCCTTGTCAATATTTCGAGGTAGCGAATAATGGAGGGCGATTCAAACTCAACATATATACCTAACCTTCTTTGCAGACCCATTTTGGTGCGATATGGCGGTGCTACAGGCACATATACTGCGCATCCAAAAATTCTTAAATGGGATATATTAGGTTCATGACCCAAAACTAATTGCAACGGGGAATATTTGTGACAATTCGTCAGTCAGAGACGAACTAGCATTGCTGCATGCAAAATGGCGTGACCCCAAACCGAAGTGGGCAGCCAACGAACTAGCATTGCTGCATGCAAAACTGCGTGACCCCAAACCGAAGTGGGCAGCCTCGTTTTCATGAGTAAATGAGGTATTCAAGGTTATACTCATGCATTGTCTCAATATGATATCCATTTTGAATGATATCTCTAAAACTCAACAAGTTCCTTTTGGACTTGGAGGAGAACATTGCTTTTTCTAAAATATTGTTCCTTTAGGCAGAGTTATAGTTGCTCTTCAGGAGCCTTCAATCAATTTAATTCCCATGGTTTGACATACAAAAGAAAATATACGAACATGAGAATAAACAAATTCAATCCGTTTGTTTCATATTTAAACAATATTTTCGAAATCTGCTGAGGTTATTCGACTAACTTAGTTGATAGTCGACTATCTTGGGAAGCAGTTATTAGGATAGTCGACTAACTAAATTGGTAGTCGACTATCTTGCCATGCGGAAAAATCCAGTTTTAATGCGAAATATTAGATAGTCGAATAACTAAGTTGATAGTCGACTATCTTAGTAAACAGTCATCAGGATAGTCGACTATCTAAATAAGATAGTCGACTATCTTAGCTTGCGGAAATTCCAGTTTTTAATACGAAATATTAGATAGTCGACTAACTTATTAGTTAATCGACTAACTTTGCTGGAAAATAAAAATTTCTTCGAAATTTAAGCATATTGAAACATTCTAAAGAATTAATACTAACATTATATCATAAACTAACTAATACGAGCTGATACTAATGACTATTAGTTTATTCACTAACTATTACAAATAAGTGAAATAAAATCAAACAATCCCATCTTCCTTCATCACAGATCCATCACCAATTAGGTGGTCAATTTTCCCCTCAGGGTGCTCAAAGAAGTCTGCCACATCCAAGTGGGTGATGTCAAAATTATCGTCGGAGACAAAATTTGTTTCAGGGCATTTACTCTTTAGAGATGCTTGACAAGGCTCAACCAAATGTCTTGGTACACAGCAAATTTTCGCCCAGTGCCCTTTTTCCACCGCAACGATAACATATAGGTTATGAACTATTTGCTTTTTGATTCTCATCATATCGTGCTTGTGGCAGAGTGACCAACTTCAGGTTATCATATCTCTCCTTTAAGCCATTCCACAAGATAGGTGGATCTTTGACTGTGATATATTCAATTTTCAAACCTTCATCAAGGTGGTGGCGCAAGAAAATCAAGGCCTTAGCACAGTTTCAAACCTTCATCAAGGTGATGGCGCAAGAAAATCAAGGCCTTAGCACAGTTTCAAACCTTCATCAAGGTGATGGTGCAAGAAAATCAAGGCCTTAGCATAGTCTTGGGTGGATGCATTATTTCTGTCTTTAATGGTGTCTCCAAGACCCATTGCATCCAAATGGATTTCAGCATCCAACACCCATGTCATATAGTTCTTGCCCGAAATTTCAAGGGCAACGAACTTTCTTTTCATAATGTCAGACATAAGATACAATTACATCAAGAGCGTGTTCATACATACAGGCTTTATTACAATTATCACATTCACTTCAGGGAATGGATAATAATGACGATTATAATTCCGTCTATTGCCACGTCCACATTCATTGATACCATCATGGTAATAATTTTGTATTCTTTCAGACTTATCACATACTGCTACCACATTCTCTAAAGGGAATGGAGCAAATTCAATGGGACGGATTTTCAATTCTTTGCCCACAATCATTCATGAATTTGATCATGGCAAGGCATAGAAATTTTACCACTTCATACAAACTCCATTAGAGTTATAATCAAACTTTGTTGTCTTTGTTTGTATATAAAATCAAATCGTAGAATTTCAAGAATTTGAAAGGGAAAAGTAAATTACTTACCTTTAAGGTATACCAATCAATGTTGTGATATCAAATATACCTCTTGAGTTTCCATCCCATGGCAACAAATTCTGGCAACTTTGGTCGATTCCCGCGGCCAATTTGATACCGGAGAACGCGACATATTTTCCGTATAGAAATTCAAGATTGCCATTGGACCTCCAAACTATCAGCAAACTTTAAAAATCCAAAAACCCATTGTTTGCATAATTGACGAGAAACATTCCACTATACAATTATCTCTTGAACCGTGACCCGAATAATGCCCGGAATTAGCGAAATTCGTGTGGGCGAATTACTCCTTAATCTTCTAAAAGTGCTTCTTGAGACGGTAGAGTCTCGTGCTGATAACGTGTTATGAAATAATATAAGAACAAGAACAATAATACAAGAACAAGAACAATAATACAAGAACAAGAACAATAGAGAGAAAAGTAGAGAGAGAGGAGTATTCTTATTAATACTTTTGGGATGATTTACAATGGGGTAAGACCCCTCTATTTATAGGAAGATAAAAGACTTAGCCTTGAAGTAAGACTCTTCTTATAAGATAGACATTCACCTTAAATAGAGTTCTATTTATAACAATTATTAAGATTTAAGACTGTATACCGCCTTTGGGTGGACCTTGATCAAATGGCTATTAGCCATTGTGCTGATCCAACAGTTTAGAATCATTTCCATCCGAAATATATTTGGATCAGACCTAAACTCGATCCGCATTCTCTACTTTTTGGGCCAAATTCATTCTCAAATCCAATTCTGATAAAAAGTGAGTTTCTACCTATTCGTATGTTTTCTTTGCTAAAAACTTAGTTGCGTTAGATTTCCAATTTTCATATGTAGAATAATATTCCTATTGTTGGACACAAAAAAAAAAAACAAGAAAAAAAGAAGAATATAACGAGAGGTTGGATCTGAATTTTTTCACTAGAATGAATTGCACTTTATTATCACCACAAAAGAATAGTTCGTATATTCTCATTTTGGTAAATCTATCTCTGAAATGGTTCCATAGCCTGTATTTGAAATTGAAATTGTATGGGTCAAAATATGTCTAAGGGCATTTGACACAAAGTGATATTGTCAAATGTAATTTGGCCGAGGTCGACTAGTAACTAATAAAACTCATCGCTGAGTAACCGATCATGGCCGAGGTCAAGCATCAGAAGGAGCAGTAACGACTAGTTTAGCAATAGAATCTTTAGGAGAATATTCTGTAGGATATTCCTTGTGTTTGTATTTTAGGGTTAATTGGGGGTATGTCCCTATAAATGAAAAGAGAGACAAGAAAAAAGATACGTAATACTCTTTGATAAGAACACTCTTGAAAAACAGACTCTCTTTAGATAAATACAAACATCCCCTTTCTAAAGAGATTCGTTTGTTGATCATTCTATATTTTTTTTCATCATATTCCAGAAAGTCTCCAATAACCGATATTCTCATATTTGTCTGTCATTCATCATTATCAGAAGGAAAAATCATTCTCCTTATTTACTTTAGTGTTATTGATTATTATTTATTGCTTGATATTCTTCCCCTATTATTGACGTTGAAATATTAAATACACGTTATATTTATTCTCTCCAACACTATTCACCATCATCCACATGGACCAATTGTAGATATGAAGTTATTATTGTTAACTAGGTTCAACACCTTATTATATAAAATTAATTAGTTTAACCAAAGGTTTATATTTTTTGGTCAAACAATTTGGCGCCGTCTGTTGGGATTTCCTAGTTAAAATTTTAGTTTTTTCTAGATCTATAGCTAGCCAAAAAAGCATACCCCCATTCTCTTGCACACACAGATCTAACATGGCATGACACAAAGAACAGAGGATGAAGGCAGTCGCTGACCTTACTGCCAACCTCTTAAATACCATCAACGAAATTTCTAAAATGGAGAGTGAAGATGCAATGACAAATACATCGCCCAGGCGAAGCGGCTCACCCCTCCCTCACAATAGCATTACAGCGTCCCACGGTAAAGGGGCTTCCACGTCTACAACGGAAGAGGCACCGCCCGCAGTAAAGAAACTACTTGAGGCTTGGCTAACAAACATGCTGACCGGTATCCTCAACAAGCCCGTCTAAAAAGCAATCAAAGAGAATGCCACATGCGTTGTACCAATAATGGCCGAGCAGTACGACCTTCTCCCTCTAATAACAGGTACCACTGACAATATTAATAATGCAGGTGACGATATCCTCACGACCATTCTGTGGAAGATGTAAGAAATGAAAAACAAAAACAAAATGCTTCATGCCCAAATGAAAGAGAATCAAAAGAGGGTAGACAAGATACTAGGTGCACCAAAACGCTTACTAAAAAGATATACCGGTCGGTTCGTGGAACAACCCTACAACGATGAAGCTGCATTGCATGACATACCCTAAACCTTCAAAATGCCTCCCTACCTAAAAATATATGATGGTACGACTGACCCTGAAGATAATGTGACTTACTACGTCACCGCGATAAAGGGAAACGATCTCACTAAAGAACAAGTATCTTTCGTCTTGTTAAAAAAGTTAAGAAAAACCCCCCCCCATCGGAGGCACATTAACTTGGTATTCACATCTGTCTGCTCGCTCCATCGAAACATTTGAAGAAATGGCTGACAAGTTCGTAACTGCCCATGCTGGAGCAAAAAAGTTGGAAGCAAGAGTGAATGATATATTCGCCAACAAACAAGCACCCGGTGAGGTACTGAGGGAATTCCTCACCCGGTTCAACCGTGTAAGGATGACATTGCCGAATGTATCAGAAGGCATGGCTGTAGCACCTTTCAAAAATGGGCTGAACAGAAATGGTTCGAGGGTGACCAAAAAGTTGTTGAGTTGGCTTATAAAATATTCCCCAACCACTTTGGATTAAATATACAATGCCTACTATGCCAAAATCCGTGCTGACGAGGATGAAATGAATGGTCCAACCCAACAGTTGACCTTAGTACAAGCTAACTCCAGAAAGGACCGAAGAAATGATGCCAGAAGAGATCTGGCAGCTCCACGACCCAACCGAGAAAGGCATCAACCATATACCAGGGGTGCCATCATTCCCCCCCTTATGACACGAAGAAGGTCCATCTAGGACAAAGATAGAGACTCACCGGAGCAAGAGAAGTATGCCCCATTTACTGTCTGCTAATAATTTTTCTATTTTCCATTTAGAAATAGTCTACGTATTGGAGTAGCTTGGCCTTCAAAGTGAACTGGCCGCAAAAGATGAGGTCCAATCAAAGCACCAGGAAGTGTAACTCCCTCTACAAATTCCACCAGGAATGAGGTCATATAACTGAGGATTTCATAGCCCTAAGGCAAGAGGTCGCAAACATGCTTCACCAAGGGTACTTGAAAGAATTGTTGAGCGACCGGGGAAGGGACAACTTTTCCCGATGTCGGGAACAACACCAGAGGCTGCCAAAACCACCTTCTCCAACTCCGGGTTCCAAGTCGGCGATGGCAATTGTTGTTCCACAAGCGGTGGTGTTGACTTTTGTGGCACTGGTAGATGTTTGCACCTACATAGTTGCAATGGAAGTGGTGACGGGGATGACGGCTATGACAGTCACCTTTGAGCTTTGTGGTAGCGGTTGACGTGGGCGTCTACGTAGTGGCGATGGCAGTGATTGCGGGATGGTAGCGATTGCAAATATGCTTTTCAACTTAAAATGCAAAATGGTAATTAAAATGAGATTGTGCTTTCATCATGGTTTGAAACCTTGATGTTAAAGTAACTGCAATATCCAAAATGTGAGAGCTTAACCAATGAGCCAAATTAGTAGTTATTATAATTCATTCACTTCTTAATATATACTGAAGAATGATATTTGCTTCATTTTCCTTAATTGAAATTCACACATTGAAATTGATGCACTCATCCATGATACTGCAAATTTTAAAACAAAAAAAAAACCATTTTTTCATATAATGTTTCTATGAGAATGAACTAGATGTCACAAGTTCTTCGGCATGCTAAAAAGGGACAACAACCTCCTATGGACGTCCGAGCACGTTCAAGCCCTGAGGGAGTTAAAAGACTATCTATCATCTTGCTTGCCTAAGTCGAACCCGGGGAACGTCTCCTCGTCTACCTCGCCGTGTTCGAAGTAGTGGTAAGTGCAATCCTAGTCCGAAAAATAAAGGTACACAATCTCCCATGTATTATATTAGAAAAACCCTAATTGACGCCGCAACGAGGTACCCCCACCTCAAAAAATTAGCCTTGGCCTTGGTCATAACTTCATGAAAGCTTAGACCCTATGTCACCACCCAAATCCAAAACCTGATCGTGATGGCGCCTCTCGTGAAGACAAGGCCAGCCAGTCAACCTCATTCACCCATTCAAGACAGTTATATAACACAATTTTAGTATAATCATGATTTAATAGTACCGAATAGCAAAAAATATACATATAAGTGCGAAAATCCAAACCAACACAGCCCTAACCGAGGTGTCACAAGTCATGAGCAACTAAGAAATACTGACGCAAGTCTACTAAATACGAAATTCGATACAGTATTTTGAATAACCTAGAAATAATAAGATAAAAGAGTCACGGGGGCTGCGAACGCCAACAACTACCTCGTAGTCTCCGAAACACCACCTGGACTGGAAGGATCAGCTCTCAGGTATGGAAATCTGCTATGCCCGAATCTGCACACACGGTGCTGGGAGTAATGTGAGTACTCCGACCTAGTGAGTAATAAATATAAACAATGGCTGAAAGAAAGAAAACACGATAAGGCACACATCATTCTATATGGAAGCAGTGAAATTATTTAAAATAACAATTCAATGAAATATCATGTGGAATTTCTTTTAAACCAGTAAAATAGGTAATTTGGCAGTAAAATGACAAGTAGAAATCGGCCCCTTGGGCTCAGTATCAAAATAACAAGTAGGAATCTGCCCCTCAGGCTCAGTATCAGCATCATAGAATAGTATCAGCCCCGCGGGCTCAAAAACAGTCACTCAGTACAACATCAGCCCCTCGGGCTCACTCTCAAATCATATGGGTACCCATGCTTACTATGGGGGTGCAGACTCCGGAGGGGCTCCCACAACCCAATCGGTATATAATCATAAGGCCCGGAAGCCTGTTCATATCAACATAAGGCCTGAAAGCCTTCTCACATCACACTCGAGTCCTGAAAGCCTCCTTATGTAACACTCGAGGCCTGAAAGCCTCCTCACATCACTCAACATATCCTCACATATGGACCCAGCCTCAACCAATTCAAAAATAATCATAAGCCTCTTGGGCAACAGTAAAACAATAGTGCTCACCTGAAACACCAGTTCAAATATCATTTAAATCTCAAATTTGAGTAAAAATATAGTTGAGTTCATGAAACAGTATAATTCAATTGGACTGAGTTCAAATAATATTTCAATTAGTGAGGTAATAGTGATGGAAATTCACAAAGGATTTCAAATAGTCGGCACGAATCCCAAGTATGGAAATAAGCCCAAGTCATGGTGTAAAACAACAAGTCTTAGTCAAATACGCAGTAAAACATCAATCGGGATGGACCAAGTCACAATCCCCAATAGTAAATGACCCCGCGCTCGTCATACAACGCGTGTCTCATCTCGATATAGCACTACATTGTGCAAATTCGGGGTTTCAAACCCCTACGACATCATTTATAATTATTACTCACCTCGAAGCGGCTATTTCTTTTACCCGCAATGCCTTTGCCCCTCAAATTAACCTCCAAATGCCTTTTCCATCAAAATCTGAAATTACACTTAAAATTCGCCCGTAGGGCCCACATATAGGAACTCAACAAAATTTACAAAATATGAAACTTCATCCAACCACGAGTCCAACCATATAAATTTTACCAAAATCCGACAACAATTCAGCCTTGAAATCTAGAATTTTAGTTTTTGAAACGTTTACAAATTTTCTCCAATTTCTTCCATTTGATTCACTAATACTTGATAAAAATAACAACGAAATAATTAAATATAATCATTTTTGGATATAGAACACTTAGCCCAATCCATATGGTGAAAATCGCTTCAAAAAATGCTTCAATACGAGCTTCATAGCTCCAAATATGAGAAAAATGTCGGACTGCTCGAAATATACACTATCCATAATTTTTGCTTCTGCGGTACCGTTCATCGCTTCTGCGGTACTGTTGATCGTAGAAGCAGAATCATTTTTCATCGCTTCTGCGGTACTGTTCACGACAGAAGCGAAAATACCAGCTTTTGCCCAGAAAATTGTAGCAGCTTTTATTTCACTAAAAATGCTCTAACTCCATCGTACGAACTCGGAATTTGATGATTCTTGTTCCTATGAGTCACAAATAATAATGCGAACCTATTCCTTCAATTAAAACACAATTTAGAGCTCATTTTCTCAGTGCAATATCCATTTCACCCGTCAAATAATTCGTTCATGTTTCACGTCAAATACCAAATCGTGACTTGATAATTAGACCAAACTTTCTAGATCACTCCTATAATTAATATAAAAATTCCAGAAGTCTCGAAATCAAATTTTGATCTCTAGAACTAATAATGGACCTTTGGATCATTACATGCTTATGCTCAAAATGGAAAAAATCTTCCAAAACTTATCCGAGCCTCATGCGACTCCGACCCAACATGCCAACAGGCCCCATATAATAACATTAAAACTGGTTCCAAGCTTCGGAACGCTCAAAACAACATAAAATATTGTATCACCCTCGGATTCAAGCCTAAGAATTCCAAAACTTTCAAATTCCGAATTCGATCAAAAAGTCTATCAAACCTCATCCGAGCGACCTAAAAATTTGCACACAAATTCCAAATGATATGAAGAAACTAAAAAAATTACGAAATTCCATTTCGTCCCTTGGATCAAAATGTCACCTACCAATCGGAAATCTCCGAAATACTAACTTTGCCAATTCAAGCCTAATTCTACACCGGACCTCCAAAATCAATTTCGATCATGCCCCTAAGACACAAATCATCTCCCGAAGCTAACCAAACCATCAGAATTCACATCCGAGCCCTCTAACTCATAAGTCAATGTCTGGTTGACTTTTCCAACTTAAGCCTTCTTAAAAGAGCATGAGTGTCTCATTTCCTATCAAAACCATTCCAAACCAACTCGATCACATAAGATATGGATAATGAAGAATAAAGAAGCTGAAAAGTGGAAAAATGGAGCGGTAACTCATAAGATGACGGGTCGGGTCGTCACATCCTCCCCAACTTAGACAAACGCTCGTCCTCGAGCGTACCCAGAGTTGTTCTAGAAGCCAACCAATAGTTGAATAACCTTACCATGCATATACCCGGGGGTGATCCCATGTCACCCTATCTCATATAGGTTCAACAACACATTGTATCTGAAATTTTGCAATCCAATCTAACCCATAAGCCATAGGACCACGTTTCCACTTTTGAAATCTTTCATATGATCAGAATCCCACATTTATACTGTGAATAAGACCGAACAAGCTGTAATAACCTTTACCTGCAACCTTAGGTGCATTTACATGATAGACCACATAACTCAAAACTTAAACGTTTGTAGTGATAACTCCTAATCACAACAGTTGCACACAACACCCGAATGCAAAAAGAAAAACTCGTATAAACTAAAGTATCATCTCACACTCTCATATACTGCCAATGATAACTAAATCAAGTGGTAAGCCATGAACCTTTCCCATATCAACCTTTCATGAAGTCACTTCTCCTTTGGCAAATGCTACATCAAATTTCTGAGTCGAAGCTCGATACTATCCTTCCAATATACTGAAATCGAATCTGTTTGTATTCATTAATGATCCCTCTGATCTCTTCTAATCCAACACACTACTCTGACACATCAATACAAGCCTAAGCCAAAACTCGCACAGTACGTGTGCTAATAAGCAAAAATCCGAGTATACTAAGTTCATGAAAATCGCTCAAATGGAAGAGCCGTACCACCAGCTCACTGTACCACCACAAAACAAGGCTGAGAACCTGTCTTGCATCATAGAAACAGAACACCCGAATCTAACCGCGAGGTATTCAGACACTAGTTCACCTAAGACACCCCAAGTCACCATGCTCAAAACCGTAAACCAAGCGCAATTTGATGTCTAGTACCACAAACGAATTATCATGCCCACAGAGAAGCACATAATACAATTCCATGCCAGTAATCCTCACTATTGCACCATCCGGTTACCCTAGAAAGGGAAAATACCTCAAGGAAAAGAGTCGCTTTGCAAGTTCCATAAGTACCATCCCAACGATATGCTATCAGCTCGTCAATCACAGATGAACCAAGATACATGAATAGAGTAATAATAACCGGCTCTTCTATAGCTCACATTGACATCAACTTCACGAGTAACTTAGTTGCTAATAACATAATCCATCTGGCACGGTCACAGACTTCCAGTCCAAGCATATCATATAGAAGAAATCCAACAAGTACACATGTATATGCTAACTAAAACAAGATTCTCTTGCTTCTGGACTGGCATAAATAATACTCTCTATCGTAGGCATGAGCAAACTGTGATGTTATAGCTCAAATCAGCAAGTTAACACATAATTAGTAACTACCAAGTTTGTTCTGGAATTTAGCATCTTGGAAATCTCAAGTATAGTCCAGATAGTTCTTAACAGAGTTACGAATACGAGAAACGTTATACCTTTATGCTCAATATCCCACTCTAGGCATATCATAGCCTAGGTGTCTTCCGAGCATGAATACTGGCTCGCTGCTTGCACACAGGTTCAAACCTCACATATATTTGCGCTCATAGCGTATAGTTATCACCATCAATTAGCTCGACTAGTGCATCCAATGAGTTAGATAAAATACTCCCCTCAACATACCACAATCCCAAAATAGTATATTTTAGAAAATTTCCTGTCTCCAAATTCATAGATCACATAAA
Organism: Nicotiana benthamiana; assembly: GCA_034376525.1. Lineage (NCBI taxonomy): Eukaryota > Viridiplantae > Streptophyta > Magnoliopsida > Solanales > Solanaceae > Nicotiana > Nicotiana benthamiana. The sequence goes on along the minus strand of CM067329.1, from coordinate 13,769,027 downwards.
TCATTGTAACTGATCACAATCTCAGCACCCAAATGACCGACACATCCCCAAGTACGATCATCCCAAGATAATTATCTTCAAAAATTTTCTTCAATACATAACAAGATCGAAATATTGGTAGTCCATCAACCAAGTGAGCGTTGAAACCCCAATAGACATCTGTTATTAAGAATATAATGGGCACCTTTCTCAGGCCTTACCGAGCAGTTATAACATTTAATCTAAATATCTGAAACTAACTATTCTACCCAGAATTCATGACCTTTTATTTAAGAATGAACTGCTACCTCGTACATGAAAATATTAAACATGCACATCATACCACGTCTATTATGCCATCATTTTAAAAACGTAAGAATATCATCAGAATTCCTGAGCTCTGGGAAAATTACATTCCGAAAGTTAGAAATCTTCTATTTGCTCCCATTTAGGAGGAGTTCATAATATGAAATATGTTTTGCGCACCGGTAGAAGATATCCGGCTCAAACCATGGTAAAAACCATCAAGAAAACTTTCAAATCTGCTCGCACATAACTGTCACACCTCCTTTTTACCGGCAACCGCATGGGAGCGAGGAGTTTTTTCAATATAAGGACAATCGAAACGGGATTTAATCATTTAATTCAGAGTCGCCACTTGGGAGATTTATGGTGTCCCAAGTCACCGGTTTAATCCCGAATTGAGGAAAAAGAATGACCCTGTTTAACAGTTTGCGCACCAGAAATTGAGATAAGGAATTCTATTAACCCTTGAGAAGGTGTTTGGCATTCCCGAGTTCCGTGGTTCTGGCACAGTCGCTCAATTGTCATATTTAGCTTATTTATCTGATTTTAATACATGTTGAACATATGTGCAAATTTTAAACTCTTTACCGCTTTTATTATTATTATTTTAACAGAGAATTGCAACGTGTGAAAACACATCTCGAACCATGTCACATCAATGTACCCGTGGTTATCGATACATTTCGACTTCGTTGAGATTTGGATTTGGGTCACATAAATGTGCACCCGAGTTTAAGAAAGTAAATTATTAAAAGTGCACCTAAAGCAACTAGCGTATTATTATTGTGGGAAGAGCCCTGAAATTTTGCTGAACGGCCATCCGGAAGTCTAAGCATTTAAAATAACCATCTATTGAGAGTCTCGCAATTTGTATGTTTTACTAGGCGAGGCTCATCCGTTTATTTAAAAAGGACAATCCTAAAGTGAACTACATTTTTTCTATTAAGTTCGTCTCTAAACACAAAATAATGGTCCTAATCAATTGTTATTTAACTCTATTGTGTGGTTTTTAAAGATGGTCTTGTAATCGAGTCCGTTTCCATTACCATATTTCATGCGTTATTCGGGCCAAGCTCGGCGTTCGACTCATAGAAGCGGATTCGAATCCAAATTAGCATACACAGGTTATTGCCGATTGCTTTACATGATCAAACCAAAAACAATGTTTCAATTTTTGAGCAAATGGGCTACCAACAATTATTATCTACCTATTGTTGACCAGATTAAAACCTTCATAGCTAGTGAAACTAACAAGTTTAAACAAGCAAGTTCAATATAACAATCTCATGCTATTTTCATCTTATTCCACTCATTTAACTAAACATCTTGACAACAATGGGCATGCTTGACTATTCGAGAAAGCACAATTAACTTGGGAGTTTGATTTTAATTCTATGCTACTAAAGTTGGTATTAAACCACTAAAATTACAACTAAGAAAATGGAAAATGAATGGTCCAGTACAGTCCTTATCAAATTCAAACTTGACAGTCCACATTCTTCATTGGGTTATAAAAATATACTATACAACTACTTATCATTTATCTAATGAACTACAGATACAACACTAAGTGATCAATCACCGGGCATTTTCATTTCACCTTTACATCTCACAACTACATCGCAATGTGATTCGAAAGTGTACATGGTAATAGACAATAAAAGAAGAAGAGGAGGATCAGTAGAGCAGTGACAACACATCAACAACAACAACTAGCAAAGTAGTAATGCAACAGCCCAGTAAGAGATTTAAGAAACCATCAGAATTTCAACAACAACCAATGGATCAGTAACAAATAACCAATAGAAAATTCAGGAAAACTAATTGAAACCCCAGGACCACCAACAGCAACACAGACATACCAGGAACAAAAGATGCAATGGAATAGTACTTTATGATTATCTGTTCTTTAACACTTAAAGTAGAACACTTTGTGGAACCCTACTCTTTAGGCTGATTTTCAGTAGTCCAAGAAGACTAGACTCTCTTTATCTCAATACTGAATTCTTAGTATTAAAAATCCAAACACTTTTAACTCTCAAACTATTGACCTCTGAAGATTCCAAATCCCCCTAAACCTAAGAAAACTGACCAAGCTCTCAAGTTTTTCAACTCTCCAATCTCACTTTTTCAGGACTGTTCTCCAGGCCCTCTATTTTTTGAATCTTTTCTCTCTCTATATGTGTATTCTAATATTTCAGAATGTTCAAGCCCTTTTTCTCTCTCATTCTCCATTTTAAGTCCTCAATGTCTCTACTCCTCTCTATATTTAAACCTAAACTCTTCAACCCCTTTCAACCCTCATTTTTTCTCTTTACAGTTGTAAGAAGCATATTTTATTATTACCCCTCAGTTTCTTTTTCTTTTCAGCTTTTTAATATTCCTCCATATGTGAACCCTTTTAGCTTTTTATCATTACCCTACTGTTTATGATTTCCAATTAGAAAAGGCACTAGGCCAATCCCTTATTCCCCCTTTTGATTAAATTATTCAATGGTTCAGTGGCCCGCTGAACATTCAACTTGCAGGCCATTTGAAATGAGCAAATCACCTTAAACTAAACACACTTTCAAACTTCATATCCCAAACTACCCTCCCGATCTTCATAAAACTGCAACTATCCCAATTCACCTGATTGTTAATCCTAGTTTTATTCCTTAAAAAGTACTAAACTGTATTATATTTGAAGTTCTCACTATTAAATTAAGAAAATAATGAACACTACTACTGACTGCAGATTAACACAGGCAATTCTTCAAGAAGAAAATCACAGAATAAATTAAGATCAGACCACATGAGTAAAGAAGAGACAAACCATTTTATCAAACAATTTCAGAAGTTCCAATAATGAACTATCACGAATTTAATTGCAATTAACCTAACAACAGAGCAGACACGGGTGAACTTGAACCAGACAGTTCAACAAATGATAACTGGGGGAGACAGGGGATTCGAGGGGTCTTAAACAAAACCAATTTGCTACAAGAAATTGGCTAATTGACGAAACGACTCAACAATTTATAACACACGCCAATCCAACAAATGTTGAAAACTAGACCAGAAAAGGTCTAAAAGATATGGGAGAAATAATTTAACAATAACGATGAATTACGATGAGATTTAATCAAACAAACATTAACAACAAGAAATAGAAGAAAAAAGAGAAGAAAAATACGTCAAAATCACAGTCCCAGTTCCTATTTTTTTTAATCGACTTCGACTTGAACGTGAGATGACACAAACCTTAATCGAGTGTTCTCACCTGAGAACACACGACTAAGGTCGGTGACGACCTCAATATTCCTACTCGGATCGATTCCAGGCTTTGGATTTTTAGGGTTCGCTCTTTTGTTTTGAGATTCGACCAACTCCGCTCCAATTCGAGCAATACTGGTAGGGGACTTGGGACGATGGTAGCTTGGGGGTTCAGTGGTGTAACTTTGGGACGGGTTAGGTTTGGAACCATCACCAGGGGATCTTATGGCGGCGCTAGGGTTCTTGACTCTAAAATGTTATTCGACGAGTCCTGGGTTGATTAGAAGGACGAGGGTTTAGATTTGAGATGAGGAGGTGTTGGTGGCCATTTGGTGTTATTTTGGGGCAATCAGGAAAACTAGGGTTTTAGCTGATTCTTAGATTGGAGATTCAAAAATATTGGGTATGATTCGAAGTTAACTGATAAGGATTCGTGTTCAGGGTGGTATGGAAGTTCAGTGGTGTGGTTATGGTAGCCAGCGACATTGTTGCCACCGGGTCTCAGGCGAGAGCATACAGGGGCGACTAGGGTTTCAAAGGGAGGGGTTCGGTTGGTCTCTCAAATATTAGATATGGTGGTTTGCCTATGGGGGGGGGGGGGGTAATTATGGTAGGAATATATACTATATGGCATATTGAATCCAAACTGTTCGATCAAAGGAGATCGATGACCTGGATTGTGACGACCCGACCCTTCGTCTTTTGTATTTCAGCTCCGGTATCCCCGTATTATGTTTCCCCATGTGTTGATATATGTGTTTGGTGGGTTGAATTTGGTTAGAAATGAGACCAATAGTCTCTTTAAGGAAAGCTTAAGTTGGAAAAGTCAACCAGACGTTGACTTGTGAATTAGAGGGCTCGAAATGGATTTACAATGATTTGAAGAGTTTCTGATGGTGATATATGACTTGGGAGCGAAATCGGACTTTAATTTGGAGGTCTGGTATAGAATTAGGCTTGAATAGGCTAAGTTCGAATTTTGGTGAATTCCGGTTGATAGATGAGATGTTTATCTGGGAGTCGGACTGGAATTCCAAAAATTTCAGGAGCTTCTTTAGGTGATTTTGGATATGTCTGCAAATTTTCAGGTCATTCGGAGGTGTTTAGGCCGGGTTTCAGATTGAATGCGAATTTGGAAAAGTTCTAGTTAACTTGGGCTTGAATTCGAGGACTTTGGTGATTTTTGATGTTAATGTTAGTGTTTTTATGTTTCGATAAAGTTTGAATGAGGTAATTGGTCATTTTGGTGCCTTTGGTTGAGCTCCCGGGGGCCTCGGAGTGATTTCAGATGGTCAATCGGGCTATTTTTGGACCTAGAAGACTGCTGATGTTCAGCTGTTGGTGTTGTAGAGAAACACTCTACGCGTTCGCAGGGGTACGCCGCGAACGCGTAGAGGAGATTTGGAAGGCCTGGAAGTTGTTCTTCGCTTTCGCGTGCAGGGATCGCGTTCGCGTAAAGTATTGGGTACATGTAGAATTTCAGTTGCCCTTCGCGTAGTTGTAAGACCCAAGGCCTTCGTGTTCGCAAGATGGAGCCGCGTTCGCGAAGGGAAGTTTTGGCAGGCATAATTTTTGGTCATGTCGAACGCGATGGGGCTTCGCGTTCGCGTAGGGTTAAGCACCTGGGAAGATCTATTAAGTGCAAAACATTTCAATCGCGAACCCCACCATATTTCCTCCATTGTTAGACATCTTAGAGAGCTTTTTGAGCAAATTGAAGAGGGATTCGAAGGGGATTAACTAGATGTTTGTTTTATGGACTCAAACATCTTTTAAACATGAATTTAGCCCTTAAATTTCTGGAAGCAAATTAAATTGGGGAAGAACTAGGGCTTGGAATTTTGAATGTAAATTGGGGATTTGAAGGAGCAAATGGACTCTGATTTTGATAATTTTTATATGTACGGACTCGTGGCAAGACGAGGATTTTGAAAATGTGAATTTCGTTATTTTTCGAGAAGTGGGCCCGAGGCTCGGGTTTTGCCAACTTCATGTTTTTGTGTGTATTTCGAGTTATTTCTATTGGGCTATGTTCCATTAGCCTATTTTGACGTATTCCCCTTTGTTTTGATAAGATGTGGCATCCGCGGAGGTTGATTCTCGAGGGAAAGGTATTGCAAGCTAGTTTGAGGCCGGCTTGAGGTGACTAATGGGTATAGATGATGACCTGAGGGTTTGAAACCCTGGTATATTACATTGTGACGCTATTATGAGGCTAGACACGCACTCTATGGCTAGTGCCGGGTTGTATATGTTGGAAATTGTGGCTCAGTCCAATCTGAGGGATAGATTGTACTATGTTGACGATTGCTTCGCATACTATATTGATGATATCTGGGCTTGATGCCATGGTTGGGGACCTTGTGCCGACTTGTAGAATCCTTCAGGGATAGATATCTCAGAATTATCATGATTTGCATATTATTTGGACTCAGTCCAGGTTTAAATACTATTTTTGCAAACTTAGCCATATTTATACGTTTTGATAACTCAAATGCTTTTTAAATGATATTTCGGGCTGACGAGTACTATCTCACTATTTCTAGATTGTATATTATTTTATATGGAAACGGTGGTAACTGTTGACACCGTCTATTTTAAACGGTGCTAACTATTGGCACCGTGTATTGTAATGGAAACAGTGGTAACTATTGGCACTGTACGATATGGCGCTTGGGCTGTAGGAGCCCCTTCGGAATCTGAACCCCCACAGTGAGCACAAGTACCCATATGGATCGGGCTTCACGTTTCGCACTGTTCATACATTGCATTGCATCTCATGCATTTATTTATTGTCATTGCTTTACCTGTATATCTCTGAGATTGGTATTGAATAGAACTGCTAGATAACTTCATTTTGTGTTTTTTCGTGTTTTCTTACCTTCGGGTTTTTATACATTCTTATTACTCACTGAGTTGGTAGACTCACCCATACTCCCTGCACCTTGTGTGCAGATCCAGGTGCTCCAGATACTAGCGCTGCTGCTGTTAATTACCCAGGTTATTCACAGTATTAAGGTAGTTGCCCAGCGTCCGCAGGACCATTTACTCTGTCTCTGTCAGTCTGTTCTTTATTTGCTATTTTGTCAGACTTTGGTATCATTTCTGTTAGGACTTGTATCCCGTTTTGGTAGAGGCTTTGTACTCGTGATTCCTCGGTTTTGGGAGGATTATTGCTATTACTCATCTGTATTTTTATTGGCATTGTCTACCCCTTGTTGGGAGTTTGAATTTAAATTCGATGTGTTATCTCAAATTGTTTTTCTTTTGGCTGGAATGCCATTTTTGGTTGTGGTTTGGTCGGGCTTGCCCTGCCTCGCAGCCGGGCGCCGTTACAATCGGGTTTGGGGTCGTGACAAGTTGGTATCAGAGCCTAGGTTTACTAGGCCTCACGAGTTATGAGCCAATTTAGTAGAGTCTCGTGGGTCGGTATGTAGAAGTCCGTATTTATCCTCGGGAGGCTGCAGAACCTTTAGGAAACACTTTATATTCTTGAACTCTTATCGTGCGACTTTGTTGATTTGAGAACTGAAACTTCTTATTCTATTCTCTCGCAGATGGCGAAAACCCGTGCTACTGGACATGGCGGATAACCCCTATCGCCACCAGCTAGAGGCCGTGGACATGGTCGTTAACGTGGTCGTGGTAGAGCACCAGGGGAAGTACCAGTTGACCCACATGTTTCTCCCGTTCAGTATCAGCCCCCAGTTATTGAGGCTCCAGCAGCACCTACTCAGGCACCGGAAGTGCCCATTGTGATACCTGGTCTCCGGGAGACGTTGGTTCAGATCTTATCCATCTGTACCGGGTTAGCACAGGTGGTATCAGCTACCGCTACAACGACTTTTTCTCAGACTGGGGGTGGTCATCAGACCCCCGCAACTCGCACTCCAGAGTAGGGTGCACAGGGTTTGAGACCCCAGAGGCACCACCAGTTCAGCCAGTGCCCATGTTCAGCCAGTGTTCCAGTTCAAGGTGATGGGGTACCAGTGATGCCAGATGACGAGCAACGTCGTCTGGAGAGGTTTAGCAGGTTTTTACCTTCGACTTTTAGCGGTGTTTCGGGCGATAATGCCCAGGGGTTCCTCGACAAGTGTCGATGCATGCTCAGGACAACAGGGATTTTGGAGACTAGTGGGGTATCTTTTACCACTTTTCAGTTCTCAGGAGCAGCCTTCACCTGGTGAGAGGCATATGAGCGGTGTAGGCTGGCAGGGTCAGCATCGTTATCTTGGCAGGAGTTCTCCACTATCTTTTTGGAGAAGTGGTTACCTAGTTCACAGAAGGAGGAGTTACGCAGGCAGTTTGAGATGCTTCGCCAAGGGGATATGTCTATGATGCAGTATGAGATGAGATTTTCAAAGTTAGCCCGTTATGCTCCGTGGATGGTCCAGACGTATCAAGATAGGATTAGACGATTCGTGGACGGGCTCATTTATCCCATTCATATTCTGATGACTCGAGAGAGGGTCCTGTGTCACACCTTTTAGGAGGTGGTGGATATAGCACGCGATATAGAGATGGCTCACCTTCTGGAGCAAGAAGAGAGGGAGGCCAAGAGGCATCGAGGTTTGGGCAGTTATGGTGGCACTCCATCTAGGGTCCAATTTCATCAGGGCAGAGGTCGTTCTTTTAGGCCTCCTCAGTCAGGCCGCCCAGAGTACAACGGAGCTTCTTATGGTCATGGCCGTCAGGGTCACCATCAGGGCCAGTCTTCACTCAGTGCCCTCCCAGCTCAGAGTTCTGCACCCGTTTTGTCAGCCCAGGGTTCATATGCGGCGAGGGGTTCCCTTCAGTCCCCTTCTCCAGCTTCAGTCGGTTGTTTCGAGTGTGGGGAATTGGTCATTTGAAGAGACATTGTCCTCGACTTCGTGGTGGTAAGTTTCAGCAGAGGGATCAGCCCTCCTCTTCTTCTCCATCTATGTCAGCACCAGCCCAGCCTGGTAGGGGTGGGGGTCAGTTATCTAGAGGCCGTCCCAGGAGGGATGAGCGATCGAGGGGTGGTCAGGCTCATTTTTATGCACTCCCATATAGGAGAGATGTTGTTGCTTCAGATGCAGTGATCACAAGCATTATCTCAGTTTGCCACAGGGATGCCTCAGTTTTATTTGATCCTGGATCCACATATTCTTATGTATCTGCTTACTTCGCTCATCATTTGGGGACTACTCGATGGGTGTTTAGCATTGCTTGTGCATGTATCTACCCCGGTGGGTGATATTATTATTGTGGACCACGTGTATCGGTCCTGTCTTATTACAATTGAGGGTTTGGAGACTCAAGCCGACTTGCTGTTATTGTGCATGGTGGATTTTGATGTTATTCTGGGCATGGACTGGCTATCACCGTGCCATGCTATTCTGGATTGTCACACCGAGACAGTCACTTTGGCTATGCCGGGTATCCCGATGATCGTGTGGTGTAGTTCAACGGATTATGTGCCCAGCAAGGTAATCTCTTTCTTGAAGGCCCAGCAAATGGTTGGGAAGGGATGTTTATCATATCTAGCATTTGTGAGGGATATGGGAGCTGAGACTCGCAGTCTTAATTCGGTTCCCGTGGTTACGGAGTTTCCTGATGTATTTCCAGCAGACCTGCCGGACAGGGATATTGATTTCGGTATTGATTTGGTGCCGGTCACTCAGCCCATTTCTATTCCTCCCTATCGTATGGCACCAGTGGAGTTAAAAGAGTTAAAGGAGCAGCTGCAGGAACTCCTAGATAAGGGGTTCATTTGTCCGAGTGTGTCACCGTATGGCGCACACGTGTTATTTGTTAAGAAGAAGGATGGCACAATGAGAATGTGCATTGATTACAGACAGTTGAACAAAGTGACAGTAAAGAACAAGTATCCACTGCGCCGTATCGAGGATTTTTTTGACCAGCTTCAGGGAGCAAAGGTATTCTCTAAGATTGATCTCCATTCAGGCTATCACCAGCTGAAGACTAGGGATTCTGATATATTGAAAACAACTTTCAGGACGAGATATGGCCATTATGAGTTTCTGGTTATGTCATTTGGACTGACTAATTCCCCAGCAGCATTCATGCACTTGATGAACTGTGTATTTCGGCCGTATCTGGATTCTTTTGTGATTGTGTTTATTGATGATATTCTTGTGTACTCGCGTAGCCAGGAGGAGCACGCGCAACATTTGAGGGTGGTATTGCAGAGGTTCAGAGAAGAGAAGTTGTATGCAAAGTTCTCCAAGTGCGAGTTCTGGATCAGTTCAGTGACTTTTCTGGGACACGTGATGTCCAGTAATGGTATTCAGGTTGACCCAAAGAAGATCGAGGTGGTGCAGAGTTGGCCCAGACCGTCCTCAGCTTTTGAGATTCGGAGTTTCCTCGGTTTGGCGGGTTATTACCGCAGGTTCATTCAGGGTTTTTCATCTATTGCTTCGCCCTTGATCAAGTTGACGCTGTGGTCTGATGAGTGCGAGGAGAGATTCCAAAAGCTTAAGTCATCATTGACTACGGCTCCAGTGTTAGTATTGCCAGCAGCTTCAGGTTCTTATACGGTGTATTACGATGCTTCGAGGATTAGTATTGGATGTGTTCTGATGCAGGAGGGTAGAGTGATTGCATATGCTTCTCGGCAGTTGAAGCCCCATGATAAAAACTACTCTGTTCATGACTTAGAGTTGGCTGCTATAGTTCATGCCTTGAAGATTTGGAGGCACTATCTATATGGGGTATCTTGTGAGGTGTATATGGATCATTGCAGCCTTCAACACTTGTTAAAGCAGAAAGATATGAATTTGAGGCAGCGGAGATGGCTTTAGTTACTCAAGGACTATGATATCACCATATTGTATCATCCCGGGAAGGCCAGTGTAGTGGCTGATGCTTTGAGCCGAAATACGGTGAGTATGGGTAGCTTGGCATACCTTCCAGTTGAGGAGAGACCCCTTGCAGTTAATGTTCAGCCTTTTGCCAATCGGATGGTGATATTACATATTTCAGAGCCCAGTCGGGCGTTGGCTTGTATGGCTTCTCGGTATTCTTTGTATGATCGCATCAGGGAGCGCCAGTATGATGACCCGCATTTGCTTGTCCTAAAGGACATGGTCCAGTATGATGATGCCAGAGATGTGACTATTGGTAGTGATGGTGTGTTGCGGATGCAGGCTCAGATTTGCGTGCCCAATGTGGATGGGCTCCGAGAGCGGATATTAGAGGACACCCACAGCTCGCAGCTTGTTGTATTCCATTCATCCGGATACTGCGAAGATGTACCAAGACTTGAGGCAACATTATTTTTGGAGGACAATGAAAAAGGATATTGTGAGTTATGTGGCTAGGTGTCTCAATTGTCAGCAGGTCAAATATAAGCATCAGAGACCCGCTGGTGTACTTCAGCAGATGGATATTCCGGAGTAGAAATGGGAGAGGATTACTACGAACTTTGTGACTGGTCTCCCTCGTACCTCGAGTAACTTTGATTCTATTTGGGTGATTTTGGATATACTGACCAAGTCTGTGCATTTCATTCCGGTGTGTACCACCTATTCTTCAGAGCGGTTGGCAGAGATTTTCATCCGTGGGAATGTGCGGTTGCATGGGGTTCTAGTTTCTATTGTCTCAGACAGGGGTACTCACTTTTTCTCCCCAGTTCTAGAAGACTTTTTATCGTGAGTTGGGCACTCAGATTCAGATGAGCATATCTTTTCATCCTCAGACAGACGTACAGTCCGAGCGTACTATTTAGATATTAGAGGACATGTTGTGTGCTTGTGTTATTGATTTTGGAGGTTCTTGGGCTGAGTTCTTGCCGCTTGCGGAGTTTGCTTATAACAATAGTTATCAGCCCAGCATGCAGGTGGCACCGTATGAGGCTTTGTATGGGAGATAGTGTAGATCTCGAGTTGGTTAGTTTGAGCCCGGCGAGGCTAGACTATTGGGGATAGAGTTAGTTCAAGATGACTTGGAGAAAGTAAAAGTTATCCAGGAGAGACTTCGCACAGCTCAGTCGCGTCAGAAGAGTTATGCAGACCGGAAGGTTCGGGATGTATCTTATATGGTGGGTGAGAAGGTTCTGTTGAAGGTCTCGCCTATGAAAGTTGTGATGAGGTTTGGAAAGAAAGGGAAGCCGAGTCCGCAGTTTATTGGACCTTTTGAGATTTTTAGGAGGATTGGGGAGGTGGACTATATGCTTACTTTGCCACCCAGTTTATCGGGGGTTCACCCGGTGTTTCATGTTTCTATGCTCAGAAAGTATGTTGGAGACCCATCGCATGTATTAGATTTCAGCACGATCCAGTTGGACGAGGACTTGACCTATGATATGGAGCCAGTAGCTATTTCGGGTCGACAGACTCAAAAGTTGAGATCAAAAGACATAGCTTCGATGAAGGTGCAATGGAGAGGTCGGCCCGTGGAGGAGGCCACTTGGGATACCGATAAGGAGATATAGAGCAGATATCCTCGTTTGTTTGAGGCTCGAGGTATGTTTTTTGACCCGCTCGAGGACGAATGACCCTTCGTCTTTTGTATTTCAGCCCCCGTTATCCCCATATTATGTTTCCCCATGTGTTGATATATGTGTTTTGTGAGTTTTAAGTTTGTTGGGTTGAATTTGGTTTGAAATGAGACCAATAGTCTCTTTAAGGAAAGCATAAGTTGGAAAAGTCAACCGAACATTGACTTGTGAGTTAGAGGGCTCGGAATGGATTTTTGATGATTCGACTAGTTTTAGATGGTGATTTATGACTTGGGAGTGAAATCGTAATTTAATTTGAAGGTCCGGTGTAGAATTAGAGTTGAATTGGCTAAGTTCGAATTTTGGTGAATTTCGGTTGATAGGTGAGATTTTGATCCGGGGGTCAGAACGGAATTCCAAGAATTTCAGTAGCTTCGTTAGGTGATTTTGGATATGTCTGCAAATTTTCAAGTCATTCGGAGGTGTTTAGGTCGGGTTTCGGATCGAATGCGAATTTAGAAAAAGTTCTAGTTAACTTAGGCTTGAATTCGAGGAGTTTGGTGATTTTTGATGTTAATGTTAGTTTTTTATTCTTCGAGCAAGTTCGAATGAGGTAATTGGTCATGTTGGTGCCTTTGGTTGAGGTCCCGAGGGCCTCGGGGTGATTTCGAATGGTTAATCGGGCTATTTTGGACTTAGAAGACTGCTGGTGTTGTAGAGAAACACTCTTCGCGTTCGCAGGGGTAAGTCGCGAACGCGTAGAGGAGATTTGGGAGGCCTGGAAGTTGGTCTTCGCGTTCGCATGCAGGGATCGCGTTCGCGCAGAGTATCGGGCGCGTGTAGAATTCCCAGTGTATTGCCTTTTGCGTTCGCGTCTGGGGCCCGCGTTCGCGTAATTGTTGGACCCAGGGCCTTCGCGTTTGCTAGATGGAGCTGCGTTCGCGAAGGGAATTTTTGGCAGGCGGAGGTTTTTGTCATCGCGAACGCGATGGGGCTTTGCGTTCGCGTAGGGTTAGGTACCCGGGCAGATCTGTTAAGTGTAAAACATTTCAGTCACGAAACCCCACCATATTTCCTCCATTGTTGGACATCTTAGAGAGCTTTTTGAGAAAATTGAAGAGGGATTCGAACGGGATTATCTAGATGTAAGTTTTATGGATTCAAAACATCTTTTAAACATGAATTTAGCCCTTAAATTTATGGAATCAAATTAAATTGGGGAAGAAGTAGGGCTTAGAATTTTGAATGTAAATTGGGGATTTGAAGGAGCAAATGAACATTGATTTTGATGAATTTTGTATGTACAGACTCGTGGCGAGACGAGGATTCTGAAAATGTGAATTTCGTATTTTTTGAGAAGTGGGCCCGGGGCTCGGGTTTTGCCAACTTCGTGTTTTTGGGTGTATTTTGAATTATTTCGATTGGGCTATGTTCCGTTAGCCTATTTTGACGTATTCCTATTGGTTTTGATCAGATTTTGAATCCGCGGAGGTTGATTCTCGAGGGAAAGGCATTGCGAGCTAGTTTGCGGCCGGCTTGAGGTGAGTAATGAGTGTAGATGATGACCTGAGGGTTTGAAAGCCCGGTATGTCATATTGTGACGCTATTATGAGGCTAGACACGCACTCCACGGCTAGTGTGAGGTCATATATGTTGGAAATTGCGACTCGGTCCAATCCGAGGGATAGAGTGTACTATGTTGGCGATTGCTTCGCATACTATATTGATGATATCTGGGCTTGATGCCATGGTTGGGGGCCTTGTGCCGACTTGTAGAATCCTTCAGGGATCGATATCTCAGAATTATCATGATTTGCATATTATTTGGATTTAATCCAGGTTTAAATACTATTTTTGCAAACTTGGCCATATTTATACGTTTTGAAAACTCAAATGATTTTTAAATGATATTTCGGGCTGACGAGTACTATCTCACTATTTCTGGACTGTATATAATTAAATGGAAATGGTGGTAAGTATTGACACCGTGTATTTTAAATGGAAACGGTGGTAACTATTGGCACCGTGTATTTTAAATGGAAACGGTGGTAACTATTGGCACCGTGCATTGTAATGGAAATAGTGGTAACTATTGGCACTGTATGATATGGAGCTTGGGCTGTAGGAGCTCCTCCGGAGTCTGAACCCCTGCAGTGAGCGCGGGTATCAATATGGATCGGGCTGCACGTTCCGCAGTATTCATGCATTGCATTGCATCTCGTGCATTTATTTATTGCCGTTACTTTACCTGTGTATCTCTGAGATTGGTACTGTATAGAACTGCTAGATAGCTTCATTTTGTGTTATTTCGTGTTTTCTTACGTTCGGGTTTGTATACATGCTTATTTACTCACTGAGTTGGTAGATTCACCCCATAATTCCTGCACCTTGTGAGCAGATCCAGGTGCTTCAGAGACCTAGACTGCTGCTGTTGATTAGCCGGGCTACTCAGAGTATTGAGGTAGTTGCCCAGCGTCCGCATGACCACTTACTCAGTCTCTTTCAGTCTATTCTTTGTTTGCTATTTTGTCAGACTTTAGTATCATTTTCGTTCGGACTTGTATCCCGTTTTGTTAGTGGATCTGTACTCGTGATTCCTCGGTTTTGGGAGGATTATTGTTCTTACTCAGCTGTATTTTTATTGGCATTGTCTACCCCTAGTTGGGAGTTTGAATTTAAATTCGCCGTGTTATCTCAAATTGTTTTTCTTTTGGCTGGAATGCCGTTTTTGGTTGTGGTTTGGTCGGGCTTGGCCAGCCTCGCGTCCGGGCGCCGTCACAATCGGGTTTGGGGTCGTGACATGGATCAAATCCCTTAGATGGTAACAACTTCGTTTGGTTAAGTAGGGGGTCTGATTGGGACAGGTAACGGGTCGGACCAGGAGATAGGTATGAAAGGGTTGATCTTGTCCGTTGATCAATTTGAGATCAACGGCCTAGATCGAATGGGACCAAAATGGTGCCGTTTGGAGTCTGTGAAGACGGGCCGGACCTGGGTTTCTTGGGCTTGATTTCAAATCAAAATAATGGGCCCAATTTCGATTTTGCATTTTTCACTCTTTTTCTCTTTTTCTTCTTTTAATTTCTAATTAACAAAAATTCCTAATTAAATTGTAACATCAAAAATTTAAACTACAAAATATTAATTAACCCTTAACAATAATTAATACACAATTTAAAAAAAATAAAAATAAAAATAAAACCACGCAATGGCACATTTAAATGACAAAAATAGTCCGGGCAACGGCAGCGAAGAAAGGCGATTTATCACCGATGCATAGCGGAAAAAATAGGAAATCTACAACAAGAGATAGAAGTTGGGATGGTAGGCAACAAAGATGCGATAAAAAAGCAACACAAGAGATTGCCCTTAGAATACCACCAATGAGAAACGCAAATCAAAAGGGAAGTGTTCATACAACCTCCACAAGATCAAATAAATCAAAAAAGAAATGATAAAGTTTGAAGAAGAAGAAGAAGAAGAAGAAGAAGAAGAAGAAGAAGAAGAAGAACAAGAGCTACGATTCGAAGAATGCACAGGTTTCAACAAATACGGCAAAGACTCAATTTGTTACATTGTATTAATTTACCATTTTTAAGTATTATCATATGTAATATCATTACAGAGTATGCTATAAACTCTATGATGATCACTGAACATTTAGTCTTAGCAAGTTCTTTCTTTTTGCATGCTTGCTAGTGAGGTTATTTTATGCCTCGATAGGATTAGTACAATAAGGGTAGCCCGGTTTCGTTATATGGATAAGAATACCGGTGCTATTGTACCCCTTCTTTGTACTTTTTCTATTTGTTGTATTTTCTTTTTCTTTTCTGTTATTAATATAAAAACCAACCCTAGGCACTTGCATAGTGGATTAAAAAAATGACAAAAATAGAATAAATGAATATTTCTGTGATTTTCCGTTTTTGTAAAATCAATTTATGGCTTAATTAATTCCTAAATGCACAAATAAATCCTAAATATACATGCAACATGTATTGTTGTATTTTTACCATTAATTTAAACAATAGACATGCACACACAAGTGCTAACAATTACTAAAAATATCACGAAAATTGACAAAAATTGCACACAATAAAACAAATGTTTTTGTTTTGATTTTGTGGGAGTAATTCATATGAGGCAAAAATCACGTGCTCTTAGCTGCCCCTCTTTGCTCGTGAATACAAAGAGTTTTCGTACAAAGACAAAATGAGCGGAATCGAGTGATTTTGCTTGTTTGAATACTCTATGTGAAGCAATTTTTTGACAGATTTGACCGAACCTCTACTTCAAAGGTTTTCTACATATCCTCGACTGAAAAGGAACCAGGTCAATGTAGTTCGGGAAGTTTTGATAGCTGGGACTACCATGGGACCGCAGTTTGCTGTTAGTGCTGCTGCATGCTATTACTACTGCTTTCCGAACACCTTATTACACCGTGCTAAAAGAAAACAAGAAGCTAGAATAAACTAGGAATTACAAAATCTTTTCTATCTTCAACTTGCTTATGTTGCCTTGCTTTCTTATCGGCCTGTGCTACTTCCGGTGTTTTTCTTACTGGCTTGACTTGTAATCTTCTATTCTACAAGCGAGCTCCTGACTCCAACAACAATTTTGTAAAATAAATCAGCCTCAATTCTCCAGGCGGGCTCCTGACCTCATCAACAACTTTGAAAATAAAATGCATTTTGAAATGGTTTATGAAATATATATTTTGGCGATATTTATACAAACAGGACCACACATATTGAAATAAATTAAATGTCCTTTTGAGAAAGGATTAAATTCAATATCCCATTCCAGGGTGGATGGACCTATCATATCCTATTCGAGGGCGGATAGACCCATCATATCCTATTCGAGGGCGAATGAACCCAAAATATCCTATTCGAGGGCGGATGAACCCAAAATATCCTATTCGAGGGCGGATGAACCAAAAATAAACTATTCGAAGGCGGATGAACCGAAAAATCCTATTCGAGGGCGGATAGACCCAAAATATCCTATTCGAGCGTGGATAGACCCATGATATCCTATTCGAGGGTGGATGAACCCAAAATATCCTATTCAAAGGTGGACAAACCTAAAATATCCTATTCAAGGGCGGATGAACCCAAAATATCCTATCCGAGGGTACACAAATCAAAATTATCATATTCAAGGGCAGATGAGCCCAAAATATCCTATTCGAGGGCATTGAACGCAAAATATCCTATTCGAGGGCGAATGAAACCAAAATATCCTATTCGAGGGCGGATGAACCCAAAATATCCTTTTCGAGGGCAGATGAACCCAAAATATCCCATTCGAGGGCGGTGAACCCAAAATATCCTAATCGAGGGCGGATGAACCCAAAATATCCTAATCGAGAGCGGATGAACTCAAAATATCCTATTCGAGGGCGGATAGACCAAAAATATCCTATTTGAGGGTGGATAGACCCATGATATCCAATTCGAGGGCGGATGAACCCAAAATATCCTATTCGAAGGTAGACAAACCCAAAATATTCTATTCGAGGGCTTATGAACCCAAAATATCCTATTCAAAGGTGGACAAACCTAAAATATCCTATTCGAGGGCGGATGAACCCAAAATATCCTATTCGAGGGAGGATAGACCCAACATATCCTACTCGAAGGCGGATAGACCCATCGTATCCTATTCGAGGGCGGATAGACCCATTATATCCTATTCGAGGGCGAATAGACCCATCATATCCTATTCGAAGGTGGACAAACCTAAAATATCCTATTCGAGGGCGGATGAACCCAAAATATCTTATTCGAGGGCGGATGAACCCAAAATATCCTATTCGAGGGCGGATGAACCCAAAATATCCTATTCGAGGGCGGATGAACCCAAAATTTCCTATTCAAAGGTGGATAGACCCAAAATATCCTATTCGAGGGCGGATGAACCCAAAATATCCTATTCGAGGGTGGATGAACCCAAAATATCCTATTCGAAGGTGGAAAAACCTAAAATATCCTATTCGAGGGCGGATGAATCCAAAGTATCCTATTCGAGTGCGGATGAGCCCAAATATCCTATTCGAGGGCGGATAGATCCATCATATCCTACTCGAGGGCGGATAGACCCATCGTATCCTATTCGAGGGAGGATAGACCCATTATATCCTATTCGAGGGTGGACAAACCTAAAATATCCTATTCGAAGGTGGAGAAACCTAAAATATCCTATTCGAGGGTGGATGAACTCAAAATATCCTATTTGAAGGCGGATGAACCCAAAATATCTGATTCGCGGGGAGATGAACCCAAAATATCCTGTTCGAGGGCGGATGAACCCAAAATATCCTGTTCGAGGGCGGATGAACCCAAAATACCCTGTTCGAGGGCGGATGAACCCAAAATATCCTGTTCGAGGGCGGATGAACCCAAAAAATCCTGTTCAAGGGCGGATGAAACCAAAATATCCTATTCGAGGGCGGATGAACCCAAAATATCCTATTCAAGGGCGGATGAAGCCAAAATATCCTTTTCGAGGGCAGATGAACCCAAAATATCCTATTCGAGGGCGGTGAACCCAAAATATCCTAATCGAGGGCGGTGAACCCAAAATATCCTAATCGAGGGTGGATGAACTCAAAATATCCTATTCGAGGGCGGATAGACCCAAAATATCCTATTCGAGGGTGGATAGACCCATGATATCCAATTCGAGGGCGGATGAACCCAAAATATCCTATTCGAAGGTGGACAAACCCAAAATATTCTATTCGAGGGCGGATGAACCCAAAATATCCTATTCAAAGGTGGACAAACATAAAATATCCTATTCGAGGGCGGATGAACCCAAAATATCCTATTCGAGGGAGGATAGACCAAACATATCCTACTCGAGGGCGGATAGACCCATCGTATCCTATTCGAGGGCGGATAGACCCATTATATCCTATTCGAGGGCGAATAGACCCATCATATCCTATTCGAAGGTGGACAAACCTAAAATATCCTATTCGAGGGCGGATGAACCCAAAATATCTTATTCGAGGGCGGATGACCCCAAAATATCCTATTCGAGGGCGGATGAACCCAAAATATCCTATTCGAGGGCGGATGAACCCAAAATTTCCTTCGAAGGTGGGTAGAACCAAAATATCCTATTCGAGGGTGGATAGACCCATGATATCCTATTCGAGGGTGGATGAACCCAAAATATTCTATTCGAAGGTGGAAAATTCTAAAATATCCTATTCGAGGGCGGATGAAACCCAAAGTATCCTATTCGAGTGCGGATGAACCCAAATATCCTATTCGAGGGCGGATAGACCCATCATATCCTACTCGAGGGCGGATAGACCCATCGTATCCTATTCGAGGGAGGATAGACCCATTATATCCTATTCGAGGGTGGATACACCCATCATATCCTATTCGAAGGTGGACAATCCTAAAATATCCTATTCGAGGGTGGATGAATCCAAAATACCCTATTTGATGGCGGATGAACCCAAAATATCCGATTCGAGGGTGGATGAACCCAAATTATACTATTCGCGGACAGATGAACCCAAAGTATCTTGTTCGAGGGCGGATGAACCCAAAATACCCTGTTCGAGTGCGGATGAACCCAAAATATCTTGTTCGAGGGCGGATGAACCCAAAATATCCAGCTCGAGGGCGGATGAAACGAAAATATCCTATTCGAGGGCGGATGAACCCAAAATATCCTATTCGAGGACGGATGAAGCTAAAATATCCTATTCGAGGGCGGATGAACCCCAAATATCCTATTCGAGGGCGGATGAACCCAAAATATCCTATTTGAGGGCGGATGAACCCAAAAAATCCTATTCGAGGGCGGATGAACCCAAAATATCATATTCGAAGGCGGATAGACCCAACATATCCTATTCGAGGGTGGATAGACCCATGCTATCCTATTCGAGTGCGGATGAACCCAAATATCCTATTCGAGGGCGGATAGACCCATCATATCCTACTCGAGGGCGGATAGACCCATCGTATCCTATTCGAGGGAGGATAGACCCATTATATCCTATTCGAGGGTGGATACACCCATCATATCCTTTTCGAAGGTGGACAAACCTAAAATATCCTATCCGAGGGTGGATGACTCTAAGATATCCTATTTAAAGGCGGATGAACCCAAAATATCCGATTCGAGGGTGGATGAACCCAAACTATCCTATTCGCGGGCAGATGAACCCAAAATATCCTGTTCGAGGGCGGATGAACCCAAAATACCCTGTTCGAGGGCGGATGAACCTAAAATATCCTGTTTGAGGGCGGATGAACCCAAAATATCCTGTTCGAGGGCGGATGAAACCAAAATATCCTATTCGAGGGCGGATGAACCCAAAATATCCTATTCGAGGGCGGATGAAGCCAAAATATCCTTTTCGAGGGCAGATGAACCCAAAATATCATATTCGAGGGAGGTGAACCCAAAATATCCTAATCGAGGGTGGATGAACCCAAAATATCCTATTCGGGGGCGGATGAACCCAAAATCCTATTTGAGGGCGGATGAACCCAAAATATCATATTCGAAGGCGGATAGACCCAAAATATCTTATTCGAGGGTGGATAGACCCATGCTATCCTATTCAAGGACGGGTGAATCCAAAATATCCTAATCGAAGGTGGACAGGCGGATGAACCCAAAATATCCTATTTGAAGGTGGACAAACCTAAAATATTCTATTCGAGGGCGGATGATCCCAAAATATCCTATTCGAGGGTGGATAGACCCATCATATCCTATTCGAGGGCGGATAGACCCATTGTATCCTATTCGAGGTCAGATAGACCCATTATATCCTATTCGAGGGCGGATAAACCCATCACATCCTATTCAAAGGAGGACAAACCTAAAATATATTATTCGAGGGAGAATGAACCCAGAATATCCTATTCGAGGGCGGATGGACCCATCATATCCTATTCGAGGGCGGATAGACACATAATATCCTATTAAAGGGAGGATTGACCCATTATATCCTATTCGAGGGCGGATAGACCCATCATATCCAATTCGAAGGTGGAAAAACCTAAAATATCCTATTGAGCGATCCGTAAAGATCCATAAGCTCGTCGAACACAAACCATCTGGTACATCTGATCTTCTATAAATCTCGTATTCACTCTCTTGAGCGATCCAAAATTTAAATTTCAACATATATATCTACTTGTAAATGGGACCTTCTAACCTACAACATAAAGATCACGCAACTCCTGAACACTCCACAGGAGATAACCCACATGTCTTGCCTCAAACCAACATTTCTATATTTACCTTCCACCATCATCCCTGAACTCATAACGCAACATGAAATTTACTTTACTCCCAACTAGGAGACAGGGAAAAAAAGGATTTTTCATGCAACCATAACTCAGATCTACACATCCAATAACAATGGAAATCAATCACATAGCAGTTCATCTATACTATGGCAGACCCTTCTCACCGCTTCCAAATTATGTGATCTCATATCGCAGTCATTAAATCCTCATCGCTTAGCCATCCAACCATTATTTATATTAATAGAGCACTACTAAATATATAAGTTCAAAAAATAGCTTATGTAATCGGCACCTTAGTGCTCAAGCCATAGGCAATATCCGGCCTCATGTCCTCCAGACTGGACCAACATCAGCTCATAGAGATCCCATCTCGCCCCTTGATCAGGGAATAACAAGCCATCAAGGCAAATCTGATACTGAGCGGTCGTTCTTTCATACGAACATGTGGAAGGAATCGTAAGAGTTACTTTTCAAGCTGAATCAAGGACGCACGATAAGAATTTTAAGAATATGAAGTTTTTCCTAAAGGTTCTGTAGCCTCTCAAGGATAAATACATACGTCTTCATACCGATATGTGAGACTCTAATAAACTTGCTCATGACTCGAGAGACCTAGTAATCTGTGATCTAATACCAACTTGTCACGACCCAAATCCCAAACCTGGTCATGATGGCGCCTCTCGTGAAGACAAGGCCATCCAGTAAACCCCATTAACCCATTCAAAATAGTTATATAACACAATTTTAGTATAATCATGGTTTAATAGTATCGAATAGAGAAAAATAGAGATATAAGTGCGGAAATCCAACCCAACACAGCCCTAACAGGGGTGTCACAAGTCATGAGCAACTAAGAAATCCTGACACAAGTCTACTAAATACGAAATTTGATAATATAGTTCGAATAAAATATAAATAATAAGATAAAGGAGTCACCGGGGCTGCGAATGCCAACAGCTACCTCGTAGTCTCTGAAACACCACCTGGACTGGAAAGATCAGCTCTCAGTATGAAAACCTGCTATGCATGAATCTGCACACACAGTGGAGGGAGTAATGTGAGTAATAAATATAATAATGGTTGAAAGCAAGAAAACACGTTAAGGCACACATCATTCTATACGAAAGTAGTGAAATCATTTAAAATAACAATTCAGTGAAATATCATGTGGAATTTCTTTTAAACCAGTAAAACAAGTAATTTGGCATTAAAATGACAAGTAGAAATTTGCCCATCGGGCTCAATATCAAAGCAACAAGTAGAAATCTGCCCCTCAGGCTCAGTATCAAAATAACAAGTAGAAATCAGTCCCTCAGGCTCAGTATCAACATCTCATAACAGTATCAGCCCCGCGGGCTCAGAACCAGTCACTTAGTACAACAACAGCCCCTTGGGCTCACTCTCAAATCATATGGGTAACCACGCTCAATGTGGGGGTGCAAACTCCGGATAGGTTCCTATAACCCAATTGCTATATCATCATAAGGCCTGAAAGCCTGTTCATATCAACATAAGGCCTGAAAGCCTTCTCACATCACACTCGAGGCCTGAAAGCCTCCTCACATAACACTCGAGGCATGAAAGCCTCCTCACATCACTCAATATATCCTTACATATATGGCCCTCGGCCCCAATCCGTTTAATAATTATAAAAAGCCCCTTGGGCAACAATAAAATAATAGTGCTCAGCTCAACACCAATTCAAATATCATGTAAATCTCAGATTTGAGTAAAAATATAGATGAG
The DNA here is from genome assembly GCA_034376525.1 of Nicotiana benthamiana. Lineage (NCBI taxonomy): Eukaryota > Viridiplantae > Streptophyta > Magnoliopsida > Solanales > Solanaceae > Nicotiana > Nicotiana benthamiana. Next base: position 13,746,023 of record CM067329.1, on the reverse strand, counting down.
TTCATGAAACGATATAATTCAATTGGACTGAGTTCAAATAATATTTCAATTAGTGAGGAAATAGAGATGGAAATTCACAAAGGATTTCGAATAGTCGACACGAAGCCCAAGTATGGAAATAAGCTCAAGTCATGGTGAAAAATAACAAGTCTTAGTCAAATACGCACTAAAACATCAACCAAAATGGTCCAAGTCACAATCCCCAATAGTAAATGATCTCGCGCTCGTCATACAACGCATGTCTCATCTCAAAATAGCACTACGTTGTGCAAATCTGGGGTTTCAAACGCTCAGGACATCATTTAAAATTATTACTCACCGCGAAGCGGCTATTTCTTTGCAACGCCTTTTATCCTCGAATCGACCTATAAAGGCCTCAGATCTAGCCTTAGCAATTTGATTCAGTTAATATAAATTATAGGACTTTATTCTATATGAAATTCTACATTTTCCAACAAAAATCTAAAATTACACTCAAAATTTGCCCGTGGGGCCCACATATAGGAAATCGACAAAACGATACAAAAGATGAAACTCCATCCAACCACGAGTCCAACCATATAAATTTAACAAAAAGTCCGACAACTATTCAGTGCCCAAATCTAAAATTTTTGTTTTTGAAAAGTTCACAAATTTTCTCCAATTTCTTCCATTTGATTCACTAATACTTGATGCAAATAACCATGTAATCATTAAATTTAATCACTTTTGGATATAAAATACTTAACCCAATCCATATGGTACAAATTTATTCAAATATCGCTTCAATATGAGCTCCATAGCTCCAAAAATGAGAAAAATGTCGGACTGCTCAAAATATAGTGTAAAACCACAGAAAATTTTGCTTAGTAATTTAAGCTTTCGTGGTGCTAAGGTAGGCTAAATATTTTATCTTGCGTAAATGAGGACCTAGGATAGAATGGATATAAATTGGATATGTTAATAAGCGTATAAGTCATATTAGATGTGGATTGCAGTCTAATGAGAAGCCTAAGTCTAAGCCAAGTTGGAAAATTTCATATTAGATGAAAGTTGTAAATAAATGTGCACATGAACTCACTTTGAACGATCATATATCCAGTTATATAAGTAGTCTTGTGAGTAACTACCTATCAAATTAAATCCCTTTGAGTCTAGATTCCAACGCAACAAACCGTGCGTCATTTGAAGGTGTATACAGAAAGTTATGACCATTTTATAGGGCATGTGTCACTAGCGCACCAGATGCGCGCCCGCGCTAAATGTGCGCGCCCAAGACAAAATGCTGGGCAAACTAGCGTGCCCAGATGCGCCGCCCAGGCGACCGTGCTACTAACGGGCCTCTAAATACCCCAAGACCGGGCTAGAGTGTTGCCAGGTCTTTTTTGTGGTTAAGGCTTGCTCTCTGAAGGGGATTTCGTCCCAAACTTCATCCTTATGAACCTAGGTAAGGTTTTTTGTGTACCTTGAGTGATTACTACCCCCTAAACACTTATACTAACAAGCATTAATCTTCAAAATCTTTAGATTTTCCTTCAAATTCTTTAATTCATAAAGAACACCACAAGTGGGGATTCTTAAAATTCTTACTACAAAAGGTATGTCTATCATCTCTAACTACTCTATGGTGATTATTCATGTAAGATATATACATTAGAACTTATGGGATGGTGATTGAGAGCCATAGGTTCCTAAACTAGGTTTTGTAGGTATTGTAGAGGTTGTGAGATGGGTCATTGAGTTATGATTCTTAATATAATAGTATTATGTATACATGCATATGAAAATAGGTTTTGGGAATATTGATGAACATAAATGGGTAAAGATTGGGTTGGGGAATGAGGGAAATCTTGTAAAAGAGAGTAAAAAATAAAGACGCTCATCTAATGTTTGATAAAATGCTCCAATAAGCTGAAACCATGAAAACCTTCCTGATTTGTGTTTAATTTTGCTATGTTTCAAGTAGATTGGGATTGCTAGAATTTCTAAAACGTCGTAATAACTTAAGGAAAGCTTAAACGAGGTATGTCTGGCTAACTTTGATCCTTGTAAAATCGCCTTGTTTGGTGTGCGTATTGCTTGGTAGGTGATATATGCGTGGATTATTCCTGAACTTCTTGTGATTAGTATAATTGTGATTGCGTTATGTGATAAGGGTTGCGGAACAAATGAGAAAAAGGGAACTGCAAATAATGTAACTGGAAAAAATGTGGCAACAATGTCTATGGCTTGTTGTGGGCAATTACCAATGTGATGTAAAATGCATATGGGTTGTTGAATATGATGGAAATAACATTGAGGGTTAGAGAAACACTTGTAATATTGTTGTTGTTATCTCTTGAGAAGTATTGTTGTTTATCCTTGTGAGTTGTTTATTGTTGTTGTGTGTTTTGTGAATTGGAAACAGTACGACGGGGTTGGGTTGCGCGCCGCAACATGGAGAGAAAAGGTTTGGGTTGTGGTGATAAAAGTGGCTGAGGTAATAAGGGTGGCCGAGGTAATAAGGGTGGAAAGTGATGGAAATCACTATTGAAACAAAATGTGAACAACTTGCAAAATTGTTTGTGTGGAAATGTGGAAAAGGGGAAACATGAGAGTATGCAAACTTGTCTGGTTTGATTGTTCCTTTCATGTGTGTTTGGTTGCTGCTTCCATTACTGTTTCCTACTTGTATATGGTTTGAGTTTGCTTGGGATAGGGTTTGTTCATACATACGACGTCTCTTTTGTCGGGGGCGCTACATTCGTGTTATGATTGTAGGTAGATCTATAGCAGGTACTCCAGTCCACCGATCGTAGCTCCTCATCACTTCCTATCGGCTGAATTGGTGAGCCCCTTTCCTTTCGGGGCCCTGTGTGTCTCATGCCACCTTTGTTCTTGTATTTTGGAATCTCATTTTGGTGTTTGTAAAAGGTATAGCCGGAGCCTTGTTACCGACAAGTGTTGCACTATCTTCTTTCATCTTAGAGGCTCCGTAGACAGGAAATGTGGGTCATGAAGTTTTCTAATATGTACTTTGTATATTGGGCGTTGTAAATGTAAACCACGCTAAAGGTCATCTATGCTATGTACGCTTTTGTAAAAAGTGTTTCGATTATAATTAGTTGTTCTACTTGGTTAATAAGTAAATGAAATATGTGGGGTAACGCGTGGGATAGGAAAGGCACCCATGTCCGCATGACCGAGGATACCCCGTCTAGCGCCGATCATGTGCCTCGGATTTGGGGAGTGACAAACTTGGTATAAGAGCCTAAGGTTTTAAAAGTGTCCTAGGATGTCTTGGAGCACTATCTAGTAGAGTCCTTCTTATCGCTGTGTTGTCGACCACATCTTTAAGTTGGAGGCTGTTCAGACATTTAGGAATTTAACCCTTCTTTGATACTCCAATCGTGCTACAGAGCCCAAGTTAGGGAGCTGATTTCATCTATAAGCTGACGCTTCAGATGGGCAACCTTGATGCCATAATCCGCAAAAGTGAAGCATGTAAGGAGGGATTGATCCCACCATTGAGTCTGAGTGGATTGCCCAAGGGCTTGTTAGGGGAATGTTTTGAGCTGTGGGTGGATTGGTAAAACATAACGCTAAGAGGGGAGTGTCCTTGACCCTGTTGATGTCTCTGCACCATCAGATTATGCAGTATATCAGTGTATTACCTATGTACGTTAGGGATGTGGAGTCAAGGGGTATCGATTAAGCTATTGACCTATCAACTTAGCATCATTAAGGGAGTCAAATGAAAATTTTCTACTCATTGTATATGTACGTCCACATTGAAGAACTCTCATGAACATGGTCTTAACAAGGTGTTGAATAACAAACATGGCGTGTATCGATTCTTTGAACGAGACGCACTATTCGTGAATCCACTCTATTATGAATTCTCTTATTTACACTCTTGTGGAAATGAATTCTATAATTATGCCCTAGAATCGAGTTATAAATCTAGAATTGATATTTCCCACTTGCTTTTCCAAAATTCTCACCAAGGGATTATATCCGATGAGTTTCATATAGAATCTTTTTATTTAAATGGACGAAATCTACTCGCTTGTGCCTATACATGAACCGTCGTAAAGTTTACCTATGTGGCATCAAGTTCCATGCAAAGCATCCCAGCGTTGTGATCCTTCTCGAGTCACTCTTTTACTCAATTGTGTAAATGGATTATATGGTTTGAACATTCAATCTACTCTCGTTCGAACATCATCATGAAATTTTCTCACTGCCTAGTAACATAAGAGCATACCTTAAAACCTCACATGAGTGCATGTCAGTCGAAATGGTCACCATGTGCATAAAGTCTCTCTGAAAAATTGAGATCCTTACATCCATATCATAGGAAGATCATGTGTCGCCATAACTTTCATATCCACTTGGGACATCCCTTAGTAAGTAGCTCACTTTGTCCTAGTATTGTGGTTGCTCGTGGCATGGTCTTATGTTACAGCTGGGAGATAATATAGCAGATGTCCAGCTCATAACAGATTTTTACTTTCTCTTTACTCCCTTCATAACATGTATTCATTGTGTTCTTTAATTAATGAATTCATTGTGCTAGTTTTCCCACACTTGTTCGATAAACATGAGCGAACATATCCTTCTATGCGTCATTGTGCCATTTTCTATCTCGTATGGACCCTTACTAGGCTATCCGTCAAGACCAAGCACACCTTTGGGGGTTATTATAGCACAATGCCTGTTTCTCATATTCTTCTTTATTTCATTTGCATCTGAGTAGTTCTCAAGTTAAAATCCATGAAGAACTCATTATGAACATCTGCAAAACCCTCCATGATTATTCTACACTATCTCATTGGGTTCTCATATCACTTCAAGTTCATCAAGGGTTGATTGCATGCCACAATTACTAGAATTGAATAATCTCTTTCCGATAATGGATTATCTACACTTGTTCTAGTCCAACTATCTGCTTATCAGTCTAACTCTTGCCTTTAGGTTTTGGGTTGACAAAGGATAAATACACCTAGTAACATATTCATATATCAAAGCTTTTCTTTCTGTTAAGTCTTATAGCATATCCCAATGTGGTTTGCAATAGCTGGTTGTATAGAATTGTGTTGTAGTGCTTCATTATGAAGTAGAGTTGCTAAACGTAATTGGATTTTAGAATTCTAGAGCTATACATCATGTGACTTCATAGAGATATTCTTTCAAAACAAAAGGGGGTAGATTACATATTACCACCCTTCTTAGTGGATACAATGTAAAGGTTACTTACATAAGGCTCTCTCACTTTCTTTAACTTGTATTTCATCATGTGTTGTTTACCCGTAATCTTCAATGCTATATCATCTCAATGTATCGACTAGTTATCCAACTATATGATATGATTTAATTAGCCTCACTTTTATGTACTCAACAAACGCTCTGAGTGTGGTCAAAGTTCTCCTTTCATACAGACTTCTTATGTCTTCAACTTGGTTTATGCTCGTTGGTTCCAAATAGTGCTCATTAGTTTTGCTACCCTACTATCTACTTCATCTGTTAGCTCTCATTGTACAATTCATTTATGTTTCGTGGCATCAAAGAGGAAGTGTTGACGCATTAAGGATGAGGACGTGTTCCTTTTGTTAGGATAAAAAGATATTGGTCGCACTTCTTATGAGAGTTTTTCTTAAACAACGCCTACCTTCTCCACTTGTCCATCTAACTAGATAGCCTAGGAAACTTCTCCTCGAAAAATGTATTAAGACGTCTTATTCTTTCAAACTTATCCATGTGGGCACTTTGAGGTCTTGTCTTATACCAACTCGTAATGGGTTTAAGTAACTTCTCGCCATTGTTATTGATTTTTTAGGACTACGAGGGTTTCATGGGTTTCAGAAGTAATGATTTTCCTTAAAGTTCAAGATACAATTGCCATTATATTAAACCAAAGTGCATACCTTTTTCCAAAGACTTAAATGTGTTGGATTGGATGGGTTACATGGCCTTCTTCTCACTCGACTTCTGGAATACTTGACTATATCATTTTCATGTGAGGGTAGTTTTGCTACCCTTGGTATTCCACCTCCTTTGGTAGATAAGAGTGTCATTTGTCTTTCTCCCCGGAGCATTATGTTAACCATTAAAAACACCTCTATCCAATACATTATTTTGTCCCAATATTTAGTTGTCCTAGCTATATGGTTTTGCACGTGAAGGGTGGGATTAGATGCCTTCAGATTTTTGCACATATCATGAGCATATTGATTTGAAAGACTAAGTTGTCGTATCTTTAGTTCTCTCATATAGGATCAACTGTCATGGAGGGTTAAGAGTGTACAACTTCTTTTCATCCTCATGGGCGTGTAGCATAGATTTTGTGTGTCAGGTAATGCTAAGAGTGTAGTTCAACTTCATGGATTTTGAAACCCCAATCGCATTCAAGGTGCCCGAGTATTCTTACTCTTGATAAACGGATTTTCCCTACACTCTAGGAAATGAGTGGTTCGCATATTTGAGTATTCCTCATTAATGGTTCCTACTGCCAATGTACGAGTTACCTATATGCCTTATTTATCTAATAATTGATGTCCCCACAATGATTAACCATGTCAGTATCTTTAGTTGTAAACTTCTATGTCTCTTAGCATATAACCTCATCAAATGCTCTACTCAACACGTTAATGGATTCCTAAATAACTCCAGACTGATCTTGAACTCCGTTGTTCCTCATCGTATTAGATCCATTGGGTATTGTAACTTTAGCCGAGTCAAAGATGGAGCTTCACAGTGTGATCACATGTATATTTGATAGGTAATTTTATGGTCAGTTAAGATAGCATATCTTAGAGTAATTGTTGAAGGTCATCAAGGGATAAGTGTGAGTGTTCGCCTAGAGATTTAGAGTTTTGAGGGGTAGTACGAGTAGGCTATTCTCACTATTTTCTCCTAAAGATGTTATGTGAGTTGATAATAAAGGTTGCATAAGTGTATTCCACATTAGGTCGTACTAGGAATGAAGTGTCCCCATAGTTATTATCCATATATTCTGTGGATTCACATGTCTATGTCCAAGAGATTAGGCAGAGATCAATTTGTATCATCCCGGTGTAAATTATTGAAGGTGAAGTTAGTAGATAGTTAGATTATGTAATATATCTCCCCGTTATACTCGTTAAGTAAGTTCAGGGGTCTAAATTGTTCATGTGAATGTGTTCTGGTGAAGTCTATTAATATAGGAGGCCATTGAAGGTCTAGAGTTTTGTGTAAATAAAATATTTTCTCTTGATTGCATACTAGTTGGTTTTGATTTGAAAGGTACTTTCTAGGTGGTATGATGTAAAAATGTGCAGTCAATGCCTAGGTATCATCATGATAAGGTGGGGTTTATAATGCTAAGGTTCTTGTCATTGATATATAAACATTTGGGGTGCTTTATCGAGTTGAGGAAGCCACATGGGAAGCGGAATACGAAATGAAAGGAAAATATCCCCACCTGTTTGAACAAGTCTAGTAGAGATTTGTGCGAACTCTTATCTCTAAGCAAACTAATGTCCTATTTCATTTGGTGCAAAGACGCACCATATCTCCCCTAAATTCTTTACCATTGTATCTCCTTAAGTTGTGCAAGAATTGTATATATTGTGATTATTTGAGTCATGTGCATACCTTTTCTAGTAAATGAAAGCTTCGTAAGAAATCTGGTGATAAGTGAATGATTAACAGTAGTATAGATTGGTAATGATTAATGTGAAATGCGATGGTGTAATGGTTCTTGGAAATGTGTTTCGGGGGCTCTCTGACAGGTGGGTAGCCGAGTTACAAAGGAAACTCCGGCGAAATTTTTGGAAATTTGAGGAGTTAGCCAAATTCGGGGCTGTTGATACATTTCATAATATGAAAAAGGTAAAGCTACATAAGGATGGATATTGAGGGAACTTTGATCCTCATTCAAGGACGAACGATCTTAAGCGGGGGAGGATGTAAAGCCATAGAAAATTTTGCTTAGTAATTTAAGCTTTCGTGGTGCCAAGGTAAGCTAAATATTTTATCTTGCGTGCAAATAAGGATCTAGGATAGAATGGATATCAATTGGATATGTTAATAAGCGTATCAGTCATATTAGAAGTGGATTGGGGTCTAAGAAGAGGCCTAAGTCTAAGCCAAGTTGGAAAATTTCATATTAGATAAAAGTTGTAAATAAATACGCACATGACCTCACTTGGAATGATCATATCTCTAGTTAGATAAGTAGTTGTGTGATTAACCTATCAAATTAAAGCCCTTTGAGTCTAGTTTCTAACTCAACAAATCGTGTGTCATTTGGAGGTGTATACAGAAATTTATGACCATTTTACCAGGCATGTGCCACTAGCGCGCCCAGAGCGCCCCCGCGCTAAATGTGCTCACCCAAGACAGAATGCTGGGCAAACTAGCGCGCCCAGATGCGCGCCCATGTGCGCGACCCTGCTAGTAACATCCTCTTAATGAACCAAGACCGGCTTAGAGTGTTCCCAAGTCATTGTTGGGGTTAAGGCTTGCTCTCTCAAGGGGATTTCATCCCAAACTTCACCCCTATGATCCAAGGTAAGGTTTTTAGTGTACCTTGAGTGATTTCTACCCCCTAAACACTTATATTAACAAGCATTAATCTTCAAAATCCTTATTTTTTCCTTCAAATTCTTGAATTCATCAAGAACACCACAAGTGTTGATTCTTAAAATTCATACTACAAATGGTATGTCTATCATCTCTAACTACTCTATGGCGATTATTCATGTAGGATATATACATTAGAACTCATGAGATGGTGATTGAGATCCTATTCAGGGCGGGTGTCGTGAACTCTGATTCGATCCGGGTATTCAATCCCGCCGCTGAGATGATCCGACTGCCTTGTATCAGGTGAAGAGAAGGGGGTGGTAGGCTTAGTAGGGCTCGAACCTACAATATCACAATTATGAGCGGTACGTTGTGCCTAAACTAGGTTGTGTTGGTATTGTAGAGGTTATGAGATGGATCATTGAGGTATGATTCTTCGCATAGTAGTATTATGTAGGCATGCATGTGCAAATAGGGTTGTGGGAAGATTGATGGACATTAATGGGTAAATATTGGGTTGGGAATAAGGGAAATCTAGTAAAAGAGAGTTAAAAATAAAGACGCTCAACTAGTGTTTGATAAAATGCTCCAACGAGCTGAAACCATGAATACCTTCCTAATTTGTGTTTAATTCTGCTATGTTTCATGTAGATTTGGATCGCTAGAATTTCTGAAACATCGTAGTAACTTAAGGAAATCTTAAACAAGGTATATATGGCTAACTTTGATCCTTATAAGATTGCCTTGTTTGGAGTGTGTATTGCTTGGTAGGTAATATATACGTGGATTATTCCTGAACTTCTTGTGATTGGCATGATTGTGATTGGGTTATGTGATAAGGGTTGTGGAACAAATGAGAAAAATGGAATTGTATATAATGTAACTGGAATAACTGTGGTAACAATGTCTTCGGCTTGTTATGGGCAATTACTAATGTGATGTAAAATGTATATGGGTTGTTGAATATGATGGAAATAGCACTGAGGGTTAGGGAAACACTTGTAATATTGTTGTTGTTATCTCTTCAGAAGTATTGTTGTTGATCCTTGTGAGTTGTTTATTGTTGTAGTGTTGTTTGTGAATTAGAAACTATACGGCGAGGTCGGGTTGCACGCTGCAACACAGATAGATAAGGTTTGGATTGTGGTGATAAGGGTGACCGAGGTAATAAGGGTGTAAAGTGATCGAAATCGCTATTGAAACAAAATGTGAACAATTTGCGAAACTATTGGTGTAGAAATTTGGAAAAGGAGAAACAGGAGAGTGTGCAAACTTGTCTGGTTTGATTGTTCCTTTCATGTGTGTTTGGTTGCTTCTTCCATTATCGTTTCCTACTTGTGTATGGTTTGAGTTTACTTGGGACAGAGTTTGTTCATACATACTAGTACAATTCAAGTGTACTGATGTCCCTTTTGCCGGGGTGCTACATTCGTGTTATGATTGTAGGTGGATCTATCGAAGTTACTCCAGTCCACCGACCGTAGCTCCTCATCACTTCTTGTCAGCTTAATTGGTGAGCCCCTTTCCTTTCGGGGCCCTGTGTGGCTCATGCCGCCTCAGTTCTTGTCTTTTGGAATCTCGTTTTGGTATTTGTAAAAGGTATAGCCAGAGCCTTTTTCCCGGCAAGAGTTGTACTATCTTCTTTCATCTTAGAGGCTCCGTAGACAGGAAATGTGGCTCATGAACTTATGTAATATGTACTTTGTATATAGGGCGTTGTAAATGTTAACCACGATAAAGGTCATCTATGTTATGTACGCTTTTGTAAAAGGTGTTTCAATTATAATTAGTTGTTCCACTTGGTTGATAAGTAAATGAAATATGTGGGGTAACACATGGGGTAGGAAAGGCACCCAGGTCTGCTTGATCGGGGATACCCGGTCGAGAGCCGTTCATCTCCCTCGGGCGTGACATATACACTGTCCAGAATTTTTTCTTCTGCTGCATTGTTGATAACTGTGAATTGTACATGTTTTATACCCTCTCTTACCTGAGCTTTGTGCATTAATTGCTCTAGATTAGTCCTGAAATGCTTACAAGTTGTGCTTGAATGCAGGTTTGATCAACAAGATTATAAATATGACAAATCGACTCAAAAAGGAGTGAAACCTGCCAAGCATCAAGAAATAACCAAAAAGGGGGTCAATATGACATGTGCGGTCCGCACTTCTTTTCAACGAGGCCGCACTGGAAATTTCAAAGGCTGAGTATTATCGAGGTTGCCCTGCGCGGTCCGCACTGATTTGCCACGCGGCCGCGCAGGTGAGTTCAGAGGCCTTGCAATTTTGAAGTAAATCTATGCGGTCTGCAATCATTTCCATGCGGTCTGCATTGATGGAAGTTCAGAGACCAAAAAAATCAAGGCAAAAGCCCAAGCGGCCACACACCAAATTAGTGCGGTCCTCGTGGGTGAACGTTCAGAGAGTCCAAGTTTGGAGAACTTTGCTACGCGTCCCCATCCCCTTTTTACGTGGTCCACGCCTCAGCCTACGTGGCCGCATGACACATCTGTGTGGTTTGCATGCCCAGTTCTAGAAGCGAAGATTTGAAGACCAACTGCCCTTCACGACCGCGTGACATTTGTACGCGGTCCGCGCTAGACCCCAAGGGTATTTTTGTCCGATTTTTCTTGTGTAGTATAAATAGAGCATTTACTTTTCTAGGTTAAGTTTGGATTTTCAGAATAGCTACTGAGTTGAAGACTTTACATTGTTAGCCTATTTTGGGAAATTTCTTCTAGTTTTAAGGTGGATTCAAATAGATTATCATTGTAGTTAATTATTATGTCAATTTCATCTATTATTTCTTTCATTTCAGTTACTACTATGTCTAGCTAAACCCATTAGCTAGGGTTGTAGCTTAACCCTAGCTTGGATAATTAATGGGTGTGATTGTTTAGTGCATAAGTGATGTTGGGTATTTGTTTTTCGGATTAATCTTATGTTTTCACTAAGATTTGGTGGTTGCAAACATTAAGTCTAGCTTAGTGGGTCTTGAGTCTTCTTGAGAAAGAGAGTCTATGATCCCAAGATTAATTCCAACAAGGAATTGGGATGGACCCATGAGAATGGTAGTCCCAGCTAACGGGTTAAACCTCGAGAGACTAACTACCCAACTTGAACATTAGTTGCTTGGGCAAATTAGCCTACCCAATTGGTCACGAGAGAGTCAATTGGGAAAAATCACTCTCTCTATCGAGAGGTGTGAGAGTGGGTGCAAAAGTCCAACAGTTATAGCATAGGTCCAATATTCATTATTTGTGCATTAGGAATCTCTACCCATTAGTTGACCACCTAGGTACATGCTGCAACCCTAGTGCCTTTCTCTATATTGCATACAACTAGAATCATTACATTAGCATAATTTAGTTATACAATTGTAGTTGATAAATTGTAGCTATTATTCTAAAGAAAACCAAAAATGTTAGAAGATCAATTAGGAGCCAAAAACGCACCTCTAGGCTTAGCAAATACTCAACTCAAATCGAAGCTCTATGTGGAAAATCGATCCCGATATCACTATCGGGTAAAAGTATTCACGCTCGCTCTTTCTCAGGATTGAGTCTGCACCGATCACTTTTTGGCGCCATTGCCGGGGAGCGTTATGGTGTTTGACTATTTTTTGGCTAGTTTTGTGTTTTGCTTCTTTCCTTCTTTTTACTTACTTTGTTTGTGTTAATTCACTCAGGTACCAATGGATTTATACGCACAAGATGCTATTAATGTGGGAGTGGAGGAGGTGGAAGACATGGAACAAAAGGAGATTTTACTCCAAGAACAAAGACAGGGTAGAAATGCTAATGATAATGCTAATGACAACATACCAGACCCTCCTCCACCTCCACCAAGAGTAGCACCAAGATTTCTACCCAATCAAGGGTACGCAAGTGCAATAGTTCATCCCCGAATCCGGGCGGGGAACTTCCAGATCACTAATTTCATGCTCACTTTGCTCCAACAACGAGGGTACTTCACAGGCACCTCGGACCAAAATGCGTACAAGCATTTGAAAGGGTTTGTTAATACTTGTTGGGGGAGCAAGCAGACAAATATTTCGAAAGATGCACTGAGGTTAAGGCTTTTCCCCTTCTCACTTCGGGGGAAGGCATTGGATTGGTTCGAGAGACTGCCAAATCATTCCATAACTACGTGGGATGAGTTAGCGAATAAGTTCATTGCATAATTCTTCTCACCTAGTCATATGGCGGATCTTAAAGATGAGATCCTAGCTTTCAAGATAGAGCCGACGGAGCCTTTACATGAGATATGGGAGAGATTTTGGACGGTGGTAAAGGAGTGCCCCAACAACGATATGAATGATGTTATGATCCGACAAACGTTCTATCAGGGTATAAACACAACAAACCAGTGCATTGTCAACCAATTAGCCGGTGGTAATTTTATGAAGCTTCCATACAACAAAGCTTGTGATGTTCTCGATGAAATGACCGATACTTCTTCGGCATGGCAAAGCTGGGCTAATGTTCCTCAAGGTGAATGCATAAGGAGTTGCATGATCATGGCCAAGACATTGCCGAACTCACAACAACAATGAACCAATTGGCTATGGCGCAACTTCAACAAGTTCAAAATCTACGCCAAGTCAATGCCACGGAGGGAGTGAATATGATGAAAAGAAGGCAAAAAGGGCAACAACTACCTCAAGAAAATTTTGACAACTATGATGATAGTGGTGGATATTCGAATAAAGGTTTTGATGACAAAAGTGAGGAAGTTCAATATGTCAACAACTACCAAGGGAATAGAGGAAATCAACAATGGAGACCTCAAGGTAATTGGGGTAATCAACAAGGTGGCAATTGGAATTATAATAATAATCAAGAAGGCAATTGGGGGAAAAATAACTCGGGAAATCAAGGTAATTGGAACGGGAATAACAACAATGGTGGTCAAGGTGGGTGGAATAATAATGTTGGTCAAGGTAATAGGGGCCAAGGCTTTCAAAGGCCTCCAATGTATCAACAACCCAACAACCCACCTCCGTTTCAATATCAAGGGTCAAGTTCGTCGGGAAATGACATGGGTCAAATAGAGAACATGTATGAGCAAATGATGAAGAAGAATCATGAATCCAATGCTCAATTGTCCTCCCATTATACTTCAATCTGTAACTTGGAAGTACAACGCGGGCAAATTTCACAATCTCTCAACACTCGCCCAAATGGTGCTCTACCAAGTGATACGGTAGTAAACCCCAAGGGTGGTCATAATAATCATGTGATGGCGGTAACCACGAGAAGTGGAAGAGGCGGTGATGTGCAAGCCTCAAGAGGAAATCGAGTTGCGATTGATGAAGAAGAGTTGCAAGATGATGAGATCCCGTTGGTAGTTGAGGATATCGTTGAACCAAAAGCAAGTGATGATGTGAGAATTGAAATTCATGAGGGCGAGGAGGAGTCTCAAGAGGTCATGAACCCGTCTAGGGAACACGTCACTGAAATGCCCCAACTGAAGGTTCCTAAAGCCAAGGCACCCTTGCCTAGACCTCCTCTGCCATATCCTCAAAGGTTGGCCAAACAAAAAGGTGACAACCAATTTAAGAAATTCATTGAGATGATGAAGAGTTTGACTATAAATGTGCCCTTGGTGGAGGCACTTGAACAAATGCCGGGATATGCAAAGCTGATGAAGGACTTGGTTACTAAAAAGAGATCGATGGAGTGTGAGACAATCAAGATGACGCACCAAGTGAGTTCCATTGTACACTCCATGGCTCCAAATCTAGAGGATCCAAGAGCATTCACAATACCATGTACTATTGGAAGTGCCGATTTCGCAAAAGCCCTATGTTTTGGGGGCAAGTATCAATCTCATGCCATATTCGGTTTTCAAGACTTTGGGTATCGGACAACCTCGTACAACTTTTATGAGGCTTCAAATGGTGGACCGATCAATGAAGCGGCCATTGGTAATTATTGATGATGTCCTTGTTCATGTTGATAAGCTCATATTTCCGGCCGATTTCATGATCTTGGATTGCGAAGTGGATTTAGAGGTGCCTATTATTCATAAAAGGCCTATATAGATACGGGGAAGGCCTTGGTTGATGTAGAGGAGGGAGAATTGACCTTCCGTGTTGGAGATAAAAAGGTGGTGTTCCACGTGTCCAAATCAATGAGGCAACCAAATAGCACCGAGGTGTGCTCATTTGTTGACATTGTCCCAGCGGTGATAGTGGATGACACAAGAGCTGAAGACCCACTTGAGGCCGTGCTATTGAACATGGATGTTGATGATGATGTCGGAAGAGTGGAGTGTGTGAATGCATTACATGGCATGGGCTCGTATTCTTATGAGCCAAGGAAGTTATCTCTGATCTTGAAAATCGCAAAACTCCACCCACCAAGACGTCTATTGAGGAGCTACTGGTGTTGGAGTTGAAACCACTTCCTCCTCACCTCAGGTACGAATTTCTTGGTCCTAATTTCACTTTGCCGTTTATTCTCTCTTGTTGCTTGACTAACGTGCTGGTGGACGGCCCTTTGGCGCTTCTTCAAAAGCTCAAGCGAGCGATTGGATGGACCTTGGCAAATATTTGGGGTATTAGCCCCGCATTTTGCATGCACAAGATAATTTTGGAGGCGGATTCTAGGCCGTCTCTTGAACATCAAAGGAAACTCAATAAGGCCATGCAAGAGGTGGTAAAAAAGGAGGTTATCAAGTGGCTTGACGCCGGTGTGGTGTATCCAATTTCTGGCAGTTCGTGGACTTCTCCGGTACAATGTGTGCCAAAGAAGGGAGGAATGGCGGTGGTTACCAATGACAACAATGAACCTAAAATCCGACTCGTACTGTGACGTGTTGGAGGGTATGCATGGACTAGAAAGTATCATTTCCCATTGCCGTTTTTGGACCAAATGATTGATCGTCTTGTGGGCTAGGCTTTCTATTATTTTCTGGATGGGTATTCAGGCTATAACCAAATTCTCATTGCTCCATTATACCAAGAAAATACAACCTTCACATGTCCTTATGGAACATTGACCTTCTGTCGAATGCCATTTGGATTAGGTAATGCACCGGCGTCCTTCCAACTATGTATGATATAAATCTTCACTGACATGGTGGAGGACATATTGGAGGTCTTCATGGATGATATTAGTGTGGTTGGGGACTCATTTGGTGAATGCTTACAAAACTTGGATCGTGTATTGGCCCGATGCGATGACACAAACTTGGTTCTCAATTGGGAGAAATGACATTTTATGGTAGAAGAAGGAATTGTGTTGGTTACAAAATTTCAAAGAAAGGGATTGAGGTTGATAAGGCAAAAATCGAGGTGATCTCAAGGCTCCCTCCCCTACTTCTGTCAAAGGGATGAGGAGTTTTCTTGGACACACGGGTTTCTACCGAAGATTCATCAAGGACTTTACTAAGGTAGTTAATTCGTTGTGTAAATTGCTAGAGAAAGATGCCAAATATGTGTTTTATGAGAGATGTATGGAGGC
Organism: Nicotiana benthamiana; assembly: GCA_034376525.1. Classification (NCBI taxonomy): domain Eukaryota; kingdom Viridiplantae; phylum Streptophyta; class Magnoliopsida; order Solanales; family Solanaceae; genus Nicotiana; species Nicotiana benthamiana. The sequence goes on along the minus strand of CM067329.1, from coordinate 13,730,029 downwards.
TTTAGAGCTTCTAATGTAAAAGTTGACGACTACCCATATCATTACCGCACCAAATTGGAGCTTGCCTTTTGAGCTCATGTGCGACGCTAGTGATGTTGCGGTGGGGGTGGTCTTGGGCCAAAGAACCAACAAAATGTTCTATCCGATGTAATATGCAAGTAAGACAATGAATGAAGCTCAAAATAACTATACGGTCACCGAGAAGGAATTGCTTGTCATTGTTTTTGGCACAGAGAAATTTTGCCCGTACCTTATGGGGACCAAATTGATTATGCATACCGATCATGCCACCCTTAGGTACTTGATGACTAAGAAAGATTCACACGAGGTTAATGATATGGGTGATTCTTCTTCAAGAATTTTATTTGGAGATTATTGATAGAAAGAGTAGTGAAAATCAAGTGGCGGACCACTTGTCCCGATTGGAGGAGGAAGGGAGGCCTTTGGACGGCCTTGAGATAAATGATGCTTTTGCAGATGAACAACTCCTCTCGGTTTCAATGCTAGACATGCCATGGTTTGTCGACATTGAAAATTATCTTGTTACCGGTGTGGTCCCGTATGAGCTCTCTTCTAACCAAAGGAAGAAGCTCAAGCGGGATTGTTTGGACTACTATTGGGATCAGTCGTATCTTTTCAAAATTTGCGCCGATGGTATAATTTGGTGGTGTTTTCCCGAAGAAGAGCAATTGAGTATTGTGGAAGCTAGTCATTCTTCGCCCTATGGTAGCCATCATGGAGGAGCAAGGACGGCGTCTAAAGTGTTGAGTTGTGGGTTCTATTGGTCCTCATTGTTCAAAGATACCAGTGACTTTGTGAAAATATGTGATGAGTGTCAACATGCTTGAGGGATTTCAAAGAAATATGAGATGCCCCTTAACACGATTCTAGAAGAGGACATTTTCGATGTTTGAGGGATAGACTTTATGGGGCCGTCGTGAGTTCTTGTGGCAACAACTATATTTTGGTAGCGGTTCACTATGTGTCGAAATGGGTTGAGGCTGCCGCTTTGCCCAATAATGAATCTCGTAGTGTGGTGGCTTTCTTGAAGAAGAGCATCTTTACTAGGTTTGGCACACCCTGTGCTATCATTAGTGATGTTGGCTCTCCTTTTTGCATCCGGGCTTTCGATTCTTTGCTTGCCAAGTATGGGGTAAATCACAAAGTGACCACTCCTTATCATCCTCAAGCGAGTGGCCAAGTTGAGGTTTCAAACCGGGAAATAAAGAGTATTCTGTCCAAGACTATTAATGCAAATAGGACGGACTAGTCAAAGAATTTAAATGATGCTTTTTGGGCTTATCATACAGCTTTCGAGACTTCGATTGGTATGTCTCCATATCAGTTAGAGTTTGGGAAGGCATGTCATCTTCCGGTGGAATTAGAGCATAAGGCGATGTGGTGAAAAAGATGAACTTAGAATGGGATGTCGCTGCAAATCTTCGGGTTGAGCAATTGAATAAACTTTATGAGTTTCTGTTTCATGCTTACTCCAGTTCATCCTTGTATAAGGATAAGAAGAAGTACCTTTATGACAAGTATCCTCGAGGGAAAGAATTCAAGGTTGGTGATATGGTGCTCATCTTCAACTCTCAGTTAAGGTTGTTTCTGGGCAAACTAAAGTCAAAGTGGAGCGGTCCATTTAAGGAAGTAGGTGTTACTCCTTTTGGTGCAATTGATCTCAAAAACAAGAATGGTGAAGTATTCTAGGTCAATGGGCATCGTATCAAACATTACTTAGGCAAGATTGATGACAGCCACGTGGTGACGTTTATTCATTTGAAATGACTGTGATGGTAACATGCGTCGTGCCGCGACGTTAAATAGGCACTTCATGGGAGGCAACCCATGTCTTTTGTTTTTCTTTGTTTTTCTGTTGTATTGTGAAGTGTTGCAGGGATAATATTGGACCAGCGCAGGAGAAAGATGAAAAATGAGCAGTCTATGAATGTTGCCTATGCAGCCGCACATCAAAACAGTACGGTCCGTGTAGGTTTGCGCAGCTACGGACCAAGTCTCAGAAGATGAACCGTGGTCCACATCCATTTTGTGCGGTCCGCGTGTGAGAACTTAAAAATAGCATGCTCTCAGATAAGATCCCACGCAGCCGCAGATCAAAAACAGTGCGGTGTGCGTGGGAAAAGCTAAGCTCACTAGGTCTCTGATAACTTCTACGCGACCGCGGACCAAATCAGTGTGGTCCGCGTGGATTGAGAAGCTAATGTGAACAATGGAAATCCTGCGCGGTCCGCATGACATTTTTTGTGTGGCCGCGCAGGTAGGTGAGTGCTGGGTCCCAGGGTTTTCTATAAATAGAAACCTTGGGCCTCATTTAAACCTTTTCACAAATTTTCCACTGAAGCTTTAATTTTCACTGTGCATCCATATCATCTTCTCATTTAGTTGATTCCTCATTAATCTCTGGTAACAACTCTTATTCTTTTCAATTCGTAGTCAAATTTTTGTTTGTTTTAATTGCTTTCTACTAGTATAACTTCTAATTTTCGTCGCTTTCCTGTTAATTTCACTGTTAGTGTAGGTTTTTCTGAACTCTTGATGAACCATGGGCATGAATTCTTGTTCAAACATTTAGTAGGGACACCTAGAACCCAAAATGTGACAAAAATTGGACTAATAAGAACAAAAACCCTACTTGGTTAACTTAGCCCTATGCAGCCGCACAACATTTGTGTACGGTCCGCGTGTATTTGATTGGTGTTTGATCCACCTCTATGCGCGGTCCGCGTGCTACTTGTGTGCGGTCCGTGTGAACCCAGCACGACCGTTGTCCAAATCAGTGTGGACCGCGTGGCTAGAGTTCAGAGAGGTTGACATTTGGGTGCTTGACTTGTGCGGACCCCGTTCCTTTTCTGTGCGGTCCGCATCGATCCTACGCGGCCGAAATCAAAATTGTGTGGTTTGTGTCTATTTTACGTGGATGCAATCAAAAATAGTGTGAACCGCGTAGGTTCTTTCAGAGAGTTGCAAGTTGGAGTAATTGGCCTGTGCGGACCACGTGCATTCCTGTGCGTACCGCGTGCATTCCTGTGCGGTCCACGTCCTTCTGTCTAAATCACTGTATCTGCAATTGTGCAATGCATTTAAACTTTCTACTTCTCCTTATGTGCTTCTACTAACAACATTAGACATGTATCTTTTGCAGACAATGGTACATGGAGGCAAACAACAACAACTTGGGGGCAAAGAGAAACAAACCGGGAAAGGTGGTTCTTCCCGAGGGAAGACAGTTAGACGAGTTGTAAAACTCACTCCCAAGGACAAAGAGACCATAAAGAGAAACACAAAGATAATTCAAGAGGCCGAGAAGGTTACCTCTCATTCAATAGGGAGTAAGCATGCACCCTCTCGGAGTGTGACTTTGGAGTCCGCACCCACCCACATGTCCATGCAGATTCCAATGCCCGAGTCTTCTTCTCCTGAGCATGAGACAGTGGCCACATCCAAGAAGCATGTGAATGTAGTCTTGGACTCGTCTGATGAGTCCGGAGCTGAAAAAGAAACTGAAGAGCAATACTCCACTTCTCCCACATCTTCACTATCAGGGGAGAGTGGAGGGTATGATAGGGTGGTGAACCACAGGTCAGAGGCATATAGCAAACCAAGAAGCCTGAGGCATAGGTAGACAGGTTCGTCAGTGAGGTAGCCTTCCATAGATTCAGGGAGTTGTGGCCCAATAGGAAATTGATCCCGAAGAGGAAGTTCATAGATGCCAATCTAGTTCCTCACAACCCTCACGTGCAAGAACAATTCTGCACAAGAGAGTGTTGGAGCTTCTTCAAAGAACGTGTCAGGTTGGACAATGAGCACATGGTGAAGGAATTTACAGTAATGTTCACCACATAGTTCGGGACTCCAAAGTGACAAAGGTGAGGGACAAGACTATGCTATTTGATGGGAAGTCACTGAATGATTTCTTAGGGTTTTCGGAAGAGGATGAATCTCAGTACTCGGAGAAGTTAGCAATGAAAGAGGATGTTCGTCCATGGTTAGATGAGTACTTAGCGGCCCCGAGTACAGTCCCTGTCTGGTTGAAAGCACAGGCGAAGATCTTCAGGAGCACTTTGAACTTCAAAGCTAAGGGTTGGTTAACATTTGTATGCAGTCGCCTCGACCCATCCACACATGATAACTCAGTCCCCATTCCCCGAGCTGTAATTGTAGCATCCATCATGGTTGGCTTTCCTCTGAATATCGGCAATATAATGTCGAGAGTGATTTATCAATACGAGACCAAAACCAACGACCCATTCCCGAACATACTCTCCCTATACTTAAAAAATTGGATATGAAGAAGAAGCAATATAATATGAAGGTGCCTCTGGTAGCCCCCTATTTGTGGTATGATCAGATGGGTCCGGATAACCCAAAGAAAGCCAAAAAGGGTCAGGCAATCACTTCTTCCGCATCCGGGCAGTCTGAAGAGACAGTTTCCACTGAGCAACCCATTGAGCCCATTACTGATACATTGCCCCCTGGTCCTTCCACAACGTCCCCTTCTGTTACTGCTGATCCGGCGATCCCGGTATTGAAGACTCATAGGTTCACCCCCAACCAACTCACATACTCATTAGCCAATTTGAACAGTGGATGTCGGATGTGACATCCAAGTTTTCAACATTGACCATATTTGTACAATCTCAGGGAGCACCGTTTACTGTTGAGATCCCTGCTTCCATTGAGGATACATTGAGGAAAATCCTGGCCAACCAGGAGCAGGTGATGGCAAAGAAGGACTTGGCCAAGGCAGTCGGAGAGCACAGCAAAGCACTAAAGGACTTGGATAAGGAGCACAAAAAGTTGAGGAATACAAAGGACTCGAAGGTGTTGGTGGTGAAATTGAAGGTGCATATAAACAAGTTGTTGGTGAATCAGCTTCCACTTGATTTGCTATTTGGGGATTTGGCCGTAGAGCCACCAGTTGGGCAGTCACAGGAGGAGGAGTGTTAGCCCAAGTAAAGGTTAAGTTTTGAAGATTGACAAATAAAATTAGGATGAACCAGGTCCATCCCAGTGGTCCATCCCTTAGGTTCATAAAACGGGAAGATTCAAGCATGTGGGATGGACATGAAGGAGATAAGATTAACTTGTTGTACTTAATATCTCCTGATCGAAAAGGTTTCAAAATTGATAAGAAGGAGTCCTTAATCAAAAAGAACACTATCCAAGATAAGGAAGGAGTTAGAAGTTGAAATCAACTAGATTTCTTCCACCAAGAAAGAGTTGCATCCGAACTCTAGTTGTTTCTTCATCTAATAACTCTATAAATTGCAGGATGTTATCACATTACAAGTGTTGCACAAAAATGCAGAAGTTAAACATGAATTGGGAGCAAAATAGCAAGGCTTTTGCAAGCAGTTCGTGTGTAATTCAAGAGTGCAAAAAGCTACATGAATCAGATTGAAGAACCAATTCCATAAAGAGTTTTATGTGTCTTTCTTTATTTCTAATTCAATTGTAGTAGGTGTTTTCACATTGTACCTTTCAGCTTTCGTAGAAGCAACTATAATAGGTATTTGAGTATTCAAGTTAGAGTTAATTTGAAGTTGTCGCAATAGTTAGGGGTTGTTTGCCACAATGGGATTAGAGGTAATACTTAGGTTTACAAAGAGTTTTGTAAATATTGTTATGGCTCAGTGATTTTAGTGGAAGTTTGGGAAAACCCTACTGAGTAGTAGGCTATGTTTTTTTTTACCTTTTGAGCCAGGTGTTTTCCATGTAAAATCTTTGTGTTCTTTATTTTCTGTATTTATTATTCCGTAACAGTAGTAGTTGGAACACATAAAAGAACCAGGTCTTTCATGAGCAGGTTTAGCGAAAAATTGGGTACCACACAAATCATCCCCCCCCCCTCTTGTGTAGTATTGGCGTATAAAATATCAATTGGTATCAGAGCGGGTTATCCTTAAATAAGTTAACACCTTAGGAAAAGATCAGCATGAGTGCACCACCTGAAAACTGGGAAGGGCAATACACTGATAGGCCTCCACTCTTTAATGGCCACTACTACTCTTGGTGAAAAAATAGAATGCGAGATCACATCATCGGAGAAGACTATGAGCCATGGGACATTGTCATTGATGGTCCCCTAGCTACCATGAAGAAGAATACTGAAGTAGTAGATGTGCCAAAAACAAGAGCTGACTGCAATGCCGAGGACTTGAGAAAATGGGAAAAGAATGATAAGGCCAAAAAATGGCTTGTGTGTGGACTTGGTCCAGACGAGTACAGTAGCATTTAAAGTTGTACCACTTTCAAGGAAATATGGGACACATTACAAGTGGCTCATGAAGGAACTCCTCAAGTAAAGAGATCAAGAGGAACATTGCTATATTCTCAATATGAGAATTTCACCATGGAGGAAGGGGAAACCATCCAGGAGATGTATACAAGGTTCACCACACTGACAAATGAACTTAAGTCTCTTGGAAGGGTTATTCCTGAAGAGGAAAAAGTTGAGAAAATTTTGACAAGGGTTTTGCCAGTCACTTGGGAAAGCAAAATCATAGCCATTAAGGAATCAAAGAGCATTGCCACTCTTAAGTTGGACGAGCTAATTGGAATTCTCATAGCCTATGAACTTAGAAGGCAATAATGAAGATGGATGCACCAAATAAGGAAACGAGCATGGCATTCAGAATCACTGAAGGTACTGATCTAGAGGAGGATGAAATGACCATGATACCAAAGGAATTCAAGAAGTACTTAATGAGAGGAAATGTCATTTAAAAAGTGAAAGCTTCAGCAAACCAAGGGTTCCTGAAAAACAAAAATATGAGGGGTGTTACAAGTGTGGGAAGACTGATCACCATATTAGAAACTGCCCTCAATAGGAAATTGAATATAAGAAGGAAAGAGTTGAATGAAGGAACAAGAAGAAGGAACATGTTCAATTCAAAAATAACAAAGGATCAACAAAGGCTATGGTTGCTATCTGGGGAGAAAGCTCAGATGAGGACTCATAGGGTGAAGATGGAGATGAAGAAGCACTTATGACAATTGGAGAATCCGATGAGGAATCCGAGGTAAGTATAAATCATCTCAAAGATAAGATTAAATTTGTCTCTAAAGAAAGGCTATCTGAGTTACTCCTGGATTTAATTGATGAATATGAGGATCTAAACAATGAAAAGAAACAACTATCTAAGGAGTGTGTGATTCTGAAAGCTAAGTGCAAAAACCTAGAACTTAGGGCTAGTGAAAGTGATATTAGAAATGCTGAGTTGAAGAACCTGGTTCATGAACTTGACACCATAGTCCTAGATCTCAAATCTGAAAATCTAATTTTAAATTAGGAACTGGTAAAAAGGAATCTGATCACACAAAACTCACTTTAGAAGAAAATGCAGGAAAAATGAAAGATGAGTTGTACAAAAGAGATGAGAAGATAAGAGTCCTTAAGGAGGATCTAAACAAGGTTAAACACGAGCTAGATAGAACCTGTAAATGGAATATGTCCTTCGATGCACTTTCATGGCTACATAAACACCATAGTAGCAATTAGAGAGGACTTGGCTACGGGAGCCCTGCACCTAAGCGGGATCCCAAATGCAAGTACCTCACACTTCCTGAGAATAAAATTTGCTCACATTGTGGTAAAACTGGTCACTATATATCTGAATGTATTGCAAAAGAAAAGGCTAGTCAAAAGAATAAAGAATTTGTTCAAGGAAAAAATAGGCTACCAGGTTGGGCTAAAAAGAATCTGATTCACCATTTTGCCTAAATAAAGGGACCCAAACTAGTTTGGGTTCCTAAGACTAACCCCTAATTTCTTTTTGCGGGTCCGAGTGAAGGGGAGCAGCCAAATATGGTACATGGATAGTAGCTGCTCAAAGCATATGATAGGAAGCAAGAACCAGTTTCTTTCACTTGAGGACCTCAAATGAGGTAATGTCTCCTTTGGAAATGGGAATAAAATGAGATCATTGTGGTTGGAAAGGTAGGTAAGACTGATTCTCACTCAATTGAGAATGTCTAATTGATAGATGGCCAAAAATACTGCCAAATAATACAATCAAAATTATGTGATAAAAGTAACTTAGTAGCATTCACCTCTACCAAATATTTTGTGATTAATCTTACCATTGATAAGATTGTTTTGCAGGGAAAAAGAGTAAACAATATATACATTGTAGATTTGTCCACATGTTCGAAGTTGAACTCATGTGCTTAAGTGTGTTGGATAATGATCCCATATTTTGGAACAAGAGACCTGGACATGCCAGTCTAAGTCAACTCAACAAACTAGTCTCCAAGGACTTGGTGATAGTACTGCCTAACATTAAGTTCAAGGAAGATAAAATTTTTAGAGGCTTGTAAAAAGGGGAAGAAGTAAGATCCTCTTTCAAAAGCAAGAAAATGGTACCCACCACCAGAATGATGGAACTGGTCCATATGGATCTCTGTGGTACAATGAGAACATTAAGAGGAGGTGGTAAAATATTTGTGATGGTGCTTGTTGATGATTACTTTAGGTTTAGTTGGACATTGTTTTTAACATCTAAATATGAAGCATTTTACATGTTTACTTCTTTTGTTAGAAAAACTCAGAAAGACCTAGGTAATCAACTTGCATCAATTAGTTTTGATCATGGAACTAAATTTAAAAATGCCAAGTTTGTTGAATTTTTTCATACTACATTATAAATAGTTGCATGACTAGACCTCTTATTAAGAAGATTCCCTATGAGTCACTTAAAGGGAGAAAGCTAAATATATCTCATATTGGGGCATTTAGATGCAAGTGCTTTGTGCACAATAATGGCAAAGACTCCCGAAGTAAGTGTAATCCCAGAAGTGATAAGGGAGTGTTCTTGGGATATTCTTCACATAGTAAAGCTTATAACATACTCAGTAAAAGAGCTATGTGCGTAGAAAAAATATATATGTTATTTTATTGAAAAACTAACATTTTTTCTGAGAGGAAGGAGCAAGATAATGAAGAGATTAGGCTGATAAGAAATTCAAATGGTGAAACCACAATCCACCTGAATATGCATCACGGGAAGGAACAGGTGATGGAAAAGGTCCTTCTACCTTGGCAACATGACAGGGGGAACTGACTAGAGAGTAACTGATCCTCAAACCTCGAGGGAACCTGTCCATGAACCTATTTCTCAGTAATAACACCAGGAAGGAACATCAAAAGAAATTTACACTACTATTGCAACATCAACAAAATTGGATATAGATGAACCTGGTTCATCTGTTGATCAGAAGTTGTATAGGGGAATGATTGGTTCTCTTTTATATCTCGCTACTAGCATACCTAACATTGTGTGTAGTACGTTTTGTGCTCGATCCATGCAAATCCAACGAAGTACCACATGGCTAATGTAAAGAAAATATCGAGATACTTGAAAGGCACCACTGACTTTGCCTTTGGTATCCAAAAGTTAGTAACTTTAGCATAGTGGGATATGCTAACACTGATTATGCAGGTTTCCTAGTGGATAGGAAGAGCACTTCAGGTTTGGAACACTTCCTTGGTTCATGTCTTGTGTCACCTGCTATTAAAAAGCAAATTCAGTGGCCTTATAAACTGTTGAAGTTGAGCATGTTGATGTTGCTTCATGATTGTGCTCAATTGTTGTGGATCAAGCAACAGTTGATGGATTTTGGTATTGAAGTTGTTTGCATCCCCATTTTCTGTGATAACACTAGTGCTATTAGTATGACTAAGAACCTGGTTCATTATAAGAGAACTAAGCACATAGATGTTAGACACCATTTTTTTGAGGGACAATTATTAAAAAGGCTTGATCACTATGGAGTTTTGTGCGCCTGACAAGCAAATTGCTGACATATTCACAAAAGGTTTTAGTAGAGATAACCTTGTGAGGAACATGTTGGAATTATGGATGATAAAGATCACCTAAAACGACCAGTTCAAGGTTAAAAGAAAAAATGAAAAAAAACATTAAAAAAATATTTGGTTAGAAAGTTTGTAAATTGTGTATAGTTAGATTAAACCTTGCTCATTCTCATATTTTACATAGTATACTCTTGTGCCATATATTAAATGACCCATTAACGATTAATGATATTTTCTCTATTTTGGAAAATTAGACTTACACAAGAGAATTTTCAGTGAAGAACTTGGTTCATCAAGATAACATGGTATATATTCCAAACTCTGCATAATTTGAAATAACTATATTTGGATCATGAGCAGAGTTCTACCAAATACCAATCTTTTGGACTTATCTGTTACAAGTGAACTGGTCTCGTTTGAAAGAGTCCCAGTCGAATGGAAGTACCTAGATTTTAGGGATACACTCCAACGTCTCTTCAAAACAGAATTTCTGTTTGACTAAACTTCTAAGAGTCTGAAAAGCTGTATCTACCCCATCAATTATTCCTCTATATATTGATCAGGTTTAGTGTATTTCTTACTTCATATTTCTCAAGCTGTCAAAAACTCTTATTCTTCTTTTATCTTCCAAACATAATCTAATTCTCTTCTTTTCCATACTCTAGCTTAGATTGTCGACACCTCTAAATGAGAGGAGATCAAGAAAAAACAAGCAATTGAAAGCATGTAGGGAAGAAGAATCTTAAGATTCATTTAAGTCTGTTACTAAGGGGGAAGAAAGTAGGTCTTCTGAAACTGATAAAGTATCTTCTGACTATAAAGCTTCTCCTGAGACAATTTCTAAAGTTGCTGTAAATTTTGAGAATAGATTTGTAGGATGTATAGCAAGTGTTGAGACTGTATAATCTGGAGAGGTTGGTGGTAAAAATGAAAAAAGAAGAAAAGAGAGCAAGGGTGTTAGGAGTACTGTAAGGGCAAAGGGTACAAGAATTCTTCACCTACTCATGTTGGTCTAACAAAAGAAACTGGTGCAATAGTTGTTTGGGGAGATGAACTTAGCGAAATAGAAGAAAGTGTGAGCAAAGTAGGGGGAGTGGGTCTGGCGAAGCTGCTGAGAGGTTGGTTCAACTTGGCAAAAATATAGATGAACACGTTCCATCTGAATACGAAACCCTCATGGACCTACTGATAGAGTTATCAATGGCACCAAAACTCATGCTATTCCTTATGGTTTCATTCTCAAAACTACGCTGCACATTTCAAGGTACCTATGAAGAAGTGGGGTTAATACTCTGCTTGCTTGCGATTATGAAGTCAATGTCATTCTTAATGAACCTGGTTCATCTAAAAAGACACTGCCAATAGAAAAATCAGTGCCTTGGTGCAAGAAAGTGAGGCTAAGGATGTTGAGATTGTAAGGCTGAAAAAGAGGTTGGTTGAGATGGAGACTAAGAGAGATGCTCTTAGAACTGATCTGGCAAGAGAAAAAGAGAAGAATGATGGAATTCTTCAGGGTGTACTGAAACTCCTCCAAGTAAAAAACCAAGCACCTAGTTCTTCCTAGCCTTAAGCCTCCTAGCCTAGTGAAGATTAACCAATGACCCAGTTCAAGATGTTTTGCTCATATTTTTAGTATTTTTATTTCTTCTTATGCTTTGTGGTAGAATCTTATCAATCATCTATGAAATTCATTGTTTTTGCTCTAATTGTTTGTTCAAATTTATTTGATGGTTAAAATTCTTAGCTTGACATATGATGATTAATCCATGACTGCATTTAAAGTAGCCCCAGCGGCCATGAGTACGTTTTAAAATATGGTTATCTCACATTTTTATGCAACTTTTCGATGATGCCTAAAGGAGGAAAAAAGGTTGTGATTTACACTTTGAACATTGATGTTTATAACCTAATGTACCTGGTCCTTGATGATAAGTAATAAAAAGGAAAAATATCTCTAACATTGTGTTGATGTTGAGCTGAGTTGAAACAGGGCCGAAACTTATGAAAAGCACAGCGTTTGTCATCATCAAAAAGGGGAAATTTGTTGGCCCAAGTAAAGGTTAAGTTTTGAATATTGACAAAGGAACTCATGATGAACCAGGTCCATCCTAGTGGTCCAGCCCTAAGGTTCTTAAAATGGGAAGATTCAAGCATGTGGGATGCACGTGAAGGACATAAGATTAACTTGCTATATTTAATATCTCCTGATTCGAAAAGGTTGCATAATTGATAAGGAGAAGGAGTCCTTAATCAAAGAGAACACTATCCAAGATATGGAAGGAGTTAGAAGTTGAAATCAACTAGAACTCTTCCACCAAGGAAGATTTGCATCTAATAACTCTATAAATTGTAGGATGTTCTCACATTACAAGTGTTGCACAAAAACGCAGAAGTTAAACGTGAATTGGGAGCAAAATAGCAAGGCTTTTGCAAGCAGTTCGTGTGCAATTCAAGAGTGCAAACCTGAAGCTACATGAATCAGATTGAAGAATCAGTTCTATAAAGAGTTTTATGTGTCTTTCTTTATTTCTAGTTCAATTGTATTAGGTGTTTTCATATTGTACCTTTCAGCTTTCGTAGAAGCAATTGTAATAGGTATTTGAGTATTCAAGTTAGAGTTAACTTGAAGTTGTCCCAAAAGTTAGAGGCTGGTTGCCACAATACGATTAGAGGTAATCCTTAGGTTTACAAAGAGTTTTGTAAATGTTGTTTTGGTTCAGTGATTTTAGTGGAAGTTTGGGAAAATGCTACTGAGTAGTAGGTCGTGTTTTTTTCACTTTTTGATCCAGGTGTTTTCCGCGTAAAATCTTTGTGTTCTTCATTTTTTGTATTTATTCGTAACAGCAGTAGTTGAAACACATAAAAGTACCAGGTCCTTCATAAGTAGTTTAAGCGAAAAATTGGGTACCACACAAATCATCCCCCCCCTCTCGTGTGGTATTGGCGTATAAAATATCAAGGAGCACAGGCGGAGGAAGAAGAGAAAACTCCCTAGTACTGAGGGAATTGTGATAGAAGTAGCTCCGTAGCATGAGGTTCCCTCCAGTGCCCCTTCAGTTGATGAGCCAGACCAGGAGCAGGCACCTGTCCCAGTAGCACAACAACAGTAGGCTGGGGACCAGTTTGAGGTCCCTGCTAGTACAGAGGACATGGGAGCCACTGACTAGCACAGGGTGGCTGATGAGGCTTGAGGGGCCGCTCGATATCCTTTTCTTAGTATTTTTGCTATTTTATTTGGTAGTTAGCATTGGGGACAATGCAAGCTCTTATTCGTAGGGGTGTGGCCTTGCTGTTTTTGATTGACTGCATTACTATATATATTTGACTTACTTTTAGCTTTTCACATTCGTAGTTATAGATGGCATGTATATAACTTACTTCATATATATATAAATCTCCCCTAGTGTATATTCTACTCCTCTTGTATACATATTCATTTGGTTTTCATTTGAGTTTTCTACTTTCGTTAAAACGTTTCGTTTTCGTATTAGTTGCAAAGTTAGGTTTGTAGCCTTTTTGGTTTTGTTTTGGCGTTTGCAATAAGCCCTTGGTTTTCTTAATGCCACGATTCTTTCCAAGGATAGAATATTGTGTGAACCGGGTGGCTCTTCCTACTGATAGATGGCATGACAAACTTCTTAACGTTTTTAGTCCGTTTTTTATTTTTTTATTACTTTCAAGTCTTTTGTAGATAGGGTTACCTCAGGACTTCGCTTGGGCCTAGCATATTTTCCTTTGATCTTATGGACAAGGAAATTAAGTTGTGTTTAGGATGGTGAAAATTGTGGCCTTGAGACTCTAGTGTTGACCAAACAATCATCATGTGGTCATTTTGGGCCATTGTGCGCTAGAATCATATCTAAGGTCATTGTGGGCCCTCGACGACATCTTTGGAAATCCTTGAGTGTATGTGGTGAGAACTCAATTTATTGAGCCCAAGTACCATGTCAATGGTCTAGAACTTGCCCCGATTGTTTGTGAAGGTGAATTCATAGGTGGAACGTGATTTGAGAAGTGATTATAGGCTCTCCTTTATCCAAAAATGCCAATTTGAAACATTTCATGACCTACCAATCAAATGATCCATATTTCACCCCTTTTGAGCCTTAAACCTTTTTCTTTCATTAACCAAGTTACAAGCCTATACCCGTTCTCAATTAGACCTTCTCTTGGCACCCAAACTTTTCCTTGAGTAGTGACAATTGTCTAAGTTTGAGAGGGGGGAGACACGAAAGACATCAATGTGGTAAAAAGGAACAAAAGCAAAATAAAAGGAAGGCAATGAAAAAGATAAAAAGACAAAAATAAAGACAAAAAGAGAATAAGAATCAAAAGGGGAATCAAAGGACGACAAAAAGTGAAAAAGGTATGGAAAAATAGACAAAAGGAGAAAGGTTTTGAATTGAAAAAGAAAGAGTGATAATATGTCTCTCTAACCCCTTGGAAGAAGTGAATTACTCAATTGAGTCAAGAAATGTGCCAAAATGAATCAAAATAAGTGCTTAAGGGAAGATTGAAACCATTTGAACAAAATCATATCCTACCTTCACCCAAAAGCCTTCACAATGACTCCTAAAAAGCCATATTTGATCTTGAGTTGAGGGAAGCCTACATTAGTGGATACTTACATGAAGGGCAAGCATATGGTACTTAGAGTCGGACTTAGGGCCTTTTCCTTGTGAGAGATGAGAGAGAGAGTACATTCACCTTGATTTGTGTGCAACTATTCTAAAAGGTGAGGTTCACTTAGGGAAAGTCGATGATGCGTGAGTTTGGGTTCCACAATGACCAAAGTACTTGAGAAAGGTTCCTTGATGACATGTGTCAACACTTGATGCTCTTGTGTCACACTTGATCCACAAGTGTTCAAAGTTTTATATGTGTTAATGATGCTTTTGCATTGAGGGCAATTGTTAGTCCCAACTGAGTCTTGTTAAGGTTACCTTAGGAAGAACAAGAACTACTTGGTTGTTTTTCATTGAGGGATAGGTCTCATTTTATTTGCTTGAGGACAAGAAAAGGTTTAAGTTTGGGGGAGTTGATAATTGTGAATTGTACATGTTTTATACCCTCTCTTACCGTAGCTTTATGCATTAATTGCTCTAGATTAGTCCCGAAATTCTTACAAGTTGCGCTTGATTGCAGGTTTGAGCGACAAGATGATAAATATCACAAATCGGCTCAAAAAGGAGTGAAACCTGCCAAGCGTTAAAAGAAAACTGAAATAGGGGTCAAAATGACTTGTGCGGTCCGCACTGATTTGCAATGCGGCCTCACAGGAAAGTTCAGAGGCTGAGTATTATCGAGGCTACCCTGCACGGTCCGTGTACCTTAGCCTAAGCAGCCGCGTAACACATCTGTGCGGTCCGCATCCCCAGCTCCAGAAGCAAAGATTTGAAGAGCAACTGCCCTTTGCAGTCGCGTGACATTTGTACGCAGTTCGCGCCAGACCCTCGGGGGTATTTTTGTCCGGTTTTTCCTATATAGTATAAATAGAACATTTAAATAGAACATTTTACTTTTTAGGTTAAGTTTTGATTTTCAGAATAGCTGCTGAGTTTGAGACTTCACATTATTAGTCTATTTTGGGCAATTTCTTCTAGTTTTAAAGTGGATTCAAGTAGATTATCATTGTAGTTAATTATTATGTCATCTATTATTTCTTTAATTTATGTTACTATTATGTCTAGATAAACCTATTAGCTAGGGTTGTGGCTCAACCCTAGTTTGGGTAATTAATGGGTGTGATTGTTTAGTGCATGAATGATGTTAGGTATTTGTTATTTGGATTAATCTTATGTTTTCACTAAGATTTAGTGGTTACAAACACTAAGTATAGCTTAGTGAGTCTTGACTCTTCTTGAGAAAGAGAAGGTATGATCCCAAGATTAATTTCAACAAGGAATTCGGATAAACCCATGAGAATGGTAGTCTCAGTTAACGGGTTAAACCTCGAGAGAGTAACTACCCAACTTGAACCATTAGTTGCTTGGGCAAATTAGCCTACCTAATTGGTCTCAAGAGAGTCAATTGGGCAAAATCACGCTCTCTACCGAGATATGTGAGAGTGGGTGCAAAAGTGCAACGGTTATAGCGTAGGTTCGATATTCATCATTTGTGCATTAGGAATCTGTACCCATTAGTTGACCACCTATACATGCCACGACCCAAGTGCCTTTCTCTATATTGCATACAACTAGAATCATTACATTAGCATAATTTAGTTTTACAATTGTAGTTGATAAATTGTAGCTATTACTCTAAAGAAAACCAAAAATGTTAGAAGATCAATTAGGAGCCAAAACGAACCTCTAGGCTTAGCTAATACTCAACTCCAAATCGAAGATCTCTGTGGAAAATCGATCCCGATACCACTATCTAGTAAACGTATTCGCGCCCGCTCTTTCTCAGGATTGAGTCCGCACCGATCAACTGTTCACCGCAAAAATAAAATCATTGTTCATAAATTCTCCGGTACTATTCATCACAGAAGCAGAATCAATGTTCATCACTTCTGCGGTACTTTCCACCGCATAAGCAAAAATACCAGCTTTTGCCCAGAAAATTGCATCAGCTTTTTATTTCACTAAAAATGCTCTAATTCCATCATACAAACTCGGAATTCAACACGATTCTTATTCCTATGAGTCACAAATAATAATATAAACTTATTCCTTCAATCGAAACATGATTTAGAGCTCATTTTCTCAATGCAATACCCATTTCTCTCATTAAACGATTAGTTGATGTTTCACGTCAAAAACCTAATCGCGACTTGATTAAATTAGACCAAACTTTTCAGACCACTCATATCATTCATTATTAGAATTTTGAAAGTCTCGAAATCAAACCTCGATCTCTAGAACTAAAAATGGACCTTTGGATCATTACATGTTTATGCTTAAAACGAACAAAATAATCCAAAAACTCTTCCAAAACTTTACCGAGCCTCATGCGACTCCGACCCAACATGACAACACACCCCATAATATTAGTAAAAAATTTTTCAAGCTTCGGAATGCTCAAAACAACAGTAAAACATTATATCACTCTCGGATTCACACCTAAGAATTCCAAAATTTCCAAATTCCAATTCAATCAAAAAGTCTATCAAACCTCGTCCGAATGACCTGAAATTTTGAACAGAAATCCCAAAAGATATAACGAAACTATAAATTCACGAAATTCTGTTCCGTCCCTAGGATCAAAATGTCACCTACCAAATGGAAATCGCTGAAATACTAACTTTGCCAATTCAAGCCTAATTCTACACCGGACCTCCAAAATCAATTTCGATCATGCTCCTAAGTCACAAATCATCACCCGGAGCTAACCGAACCATCAGAATTCACATCCGAGCCCTCTAACTCATAAGTCAACATCTAGTTGACTTTTCCAACTTAAGCCTTCTTAAAAGAGACTAAGTGACTCATTTCTTATCAAAACCACTCCAAACCAACTCGATCACATAAGATACGGGTAATGAAGCAAAGAGAAGCTGAAAATAGGAAAAATGAAGCGGTAACTCATGAGACGACGCGTCGGGTCGTCACACCCTACTTTCAACGCCCTCCAATCTCGCAACTTTCTCCTTGAGAAGTAAATTATATTATCCGGAGCTATTGGGAAGATTAGCTAAGTTGGAAATTGAAATTAGCGAGCATGATACTACATATCAACCACGAACAACGATAACATCACAATTCCTTGCCGACTTCGTCGTCAACTTCAGCACGACAATAATTCGTGAAGTTGAAAAGGAAGCCGCCCCAGCTTTTCCGCAAGCACAAGATGTATGGATTTCTACCGACGACTCCTCCAATGCATCAAGGACTGGGCTGGGACTCGTACTCGATGTCCCAACAGGCGTAGAGATTCACCACTTCATAAGTTGCCCAGACATGACTAAGAATGAGTCCGAGTACGAGTCCGTGATTGTAGGATTAAGGCTAGCACTCAAGTTAGGAGCGAGGCAAGGCGAGTCATCCTATGCTGCGATTCTTAACTCGTTGTCAACCAAGTTACCGGGACTTTCCAGATCAAAGAACAAAGGTTGCAAAAATACCAAGACGAGATCCGCAAGTTATTTCCTGAGTTTGATGAGTGCTAGCTCGATCAAATCCCTCGAACGCAAAACACCGAAGCCGATGGACTCGCCAAATTAGCGGCAGCCACAAAAACCATAACCGGAGAAGGAAGTGTGGTGACCCTCCTCCACTCATAGATAGATCAAATCGAGTTAAGGACTATGAATTTAACTTGGGACTGGCGGAACCGTATTGTTAAATACTTGCAGGATGATGTACTCTTGGATGATAAAAAATAAGTCAAAAAACTTTGGCTGCAAGCAGCCAGGTACAATATCATCCAGAACGACCTATACAAGAGGACGTATGGAGGCCCCCTAGCAAAATTCTTGGGCCTGAATCAAACTCGGCGCGTCTTAGAAGAAGACCGTGAGAGCCACTGCGGGACTTATTCTGACGATCGAACTCTGGTCAGAAGCCTCATACGAGCAGGTTACTACTATCCTGTTATGTAAAAAAGGACGTAGACTTCGTAAAAAGATGCAAGCAATGCCAAAAATACACCCCGATGATCCACCAAACAAGCAATCAACTACACTCGGTCACTTCCCCTTGGCCTTTCATCAAGTAGGGAATAGACATCGTCAGCCCCTCCTACAGGATAAGGTAATATACGTTTCCTTTTGGTTTTAGCTGATTGTTTTTTTCTAAATGGGTGAAAGCAGGAGCATTCTCTTAGATACTCGAATAGGAAGTGATCACCTTCATATGGAAAAAATATAGTGTGCCGCTTTGGCCTCTCCAAAGAAATCAAACTGCAACAACAGACCCCAATTCACTAGAAAAAAGGTCGCCGAATTTTTTGAAAAGTGTCTTATCAAAAGAGTACTCTCCATCACATACCAACCCGTGGGCAACGGGCAAGCACAGTTCTCTAATAAATAAATACTGAATATAATAAAGAAAAAGCTTAAGGACGCCAAGGGACTTTGGCCAGAACTACTACCAGAAGTGTTCTGAGCCTACCACATAACTTAAAAAACGAGCACAGGAGAAACGCCATACTCGTTAGTCTATGATACTGACAATAATACCAGTCAAAGTTGGAGAGCCCAATTTAAGATACTACCATTAGAGCGGACCGAGGAATGATGAAATAAGAAGGCAAGACCTCGACGAAGCCGAAGAACTGAGAGAAATGGCCTACAAAAGAATGATCGCCCAAAAGAAACAGACAGAACGCTACTATAACAAAAAGGCCAGGATCAGACCACTTAAATTTGAGGACTATGTGCTCAAGGCGAAAACACAAGCAAACAAAGACCCGTGGTAGGGCAAACTAGGAACAAATTGGGACGGCCATAAAAAATCACAGCAGCAACTAGCAAAGGGTCTCTTCAACTAGAAACAATGGAAGGAAAATGGTCACTAAAAAACTGGAACATTGCCCACCTCAAGTACTTCAACTTTTAAGGACAAAACCTCTAAATCATACTCTTTTTCAGTCATTTGAGTTTTGTCCCAATTGGATTTTCTCAAGGTGGTTTTTAATGAGGAGATAAAGGGGACACTTCAAGCTGAAATACGGACAATTGTTCATTGCTCGACCTCTCCATATATCTTCAGGTCGCCCAATGAAGGAACTAGATAGATCGAGACTGAAATTCTAGCCCGAAAAATATGTAAATCTCTCCAACTATGAGCAAAACATAAATGTACGTTCTCCAATACATCACATTTGCATCAACTCAGCCCACGACCGCAATTGATTACAAAAAGTTCTACCTCATTGGAATAAAAAATATTCGACCTCGTTCAAACTAAAAGACATCAACCTTGTTCGAACTAAAAGACATCTGACCTTATTCGAATTAAAAGACATGCAACCTCGTTCGAATTAAAATATATTCAACCTCGTTCGAATTAAAAAAAAACATGCGACCTCATTCAAACTAAAAGACATTCGTCTTTGTTCGAACTAAAAGACATTCGACCTAATTCAAATTAAAAGACATTCTACCTCGTTTGAATTAAAAAATATTCGACCTCGTTCAAATTAAAAGACATTCGACATTGTTCAAATTAAAAAACATTCAGTCTCATTCGAATTAAAAGACATTCGACCTCGCTCGAACTAAAAGACATTAAACCTTGCTCGAATTCATATTCACTTAGGTCAACTGCGCCTTATAGTTAAGCTTATATGGCCCTCAGTCATTGTTAGTTTAAGGTTACGTTCGATCTCACCTATATCAACTAAGTTATGTTTAAAATTAAGCTCGGGCAATGTTTGACCTCATTCAATAACACTTATTGTCCCCAGATCACGACTACCTAGCTCGGCATTCCAACTCATTTGACATACGAATCGAGTTTCTACAACTAAAAGCGTCCAAACGGCAGCACTAATGAAAGAAACATACAAGACCAAACAGAGAAAAGATTCAGAAACAAGTAGCAAAATAATATTTCATACCCCAAAAATATTCTTTACAAGGGCTAAAATGATACCCACAAAAGTATGCACAAAAATTACAAGGGAATAACTACTCAACAACGCCATCTCCACCATCACCATCGCCATCAGAGTACTCATCCTTGTGCCAGGCACCCTTCTCAATCATATCCAAAACCTCCTTGCCATCACCAGTTCCCGGTGTAGCGGGATCATAACCACATGAGACCCGAGCTGCACACGCCTTAGCACGAGCATCCTCAAACTTAGCCTCAGGAACTCTCCCCACCGTCATCAAATTCCTGAATGTGTCTAGCTGGGCATCAGCGTGGATCCACTTCTCATACAAATCCTGCCGAACATCAGGATAAGTAGAAGTGTAAGAGGAGGAGGACTTAGCCAACAATTGCGTCTTCTTGGTCTTGAGAGTGACGATTTGATCTTCAAGGTTGGAGACCTCTTTTTCTTGCCCCCCCCCCCAATTTTCTCGTCAAGCCGCACTTCCCTAAGCCTAGCCGTCTCCAAATCATTTGCCTGCTCGGACCGGAAGACACGGATTGCATCCTCTAAAGCCTTCATTTTTGCCAAAGCTTCCAATCGAGCTAGCTCGGCCTTCTCCAAATCTGGCATCTTCTCTGCAACCTTGCCACTCAAAACATCGGCCCAGATCAAACATTGCTCGAGTTTGGCCCGTAAAGATACCACTTGGGTGTGAAGGTCCGCCAATTTGGCCTGAACCCTCTTGCTCACTTTGAGCTCTCCATCCTTATCCCTCAAGGCCCCTTCGAGGACACTGCACTTAGTGATGAATCTCACTAGCTCGTCATATTTCTGTCATACCTCCTTTTTTACCACCCGAGGGGGAAAGGGAAGTTTTTCTAATTTAAGTAACATTAAATGTGATTATTTAATCAATTCAGAGTCACCACTTGGAATAAATTACGACATCCCAACTCACCGATTTATTTTAAATCCCAAATCGAGAAGGTTTCGACTCTATTTAAAAGTCTGCAAATAAGAAATTCTAAGTAAGAAATTCTATTAACCCGGGGGAAGGTGTTAGGCACCTCCGGATTCCGTGGTTCTAGCACGGTCACTTAGCGATTTGTACTTGGCTTAGTTATTTAACTACTCATTTTAAGACCTATGTGCAATTATCATTTTACCACTTTTTAATCACTTGAATTATTTGGAATTAAAGAAACGAGTTACACGTACGTATACTCTTTTCCTTTGGCGCGTCAAAAAATCATGTCATGCGAATGTGTCCACAATTAATAACGCTTTGTTTATTTTATTTTTTTAAGAAAAGTTTAGTTGAAATTGCGTGGATGCATCCCTCGAGTTACTTTTAGAATTAAATTTGCATTTTTGTTACGCGAACGTATACATAATCACAATACTAGTCTAAATTGAGCCTAAAGCAAACTACGGTTATTCAATATTTAAAAGCAACATTTGTGAGGGCTATGCATGATTTAATTTATTTTTGGCACACCTCAAATCTTTTCTATAAGTTTTAGTTATTAATCTAATCTTACGAGGACCATGAATTATAAATTTTATTTGGCATGGCACACCTAACTTATTTTAACAAAAGGGAATTGCTTTTATATTTTAACAATTAATCAAGCTTTATTAAATATTAAGAAAGTTTGGTCGAATTGCACGAACGCATACTTTAATTTATTTTGAAAATCGTAATTATGTCACACGAACGTGTACCTAGTCACGATGATTGATTTGTTAAGATCATACCTAAAAGCATATTATTGATTTGGTTTTGAGGTAACTCTATGAAAGCAAGATTTTTGTGGCTCGACAGTGTTCATGTGACATATTTTATTTTTAAGCACTACTGCGTTTGCACCCGGAGTCATTCTAATATAGACTTCTCATTTTGTGAAACTGATTGAACTGACAATGCCGATAACTATTCATGGAAATAACTTCTTTATTTTAAAAAGAAAGAACAACTACTTAATGGACACCCCAAGCAGCGGAACAAACAACATTTAGAAAAATGATCATTCAAAGGAATAAATATTTAAAGGAAAGAAACATGCTCACACACGGAAGAATGATAAAATGATCAAATATTCACAAAGTCTCAAGAACAAAATAAATTAGCAGTGATAAAAATTACCCAGTAACGTTCCATTAATGGGTCCAAAAATATTGATAAAAAATATAAATTCCAGCCTTATTCATTATCAGAACTTAATATAAAATAATAATTTTATTTAGTTATCATATTGTTCTATGCGAGTAACTTGTTGTAATTTGATATAGATAACTATATGAACACGAATCTAATTTAACTATTAAAGAATCAAAATTTTAGCAACTCAAATAGAAAACTGAGACATGTTCCAACAAATTTTATCAATCACATTTCTTTAACACAAAAATATAAATGAAACTTAAAAAAAATAGAAATATAACAAAGTAAAAAAAAATCTTTAAGCACCAATCCTAATTAAAATGGAAAGAGATAGCAAAAAATTATCTTAGTTATTATTTTACTAAAGTCGCAGAAAATGAAACGATGTACATTAGATCAAAACGAGATTTGTTTTTATTTTCATGGAAATCTAAAAAATTATAGATTAAAATAAACTCATCTAAGAATCTAATAATTACCTATGAACACCATAAAAGTCGTCCCCTTTTTTTATGATTTTTCTTTCAAACTTTTACCCATGCTAAACAATATTAAGAATGTAGAAATTGAACCATGACTAAAAAAAGGAAATTGAAGCAAGAATTCAATGAGAACACTTCTAGATTTCAAGAATAAATATTAAAAAAAAAGGAAAAAGATAAGAAAAGAACCTTTAGATACTTTTCAATCTTGAAATATAAATTTCAGCACTTGTGATATATGAGCGAAAAATTGTAACCCCGAATAAAATAGAACTTTTGTTTCTCCAAATAAAATTTTTCCTCCCTTAAGATCTCTTAAGAATGATGTTCCTATGCATGAAATCTCTTTCTCTTCTGTTAGATTGCCGAATTCTCCCCCTTTTGCTAAGTCTTCTTTGTTTCTTTATAGAGAAAAATATTGGTAGGTTTTTTTTAGAACTTGGAGTGGGAGAACGTGAGTTTTGAAGTGGAGTTTGAGGAATTTCGTTTGTGTGGTAGCGTGGGGGAAGTTAATTATCTGATGGATTTTGAAAGAGGGGATCATGGGATGATTGAGAATTTGCCCACTATCCGAAAATAAAGCAATGAAACTGTACAAGAATCCTAGATGGATTGTATCTCTTTCTTTTGAAAGTTACATTTGTTCCCTAACTTTAAATGTCACGTGAATTCTTGTTGCTTGCTCCTTTTTTTCAAGAATTTAATTGAACTATTAAAAAATAGTAATGAATATATATATATATATATATATCCTTGTAATATTACAAAAAAATAAAAAAATACCATAATTTATTAAAAAGTATAGGGAAAGAAATCATATATTATTTGTAAAGTTTTATTACATATAAAATAAAATATGTATTCTAAGAATGTTATATTTTTTTTAGAATTAAACATGTCAAGAGTAAGATAAGATTAGATCTAAAAGAATTATTTACACTAAAATAGTATAAATTTTGAGTGTGGTCAAAAATTAGGTATTCACAGCATGCCCCTCTTTGCTTGGAAACATGAAGAGTTTTCAGGGAAAAAAATGGATAATGTGACTACTTTTTGGCCTCACTATTATTTAAAATGGAATATATAAAAAAGGAAAAAATGCGACCGAGCATTGGTTTTAGGCAGCCTACATACCCCGGGTTATAAGCGAATCATGTCACGTGTAGTTCAGATGGAAAGAAGAGTGGCAGATTATTCTTAGAAGGAGAGTCGAGCGAAGTTCTGTCAAGGTTCCGATCAGTGGTTCCTAATATTACATCAAAATGAAAAGAAAATTACATACTCTTAAAATCTAAGAGCTAGAAAATTCCTATCTAAATATCATCTGGAGTCTTGTCTTGATTCTTGACTTGCTTTTTCTAGTGACTTTGGATTGAAACTTGATGCTCTCGATGCAACAGACTATTACGTATTCTTTCATGCTTGATTCTTGATCCAATGATGGGAAGAATGATCTTGACTATATGTCTCTGTATGCATTACGCCAAAGCTAGTTGCGGCTGGTATTAAGATGAAACGTTCTACTTTCTCTAGAAAGAACTGAAATCTTAGTTTATCACATCAAATCTATGCTTTGCAGAAAACCAACAAGCCAACACAAACAAACAAAACGGACAAAAATTTTCTGCCCCAGTTCGCACTAAAAAATTTTGTGAGTTATTGAAAACACATTAAACTGTCATTGCTATTGCAGAATAAAGAATTGAATAAGACACATTTTTATTTTTAAAAGAAAGGGGAATGTTATACCATGTGTTAACAAGAAGGAAGGCGATCGGGGGATGCAATACCTTGTGTTGACAATAAGATGAGGCTCGTGGCACTCAGAAATGACATTAGGGGATGTTATACCCTATGTAGAAAATAATGCAACCAAGGAAAGTAGTACCCTATGTTGGCAGAAAATGATGCAACCAGGAGATGTTGTACCCCATGTTGACAGAAAATAATGCAATCAAGGAATGTTGTACCCTATGTTGGCAGAAAATAATGCAACGACTGGATGTTGTACCATGTGTTGATAGCAAGATGAGGCTCGTGGCACTCTGAAATGCTACTAGAGGATGTCGTACCCTATGTAGAAAATAATGCAAACAAGGGATGCAGTACCCCGTGTTGATGGTAAGATAAGGATCGCGGCACTCTGAGATTCTTCTAGGGGATGTCGTACCCTATGTAGGAAGAAATGTAACCAGGGAATGTAGTACCCTGTGTTGGCAACAAAATAATGCAACTAATGGATGTAGTACCCTATGTTGAAGATATGGTGTTGATTCCCTGTAATGAAACTAAAAATAACATGCTTACGTGTATATTGGAAGGAAATCATGGATTTTGAAAACTCCACTTGGTGGTGTTCGTCTTTCCATGAACTGTTCCACTAAACTATTCTTTTCATGTTCTAAACAAAGAAAGATTCGTTAGTTTTAAAATGGTGGTCAGTTTGTGGCCTTGAATTCTTGGGCGACTTGACCTTGTGTCCATTACACTTGTTAGGAGAACCAATCTTGTCGATGATCATACCAATTATCGAGAGATTTTGACTTTACTCACTGAAGATATTCTTTCTCAACATCAATACCTGACTATTTTGCGCCTATCACCATCTGTGTCTATGGTGCAAACAACCTTGTTCCCAAAAACACCTTTTTTTTAAACATTGCTACTTCCTTCAAGCTTTTTGCTTGACAAGGAACATCAAAGTCAACTTTATGGCTTTGCTAATACTATTTATGCCCAGAAATTTTGCTTCATATAATAGAGAAACTGTAACCAATTTTGTGGCCTTTTTATTTGCTTTGCTTTGACAAAATTAAATTGAAAGGGACTCAAGAATAATAGTACAAAAGAAAACAAGTAGGTGAACTAATAAGCATTACAACTTAATCAAGAAGCGTTCCTTTCAAGAGAAGAATAAGAAAGGACTTATCTGGAAGGATATGCTGATTTCAATGAACATGACATGCACTTTGGACAGGATGCCCAATCCGTCTAATTCTCAAAATCTGTTGTAAACTTCACTTTGAAACTGAGTTCTTTAACCATGCTTGTTCTGGGATATAAGAAGACCTAAAATCGATCAATGATGCCCTTTGTGGGCCTTCACCAATTGACCTCTCTCATTTGCCTTTTTCTCAACTCATCATTGCCTTATAGTGCCTTGAGGTTTTTCACCTAAGAATCTAATAATTACCTATGAACACCATAAAAGTCGTCCCCTTTTTTTATAATTTTTCTTTCAAACTTTTACCCTTGCTAAACAATATTAAGAATGTAGAAATTGAACCATGACTACAACTCATAAAATCTAATGTATCACATAAACGACAAAGGAAATTGAAGCAAGAATTCAATGAGAACACTTCTAGATTTCAAGAATAATTGTATAAAAAAAGAAGATAAAAGATAAGAAAAGAACCTTTAGATACTTTCCAATATTGAAATATAAATTCCAGCACTTGTGATATATGAGAAAATTGTAACCCCGAACCGGATTTTGAAACTAGATAGAACTTTCGTTTCTCCAAATAAAAATTTTCCTCCTTTAAGATCTCTTAAGAATGATGTTTCTATGCATGAAATGTCTTTCTCTTCCGTTAAATTGCCGAATTCTCCCCCTTTTGCTAAGTCCTCTTTGTCTCTTTATATAGAAAATATTGGTTGGTTTTTTTTAGAACTTGGAGTGGGAGAACGTGGGTTTTGAAGTGGAGTTTGAGGAATTTTGTTTGTGTGGTGGCGTGTGGGAAGTTAATTATCTAATGGATTTTGAAAGAGGGTATCATGGGGTGATTGGGAATTTGTCCACTATCCAAAAATAAAGCAATTGTTATGAAATAATGTAAAAGACAAGAACAATAATTCAAGAACAAGAGCAAATAGAGAGAAGAGTAGAGAGAGTTCTTCTTATTGATACTTAGAGAATGTTAGGAGTTATTTACAATGGTAGAGGGCACCTCTATTTATAGGGAGAAGGATGATTTAGCTACCAAGAATAGAACTCTAGAATCTCTCTAATTAAAGACATTCACCTTAAATAGAAGTGTATTTATAACACTCCCCCTTGAATGTCTATTCAATGATGTGCCTCGTTAAAACCTTAAAACAAAACCCAATGGAAAAAATTAAAGTAAGGAAAAAGAGTACACATGTTTGAATATGCGCCTATTGGTTGCCTCGTTAAAAACCTTGCAAGGAAAATCCGGTGGGACAAAACCTTGTAAGGGAAAAAGGGTGCAACGCGCCTTAACTCCCCCTGATAAGAACATCAATTTATGTCCTTAAGTCTTCGCATCCCGATCTTGTGAACTAGCTTCTTGAAGGTTGACTTTGGTAGAGATTTTGTGAACAAATCAGCCATATTGTCGCTTGAACGAATCTGTTGAACATTGATATCACCATTCTTTTGAAGATCATATGTGAAGAATAACTTTGGTGAAATATGCTTCGTTCTATCTCCTTTTATGAATCCTCCCTTCAATTGAGCTATACATGCTGCATTGTCTTCATACAAAGTTGTGGGTAGTTTATCACACTTCAAACCACATTTGTCTTGGATATGATGTATTATCGACCTTAACCACACACACTCCCGACTTGCTTCATGAATGGCAATTATCTCGGCATGATTAGATGAAGTAGCCACAATTGATTGCTTAGTCGATCGCCAAGATATAGCGGTTTCTCCACAGGTAAACACATAACCCGTTTGAGATCGAGCCTTGTGTGGGTCGGACAAATATCCAGCATCAGCATAACCAAAAAGATCCGGGCTGCAATTCTTGCCATAAAATAAGCCCATATCGGTAGTTCCCTTTAGGTACCGCAATATGTGTTTGATCCCATTCCAATGTCTCCTCGTAGGAGCCGAGCTAAATCTTGCTAAGACATTAACTGAAAAGGATATGTCAGGTCTTGTAGTATTTGCAAGATACATTAGTGCGCCAATTGCGCTAAGATATGGTACTTCAGGACCAAGTAGCTCTTCATTCCTTTCTTGTGGTCGGAATGGATCTTTGTTCACATCAAGTGATCGAACAACCATCGGTGTACTTAAAGGATGTGCTTCATCCATGTAAAACCGTTTCAGTACCTTTTCTGTATAGGTAGATTGATGAACAAAAATTCCGTTTGCCAAATATTCAATTTGCAAACCAAGACATAGTTTAGTCTTCCCGAGATCTTTCATCTCGAATTCATCCTTTAGATAATCAATTGCCTTTTGGAGTTCTTTAGGGGTTCCAATAAGGTTTATGTCATCAACATATACGGCAAGTACAACAAATTCCGATGTTGTTTTCTTTATAAAAACACACGGGCAAATGGCGTCATTTATATAGCCTTCTTTTAACAAGTACTCACTAAGACGATTATACCACATTCGTCCAGATTGCTTTAGACCATACAAGGATCTTTGCAATTTAATTGAGAACATTTCCCGAGATTTTGAGTTGTGCGCGTTTGGCACCTTGAGTCCATCGGGAATTTTCATGTATATCTCATTATCAAGTGAGCCATAAAGATAGGCAGTAACCACATCCATTAAGTGCATGTCAAGCTTTTCATGGACAGCAAAACTTATGAGATAACGAAAGGTTATCGCATCCATTACAGGCGAATATGTCTCTTCATAATCGAAACCAGGCCTTTGAGAAAAACCTTGTGCAACAAGGCGTGCTTTATATCTTTGTACCTCGTTTTTCTCATTTCTTTTGCGTACAAAGACCCATTTATAGCCGACAGGCTTAACACCATTAGGTGTTTCAACTATAGGGCCAAAAACTTCACGTTTTGCTAGCGAATTCAATTCTGATTGAATTGCTTCTTGCCACTTTGGCCAATCCTGTCTTTTTCGACATTCTTCAACAGATTGAGGTTCGAGATCCTCACATTCTTGCATAATGCTAGATGCGACATTATAAGCAAAGGCATTATCCACCACAATATCCACTCGATTAATATTTGCCTCAATATTAATTGGATTTAGGGATAGTTCCGTATTTTCCAGAGTCTCGGGCTCAATGGATTCTTCATGAATCTCAGAATTTGTTAAATCGTGAGATTCTTTCGTGGTGTCATTTTGATCATTCTTTTTCCTCTTTCTAGGATTTCGATCTTTGGAACCTAATGGTCTGCCACGCTTCAGGCGTGCATTCGACTCATTGGTTATGACACTAGATGATTGTCCAACAGGGACATCAATACGGATTGGAACATTTTCCGCGGGAATGTGGGATTTCGTTATCCTTTTCAAGTCCGTAAATGCGTCAGGCATTTGATTTGCTATTCTTTGCAAATGGATAATCTTTTGTACCTCTCTTTCACAAATAGAGGTATGTGGATCAAGATGAGATAATGATGCATTTTTCCACAAAATTTCCCGTTTGGTTTCACCAACTTCTCCCCCTAATTTTGGGAAAAGTGTCTCATCAAATCGACAGTCTGCAAATCGTGCAGTAAACAAGTCGCCTGTCAATGTTTCGAGGTAGCGAATGATGGAGGGCGATTCAAACCCAACATATATTCCTAATCTTCTTTGCGGACCCATTTTGGTGCGGGATGGCGGTGCAATAGGCACATATACTGCGCATCCAAAAATCCTTAAATGGGATATATTGGGTTCATGACCCAAAACCAATTGCAACGGGGAATACTTGTGGTAATTCGTCGGTCTGAGACGAATTAGCATTGCTGCATGTAAGATGGCGTGACCCCATACCGAAGTGGGCAGCCTCGTTCTCATAAGTAATGGCCTTGCAATCAACTGCAGGCGTTTACTTAACGATTCTGCAAGACCGTTTTGAGTGTGAACATGAGCTACAGAATGTTCAACTTTTATCCCGATTGATAAGCAATAATCATTAAATGCTTGGGATGTAAACTCGGCAGCATTATCCAGTCTAATGGACTTGATTGGATTATCTGGAAATTGTGCTCGTAGTCGAATTATTTGTGCCATTAATTTCGGAAACGCAAGGTTGCGTGATGACAACAGGCACACATGAGACTATCTACAGGATGCGTCTATCAAGACCATGAAATACCTAAACGACCCACTAGGTGGGTGAATAGGTCCACAAATGTCCCCTTGTATATGTTCCAGAAACGTGGGTGACTCAGTCCCAACCTTTGTTGGTGATGGCCTGATAATCAACTTGCCTTGATAACACGAAGTGCAAGGATATTCATTATTTGAAAGAATTTTGAAATTCTTTAACGGATGCCCATATGAGCTTTCTATAATCCGTCTCATCATGACCGATCCTGGGTGTCCCAATCGATCATGCCAAAGTACAAAGGTATTGGAATCAGTAACCCTTTGGTTTACTGTTGAATGTGCCTCAATTGCACTAATTCTTGTCCAATACAGGCCACAAGATAAAGACGGGAATTTCTCAATAACCCTCTTTTGGCCGGAGACATTCTTTGTGATGACGAGATATTCAAGATTATCTTCATCCATTGTCTCAATATGATAGCCATTCCGGCGTACATCTTTAAAACTCAACAAGTTTCTCTTAGACTTGGAGGAGAACATTGCATTCTCTATGATTAACGTCGTGCCCTTGGGCAGAGTTACAATTGCTCTTCCGGAGCCTTCAATCAATTTACTACTTCCAGAGATTGTAGTAACGTTTGCCTTACACATATTTAGTTGTGAGAAATACTTCTTTTCTTTGAGTATTGTATGTGTAGTACATGAATCAATTAGGCAAATACTTTTACAGTTGGATGTTGATCCAAGTTCGCTTTGTGAGATATCCATATTTGCTATCCCATAGTTTGACATACAAAAGAGATACAAGAACATAAGAATAAACAAGTTCAATTCTTTTGTGTCACATAATATTTTCAAAATCTGCTGCTAACAGTTGACTAACAAAATCAGATATGTTATCCATTACTTTGCAGTTTGAAAATTTCAGTTTAAACGTTTTCTTCAAATAATCGATTGTTACTTACAAACAATCGATTGTTAAACACACACAATCGATTATTTGCTATTTTTGAAAAACTTCAGATCGTACTGTCTTAAGACAATCGATTGTTATGCATAGACAATCGATTGTTGGCTATTTTTGAAAAATTCCAGACCTCACTGTTTCAAGACAATCGATTGTTATGCATAGACAATCGATTGTGGATGATTTTTGAAAAATTCCAGATTACACTGTCTTAACGACAATCGATTGTTAGACAAAGACAATCGATTGTTGATCAATTATTTTTCAACTTTAATGCGAAAATAGTTGATAATCGACTAGTTTTTCAGGCTAGTCGATTACCCCTACTGGAAAATAAAAATTTTATTGATATTTGAGCATATTGAAGATATTCTAAAGAACTACTGCTAACATTGCATCATGAACTAACTAATACGGGCTAATACTAATGACTATTAGTTTATTCACTAACTAATACAAATAAGTAGAACAAAATCAAATAACTCCATCTTCTTTCATCACGGACCCATCGCCGATTAGGTGGTCTATTTTCCCCTCGGGTTGCTCAAAGAAGTCTGCCACATCCAGGTGGGTGATGTCCTCATTGTCGTCATAGACAAAATTTGTTTCAGGGCCTTTTCTCTTTCGAGATGCTTGATAAAGGTCAACCAAGTGTCTTGGTATACGGCAAGTCCTTGACCAGTGCCCTTTCCCACCGCAACGATAACATATCGTTTCTGAACCATTTTCCTTAGGATCTTCATGACCCCGTTTCTGCTTTCGGCGGTTATCTCTCTTCGGGGGGTGACGGACTTCATTGGAATTTCTTCCTTGTCTACGTCCCTGTCTATGACCCCGTTTACGACCATGACCATGGTCCTTTTCATGTTTGGCATAATGAGAGTGCACCTTATCTGCTTCAGGCAGTGGTGTAGACCCAGTGGGTCGATTTTCATGATTTCTCATGAGCAGGTCATTATTTCGCTCAGCCACTAGTAGAAGAGAAATCAGTTCAGAGTACTTTGTAAAGCCTTTCTCTCTGTACTGTTGTTGCAGTACTATATTGGAGGCATGAAACGTTGTAAACGTTTTCTCAAGCATATCATAATCGGAGATATTATCCCCGCATAGCTTCAATTTAGAAGTAATTCTGAACATAGCAGAATTATATTCAGAAACGGACTTAAAGTCCCGGAGCCTCAGATGAGCCCAATCATATCGTGCTTGTGGCACAGTGACCAACTTCAGGTTGTCATATCTCTCCTTTAAGCCGTTCCACAAGACGAGTGGATCCTTGATGGTGAGATATTCAATCTTCAAACCTTCATCAAGGTGGTAGCGCAAGAAAATCAAGGCCTTCGCACATTCTTGGGTGGATGCTTTTTCTCTATCTTTGATGGTGTCTCCGAGACCCATAGCATCTAAGTGGATTTCAGCATCCAACACCCATGTCATATAGTTCTTGCCCGAAATTTCAAGGGCAACGAACTTTCTTTTCGTAATGTCAGACATAATCGAAAATTAAATTAGGAAGAGGGAAATACCTTAGATTTCTCGAGAATGGTTCTTGAGACGGTAGAGTCTCGTGCTGATAACGTGTTATGAAATAATGTAAAAGACAAGAACAATAACTCAAGAACAAGAGCAAATAGAGAGAAGAGTAGAGAGAGTTCTTCTTATTGATACTTAGAGAATGTTAGGAGTTATTTACAATGGTAGAGGGCACCTCTATTTATAGAGAGAAGGATGATTTAGCTACCAAGAATAGAACTCTAGAATCTCTCTAATTAAAGACATTCACCTTAAATAGAAGTGTATTTATAACAGCAATAAAATTGTACAAGAATCCTAGATGGATTGTATCCCTTTCTTTTGAAAGTTACATTTGTTCCTTAACTTTAAATGTCACGTGAATTCTTGTTGCTTGCTTCTTCTTCTTTTATAAGAATTTAGTTAAACTATTAAAAAATATTAATGAACTAACTCTACACTATATATATATATATATATATATATATATATATATATATATATATATATATATATATATATATATATATATATATATATATATATATATTAATGTTACAAAAAAATAAAAAATATACCATAATTTATTTAAATTATAGTGAAAGAAATCATATATTATTTGTAAAGTTTTATTACATATAACATAAAATATGCATTCTAAGAATGTTACAATTTTTTTGAATTTAACATGTTACGAGTAAGATAAAGATTAGATCTAAAAGAAATATTTACACTAAAATAGTACAAAATTTAAGTGTGGTAAAAAATTAAGTGTTCACAATTTCTGCTTCAGTTCATCCCGGATTTCTTGAAAGTTGCCATTCTGGCCGAACCGCCTACAAATTTCATGATGCTTGTCGTGATATTCACGGTACTTCTTTTCCATTCTATGAAAATAGTTTCACGCCTTTCCTCCTGGTGAGCACTCTCAATCTCCAATATGATGGTCTAAAAAAACACAAAAGAAAGGATGAAGGGAATCAGTCTATCAAAAAACATCATGCAAGGCATAGAAACTGGAAAGGACAAAAGACTTACTTTAAGGGCGATGCCGGCTATGCCCGATAACAAGGCGGCATCACTCAGCTTCTCGAGGGTCTTACCCTTCACATTGGAGCAAAGGGGGCCCAAGGAAGGGACCACTTCCTTGGTGTTCACCAGCAGGTCGCGATCGATGGAGATCACGATGGTGCAAATGGACCCTTCCAACCTCACTTCCACCTGGGTGAACCCCTCACTCAGCATCCGTACCTCTTCGGGGTTAATATTAGAGCTGGTTTCATGTACGGAAATGCCTTTTCATTTCACCTCGCGTGACGAGGGAACATCAACTGGTACTGAGGATGACGACTCACTTCTCGGTATGCTGCCGCCGACCTCCACAAACGGCCCTCAACTTCACCCTCAACTTTAGGAAATGTTGCACCTTCCACCAATCCTATTGATGGCAGAACTCCAAATGACCGACCCGCATCGCATTTTGGTGCAGTACTAATTGGCTCTTGGTCATCCATTGGAAAGTCTACAGCCCCAACTGTACCCTCGTCAACATCCACCAATCTTTTTTTCGTGGATTCAACCCTTCCCTGCTCGACGATAACTCATCCACTAAATAAAGCATAGGAAAAGCCGATGTACCAGATGCTGAGGCCGCCGATGGTTGAGTTGGTCACACCAAAACCTGAGGTCGAACGGGAGCAGACGACCGGGCAGGCTTGGACGCGGTTACAGTTGGGACGGATTCTATTGTAGCAGTCGCGTGAAGAAACATAGGAGTAGGATCCTTTGCCTTCCCCGGACCTCCCTGTGCTAATAAAAAAAGAGAGGAAAAAGGTCGGGATCAGCCCCCAAACAGGTAAAAGGAAACCTAAGTTTGTTTTATATAACAAAGACAATCCGACTAACCGGGAAGCTTGAGACCAAACTTATTGTGGAAGGCTGACCACTTGTGGATACCCATTATATGAGGAAGAACTTCGCTAACCCACTCGTGAATATCTTCAACCAAATGAGGGGTTTCATCCTTCGCTGCATAGAAAAAGAAAATAAGATATCGTACAATCAAAGTCGACCACTACAAAATACAATAGAAGAAAAAGGTAACACTTGTAGTTCCAGATCTTAGGAAATCAATTCCGCCACGTCCTCGATTTTGACATAGACGTAGTTGAGCCAAAACTGGCAGTTTGCCTTGTCATCATTTTTACCACAAGATATTTGATGCCCCAGTGGCGAAGATGTAACATCGTCCCCTTATGGAAATTGGAAGCAAAAAGATGCATTAAGTAACGGATGGTCACCTCGACCCCGACCAACTCCGCAAACTTTGAAATCATACGAATGAGCTTGTAGATATAAGGGGAGAGTTAAGTCGCACAACTGGTAGTAGTAGCAAAACTCTTTGGTCAAGGGAAGGATAGGAAAAAAATAACCCATATGCGTAGAAGGCACAGTTTTCAGGGCGGTGTATTTGCGCCATGTCGTGCCCTGCAGGGATGAGGTCTATATGGCGGAAATTTCAAAATCTAGGCCTAAACTCAACAATGGTTGCCCCTTCATTAATGACTCCAAAATTTCAGGGTTATCGGGCAACTTGGAGAAGTCATACCTCGCATTCTCCCTACGGGGGATTATCTCCTCCACCGTAGGAAAGATGCGATCTTCAGCAACCATGTCCACCCCATCATCATGGGGAGGCATGCGAACTGCCAGGGGGACTAGATCAGGTAATCCTTTAGAAGTAGTTAGGTTAACCATTTTTGCTCGTTGTGATTGTTACAACCAAAAATACTCACACAAGTGCACGTGATCGTCAAGTAATAGAGTAGTGAGTAGAGTATCGTTACCACGAAGACTTGTGATCAACTATTGACTGATTCAAACTCAATTACTTTATCTATCCAAGATATTTTTCCACAAAATAAAGATGTACTTATTTTACTATCTAAATTATCAGGCAATAATCTAACTAGAGCAATTAACCAAACGAATAACAATTTCGAATAACAAACAGTAGGAGAGGATATTCCAGGGTCACGGGCTAGTTAACAATCTTGTTGTGTTCTTGGCTCAAAATGACTAATCGATTTATCTGGGGGTTATTGATTGACATAGTTTATATTACTCATAAGAATCTGTCGAGTCATTGCTTGGCTATTCAAGTTAACTTAATACCTATATGTCTATGGAATTAAGATTAACAAGAACGCATTTACAATTCCTGTATTTCAACCAAACAAGGCAATTGGGTATATGTCTATCCCAGTTGCGAATCCCTTCCCCGAGGTCCGGGTTCAAGAACTTGCTCTATTTAATTCTATATGCAACCTAAAGTTCTCTCTTTCGACTTCAACTCTAGATTCGTAGATAGTATTTCATTGTTGGGTACTCAGCAATATAATTAAAAGCAGAAATAAATAAATAACCCAAGATGATAAACCACTTTGTCAAATTAGACCTCAACAACAACATTCATGTTTTACCCATGACCCTAGAACAATGGGTTTTAGCCAATCATACTAGTGTTCATCACAAATAGGTTCAATTTCATCACAATTAATAAAAACCAAGAGAAGAAAGGAAGAGCTTGATTATCCAAATCCCTCCTTGCCTCTTGCCTCTCTATTTCTTGCTTTAGCCTATGAAAACCTTGATAAAAATTCCTTGGGCGAGCTTCACTTTATATAGGTTAGGTGAATTTTCCTCCAGATTTCCACTTTTGCCCCTAACAAAACATTCCCGAATTTTGGACTAGCGCGGTCGTGCAACTGGGCGCGCATCTGGCCGTGCTAGTATGCTGAGTTCTCTGTCTTGGACGCGCTAATTTTAACGCAGGCACACATCTGGGCGCGCTAGCCCAGTTGTCCAATTTCCTTGTTTTTTACCTCTTTTTCAACCATGCTCAGCCCCGAGGGGTCTTTATTGCTTCATATGGTTCCAATCACATTTTCTTGCATAATATAGGCTACTTAACCTGAATTATATATAATTCACTATTAGAGCTCATACTTCATCAATTAATCACAATATGACATTGAAATATAATCAACGGAAGCATAAACAATAGCTAAATCAACTAGATTTCGCCTATTATCAGTGATATGGAGAAAATGCAAGAGGGGAGGAGGT
Organism: Nicotiana benthamiana; assembly: GCA_034376525.1. Classification (NCBI taxonomy): domain Eukaryota; kingdom Viridiplantae; phylum Streptophyta; class Magnoliopsida; order Solanales; family Solanaceae; genus Nicotiana; species Nicotiana benthamiana. Next base: position 13,693,468 of record CM067329.1, on the reverse strand, counting down.
ATAAGCGGCGGAAATTATCAGGACCAGTGAAAACATGGATGCAAGAATAAAGGTAATAACATGAACACTAAAAGAAGAAGGAAGGAAGATATGAAGATTCAGTATTTAAAAAGCCCAAAGGATCATGAAAAGGGTCTTGAGTCCCTATTTATAAGAGTCAGGCACCATAATCGAGAATACAAACCATCGATGCCCAACACAATTGTCGAAATGGCAAAAGCACGGGAAATGAAACAACACATCAGGAAAACGCTAAATAATGATGCATAGTGTCGTGACATCACTCTGAATCGATGTAATGGTATGTCGTGGCTCACGAAGCGCCACGTTATAAGCTCGCCCAGAGCATCACTACTCGACCTGCTCGCCTAAATCTCCCAACTACGACTAGCAAAGTTCGCTCATCGAGGTCGTCCGAGAGGCGGCCCCGATAAGCGGAGGGACTAATTGTATAGGTTAAAATCTGTCTAAGGGCGTTTGACACAAAGTGATATAGCCAAATGTAATTTGGCCGAGGTTAACTAGTAACTAATAAGACTCATCGCCAAGTAGCCGATTATGGCCGAGGCCAAGCATCAAAAGGAGTAGTAACGACTAGTTTAGCAATAGGATCTTTAGGAGAATATTCCGTAGGATATTCCTTATATTTGTACTTTTAGGGTTAATTGGGGGTAATGTCCCTATAAATGAAAAGAAAGATAAGGAAAAAGGCATGTAATATTCTCTGATAAGAATACTCTTGAAAAACACTCTCTCTAGATAAATACAAACATCCCCTTTCTAAAGAGATTCGTTTTGTTAATTATTCTATACTTTTCCCATCATGTCCAAGTAAGTCTCCGATATTCTCATATTTGTCTGGCATTCATCATTATCAGAAGGAAGAATCATCCGCCTCATTTAATATCATTCTCCTTATTTATTTTAGTGTCATTTGTTGTTATTTATAGCTTGATATTCTTCCCCTATTATTGACATTGAAATATTAAATCCACGTGACATTTATTCTCGCCCAACACTGGTCAACATCCTCCATACGGATCAATTGTAGATCTGAAGTTATTATTGTTAACTAGGTTCAACCTCTAAAATTTATTAATTTAATTAAAGATTTACATTTTTTGGCCAAACAGAAGCCAATGAAATGTTGCACATGAAACCCCCAACCCCCACAACAAATTAAACCAATAACAAAAAGGTGAACATTTAATATTTAGCAAAACTGAAAAGGAGCAAGAACAAACACATAAAAAGGAAAAGAAAACACTCAAACAACAAATTATTCTAGTATCCTCCCTATGTCTCCTCGTTCAACCACCCTCCTCTTTACCCCAAATTAAGGCAGACCAAACAACACATATATTCATCATTTAATCCGCCGTTTGAATTTACTTCAAGCTAAAATAAAATAAAAAAAAGTGTTCAATTTTTGTTCTAATTTTGTAAAAACAAATTTAGATGCCCCAAAAACTTACAGCACGAGCGCGCAGCTACTTCAGCACATTGAAATAAATTCTAAGGATAATTTCAAAATTATTATAGTAGTAACTCAACTTCTAAGAAGCTTGCTTTAACTGTACAATATTTTTATTGTCAAAAGTAAATAGATCAAAACTTGGGGAGCTAAGGCGGTATAAGAATTATAAGTTTATGAATTCCGAATTCGTCATTAAATTCATAGTTTATCTTATTAATTGAGTTTATAATTAATTATTTTGTTATGAAATAGAAGATTCTTACACTTCTATTTAAGGTGAATGTCTTTAATGTATTTAATTAGAGAGATTTTAGAGTCCTATTATTGGTAGCAAGATCTTCCTCCTCCCTATAAATAGAGGTGCTCTCTACCATTGTAATACACCCCTCTCAACTCTCAATAAGAAGAACTCTCTCTACTCTTCTCTCTATTGCTATTGTTCTTGCTCTATTGTTCTTGTCTTTTACTTTAGTTTATAACACGTTATCAGCACGAGACTCTACCGTCTCAAGTACCGCCAACAATCGATTGTCTTTGTCTAACAATCGATTGTCTTGAAACAGTGAGGTCTGGAATTTTTCAAAAATCACCCACAATCGATTGTCTATATCTAACAATCGATTGTCGTTAGGCAGTGATCCGGAATTTTTCAAAAATCATCCACAGTCGATTGTCTATGTCTAACAATCGATTGTCTTAAGACAGTGTGATCTGAAGTTTTTCAAAAATAACAAATAATCGATTGTGTGTGTTTAACAATCGATTGTCTATGTTCCAACAATCGATTGTGTGTTTAATAATCGATTGTCTTATGAAAAACGCTGAAATTTTCAAACTGCATAGTAATTGATTATGGACAACATATCTGATTTTGTTAGTCAACTGTTAGTAGCAGATTTTGAAAATATTATGTGACACAAAAAGAATTGAACTTGCTTATTCTTATGTTCCTGTATTTCTTTTGTATGTCATACCATGGAAAGTAAATTGATCGAAGGCTCCGGAAGAGCCATTGTAACTCTGCCCAAGGGCACGACGTTAATCATAGAGAATGCTATGTTCTCCTCCAAGTCTATAAGAAACTTGTTGAGTTTTAAAGATGTACGCCGGAATGGCTACAATATTGAGACAATGGATGAAGATAATCTCGAATATCTCGTCCTCACTTCAAAGAATGTCTCCGGCCAAAAAGAGGGTTATTGAGAAATTCCCGTCTTTATCTTGTGGCCTGTATTGGACAAGAATTAGTGCAATTGAGGCACATTCAACAGTAAATCTAAAGAATACTGAGTCCAATACATTTGTACTTTGGCATGATCGACTGGGTCACCCAGGATCAACCATGATGAGACGGATTATAGAAAGCTCATATGGGCATCCGTTAAAGAATTTCAAAATTCTTTCAAGTAATGAATATCCTTGCACTTCGTGTTATCAAGGCAAGCTGATTATCAGACCATCCCCAACAAAGGTTGGGACTGAGTCACCCCAGTTTCTGGAACGTATACAAGGGGACATTTGTGGACCTATTCACCCACATAGTGGGTAGTTTAGGTATTTCATGGTCTTGATAGACGCATCCTGTAGATGGTCTAATGTGTGCTTGTTGCCATCACGCAACCTTGCATTTGCAAAGTTAATGGATAATAGATGAGAATAATCTTGAATTCTTCATGAAAACGAGGCTGCCCATTTCGGTTTGGGTTCACGCCATTTTGCATGCAGCAATGCTACTTTGTCGGCTGCTCGCTTCGGCTTAGGGTCACGCCATTTCGCATGCAGCAATGCTAGTTCGTCTCTGACTGATGAATTATCACAAATATTCCCTATTGCAATTGGTTTTGGGTCATGAACCCAATATATCCCATTTAAGAAGCTTTGGATGCGCAGTATAGGTGCCTGTAGCACCGCCATCCCGCACCAAAATGGGTTTGCAAAGAAGGTTAGGAATATATGTTGAGTATGAATCGTCCTCCATTATTCGCTACCTCGAAACATTGACAGGAGATTTGTTCACTGCACTATTTGCAGACTGTCAATTTGATGAGACACTTTTCCCAAAATTAGGGGGAGAAGTCGGTGAAACCAAATGGGAAATTTTGTGGAAAAATGTATCATTATCTCATCTTGATTTACATACCTCTATTTGAAAGAAAGAGGTACAAAAGACTATCCATTTGCAAAGAATAGCAAATCAAATGCCTGACGCATTTACGGACTTGAAGAGGATAACGAAATCCCACATTCACGCGGAAAATGTTCCGATCCGTATTGAAGTCCCTATTGGACAAATATCTAGTGTCATATCCAATGAGTCAAATGCACGCCAGAAGCGTGGCAGACCATTAGGTTCCAAAGATCGAAATCCTAGAAAGAGGAAAAAGAAAGATCTAAATGACACTATGAAAGAATCACATGAGGACGCTCATGATTTGATTAATTCCGAGATTCACGAAGAATCTATTGAGCCTGAGACTCTTGAAAATACGGAATGCAAGAATGTGAGGATCTCGAACCTCAGTCTGTGGTAGTACAAAATTAATTGAGAGCTCTCGAAGAGCCAATTATTACTATGTTGGAGAAACACAATTGAGTATTGTGCTGTAGTAAGTCTCAAAGAAACTTATTCAGTTTCCAAAGTACACGCGAAAGCGATTGATTATATTGAGACTATAAATAAAGGAAGGCTTTGATTCTCCTATTACTACAACTTGTAGCGGGGTAATTTGTATATGAAAAGCTACCCGCTTTGTTCTCCAGTTTGTACTACACAAACGAAAGAATGCCACAATAAAGTGGATATCTATTGGTATAAAACCCATGTCATAATAAACCCGAAGTTTATTGATAAGTGCACATGTCATGGTGTAAATTTGAAGTTTACCAATATTGATAATTTATTCAGTTGACATTCGTGTTAGCCATCTCATTTGAAGTATGATGTGCAAATTCACATAGGTGAATATCAAAGAACTAGAAGTTCTTGTTCTCAGTAACGAACTGACCAACTAAAGAGTTCGGGTTGAAGCCCCTAAATTCTGGAAATATCAAAGGTGAATATGGGCCCATTCACCCGCCATGTATACCACATATGATGCATCTATGGAATGGTTACATGCGCAATTGTTATTAACCCGCAGCCTGGCCGTGCTTGCGAGGTAAAACGCTCAGTAATCTAACTTCGAGCATAGTTTCCAGATTCTCTACTCAAGACAGTTAATCTTGATAAGTTGGTTTATATCAAAGTTGGTTTAGCAAGATAATTATTGAGTGCTTCCACTTAATAGCTAAATTGTTCCTTATGAGAACGAAGTTGTATATATCAGTTTGATATAAGTTGTATACAAGAGTATATTCTCCCCTCAAAAGTGGTTCAGGGTCAGGAACCAAATAATTTCATCTTATATTAAGGTGCTGTGTATATTGACATAATGCACAAAGATGATTTCCCAAAGTTGAGGAAACAAGTTAGCTTTACTAACATGAGGGGGAGACATGATAAACACTTGAGAAAAGGTTACATGGGATGAATTATCATTTGTATATGTATATCCCCGAATATCATGATATGAACCTGAAGTTCATAAAAGGGATAATTCAATTGCAACATATTGCAAAGCATGCTGTACGCATTTGCTGACCCAAAGAAAGTAACTAAATGGAAGAGATACAATTCAAGAAGAATTGATTCCATATGAAAGACATGTAGTTTTGAACCTATAGTTCAAATGCTTGAAAGATAAAAGTCAAAGGTATGTATAGTCAGTTTTCGATATCTTATTTGTTTAGTATCACTAATGAAAGATTGATATGCAGCTAAAGTCTATTATGCGACTTATATGACTTAACTTGAAAGATTTAAGTTGCTTGAAGCATATGCAATTCTTGGTCCTGAAGTACCGCATCCTAAGTACAATTTGTGTACATATGAATCTTGCCATAACTATAAGCATGATGGATTTGAGAATGCATCTATGGAGATATTGAAGAGCTATTCCACGACATTATATGAAGATGTTTATATCTATCAAGAATGATGATTTCAAGGTGCGGAATATTTATTCAAGTCAATATGGTTGATTTATTTATCAAATATCTACCAAAGATCGTTTTGAAGATGATGCACAAGATTGGAATGCAAATGCTCAAGGATATAAATCGATGTACTCATTAGGGGGAGTCAATGCGCGTTGCACTCTTTTTCCCTTACAAGGTTTTGTCCCACTGGGTTTTCCTTGCAAGGTTTTTAACGAGGCAACCAATAGGCGCATATTCAAACATGTGTACTCTTTTTCCTTACTTTAATTTTTCCCATTGGGTTTTGGTTTTAAGGTTTTATGAGGCACATCATTGAATAGACATTCAAGGGGAAGTGTTATGAAATAGAAGATTCTTACACTTCTATTTAAGGTGAATGTCTTTAATGTATTTAATTAGAGAGATTTTAGAGTCTTATTATTGGTAGCAAGATCTTCCTCCTCCCTATAAATAGAGGTGCTCTCTACCATTGTAATACACCCCTCTCAACTCTCAATAAGAAGAACTCTCTCTACTCTTCTCTCTATTGATATTGTTGTTGCTCTATTGTTCTTGTCTTTTACTTTAGTTTATAACATATTTATATTTTTTAATATAAATATATGAACAGTGCGATTCTCGTGAAATTTCTTGCCAACACCTCTTTTTGTTTCATTTCCTCTCTTTCCTCATTCAATTTCACCCTCCTTCTCTCGTGATCTTCAAAGTTTTTTGGTTTAAATAATGGACTAGTGGATTTTCCTTATCTTCCATTGTTTGTTTTCTCTACATATATATCCTTGTATTTCACTTCAAACTTTTCTCCTTTAAACGCATAATATACCGTTGAAATATTCCTACTTATCTTCAGTTCAATGAAATTTTCAGCTCTCCCTTTGCTTTAATCACTTTTCAGGTTGCTCCTTCATCCCTTTCTATAGATATTTTTTCCATTTTCTTAATTTTTGCACCTAATTGTTTTTTGTTATGCATGATATATTGTGGGCAATAACAAGCTTAGGTTGTTTTTTTTCTTCTTCTTATTTTTTAAATGTTTACAAGAAGCCTACAAGTTGGTTGTATTCATAGTCTCAATTTATGTCAGCACGATATTTAAGAAGAAAAAAAGACTTTTAGAATCTATGATTAAAAAAAGCCATCCAGTGCACTAAATTTTTTGCTATGCACGAGCTCTGTAGTCTAAAGCAAATCATAATATTTATGTCGCTATAAATTATTTTATTAAGGTAAAATAAAATGTTTGAAGTTATTTTTAAATATAGAAATGCGACAATCTTTTGTGATGGACTGAATAAATAGGGACAGCAGGAGTATTATATTTTTCTTCTGGTTTTTGCTATTTGTTGATGAAGTTTATTTATTTATTTATTTTTATGTTGTGAGAATAGCTTTGTTGATTTGCCTTGTATTAAGTAGGAAGGAATAGTTCGTGTTATGTCTAATTGAAGATTAATATTTTGAATGTTTTTGGGCGTACCCACTTTCTTCTGCTTCTTTAGTGTAGTTTTTCAAATGAGTTTAAGTTATATATACCATCAATATAAGAAATTTTTACACCATCATAATGATTGGATAATAAAGTCAGTGGATCATTGATCATATATTACTCATTTTTTTCCTAACTTTGAATAAGTTTTATCTTGAAATTTTTGTATAACTTTTTGAACCTTTTCTTGTATAATTGTGAAAAAGAAATTAGAACTAAATTGCTTTAGCTTGTATATACAGCAAAGTACCAACCAAAGAAATAGAGATTTGAGATGAAGTAGAAAAATAGGTGAAATGAAAGAATCATAGCTATAGGCATTGATAAATATGCAAGAAAGGCTAACATATGTTGGAAACAAACTTGTGCTCTAAATTTGTGTTTTATATGTTCCTGGAGGTGGTTGTCATCATTATGTAAACTAACAAATTTATCAACATTTATTTGCTTTAACTTGTAAATAGGTGGCTATAATTGCAATCATAAATAATGATGATTACACTATCTTAAAGTGTCCAATTTATTTATCTACTAATATTCTGATGTTCAATGTTTGTATCAGGCGTTGAATGCTGGACGCAAGCACACAGTACTTTCATCGCTCTCGTTCATCTTTTGGGGTTGAATGGCACGCCATTTTGGAGGGTTTCTAATGTACTGTTTGATTTGTGTACTTCTTCGTCTTCATATTTGTTGGAAATGGTTAGATAGTTACCGGTGGATGCATTAAACTGTGTTTTTCTCAGTCTTATATATAGTTTTCTAGGAAGAATGGCTAGGTTGCCTGGTAGTAGTGAGATTACAGAGTCAATAGAGGGTCCTGCATCTAAACTGAATGAAGATGCGCAACTGCATCATCACATGAAGCGTATGAAAAAGTATTATATTGAAGATGATATTAATAAACTGTTTGAGGCGATAGAGCTTAGGAATATCGATAGGGGTGTGAGTAAGTCGAAAAGGGGTGTCACAGATGTAATGAGCATAAGTGCGACGAAAAGGCCAATGAGATCTAGCCCCTCTCGTGCTTCAGGTATAGGAATTTCTGAGCCTGTAAATTTAAAGCAGGCCTTGAGAGGATTATGCATCTCTCAAGCATCAGAACTGGCTGCCGTGAAGAAGCAATGGTCAAAGGCATCCAGATTGTCTAGAGTCTCAGAAATGGGGGCTGTCAAGAGACTGTACATGGCTGTTGCGATTGAGGAGGCCAACAGCCCTGATCATCATGTTGATGGAGGTGTAGGGAATTTGGTGGAGATATCCCTCCTCCCGGAGAGGAGGATGTCAGATTCTTCACATAAAAGTCCGGAATCTGAGAATGTGACAGCACAAGAACAATCTACTTTTGTCACTCATACATCCAATCTGTCCGAAATTGTAATGGAACATAAGGAAAGTAAAATACAAGCACAAAGTGAGGCTTTTTGTCCGGCAATTGATATTGGTTACGGTTACCAGAAAGAAGTGTCCGAGCAGAAGAAGATGCTCGAGTTACCACATTCTTCAACTGCCAGTTGTGCTGAAAAAGAGGAACTAGTACAAGATCAGGTGGTTCCTGTTGTAGATGAAGCTCGAACAGCTGCAACTGTAGTGGACAGGGAGCAGGAACGAGATTTGAATTTCGTGTCTTGCTCATCTATATTTAGTGCAGGAAATAAAGTCATCAAGCATACCTCTAGCAGCCCAAGTTTGATGAAACCAGTTTTCAGAAGCAAAATTTTTTATAAGAAGAAAGTCTTATCTGCTTTTGTCAGCAGTTCCATGCAATCTAATGATGGAATTGATAGTGATTTGACCTGTGGTACAAGTGAGTTTCCTTGTCGAACACCTGAATATGCTTCGAGGAATATTCAGAAAGAAGAGGATAAGGATTCTTCAGATTCTTGTGGTGTAAGTAGCATAGAAGTTAGTTCATCTGCTCTGAAGTCTGGTGTTGCTAAACTAGGTCTGAGCTCAAGGAGTTGTAAAAGAGAAAGAAGAATACTTACAAAAGCTGATGAAAGATCTGGGTCTAAGGAAAAGGGGCAGATGTCTCAAAGGTCGAAGAGTAGTATTGGAGATTATAGCAGCACTACAAGCCTTAGCGATGAAAGCTACACCAATGGGTCTAGTCGCAGTGGTTATCGGCCTCATATGTCAAAAGATTTAAGATGGAAAGCTATTATTTGTGTTCAGAAGCAGCATGGAAACATTGGCTTAAGGAATTTTAAACTGCTCAGAAAACTTGGAGGTGGGGATATTGGGAATGTTTATCTTTCTGAGCTAATGGGCACAAACTGTATCTTTGCTGTGAAAGTTATGGATAATGACCTCCTGATCAGCAAGAGGAAGACGACGAGATCTCAGACTGAAAAAGAAATTCTTCAAATACTCGATCATCCGTTTCTTCCAACACTCTATGCCCATTTTACTAATGACAAATACTCGTGTTTAGTGATGGATTACTGTCCAGGTGGTGATCTGCATGTACTCCGACAAAAACAACCAAGCAAGAATTTCTCTGAACAAGCTGCCAGGTAATTTTTCTGGCTTAGGGTACTTATTCCCTGAAACTATTTCTTTTTGCCCCAATGCTCGATATAGATTACAGAATCCAGATCAGCAGTTGAAATAACTTTACTTCCGATAAAAATATAACCCGGGCATGTGTTATTCGATATGCATTCTTTTGTGGCTGAATGGCGTCATGCACATCTTGGAGCCAATATGTTGTCCATGGGTCTAAAAGAATCTAATTCTATGTCTCATAAAATTACTTTTACTGATAATCTGGTGGTGTTTCATTTCAATGAGATAAGAACTCCAAAAATTTGCTGCTCTTTCCTTGATGTTTTAACTTCTGTTTCTTCTCCTTTTTGGTCTTACCATTTTGCCTCCTTAAGCATTGATGTTGTGTGTTTTGCAGAACTCTGTGAATTTATGCTAAGTGTTGCTTTCAGGGGAAGACAATCAATATTCAGAGATTGCTAACAGTACTGGTTAATATCAAAACATTTAGAGCAAAATGATAGAATGCATGTCGGTTGATTCAGTACAATGTAAAGAGGGGAAAGGAGAAAAATGTAGCATTTTAGGAATACAAATGCTGAATTTATGTAGTAAATAGGTGGAAGTAATGAAAATGAGTTGCCATTTCTCTTGCATCCCTTCTTATAATGTTACCATGCTTGCATGCCATATCCTAAGAGGATACCCACTGTATATGGAGATCATTTTATGGTTAATTAATTTCCAAAGAAATGAGTTGGGATATGCAACCTGTGTTTTGAGCCTTTCATCTCCCGTTTTTAAGGTGGATTTCTGTGATTTTGTTCAACATTTTAAGGCAAGACATGGTAAGTTATATGTTTTTGACTTTTGGCTGTTATTTACTGTGTGCAGATTTTATGTTGCTGAAGTTCTTCTTGCGTTGGAATACCTTCACCTACTTGGAGTTGTCTACCGTGACTTAAAACCTGAGAATGTATTGGTCCGAGAAGATGGTCATATCATGCTTTCCGATTTTGATTTATCTCTAAGGTGTGCTGTTAATCCTACATTGATGAAATCATCTTCTCCTGTCGTTGAGCGTCCAAAGAAGTCTAGTCCATACTCAGAATCCTACTGCATTGATCCCTTCTGCTTAAATCCATCCTGGCAAGTATCCTGCTTCAGCCCCGGGTTTTTATCTGCTGCAGCAAAGACGCGTAAGCTAAAGGCTGACCTACCTGCACAAGTCTCACCTGTACCGCAGCTTGTTGTAGAGCCAACCAATGCTCGTTCCAACTCATTTGTAGGAACGCACGAGTACTTGGCTCCAGAGATTATCAAAGGAGAAGGTCATGGCAATGCTGTAGATTGGTGGACCTTCGGAATCTTTCTATACGAGCTTTTATATGGAAGGACTCCTTTCAAAGGGCCAGGAAATGAGGATACACTGGCCAATGTGGTTTCTCAATGCCTTAAGTTTCCAGAAAGTCCTACTGTTAGTTCTCATGCAAGAGATTTAATAAGAAGGTTGTTGCAGAAGGAACCTGAGAATCGGTTAGGAGCTGTGAGAGGGGCAGCAGAAATAAAGCAGCATCCATTCTTTGAGGGACTCAACTGGGCGTTGATTCGATGCTCAACACCTCCAGAAATACCTCGATCCTACGACTTGGCAAATGTCTTCCCTGATACAAACCAACAATATAAGGAGAGCAGCAAGTGTCAAAATGAGTTAAAAAATATAGGTGAGAATATTGAGTTTGAGATGTTTTAGCAAATACTGTAGGTATGTAATAGGTTTGGTTTTTTATTTTAACATGATGTCTGTGATCTAAGTAACTAATTGATATAGGTCATACAGTGTACATGTTCCACAATAGGTAATGTTTCATAAAATTGTTGACTGGTATCTGGTATGTATCAAAGCAATGTAACCTGATGCTCAATTTGAGTGGAAAACTGAATGTGAAGTTACTCAAGCAAGGAATCAAATTTTCCTATTTCATCATTAAACAAACCGCAATCGTTTATCCTATCATCCGGCTCAAGTACGTACGTCAAATAAGGAAAGGAGTTCTTGTTTTCAAACTCTAAAAAAATTCAAATAAAAAGGTCCTTACTTAAGTTCCCAGTGAAGACGAAACAAGATTTTAGTGATTTCGTTTGCTATTAATTCTTTATTTAAATTCAATTCCAACAAATAAAATAGAAAATTTTTGAATAGTCTGCTTCCTTTTGAATGATAAAATCCCTATATTTTTTCTCGTTTAAACTTTCATTTTCATTTACATTTAAGTGAGAATGTAGGTTCAATGTATTTGTTTCAAACGAAAAATAAATAAATAAGTGAGAATGCATAATGTCCACGAGCTTTTTCATCTCCAATTTGGAAATGAAAATTAATAGCAAAAAAAGTATAAAAACATAATAACGTGTTAAACATATTTAAAATCGCATGAAATATAAATAATCAATTTCTAAATAAAAACATATCGCATGAATTATAATCAAATATTTTTCAAACAAAAAAAATTTGTCTAAGAAGATTAGGAGAGTACCAAGAGGAACAACCTAAACTTTAAAGGGAACATAACTTTGCGCTTCAATTAGAACTTTTTATGCAAGGCCAACCTCAAATTTACAACAATAACAATGAAATTTCAATTCCAAATTAATTGTATAAAAATCTTTATATTCATTCCCTTTTTCGGTCTAAAATTGGCCTTTTAAAATAATTTCTGTTATAAATATATTATATTATGAATGTTCATTTAGCACTCCATTGTAAATAAACTTCTTGAACAAGCTTATCCATATGGGATTCTTCCGTAATTATGTTTATCTATTTATTACTCTATTGGAAATAAGTCTCCTGAATAAGCTTATCACTTCGATACCCGGTTATGGATAAATATTACTTCCGGTAGAATATTATCCAGACCGGGTATAATGAGTTATCCTTTCAGTACTTCGTTACGGATAAACATTACCCCTAGTAGAAAATTATCCATACGAGGTAGAATGAGCTTGTCCTTTCAGTACTCCGTTATGAATAAACATTACTCTCAATAGAAGATTATCCATAACTAATATAGTAACAGGTTACACAACAATTACCTTTCTTCTATAAATAGAAGATATTTCAGTTCATTATGTACATCAGTTGGTCTGATGGTAACCAACCCTCACTTACAACCGAGAGGTTGTGAGTTCGAGTCTCCCCAGGAGCAAATTCTGGGGATTTATGCCGGGGGTCTATTTGGAAACAGCCTCTCTACCCCAGGGTAGGGGTAAGGCTGCGTACACACTACCCTCCCCAGACACCACTGAGTGGTATTGTACTGGGTCGTACTTTTACTTTTACTTTTTTTATGTACATCAGTTGGAATTCGAATAATATATCAGTTTCTCTCTATACTTTTTTTTACTTTACAGTCTTTATTTTATAACACATTATCAATATGATGCTATGCCATCTCAAGAAAATACTTTGAAATTGTTAGAGGTAAGAACTTTCTTTTCCTAAATAATGTCAAATCTTTCTAAATTAAATTTGTAGCCCTGGATATATCGGGCAAAAGCTACATGTCTTGGGTGCTTGATGCTGAAATTCATGCTGATGCGATGGGTCTGGCAGACACCATCAAAGACAAAAATGAGGTATCAAACCAAGACCGTGCCAAAGCACTGACATTCCTACGTCATCACCTTGATGAGGTTCTGAAAGTGGAATATCTTACTGTTAAAGATCCAGTCATATTGTGGAATAATTTGAAAGATAGATATGACCACCTGAGATGGTCGTTCTTCTACAGGTATAATATGATTGGACTCATCTAAGGCTACAAGATGTTAAATCTATCAGTGAGTATAATTCTGCTATATTCAGAATTATTTTCCAATTGAAATTATGGGGTGATAATATTACTAATCATGATAGGTTGGAAAAAACTTTTACCACTTTTCACGCCTCGAATATGCTCTTGAAATAATAATATCGAGAGATGAGATTTAAAAAGTATTCTGAACTTATCTCACATCTTCTTATAGCCGAGCAACATAATGGGATATTAATAAAAAATCATGAAAGCCGACATACTGGTTCTTGTCCATTCCCTGAAGTGAATTAGATGAACTTTCACCAGACTAAACGTGGAAGAGATCGTGGTCCTAGTTGTGGTCATGACTGTGGTCGGGGAAGAAACCCTAATCATGATAATAATAATGCACCAAAGAACCCCCCCCCTCGCCACCAGCAGTGGAAAAGGAAGGAACAAAAGCATGAAGTGGTGCAAGAACCAAATGCAGAAAATGCATGTTATAGAGATGGAGGAAAAGGGAACTGGTCACGTACCTGCCGTACGCCAAAGCACCTGGTTGAGCTTATCTAGCGTCCCTGAAGAAGACAGAGAAAAATGCTGAAGCAAATTTTTTTTCTAAAGATAATTTGGACTTAATGCATTTGGATGTAGCTGATTACTTTGTACTCCCAGAAGGAAAAACAAGTCATGTAATCGATTGTGAATCTATAAAAATGTAAATATTTTAATTTTTGTTGTTTGTCATAGATAGTATGGTTATGTAATTGTTGTACATAATAAAAGTTATGTTTTGATAATGATGTTTACTATAACATATTTTATTTATGTTATTTTGAAGAATATGGATAATCTTCAAATTATGTTTGGTTCAAAGACAAATCGTAAAGATATCTGTGTTATTGATAGTAGAATAACCCATGCCATATTCAGGGATTAGAAATACTTTTCTTATTTGCATAAGGGAAAAGCAAATGTTTCAAAAATTTCTGGTAATATAAGTTTGGTTGAAGGCCCCGGAAGAGCCATTATATTTCTATCTAAGGGAACAAAACTTATTATAGACAATGCATTGTTCTCCTCCAAGTCACGAAGAAACTTGTTGAGTTTTATAGATATCCGTCGAAATGGTATCATGTTGAGATAATAGATGAAATGCTGCATAATTCTCATCTCAAACTTTTGATGATTATTGTCTATCAGTTGGAATAAAATTTGAACATCATGTAGCTTATGTTCATGCTCAAAATGGCCTCACGAGTCATTTATTAAACGTCTACAATTAATAGCAAGACCACTACTTATGAAAATAAAATTGCCCACTACTGTTTGGGGCCATACTATCTTGCATGTAGCATCACTTATCCGTCTCACACGGACACATTATAACAAATATTCTCCGTCACAATTAGTTTTTAGTCATGAACCAATGCCCATCTATGAATTTTCAGATGTGTTGTATATGTGCCAGTAGCACCATCACAGCGCAGTAAGATGGGACCACATAGAAGGATATGAATATAGGTTTGAATCACCCTCTATTATTCGCTATCTTAAACCATTGACAGGAGATTTATTTACTGCTCGATTTGCAGATTGTCGGTTTGATGAAACAAATTTCCCACAATTAGGGGGAGGGAAAAAGAAAATCAAAAGAGAAATTATGTGAAAAGTTTTATCGTTATCTCACTTTGATTCGCGTACCCCTATATGTAATCAGGAGGTCGAAGATCATCTATTTACAGAATATAGCAAATCAAATGTCAAGCGTATTTACTGATTTGAAAAGGATAATTAAGTCACATATCCATGCAAAGAATGTGTCTATCTAAATTGATGTCCCTAGTAGAACCATCTGCTAGCATGAGAGCAAGTAAACCTAAAGCACGCCTGAAGCGTGGCAGGCATTTAGGTTATAAGGATCTAAATCAACGAAAAAGAATATCGACAAATTATCAAAACGATACTGTGAAGGGATCTTCTGAAGAGACCCAAGATCTGATTAGTTCTGAGATTCCTGAAACGAAGCTCATGTGATTGAGGAACTTTTAATAAGTTCGACCGGTGAAGGAATTAATTTAAATCGATTTGAAATAGCAGTGGATAATATTATTGCATATAATATTGCACTTAACATTATGCAAGATAGTGAAGATCTTGAACCTCGATCTCTCGAATAATATCAACAAAGATATGATTTGCCAAAATAGCATGAGGCAATTCAATCGGAATTGAAGTCACTTGCTAAAAGAGAGGTCTTTGGACCAGTAGTCCAAACACCTGCTGGTATAAAACCAGTTGGTTATAAATGGGGTTTTGTGCGAAAAAGGAATGATAAAAATGAAATTGAAAGATACAAAGCTCGCCTTGCTGCATAAAGATTCTCACAATGACCTGGAGTCGATTTTGATGAAACATATTCACCTGTTATGGATGATATAACATTTCGATATCTCATAAGTTTAACACTACATGAAAAGCTTGAAATACATCTAATGGATGTAGTTACAGCTTATCTGTATGGTTCACTTGATAATGAAATTTATATGAAAATTCATGAAGGATTTAAAATGCCTGAAGCGAATTCAAAATCTCAGGAAACGTATCCAATTAGATTAAAAAGATCTTTGTACAGTTTAAAGCAATATGGGCACATGTGGTATAATCGCTTGAGTGAATATTTGTTGAATGGAGGTTACATAAATGATGTTATTTGTTGTATTTTTATAAATAAAATGGCATAATAATTTGTTATACTTGTAGTTTATGTTAATGACATAAATCTTGTTGGAACTCTAGAAGTGCTCCAAAAGGCAATTGAATATCTTAAGAAAGAATTTGAAATAAAAGATCTTGGAAAGACAAAACTTTGTCTCGGTCTGCAAATTAAACATTTAGTAGATGGGATCTTTATCCCTCAATCTACATATACAGAAAGGATCTTAAAACGTTTTTACATGGACAAAGCGCACCCATTGAGTACACCTATGGTTGTTCGATCACTTGAAGTGAATATGAATTTTCCGACCTCCAGAAGAGGATGAGGTACTCCTTGGTCCCAAAGTACCATATCTCAGTATAATTGGTGTACTAATGTATCTTGTTAATGCTACAAGACTTGACATAGCATTTTCTGTAAATTACTAGCAAGATACAATTATTCTCCTACATGAAGACATTGGAACATGATTAAGGATATATTGTGATATTTAAGGGAAACTCTTGATATATGTTTGTTTTATGCTAACAAAGATAGTGTAGATCTTTATGCAGATGCAGGTTATTTATCTGATCCTCATAAAGCTCAATCTCAAACCGGGTAAGTGTTTACATATAGAGGTACTGTCATATCATGATGCTCCACAAAGCAATCTATTGTTACTACTTCTTCAAATCATGCTGAGATAATAGTTATTTTTAGGGAATGCGTATGGTTGAGATCAATAATTCATTTTATTAGAGAAAAAATGTGATTTGGAATGTGAGAAACGACCTACAATCCAATTGAAGGGAGGACTTATAAAAGGAGATAGAACGAAGCACATTTCACTAAAATTATTCTACACACACGACCTTCAGAAAAATTGTAACATTGATGTGCAACAAATCCGTTCAAGTGATAATCCAATAGATTTATTTACTAAATCTTTGCCAACTTCAACTTTTGAGAAGATGGTATACAAGATTGGAATGCGGAGACTCAAAAATTTGAAACAAGATTTTCATTAGGGGAGTAAAATACGTGCTGCACTCTTTTTTCCTTAATAAGGTTTTTTTCCATGGGGTTTTCCTTATAAGGTTTTTAATGAGGCACCTACCAATGCGTATTACTAAATATGTGTACTCTTTTCTCTTCACTAGGATTTTTCCCACGTGGTTTTTCCTAGTAAGGTTTTAATGAGGCACATTAGCTTTTAATGAACATACAAGGGGGAGTGCTATAAATATATTATATTATGGATGTTCATTTAGTACATGGTTGTAAATAAGCTTCCTGAAGAAGCTTATCCATATGAGACTCCGTTGTAATTATGTTTATCTATTTAGTACTTTATTGGAAATAAGCCTCCTGAAGAAGTTTATCACTTCAGTACCCGATTATGGATAAACATTACTCCCGGTACAAGATTATTCATACCTATTACAATGAGTACTTCGTTATGGATAATATTACCCAATAAAAGATTATTCATACCGGATACAATGAGCTTATATTTTCAGTACTCCATTATGGATAAACATTACTCTCAATAGAAAATTATCCATAACTGATATAGTAACAGGTTACACAACAATTTTCTTTCTTCTATAAATAAAAGAGATTTCAATTTATTATATAAATTAATTTAAATTTAAATAATATATTAATTTCTCTCTATAGTTGTTTTTTGCTTTACCATCTTTCTTTTATAACAATTTCTCATTTCTCAAATATCTGTAGCTTTATTTAGTCATGCATTACCGGAACTTGTGTCCAAGACCAACCACCATTGCAACATCCAAGAAGTCAAGTGATGAGGTCCTTATACAGTACAGTCACCATACCAACCACCCCAAAATTACCAAACTGCCACCCCTCTCACTCTCCTCACTCTCTGAAACTCCCATTTCTAGACTTTCTTCGTCTTTCTAAATACCCATTTCTTCAAAACTCAGACCCTCTTGTAAAAAGCCATAAAAGACTAATAACCAAAGCTTCAATGGCATCCCAAGGATCAAACACAGAAGCAAATTCACAGCAGACAAAACCATTCTCAGTTCTCTTTGTGTGTCTTGGTAACATATGCAGAAGCCCAGCTGCTGAAGGTGTCTTTACTGATTTGGTAAAAAAAAGAGGACTTGATTCCAAGTTCAAAATTGATTCTGCTGGTACTATAAATTATCACGAGGTATAGCCAATTGGGTGTCTTTAAAATTTATAAAGTTTGAGCCTTCTTGGAATTGATAATGTTTAAGATTGATTCAGCTTGTACTATTAATTATCATGAGGTGTATCCACTTGGGTGTCTGTAGAAAAGTTGTAACTTTTATGGTTTTGAAGCTTTCTTGAAATTGATTTGTTAATCCTGTTCTTGTGTTGTAAGGGAAATGAAGCCGACCCAAGAATGAGGGCTGCCGCTAAAAGGCGTGGAATTGCAATAACTTCTATATCAAGGCCAATTAGGCCTTCTGATTTCAAAGATTTTGATCTCATTCTTGCTATGGATGAGCAAAATAAAGGTGGGTTTTTGCACAATCCTATCTCAAATTCCTGGAGATGTATTTTTTGGCTTTTCTTTCTTGTTGGTTCTTTCCATGCTTTGTGCTACCCTTTATATTAAGATTCACAACTTGTTGTGATAATGTTGATTGTTTTAACATATGTACTGTATCAAGAACTGATTCCCCCCCCCCCCCCCATAGCTGATATACTTGGAGCTTTGGAGAGGTGGATCCATAGAGAGACGTTACCTGCTGATGCACCTGAAAAGGTTTGCTAATATATAGATCTTAGGCTGGTATTCGTTATCAAGTGCAATTCTTAAGTCTGTTGTCCTCAAAGTGCATTTAATGTTCAGGTTCGCTTGATGTGTTCCTATTGTAAGAAGCATAAAGAAACTGAAGTTCCAGACCCTTACTATGGTGGAGCTCAAGGTTTTGAGAAGGTAATGTCTAATAATCCGTGTTATCTTGTTAAGACATGAGAAATAACCCAAAAGCTGCCTGATTTTCACATTTTAGATGGCTATACGGGTGACTAATGCTTATTTTGTTGACTTTTCGAGCATTATGATAGTTCTAACACAGAAGGTTATGTTCTATTGTCTTGAATTAGGTAGTTAATTCACAAGACCGTGCCAATTTATACCTCAAACAATGCAGCAGCAGAATGAAGAATGGATAATAAACACAATTGTTAACTACATTTTCATGGAAAGAATGGATAATAAACAGGAGACATCATTGAGTTTGGCCTGGCTTACTATGCTTAGTTTATGTGTTATCTATAATACAGCCTGCTGTCATATTCTTATGGTAGAAGCCTATTCTCGAAAAACTAGTGCTATTTGAAATATGCACACAATAGCCATACTTAGCTTTACATGAATTAATACCCAATGCAAAAGCAATTTATCTAGCTTCTCACCTCATATTACCTTTCATCTTAATAGCTTAGGCTGCACGGAGAAGAAAGAAACTAAAGAATGGTCTCTTGAGTTATATCCAGTTGTAGCTAACTCTCCTTTCACCTCTTACCTTCTCATTTCTTCTATCCTTAACCCTTTCCAGTCCCTCTATCTCCATGAATTCATCCATTAACTCCCTTATCTTGACTTCAACTCTCTCCAACACCTCCTTGTTCCGTTCCCTTAAATTCCCTTATAAGCGCTTCAGGTTCTTTGCTAGATGGAATGACTCAAGTGACTTGATAACTTCACCACTGTGACTTCCTACCTCCAAAACCCCTCTTTCAACTACATGTTCTCTAACGTGAAAGGAGCCCTTGTTCTTCTCATTTTGGTAGAGTCTAGCATAATGGGTAAGTGGTCTGAAGCAAATCTGGGTAAGGTTACTTGAACCATATTCGGCGCCATCTCCTCCTAATTGGTGGAAGCCAGGAATCTGTCATCCTGATTTTGACCTTGGTTCGTCCACCCTGGTCCACATGAACTTTGCACCTTTCGGTGGAAGTTCTACAATTGGAGGCACTGAAGTTTATGTTTTACACGCTCGAATGAAATCAAGAAAGTTCAATATCCCTCTCAATAGCCTGCAATTCTTTCAATATTGCTGTTTTTTTTTTTTTTAATTTCATAACAATTTTTAATATGTCAATCAGATTACGCCTTCTATGCATGTTTGCCAATTTTTTAGAAGAATTTACCTCCAGGATATCTTTTCCAGCTTTTCCACTTCTTTTAGCTCCATATCAGCATCAACTTTCTCTGGCATTTATCAGTCTGATAAATTCGTTTCCTCCTGATATTACCAAACTATGTTCCTCGGATTCTCCAAAAGTGTTGTCGCACTCGTGTCGGATCCTCCAAAAATACACTAAATTTGGAGGATCCGATACGCGCCCAACAACATTTTTGAAGAGTCCGAGTAACATAGTTACCAAACCATTATTTTATTCAGCAAGTGTGTAATCTTCTTCTCAGGGAATCCAAAAGGAATTAGTGTTTTGCCCCTCAATTTTAACTTAGTAGCTTCAGCGTCCTATCAGGACTTCCCAATCTACAAACAAGTCCCACCAACCGTTAACCATGTGAGCGAACCCCTCGGATTCCGCCCCACATGTTTTAAAATCTAAAGTAGAACTTTTTCTTCTCTCAGATCATAACTCGTGTCGCCTCTTGCTTTTCATATATCCTACAGGTCTTATGAAATAAGTCCTACATATGAGCCCTGATGCTTGTTTTGTCATCCCATTTTCATCAGCCTTAGTTGTAGGTGTCTTCAAGGTAGAATATAGGAGCCCTACAATTTAGGCTATTGACAAGGGTCAATTTGAAATATTTGGTTGGAAAAATCCAGGTAGGTGTTTTGGAGAACTACTAAGTCCTTGAATGTGTGAAAAGGAGTGAAAAGGAAATTTGAATACGCTTGTAGTTACCAAGGTCTTCTCAATAAGCCGGGAACAATTGTCTTTTCTTTCCTGTTGAATGATTTCTACAGAAAATGCTAAGAAAGCCTTTTACCTTAAAAGCAAAATCTTTTTTGCGGTGATAAGAATTTCTGCAATGGGGTCCTTCTGAGGCTCTTAAAAGATCCTATTTATTTAATATAACGGTGTATTGCTGCTACTGTCTATATATTATGTGTGGCACCATTTATTTGGGTGAGTCATAGTTTGTGTTTGTTAGCCATTAATCTTGCGGTTGATGCTCACAGCGACATGCATCTAATGCTCAACTCCACCACATCTTGCTCACAGGTGCTAGATCTGCTTGAAGATGCTTGTGATTCACTGTTGGAAAGCATTGTAGCGGAGAAGAAAATTTAGTATAATAGATATTTTTATCACCAGAATTCTAACTGCCAACTAGGCAATTCATTATTTAAAGCATATACCATGCACTCTTTGCTCATTGTTTGTACTACAGCGACTTGTGAAGCCAGATTCCAATATATCTGAGTAGACATTGTTCTGTGTTTATTGTATACATGACACGGTCAAGCAAAGATCTGTACAAAAATAAATATACGGAGGTGAATCTTGACGCTACTCATGTACTTTGTCCTGTTTCCCCCCTCTCGTTTGTGAAGAAGTCTTGTAGGAAAGATGATGCATTATCACATGACAATTCTGCTTCAGATATTTGGTCAAGAGAATTTTCTTCTTTTGCGCATGCTATTTGTTCTAAGGACATGCTGTAAAACTTCTGCATCAAAATTAAAAGAGCAAATGTATGTGCTTGACTGTAGCAGAGCAAACAAGCTAAATACCAAAATCATGTGCGTTTTTATCAAGTCCCAACTTCAATGAAGTGCTGGTGTTAATTCAGTGCCTACATTTCACTTCCAATATGAAACTTTTTATGTTGTCAAGAGAGATAACTTTGTCAAACTATGACACAATGCTTCCTTTCTTTAACGATCTCAACTGCTTGACCATGCATTTTTATGGTAAAGGCGTTCTTAATGACACACTTGTTTAGGTTGAACTTGAGCTCCCTAGCATTCTTGCTAGTTGTGAGGTCCTTATTTCACTTTGAAATACTCTCCGAACAAGTTTTTCAATTTCAAATCCTCTATTTCTAGTGAAAGTTGAAAAATGGACAAAATTGGAAAACATACATTGACTTGCAAATAATATTTCCATTTCTCAGAAAATACGGGTGCAAGTGCCTATTTAAAGATCCTTGCAATCAGCCATTGATAAACGTACTGATTACCATCGTGGAAAAAAAAAGTTCCCGGTTACTATTATGGAGATAACTGCCCCAGCAGGGACAATGAAGTGAAAAATGGAAAAGAAAATCAGATACAATGTGCTGGGATTATGATGAATTTACAGAGGGAAAGTTGATACAGGACACCACCTTCACATGCCACGTTGCCTCAAATTTTCCATCACCCATATATCGCGCAGCTATAGTAACTACACAAACGCTTTAAGTAACAACTACAGCTCTGCCTTAATCCCAGGCTGAGTTGGGATCAGATATATATGAATCTTCGCTAACCATATCGTTACATTTAAGCTCATCTCATACTAATATTACACAAAGGCTTAAAGTAACAAAAGGAAAATTTTCATATGATGAAAGACTGTTTGACTCCTTTTCGTGAACGTTTTCGCCTTGGGTTTGAGCTCAGTATGTTTGAAAAGGCACTCAGAAGTTCTGTACCTCCACATTGATTAAAATTTTTGCAGCTTCTGGATTGGCAATAAGTTGCTTTGCCACTAGATATCCTGCAATAGTCCAAGTCTGAAAGAGACGTGCCTGTTTCCCGATGAACCCTCCTCGCCTTGTATCATAATATTCGGGCCATTTATCTCTCGCTAAGCGTCTCTCTGCAATCTTAATTGCCTTCTCAGCTATTTCTGGCCTCTTCATTTTTATGCATGCCACTGTCAACTGAAAACGGATAACAGTTTAAATAATCAGCTCATCTTTACTGTGTTCAAATGAATCTCTTCCATGTATTCTACTGTATGTTAAAACATTTCTGTAAATGCTCAGATGAGATGACAGAACATTATTGCAGTTACAGTTACATACTTCTAAATTGCCTAGTTCTTATATTACATCAAGCACAGGTATAACTCATTTATTGCACAGAGTTAAAACTTAAAAAGCATGACTTCAGTGCCAAAGATTCATTTCTTAGTAGATAATCCAAAAAGACATGATAGCACTAAAAAGGGAATCAACTTTCAAATCTTTTTGTGATTAAACGATAAAGGGTAGGAACAAGATGAGCAGAGTAAAGAAAGTAAAAGCCTGTTTTTCACTATAGTTCGATCTTATTCAATCTTATTATCTGTGGATTTATCGAAGATCATTAACCACACTATGTCTCTGTCTGGTGCTAGAGGCCCCTGATAAGTTTATGCATCTTTTGTTTTTATGTTTGACAAATTTCATGAGAGGACCAGATAAGAAACTAGATACAATTAGTTCCCTTGCGTTCCGAATAACTAGTCAAATGTCTGGTTCAATTCTCAATGAAATCAGATAAGGGAATATCAGAGGGAAGAGATTGGGATCAGTTCCCCTGGTCGTTGTGCAGTCAACTCTACAGCTGTAAAAGTTGCTGCACTGTACCGTCTGGCAACAATACAGCAGCACAACTATAGCTTGCTAAGGCTAAACTAAAGGACACTTTATTGCATCATCCTTAATGAACTCACACACACATATTATCAACATGCGGCAAGGATTTCATTTGCCTAACACTTGCAAATCAAAAGATAATATTCTTTCAAGTGCTAGCCACCACCTCTCTCAAGAATAAAACTGTTGCAACCTCAAGGACCAGATCCAAAGATTGAAGATATCTTAAGTCCTTAGATTTGTTGAATCTTTGTTATTCGTTCTTCATTTGTAATCCTATACTACTTTCAAGAAGTGTCTTTGTAGGACAGATTTAAACCACTGTTTGGTTTAGTGTCTTGACTAGAATTGGTCAAGATTTGTTGCTTTGTAATAGAGTTATTTCAAAGGGCTTACAATAGAGTTATTATAAGGGGTGAGGGATTAAGAGTTTAATATTCAGATTGCAATAGGTTGTAATCTGAAGTTTGCTCAATTTACAACAACAAGCCAGTATAATCCCACATATTGGGGTCTGGAGAGGGTAGTATGCACGCAGACCTTACCTCTACCCTGGGGTAGAGAGGCTGTTTCCAAATAGACCCCCGGCATCCTTCCCTCCAAGAACTTCCCACCTTGCTCTTGGGGAGACTCGAACTCACAACCTCTCGGTTGGAAGTGGGGGTTGCTTACCATCAGAGCAACCCCTCTTGCCTGAAGTTTGCTCAATTTAGTGGAGTTAAAATCCTACTAGGGTAGGTCATGATTTTTAATTCCTTGAGCAAGTAGTTTTTCATGTAAATATCGCGTATTCTTTATTTACTGCCGATCTACTGCGGCAACAAATAGAGAACCAGGTTCCTTTTCAGTGATGTTTCTTCCTATGCATTTAAGGTAAAGGCATACTCAAAGTCGAACCGTAAAAAAACAGAACAGACACTCTTCCTTAACTACTGCATTATATTTCACACCGAATTTCAAATTTTCCTTCCTACACAATGCAGTATATCAAGCTTGCAAACATCACTCTCATACATTTGTCGGTGAAACTCATAGTGGTCAATCTGTAAACCAGAATAAATTGACGGACCACTAAGCAATCATTGGGGCAAATATTTGACCTGCATCAAGGCATCTGCCCCATGCGCCTAGATCAATTTTCTGTCTAATTTTTTCATCAAATATTTGACCATGCATGCACATATTTGTATAAATATGCACTCTCTCTCGAGTTGAAGAGCTCTCAATTAGCTATGCTTATTTAGTATGCATAACTCGAGAGATAGTGCATATTTAGGTAATTGTTGAACAACACCACTCCCAGAGTATATGAGGGATCAATAACCGAGGGTTTAAAGGCGGGATTAGGGATAACGAAGCCTTGGGTGCGACCTGAAGTGAGTTGTACCAAAAGCCAGCTAGCGTAGAGAGTGCGTCTAGTAAATTGTCGTGATTACTCGGGAGCAATTTATGGTAATAAGAGTGCTCATGATCGGTAGAGAATACTTAGCCGAAATTATAGAAGGCATAGTAAAAGAAGGATTCCGACAATTGGGGAAATCATAACTCTAGACCTCCTTAATCTTGTCTCTAACCCTTAGTATATTTAGTTGTTAATTGAGTATTTTAAGTCGTTAGTTAATTAGTTAAACACAAGAATCTAAATATTTATAAGTTAGGAATTGTTCAAGTTTGTCTTCTTGGTGATAGTGAACAGTTGTAGCTAAACCTTAATTCTCTGTGGGATTCGACTCCGGACTTGTAAACTGGATTATATTTGCAACGACCGCATTGTCCTTTTTATAAGGCATAGTTGGGCGTGATTATATTCCATATTTTTGCAAAATCAGTTTCAATTTAATATTAAATACCAGAAAATTCATGGAGTTAAACCCCCTACCTTAAGACTAACACTGCCCCATGATAGGTAAAACACTCCGATCTCTTTTATTCAGTAGACTAAACATCTGCCTATCACATGGGTTCGAAGTTAGCAGCATTTGGTCAATCACAACCATTTCTGATGGGAACTTCTCAAAATTTAGTGCCATTCTGTTGAATGAGCTGGCAGATTGATCATAATCTGCTCCTTGAATGTGCTGACAGATTTGATTATCATTTGCTTCTGTAAATATGGTACAATAGATATTTAGGAAAATTTGTTGTCATTTATTCTGGGAAAACTAGTATAGATGTAATCCCTTGATTGAAGGATCTCCTAAGAATTAGGGATTGATTAGTTGATTTGATTGTACCTATTGTCCTATAAATACTTTACAATCATATGAATAATGTAAGCCTTTTCTGTGTCCAAAGTTTCATGGTATCATAGCGGGACTTTCCCCCCAATACCTTATGGCCAAAACAACCTTTCACGGAGAGCGCCACTCTGCAACATCAACAGAAGCCGAAAGATCTTCTCTTGAAGCTCTGGCAGAAAAAATGGTGACACAAGGAGGCGATTCCTCTCACATGTCCTTCCAGCTAACTTCTCATCGATTAAACGGGAAGAACTATCTGGAATGGGCAAAGTTCGTAAAGCTTGCAATCGATGGCCGTGGAATACTGGGACATCTGACTGGAGAGACGAAAAAGCCGAAAGTAGGAGACCCAAAGATGAATGCCGGGAGATCGGAGAACTCACTCGTGATTGCCTGGCTAATAAATTCCATGGATCCAATCATAGCCTCATAGGTAAATCTTATCTTTTCCTACTCACTGCTAGGGATGTGTGGGAAGCCGTTAGGGAGACATATTTTGATATAGAAAATGCTTCTCGGATATATGAGTTTAAAATTAAACTTTGGCAAGCTAAGTAGGGTGAGAGGGAAGTAACTACTTTTTATAATGAATGGTGTCATATGGCAAGAGTTAGATCAATGTTACAATGATGAATGGGAGTGCACTGCCAACGGTGTGAAAGCAAGAAAAAGGAAAGAAAACGAGAGAGTTTACCTTTTTTTAGCAGGATTAAGTCGAGAGTTTGATGCGGTCAGGTCACAAATCGTAGGAAAAAACCCTCTGCCTTCGCTTCGTGAAACCTTTTCTGAAATTAGGAGAGAGGAAACTAGGAGGAAAGTCATGTTAAAACCTGATTTGAACATTGAACTAAAATCTGTTGTAGATGCTTCAGCACTTGCAACAGTGAAAAATGAAGATGATAAAAGGAAAAAGCCATGGTGCGATCATTGCAAAAACCACCGGCATACCCGTGAAACATGTTGGAAGATTCATGGGAAACCACCAAACTGGAAGAAAAAAGGAGTTGACAATCGCAGCTTCCAATCTCAACATGGACATGCCTTCCAAACAACCTATTTTGATCAGGGGCAGCATCCTACTCCAGAAACGTCTCCATTCACAAGGGAACAAGTGGAACTTCTGCACAAACTTCTTCAATCTCCACAATTTAGATCTAGTGGACTAGATCCTTCTAATCCTTCTTGTTCTTTTGCTCAAACAGGTAGTGTACCATGTGCGTTTGTTAGCCATTAATCTTGTGGTTGATGCTCAAAGTGACATGCATCTAATGCTCAACTCCACCACATCTTGCTCATAGTGACATGTATCTAATGCTCAACTCCACCACATCTTGCTCATAGTGACATGTATCTAGTGCTCAACTCCACCACATCTTGCTCACAGGTAGTAGATCTGCTTGAAGATGCTTGTGATACTGTTGAAAAGCATTGTGGCGGAGAAGAAAATTTAGGTTCATAGATTTATTTTTGTCATCAGCAGTCTTACTGACGACTAGGCAATTGCTTATTTAAAGCATATAGTATGCACTCTTTGCTCATTGTTTGAACTACAGCGACTTTAAAGCCAGATTCCAGTATATCTGGTCAATGGTATGCACTGCTTTTGGACAAGAGGGGTTGCTCTGATGGTAAGCAACCCCCACTTCCAACCGAGAGGTTGTGAGTTCGAGTCTCCCCAAGAGCAAGGTGGGAAGTTCTTGGAGGGAAGGATGCCGGGTTCTATTTGGAAACAGTCTCTCTACCCCAGGGTAGGGGTAAGGTCTGCGTACACACTACCCTCCCCAGACCCCCACCAAGTGGGATTATACTGGGTTGTTGTTGTTGTTGGTCTGCACTGCTTTGTGTTTATTGTTTACATGACAAGATCAAGCAAAGATCTGTTCAAATATACAATACAGAGGCGAATCGAGACAATACTCATGTACTTTGTCCTGTTTCCCACCTCTCCCCTTGGCTCGTTCGTGAAGAAGTCTTGTAGCAAGGTGATGCATTATCACATGCCAATTCTGCTTCAGAT
Organism: Nicotiana benthamiana; assembly: GCA_034376525.1. Taxonomy (NCBI): domain Eukaryota; kingdom Viridiplantae; phylum Streptophyta; class Magnoliopsida; order Solanales; family Solanaceae; genus Nicotiana; species Nicotiana benthamiana. Next base: position 13,665,661 of record CM067329.1, on the reverse strand, counting down.
ATTTGGTCAAGAGAATTTTCATCTTCTGCGTATGCTGTTTTGTTCTAAAGACATTCTGTAAAACTACTGCATCAAAATTGAAAGAGCAAATGTATCAGATAATACAGTTGCAAGTGCCTACTTAAAGATGCCTGCAATTAGCCACTGATAAACGTAACCATTATGGAGATTACTGCTCCAGCAGGAACAGGGAAGTGAAAAAATGGAAAAGAAAATCAGATACAATGTGCTGGATTATGATGAATTTACAGAGGGAAAGTTGATACATGACAGCACCTTCATATGCCATGTTGCCACAAATTTTCCATCACTGTTATATCGCGCAGCTATAGTAACTACACAAACGCTTTAAGTAACAACTACAACTCTGCCTCAATCCCAGGCTGAGTTGGAATCAGATATATATGAATCTTCGCTAACCATATCGTTACATTTAAGCTCATCTCATACTAATATTACACAAAGGCTTAAAGTAACAAAAGGAAAATTTTCATATGATGAAAGACTGTTTTAATCCTTTTCGTGAACGTTTTCGCCTTGGGTTTGAGCTCAGTATGTTTGAAAAGGCACTTAGAAGTTCTGTATCCTCCACATTGATTAAAATTTTTGCAGCTTCTGGATTGGCAATAAGTTGAAAGAGACGTGCCTGTTTCCCCATGAACCCTACTCGCCTCGTATCATAGTATTCGGTCCACTTGTCTCTCGCTAACCGTCTCTCTGCAATCTTAATTGCCTTTTCAGCTATTTCTGGCTTCTTCATTTTTATGCATGCTACTGTCAGCTGAAAACGGCTCACATCTAAAATAATCGGCCCATCTTTTCAGTTTTCAATGAATCTCTTCCATGTTCGATTCTACTATGTGTTAAAACATTTTTGTGAATGCTCAAACGTTATTGCAGCTACAGTTATATACTTCTAAATTGCCTAGTTCTTATATTACATCTAATCCATGTATAACTCATGTATTGCTCAGAGTTAAAAGCCTGAATTCAGTGCCAAAGATACATTTCTTATGCATTTAAGGTAAACGCATTTTTCAAAGTTAAACGTAAACAAACAAAACAGACATTTTTCCTTAACTACTGCATTATATGTCACAGTGAATTTTAAATTTTCCTCCCAACACAATGCAGTATATCAAACTTGTGAACATCATCACTCTCATACTTTTGTGGGTGAAACTCATAATGGTCAATCGGTAAATCGGAATAATTGACGGACCACTAAGCAATCAACGGGGCAAATATCTATGTTGTTAATTCCAGGGGAGGGATTCACCGTTTACACATGCATCGAGGCATCTGCCCCATGTGGCAAGATCAATTTTCTGTCTTAAATTTTTTACCACACAAACACGTGTATAGTACATACATGCAAATATTTATCCCCCCAGACACACACGCAGACATTTATACGTACATATATTGTATTGTAAGATATATGGATTTATATCTAGATATATGGACCTATATCTACATACATATGAACAATATATGGATAAATTATATGTTATGTGCTATCTTTTGGTTTGGCCTAATTTTGTGGTCTTATGGACATTATGTTAAGGGGGCCAATGTATTGTCATATAAAGTGTAGGACTAATGTGTAGATACCCAAAAGGGTAACCTTAGTTGATGATGGGCTAACTAAGGTTACATATATATAACCACGGTTACATGCTTGTGACTATTGAGTTATGTAACTCTTGTGACTCTTGGGTTAGGTAACTCATTTGTTATTAAGTGGGGGTTATGGTTCCCACATTAGTGCAAGACAAGACTCTTCTTCCTCCCATTGAATCAAGAGCCAAAAACTCCATTGTTGTCTTGCAAATATTGTGGAAAACCATATACCAATTTGATTATTGTCATAACATTATTATTGTGAACCATTCACATATTGTTTAAGTCTTGTGGAGCATACTTGTGGTAATATACAAGTTCAAGAAATCTTGAAGAAGGATCAAGGAGTTCACAAGGACATAAGGACAATCATCAAAGGAGGTTCAACAATTTCCACATATGGATTCAGGTTAGCTTCCGCTCATGTAGTTTAATTCCGAATTGTTCAATATGAAGGTTATTGTCTTTAGTAGGAATCATAATCCTAACAATTGGTATCAGAGCCACCTTCATTTTTGGATAATTTGGATGTTCATAATATTCATGTTATGTTAGGATTCATGTTCAAGTTATGTTAGAATTTTATTTATGAAATTCTAGTACCATGAAATAGCATGATGTTATGAATGTTATGTTTTGTTGGAATTTGATGTTTTAATACCATGTTATCTTTACATGTACTAAAACATTGTATTAAGCATGATTTTAGTTGGTAAACAAAATGTTTTCTTGTTTAAGATGCTTATGTTTTAATTCTGTAAATTCTGTCCAAAACAGTTTTAAAAGTTAGTCGAATAACTTTTCAGATAGTCGACTAACTTATTTTTTCTGGAATTTCCGCAAGCTAGTCGACTAACCTGGTCCAGTGAATATTGAAACGTTTTCTAGGTTAATCGACTAACTTAAAGTTAGTCGACTAACCTGGTACAGTAAGTCTGAAAAAAAAAATTTATGCCAAAATAATCAATTATCTGTTTTAGATAATTGATTATCTCGGTCCAGTAAGGTTAAAAACGTTTCAAATTTTTAAGTTTCAGTTTTTTTAATTGACATATCAATTAATATAATGTTTTTTTTAATGTATTATACATTAAAATATTTGAGTTTTGAATATTAATTGTTTTAAAGTCCATTAATTCTCATTATTTTAGGAATTGTCCTTTCAAGTATAAAACAATTAATATTCAGTTGTTGCATGTCAAACATGTAACATATTAAGTTAAGATTCATAATATGGCTTAAGGAACTAAAGTTTATAGCATCTAATATTTTAATTAGTCAATTGAAGCATTATGTTGCCAAAGTAACCTCTATTGTGTAGATTGATTAATCTTAAAATATAAGATGACTGTGGATGTTAGTCTTCCATGCGTTTAACACCGCCCCAAAGGAAGGTTGTTATTTGGCAGGAATTCGAACATGCTTGTGGTGATAAATATGAGACAATTATTTGATTTTCCATGTGAATATTAAATCGGCCCAAAGGAAGGTTTGATATTTGACAGGAGTTTATTGTCTATGTTTGATCACTACACCAAGAGTACCACTTACAAGTTGTTTTTCTGTCCAAAGACTAAAATCAATGTTGTGCTAGGTATCTTGTAATGTGATATGCCTATTTTGAATCTATAAAGTAAAGTTAAAGTTCAAGTAATTGTAAGCATGTATTCAGTAATCCTTTTGTTCTATTTTCAGTTAATTCTTCTGCTTCTACGATATCTGCCAACATCAATAGCATCCCTGTGCGTAACGGCACTAACTTTAAGGAATGGAAAGAGAATGTAATGATCGTTCTCGGTTGCATGGATCTTGACCTTGCACTTCGGACCGAGCAACCTACTCCTCTTGAGGATACATCCTCTCCTGATGAAAGGGGGGTGATGGAGAAGTGGGAACGCTCGAATCGCATGAGTCTAATGATTATGAAATGTGCAATTCCAGAATCATTCAGGGGCACTATGAATGATGAAGCTAATGCCAAAGTTTTCCTTGAAAACCTTGAAAAGCGTTTTATGCAAAACGAAAAGGCGGAAACAAGTACACTATTGAGTAAACTTGTTTCCATGAGGTATAAGGGCAAGGGAAACATTAGGGAGTACATTATGGAAATGTCTCATCTTGCTTCGAAACTAAAGTCACTCAAGCTGGATTTACCTGAGGAACTGCTTGTGTACTTTGTTTTGATATCTCTTCCTGCACACTTTAATCAGTTTAAGGTCAGTTACAACTGCCTGAAGGAGAAATGGACTCTTAATGAGCTCATTTCACATTGTGTGCAAGAAGAGGAAAGAATAAAGCTAGATAAGACTAAAAGTGCTCATTTGGCATCCTCTTCTAAGGAAACTAAGAAGAGGAAAGGTAAGGAAGTTGCAGTTGCAAGGCCCAAGATTAAGCAACAGAAGGAACCTAAGGTTGAAATCACTGAATTAGGTTGCTTTCTCTGTAAGGGGACTGATCATGTGAAGAAAGATTGTACCAAGTACCATGCCTGGCGTGCGAAAAAGGGTACATTTCTTTCTCTTGTTTGTTCGGAAGTTAATTTAATTTCGGTACCTAAGGATACTTGGTGGGTAGATTCTGCTGCTACTACTCACATAAGTATATCTATGCAGGGTTGCCTGAACTGCCGAAAACCAAATGATGGTGAAAGATACATCTATGTGGGTGACGGCAAGAAGGTGGCAGTTGACGCTATTGGCAAATTTAGGCTGTTGTTTAAGACCGGTTTTCATTTAGATTTGGATGAGACTTTTGTTGTACCGTCTTTTAGACGGAATTTAATTTCTGTTCCCCAATTGGACATATCCGGTTATAATTGTACATTTGGGGACAATAAAGTTAGTCTCTTTCAGAATTCAAATCTTATTGGTACTGGTGTATTATCAACATTTGATAGCTTATATTTGGTTGATACAATAACTTCAAATAAAGAAACTTTGCATACAAGTTTAAGTGGTACCAAAAGAAAATTAACTAATGAGAATTCTATATCACTCTGGCATAAACGTTTGGGTCATATATCCATTCAAAGAATTCAGAAACTCGTGTCAGATGGAATTCTTGATTCGCTTGATTCCTCAAATTCGGAAATTTGTACTGAGTGTATCAAGGGAAAACAAACAAACAAGACTAGATTAGGTGCTAAAAGAGCTTCAGACGTCTTAGAATTGATACATACGGATATTTGTGGGCCATTTCCTACTCCTTGTAGGAATGGTAAACAATACTTTATCACATTCATAGACGATTACTCTCGTTATGGGTACCTATATCTTATTCACGAAAAGTCCCAATCCATAGACGTGTTCAAATCATTTAAGGCTGAAGTTGAAAATCAACTAAGCAAAAGAATTAAATCCGTTAGATCTGACCGTGGTGGTGAATACTATGGTCGATATGATGGTTCCGGTGAACAACGTCCAGGGCCTTTTGCTAAATTCTTAGATGAGTGTGGGATCGTCCCTCAATATACTATGCCAGGAAGTCCTACGATGAATGGTGTAGCTGAGAGACAAAATCGGACCCTTAAGGATATGGTAAGAAGTATGATTTCTCGTACTACTTTGCCAGACTCACTCTGGGGTGAAGCATTAAAAACCGCAGCTTATATTCTTAATAGAGTTCCAACTAAAGCTACAATCAAAACCCCATATGAACTTTGGACTGGGCATGAACTTGTGGAAAACCATATACCAATTTGATTATTGTCATAACATTATTATTGTGAACCATTCACATATTGTTTAAGTCTTGTGGAGCATACTTGTGGTGATATACAACTTCAAGAAATCTTGAAGAAAGGATCAAGGAGTTCACAAGGACATAAGGACAATCATCAAAGGAGGTTCAACAATTTCCACATATGGATTCAGGTTAGCTTCCGCTCATGTAATTTAATTCCCAATTGTTCAATATGAAGGTTATTGTCTTTAGTAGGAATCATAATCCTAACATGTATTACATATATATTTATACACGTGTGTGTAATATAATTTAATAAGATTATGTAAGATCTAGTGACATACTATGTCGTTATGTCTCAAATGTATGTTATTAATTCAGATATTTAACTTAGGTTTGTACTTTTGATGTTTTTGTTGACTATTTGGCAAAAGTTTAGTCCCACACTGTTGGTTTTCAATTTTGGTTTGAGATTTTTTCCTATAAAATAAGGCCTAATGTTAGGTTTCAAACACACTTATCATTTGCTTCCTCATCTGTTTAAGTCATTTGTATCTTCTCTCTTTAATATTATTTCACTTGTATTTGAGAGTGGAATAAAATATTGGTTGTATCCGATGAGTAGGCAAAGTTGGCCGAACCTTGTTAAATTCTGGTGTTTCTTTTATTGTTGCTTTATTGTCTTATTTATTATTTAGTGGCTGCCATAATTTTTGGTATACCAGTTGTGATTCATTCATACTATATACATTCGGCTTCCGCAACAATTGATATCAGAGCCAAGGTACTATCTAAGTATGCTCTGTGGATTGCAGCCTAGTCTGATCTTCCACATCATAAAAGATTTATCTTGGTAACTGAGTCAAGGTTCTGTCTGAGGATGCTCTGTGGTTGCAGTCTGGTCTGATCTTCTACATCAGAAAGAAAATAATCTTGATTTGTATCTATTAAATAATATTTGTGTCAAAATAGGAAACAATAAACAAGAAGAATCTACATCAAATGTCAGCAATACGTCATCATTGGTATCTTCGCTTATGACAAGAATTGTGCCAAATACGAAATTTGCAGTAGAAATTTTTGACGGGTCCGGATATTTTGGGATGTGGCAAGGCGAGGTTCTAGATGTCTTTTTTCAACAAGCGCTAGATCTGTCCATTGAAGAAAAGAAACCAGATGTTATTGGAGAAGAAGATTTGAAGATTCTCAATCGTGTTGCTTGCGGTACCATTCGATCCTACCTTGGTAAAGAGCAGAAATATCCCTACACAAAGGAAATTCTGCAAGTAGATTATGGAAAGCACTGGAGGATAAATTTTTGAAGAAAAACAGTTAAAATAAGTTGTACATGAAGAAGAGACTGTTTCACTTCACATATGTTCCTGGTACCACGATGAATGAACATATCACCCGTTTCAATAAGTTGGTCACGGATTTGCAAAATATAGACACAACTTATGATGATGGTGACTTGTCCTTGATGTTGTTGGCGTCACTTCCTGATGAGTACGAGCACCTTGAAACTACTCTATTCCATGGAAATGACGAAGTTTCTCTTAGAGAAGTTTGTTCTGCTTTGCATAGCTATGAACAAAGGAAGCGAGAAAAACAGAAAGGCGGAGAAGGAGAAGTTCTGTTTGTGAGTGGTCGTCCTCAAAATCAAAGGAGGACAAAGAAAGGAAGATCTAAGTCAAGATCTAAACCCAGCAAAGATGAATGTGCCTTTTGTCGAGAAAAGGGTCACTGGAAGAAAGACTGTCCAAGGCTGAAGAATAAGGCCAAACATAACAATGGAAAGGCCGTTGTGGATTCAAATGTAGCTGATTGTGATGATTCAGACTTATCATTAGTTACAACAGAGCCATCAACATCATCAGACATATGGTTGATGGACTCAGCTTGTAGCTATCATATGTGTCCCAACAAGGACTGGTTCGTGGAATTTCAAGAAGGAGAATATGGAGTCATCCACACAACAGATAATAGCCCTCTTACTTCATATGGCATTGGTTCAATACAATTAAGGAATCATGATGGAATGATTCGAACATTAACAGATGTTCGATATGTACCGGATTTGAAAAAGAATCTCATCTCTGTGGGAGCCCTAAAATCGAAAGGTTTCAAAATCGTTGAAGAAAATGGAGTGATGAGAGTATGCTCCGGTGCACGAGTGGTAACGAAGCCGAATCGGAAGAACAATAACATGTACGGCTATCATGGTAGTACAGTTATTGGGACAGCGACAGTGACATCTAGTTACGACAAAGAGGAAAAAGCAACCAGGCCATGGCACATGCGCTTGGGATATGCTGGAGGAAAATCCTTGAAGACTCTATCAGATCACGGATTGTCGAAAGGAGTAAAGACTTGCAACTTGGAGTTTTGCGAGCATTGTGTCAAAGGGAAACAGACAAGGGTTAAATTTGGTACAGCGATCCATAGTACGAATAGCATTTTGGATTATGTATACTCTGATGTTTGGGGTCCTTCCAAAACACCTTCATTGGGTGGGAAGCAGTATTTTGTAACCTTTGTTGATGATTTTTCCCGAAGAGTATGGATGTATACAATGAAGATCAAAGATGAAGTGCTGGGAATTTTTCTCAAATGGAAGACGAAGGTAGAGAATCAAACATGCAGAAGGATTAAGTGTATTCGCACAAACAATGGAGGTGAATACAAAAATGATCATTTCTGTGAGAAAGCACGGGAGAAAAATATAATTCTTGATATTAAACATGATATATATAATACACATAACCACCTACTCCTAATACACTTTGGACTAGAGTTCTACTATAATTAGAGTTCTACTATATTTAGATATCTAACACTCCCCCTCAAGCTGGTGCATATAAATCATATGTACCGAGCTTGTTACATATGTAATAAATACGAGGACCTGTGAGGGACTTGGTGAAAATGTCTGCAAGCTGATCATTTGACTTTACAAACTTTGTAGCAATATCTCCCGAGAGTATCTTTTCTCTGACAAAGTGACAGTCAATCTCAATGTGCTTAGTTCTCTCATGGAACACTGGATTTGATGCAATATGAAGAGCAGCTTGATTATCACACACAAGTCCCATCTGACTAACATCACCAAATTTCAGCTCTTTGAGCAACTGTTTGACCCAAATTAGCTCACATGTCGCCATAGCCATTGCTCGATATTCTGCTTCTGCACTAGACCGAGCAACCGCATTCTGTTTCTTGCTTTTCCAAGATACCAAATTTCCTCCTAGTAAGACACAATATCCAGAAGTAGAACGTCTGTCAGAAGGCGATCCTGCCCAATCAGCATCAAAGTATCCAACAATCTGCTCATGGCCTCGATCCTCAAACAACAAACCGTTACCTGGAGTTGATTTTATATACCGAAGAATGCGAACAACTGCATCCCAATGACTATCACATGGCGAACCCATAAACTGGCTCACAATACTCACAGGAAAGGAAATGTCAGGTCTTGTCACTGTAAGATAATTTAGTTTACCAACTAATCGCCTATATCTTGCAGGATCGTTAAGAGTCTCCCCCTGTCCTGGAAGAAGTTTAGAATTCGGATCCATTGGAGTGTCAACATGTTTACAACCTGTCATTCCTGTCTCCTCAAGAATATCTAAGGCATACTTCCGTTGTGAGATCACAATACCTATGCTACACTGTGCGACCTCAATACCCAGAAAATACTTTAGTGTGCCCAAATCCTTAGTCTGAAAGTGTTGAAAGAGATGTTGCTTCAATTTAGTAATACCATCCTGGTCATTGCCGGTAATAATAATGTCGTCAACATAGACCACTAGATAAATACAGAGACGTGAATCAGAATGCCGATAGAATACAGAGTGATCAGCTTCATTTCGAGTCATGCCAAAGTCCGGGATAACAGTGCTAAACTTACCAAACCAGGCTCGAGGAGACTGCTTTAGACCATAAAGTGACCGGCGCAAGCGACATACAAGGCCACGAGACTCCCCCTGAGCAACAAACCCAGGTGGTTGCTCCATATAAACTTCATCCTCAAGGTCACCGTGTAAAAATGCATTTTTAATGTCCAGCTGATACAGGGGCCAATGGCGAACAGCAGCCATAGAGAGAAAAAGGCGGACTGATGCTATCTTAGCTACGGGAGAGAAGGTATCACTGTAATCAAGCCCAAATATCTGAGTATATCCGTTAGCCACAAGACGAGCCTTAAGACGATCAACCTTACCATCTGGACCAACCTTGACTGCATACACCCAACGACAACCAACAGTAGATTTACCTGAAGGAAGAGGGACGAGCTCCCAAGTACCACTCGTATGTAAAGCAAACATCTCGTCAGTCATAGCCTGTCGCCACCCTGGATGAGACAATGCTTCACCTGTTGACTTAGGGATGGAAACAGAGGACAAAGAAGATAGAAAAGCATAATAGGGTGATGACAAACGATGATAACTTAAACCGATATAATGGGGATTAGGATTAAGGGTGTTCCGTATACCTTTCCGAAGTGCAATCGGAAGAGACAAGTCCGCAGTAGGAGCAGGATCAGGTGTAGGAAGTGAATCAGCCGGGCCGGATGCTGGGCGAGGACGACGATGATATGTCAAGAGTGGAGTGTCTTGTACAGGGAGTCCAGGAGGAGCCACAGTAGATGGTCCAACGTTTGGAATGGGTAAGACTTCTGTAGCGTAAGGTGAAGGAGGAGATATAGTAGACTCCCTAAAGGCCGATATAGGTAAAACCTCAGATATATCAAGATGGTCAGGATGGTCAGAGGAGGTAAAGAAAGGTTTAGACTAAAAAAATGTGACATCGGCTGACATAAGGTACCTACGAAGATAAGGTGAATAACAACGATAGTCCTTCTGAGCACGAGAATAACCAAGGAAGACACACTTGAGAGCACGAGGAGCTAACTTATCTTTCCCAGGAGCTAAGTTATGAACGAAACAAGTGCTCCCAAAAACACGAGGGGGAACAGGGTATAAGGGTGACTGGGGAAACAATACCTCATGCGGAATCTGATTCTGGATGGGAGATGAAGGCATCCGATTAACCAAATAACAAGATGTGAGAACTGCATCACCCCAAAAACGCAGTGGAACATGAGATTCGATGAGAAGTGTGCGAGCAGTCTCAATAATGTGCCTATTCTTTCTCTCTACAACCCCATTTTGCTGAGGGGTATAAGGACAAGAGGTCTGATGAATAACTCCATGAGAAGACATAAACTGCTGAAATTGAGAGGATAAATATTCTAAGGCATTATCACAACGAAGAGTGCGAATAGAAACACCAAATTGATTTTTAATTTCAGCACAAAAATTTCGGAATATAGAAAATTACTCAGAACGATCTTTCATTAAGAAAATCCAAGTATATCTTGAATGATCATCAATGAAACTAACAATACACATAACCTAACCTACTCCTAATACACTTTGGACTAGAGTTCTACTATAATTAGAGTTCTACTATATTTACATATCTAACAATTTCAATAAGGTCAGTGAAAATGATGGCATCGTCCGACCTTTCACTGTCAGACATACACCATAACAAAATGGAGTGGTAGAACGCATGAACCCGACCTTGCTGGAGAAGGTACGGTGTATGTTGTCAAATGCTGGCTTGGGCAACAAATTTTGGGCTGAGGCAATAACATATGCATGCCACCTCATTAATCGTCTACCCATCTTCTGCTATTGATGGCAAGATACCGTTTGAAAAATGGTGTGGAAAGCCTGCTGTAGATTATGACTCTTTGCACGTGTTTGGCACAACTGCATATTATCATGTGACAGAGTCAAAATTGGATCCAAGGGCAAAGAAGGCTACTTTTATGGGGATTACTTCTGGAGTCAAAGGATATCGCTTATTGTGTCCTATGACAAAGAAAGTAATATTCAGCATGGATGTTACCTTTGATGAATCTGTTATGGTGAATAAGGTAACAAGTGAAGATATCAAACAAGATGATGGTGTTTCTAAGTAGGTGGAATTGAGGGAAAATTTATTTTTCCTACACTAGAAGCAGAGGAGGAAACAAATAAAGATTATCCTCTGGATGGAGAGCCGGTAGAGGAGATTCCAACTCAAGAACCCCAACAACAACTTGAATCAATAGCAATCAGCAGGCCAAAAAGGACAATAACAAAACATGTTCGTCTCATGTAGAAAGTTGCTTGTGCAACCGCAATTGTAGCTGATGAATGTTCCTACCACTTATAAAGACGCAGTCCAAAGTTCGGAAGAAGACAAGTGGATTATTGCCATGAATGATGAAATACAATCCCTTCATCACAATTATACATGGAGATTGGCCAATCCCCCGAAGGGAAAGAAAGCAATTGGGTGCAAATGGGTATTTGCAAAGAAGGACGGATTTTCTAACCAGGTAGATGTTCGCTACAAAGCAAGATTGGTGGCCAAAGGATATGCTCAAAAGGAGGGAATTGATTACAATTAAGTGTTCTCTCCAGTTGTAAAACATTCCTCCACTCGAATTATGTTGGCTTTGGTAGCACAGTTGGATTTGGAACTAGTTCAGATGGATGTAAAAACGGCGTTTTTACATGGAAACTTGGAGGAGGAAATTTATATGACTCAGCCAGAAGGATTCAAAGTTGCTGGAAAGGAAAATATGGTGTGTAAACTTGAAAAATCGTTGTACGGATTGAAATCTTCTAGACAATGGTACAAGTGATTTGACAAGTATATGTTTGCAGCAAGGGTACAAGAGAAGCAAATACGATCATTGTGTGTATTTGCGCAAGCTTAAAAATGGTTCATTTATATATCTTCTCCTATATGTTGATGATATGTTGATAGCTTCCAAGAATTTGGAAGAAATTGATAAGTTGAAGATTCAACTGAAAAAGGAGTTCGAGATGAAGGATTTGGCTGAGGCAAAAAAAATTCTTGGCATGGAGATAATAAGAGATAGACGTTCAAAGAAACTTTGTTTATCTCAAAAAGAATATTTGAAGAGAGTACTACAACGCTTTGGCATATATGACAAGACTAAGCCAGTTAGTACTCCACTTGCTCCCCATTTTAAGCTGAGTACTACTATGTCGCCAAAGGATGAAGTTGAACGAGAATATATATCAAAGGTACCATGCGCAAATGCTATTGGTAGCTTGATGTATGCAATTGTCTGTACGAGACCTGACATTTCACAAGCTGTTGGAGTTATTAGCAGATATATGCACAATCCAGGAAAGGAGCATTGGCAAGCTGTGAAGTGAATTCTACGGTATATTCATAATAATGTAGATGTTGGGTTAGTTTTTGAGCAGGAAAGCAATCAGTCTGCAGTTGGATATTGCGACTCAGATTTTGCGGGTGATCTGGACAAGCGAAGATCAACTACTGGTTATGTCTTTACTTTTGCAAAGGCACCAGTTAGATGGAAGTCTACCTTACAATCAACAGTTGCTTTGTCTATAATAGAGGCAGAGTACATGGCTATTACAGAGGTTTTAAAGGAGGCAATATGGCTTTAAGGGTTGCTAGAGGAGCTTGGTATTGAACAAAAAGGTATCAAAATTTTTTGTGATAGTCAAAGTGCTATTCAATTAGCAAAGAACCAAGTTTATCATGCAAGGACGAAGCATATTGATGTTCGGTATTATTTCGTACGAGAAATCATAGAAGAAGGTGGAGTCACGGTGAAGAAAATTCATACTACGGAGAATCCTGCTGATATGCTGACAAAAGTGATGACTACGATCAAGTTTTAACATTGTTTGGATTTGATAAACATTGTTGAACACTGAAGATTGAAGTTGGAGACACAACCAAAATTTGTTACCGAGAGAAAATTGAAAATGTGGAATTTTGCCAAGGTGGAGATTTGTTGACTATTTGGCAAAAGTTTAGCCCCACACCGTTGGTTTTCAATTTTGGTTTGAGATTTTTCCCTATAAAATGAGGCATAATGTTTAGGATTCAAACACACCTCTCATTTGCATTCTCATCTGTTTAAGGAATTTGTATCTTCTATCTTTAGTATTATTTCACTTGTATTTTGGAGTGGAATAAAATATTGGTTGTGTCCGAAGAGTAGGCAAAGTTGGTTGAACCTCGTTAAATTCTGGTGTTCCTTTTATTGTTGCTTTATTGTCTTATTTATTATTTAGTGGCTGCCATAATTTTTGGTATAGTAGTTGTGACTCATTCACACTATATACATTCGGCTTCCGCAACAGTTTTCATATTTTTGCTAAATCTGGGAAGTCCATTAAAGGCAGCGAGCGATGAAGATGTTGCAATAAGTGTTGAAAAAAGAACCCAATAAGTTGAAGAGAAGCCATCAGGATAAGCGAGAGTTACTTCTTGATGCTCCTTTAGGCACCAAGACTGCTCATGCAACTGCGAGTGAAACATGAGATAGTAAGAAGGTGGTTGAGGCACTTAGCGAGGTCTCTGGTGGAGACACAGTAAAGGTGATTAGGAGGAAGAATAAATCCAAGAAATGCAATAATAATGCTCCAACCAGGGGTGTACGACTGACAAACAGTGATGTTAGAACTGTTGAGGGTGATTTAAGCTTAGAGGAAGAGAAGTTGTGTGTAGTGAAAACCAGAAAAGAAAAGGATAAGGTCAATAAGGAAATTAAAGCAGCAGGAGAGAGTGAAGATTATGATGTCAAGAGAAAGAAAGAAAGAAAAAGCAGGACGTTCAATAAAGACTGTGCTGAGGCTGCCCTGAAAAATGTTGAAGAAAAGAAAAGTAATAAGTTCAAGAAAAGCTATCGGGATGAGCAGGAGACAATGCATCATATCAAGGATGGAAAGGGAGATATCATGGCAGAAGTCAATCAAGGTGATATTTCTTCACCTGTGGAAGAGATAGAAGAACAAAGCAGAACAGATAATGGTAATATCAGAAAAAGGAAAAAGGTAATATTAGGACACAGTTCTGAAGATCCTACACATGAAAAGAGTGAAAAGAGAGTGAGATTCTCTGGAAAGAAATAGGAGAGTGCTATGCCATACAGGCCGTACGCTGCGGTTTATTATGGTGCACAAGTCTTGTTCCGAAGGAGTGAGACGCATAAATGGACTGAAGAAGAGTACGAGATGGTACGAAACTTACACAAATAGCACGGGAACAATTGGAAGGTCTTGGATGATGAACTTGGAAAACATCGGTTTCATGTGAAGGATACATGGCGAAGGCTAAAACTGACCAATAAGAAGAAAGGACAATGGAGTCAGGAGGAATACCAGACTTTGTTTGATTTAGTAAACACCGATCTAAAACTGAAGCTTTCTGAAGAGAAGAAATCTAAGCATGGGATGTTACAGTATAATATTGCCTGGGGCGCGATAAGTGGCAAATTGTCCACGAGAACTGATGTAACTTGCTGCTTGAAGTGGTATGACCAATTAACATCACCCATGATGGCCAAAGGTGAATGGGTAGATACTGATGACTCTTGCCTAGTTGATGCACTTTTTGAGCTGGATGCATAGAGGATGTGGACTGGGACAATCTTCTTGACCACAGGCCTGTCGAGATATGTCGAAAGAGATGGAACCAAATGGTTCTTCACATAGGTCAACATGAAAACAAGTCATTTGCTGAACAAGTAGAAGTTCTAGCTAAGAGATACCGCCCAGAATTGGTTGAAGTAAGAGAGGCTTGGGATAGTAAACCAGTTATTCCATGATATGGCATTACTCAGCATGGATGTGTCTGTAGAGAGTTATCTTCAAGTAACTCATACCATTGGGATAAACTGCTCCGTATCTCGCTCTCTGTCTCTCATGATTATTGAAAAGTTTTATAAAACATTTAGAAGACATAATTTAGAAGAGGTTCATTTCTGTCTGGTCGAAAGAAAAGGGAAAGATATCCTCAACGAGATATTGGATTGTTAATCTGCAGGGGAAGAGATCTATCAATTTCAACTGCTACTTGAGATGACGATTTTGAGTTTTGACAATGTGTTGTTATCATTGCTCTTATGTTTATATTCCTTTATTGTCAGTAGTGTATCCTTTTTCTATTCTCCAATCTCATAACATATGCTATGTGTTAAGTACTTAATGTAGTCTTGAAATATCATTTATCACTTCAATAGAGTAAAGGAATATAGAAGCAAAATGGGGATGTAAATGATGAGATGCTTCACTTGATTTTGTTTTTCGTTGTTATGTTTCTCTTACTGAAATGCATTCCTTTCCAATATTTCCTCACCTTCTGTCAAAAAAAGAAGAAGGTATAAATAGCTAACTGAAGCAGGTTAGTGTATTTACTTTTCACTGGTAATCTTACTGGCAAAATCTCATACAACATCTCTGAACAATAAATGCAAAGTCTTTGTATATAAATATAAAAAATAAAACTTCTGCAGCTAGCTGTCTACCTTCATTTGTTTCCTAGTAAATATGGCATATGCGATGGGTGCTCTCATGTGGAACAACCAGCAAATGTAGATGAAAAATGTGCAGGAGTAAATGTTGGATTAAAGATCAAAAGAAAAATAAATTTGTTTGATATCCCTCCCAAATTCATGTTGTTCTAAACTAGCTCTCTCATCAAAATTTTGTTAATATCTTCAATTGAAATCCTCGTATATATCAGAACGAACATTCTTTCTTGTGAATGTGCAACTCAATTTCCTTCTACATATGATGCACAAAAGGAATAGAGCCAGAATTTTGTCATCCAGCTGTAAATGATGCATGAAAGGTAAATCAACATTGATCCTGTGATATGGAACTATATGTCTAGGTTCTTGGTGCTGCAATATAATGTTTTATGGTAAAGTGGGTGATGCTGCTATATTATACACTGGCGATTATAATAGACATCTTGGAGCTGCTCAAATTGATCGGCTGCAGCTGGACCTTGTCATAACAGAGTAAGTAGGTCAACATATCATCTTCTGTCACAAAACCATTCAGGACATTTGCACCAAATGCTTCAGCTTTAGACTGGGGTAAAGACTATAAGATGTTAGCTTCAATAGTTGGCATAATAGGAAAGTATTTATTTATCATAGTTAATTCGAAGCTTGGCTTTGCTTTGTAGTATTTGTGCTTTCTGTTAACTTGATTCCTCCATCTCTCCCAGTGATCAGCAGGGCAAAATGGCAGCCAGTCTTCTCCTCCATTCGTTCTTCTTTTCCGCTCTCTTGGATACGCTAATGGCGCCTGCACATACCTGCAGCCAAACAATCCCTCAAGGTTTTTTGATCCTCCAAAACGTGTTACCCTAACATATCAACTCACTTCTACACTTTAATAGAATGGGGATATAACTGACTGCTAGTTCTTTTGAAGCTGCTTTATTCTATTCTTCTAAATAATTGGGGAAGCCATTTGGATTAGTAAGTTACAGAAACATTATATGCTAAAGGCAATGAGATATTGAAAAACTAAAATTCTTGCAAGATTAGTACTATTCAGGTTTCATCAGATATATTACACAATTTTTAAAAGGAGTATCTTCTTCGTTTCATAGAGTATATTTCCAGCCAGATGCATGATTTCCATGGCAAGATCTAATACAATTAAGTTTGGCCGCATTTTCAAAAATTATACTATAATATTAAGTCACATTTCCGTCTTCTCCATCAACATATTCTAAGACCAGAACTCAGAGGAAAATAATCCAACACTTATGCACACCACATTTTGCTTCAACTAAAAATTCCTTACAAGTAGCAGGCATTTAATCTTCCTAAGCTGGAACTCAGGGGCAAGCTTTACCACAGACAAAGACAGATGGAATATTTGGTGGACAGTTTGGAAGTAAAGGAACTCAGAGATATTTTGAAGATATAAGCAACGCTCTCCAGAAAATTAAGATGAAGTGTATTCTGCCTTCTTTTTTTTTTTGGTGTAAATCAGAATACATAGATGATCCTGTTTCAATTCTAGATGTTTTAAGCTTCTTGAAAGAGGAACAAGGATTGTATTTTGGTTTCCAGCACATAGTCTGTGCTGATGATTTTTATGGATATACTGAATATGTTGCCTTCTCAAAACAACTACAAACAAAAAAAAACAAGCAGGCATTTAATGTCTTTGAGCAGTCTAATGCATCCAAGAACAGAACACACGTCCCTCTATGTTGATGCATGTATTGATGAAAGGAGCACTAGAGACGCTTAGCATTTTTAACACAGAGCAAAACAAAATTCCAAATCAAAGATTTTTCAGAAGAAGTAAGCGATCCAAATAATACCATCATGCCAAAAATGGTGGACAGAATGCATTAGATTCAATACTTCCGACCTTAATTTGATACTTCCGACCAGGTTCGGGAACTCCTTTACCATGAGAGCTTCTTGAGGAAGATGTGAACTGACATTTTGCTCACATGGTGTCGGACCAATTGTTAACAAACATTCATCCCATACCGAATTTTCCACAATAGAGCAATATTTTCTTGATACAGAACTACAAAGTCATTGAGCTACACATTTCCTTTGGTAGTTTGTGCCAACCAACATTGCCTAAAGCACCTTAAGCATTTATAAGAAGGAGCTTCACACGATTGTCATTCTTTACAAACTCTGGTTTAGCGCGAAAAATAAAAGTGATGTACATATTAATTAATAAAACAGAAGGCCATATTACTGGAAGGTCAAGTCCATACTTGGATTAAAGAGTAAAGAGAAATTAGTAGGAAAGGAGCAGCATGATCATAAGCCTTCATTTGGGTTCTCAAACTCCATTGAAGTTTCAATTTTGCATCAATTCAACAGAAGTTACTACCTAGAAGCTTGTAGTTTATGGAATATGCCATAGAGAAATTAAAACAACGCATTGTCATCCTAGCGCGACATCCCAAATAAGGATCACCCTTGATTTTTCCGGTAATATTGTGAGATTTTCGGGGCGGGGATAGTGCGTGGGTTATTAAATGGATATGAGATGATGTTTTTATTAGGAAATATTGTGAATATCTTTTGTGTATCTTTTTATTATTGGTAGAATATTCTCTCATTATTGTATAGTCCTATAGTTGGTAGGATTTGATTTCCTTCATTATTGTACAGTCCTATAGTTGGTAGGATTTGATACCCCTGTACTTTATATATACTTTTGTGAGCAATACAAGAAAATTACTTCTCCCAAAACTCTCTACATGGTATCAGAGCGCCAGTGGCTTATCGCCAAACAAACCCTAATTCTATACTACCCGCGCCGTCGCCGCCGCTGCTCTTATCGGCAGCCCGTCGCCGCCGCCGCCGCTGCACTAATCGGCAGCCCTCTCTTTCTCGACGTTTTTCAGCGCCTCCTCTCCTTTGCCTCGCACTTCATGGCCGCTACGACGTCAATCGAGCCTATCCAGCCGATTGCCATCAATGCATCGGCTCAAATCCCACTCAAATTGGATTCCACTAATTACCTGGCGTGGAAATTCCAATTTCGAACCCTTCTTACGGGTTACGATCTCCTCCGCTTCTTGGACGGATCGAAGTCGTGCCCACCGGCCACGATCATCGACAAGGACGTGACTTCCCCCAATCCAGTATATCCTTACTGGATTCTCCAGGACAATCTTATTCTCAGTGCCATCATCTCGTCGATCACACCGACGATCATCTCCTTCATTGCTGCTGCGGAAACCTCTAAAAGGCCTGGGACATCCTCGCGCGCACATACGGCACTGCTTCTCGTGGTCGTATCATGGCTCTCAAGCAGCATCTCCATAATCCGGTAAAAGGTTCTAAATTTGTTACTGATTTTATGCACGGTCTTCGCATGATTGTGGATGAATTATCTCTCCTGGGTGTTACTGCTGATTCTGAGGATCTTGTCATTAAGGTTCTAAATGGTCTTGATGATCCGTATATGGAACTCTCTCAGCCATCCAAGCCCGCGAATCTCCCATCTCTTTTGCTGAATTACATGACAAGTTGTTAAGCATGGAGGCTCAGATTACTGCTCGTGTGCCGGCCACCTCCGCTGCATCTGATTTGGCTCCTTCGGCTGCCTTTGTCGTCGGACAGCAGCCAGTCCGTCACTGCTTCGGTAGCCGCGGGCGGGGCCGTAGCAGCCGCGGTTCAGTCTCCAATCGCGGTGGTTACTCCAGGAATGGCCAATCTCGCGGGTACAATGGGAAGTGCCAGCTCTGTAGTGAATTTGGCCACTCCACGCGCCGCTGCCCGTCCTATCCCATCTCCGACGCCAATCAGCCCCCTTGCGGTGGACCACTGCCGCGGCCATCTTATGCTTCGCCGCCTTATCCGGCTGCTCACACAACCCATCACTCTCCGACGATTCCCTATGCATCCGATTGGATCCTGGACTGTGGTGCCTCCCATCACATAACCTCTGATCTTACCAACATGTCTCTTCATAGTCCTTACACTGGTTTCGACAATGTGGTTATTGGTAATGGTGAAGGTTTGACAATTACACAACTTGACAACTTAACAGCCATTCCTCTCTTTTATTACCCGGGGCTCTTTGTGTTCCACATATGCGTAAAAATTTGATCTGTGTTGTCCAATTATGTCGTCACAATAATGTTAACGTTGTTCTTTCTGATACTGATTTTCAGGTGAAGGATCGGCGCACGTGGGCAACACTCGTTCGCGGCCCGCTTAGGGGCAACACCTACTACTGGCCGGCGGCTCCCAGTCTCCCGTCCGCCCTCACGGCACAAAAAGCTCTCTGCGTCATTGTGGCATTCTCGGTTTGGTCACCCGTCATCTAAAATCCTGCGTCATTTAGTGTCTTCTAGCAGTATAGCGTCCAGTAATGTGTCTGATCTTGCTTGTGTCTCTTGCAAGCTTCATAAGTGTCATAAGTTACCTTTTTCTGAGTCAACTTTATCTTCTACTGCTCTCCTGGAGCTTATTTTCTCCGATGTATGGACCTCTCCGATTATTTCTAATGAAGGGCTTAAATATTATGTCATCTTTGTTGATCATTTTTCTAAGTATGTTTGGTTTTTTCCTTTACGCCGTAAATATGATGTCTTACGAACCTTCCCCATTTTCAAATCCATTGTAGAAAAATATTTCTCTGCTAAAATCATTACTCTGTATACTGACAATGGGGATGAATTTCTCGCTTTACGCTCTTTTCTTGCCTCCAATGGCATCTCACATCTCACTTCACCTCCTCATAATCCTCAGCACAATGGCTATGCTGAACGTCGTCACCGTCATATTGTCAATACTGGTCTCACTCTCCTTCATCATGCCTCTGTACCTCTCACTTACTGGACTTATGCCTTTGCTACAGCAGTCTATCTCATTAATCGTCTTCCCAAGACAAATCTTTCGATGCTCTCCTCCTTTGAGTCTCTCTTCCATAAGCGCCCCAACCTTGCAAAACTACGTGTCTTCGGCTGTCAATGCTTCCCTTGGCTTCGGCCCTACACCTCACACAAAATGGAACCCAGATCTCGTGCCTCTGTCCTCTTTGGCTACTCTACTACTCAAAGCGCCTATCTCTGCTTTGATCCCTCAACGTCTAAAATCTTCGTCTCGCGTCATGTCACCTTCCATGAAGATGTCTTCCCGTTCTCCAAAATGTCAAACCCCGAGTCTCCCCCTGTACCCATTCCGGTCTCCTTAGAAGTCCTTCCGCTGCCGCCACCAGTACCTGCCGCCGCTCCCACTAGCGATCCTTCACCGGACGCACTGCCTGTGCCAACGGCCGCGCCACCCGCGCCCCTTCCGGCACCGCCAGCGGCCCCTGCCGCAACTACACCCATATGCCGCCACCTGCATCCTCTCAGGGTGGTCATCATATGCAAACTCGCAGCAAAAATAACATTTTTACGCCCAACAAGAAGTTTGGTATATCTGCTGTCACCTCTGCTGCTGTTACTGAACCTCAGACCTTGTCTAGTGCTATGTCTGATGAGCGTTGGCGCGCTGCTATGTCATCAGAGTTTGATGCTCTGCTACGGAATGGCACCTGGGATCTTGTTCCGCCTGATTCTTCGCAGAATGTTGTGGGTTGCAAGTGGTT
Organism: Nicotiana benthamiana; assembly: GCA_034376525.1. Taxonomy (NCBI): domain Eukaryota; kingdom Viridiplantae; phylum Streptophyta; class Magnoliopsida; order Solanales; family Solanaceae; genus Nicotiana; species Nicotiana benthamiana. Next base: position 13,644,407 of record CM067329.1, on the reverse strand, counting down.
TTATCGCATCAAACAAAAGCCTGACGGTACTGTGGATAAGTTCAAAGCCCGGCTTGTTGCAAAGGGCTTTCATCAGCGTCTAGGTGTAGACTTCTAGGAGACTTTCAGTCCGGTTGTTAAGCCGGAAACTGTGTGTTTGGTTCTCAGTATAGCTGTATCCAAGGGCTGGCCTCTTCGTCAAATGGATGTGAAAAATGCCTTTCTCCACGGAGGCTTACATAGGATGTTTATATGGCACAACCACTGGGCTTTGTTGACAAAGCCTATCCATCTTATGTCTGTAAGTTACAGAAATCTATTTATGGTCTCAAACAGGCACCCCGGGCATGGTACAGTGCGCTCCGCCAATGTCTTCTGACCATGGGTTTCGTCAACACTATCTCTGACACTTCGCTCTTCGCTCAGCATTCTGGTATTACGGCCTATTTTTTGGTATATGTTGATGATCTCATATTGACTGGTAATGATTCTGCTTTCTTGAACCGTGTGATTGACTCTCTTGGGACTCAATTTTCTCTTAAAGATATGGGTGATCGAAGCTACTTTCTTGGTGTTAAAGTTCTGCGCAGATCCAAGGGGTGTTTTCTTTCTCAGCGTAAATATGTTGTTTATCTTTTGACTCGTCATAATATGCTGGAGTCAAATCCTGTTCAGACGCCAATAGCGGCGTCAACCCGCCTTCATTTGGCCGACGGCTCGGCCCCTGCCGACGCATCCGCCTATCGACAGGCCCTTGGGGGCCTCCAGTATCAATCCTTAACTCGTCCTGATATCTCCTGTGCTGTGAATAAACTCTCACAGTTCATGCACGCTCCTACTGTCACTCATTGGGGTGCAGTTAAGCGCCTCTTCCGGTATCTGAATGAGACGCATGACTTTGGCGTCTGGCTGCGTCCCTCATCTGATATACCTCTGCATTGTTTCTCTGATGCTGATTGGGGTGGAAACTGTGATGACCGCTCCTCAACTGGTGCCTATATTGTCTTTGTGAGAAAGCACGGGAGAAGAATATATATCTTGATATTAAACATGATACAACGAGCCCTATATATAATACACATAACCTAACCTACTCCTAATACACTTTAAATAGAGTTCTATTATATTTACACTTCTAACACTCCCCCTCAAGATGGTGCATATAAATCATATGTACCAAGCTTGTTACATATGTAGTTAATACGAGGACCAGTGAAGGACTTGGTGAAAATGTCTGCAAGCTGATCATTTGACTTTACAAACTTTGTAGCAATATCTCCGAGAGTATCTTTTCTCTGATAAAGTGACAGTCAATCTCAATGTGCTTAGTTTTCTCATGGAACACTGGATTTGACGCAATATGAAGAGCAGCTTGATTATCACACACAAGTCCCATCTGACTAACATCACCAAATTTCAGCTCTTTGAGCAACTGTTTGACCCAAACTAGCTCACATGTCGCCATAGCCATTGCTCGATATTCTGCTTCTGCACTAGACCGAGCAACCACATTCTGTTTCTTGCTTTTCCAAGATACCAAATTTCCTCCTACTAAGACACAATATCCAGAAGTAGAACATCTGTCAGAAGGCGATCCTGCCCAATCAGCATCGGAGTATCCAACAATCTGCTCATGGCCTCGATCCTCAAACAATAAACCTTTACCTGGAGATGATTTTATATACCGAAGAATGCGAACAACTGCATCCCAATGACTATCACATGGCGAACCCATAAACTGGCTCACAACACTCACAGGAAAGGAAATGTCAAGTCTTGTCACTGTAAGATAATTTAGTTTACCAACTAACCGCCTATATCTTTCAGGATCGTTAAGAGGCTCCCCCTGTCCTGGAAGAAGTTTAGAATTCGGATCCATTGGAGTGTCTCCTCAAGAATATCTAAGGCATACTTCCGTTGTGAGATCACAATCTCAATACCCAGAAAATACTTTAGTGTGCCCAGATCCTTAGTCTGAAAGTGTTGAAAGAGATGTTGCTTCAATTTAGTAATACCATCCTGGTCATTGCCGGTAATAACAATGTCGTCAACATAGACCACTAGATAAATACAGAGACGTGAATCAGAATACCGATAGAATACAGAATGATCAGTTTCACTCCGAGTCATGCCAAAGTCCTGGATAACAGTGCTAAACTTACCAAACCAGGCTCGAGGAGACTGCTTTAGACCATAAAGTGACCGGCGCCAGCGACATACAAGGCCACGAGACTCCCCCTGAGCAACAAACCCAGGTGGTTACTCCATATAAACTTCATCCTTAAGGTCACCGTGTAAAAATGCATTTTTGATGTCCAGCTGATACAGGGGCCAATGGCAAACAGCAGCTATAGAGAGAAAAAGGCGGACTGATGCTATCTTAGCCACGGGAGAGAAGGTATCACTGTAATCAAGCCCAAATATCTGAGTATATCCCTTGGCCACAAGACGAGCCTTAAGACGATCAACCTTACCATCTGGACCAACCTTGACTGCATACACCCAACGACAACCAACAGTATATTTACCTGAAGGAAGAGGGACGAGCTCCCAAGTACCACTCGTATGTAAAGAAGACATCTCGTCAGTCATAGCCTGTCGCCACCCTGGATGAGACAATGCTTCACCTGTAGACTTAGGGATGGAAACAGAGGACAAAGAAGATAGAAAAGCATAATAGGGTGATGACAAACGATGATAACTTAAACCGATATAATGGGGATTAGGATTAAGGGTGTTCCGTATACCTTTCCAAAGTGCAACCGGAAGAGACAAGTCCGCAGTAGGAGCAGGGTCAGGTGCAGGAAGTGAATCAGCCGGGCCGAATGCTGGGCGAGGACGACGATGATATGTCAAGAGTGGAGTGTCTTGTGCAGGGAGTCTAGGAGGAGCCACAGTAGATGGTCCAACGTTTGGAATTGGTAAGACTTCTGTAGCGGAAGGTGAAGGAGGAGATATAGTAGACTCCCTAAAGGCCGGAATAGGTAAAACCTTAGATATATCCAGATGGTCAAAATGGTCAGAAGAGGTAAAGAAAGGTTTCGACTCAAAAAATGTGACATCGGCTTCAAAATGTACCTACGAAGATCAGGTGAATAACAACGATAGCCCTTCTGAGCACGAGAATAACCAAGGAAGACACACTTGAGAGCACGAGGAGCTAACTTATCTTTCCCAGGAGCTAAGTTATGAACGAATCAAGTGCTCCCAAAAACACGAGGGGGAACAGGGTATAAGGGTGACTGAGGAAATAATACCTCATGCGGAATCTGATTCTAGATGGGAGATGAAGGCATCCGATTAAACAAATAACAAGATGTGAGAACTGCATCGCCCCAAAAACGCAGCGGAACATGAGATTCAATGAGAAGTGTGCGAGCAGTCTCAATAATGTGCCTATTCTTTCTCTCTGCAACCCCATTCTGCCGAGGGGTATAAGGACAATAGGTCTGATGAATAATTCCATGAGAAGACATAAACTGCTGAAATTGAGAGGATAAATATTCTAAGGCATTATCACTGCGAAGGGTGCGAATAGAAACACCAAATTGATTTTTAATTTCAGCACAAAAATTTTGGAATATAGAAAACAACTCAGAACGATCTTTCATTAAGAAAATCGAAGTACATCTTGAATGATCATCAATGAAACTAACAAAATAACGAAATCCCAAGGTTGAACATACTCTACTAGGACCCATATATCCGAATGAACTAAAGAAAAAGCAGACTCTGCACGACTCTCAATACTACGAGGAAAGGAGGCGCGGGTATGTTTCCCGAGCTGACATGACTCACACTCTAATGTGGATAAACTGAACAAACGAGGCACCATCTTCTGAAGTTTGGACAAGCTAGGATGTCCTAAACGACTGTGAAGTAGGTCTGGAGGATCTGCAACTAGACAGGCCTTAGAGGATGTTAGTGAGTTAAGGTAGTAGAGTCCGTCTGATTCAAGTCCAGTTCCAATCGTCTGTCCCGTACTGCGGTCCTGCATAATAAAAGAGTCATCAATAAAATATATTCCGCAATGGAGGGCACGAGTCAAACGACTCACAGATGCAAGATTAAAAGGTCACCCAGGGACATAAAGAACGGAATCTAGAGTGACAGAGGGTAGAGGATTTGCTTGTCCAACTCCTTTTGCTTTAGTTTGAGACCTATTAGCAAAAGTAACGTTGGGAAGAAACCCTGAATACGCAATGTTTGACAAAAGGGATTTATTACCAGAGATATGATCAGAAGCAGCTGAGTCCACAACCCATTGTTCAAGAGGACTAGACTGGGAAACACAAGCAAAAGAATTACGAGCAACAGAAGTATCACGCTGAGCAACAGTGGCTACTTGTGGAGACGTCTGCTTACTTGCTTGATATTTAAGGAACTCATTATACTCCCTTTCAGATACAGAAAATCCCTGGTTACCTGTAGGCTCGGTCTGAGCAACATAAGCATTTTTTGTTGGTCGACCATGTAAAGAATGGCACACGTCACGAGTGTGACCAAGTTTATAACAATAAGAACACTTGGGTCTAGATCTTCCAAAACGACCTCCTCCTCATCTATACTTCATAGCATGAGAAGCCCGATTGTCCACAGATTAGGAGACGAGGATAGATGAATCAAGTGTCTGTGATGAGCTCACTGGGTGACTTGGTGCTGCAGCAAGGCGAAGTAAGCGAGAAAATAATTCATCAACTGTGGGGACAGTCAGACTAGCCAAAATCTGATCGCGTACTGAGTCAAGATCATTAGGAAGCCCAGCAAGAGTAAGAACTAGAAACAGCTTTTGTCGTTGCTCTTGCTGCTTTGCAACGCTAGCAGAAACTGGCATCAACGTCTCAAATTCCTCCATGACTGCCTGCACTTGACCCAAGTAAGTAGACATATCTAATTCCTATTTCTTTAAATTTGTCATCCGCGATATCACATCATAGAAACGAGATATGTAATTAGTGTATAAAGTACGAGCCTTTTCCCAAACCAAATAACATATTTGGAATGGACGAAACAAGGGCATCAACTTGAAATCAATAGATCGCCACAAAATACTGCATAATTGAGCATCAATATTCTCTCAATGTGCTTTGGCTTTATCATCTCCGTCACTAGACTCCTTGGTTAGATGATCCTGAACACCTTGGCCTTTACACCACAACTCGACAGACGAAGCCCAAGCTAGGTAATTTGAACCTCCCATTAAAGGTTCTGAGGTAATCATAATACCAGAACTGCCAGAACCCTGATTTCTAGACCCAAAAGCATCTAGTCCCAAAGACATCTTTGGATTCTCAACTGAAAACTCGCTGAAGCTGAAACAGAAAACTGAAAACTGGCGCTGCCGGAAAACAGGAACACTGTAGCTGCCGGAAAAGTACTGTAGCTGCCGGAAAAATTCAAAGTTGTCGGAATTGAAAAATAAAAATATGGATAGGCTCGGAATTCAAGGTTGAGAAAACTGTCCTGAAGAAATTCTGGTCGGAAAGTATTGTAGCTGCCGGAAAAGTCAATAAAGTCGCCCGGAAAAACTGAAAGTTGTCGGAATCGAATGAAAAAAGTATGGGTAGGGTCGGAATTGAGAGCCGACCAAACTGTCATGAAGAAACAAACTGAAAAAATGGCCGGAACTGCCCTCACGCGCCGAGGGTGTTGCCGGCGCGTGGGGGCGCGTGACACGTGCTTTTCCGGTGATTTTTTCTGGGGTTGGTCGGAATTCTCTTCCGAACCTCGTGGTGGTCTCGAATTTTGCACAACACCAACAAAAAAGATAGTTTAGTTACGGACAGCCTGTTAAGTCGCCGGAAAATTGTACGGCGGCGAGGTATTCTTCCCGGAAGTAGCTGGAATGACGCACAGCTGTAATATTCTCACCAAAGCTCTGATGCCATGTGAGAAAGCACGGGAGAAGAATATATATCTTGATATTAAATATGATACAACGAGCCATATATATAATACACATAACCTAACCTACTCCTAATACACTTTAAATAGAGTTCTATTATATTTACACTTCTAACAGTCTTTCTAGGGCCTAATCCTATTTCCTGGAGCTCCAAAAAGCAGCATTCCGTTGCACGATCATCTACTGAGGCTGAGTATCGTGACATTGCTTCTGCTGCCGCTGAAGTACGTAGGCTTCATTCCCTGCTGCGCGAGCTTCATGTCCCTCTTCCGGCTGCTCCTGTCATTTACAGCGACAACATTGGCACCACTAACCTCTGTGCCAACCCTGTGTTTCATTCTCGCATGAAACACATCTCCATTGATTATCACTTTGTTCGTCAATTGGTTCAGAATGGGTCCCTTCGTGTTGCTCACGTATCCTCTGCTGATCAGCTTGCTGATGCTCTCACCAAGCACTTATCTCGTCCTCGGCTTCTTCTGCTGATGTCCTACATTGGCGTGTCCTCCGGCCCTCCATCTTGAGGGGGCGTATTAGGAAATATTGTGAATATCTTTTGTGTATCTTTTTATTATTGGTAGAATATTCTCTCATTATTGTACAGTCCTATAGTTGGTAGGATTTGATTTCCTTCATGATTGTACAGTCCTATAGTTGGTAGGATTTGATATCCCTGTACTCTATATATACTTTTGTGAGCAATACGAGAAAATTACTTCTCCCAAAACTCTCTACAGTTTTAAGCAGAGCCAATTTTGACAATTTGAGTTGGTGAAAAACAAATGGATTGAAATTTCCTACATTGTAAAAAATGGCTCGTGATCTCTTAGTCATTCCCGTGTCTAGTGTTGCTTCAGAATCTGCATTTAGCACTGGTGGGAGGTTGATTAGCCCGCATCGGAGTAGACTCCACCCCACTACTTTGGAAGCTTCAATATGTGCTCGCACGTGGTTATGGAATGACTTAAATGGTAAGTAATTTTCTCATTATTGTCTTAATATATATTCAATTGTTTAATACTATATTGATACATTGATTGAACAATGCGTTTTTCCTTTTAGGTTTGACTTCAACCGTTGATCAAGTTTCATGTCCAACATTGCTTGATGAAGAGGACGAGCCGGATTCAAGTGGTTTATCGCAACTATGAGGCCCTTGACATGCTACTGTTTTTCCACATAGCTACTGTTTCAATTTATAGTATCTGTTTTTATTGCTGTTGGTACAGTTTGAATTTAAGTATGGTTTCGGCCTATTTGTAGCAGTTAAATGTTCCTTGTAAAACTCATAGTTTTTTCTTCATGGTTAATAGACTGTTTGTCAAGTGGTTACAACTTACAGGATTGACTGGTTGTGCAAAGACGGACATTTCCATGATGCCAATAAGAATAGCTTTGGACAAGATTCATCTTGTATCTACAGTCTAAGGAGGAGAAACAATAGTGTTAGATAGGTCAGATGGTAAATAAGGTATTATTCTTCAGAATTGTATTGATGGAGGCTAGTATGCACACAACTACAAGTAAATGGGGCTGAGCGGGGCAATATTTAAAATTTTCTAAACAGGACAAGCATGGCAAGTTAAAATATTAGCAGGTCAAGGCTTGTCCCCCTTTGGACAGAAAATTTAAAATATTCAAGTTTTTTCTAAAGTCCATCTGATGGAAATTTCTTTTAAGTCAGCGAAAAAGGTTCTACATAGGTTCTAAATTTGAATTTTTGAAGATCAACCACACCTCGTGTGTCATGTTTCTGAAATTTAAATCAAAAACCTGTACTTTTTAATTTATCATCTAATCCTTTACTTGCACAGTTGTGCTTAAGGAGTTTCAAGATTATTTCTTTTGCAACTTAGACATAACTTTATTACCTAACCGGAAGGCGGTGACGGGTAATTTAAGGGGTATAGTGTAATTTTAAGTGTTTCGTTTTTTAAATAAAAAATTGTGACACGTGTCACTATTTGATTGGAGAGTGAAATCACACATGAATTGAAAAATTTGTCAAAAAAAAGTAATGTGTATTTGACACACTTTTAAAAGGTTGGGTATATAAAAGATTGTCCCTCATGGTGTAACAGGAATTATGGTGCAAGATTAATGGGCAAAGTATGTATTTTGCCAAAAGGGGAAAATGAAAACGACACCGTATCTTTGCATGACCTCATTTTTATGGAGTGTACCTATCGGGCTCTCTAGGCACCCGCAAAGCTTAGCTCTTATGTCAATGGCGCGAGGCTTCTTCGTTAATCCACAGACTATAACATCCTCACAGTTTACTTCCATATCTGAAGCTTCACGCTTAACCAAATTCCTAAAATACCCTTCTTCATATTCCACCACTCGCCTCCATTTCTCTCTTTCTCCTCCATCTTCTTCTCGCTTTCTGTGTAGCCGTTGCAGTACTCACCACCAAGAAAATGTACCAATCGACATGTCAGCATACTCAGAGACATTTGCAAAACGTATGGCTATGGCTGGTCTCAAACCCCATCATCGTATTGGTCAGTTCCTCTCCCCCCCCCCCCCCTCCATTCCTTCCCTTTTTTACTTTGTGGGTATTAAGAAAGAATAGGCTAAAGTTGGAAAAATTGCAGTGTCCAAAATGAATGTCACTTTTTATATTTAGAATTAATTTAACTTTAAAATTTAATCATATAATTTATAGTCTCACTCACACAAAAGAATCAAGCCCCCGTTGAAGGGCGTGTTGAGTATATAATTAAGTAAATAACAATGTACCCAGTGTTCAAATTTGAAAAAAGTGAAAAATATTCTCCGTGAAAGAGTGTACAATATATATTATATACCTCTAAAATATAATATTTACCTATATATACAATATAATTTTTTGATGAAGGGTGGCCAGTTGACTACCCTTCCTAGCATGGGCGAAGGTACATGTTAGAAAGGGTGGTCAACTGACCACCCTTCATTAGAAAATTACACTGCGTATATAGGTAAAATATTAGAATTTAGAGATATATAACATATATTGACCACTCTTTCGCAGAGAATATTTTTCACTTCTTTCAAATTTGAACACCATTGAGTAAATTTTTGGCTTTGCCACTGCTTCCTAGCATGTACCTTTGCCCAAGAATGTACCCTCTCAGCCTCTCTAACATATTTTACATGAGATGACTAAGAAGTTCAACATGGTATCCGAGTCTCATTGTCATCTATTATCAAAAAGAATTTTCACGTGCATGTCTAATAAATAATCAGGGGCGTACATGGGAGGGCTGAAGACGTAACTAATTCAATAAATATGTGCTTTCATTAATAATTTAAGCTTTTAAATGAGGCCGTGACATAATTTAACAGTATTATAATTTGTTGTTTTCTTATATGCTTGGAAAATCTTCACCTCATAAGCAAGTATTTGGGTCGCGTTAGGCCTAAGCTTCTTTTTCTTTACATAGTTCTGGCTCATCCCTATTCTTGGTTTACCAAATGGTGGCCCATCTTGTTATCTTTTCTACACTCCAAAATATCCAGCATTGGGTGTGTAGGAGGTGTTAGAGTTGCACATTGATTGCGGATATGGTTTGTTGTTTCTTAAATGCTTGGACAATCCTTACTGCATGAGCTAGCTTTTGGAATTGAGTTAGGCCCAAAGTTCATTTTCTTAAAACTCCTTAAAGAGGACTTTGAATACATGCCCCTCAACAATTTCCAACTAATTAAGAACAATTTATTATTTCTTGGATGGTCTTTATTGTGACCATGGATCTGAGCTTTCTTCTCATCCTTTGCTGTAGTTCTGGGAGTTTCTGGTGGCCCTGATAGCATGGCCCTCTGTGTGTTAACCGCTGCATGGAAAACCAATAGCCTTGGTAGTGCTGCTAAAAGGAATGACCTCGTTGACGGGCTTTTGGCAGTGGTAGTTGACCATGGACTGCGTGCTGAGAGTAAAGATGAGGCCAACCTTGTTCATCGTCGAGTCACTAGCATGGGTATATATTCCTTCAACTTCTTTTTCTTGTCTTGAATTTAATAGCATTGCTTAACACCTTTTAATAGAGATATAATGTAGCCCTTGAATAGGGATTGCATGTGAGATTGGTTGCTGTAAATGGTCAGAAGGCAAGCCGAAGCAGGGTCACTTGCAAGAAACAGCTCGTGAAAAGAGGTGATTACCAGAGTTTCAATTTTTCTCAGCTAAATGCTATTCTTGAGCAATTGTCATATCTGCGCATGATAGTCTTTCATTGACCTACGTGATCTACATTCATCCTGATGTTGATAATTTTGTCATTATTGTGAGTAAATAATTTGACCCTTGTCATTTGTTCAGGTATGAAGTCCTCCAAAGTGCTAGCATCCGGCATCAGATTGGTGTGTTGATGACTGCACACCATGGAGATGACCAGGTATGTCATTACAGCTTCTACTCTGTTGATTCTTGCATGTTTATGTTTCTAAAATTAGCACTTTTTTCAGATGCTACATGTTAAGTTTGTCAATACATTGGAAACGAGTTGCGCTAATGTTATTTGAATACATTGATGGTGCTTCATTCTAATGCGATTTCGACATTATAGGTTTTGACACCATTCACTTAGCAATCACTAATACGAGTACTTTACAGGCCGAACTATTCATTCTCAGGTTATCTCGTAATAGTGGCGTGCTTGGACTTGCTGGAATGGCATTTGTTTCACAGCTGTTCTGCACATGTCCAGATTTAAGTGCTGAAGCGAGTGGCAATGGAATTTTATTGGTGAGACCTCTGCTGGAGTTCTCTAAAGAAGATATGTATAAGGTTAGTTTTTTCAGTTTGCCTTTTTGGAGGATTTTCATAGTAGTCTTTGAACGCTGAATGACTTTTTCTGAATCTGTAAGTAGAGTTTTTCAGGTTAATGTTTCATCAGGATCTTAAAATGATTAAACTACATCGGCTGCATTTTGCTTAAAAGATTGAGGGGGGTATTCCTTTTGCTAGTTCATTGGAAACTTCTAATGTTGCATTACCTTGTATTGCAGATATGTCTAGGTGCCAATCAAGAATGGGTTGAAGATCCCACGAACAGAAGCGCATTATTTACTCGTAATAGAATTCGTATGACATTGACTGACCTGTCATCACGTGAGTTGTTTTTTCGTGCATTTGACAGAATATGTCTTGGAGAATTCCTGTTAAGAGTATTTACTGTATCTTGATCTTTTTTCCCCTGCAGCTATCTTCAGATCTGAGTTGCAAGCACTTATTGCTGCTTGTCGGAGAACAAGGTTGCATGTAGACAGAATGTGTTCCAACCTGATGCATCAAGCTGTGACTATCATGCCTGTGAGTTTTAGAGTTTAGTTGGGAATGCATTATAACCAACGTGCCATTGTCCCTCTATTGGTACTTGATAGACTTCAGAGCATGTGTAGTACCTGTTTGAGAAATGACATCTATATGCATTTGCTATCACTTCATGCTCTTTTTTTGGGTATATTGGTTGTCAGTTGGCGGTTTAGCACCATTTTCCTTCCACATTTCACAGTCCATTACCTGTCCAAAACAGAAACACTAGCATGCAACCTTCTTTTCTTGTCTATAACCTGCTGTTCCCTTCTCTTCCTTTCTCATTCTCTGCCTCTACTCCCCTAATTTTTATTTTCTGGAAAGCAGGAAGGGTATGTTGTGATTGATTTAGGAATCCTCAGGCCTTCAGAAGTAAAGAACATAGTTCTCTCGAAGTTTATTGCTTTGTTGTTGCAGGTACTGCCACTTTTAGCTTTTATTACTTTCTTTAACCAATTTTTCACAGACAAGATAATTTGTTGTAGACAGCTTTTTTCGACCTATATCTAATGATAGATGCCTCCTCATGCCTCTTGTTTCTGGTATTGTAGTTTGTTTCACAAAGGCAAAGACCTGTCAGAGGCAGTGCGTCAAAATTGTTGTTAGACTACATTCGGACTTCCCCATGCAAGGTGAATATAAGCCAATCTAACTCGGTTTTTGCGCACATAAATGAGATAGAACATTTGTGGGCAAGAAATTTCTTTGTTTTGAAGTTAAGACTAATGATTTTCATACCACATTGTTGAATGTATGTCACGTATGGCACCTTACAGACTGCTGTTACTGCATCTGGTTGTTACCTTTGTCCTGCTCCTGGCTCCAAAGGCACTAAAGTATTGGTTTGCTGCTCTACTGATGCTGATTTGACTCTAGAGTCGCTAAATCTATACTTAACTGAAGGAAAGAACTGCTCTATTTCAAATGAGGTAGAGCAGATTGTAGCAAATGGGAGGTCATGCTCAGATCAGTTTTCTCAAAGTACACTAGGATTGCAATTTTTGGACCTGACATCTTCTGATTCCGTGCTAGCTGAAGCCAAACGGGAAGGCATTCTTGGTGATACTACCAACAAGAGCATTATTTCTCTACAGACAGAGGAAAGCAATAATTTCAAGTCCAAAACTAATAGCATGCTTGAAAACAAGGCAGAACACAGAGTAGAATATACAGCTTCTGCTCCAAGCAAAGTACTCCTTCCTGACAAAGTTGGCTACTTCATGAACAGATTTATAGTGAAGTGGAATCTGAGCAAGCAAAATGCTTGCACTTCATTTTCCATCAATAACTCCAATCAATTCCAAGATTTTGGAGAAGAAAGATGGAACTTTTGCAATTCTTGTCTCGTTGGACATGATCAGGTTGCCAGGGTCCATTACATGGTTGATGCTGATTGGTTGTATCTTGCGACATTATCAAAGAGAGAGGATAGCAGCAGTGTTCATGAAGAACTTTCCCTTTCAGTGGAGTCAGGAGTAATGAGCAACATAAGCTTGTGTTCTGCTTATACAAAGAAATCAGCTGAAAGAGCTCTTCTCTTATTGAAGTCCATTCCAGTCGCAGCTAGAAGAGCTTTACCTGTCTTAGTCAATGTGGATGGGATGTTGCTAAGCATACCAGTAAGTCGATGCCTGTTTTTACGTCTGCGTTTGTGATAATAATCTGATAGTATTCTTCCTACAGCTAACAAGCCTTCCTGCTAAGCCTTACTTTTTCATTTATTCTGTTTAGCCTAGAGCTTGAGGCTTGCTCATCACTATACGAACCTGATAAATGAACAGGCTGGTTCAACCACAAATAAGTTGCTCATTTGGTTTAGTTTATTACAAAGACTGGTGAAAAACAGTTTAGACCAAGATTTATAGTTAATCCAAGGGGAGTAGATTAAAGTGGAGATATTCTTATCTGAACCCTACTGAAATAACTAGGCTGTTCAGTTCTCACAGCCTTGTCTCTCAGCCGCTGATCCTCTGCTCTGCGCTTCTTCTACGTATGACTCAACGTGTTCTATCGCTGTTTCATTTTGTTTTGTTTTGATTTGTTTTATCCTTTTACTGCATCACTGAACAAGGATAAAGAGCATGATAGCACAGAACTTTTTGGTTATATAACTACCCATCACCGAACGAGATCCTTCTCCTATTACACTCTTGCGAGCCTGCGGCCCTTTGTCTTCTTTCCCTTTCCTTTTTCTGGATCTTTTCGCGCACTTGATCAATTACCATGCTGTGTTGTCAGACAAAGTCTCACACGACTTAGCGCCTCATTCGCTAATACAAATGTTTCAGACGTATGTGTGTTTTATATGCATCAATATTGGGGTTATCTGGTTAACATGCATTGCAACTGGTGCTGGAACGTGTGTGCTTACTACCGTTCTTGCTCATTAACTATATCTCTTGGATTACCTTATATCTGTGAATGTTATGCTTACTACCTTTCTTGCTCATTAACCGTATCTCTTGGATTACCTTGTATCTGTGGATGTTATGCTTACTACCGTTCTTGTGGTTCACTGCCAATCCAAAGTCAGGCTGTAGGTAACTAGTTGTGAGGGCATTAATGGTGTAAATTACAGTCACAACCATCCCTGAAAAACTTGGTCTTTTTTCCCCACACTTTCCATGCTGGATTTGAGATGTCAATTTCTTATTTCTCTCAGTTTTTTGTCCTCTATCAACTGATAATAAGGACTAGTTATTTTCTTTTGCTTTTGTTTATCAGAGTGTGGGCTTCCAGCACTGTCCTTGCTTGGTGGCAACAGCAACGTTTAAGCCAAAAATACCGTTGGGTGGAGGTTACAATTCATTCCTCTAGTTGTTTCACAATGTAACAAATGTGATCTTGTTCGGGAGTCATGATTATTTTAGCTGGTCCACTGCTGTACCAGAGGGGAAGCATCTCTACTGGAGAGAGGTACTCTGAATTTTGGACGTTGTTCAATTTGGGTGTAATGCACATGTCTATCCAAGAGGCTGTTTGCAACTATTTTCTTGTATAAATACCGCTCAACAGAAATATGAAAACTTGCAAATCCATTTAGGTCGCAATTGTATCAACGAGAAAGCTACATTTGGATGTGTAGTAATTAACATCTGTTGCAATTCTCGTGGCTGACATCTTATGTGTTCGAAAATTAATTCAAAGTTGTAGTAGGAAACCTTAATTATTTGGCTTATTTTATGTGTGGAGAAGTGTGGAGGAAATAAAGAATTATAGAGATCATTTAGATATTTATAATAAAATATTTTCTTTTATATTGGTATCAGAGCTTCAACAATCTTGGGAGAAAATCAAGTAGCGCCTGCTGCCCGCGGGTGGCTCTAGTCAATGTATGCCATCCGTTTGGCCAAAAAATATGTTGGCAAGATCATAGATAGTTATCAACAGAATTAGACTATTCGATGAAAAGTTTCAAAACAGATTCAAGAAAAAAACTTCAAAGAAGTGCAAACAAATATGGCGCAAGATAAAGACACTTTTCTCTAAAAGTTGGAGAGGTTTTAAAAAAAATGGAAGTTGGTTACGTGTATCAACAAAATTAGGTGTTGATGACAAAGTGCATCAACTGTTGGTGACAAAGTGCATCAACGGGTGTTGGAGACAAGTGTTTCAACAAAATTGAGTGTTGGTGACAAAGTGTATCAACGTGAGTTGGAGACAAGTGCTTCAACAAAATTGAGGGATGTAGACATGTGCTTCATCAAAAATGAAAGTTGGAGAGAAGTCCTCCAACATAACTACATAACGAACAAGTCAGACGTATACAACTTTAAATTACAGGAGAATGTTGGAAGCCTAATTCAAATTTGTAGTAGGAAACCATAATTATTTAGGATTTGATTTATTTAATTCATGTCTAAAGTGGATTTATAGTTAAAATAAATATATAGGAATAGGCTTTCATGTTTCTAGTTGAAATAAGTTTCATACTATTGATAGCTTATTTTATGCATGGAGAAGTGTGAAGGAAATAAAAAATTGTAGAGATCATTCAGAGATTTATAATAAAATATTTTCCTTCATTATGCTCTTTTTTTTTCCTTTCTTTTGGGTAATATCAAGAACAAATATAAAAGAATTGCGGTTCAGGTGAAGTTACCACTAGGCACCAATGGCAACATAGATTATCTCAAAATCGCTATGTTAGGTGTCATTTGAAATCTAAAGCATTGCAATAACGTAATTGAGATAAAACCAAATTAGAATATTGTGCAAAGCCAAGCTTAATAAGACACTAGAATAACAATTCATAGCTTCAAATCTTTGGATCATGAATCATCTAATAAGTAGTAGACTGAATAAAGATATGATTAAACTGTAGGCACAGAATGACTTCTCATTTTTTAATCAGATTGTGAAATAAGTATCCTGAAGGAAACCATAATCCTTCCTTTAAGGAGCTAATAACAGTACCGCATATTCACAACTTACCATGCCCATAACACTGTTTACTTGTTCAAGACAGCCTCCAAAATGGAGATAAAAGCATATACCTCCATTGACAATCTAAAGCCAACAAAGACTGTAACTTCAATATCATCCAGTGTATTTTACGAGGGGGAATTTAAATGCAGAATTAACATGAGGCAATAAACTAGAGTTGTGTATTGCCTTTTCTAAAATGGACAAAAGAATAGACACATAGACGAAACTAACTACATCATACTCTAGTATTTAAGCATCATCCATGTCATGGTCGCCTTCATAATATTCATCGTCATGCTGGATATGCTTATCTTGGGTATGCTCTGTGAATACAAGGCAGGGTAACAGAAGAAAGCAAAAAGGGAGTGTTAGATCACTGTAGTTCCAAATTTGAGCATGTAATTTTGCTTAAAGTGACATTTCTACTTACGATCCACACGCTCGTCTGGATTTTGCTCATCTTCATCAAAATCAGGAATATAGAAGTCGGGTGGTACCTACAAAAATATGAAAATCTTCAGACTACATGCAAGTGACTATCTTTCCCCAGATTCCTTCAGGCATCCATCAGACCATCACATCATGGTTAGATGCATTCCATGCACTTTTGATGACAGTTACAGCCCATAGCAAATGCAGGTTGCTCTTTTTTAATGCACTAGAGAAGCATTCTCACTATTCACAATGACTGTATTTGAATTGATTGTAGAATCACAGTAGAAGCTGAAACTTCCCTTTTACGGGTGTGTGGGTGTGTTTGGTAGGAAGGAAAATATTTTCATGGAAAGTGAGTGGTTCCATCACTTATTTTCCCTCGTTTGGTCGGTGAGTGAAAACCTTTTTAGAAAATATTTTTTAGAATACTCCCCTGACTCTATTTTCTTCAAGAATTTAATTATTCTTCTACAAATCCACACAAACCCAAAGTAACTAATGTGTTGCATTACTTTTTCACGCAAAAACCGTTGAAATTTGTGCTACATAACTAAAAAAAACTCTTTTTTTGGTTGAAAAAGAAAGTACTATTTCTACAATATGAAAATAAAAATACTCATTTTGTTGAAATGAAAAAAAAATACTTTTTCTACATCATGAAAAGAAAACACTCTTTTTGTTGAAATAAGAAAATACTTTTTACTACATCATTTGTTGAAATGAAAGAAAATATTTTTTACTACATGAAAAGAAAGTACTTTTTTTTATTAAAATGAAAAAAAAGACTTTTTTTAAATAGTGAAAAGAAAATACTCATTTGTTGAAATGAAAAAAAATACTCGATCTATAATATAAAAAGAGAGTACTATTAATAATATTTTTATTTAGGGCGGGGGTTGGGGTGGGTTGGGGGGATGGGGATTGGGAGGAAGGTTGGAAAAGAGTTTTGAAAATGCTTTCTCTTCTCTTGATAGGGAAAACATTTTCCTCCAATTAGAGGAAAATGAGTTCATGATGAAAATGTTCTCCAAAACATTTAAGTCGACCAAAAATGAGAAAATTGAAAAACATTTACTGGAAAATGTTTTCCTTTCATACCAAACACACCCTACGTGATTGTGTAAAGGAAGGATGATCAACATAAGTCGTCAAGAGGCAAACACTTTCAAGGGCGTGTATCTCAAGTGCAATGCCACGGCAATCCGAACAAAAACCAACTATAAACAACCTTTTAACTGTACAAGGCAAATTAAAAACTGCAAGTTGCTCAAGTCAGATAAACACAAAATATAGCATGCAACTATGTAAAAACAAAACATGTAATTGCGTGTTCTTGATTAGTTGGCTACCCAAAATTATAAAAGATGCAGTGACTTACTTCTTGCATTTGTACACCAGGAGCATGCTGGATGCAACGAAGATTTTCCATTACTTGCATTTTTATGGTGCCAATGTATGATTTGCTATTCAAGTTCTCCTGTTCAATCAATGAAACAACAAGTTGAGCAAGATAAAGATGCTAATTTGTTATCCTTTTTACTATTTTCTTTTTATGACCGAGAAATCCGTCTGGAGATGATGGGCCAATCGCATCTCCAACCACAGCCTTTGAAACTCGGGGATGATGGGTCCGCCCCTCTACCCTTCTACACTTAAATACTAGACTTAATTCGCTTGGCGCAAGGCTCGAACTTGCAACCAAAGACACAAGTCCTTCAACCTTTGCCACAGCTAACCCCTAGGGGCTTATCCTTTTTTACTACTTGAAAATGCTCAATGAGACATGGCTCAACTGGATCAACTGATCTTCTTATGGTTAATCCAACAATAGTGTGCCAAATGAATCCAAAAAAGACTGCAACCCTTGAGTAAGATGAGGACGTGTTGCATAAGGAAAAAAACAACAAAAATATTTCAACTTACTATGTGCCCACCAGGAAGCTTCAATGAATAATCAGGGCCAAAATATTTGATGTAATCATTATCTGGTATTTCTGCACGATGAAGTATACAATTAATTAGTCAAACAAGCCTCTCTATAACAAAGAATATAAAAACATTAAGCTCATCCCCAATAACATCACATAAGCTGATATTTTACCAAACTCGTTCAAAGTTGAAGTCAATGTTAGACAGCACAAACCCAAAACAAGGAGTCAACTTTCAAAAACTCCAGAGTCCACATAAACTTTGCGAGGTTTTATCTAGTCATAATGCGACAACTTTGACAAAACACTAATGTGAATGGTTGAAAGTAATAAAACCACAACAACAACAACTACCCTGTATAATCCCACAAAGTGGAGTTTGGGAAGGGTAATATGTAGACGAGCCTTACCCCTACCCGAAAGGGCAGAGAGACTGTTTCCAATCGACCCTCGGCTCAGTGAAGGAAAGGAAAAACAAAAACAAAAACAAAAGAGCTTTAGTAAGTCCAGCAGAAATAGCGTAAATAATTATCAAGTAATAAAAGGTCTTCTGATTTGCACACACAAGATCGATTCAGTGTTAGAAGACCAATGCACCTTTTCAATCAACCACCCCTCAATCCCAAACAAAGTTGGGGTTGGCTATATGACTTGCATCTACAATATTGGGCTGGAATTCACGATACACTAAATTAACCATCATGGTAAGATAGTGCTACAGTGAACATCAGTAAATTATCTAGCTCAAAAGACCAAAAATTCCTCTCTTCCTTCTGCTCAGTAACGCAATTCCAATGCTCACAGCCAGTTAGAGCTACAAACATTCTTGTCCATTCAAGTCCAAATCATTCCAATACTACATGGCTTATAGATAATTTGTGTTTTAAGGTGAATTATAAGTTCTCAGTTTTCTGAAACTAGAGGTTCTAAATCTCATACTTATTCCTATACCTGCATACAAGTCTCTAGCCTGGTTAGAACTTCCATATAATGGACATAATGCAAGTGGAACAATAATAACTAAAACTTAATGCCAAGGATAAGAAAAGAGGGGTTGCTTTGATGGTAAGCAACTCCCACTTCCAACCGAGAGGTTGTGAGCTCGAGTCTTCCCAAGAGCAAGGTGGGAAGTTCTGGGAGGGAAGGATGCCGAGGGTCTATTTGGAAACAGCCTCTCTACCCAAGGGTAGGGGAAGGTCTGCGTACACACTACCCTTCACAGACCCCACTAAATGGGATTATACTGGGTTCAAGTGCACCATTTAATGCCAAGGATATCTGTAAACCAGTATTCTTTGTTGCATAAGCACAAAAAGGAGATAACCATTTTTGCAGTTTGGATCCTGACTAAGTTGTTGACAGTCACAAGAAATTACAGAAAACAAGCACAAGAAGCAGTGCAAATGCATCACACAAAATAGAAGCCCGCTCAACGTACCATTAGGAAGTTCTGTGTCTAAAAGAACTCCAGTTTCCAGTGCCCAACACCGCGCAACATTCTCTTTTGTGTATCCCCCACCTCCAGTTACCTGCAAAAAGGACCCATGTTAAACGGAGACAGGTAACCTGTTATGAACAAGAAATGAAATTTTGATTTTGAGAAACACCCACCAGCAACGGCAAATTAAATTTCTTCACAAACCTTACGCATTCAGCATGCCCTGTAAGAAGCATCATTGATAGATACAGATTTAAAATCAACAGAGGAAATCTCACCAAGAGCTGAATAGTGAGATTGAACTACAATGCTGAAATTGTTTAAAATAAGAGTTCCAATTACAAGTAGAATAGCACCATCAATGGAGAGGTTGAAGCAGCCCAGACGGTCACCAGCTAGTGAATCTGCCCCACATTGCAGAACTATCGCACCGGGTGAATATGTTTCCACTACCTTTGCAATAATCTATGAAATGACATGTTGCACGCCAAAAGCTTTAATAAATCAAAAGAACACAGTAAAACATATATTGCAGAAAACTTTCTTCATGACTTACTGTTTTAAAGAGTCGAGTGAAGATGCCATCATCTATTCCATCCTTGAGAGGCACATTTATGGAATAGAATCTTCCATCTCTTTCCCCTGTATCCTTCAGAATGAAACCACAATAAGCACCGCTAATGGAGTTCACAAGAGGGGTCTTCTCTGAATGCTAGGGGTAGGAGTTTCATCCAAAATGACGAATTTACATCACCAAGAGCAAACATAAATTTTAGACGCACATGTACTACAAAAATGATTCCAAATTATCAAACTCTTCCCATTACTGAAAGGCAGCGCATGTGCTTTCCCAAGAAAAAGTCATGCTAGTTATTGGTGGAGGTGGCAAAATGGTCAAAAGAAAACAGTTATCCACCCATATTATCCATCAATAAATTGGTTGGATAATGAACCATTTAAAAACGGGTCGAATATGGATAAAAACCCATATTATCCACTTAGAAAATGGTTAACCAAATGGATAACCGATAAATCACTAATGTGTTTAACATTTACATTTGGAAAGCCTCAAATTAGACTTCCTCAAGTTTGGAAGACTAGGAATTCTCTCATAAGTGATCATATTTAAGAAGTTATGGATAATATGAATATCCATATTATCAGCTGGATAAACCTGTTTTTTATCAGTCTCAAATATGGGTCGGGTTGAATAATTTATCCGGTTTTTAAATTATCCGTTTTGACCCGCTCATATACGACCCGACCTGACCATTTTCCACCCCTAGTTATTGGTTTTTTAAGAATTTGACATTTGCAGATAAATCTGCTGGTCAAACCTAAGCAAACCAAATGTTCCATTTTTCTAATCTTTCCTTCTTTAGCACTTTATGATAGCACAAAGGGGCGGAACTCCACTCAAACAGCAGTACACAACAAGGCATAACCGAACAACTTATAATAATGGGAAGTTTGGCATGAACGATGACATAAAAGCTACATAACTTCAGAATTTTTAAATGAACTAATAGTTTTATTAATGAGAAGGCAAAATAATCCTGCGTACAAGGTGTACATAGAGCTACACACCTCGGCAGGATTCAACCTTTTCTCTGCTTTCAAACCTTAGATTAGCTCTAAGCTTCTATTGATATCAATGATTGATTTTTCATTCCAAGAGGTCACCATAATGTACACCCCCTCCCCCTTCCTCCTTTTTATTTGATCTAATTTCCTTTTCAATTATTCTCATTTTTTTTACTCATTTCTCTATATGGCTTAGTTTCCCAAAAATCGGAATAGCTACTTTGAAACTTTTTGTCTTGATAATACTCTAATGAAAGGCTACCTAATGTTTTATAGCAACTATTCCTTCACCATAAAACATTCGACCTACTTTACTTTTCTTGCCTACCACAAATAATTTCACCTTTTCTTCTGGAAGGAAAACCCAAGCTATCAAATTAATACACACTAACTATGATATTTCTTGATATTGACATGACATCCTTTTTTATAACATTGTTTTCTGAACCAGTTTTCACACGCCTCGACATCCACAAGGTACAAGATACATCCAATCAGTACAACCATCAAGGCTAAGACAAACATAGATAATTCATCTCGTCTCACCTTTAGTGTCCCCTTTTATTAGGATCCAAACCTGCATCCCCGAGCAGTGTTTGGAAAGGCACGCGCTTCGTCGCTTAAAGCGCGAAGCGACGCGATGCGATAGGGTATCGCTTTTCTGTGTCTAAGGCGACTCGACCAGGGGAAGCGCACGCTTCAGAGAAAAAATCGACAAAGCGATGAGGCGACTGTAGCGATCGCTTTTGTTAAATAAATCGCTGTTGGGCCTTTTGTTTTAAAAAAAAACTTGGGTCAGAGATTAAAAAAACGATTGGTCTCAAAAATACCTAAATTAGTCCCAAACAGAGCTGGACAGCCTCTCTTCTTCTTCTCCATGGCCGAAAATTAGGGTTCCATCTTCTTCAGTGGACGACCAACCTCTTCTCCTTTCTTCTTGTTTTTTTCTTTTTTCTTCTTCTTCCATCTTCTTCTTCAGTCGACGAGTTCACCAACCCAGTCGATCTTCTTCTTCTTCATTTTCTTCTCCTCTCTGTCGACGAGACGACCAGTCGACTTTTTCATTTTTTTCCCCTTTTCGTTTGTGGGTGTAGCATATATATAATTATATATTTAATTATTGTATCTTAATTCAGCATTTAATATTTTATTTCAGCATATAAATTATAAAATTAATATTATATTTTCAGCATATATATATATTGTATTTCATTTATTATTTTATTTCAACATATAAATTTATTATTATATTCTCAGCATATATATATTTAATTATTGTATTATTATTATTATATTTTCAGCATATATATATATATATATATATATATATATATATATATATATATATATATATATATATAATTAATATATGTATTTCATTTATTATTTTATTTCAGCATATAAAATTAATTATATATATGTATTATTTTTATTTTATATGATTTTTTATATATATTATATGTTTTTTAAGAATTGCGCTTCACATTAAAAAAGCGTGCGCTTCGCTTTTGAAGCGAGGCGAGCCCTTGTCGCTTTTTTGCGCTTTGTGCTCTCCAAAACACTGTCCCCGAGGTTGTTACTCAAGTTCTTTGACTGCTAGGCACCCCTTTGACATATAAATCACCTTTTTGTTGATAATTATTGAGATATAAGTCTGTTTAACTATTTCACTTTTTGACTGTTCAAAGATTCTTCCCCTAAGTTATCCCAAGTCCTAATATCTAAACTCTTTGAAATGGAGGAAGTAAAAATTTTTTTAAAACAAACTCACCTCTACTTAACAGGGCCTGCTTGCTCCGACCAAGACAAGAACTTGGAGTAACGGAAGTAACAAAATAGCATGAAAAATTCAACAAAATTCAAATGAGCCCCAAAAATGTTAGCTCATGTTAGGCTGTCAAAGTTCAAAGAAAATCTAGAGAACAAAAATAAGAATAAACTGTGAAGATAAGAGTACCTTCATGTCACCAGTTCCAGGAAAGAATTTATCTCCATACTTGTGGAAACTAACTGTCATAACCCTGCAAAAAGCTCGAACATTAGAAACTTAAAGATTCCAGCACATGTGTAACATCTTAGATTGCGGCAAATTTAGCAAATATTTATCTCTAGTAGAAACACCTCATGAGAAAGAGTGCACTTTCTACACCAAAAAGATTATAAAAGGTTGTCCTTTAATGAGCACCTAGCAAAGCATTAATGCACTCAAATATATGAATCTAGAAAGTTTAACACTTAACATTTTGAGTAAAAATGTCAAAGCAAAAGAACTTACCGGCAAGCAGAAATCTTTCCAAACAAAAATGTTCAAACTGTGCATTAAAAATCAAAAAGAAATGTTCAAACTGTGCATTAAGTGAACAAATCAAACAGTTGGAAATAAGGCTGTATTTTTCGCGGTTCCGAACCGGAACCGGACGGGAACCGCGGTTCTGCCGGTTCCGGTTCCGGCGGTTCCCCGGAACCGTAATGGAGCGGTTCCACCCGTTGGAACCGCGTAAGGCTGTATCCGGTGCCGGTTCTGGGTCTATTTGGGTCTGCGGTTCCGGTTCCAGCGGTTCCGGTTCTGCGGTTCTGGCGGTTCCGGTTCTGGCGGTTCCGGAGCCGGAACCGCTACCATACGGTTCCGGAACCGTCCGGTTCCGGTTCTGGCGGTTCCGGAACCGCGGTTCTGATTTTTTTTTTTTAAAATCAATATCTTGTATAGTAGTCATTAGTATATTGTAGAATATATTTTTATGGTGTACTATGTTATTAGTATAACATATATTGTGTTTGGTAATTAGTATATATTGTGTATAAGTAGTATATATTTTGTATATAAGTAGTATATATTGTATTTAAGTAGTATATATTGTATATAAATAGTGTATATTGTGTTGTAGTTAGTAATTAGTATAAATTGTATATAAGTAGTATATATTGATAAAAGAATATTGTCATTAGTATATTGTGTTGTATGTTATATATTGTATGTTATGTAAATATTCAAGGATTGATATAGAATTAAAGACAAAGAAATATTGAGACAAAAGATATTCAAGGATATGATAAAGAACATATTTATTGACCAAAATGGCATATTCTTTTTTTATTCTTCCTTCCCCCAATGGAATGAGCACAACATGGTACTAATACCACCATTAAAAGGAAAAAAAACTAAAAGAAGACATGCCAATGTACAAGTTACATCATAGTTTCTGTATTATTTCTAACAAATCTCATAAAACCTTCAAGGTTTGGAGGTGGTTGTGTTGGCGGTGGTGGAAATGAAGCTTGTTCATCACCACTTCCGGGTGAAGATGTTTCCTGAGCAAGTTCCGCTAGCATTTCTTCATAGCACTCATCTATTTCTGGTTGTGATTCAGCTAGCCCAAAGTTCCTTCTTTCTGCGCGGATCCAATCTCGAAAAAGCACTGATTTTTCCAAGCTGTCCCGCATCGACGCCCTATCATCACCTATTTGTAGTCTTGCTTGACTAAAGGCGCTCTCCGATGCAACAGTTGACGCTTGAATCGACAGAACATCCCGAGCCATCCTTGCAAGAATGGGAAAATGCTTTTCCCTTGCCTTCCACCAATCCACAAGGTCGAAAGAGCCGTCTGGATTCTCATTCTTCTAGTCCCTGCGACAAATAAACTTGAAGCTCATTTAGATGGGAAAAATCATCTACATTTTCACCTTGAGTACCCCTGAACTCCATCCACGATTTAAGAGCTGTTAAGCCAGCAACTCTTTTAGGCGCCTGTGATGTGGAAATTTTAAAAAAAAAAATTTTAAAAATCGGACCGTTGCGGAACCGGATGGAACCGGAACCGATTTAAAAAAAAAAAAATTTTAAATTTCCAAACGGCTCTTTTTCAAAATTAGCCGTTTGGAATTTTCAAAAATAGCCATTTGGCCCCCAAACTTTAATTTAACCCCAAACTTTATATAATTACACAATTTCCCATTTCTCAACTATAAATACCCCCTCATTCTTTCATTTTAAATCACCAATTCATCAATATCTCTCAATCTCTCTCAAGCTCTCTTTCGATCTTTCTAGTGCAAGTGCTTAATTTATTGTTGCAAATTCGTGAAACATTGTGAAGTTGTTGAATTGAAGTTTTCAAGTGTTCAATTTCAACGATTTTCAATTTTCAAGAAGTTGTTCGTCAATCCGGTAAACTCGTTTCAACTCTTACGTGCTAAGTATATTTTTGTGTGTTGTTATTTTGCTTAATTGTAATTATTATGGCATTTTCATTGAAAAATATGTTCGGAAAAGGAAAATCTAAAACCGGTGAAAGTAGTCGCCAAAATACTACCCTCCCCCAGCTCCCCGACCTAGAAAAGATAAACAAGTTCAAAGTAGTAGCCAACCTAGAAATACTAATGAAACCTTCGGAATCCTTGATAGTGATCACCCATGTTTTCAATTTAGCGATGTTGATTTTCTACATGATGTAGCAGTTGGTGATAGAATAGACGATGATATTATGAATATTCTTTATCCTAATGCACCTATCTTAGAGGGAAATGAGGATGATGATGATGACGAAACCCAAGCTCCGGTAGATTTAGATGATACACCTACTAGTCCTGCTACTAATGAACCGGAACACCCACCCGTACAAACTCCCACTTTTAGTAGACAACCTCCTAAACGTTCAGAAACTTCATTAGTTTGGCAATTTTTTATTCAACTAAGAGAACAAAATAAGGCTAAGTGTAAATCTTGTGGGAAATTACTTGTGCATAGGTATACTGGAGATCGTAGCGGCACAGGTACTTTAGTTAAACATATAAAATTACACCCTAGCGATAAGGCTAGATATTTCCAATTGAAAGCGCAACAAGAGGGGAGGACAAGTCCTGAAACAACAGTTAACCCAAGTACTGGTTCAAATCTAGTTCAATCAGGAATAAACACAGTCACCGGAGGTATATTGTATTACGATCCAAATAAGGATCGTGAAGAATTAGCTAAAATGATTACTGTTATGTGTTTGCCTTATTCTTTTGCTTCTAATCCTGCTTGGATTCATTATATTAGAAGAGTATTTAATCCTACGTATAAAGGTTGGCCTCGCGCCACAGTTAAGGCCGACATTTATAAATACAAGCATGAATATGAACAATACTTGCGTTATTTATTTACCCATATCAGTAATCGTATGTCTATTACAACTAATATTGGTAGAAGTAATAATGATTGTGATTATCTAACCGTAACCAGTCAGTTCGTCTGGACAATGCAAAAATGCATTATTGCATATAGAATAATTAATTCACGGCACAAGGGTAAGTTTATTGCTAACACTGTTTCAGATGTATGTAGATATTTTTGTTTTAGTGATAAAATAATGTCAATTTCCATGGATAATGCTAGTAGAAACACTAGTGCAATATGTATTTTAACTAGAACACTTAATCCTGCTTTTACTAATATTTTCCATGTTAGATGTATATGTCATATTTATCATTGTTGGTGATAGTATGAGAATTTTAAACATAGAAATTGAAAAGGTTAAATTCGCTCTTAATTGGCTTTTTTATTCTAACAATAGAAGTAGACTTAGAGAATATTTTAAAAAATGTGACGAATATGGCCTTAGAGAAAGAAAGGTTCCTAAACCTTGCCCGACTAGGTGGAACTACATGTACGAAAGTTTAGTAGTGGCGTACGAATATAGAAACCCAATTAACGCTACTTATAATTCTCGGGATTGTGGGGAGGAAGATAATGACATGCTAACTAATCAAGATTGGACTAACGTTAAAATTCTTTTAGATTTTTTAGAACATTTTCATGTGGCTACAACTGCTTTATCTGGCCAATATTATCCAACTATTTCTAACTGTTTAGTTTATATTGCCGCACTTGCTAATTTGTTTGTTGATTTTAACGAGGGAGGGAAAATTTATGAAATTGCAATTACTGAAATGAAAAAGAAGTTTAAAAAATATTTTTTTCCAATCCCTCCTATATTTGGTGTGGCTGCTATATTAAATCCTACTATGAAAGTAGGAGCTCCTAACTTTTGGTATTCTACTATTTATCAAGCTTTAGATCTTGAAGAAGAAGAAATGGCTACACTATCTGATGCGAAAGCATCAATTACAGTGAATGCTCAAACTGTTTATAATGCTTATAAACAGGCGTTAGAGCATGCTAGGCCTAATATTCCAACCCCTACTTCGTCCGCATCACAGGCGCCTAAAAGAGCTGCTGGCTTAACAGTTCTTAAATCGTGGACGGAGTTCAGGGATACTCAAGGTGAAAATGTAGATGATTTTTCCTATCTAAATGAGCTTCAAGTTTATTTGTCGCAGGGACTAGAGAATGAGAATCCAGACGGCTCTTTCGACCTTTTGGATTGGTGGAAGGCAAGGGAAAAGCATTTTCCCATTCTTGCAAGGATGGCTCGGGATGTTCTGTCGATTCAAGCGTCAACTGTTGCATTGGAGAGCGCCTTTAGTCAAGCAAGACTACAAATAGGTGATCACAGGGCGTCGATGAGGGACAGCTTGGAAAAATCAGTGCTTTTTCGAGATTGGATCCGCGCAGAAAGAAGGAACTTTGGGCTAGCTGAATCACAACCAGAAATAGATGAGTGCTATGAAGAAATGCTAGCGGAACTTGCTCAGGAAACATCTTCACCCGGAAGTGGTGATGAACAAGCTTCATTTCCACCACCGCCAACACAA
This sequence comes from Nicotiana benthamiana, assembly GCA_034376525.1. Lineage (NCBI taxonomy): Eukaryota > Viridiplantae > Streptophyta > Magnoliopsida > Solanales > Solanaceae > Nicotiana > Nicotiana benthamiana. The sequence continues at coordinate 13,616,721 of CM067329.1, read as the reverse complement.
CCACCTCCAAACCTTGAAGGTTTTATGAGATTTGTTAGAAATAATACATAAACTATGATGTAACTTGTACATTGGCATGTCTTCTTTTAGTTTTTTTTCCTTTTAATGGTGGTATTAGTACCATGTTGTGCTCATTCCATTGGGGGAAGGAAGAATAAAAAAAGATATGCCATTTTGGTCAATAAATATGCTCTTTATCATATCCTTGAATATCTTTTGTCTCAATATTTCTTTGTCTTTAATTCTATATCAATCCTTGAATATTTACATAACATATAATATATAACATACAACACAATATACTAATGACAATATTCTTTTATCAATATATACTACTTATATACAATTTATACTAATTACTAACTACAACACAATATACACTATTTATATACAATATATACTACTTAAATACAATATACACTACTTATATACAAAATATACACTACTTATACACAATATATACTAATTACCAAACACAATATATATTATACTAATAACATAGTACACCATATAAAATATATTCTACAATATACTAATGACTACTATACAAGATATTGATTTTAAAAAAAAAATCAGAACCGCCGGGAACCGCCAGAACCGCGGAACCGGAACTGCCAGAACCGGAACCGGAACCGGAACCGGACGGTTCCGGAACCGTATGGTAGCGGTTCCGGCTCCGGAACCGCCAGAACCGCAGAACCGGAACCGCAGACTCAAATAGACCCAGAACCGGAACCGGATACAGCCTTAGTTGGAAACCACAATCTGTCAAACACTTAAAGTATTCAACTGGTGCTTAGATGGAAAGCGCATACTCACAGCTACTGAATAAATAAGCAATTCAACAATTAAGTGAAATTTTGCAACTACAATCTTTCAATGCTTAAGTATTCAACTATGTCTAGGTGGAAGTTGCATACTCACAGCTACTGAGTAAATAAGCAATTTAATAATCAAGTGAAATGTGAAGTTTATAGTGTTGTCAAAGGCTTATTTGAGGCGCGTTAAGCCCTGAAACTCAAAAAAGCTCAGGTATGTGCTTCGCTTCACTTAGGCTGCGCTTTAGTGTAGGCAACGCACTAAGGCTCATGCTTCATTGCCAATAAGTTCTATCTTGAATAGAGTGGTACAAAACAATAAATTTAATTGGCTAAAGGATATTGTTAATTTTTAAGGAAATCATGATGAATAAAGTTGTTATTTTTTCTTGCATTACATGTATAGTATTATTTTTTTAACTAAAGCCCAGACTCTAATTCCTCTTTGCGCTTAAAACCCTGATAGACCTAGAGCGTTTTTTAACGCTTTTCGCCTTTGACAACACTTAATGTATTCGTAGGTGTGACACAAGATAAGTTATATGAAAGTAAGTTAAAATACTTCTGAGGCCCCATCTACAGTATAGTTGAGAAAAAAAAAACTTTTCTACAGATTTCAGACTGGACAAGTTCATCGTCATTTGGCTTCTCGGAGTCACAATCTAGACTCAATAGCTAGTTAGCTACTACTTTAAAGTTTCATCTGGGTTAATCATTCATCATCGGGTTTTACACTAGCTCCAAACGACAAAGAAAGCCACCGCAGAAGTTGAAAACAAAAAATTTTGGATAAAAACTACAGAAAGTAATGTCACCGTACTTATATAAAAAAGTAATTCCACCTGTCAGTGAAATAAAAGGCCTCTTCTACACCATCACCATGATGCACATCAATATCAATACACAGCACCCTCGCATGGTACTTCAGTAGCTCCAATATTCCCAGAACTAGGTCGTTTATATAGCAAAATCCTGAAGCAGCACATTTCTTGGCATGATGCAATCCACCAGCCCAATTTATAGCAATATCACAAAGCTGATTATTCAATCTGCGTGCAGCATCTGCCAGTAAATGTTTGTTAAAGAGTGAATATGAGACTTCAACGGAAATACCACGCTATCAATGTCGAGTTTACCTATTGTTCCACCAGCATATATTTGGCAAAACTCGAATAAGTTGTCAAATACAGGGCAATCTTCTCCAAGATTATCTGATAAGTAACAAAAATTAGGAATAGTTCAACATCACATGAGTCAAAATAAATCGGCTAAAATGCCATTATGCCAAAAAGTATAGTAGTTCTTAGAAAAGATAATGAAATGTTTCTGGTTTGAAATCTGATCTTATAGTGAGTTGCTAGGGAAATCTTAATACTCCAGTCGGTTGACTACCTGCACTTGCACCTTGTTAGTGAGGGTCCGATTCCACACCTTGTAACCCCCTAACCCCCTATTTACCTTTCGCCTGTGTATAATAGTTTTTTTTTTTTTAAAATAGTTAGCTGGTAACAGCACCCGTATAAAATTTAGAAAATAAGTTTGTTAGAGAGCCTAATTTTTTTTAATGTTCAAACAAGACAGGTCAACATGGATGCTAGATTGGGTTTTGAGGCCTATTTGTTGTTGTTGCATTGGGTTTGTTTCATGGAAACTGACTAATAATGTAGTACTACTGCAGCAAAACAAATAAGTGTGCAGCTCAAAGATAATATTTTAATGGAGGAGATGAAATAAGTCAAAATTCAAAACTTAATAAGACATAAGTTCAAAACTTACATCTAGCCATTTCACTAGGGAACAAGTGCTGGGTATCAGGGGTAATTCGGTTCAAGAACTCAACATAATCAGCTGAATGAAACTGCGCTAGCTCCACCGGATATGCTTTATGAGGCCTCTACACATTGCAATCAAAATAAGGTAAACCAAAGAAAATAAAATGCGAAAACCTCAACAAATACAAAAAACTGAAAAGTGGAATAAGTTACGAACATAAACTTCCATCTTGTTGTGAAGACCATAAGCTAGAACCAGATGATGAGTCATACACAATCTGTGCGGCTTCATTGGATGGTTCGGACCGAAGTACACGCTTCCGACATCGCCTGTACCAAAAATTCAGCTTACGTAAAAAATTATCAACGCTTGCACCTAAAATGAACAGGACCTAGGGTTTGGGAACAAGAGAAAACTGTACCGTCGTAGAAGTAGGAGATTTTGTCCCTGGACCGCATTTTGTAGGGGGAATAGTTGCTATGCAGAGAGGAAGCTGAGACTCCCGGTGTTGTTTACGGGGACTTTGCCGGCAGGGGAGGTTTCCCGGCTTGCCGTCGGCGATTGCTGTGAAATGAACAACGGCCGACTGGTGGATTTATATATCAACTGAAAAACTAAAAGAGACTCTGCCAACTAGTTATACTGTTAATTCAGAATTAAGAAGTTTTTAATTCAAAATTTATTTTCCAGCTTATTTTACTTTCAAGTAGGGCCCTCAAATTTGGCCAAGTCTAAATGACCCGCCCAACTCGTTCAAGTTTGAATTTGTCATTGGCCCATTTATTTATTGAACTTTACTTATCTTGACTCAACTCATTTCAACTCATTTAAAGTTTGGTTAATTTTTATTATCAAAATATCTTAAAAATAATTTTAATTTTTTATTTAATATTTTAAATATGACCATAACAAAAGCAAAAAAACCTTATTTATTAATTATACAGTTTATACAAAAATAATATATATTAATTAAAGTTTAATAAGAATTAGCGGGTTGGGTTATGATCCGAATTTTAACCCATCTTGATCCAACCCATCTTAACCCAAGTAACTTTTGGGTGTGTCATCTGTCCCGCCAATTATTGACTCAACTCATTCTGACCCGTTCAAAACTAAACCAACACGCCCATTTAATACCCCTAACTTCAACGAACTAATTCTTTGTTTAATCAACGATTGACGAATCAAACACTATTTGAATTCTTCTCATTTTGCATAATTATTGGAGAGTCCTTGTACTAATAGCAGATGGCATATGTGTGCAAGTTAGACCTGAATACTAACTTGTTACTATTAAAGAAAGAAAATTGACTCACATAAATAATATTTTGAAATCACCGTCCCTTTACCCTTTTTCCTTCTATTTGTTAATATTTCAGTAACACAATATATTTGGATAAAATTCAACTTTTGAATTTTAAAGATGAAAGTGGTAGAGATGAAGATGTAAAGATGAATATGTGGCCATATTAGAAGAGATAAGAATAGAAATGAAAGTATTCGCGATAAAGTGGGAGTGCCACCCGTGGAGGACAAGACGTGGGAGTTAAGGCTGAGATAGTTCAGACACGTTAAGCCGACAAGCATTGATGCTCCTATTAGGAGATGTGAGAGGGTTTGAGATGAGGTAGGGATAAGTCAAAGAAGTACTGAGAGGTGATTAGGCTGGCATGGTGCTACTTTAGCTTACTGAGTGTAATGACACTTGATATGAGGGCGTGGAGTCGAGAATCAGAGTAAAATGTTAGTAGATAGTCGAAAGTTTCCTTTCCTTTCCAGTAGTATTAGTAGCTCTCTTGTATTTTCATGTTCTTAGATCTCTATTACGCCATGTTGTTTCGTTCGCTTCAGTTGTCATATTTTCATGTCGTTACTGTTTGGAGGGAAGAATGACGAGTGTCTATTGGAAACAACCTCTATACTCTAGGGTAGCGGTAAGGTCTGCGTATACACTACCCTCCCAAACCCCACTTGTGTGTTGTTGTTGTATTGTTTGGTACTACTTCTTGTTCTTCTTTTCTTTTTTCTTTTTTTTTTCTTGTTCTTCTTTTTTCTTTTTTCTTATTTTTTCTTGTTCTTTCTTCTCACCCTTTCCTGAGCGGAGGGTCTAACGGAAACAATCTTTCATTAAGTAGGAGTAAGGTTTATATACATTACCCTCCCCAAATTTCATATGTGGAATTAAACTGAGTTGTTGTTGTAACTTCTGCAACTAAAAATAGTTACTGTCCTGGAATTTCAAGGAGCTTCATTGCAAAATTTGAAACTCCAATACATTGGTATTTTTTTTTAAAACATGACCAAAAAGTGGCAGGTGAACCCTATTTCTACAGCACGTTTTAGTCAAACATTCCAATTCTCTTTTGGGGTGGAATCTAATATATGAGGTATTGCATGGAATCTTTGTTTGGCTAAAAAGTTATTTAAATACTTAAATAGCTCTAAGACAATCAAAAATAATATGGGTTAATCGGAATCAAGAGTAATATGAACTAGAGAGTATGGAATGACCTAGATTTGTGATTATCGTGTAAGTAGTTAGAGATACAAGAACAATAAGACAAGTAGTAACTTTGCACAAGAGAGAGAGAGAGAGAGAGTTGTATATTTTCAATAGTAAAATACGCATGAGTCTTTACAAAGGGAAGGTCCCCTTTATATACTAAGGGACCTTCCCCGAAATAATCAAAGAAAAGTACAAGATTTGGTGGCATCGGTTTACGAGTGTCAGAACTCGAAACGACATCGCAGTGAGTCATGTCACTCGATCCATCTATTAGCTGAGGCCGGACTTACTTGAGTCGACCATAATTAGGACGCCTTCTTTACCGAGGACGTATGTAGATAGCGCATGAACGTAGAGAACCAGATTTGCCCAATACAGATAGTCCATCTGTTTGTTGGGGATGTAGTTGAGAGACGTCCTCAACGAACGGACATACATGCTTGACGATTCTGGAAATTTGGCCGTTCCTGTGGATATTGCTGGAAAAGGCGTGCCCATATACGAAGACGTTGAGCCGTTGACATATTACCTCCTTTTTGGGGCTCCTTTATAAGATGACGTCATCGATCACGTGCGTGATCATTACTCTGCTCCCAGGAAGGTTCAGGTTATGACGTGACGTTTGGGTTTCCTGCGCCGGCTTTTGTAGTCATACCTTTTCGATTTCCGTGTACCCTTTCTTACAAATAGGGAGAAATTTGAAGTTGATCCATCTTTCGAACCTTTTATGAGAGTATTTCCCCAATCTTCTCCTTATTTCTTTTTGGTGCTCGTTGTTCTTTCATATCTGAAACTCTCGTTCTTAGGAATCGAACCCGTGACCAGAAGCGCCTTTTCCTTATCACTTTTTCTATGGCTAAACGTCGTCATGATGATACCAGGACTAAGGACGATGCTCCCTCTATGGCTTCGTCATCCTCAGATGATGGGGAGGCCGAGGAAGTTCTCGTTCCACTATAAACAGCTAACTTACTCCCTCTTGATATGGATAAAAGGAGGGACTTTAAGAACAAGTGTACGCTCCCTCCTTGGGAGCACAACGATCTGATGCCGTCTCACTTGGCTGCCCTGAGGAAATCGTATAATATTCCTAATTATGTTGAGATGGTTCCCGCTGGGCTAAACTATGCCAATGTGCACAAGCCCGGGTACTGTGTATTCTACGAGTACGCCTTCCGAATTGGATATAGGTCTCCCTCTTTACCCCTTGGAGGAAGAGCTCTGTCGCTGGTACGGGGCATGCCCGGCCTAGCTTACTCTGTACGCGTTGAAGGTGTGCAGGGTCCTTACCACCTACGCGGCGAAGGCCGGGAAAGAGGTCATCATTCATCACCTCCTACAAATGTTCGGTGTAAATTTTATGAGAGGCTCGATGCTTCAATTAAGGAGTCGAGGCAAGAAGAGCTTCGTGTTGCAGGCGGACGACAAGGCCAACCACAGATTTTGGACGAGGTTCTTCTATGTGCGTAGCGAGCACCTTGTGTCCAACCCTGAAGGTTTTCCAGAGGCGTGGAACGATGCATGTAAGTATTATTGTGCGTAACTTTTACTACGGCAACCTTTCCTTGTTGGCTTTCACAGTCGTAAATTTCCCTTTGCTTTCATGCAGTGACAGCTGGCCCTCCTCGAAGGGTTGACGACATTAGGTTGTGGGTGCAAGCATTGATACCATTTGCAAAAGAATACCGTTCCTGGCCTGAATTCCTTAGGATCTATATCCCGACAGGTAACGGCCTTGCCTAATTTTTCCTTCTGTTATGGTTTGGGGGTTCCCCATAATTTTCCTGCCCATCTCATACATGCTTTGGTAGGTCGGGATGCCTCTAAAAAGGCGCAGAAAAAGAAGAAGAAAACTGTGGCCGGCCCTTCTAGGGCGATATCCGACCTTGAGGGGGATATGATCCTTGTTGGCACGTCTAGGGTCAGTACTTCGCCCCCCTCAAGATAAGAGGCTGCATTAGAAGCGGCTCCAGAGTTAGAATCTAAGGCCGTGCTGGGGTTCGTACTTGAAACGACGCCCATGGAGATACCGACGGCTGTTCCTGAGACCGTGCCTGGGGTTGTCCCCATAGGGACGTCCACTGCCGAAACGACTTCATCTAAGCTCGCTCTGCGTCCTACGGAGGAGGACCATGAAGAGGAGGAGACATTGGAGATGAGGCAACATCGTATTCTTACCGGCAAGGCTGTGGCCACTCAAACGGGGAGGGTTAAGCCATCCTGCCCTGAATCTAGGCGGGTCTTTATGGCCGAGGCCATTCGCTCAGGGAGGTTCGCTCATAGGAGGGAAACCACGGAGAGAAGGAGCGAGAGTATGGACGTGGCGGGTCCTTGGACCAGGTGGAGATGGTGACTAGCCAGTCTTCCCGTCGGATAGTGATTCCAAGCTACTACAACTTGTTGGAGAATTGCGAGGAAGCGGCCATCAGAATGACACTTTTTTGTGCCGTTATTGAGCGTGCTATCCTGGCGGAACTCATCGACAAGGTCTTGGCCCGAAGGGTGGCGGGTGCGGCCTTGCAGGCAGGCCTTTGTCTTGACCGATGACCTTTCTTTTTCATTAGTGGAGGATGATTTTTCTCGTACTTACTTTTTTGGTTTCTTTTCCAGACCCTCATCTTAGAGGCGGAGAGGGGTCGACGCCAGAAGGAGAAGGTGGCCAAATACAACAGGTTGGTGCAAAAGTATAATAGGACACGTGAGGCGCATCAGACTTTGGCCGATATATATAAACATGACCCCAACTTCAGGGTAGTCCATGAGGGCCTCATGCAATCCGAGGAGCAATTGAGGAAATGAGTGGCTGAGTTGGAGAAGGTCGATGAACAGCTCATGGCCGCTGTTGCTCGGACTCCGGAAATGGAGGTCCTCCTTCAAGCTAAGTATGAAGAGTTGTATCTCGGCCGTGTAGTGGCGGAGGATGCGGCAGAATTGCGTACCCGGGTTGCGACCTTAACGGCAGATCTTGATGTCAAAAAGGCCGAAGTTGAGGATCTCAAGCGAGCCGTTGCTCAGGCTGACGCGTCTCGTGAGGCACACGAGATGTGGGTGTACGCGGAGGCCAGGCTGGTCGTGCTTGAAGAGTTTTTGGCGGCTGGTCGAGTGTCTGAGGCGGAGGTTGAGGGCCAGCGCCAGTTGGTTTGAGTTGCTCGTGAAGCAGCCGCTACAGTCCTGAATCGCGGCCCGGGAGGGGGCAACTCTGCAGAAGTAACCGTTTGGAATCCAGCTCTTAGATTTCCAAGGCGTACCCTCCTGGAAATGAGGTCGGGCCACCTAATGGCTAGGCTGGGCAGGATAAGTAGTGAACTTTAGGATCCTTGTAAATATGCCTACAAATACTGACTTTTGTATTTTGATAAAGACATATGATTTTTGTTGTAATTGATTGTTTTTATTCTTTTTGGCACGTTGTTGTATTCTTACCGTAGACGTGTAAAACTCGACGGCCTTAGCCGTTTAAACATGATGGCCCTAACCATGTAAAAATGACAGTCGTAGCTTTATAAAAGCAATGGCCTTAACCATGAAAAAATGATGGCCATAGCCCTATGAAAATGATGGCCTTGGCTATGTAAAAACGATGGTTGTAGCCTGATGGCCTTAGCCATGTAAAATTATTGCCTTAGACATGTAAAGTTATGTCCGTAGCCGTATAAAAATGATGGTCTTGGCCATGTAAAAATGATGGTTGTAGCTTGATGGCCTTAGCCATGTAAAATTATGGTCGTAGTCTGATGGCCTTAGCCATGTAAAATTATGGCCTTAGCCATGTAAAGTGATGGCCGTAGCCGTATAAAAATGATGGCCTTGGCCATGTAAAAACGATGGCCATAGCCTAATGACCTTAGCTATGTAAAATTATGGGCGTAGTCTGATGGCCTTAGCCATGTAAAATGATGGCCGTAGCCGTATAAAAATAATGGCCTTGGCCATGTAAAAACGATGGTCGTAGCCTAATGGCCTTAGCCATGTAAAATTATTATCGTAGCCTGGTGGCCTTAACCATGTAAAATTATGGCCTTAGCCATGTAAAATTATGGCCGTAGCCTGATGGCCTTAACCATGTAAAAACGATGGCAGTAAAATTATGGCCTTAGCCATGTAAAATTAAGGCCATAGCCTAATGGCTTTAGCCATGTAAAATTATGGCTGTAGCCTGATGGCTTTAGCCATGTAAAATTATGGCCTTAGCCATGTATAATGATGGCCTTAGCCTGATGGCCTTAGCCATGTAAAATTATGGACGTAGCCTGATGGCCTTAGCCATGTAAAATTGTGGCCTTAGCCATGTAAAAAGATGGTCGTAGTCGTATAAAAATGATGGCCTTAGCCATGTAAAAATGATGGTCGTAGCCGTATAAAAATGATGGCTTTAGCCATGTAAAAATGATGGCCGTAGCAATGTAAAAATGATGGTCGTAGCCATGTAAATATAATGGTCGTAGTCGTATAAAAACGATGGACTTAGCCATGTAAAAATGATGGCCGTAGCCTTTTTATATATGGGACGATAGTCGTAGCCTCTTTGTTCATTTGGAGATGGTCGTAGCATTTTCATACATTTGGCGATGGCCGTAGCCTTTTCATTCATTTGGAGATGGTCGTAGCCTTTTCATTCATTTGGAGATGGCCGTAGCCTTTTCATACATTTGGCGATAGCTGTGGCCTTTTCATTCATTTGGAGATGGTCGTAGCCTTTTCATTTATTTGGAGATGGCCATAGCCTTTTTATTCATTTGGAGATGGTCGTAGCCTTTTTATTCATTTGGAGATGGTCGTAGTCTTTCTATACAGCTGGAGATGGCCGTAGCCTTTCTATACATCTGGAGATGACACTAATCCAGTCTATGTATCATGTTGGGCTTGGAGAGTACACGGAGAGGCGGATATGATGCACTTGCACTGCAAACATCTCCAGGTGACCCCTTTGCCGCCTCGTTAAAAACCTTCCCGAAAAAACCCAATTGGGACAAAAGGCGGGTAAAGGAAAAAGAGTACGACTCAGGTGACACCTTTTTAGAAGTGGAAATGTTTGAGGTGAGCGACGTTCCAGTTGTTCTGGAATGTCTTTTCTTCCATTGTTTCTAGCTTGAATGCTCCATTCCCGTCCGCCGCCGTGATTTTGTAGGGTCCATCCCAGTTTGTGCCCAATTTTCCTTCACTTGGGTCCTTTGAGGCCAGAGTCTTGGCTTTGAGGACGTAGTCCCCTACTTTGAGTGGCCTTATTTTTGCCCTCTTGTTGTAATATCTTTCGACTTGTTATTTTTGGGCTACCATCCTGATGCGGGCCATTTCTCTTCTTTCTTCGGCTTCATCAAGATCTTGGAGCCTACTGATGTCATTTTCTGTCCCGCTGGTGTGTAAATATCTTAGGCTGGGTTCGCCTACTTCAACGGGTATGACCGCGTCAGTCCCATAAACCAGTGAGTATGGGGTTTCCCCGGTGCTGGACTTGGGTATGATTCTGTGCGCCCATAAGACTTCGGGTAGTAGTTCGGGCCATAACCCCTTGGCGTCTTCGAGCTTCTTTTTTAATATGTTTAAGATTGTTTTGTTGGAGGACTCCGCTTGGCGTTGGCGGCGGGGTGGTATGGCGTGGATAGTATCCTTTTGATGCGCCATTTCTCGAAGAACTCGGTTGTTTTCTTACCGATGAACTGGCGCCCGTTGTTGCAGATGATTTCTTTAGGGATGCCGAAGCGGCATATAATGTTTCTCCATATGAAGGTGATGACCTCTTTGTTCGCGTATTTGCGCGTATGCACCTGCTTCCACCCACTTGGAGAAATAGTCAGTTAAAACAAGTAAAAAAATGTACCTTTCCTCGTCCTGCGGGTAGCGGGCCGACTATATCCATTCCCCACTTGATGAACGGCCAGGGGGAGGTGACAGAATGGAAGGGTTCTCTTCGTTGGTGTATCATTGGGGCGTATTTTTGTCATTGCTCGCATCGGCGGACATATTCAGTTACCTCTTTCTTCATAGTGGGACTGTAGTAGCTGGAGGGATTGCCAGTTTGGGCGCCGCAATGGCCTTCATGTACTTCTTCGAGTACCGGCCTTGTTTGTTGCGGCCCTAAGCACTTGGCTAAGGGGCCACCGAACGTCCTTTTATAAAGGTCGTTGTTGATCATGCAGTATCGGGCGGCCTCTATGCGAAGCTTATTCGCCTCTTTTTTATCGGGGGTAATGTTCCATCCTGCAAATAAGATATGAACTGGTTGCGCCAGTCCCAAGTCAGGTTTAAGGAAAATACCTCAGTGTGATCAATGGCTGAGTGGAGAAGTGTGACCACACTTTCTTTGTTGATATTTTTGGTGGCGGCGGCCAACTTTGCCAGGCCGTCAGCTTCGATGTTCCGTGCTCTAGGAATTTGTTCGAAGCGACATGCATCGAATGTGGCCATTAGTTTGCATAATTTCTGTTTGATACTTTTGCAGCCTCTGCTATTTGATTTGGTAAGTCCCAATGAGTTTGTTTACCACAAGTTGGGAGTCACACTGGAGGAGTATTCGGCTAGCCCCATACTTGGCGGCCAGTTTCATATCTGTAATAACGGCCTCATACTCGACCTTGTTGTTAGTCATTTCCGGGCATCGTATGGACTGGCGAATTATTTTGCCCGTGGGGACCTTAAGAATGAGTCCCAGTCCCGATCCCGATGCGTTGGCGGTGCCATCCGTATGAAGGACCCATAGGTCGTTTTCGCAGGATGTGCGTTGTGCCTTGAGTTCTACCTTTGGCAGGACTTCCGCGCTGAAAGTCGGTGATAAAGTCAGCTAGGACCTGCGACTTGATGGAGGTCCTTGGAAGGTACGTGATATCATGCTCGCTGAGCTCAACGACCCATCTGGTGAGTCGCCCTGAGAGTTCGGGTTTGTTTAGGATACTCATTAAAGAGAAGGTCGTTACTACCCTTATGGGATGGCATTGGAAATAGGGACGTAGCTCTCGTAAAGCTACTACGAGTTCCAATGCTAGCCTCTAGAGGTGGGTGTATAGGGTTTCGGCATCCACCAATGTTTTGCTAATATATTAAATAGGAGATTGCATACCTTTGTTTTCGTGCACTAGGACGACGCTTACTGCAACTTCTGATACGGCCAAATATACCAATATCGGCTCACCTGGGTTGGCTTTCACTAGTAGCGGTGGTGATGACAAATATGCTTTCAAGTTCTTCAGGGCCTCTACGCATTCTTCGTTCCTCTGTAGTCCTCTGGTGTTTCTTCAATACACCGAAAAATTTATGGCACCAGTCGGAGGAGCGTGAGATGAACTTGGAGAGGGAGGTTATCCGACCCGTCAGCTTTTGCACTTGCTTTTTGCTGCTTAGCGTTTTTGGGATGGCTTCTATAGACTTGATCTGGTCAGGGTTGACTTTGATGCCCCTTTGTGATACCAGAAACTCCAGGAACTTTCCTGAGGCTACGCCAAAAGCGCATTTTTCGGGATTCAGTTTCATACCGTACCTCCCTAGTATTTCGAAGGCTTCTTTCAGGTGGGTAAGGTGGTCTTCATTTTTTGATGTCTTGACCAGCATGTCGTCGACGTAGACCTCTATCGTTTTGCCGAGTTGTTCTTTGAACATCATAGTCACCAGCCTTTGATAAGTGGCCCCTACGTTCTTATGCCCGAAGGGCATTACCTTATAGCAGTATGTCCCCTGATGAGTGATGAAAGTTTTCTCCTGATCCTCCTCGGCCATCATGATCTAATTGTTGCCGGAATATGCATCAATGAAGCTCAGCAGCTCATGTCCTGCCATTGCGTCTATCGGCTGGTCGACGTGGAGTAGCGGTAGATCGGCTAAGTCTACACACATCCGCCACTTCCCATTTTTCTTTTGACCATTACGGCATTGGCGACCCATTCTGGGTACTTGGATTCCCTGATGGAGCCATTAGTCAGCAGCTTGTCAACTTCTTCGCTCACCGCTTCATTGATGGCGGCGTTGAATTTTCTCCTTGCCTGCCGCATGGACGGGTGTAATGAATTAGTGTTCAGTTTGTGGGAGGCAATTTCCCGTGGAATTCCTGGCATATCTGCATGGGAAAAAGCGAATAGGTCCACATGGTTAGATAAACATTCACGGTACTTACCTGGGATTCGATAGACCGTGGCCTATGTAAGCTTTCTTTGCGGGGTCACTGCTGCTTAGCAGGACGGGGTCGAGGTCCTCAACCGTAGCCTTGCTAGCCTCGATGTCATCGGGATCTTTGATGGCACTCTCTATAGGGCAGACCTTAGTCCCCGACAGGGCTTATTGCTATGCTTCAGCACTTGCTCCCTTGAGTTGCTTGGTGTGCGTGTAATCCTGAGCTATTTTATAGCACTCTTGGGCGGTGCGTGGCTCGCCCTGTATGCTGTGCACTCCCCTGGGGGTTGGGAATTTGATCATTTGATAGGAACTGGAGGGGACGACCCTTATGGCGTGTATCCACGGGCGTCCTGTAATGGCGTTGTATGCCATTTCTTGGTTCATTACGTGGAAAGTGGTTTCCATCGTAACTCCTCCCGCCAGAACGGGCACTGTTACCTCGCCAGAGGTTCTTTCCACTGTATTATTAAAACCAGTTAGTGTTATGCAGCGTGGAATTATCTTAAACATGATGGCCTTAGCCATGTAAAATTATGGTCGTAGCTTGATGGCCTTAGCCATGTAAAATTATGGTCTTAGCCATGTAATATTATGGCCTTAGCCTGGGGGCCTTCCCTTTGTCGCTGAGTAGTTCTTTCAAGAACCCTTGGTTCATCATTCGGACCACCTCCTGTCGGAGTCCTATGCAGTCTTCTGTTCTGTGCCCCCGTTCTTGGTGGAACTCGCATAGGGCGTTTGATTTTCTGGTAGCGGGGTCGGACTTCATCTTTGCTGGCCATTGTACTTTGTTGCCCAGCTTTTCTAGTGCGCATACTATTTCTGAAGGAAACACACAAAAGTTATGTGTAGAAAATGTAGAAGGCATACCTCTATCGTTTCTTAATTGGGCGACATATCGTTGTAAGGCGTCTATGTGCCTTGGCGATGGTGGATGCGAGGATCTGATGTATGTTTGGTGTCTTTCCCTGTTGAGGCGTGGGACTTGTTCCCATCGTACCTCGTTGCGTCGGTCCCTTCGGATTTCTGGGTGCACTATTGTCAACCGCCTGGTTGGGCCGTTAAGGTCATCGTCATCTCCATGCACCTAGGCACAGTAGGCGTTGTGTATCTCTTCCCATGTGGTGAGGGGGATATTTCAGGAGACGGCTGAGTAGTTTCTTGGTTGCCCCCGAGCCGTCTCTGATGAGTCCTTTCTGAAAGGCAGCGACTGCCATGCCTTTGAAAATGTTTGGTAGGCTCATTCTGACCCTGTTAAACCTAGCTAAGAACTCCCTGATACCTTCTCCTGGGGTCTTTCGTACAGCAAAAATGTCGTTGACTCGTGCTTCCGCCTTCCTTGCTCCTGCGTGGGCGGTGTGGCAAATTTATCCGCCAATTCTTCGAATGTGGAGATACTTTTGGCGGGTAGCTGTGAATACCACGTTAGGGCCCTCCTGTCAGCGTTTCGCCAAACTTCTTCAGAAGCACGGATGGTACCTGCTCTCTTGATAGATCATTGCCTTTGACGGCTAATACGTAGTGAATCAGGTGGTCCTCGGGATATGTGGCCTCGTCATATACCTTCAAGTGTGGGGGCATTTTGAAGGTCTTCGGGATGGGGTATGGCGCAGCTCCTTCCATGTAGGTTTGTTCAACAAACCTCCCCACGTCTCGCTTTAGCAGCAACTTAGGCGCACCTGGGATTTTATCCACCCTTTCTTGGTGCTCCTTCATTTGGTCGCGAAGCGACCTATTCCCGTTTTCCATTTCTTCCATATTTTTTAGGATGGCTGTGAGCATGCTGCCATTAGCTTGATCATCGACGGGCACGTTGTTCGTTCTCGAGACCTCGAGTTCATCTTCGGCCGCAACATAATCTGTTGCTGGGGTCCATCTATCATTTTGAGGAGTCTTTTTGGCTAGACTGCTTAGAGTGTTTGTTCAGCCATTCTTCTAGTAACCTTTTTATCTCCGGGGGTGCTTCTTTAGTTGTAGATGTCGAAGCCTCTCTTTCTCGTGGAACCACCGGATCTTCCGATGGGCAAGATAGGTTTTCCACGCTTATCAAGGTATTGGGGGTTGTGTGCAGGGCATCTCCTTCAGCAGCCGCATTGAGAGGGCCGGTGAGATCTGTTCTAACGTCCAAGATAGCTTTCATTCTTGCATTGTTCTCAACCATTTTAGATCGTAGAGAGTGATTTTTTCGAAGGATCTCTAGAAGCAAACTATAGCTTTGATTCTCGAAATCCCCACAGACGGCACCAAATTTTTTGGCTAGAAAGTTATGCAAATACTTAAATAGCTCTAAAACAATCAAAAATAATATGGGTTAATCGGAATCAAGAGTAATATGAACTAGAGAGTATAGAATGACCTAGAACTGTGATTATAGTGTAAGTAGTTCAAGATACAAGAACAATAAGACAAGTAGTAACTTTGCACAAGAGAGAGAGAGAGAGAGTTGTATATTTCCAATAGTAAAATACACATTAGTCTTTTCAAAGGGAAGGTCCCATTTATATACTAAGGGACCTTCCTCGAAATAATCAAAGAAAAGTAAAAGGGTTGGTGGCCTTGGTGCACGAGTGTCAGAGCTTGAAACGACATCGCAGTGAGTCATATCACTCGATCCGTCTATTAGCTGAGGCCGACCTTACTCAAGTCGACCATAATTAGGCCGCCTTCTTCACCGAGGACGTATGTAGATAGCGTAGGAATGTAGAGAACAAAATTTGTCCAATACAATCTTCTCTATGAGTTTGTATTCTTATACAATGTTTAATGTTATATAGGTAGGTCATATAACAATAACACAATTTGCAGATTCTCAACGAGGGGTATGGTTACCAATGGGCAACTATTTGTCTGGTGTATCGTTTATCCAAAACTCTTAGACCTTGACATTATTTATTTCTAGCTACTTTAGCAAATGGAATCACCCGAGATCAACCCCCCCCCCCCCCCGGAACCACCGGATAAGCCAATTCAAATGGAGGTTGAAATACCAATCCAAAGATATAAGGAAACACTTCTACATAAACAAAGTTGCAACCAGGGAAGCCACTACGAAATAGAGAACCAATCTGTCCCGGAAGGGCTCAAAGATAAACACATTGAAGGGGCAATTACCCTAACATCGGAGGATAAAGAAAGGCTTTACAAAGCATGGAAATTCTCAGTTATCATCAAAGTGTTCAAAAGGAAAGTGCCTCACCACATACTACGCTCCAAATTAATTGAATTATGGAAGCCAGCCGAACAGTTAATCTTGATTGACCTAGGTTGGGACTTCTTCATAGTTAAATTCAATATGGAGGATATTATGGTGAAGGCACTCCACCAAGGACCATGGTTCATATCAGGTCACTTACTCTCAGTCAGAAAATGGGAACCAAAATTCGTTCCTCAAAAGGCAACTCTCACCTCCACTGCCATCTGGATAAGGCTTCCACAACTCCCTATAAAGTTCTACGACAAGACAATACTAGAAAAGGCTGGAAGGAAGCTGGGCAAACTCCTAATAATTGACCAATGCACATCCTCCACCCTGAGAGGAAGGTATGCGCGTATTTGCATCCCAGTCCCACTAGAATCACCAGTGGAAACCTCAGTAATCATTGGCGATCACAAACAAGACATCCTCTACGAAGGGGAGGGAACACTCTGTACAAGCAGTGGGAGAATAGGACACAACTCTAGCATGTCCCTTCAAATAATCCCAACATCAGCCTCAGGCGCTGGAAACCTCGCAAACCCACATCCAGGGAAATGCCACACCAGGGAAAGGCCAATGGAAAACAGTTATGTTCCAAAGGAGACGAAGGCAAGGGCCACCAAAATCCTATCCAAGCAAGGATGATCATTTCAAGAGAAATCAGGACAACAATACCTCGGTGCCAAATCAGGTAAACAACCATGGGGAACACCCAGGTAATTCCACAACCCCCACCTTGTTTAAATTTAATGGACAGATCCATAATGAAAAATCAAACAAGAAACTTGAGGAAAAAGCAGGTCCCAAACTCAAAAGAAAGGGGTGGCCCAAGTTGGACAAGGCACGTGAATAGCCCAGGCCCCCACGGCACCCAAAATACCGGATCCAAAAGAAAAGCGGGCCTCAATAACGATGACCCCACAAGCTATCCCAGCCAGCCCCATACAAGAATGGGGACGAACCCAAAACAGAAAACCCCAATCATTATCTCTAACTCGGTGCCCAATGGGACCTTCAGCATGCCAGAGAACGGGGCAGGGAAATTAGGCCCCAAAACCTGTCTCCCCTACCCTATCTACTGTCAACCACTCTAATGGAGAGAACACAAACGACAGCAATGGCAATCGAGTGCCCTGCCTGCAAATCCACCCCCTAATCTTGACAAGACCCCAACGGTCGCCAATGTTACATCTGCCATTAATGACCGGCAAAAATCCCTAGTCCCAACACAAACCCACCCGTCCACTTACCAAGATGTGACCATGGAGGGGTTTCTGATGGGAAACCAATCATCCACTCTCATTCTAAACACTACCCTTTCTAGTAAATAAAAAAAGCCAAAAGTGGGAATAAATCAGACGACAGCAACTGTTACCACTCTTCCGCTACCACCGGACCACCAACCGGCCTCCTGGCTAGAGGTGGCTCTGCAGGGGTTGGGAACCTCCTGCGATTTATCCATCGACGGTAAGAAGATCACCATGATAGTTCAGAATCAGGCGCACCTTGCACGAGTAACATTGGAGGCATGAACAAAGCCTTTGTGGCCTTTGGGCTACTCCTCTGGCAATCGATGGCAAGCAGCGGCAGTGCGAACCCAATAATGGACTACCAATCCCCAAATAGTCACCTCCTTCAATGCTACCAAACCCTACCCTTCTTCCCAGACCTGTCAAAAGAGGACCCGGCGGCGGAGCCCTCTTTCACACTACTCCCACACACAGCTCCAAGCAAACCCCAGACTCCACCTTCGAAACACATTCACAAAGAGATCTCCACAGCCTTGGAGATCCTCAAAGGCAAAAATGCGATGGAAGAGCCAGAGAAGAGCTTCACAGTCACAGCCACAGATTCACTGCTCTTGGACTCGGTGAGGTCGATCGAGCTCAGCAATCAGGTGAGCGAGATATTAGTTGTGCTATGTCCAAGGGCGATGTCCAAATATGGATTGCGCCTGACCCTAGCCCACACCCAAGGTCTCCCTAAGCAGATCCTGAAGCTAACTCCATTCCTAAACCTAAAGAGGAAATCCCCTCCCCCACAAGTTCCCACAACGCTGAGCCCAGCGAGTCCAAAAGAGGCGGCTCCATCAGCACTAACACCCAACCCACTAATGAATTAAATTTTTTGGAATGTTATAGAGGGTAATGGAGTGGAATTTCAGAGGCACTACAAGGAAATGGTTGGACTCCACAAGCCTACGATGCTCGTTCTCTTGGAAACGAAAAATGGCCAATCACCAAACTATGGCCCAGAATCTGGGATTTGATATGATAATCCAGTCCCCAGAAATTTGCTCATCAGGAGGCTTAGTTCTTATGTGGGAAGAAGACATGGTAACTGTGGACGAAGTGGTTACCAACCCTCAAGGAATTAATGCCATGGTGAAGGTAAAAGCTGATAACTCCCCATGGCTTTTTTCTGCTATTTATGCTAGTAACCAAATTGCAAATAGGAAACTGCTTTGGGAATAGTTGAAAGCCATTGATGGCACCTCCAGTGACAACTGGTTCATTGGAGGAGACTTCAATGAGGTCCTGAAAACTAGGGATAAGTTTGGGGGAAACCCGATAAACTTAAATCGTAATAACTTGTTTTGGAACTGTATCAATAAATGCAACCTTATTGACCTTGGGTACAAGGGTAGTAAGTACTCTTGGTCCAACAAAAGATACACGGCGAGAAACACCTTAATCTTGGAAAGGATAGACAGGTGCTTTGCAAATGAAGAGTGGATAAAGCAACACCCTGAGGCTAGTTTACTGCATCTACCTAGCACCCACTCACATCATTGCCCCCTGAAAATCCAGCTGGAAGGGCCCCCAGCCCAAATCCACTCTAGGACATTTAGGTTTGAAACCATGTGGGCTAGTCACCCAGACTTCTCAAATGTCATTGACAAAGCCTTCCATGGGAGGCCCAGTCTGCTCAACTCTATTGGCAATTATTAAAAAAAAAGGGCTACCATCTGGAATAAGGAGGTCTTTGGAAATATTTTCCACCAATAAAAAAGACTCCTTGTTAGAATTGATAGCATCCAAAGATCCACCAGCTACCAATTAAGCACCTATCTTCAAACTCTGGAAGCAAATCTCAATAATGATCTGAACCTCGTCCTTAAAAAATGAGGAGGATTCTGGAAACTGAAATCCAGAATCAGCTGGCTCCAAGATGCTGATGCCAACACCAAACTCTTCCATTCTTCCACCCTAAACAGGAGAAGAAGAAATGTAATCCTATCCCTTAAGGAAGAAAATGGTAACTGGATCACTAATCCCAAGGAGATTAGTTTAGCAGTCACTGACTTATTCTCTAACCTCTACACCACTTCAACAGCCCAAGCTCCTTGGAAAAGCTCAACTCCCCCCACCATGGGCCCCATCCTTATCCAAAGACATAAAGGAATCATGGACAGACCTCCCCACATGGAGGAAATCAAAAGAGTTGCCTTCTCCAATAAACCATTCAAGTCCCAGGCCCTGACGGCCTGCACCCATTCTTCTTCCAAAGGTACTGGGATCTGGTTGGTGAATCTGTCACTCAATTCTGCCTGAATTGTTTCTACACATCCACAATGGATAGCACCATGAACCAAACCTTGGTTTTCCTGATCCCAAAAGTTCCTCAAGCAACGATGTTGAAAAACTTCAGACCAATTGGCCTTTGTAATACCATTTACAAGTCTGTCACAAAGATTATTGTCAGCAGAATTAAATCATTTCTCGATCATATCATATGACCCAATCAAGAAAGTTTCCTAAGTAATAGAAAGGGCCTGTGATAATGTTGTCGTAGTCCAGGAATACATTAATCACTTTAGGAAGATGAAGGGTAGAATGGGAAACATGATTCTGAAAATTGATCTGGAAAAGGACTTTGATAGATTCGAATGGTCCTTCATCAGGGACACTCTCCAATCTTTCAACTTCCCAGAAAAGCTGTCCAAACTCATCATGTCCTGTGTAAGCTCCTCCTCCATTTCCATTCTACTTAATGGAGGAAAAACTGAGCCCTTTAACCCCTCAAGAGATATCAGACAAGGAGACCCTTTGTCTCCATATATGTTCATCCTCTGTATGGAGAGGCTTTCTAGATCCATTAACCAAGCACTCAACCAGAACCAATGAGATCCAATCAGTATAAGCAGGTTGTTGATTCAGAGGATGGGAAAAGTAGTGGTGAAGCATGCCTTCATGGAGCAAAATAGTGTGGCTGATTTACTAGCAAAACAAGCAGTTGGAGAAGATTTTTTGTGTAAATCCTTATTACTAGCAGTTCCCCCGGTGTTTGCCAATGATGTATTTAGACATCCTAGGAACTGAACTATCTAGATTTTTTTGGGTTGTAATCTAAACACTATCAAGCAAAACATAGCATCACCAGCGGATCTAAAATATCCCACAAACTGCAACAACAATGTATGGGTAGCTCCCTTTAGCCAACTTTATATAACTCGTCCAGTTTACCAAAAAAAAAAAACACAATTTGCAAAGTGGGAAATTCATTACGATAGGCTTCTCGTTGTTGATGTCCACAACCATGGCCCGGTTAACACAGGATGTCCTATGGGCAGGGGCGGCCCAACATGTTTTGTAGCTTAAAGCCAAAATTTATGAGGGATCTTAATTTTATTTTATTTTTAAAAATTATTTATTTATTTATTTAAAATCTATTTTTCTAGCATTTCTTAGATGCAAAGTTATTAATAATTTTCTTATAATCAATAACTCCTAAGAAGTCTTTCTTAATATAGTAATTATTTAATCTTTTTTGAAACATTGATGATCTTAGGTAAGATTTTATCAATTTTAATTTTGAAAACTTCTTTCCGCTGAAGCAACGGTAGCAAGAGTTATTAACATTATTCCATAAGCAATATAGGCATTGAAAAAGAAACAAATCTTTTTATTTGACCGAGTGTATAAATTAAACTACTATCTTCTAATTGAACTATTTTCCTTAATTCCGAAAATAAATCTAAACCATCAATATCGAATTAATTATTATGCTATAAAGAATATTCAAGATTAAGGCAATATTTTTTTAAATTTTCTTCATGTAGTGATCATAATTTTTATCGTTAAATAGAAAACTAAAAACATTTTCGTATGCTTCGAATTGTTCAAATCTATTTTTAAGTTAAAAAAATAACTTTGTCCACTATGTATAAAGTAATCGACTCCAAAAGACTCTTTTTTGAAAGATTTTGAGATCTTATTATCAATATTCTTATAAAATTGTTACTTCCTATATATCACATGTTTCTTATGAAATTCGGTTTCGACATTCATTTTACGTGCAATTTTTTTGGTAGAACTTATAGCAGTTGCAAGTCCTTCTTATCTATACTTGTTAAAGAAATAAATCAATTTTTTTCATTTTACGGAACGTTTTTTTAAACTTATACATAACCTATTAGGCATAACAAAAAATGGGCCCTCCAAAAAAATGGGGCCTAAAGCAATTGCAAGTCCTTCTTTTATATACTTGTTAAAGAAATAAATTAAACTTTTTTTAATTTTACAGAACCTTTTTTTAAACTTATACGTAGCCTATTAGGCGGAAAAAATAAAGCCCTCCCATATGTAGGACCTAAAACAATTACTTTACTTGCTTCCGCCCTTGCCTATGGGCTATGATCTTAACACAAGATCAAAGTAAAACAAGCGGTCAGCTCCTAGTCTCTATGTTTGAAGTGAAAATAGCTTAGAGCAAATGTGACTTATAAATACGCACATATGATCCAATATTGCTAATATCTTTATCAATTGTTGACATCTAAGATCTGACACATCACAGAACTACTATTATTTAAGATGCATATCCTATATTAGGATTTGGAAATTGCACTTTCCGCATTGACTGTTCTCTCAGAGGAAAAATACAAGTGCAATGTTTCAAATGGTGGCGGTTAATTGATGGAAAAGAACTGATTTTTAACACCAACAAAATAAACGCATTTAAACCCCCAAACAGAAAAGCAATGTGTTAAGCAAGTGACCGCATAAGCAATATGTCTGCAGGTTGTGTTTTCTGCATCTAACCAATTATTAGCTTCAGAACATCAAGAAATTTCTAAGTGAAAAAACACAAATAATGTTCCAAAAATCTCTTTTATGCTTCAGCTTCCATTATTCCTTCTTGCCAATGCCATGGGACATATTGTAGATCCCCCTGCCCTGAAACGTCATCGAAATACTAATTACAGTTGATTCTTGAAAACAAAGAAAAAACTCAACCATTTAATCTGACAGAAACTCACGATCATGAAGGTTAATGTGGCTGCCAAAGCAAGTGGAATGGCAACTGAGGTAATCTTGTCTACGGGGCCTTTCAGGTGTGTATACTTGTGAACACTCTGGAAATACTTTTGCTTCTCAACAAGCTTTTCCCGGGGATAGAAGGGTGTTTCTGACATCCTGCGCCATTCAGTAACTTTAAATTTAATCTCATGACAAATAAAGCATCATGGGTCTTTTTTATTTAGGGTGGTTGATAAACTCATGAGGTTTTTCTGCATGCATCTTTTCTCCTTGTTACAGACACAACTTGTCATTTCCTGTTCTTATTTTACCATTCAAAGACAATTGTTTGATCTTTCATCACGTTTATGGCACACAAGGAGAGAGGGAAGAGAAAGCAGAGTATCCGTCTAATGCAAGAAAGATGTCAGCCGGACAAGGGACAAATAGCAGCGAAAGAAGGTCAAGACTCAAAGATTACGACAAATCAACAGAAAGTAGAACATGAACCACATTCCCATTGTTTAGAGAGTACCAGTAAAACACCTTTCATTTTAAATGTGCTAATACGGGTATCAACCAAACAAATTTCAACAGTATAACTGAGAACCAATGATAGTCTGACTCTTCTTCTTTGCTCCGTTAGTTTAATGGGTAAAAGATCTTGTATTAAGAAACATCACAAAGGGAACGATTGCCTTGTACAACACGCCGGATTAAAGAGACCATCCCAAAGAGGAGAAGAAAAAACATACATATCCATGAGTTCACAAAAAGATAGACCGACTTGGGTGCAATATGCACATATTCTTATGCTCTATATACTTCCACAACCACAAGCTCAAAACAATTTCCATCCTTTCGTCATATAGGTTCATGCATCCACATAGCAAGCAAGAAAAATTATAATAGCAGAAATGCATACTCCTCATTTTGAAACATGTCTCAAGAATATCCAGTATACCAGCATTATTTACCTATCTTGCTGATCACATTCAACCCTACAATTAGTTTAAGATAAATAAATATCGGACCGGAATAGACCGATTGGAAAGAAGTCTGACAGGCAAAGGAACTACAAGCATTATGAACTCTAGTTCCAAGTCTCCCGCTACCGTCATATTCTTTTAATTCAACAGAAAGTTCAACTCATACCCATTTAAAGAAACGAGTTCTTGTCTAAATCACACACAAGGCTTTGTCTTCAAATTCTATATTCGAAAGCTAACTCACGGATTCTCAAACAATGGACTTCAACTGAGTCAGTCATTAATATGAAAAGTACAGCAGCAATTGTCATCTCCCAACAACATTTATTGATTGCATGTCATACTTGAACCAGGAAAAAAAAATACAAGGTCAGCAGGAGCTTCCATCGACAGCCAAGCATATACCAATCATACTTAACAGGTGAAGTTCGAGGTCTTCCACTACTATGTCCGAAACCTCTAACCCGTTAGCCGATTAGCTCCCACTAACACGTTCTTTCTTCTTGGGCAATGGTAGTGCGAATGGCTGAATATATGACCATCTCATCTTAAACCTTACGCACATTCTTAATTCCTTAGATATATTCTGTCTTCAACACGCCCCTTGACATATGACCTAATTCTTTTCCACAGGTCAAACACGTGGAAACATTTTTTGTTTTCTTTAGTTGGCGGTGAGATTTGAATTCAAGATCTTTTGTTCGCTCTGATTGTATGTCATCTTATCTACTAGGTTAAGCGAGCATATTTTTATTACTTAATTATATTATATCTTCAACACAAATCACTTGTCTAACAGAAAAAGACACACTCCATTTATTGGCATAAGTAATCAATTAGGGGCTCCCTGGTTTGCGTAGATTAGCTAGCCCAGGTTTGTAAAAAGCGAGCGCTTCCTCGCTTAAAGCGAGAAGCGAAGCGAGGCGGGGTATCTGGCGCTTGTGTTAGCTGAAGCGTAGCAGATTTACAAAAGCGCTCGCTTCCCCTGTAAAAGCGAGAAGCGATGAAGCGATGCGAAGCGTAAGAAGCGAGCGCTTCTCTTTATAACTTGGCTGCCACCGTAATTAATTTAAAAAGCTGTCTTTTTTTAAAATACCTTCTCCTTCTGTTTTAGTGTCCAAATAGCAGGAAAATGCTGGCGAATTTTTTTTTCCCTTCAGTTCTTCTTTCTCATTCTTCACCTTTTCTTCTTCATTTTCTTGCACTATTTCAGTGACAAAAAGATTGAAATGCTGCCCATTTTTTCGTTTCAGTTATACTGCTCTTCTTTTGAAATGCAATATTTTTTTTAATTCCGCTTTAAACGAAAAGGGACTTATCGCTTTTCCTCGCTTCACGCTCTTCACAACACTAAGCAAGCCAATGAAACATTCCGTATCATGAGTTCCCGTAAAAAGCTTACTATCATAGGATACTTTTCTCCTCTCCAATCCAATGGAGGAAAACAGTAGGTGATTTCTTTTCGTCTTCCCATGTGCTTAAGGGAACCTATGTTGGTGGTGGTAGTAGGTATATGCAAGCCACGAATCATAAGAAAATAAAAATCAAATAGTCCGGACAACACCGTTATTTAAAAAAAATAAAAAAAACATCAAAACATAAATAGAAAACCACAAGATTTCAACAATCAAATCAATTCAGATAGATCAAATCATACACATCCATAAAAAACAGCTACAGATAGGGAAACAACAAGATCTAAACAATCACCACCAATTCAAACATCGGATAGTTATAAAGTTGAATCAAATCAACAAAGGGTCAAGGAATAACATAAGAAAATCCTGGTCAAATAAGTGAAATGAGACAGAACTTACTTGGGAAGCGATGAAAAGCAAGTAGCGGAGAAGAATGATGAGAAGGGAGAAGGGGCGTACTTTACTTTACCAGGCCGAGCTTGAAAAATGAGCCAAGGGAAATCAATTTGTGTATTACCGTGGAAATGTTAGGGTACCGCTGTGGTTACTTAACATTCCTATTTTACTGCCACTCGTTTCGATTTTGTTTGACTATAACCCACTCTTCTTCATTTTTTGAAATTACAGAAATTAAAAAAAAAATGGAAGAAAGAATTAAAATCATACTACGAAGGTTATTTAGTTTTAATCGGTCATTATAATTATTTAAAATCAAGATTATAAATAGGATTATATCGTAAAAGCAAGTATATTAATGCATATTGTACATATAACATACTAGTACGAATGTTCTTTAATTTTATTGTTATAAATTGTTCTTGCATTTTGTACAATAATTTAGAAGGAATAATACATTACCAAAGGGTAAAATGCCATTCAATTTTATATGGGATTTTTAGCCTATTAGTTTTCAAGTAGAAGCTTTCACTTATGATATACCATGGGCGATGATTGATTTATCTTCTATCGTAAATAATAAAATAAGATATATAAACAAATTAATATCTTTTACCAAGCTCGTTGTGAATAAACCATGCAGTTTATAAGCGGTTATGTGAGATTATGCATCTTTTCATGAAATATCTCTAATTAGGGGTGGGTGTTCGGGCAGTTCAGATTGAATATGAAATTGCGGTTTGGATTTTTGGTTTTCGAATTGAAGAAATTACAATCCAAATCCAATCCAAATAATTTCGGATTTGATCGGATTTTTTAAGTTCGGATTCGAATTAATTGGATTGGTTTTCTCGGATTTTCGGTTTGACTTTTAAGCCTATAAATTGAGCTTATCGAAAACATTCAACATAAAATAATAATTTAAATAAAGTAGAAAGATAAAGGAAGACTAAATTAAAAAATATATACTATTAACAAGGATGTAAATCCACAATTGCTTTTGCTAAATGTTTGTGTATATCCCAATAACATGGATATAGATGCCCTCATGAACAGTTCTTCGTTAATTTTCCTTTCCACAGTGGGGCTTATTAGGTGACAAAAATATAAAGACCAAAGACTTTTCGGGCTAGTGTTTTAACGGGCATTATACTATTGGATATTTAGAGTTATTAGTATAAGATATGTATATGTGATATGCCGTAATGGGCTATGTCTAACTGGTAGGGCTCAATATAAGGTATAAAAATTTCGGATATCCGAAATTTTGAAGTCCCAAATCCAAATCCAATCCAAATCAAAATTTTTGAAAATAAAATCCGTACTCCAATCCATAATCCAAAAATTCAAACCAAAAATTCAAAAAATCCGGATTTCGATTTGAATTTCGGATTTGCCCAAGCTATGCCCACCCATATCTCTGATTTCATTTCTTCATAACTATCATATTTTTAGGCCAAATACATATACAGTACGTCTCTTTACATTTTTATTTTAGAACCCTTATGTGTAAACGACAGATTTTTTACGTGTAAAAATAAATATCTCATATATGAAAAAAGAGATAAAGTTATAAAACTTAAAATAAGTTTGTAAAGATCCAAAAAATTAATTGACCCTTAAAATTGTCACGATTTTTTTATTTAAATACTCTAATTAAAGGTGTTTTCTATTAGACATTTAAAGTATATCCAAACTATCCTATTGTGGCTTTCAGTTATTGTTAGACGTAGGGGTGTACATTCGAATCGGTTTATCGATAAATCGAATCGATTATTTGTTATCGATTCATCGACAAATCGAATCGAAAAAATTGAAATCTTATTGAAACGATAACGATAAGCATATGTACAAATCGATAATCGATAAGTAATTATCGATAAGCGTCAAAATCGAATCGATAAATCGAATGCACACCTCTATTGATTTTATCCACCACATTTAAGGAATGATCATATTTAAAGCTCAAGGGAATGAGGTTCAAATTAATGGAAAATAGAATTAGTAGTAATGATGTATTTTTATTTTTTTAATATTGTTGGAGTGTTGGTGACATACACTTGATTCCTTACTTTAGTTTCGTTGCATGTGCCCATTGACACAATTTTGATGTTATAAACGGTGTTCATCTTATTTTAGCTTCTTTTTGTCCATATTAGTTAGGCGTGTTTATAGCGATATACTTTCCGTGAAATCCCGTAAATTTTCTTATTGGTGTAATCGATAACCGACTGGATAAGCCCCAAAAATCGATAAGTCGAAATCGAAAAAACCGAAACCTTATTGAAACGATAAAGATAAGCATATGTACAAATCGATAATCGATAAGTAATTATCGATAAGGGTCAAAATCGAATCGATAAATCGAATGCACGCCCCTAGTTAGACGCGTGAATACTGAAAAGATGATATTTTTTTTTATTTTTTATTTTCTCTTCTCTCTTCGTTATGCCAGTGAACACCTCGATAGACCACCATTCTACCCCCGGCAGCTAGGTGGCAAACCTGGACTCCTCAAATGAACCTTATCTTTAACATGAATATAATTTTTGGTTTGAATTGCTTTCGAAGACAAAATCAATGGAAGTTTTTTTTTGCTTTTGTTTAGTTGCGAAGGACAATGGAGGAAGAATTGCTCCATCCAAATTTCCCTAAAACAAGAGCAAAAATTGCTCCTTTATCTTTATATGGCAAAAGAAAGAGAAAAAAACCTACCTTGTCCAATCTAAATGGAAATAACCATCAGGAACTGAATAATGCTAAATCATCAGATTGCAAAGAATGCTTCACCTTTTAATCTTTAATGATAAAATACATTTTCAGATAGCACCAATTACACGCACTAATAATTAAACATAATATTCTATTTTACAATGATCAATGCAAGTTCAAAGAAGAACTCAGAGTAGCTGAAATTCCTAAGTCAAAAAGAAAAATCTCATTAAAGAAACATTGGAAGGAAGAACATTTTATTCCTCAAGGATATACCATCTATTTATTAGTGAAGCATATGAACAACCATATTCAAAATTGGTGAGACAGATTATCAAACACTCTTTAACAAAATTGATTATAGGAGCAAGTAAAGAAAAAGAAAAAAAATAAACTATTTGATAAATACTTCGTGTGTCAATTAGCATTGTATGGGTCAAAACTTGACTCCACGATAATTAACGGAATTAACCCGTCCTTAAGCTAATTTGCGACTAATAAATGGTATAGCCATTATTAACAATGGAATCTGAGGATTACCCGATTTGACCAGTGAGGCCAAGGCCTGCCCGCCACTACAAAGGCGTCCCCTCAATGTGGTCGCAGCTACTCAGTGCTAGCTCATCACCAACTCACCCAGCTCACAACTATAAATATTAAGCGAAAGAACCCTAAGAGGAGGGTTGCTTCTTATTTTTCATAACTATTCTCGGAAAAAGAGAGGATATCATTGTAAGGCTCCGAACCTCTCCATGAGAGATAGACCCAATCAATATCATCAATAAAAAGCTCTCTGCATATCTCTTCTTAATACAAAAAGCTTTCCTCTCGTTTCTTTTATTCGGTCCTTTAATTTATTACGATCTGCTATGATTGTCCCTTGATTTATTTCGATTGTTTTTATGCTTGCAAAGTGTATGATAACTTTGAGCTAAATAATTTAGCGCCGTCTTTGGGGATTTAATATCAAAACCGCGTAGTTCTTCCCGTGGCCAAAAGGAAAGAAATGCGAAAGAGCAACCCAGCTCAAACAAGCTGAAGCGATATATCAGACAAAGGGAACTTGAATATCTCGAGTCGAGATCCAACTCCTCTGTCACTCATCTCTCGGATAGTACAAGCAAGAAGAAGAAGCAGTCCCCCCCCTGAGGGAGGATCTCTGTAATGCACCCCCGCATCCCTGATGCGAGATCTGGCCAAAAATCGACACGAAGATATCTCGAATCGAGAGTCACCTCAAGCCTACACACCATGTTCAGGAAAGCACACGTGAGCTACTCAAGATCTCAAACCAAAATCGAGCTTCAGCTCTCAAACGCTGATGTCGGAAGATTCAGGCTATGCACCTTCGCCGATAAAAAATCACAAAGTTCAACCAAGGTTGAGCAGCAACTCAGGCTAGGTGCCTTCACAAAAAGTTCAATTACAAGTTGAACTGGGACTCAGGCTACGCGCCTTCGCCAACAAGTTATTTTACAAGATTCATCTGCGGTTGAACAATGATTCAGGCTACGCGCCTTCACAAAAAGTTCAACTACAAGTTGAACTGGGACTCGGGCTATGCGCATTCTCCATCAAAAAGTTACAAGAATCAACTACGGTTGGACAACGATTCAGGCTACGTGCCTCCGCCATAAAGAATGGCAAGATTCAACTACGGTTGAACAGCGACTCAAGCTACGTGCCTTCACCAAAACGTTTAACTACAAGTTGAACTGGGATTCAGGCTATGTGCCTTCGCCATCAAAAGTTGCAAAGGTTCAACTACGGTTGAACAACCACTCAGGCTACGTGCCCTCGCCCAAAAATTCAACTATGAGTTGAACTGGGACTCAGACTATGTGCCTTCGCCATCTAAAGTTGCAAAGATTCAACTACGGTTGACTACCACTCAGGCTACATGCCCTCGCCCAAAAGTTCAACTATGAGTTGAACTGGGACTCATGCCATATACCTTCGCCATCAAAAAAATTACAAAATTCAACTACGGTTGAACAATAATTCAGGCTACGCGCCTCCGCCATCAAGAATGGCAAGATTCAACTACGGTTGAACAACGACTCAGGCTACGTGCCTTCACCAAAAAGTTCAACAAGTTGGACTGAGACTCAGGCCACGCGCCTTCGCCATCAAAAAAATTACAAGATTCAACTACAGTTGAACAACGACTCAGGCTACGTGCCTTCACCAAAAAGTTTAACAACAAGTTGAACAGAAACTCAGGCTATGTGCCTTCACCATCAAGTTATAAGTTCAATTACGAGTTTAACGGTGACTCAGACTATGTGTCTTCTCCATCAAGTTCAACTAAAAGTTGAATCGAAACTCAGGCTATATGCCTTCGCCATCAAAGGTTATAAGTTCAACTACAAGTTGAATAAGAATTTAGGCTATGTACCGCCTTCGCCATCAAGTTCAACCACGAGTTGAACAGCGACTCGGGCTATGTGCCTTCGCCATAAATTCATAAGTCCAACTACGAGTTGAACCGGGATTCAGGCCATACGCCTCCGCCATCACAAGCCCAATCCCGCTCGAACAACAAGACTGGACACCTACGCCCTCAAATCTAAAAGAGTTCAACCCCGTTTTGAACAAAGATTCAGGCCAATCGCCTTCACCGTTGGACGTAGCGAGGCCTGTTCCTCAACGAAGGGAAAGACAAGTTAAGCACCTATGCCATGCAAGTAAGTACGCCTAACTCGAACTAAGATTTGGGCCACGTAAAGTTCGGCCCCGGACGAAATACAAGGACATGTTTCTTACTATCACGGCAATAGTTCGATCATACCCGAACTGGGACTGAGGCTAAGTGCCACTACCGCCAAATAATGGCCACAACTTGTTTACACCAAGTAAAAGAAAAAAGAACGACAAATAAAAAATGCTTAATCATGGCTAAGGCCTTCAACTACTTTATGGCTAAGGTCATCCTCACCATCGGTCGACCTAAGATTCGACCACGGTGAATAAACGACTCGACCACAGTCGAAGTCGCCTACATGGCCAAGGCCATTAGTTCTATCATGGTCAAGGCCATCCTCACCAATGGTCGACCTAAGATTCAACCATGGTGAATAAACGACTCGACAATAGTCGAAGTCGCCTACATGGCCAAGGCCATAAGTTCTATCATGGCCAAGGCCATAAGTTCTATCATGGCCAAGGCCATCAACTACTTTATGGCTAAGGCCATCCTCACCAACGGTCGACCTAAGATTCGACCACGGTGAATAAACGACTCGACAACAGTCGAAGTCGGCTACATGGCCAAGACCATCAATTCTATCATGGACAAGGCCATCAACTACTTTATGGCTAAGGCCATCCTTACCAACGGTCGACCTAAGATTCGACCACGGTGAACAAACGACTCATGAACAGTTGAAGTCACCTACATGTCTAAGGCCGTCGGTTCTATTACGGCCAAAACTGTCGATCTAAGATTCGACTAAGGCCGCCAACACTGACGGTCAACAAAGAGCGCAACAAAAGCTCTAAAGAACGAAAGAAAAAACAATGGCAAAGGGAGGGAAGAAAAATTATATTTCAATTATCCAAAAATACACGTACAACGGGTCCTACAACATTTCCATCTACAAAATATTCATATACAAGCCCTAAGGGCCTTCACCACCCCTACCATCACGACCCGCCTGGTCTCTGTCCGGTCCATTGCTGTCTCCAGGCTGATAACCTTAGAAATCCACGAACTAGAATCCAAATGGTTGATGTCCTCAAAGTTACATCCCTCCCTACCAGGCGAGTCGGAGCTATAACTGGCCACTTCACGAGAAACACGGGTTAAGTGCCGTTGCCTTTCAATTTCCGCCTCAGAAGCTCGACCTGCCACCAAAAACTCCTCAAAAACGACCAACTTGGCGTCATGATACACCCACATCTCATGCACATCACGATGCACAACATCTTGTGGGGCAGTTCGTCTGAGAACTTCAACTTTGACAGTCCTAGCATCAAGCTCAGTCGTGACCTGGGCCCGCAATTCCGCAGCCTCCACCGCCACCTTACGGCTTCTCTCCAAGTCCTCCTTTTTTGACTGGAAGAGGGTCTCTAGCTCGATGTTTCGAGCCAAAGCAACCATCAACTGCTCATCAATCTCCTTCAGCTCGGCTGTTCTCATCTTCAAAAGAGCCCCTGATTCCTCAAGGCCCTCACGGAACGTCCAGAACTGGGGGTCCTACTTAAGTACGTCCGCCAATGTCTGATGATTGGCACGAACCTCTTTATATTTCTTCGCCATTTTATTGAAGGTGGCCGCCCTATTTTGTTCACACCACCTCCTCTCCACCTCCAAGATGAGGGTCTGAAAAGAAGAGAAGAAACGCGTCAGTACGTACCGAAATTGTTTTTACGAATAAAAAAAACTGAAAGATACCTGCAAAGCAGCACCGACTATCCACCTCGACAAATCCCTATTGCTAACACTTCTCACCGTCTCGTGTCTCGCAGCCGCACATAGCAAGGTCATGTACGTTGCGTCTTGTTTGCTGTCTTCTAGTAAATTATACCCGTCAGGGATCAGGATACGGCGGGTAGACCTATTCTCTCTCATCTCCACGCGGGACGAGCCCCTCGCTGCTTCTCCAAGAGCGGCTTCAGAGCCCGTCCTCAATCTCCACGGCCATTCCTAACGCATACACGGCTACGATCCTCTCCCAAGAATGAACATTTAAGACCAACAACATACAATCAAGATCACCAACTTGACTCCATTGCGGCTAAGGCCGTCCACAATATTAAGGCTATGGCCATCTCACGTAAGTACACGGCTACGACCATTTCCCATATATAAATGGCTCTGGCCATATCCAATGTATGAAAGGCTACGTCCATCTCCACAATATTAAGACTATGACCACCTCCAGAATACAAATGGCTAATGCCATCTCCAGAATGTAAATGGCTAACGCCATCTCCAGTGTGTGAACGGCTAAGGCCGTCCATAATATTAAGGCTATGGCCATCTCCAGTAAGTACACGGCTACGACCATTCCCCATGTATAAACGGATACGGCCATCTGTGATGTATGAACGGCTACAACCCTCTCCCATGAATGAACGACTATGGTCACCTCCAATGTATAAATGGATAAGGCCACTAACGAAACATGACTAAGGTCATCAACTTGATTCTGCCCAGGGCCGTCAGCATAAAATGGCTAAGGCCATCGATTTCAACACCATAACCACCAATGCATAAACGGTTTCGATCGTCCGTGGTCATGGCCAAAACAGTATTCGACCCCTATCTCAGAATTTCTCGAATTACAGTCAACAAAGTCCGCTCATCGAGCTCGGACAGGGCACAACCTCAACGAGCGGAGGGACTAAATGTATGGGTCAAAACTTGACTCCATGATAATTAACGGAATTAACCCGTCCTTAAGCTTATTTGCAACTAATAAATGGTGCGACCATTTATTAACAACGGAATCTGAGGATTACCCGATTTGACCCGTGAGGCCACGGCCTACCCGCCACTACAAAGGCGTCCCCTCAATGTGGCCGCAACTACTTAGTGCCAGCTTACCCAGCTCACAGCTATAAATATTAAGCGAAAGAACCCTAGAATATGGGCTGGTTCTTCTTCTTCATCACTATTCTCTTAAAAAGAGAGGATATTATTGTAAGGCTCTGAACCTCTCCATGGAGAGGCAGACCAAATCAATATCATCAATAAAAAGGTCTCACATATCTCTTCTTAATACAAAAAGCTTTCCTCTTATTTCTTTTATTCGGTCCTTTGATTTATTACGATCTGCTATTATTGCCTTTTGATTTATTTCGATTGTTTTTATGCTTGGAAAGTGTATGATAACTTTTCTCTAAACAAGTATATGAAAGGCTGAAGACACAAATTATCTAAAAAGTAATAGAACCAACGTGGTACTTAGAATACGTGTCAAAACAAAGCCATCCTACATATGTTAAACGATAATGATGCATAAATCGCGGATCAGACCCTCTTTCGGCCACGAAGAAGGCCTGCCTAGATCAAGGATAGGGATTCACCGAAACAAAGAGGTATCCCCTTTAATTATTAATTCACAATTTTTGTGTCTCCTACAGAGATAGTCTTTGCCCCAGAGAAGCTCGGACCAAAAGTGAAATGGCCTCAAAAGATGAGGTTAGATCAGAGTGCCAGAAAGTCAGACGCCCTCTACGAGTTCCACCAAGAACGATGGTATAAAAGCGAAGATTGTATTGCCCTAAGGCAGGAGGTTGTAAACATGTCACGACAAGGACACCTTAATGAGTTTCTGAGTGACGGGGGAAGGGCAACCTTTTTCCAGAAGACGAGAACAATATCAAGGATTATCGAAATCGCCCTCACCAATTTGCACTATTCACATGATCATCAATGGCGGTGATGATGCTTCCATCAACAATGTGAAGTTCACCACCACCCACAAGCTCAAGCGGTCAATCACCCCCGAACGGTATGACGAACTCGAAGAGAGTATCATCTTCGATAAGTCGAATACTAATGGTTTGTCTTTCTTTCACTATGATGCCCTTGTTATTATTTACAATTTTTAGATACCGATATGAGATGCATTATGGTAGACGATGGGAGCGGCGCGTGTTATTCATCATCGAGTACTTGCACAAGGGAAACTCAAAGATAAGATAGTGTCGTGTTGCATCACGCTAACTGGTTTTAACAATGTAGTCAAGCGAAAATCTGGTGAAATCACACTCCCCGTTCTGGTGTCACTCTGGAAACCACATTCCATATCATGAACCAAGACACGACGTACATCGCCATAACAGGGCAACCATGGATACATACCATAAGGGACGCTAGCTTATACCAGGTCATCAAGTTCCCAACTCCATGGGGAATATTCAGCATAGGAGGGGAACAATGCACATCCCATGAATGCTACCGCATCGCCCTAAACAGTACGACAACAAATGAATGACAAAGAAAAAGAGGCATAACAATCTGTAGGGTCGAGGTCGATATGTGACGATAGCAAGGACATTATCAGAGACCTTGATATGGACGAAGCTAGAGGATCAACCATAGATGACCTCGACCTTGTTCAATTAGACCTCAATGACCACAACAAGAAAGCTTACATTGGTTGCAAGCTTTAGGAACCAAGTAATTTCCATCAACTGTTAACTACGAACGCATATTTGTTTGCTTTCAGCCATGCAGATATGCCGGGTATCCCAAAGGAAATCACCACGCATAAACTGAACATCGACCCACTCCACCCCCAGTAATAAAGGTCAGACGTAAGTTTAACTCTGCAAACTTAAAAGGCATCCTTATGAGCTTATAGATATACAGTGCGAGATGAGCCGGGCAAATGCAATAAAAATGACAAAACTCCTCCACCAATGGAAGAAGGAAAATAGTGTAGCCAACATGAAAGGGTAAGTGTAGAACGTACAATAACCAAGGCAATGGACTAGTACCACATCCCACCCGGCAGGGACCAACTCGATGCGAGCAAAAATGTCATATTTAGCCCTAAGCTCTAGTAAATCGGTCTCCTTCATCGCCGTCTCACAGATTTCGGGCTCACCTTCAGGCGCCTTTGTAAAATCAGACTTGAATTTCTCATTTTGAAGAATTATCTCCTCTACCATAGGAAAATTCTCGTCCTCAGCGTCAACGAAGACGCCCTCCGTGTGAGGAGGGAAAACTATCGATAAGGGAACCAAGTAACTTTCCTTGGTAGGACCAAAAGATACATTAGAGATAGTTTTGATGAAAGAGATGGTATTCAAAGCAATGGGGAGTTAAAAATAACAGGGGCTGCTAGAGCAGAGAAAGAAAATGCACAACAATGGAATAAGAAGAGGAAGGCACAAGGTTTCAATATGAGAAATCGGTAAAACTTGAGCGTGTGCCTTCACATCCCTATTTAATAGAGCTGATGCATCAAAACCGAGAAACTAGTCATCATTACTTAGCACCACTATCGAAGCGGCTGATCCTACTAAAAGACACATACCAAATGATGCAACACATTGGGAAAATGTACCATAATGACGTACGACATCATGACGTCACTTTGATCCAGGAACACCGTAACCCCAAAAGTCGCGACTCATGAAAGGCCATGTTTCCAGCTCGGCTCAAACATCATGACCCGACTCATCCATTCAATCATCTCGAACATGATGAACATAATTCACTCATCAAGCCTGCTTGAGGCCGGCCTCAATAAATGGAGAGGCTAACTGTATGGATCAAAATAGGCATGATAATCTTCGAAATAAGATTACCCAGAAGGAAGAATTCTCGAGTTGTCATTAGTTGAGGTGGTCAATGAGCAGAAATACTCGCAGCCAAAAAGCCAACAGGAGCCATGGTTGAGATGACGAAAATGGTCGAGGTTGAGCATCACTGATGAAGCTGTAACGACTAGTTTTCGAAATAGGATATTAAAAGAAATATTCTAGTGAATATTATTTATAGTTTGCATTATTAGGTTTGTTAGAAGTATGTCTCGTATATATAAAAAGAGGGCCAAAAATATGGGACACGTGAGATTTTTGACAAAATATTCTCTCTCTCTCTCTCTCACTGAAAAAAGTCTTACCTTTTTATTAAGATTCTTGTCCATATCATTACATACTTTTCCATCTGATCAATTCGAAAACTCAAGGACTTATTTATTACTCATCATTGTCAGGAGAAGTAACCGTCTGGTCCATCCTTTATTGGGTAAATCACTCCTCCTATTTATTTAAATGCCATTTATTGTTGACATATTCCTCATACTTTTTGGAATAGCTATTGCATGTTGTTGTCATGGATAAATATAAAATATTCATATATTATATACTAAAGAATTTATTATTTTAAATAAAGTATTTGTATAATATTTCGATTCTCTATATTTTCTAAAAATATTTTGTAGAAGACAAGAATGCTATTAATTAAGCAAGAAAATAAAGGAAACAAGAAGGTCGTAACATATTCACTCCACAATGCAAGAAGATCATGAAGCATCTTCTTCATGGCGTATCTTCCTCGAGATACATCTTCCTCAAGACATATTCTCCTCAAGATGCATCTTTCTAACTTGAGATCACAACACTTCAAGAAGAAATGCACTTCTATAAATAGAAGACAACTCTCTGTGTATGAAGCATCAAGGAAAAAGGAAGAAAAGAGCCACTTTATTTTCTAAAGCGCTGGTCTCTTATTCTTTCTTGTTATTGTTTCATTACTTCTTGTAATTTTTAGTTTTTCTGCAGTGTTGGCAATATAGGTCATATTATAGAAGTTCTTTATTATTCAAATACTCAAATAAAGGAGCATTGTCTTTTTGTTGGCATAGTTGATGAAACTTGATATAATTTATAATAGTTTTCTAAATTTTATTACCTACTTGGCCTGAGATTCTCTAGCTCCAATTTTATATTGTGCTGGGATGTTAGATTTTAATTAGTCACATCTATCTATTTATTTCTCAATTTACTTGTATTTATTTTGTAATTCTCACGAAGCAAAATCGATACGTACTGACTAGTGTGAATCAATAGATAGAGGGTAATTTTCAATAATTTAGCATTCTAAATCTTGAGTTTTGCTTATTTAAATTTTAATTCTTACGGAGGAATTATTATAAGCACTATCATTGATTTTTGGTAAAAGTATTATCACGGAGTTTTACTACCTCTTAGCACAATTCAAGCAAGACACATATTTCGGTTTTATCCTCACTAGTTGTAAGTCAGTTAATAATATAACCTCAAGGAGTATTATTAATTGTTTACTTTCTAGTGAGAAAAACATAATTGTATTAGAAATAAGCAATTACTCATTAGCAAAATATATGTAGAAATTGAAATTTCATTATAAAAATATCGTCAAATGAATTTAATGATTCCCAAGACTTTTTAAATATAAACTTTTTCAAGTTGTTTTTTTTAGGTAATTTACAAATTTAGAATCCTACTGTTTTCATAATTTTGTTCTCTCAAATAGTAGCTAAAATATTATAAGTTTGTAGCATAGATTTTTGAATCTCTATGGTACGATATCTTAAACTATATTAGAATTTGACTAAGCACGTGCGGTAAAATCCTATACACATTGGCCTCGTAGTCATTCGTCCACTAGATCTATTTAATGCTAATCACGTTAAGGCCACAAAGAGGATCAACAAGGGGTATATTTACCAGTTGGTCTATGTTACGAACACCGATGCCGAGGCACCCATGCTTGAGTCTATACTAGATGTGAATGAATTTCTGGAGATCTTTCCGGATGATCTCCCTAGGATCCCATCAGTCAGGGAGATTTATTTTGGGATTAACAGGGTGCCAGGCACGCAAGCTATATCTATTCCACCCTACAGAATGTCACCGGCAGAATAGAAGGAGTAAAGGAACAATTGAAGGATTTGTTAGAGAATGGATTCATCTGGCCGAGCGTGTAGCCTTAGGGAGCACCGGTCCTCTTTGTAAGGAATAAAGATGGTTCACTAAGGATGTGTATCGACTATCGGCAGCTCAACAAGGTCACGATCAAGAATAAGTACCCACTGTCAAGGATACATGATTTATTTGACCAGCTGCAGGGTACTATGTACTTCTACAAGATTGATTTAAGATCTGGGTATCACCAATTGGAGATCAGAGAGCAGGATATCCCCAAAAAAACTTCCAGGACCTGGTATGGGCACTTTGAATTCCTAGTAATGTATTTTGGGCTAACAAATTCCCCGACAATTTTCATGGATGTTATGAATCGAGTCTTCAAGCCTTTCCTCGACTCCTTTGTGATAGTGTTCATTGACGATATTCTTGTATATTCACGGAGTCGAGAGGAGCATATCGATCATCTCATGGCGGTTCAAT
The DNA here is from genome assembly GCA_034376525.1 of Nicotiana benthamiana. Lineage (NCBI taxonomy): Eukaryota > Viridiplantae > Streptophyta > Magnoliopsida > Solanales > Solanaceae > Nicotiana > Nicotiana benthamiana. The sequence goes on along the minus strand of CM067329.1, from coordinate 13,577,720 downwards.
GGACTCTGTATCAACACAAGTTGTATGCAAAGTTTTTGAAATGAAAATTTTGGCTTGAATTTATCACATTCTTGGGTCATGTCATCTCTAGAGAAGGAATTAAGATTGATTCTCAGTAGATTGCAGCTGTGAAGAATTGGCCTAGACTTATAACACCAATAGAGATTCACAGTTTCTTGGGCTTAGCTGGGTATTATAGGAAATCTGTGGAGGGGTTCCCCACTCTTGCATCCCCGTTGAATAAATTATTGCAGAAGGAGGTTAAGTTCCAATAGTCGGATGCTTGTGAAAAGAACTTCCAAGAGTTGAAATCAAGATTGACTACGGCACCGGTGTTGACCATACTAGTGAGTACAAATGGGTTTGTGGTATATTATGATGCTTCAAGGGTCGAACTTGGGTGTGTATTAATGCAACATGGCAAGGTGATAGCTTATGCTTCTAGGCAATTCAAGAAACATGAAAAGAATTATCCAACACGTGACTTAGAACTTGCAGTAATGGTATTTGCATTGAAGATTTGGCGTCATTATTTGTATGGGGTCCTTGTGGATATTTTTACGCACCATAAAAGCCTTGAATATATTATCAAACAAAAGAAATTGAATCTGAGGCAGAAAAGATGGCTTGAGTTACTCAAGGATTACGACATCGATATTCTATATCATCGGGAGAAGGCTAATGTTGTGGAGAATGCTCGGATCCGAATATCTATGGGTAGTTTGACTCACTTGGAGGTATATAAAAAGGGCTTTGTCCAAGGATATTAATCGGTTGGATAGCTTTGGAGTTCACTTTGCGAACTCCAGTGAAGGAGGGATGATTATGCAAAATAGGGATGAATCATCGCTTGTGGTATAAGTCAAGAAAATATAATACAACGATCCATTGTTGGTACAATTGAAGGAGAGGATTCATAAACATAAGGCCACGACGTTTTATCTTGGCATAGAGGATGGTACGCTAAGGTACCAAGGGTGACTATGTGTCCCAAATGTAGATGGTTTCTGGGAAAGAATCATCACCGAGGCTCATACTTAAGAATCATGATCGAGGCTCACACTTCTAGGTACTATATGCACCCAGGCTCTACAAAGATGTATGATGACCTTAAGGAAGTCTACTGGTGGAATGATAATAAGAGGAATGTAACGAACTTTATGGCAAGATGTCCAAATTGTCAGCAAGCAAAGGCCGAACATCAAATGCCTGATGGGTGATAAGTGGGGATTTTGACTACTTATTAGCGCCTTTTAGCTTTTGTTTTAGTCCACAAGTGTTTAATTGTATTCTCGAAAACTGATTAAATATGCTTGATTGCAGGAGTATTTGAAAATGAGATACTACGATAAAATCCAACTCAAGAAGGAGTAATCTAAACTCAAGGAAAAAATCAGGCACAAAAGCTTAAGGTGCGGACCGCGGATTTTCATCTGCGGCCACAGATTGTGAAGGAATGTTCATCAGAGTCCAAGCGCAAAGTGTGGTCCGCACAATAAGATGTGCAGCCGCAGAGCTAAGCAAGATAAGAAGTTCATAGAGTTTGCATATTGAGTTGAAAGGAAGTAGGGACCGCACAATTATTGTACGGCCGCAGAAGTCAGCTATGCGGCCGCACTCAAAATGTGCGGTACTCAGAAGAGCATGTAGGAAATCATTCTATCCATGATATGTGTGCTTTGGTTGTATTAGCATGATTTCCAGGTATAGGTTTTGATGAATGACAAACAATGAAGTCAAGTGTCAAACAACGTTATTATATGACAAACAATCAAGAATGAATGCCGAGAAGCATATTGATGAAGGGATTGCATGGAAAAGCCAAGACGAGCTCAAAAGTTCAAGACCGAAGACCCAAGGCGTAGGTCGTTAGGTAGAACCAATGTAAGAGCAACGCTTAAGTTATCTCGTCTTTTGGCTCAACATAGGTCATCATAAATATGCATAAAATCAATTTATCAAATCATAAATATCATAAACATTTTCATATACTTCAAACAAAATGATTTTCAACGTTTTCATTTTAACCAAAATGGTTTTTGAAGTAAGTTTTCGATTCTGGACAGAACAGCCAGATAATCGATTATCCTTCTGAAGATAATCGATTATGTTGGATTTCCAGCCAAAACTGGAAATTCCAGCATGGCTGCATAATCGATTATCACAAAGTAGATAATCGATTATCTGATTTTTTCCAGCTTAAACTGGAAATTCCAGAGAAGGTAAATAATCGATTATCCTCATAGTGATAATCGATTATTCACTGACCGTTGCCTTCCAACGTTCAGTTTTATGAACGTTGAGAAGATAATCGATTATGTAAAGTAGATAATCGATTATCTTGGCATAAAATCAGCATTATTGATTGCCTATTAAGCAACGGACATATAACCTCTACCACCTATAAATAGAGGTCTTTAGGACTCATTTCAAATGAACAATATCTCTCATTATTCTTGAACATATTGATAACATTTCTACATCATATTTAGAGCTTTTGTTGAGCCATTTGAGAGACAACTTTGTGTTGTTCATAGAGCTTATATTGTATCTCTTTATCTACTCTTCTTAGAGAGTTCTTGTTGTAAAAGAGAAAGGTTCTTGAGAAGACCATACCTTCTCATTGAGCGTTGGGTTTGCTAAGTACCTTCAATCTTAGTGTGTGAAGTCTAGTGGTGCAAGGTGAAGTCTTGAGGTGAGGTATCCTTGAGCAAGTTGAAGTCTTGTAGAGCGTACATCTACGAGCAAGTGTAACGGTTTGTTAGGCACCCGCAAGCTTAACGGAGTTAGTGTAAACTCGAGAGAGTCTCTCGGGAGACTGGACTAACCACACGTTGTGGTGAACCAGTATAAATTCGGTGTGTCCTCTCCTTACTCTTTTAATTACTGCACTTACTTTACTCCTGCAATTTTAATTCCGCAAAATTTATCGACATTCTCGTGCCTCACTATTCACCCCCCCTCTAGTGACGGGCATAAATCCTAACAGAGCCTTATGCGGCCGCACCCAGAAATGTGCGGACCACAAGATATGAGAGATGCAACCGCGATTCAGAATTGTGTGGCCGCAAAGATGCAATCTTGTAATGCTAAAGCAAAGTGCGGACTGCACATGGAATTGTGCGACCACAGAACCTCTGAAAGGGCATTTTTTCCCGAAAATTCCAGCTTTGTATAAATAGAATAGTTTTACGAAATTAAGTCAAGTTTTGAATACTAAAAGTGTTGTAGCCGTTTCTTCTTGCTTATTTTGGCATCTTTAGCTTATTTTGGTGATTTAACATTTGATTTTTATATTTTATGCTTTAATATGAGTTTTATTATCTTTTCTCTTTGTTTTCTTCTACATCCACTATGAGTAGCTAGATTTTTGCTAGAGTTGTGACCCAACCCTAGTGTGTAAACCTTATGGGTGATTAAATTCATGCTTGTTTATGAGTGGGTGTGTGTTATTTAGCTAGGTTTATGCTTCAATTATGAAATTGATGGTTGCAAATATTGATTTATGCCTATTTGACTTAGTCTCTTCTTGAGAAACAGAGATCTAGTCTAGGGTAACTTAGCTAACAAGGAATTAGGTCAATTGATAGATTGATTAACCCAATTAAGGGATTAAACTTAGAGATAGTAACAACTCGACTTGAGCTTTTATCAACTGTTTTGGTAGATACTCATTTGGACTTGAGAAAGTCAAATTGGGCAAAACCACTCTCTGACCGAGAGGTATTGAGTAGGCAATGTAGTGTTGTGAGTTATAGTACACCCCAATAAACAAAATAATATAAAGTCTTTATCCCATTAGGCAAATACCTAGGTCACAGTCACAATCCTAAGCGTTTTTATATCTTTGAAAAACACTCAAAAACAATCCTCTCTAGTTTTATACCTTTAGAATTGCAATCCTTAGCTTAATTTTAGAAGTAAAAAAAAACCTGTTTGTGGAAGTGAAATCTAGACTCTTCATATACTCACTCCAAATATATACTACTAATTCCCATCTTAGCTCCCCGTGGATTCGATCCTGACTCCTTGTTGGGTTATATTATTTTAAACGGCCGTGTCATACCTCCTTAGAGGCGTGCATTTGGACGTGATCAATTTTTGGCCCTATTGTCGGGAGCTAAAAATGGATTTAGCTGTACATTTTGTTCGAGTGTGAATTGTATTCTTTTCTTTCCGTGTTACTAATAGGTTTTTTGTGAAACAATTGTAGGTACCAAAATGGAAAAGACTAATGATCAACTCGTAAACATGCCTTTAGGGGATGAGGACATTGAAGATGACCAAGTTGAAGAGGTTCCTCTTGAACTTCAAGCAAATAGAAGAGGTCGGCACCTCAAGACAACATCCCAATTCCACCCCACCTCCACCAAGAGTGGCTCTATATCGGGTGTTGCCAAATGAAGGCTATGCAAGTGCTATTGTCCTGCCCCGCATTAGAGTGGACGATTTTGAAATCACGAATGTAATGCTCACATTGCTAGAGCAACGGGGATTCTTCACTGGGGCTCCGAGTCAAAATGCTTACAAGCACTTAAAGGGGTTTGTGGACACTTACTAGGGGAGTAAACAGACAAACGTCTCCGAGGATTCTTTAAGGTAGAGGCCATTTTTTTCTCTCTATGGGGGAAAGCCTTGGATTGTCTAGAAATATTGCCAAACCATTCCATCCAGACATGGTATGAATTGGCGGAGAAATTTATTTCCAAGTTTTTTCTCCCGGGCATATGGCTACTCTTAGACACGAGATTCTAGAATTTCAACAAGAACCCAATGAGATATTGCACGAAATATGGAAGAGGTACTGAACAATGGTTAAAGAGTGCCCCAATAATGACATGACAGAGTCTATGATTCAACAAATTTTCTATCGGGGGATCAACACTACCAATCAATGCATGGTCAACCAACTTGCCGGTGGAAATTTCATGACAATGCCATATGCAAAAGCTTGTGATATCCTAGATGAAATGGCAGATACTTCATTGGCATGGCAAAGTAGAGAAAATGTTTCTCAAGGTGATTCGAACATGATTCACTCGCATAAAGAATTACATGATCTTGGGCAAGCCACTACCGAGTTGACCACCACAATGAATCAATTAGCCAAAGCTCAACTTCAACAAGTGCAAAAGCTTAAGAAGTCAATACCATGGAGGGAGTTAATAGATGGTGAACAAAAGAAGGAAATAGGGTCCATAAGTGCAAAACCATGTGGAGAATTATGTGCAAGAAGTTAGTGGTTTGATCAAGATGAATCTTACAATGAACAAGAGGAGGAAGTGCAATACATGAACAACTCTCAAGGCTAGAGTCAACAACAATGGTGACTCAAGGTAATCAAGGTATATGGAATTCTAATAACCAAGGTAATTGGAATAGTGGTAACAACCAAGGGAATTAGAATGGTGGAAATAACCACGCCAATTGGAGTGGAAATAACAAAGGATATTGGGGAGACAACAACTAAGTGGGATGGAACAATAATCAAGGCAATCATGGGTCGGGTTTTGAAAGGCCCTCGATGTATCAAAACTCGAGCAACCCGCCTCTTTATCCTTCCCAAGGTCCAAGTTCTTCCAACAATGATATGGGACAGATAGAGCAAATGCCCGGTTATGCAAAGTTTATGAAGGATTTTGTGGCAAAGAAGCGGTCGATGAATTTTGAAACTATAAAGATGACTTATCGAGGAATGCAATTGTGCATTCATTGGCTCCCAAGTTGGAGGATACCGCCACTTTCATGACTTCTTGTACAATTGGAAGTGTCGATTTTGCAAAAGCTCTTTGTGATCTTGGGGAAAGTATAAATTTGATGCCCTATTCGATTTTCAAGACTTTGGGAATCTGGCAACCAAGACCCGCATATATAAGATTACAAATGGATGACCATACCATGAAGATACCATTGGGAGAAATTGAAGATGAATTGGATTGTGTTGATAAATTCATTCTTCAGGTATATTTTATCATTCTTGATTTTGGAGTTGATTATGAGGTGTCTCTTATTCTTGGTAGACCTTTCCTTGCTATGGGGAAGGATCTAGTTGATGTTGGACCTGGAGAACTTACCTTCTGGGTTGGTGATGAAAAAATGGTTTTCCATATGTGTAAGTCCATGGGGAAACCCAATAGCAAAGAAGTGTGTTCTTTTATGGACTTGGTAACCAATGTTATTGTAGATGAAACAAGTGTTGTGATGAATGTTGATGATACATTGGAGGTCGTCTTGCTCAACTTTGATGATGACGAGATGGATGACATCATATAATGTGTGAGCTCACTACAAGGAATGGGGTCCTACACTTATGAGCCCTGCAAATTGTCCTTGGATCTTGGAAATAGGACAACTCGTCCAACAAAGCCCTCAATCAAGGAGCCTCCTATATTGGAATTGAAGCCATTGCCACCATATCTTTGGTATGAATTTCCTGGCCCTTATTCTAATTTACCGGTTATTCTTTCCTCTTTTTTAACTAACGTGCATAGAGAGTCTACTTTGGCGGTGCTACAAAAGAGGAAGAAGGATATTGGATGGATATTAGCGGATATTCGGGGGATAAGACCCACTTTTTGCATGCACAAGATTAACTTGGAGGAGGATACCAAACCATTAATTGAACATCAAAATAGACTCAATGAAGCCATGCAAGAGGTTGTCAAAAAGGAGATCATCAAGTGGTTGAATGTTGGGTTTTTTTTACCCCAATTCCAATAGTTCATGGACTTCTTCGGTTCAATATGTCCCAAAGAAAGAGGGAATGACGGTGGTCACCAACGATAAGAATGAGTTGATTCCTACATGAACGGTGACCGGGTGAAGAGGGTGTATGGACTATCATAAGATCAACAAAGCCATAAGGAAAGATCATTTCCTACTTCCCTTCCTAGATAAAATGCTTGATAGATTGGCCGACCGTGCTTTCTGTTATTTCCTTGATGGGTATTCCGGCTATAATCAAATTCTAATTGCTTAGGAGGATCAAGAGAAGACTACTTTTACATGTCCTTATGGTACTTTCCCCTTCAAGCGGATACCATTTGGGTTGTTCAATGCACCAGTGACTATTCAAAGGTGTGTGATAGCGATCTTCACGGATATAGTGGAAGATTACCTTGAAGTCTTCATGGATGACTTTTCAGTGGTCGGGAATTCTTTTGATGATTGTCTAGCAAACTTGGACAAAGTATTGGCTAGATGTGAAAAAACAAACTTGGTGCTTAATTAGGAGAAATGTCATTTCATGGTTGAGGAAGGCATTGTCCTTGACCACAAGATCTCAAAGAATGAAATTGAAGTCGACAAGGCAAATATTGAGGTGATTTCTAAGCATCCACCTCCAACTTCAGTGAAAGGTGTACGGAGTTTTCTAGACCATGTGGGATTTTACTGATTGTTCATCAAGGACTTCTCTAAAGTGGTGAACCCATTATGCAAGCTTTTGGAGAAACATGCTAAGTTCCACTTCAATGATGATTGCATGAGAGCCTTTGATATGTTAAAGTTCAAGTTGACTACTACTCCCATAATCACCGCTCCAAGCTGGAGTGTTCCTTTTGAGCTTATGTGCGATACACCTTATGTAGCGGTAGGGTCTGTTTTGGGGAAACACATCAACAAGAGTTTTCATCTCATATACTATGATAGTAAGACCATGAATAGTGCCCAATTCAACTACACTGTTATGGAGAAAGATCTCCTTTCCATTGTATTTTCTATGGAGAATTTTGCTCGTACTTGATGGGTGCAAAAGTCATTGTCCAGACAGATTATGTGGCACTTCGCTATCTTATGAGCAAGAATGATTCCAAATCCCGGTTGATGAGATGGGTACTTTTATTTAAAGAGTTTTATATAGACATCCAAGATAAAAAAGGAAGTGATAACCAAGTGGCAGACCACTTGTCTCGTTTGGAGGATGAGGAGAGGCTGCATGATGGCCTTGAAATCAATGACTCCTTTCTCGATGAGAAACTCTTGGTTATTTCAATGAGAGAGGTGCCTTGGTTTGTAGATCTAGAAAATTATCTTGTGAGTCTTATCATTCCGGTTGAATTCTCTTCAAACCAAAAAAAGAAGCTCAAATGGGTTTGTCAAGACTATTATTGGGATGAACCGTACCTTTTCCAGATTTTTAGGATGGAGTGACTAGAAGATATGTACCGGAGGAGGAACAAGTTAGAATTCATGGGGCTTGCCATTCTTCATCGTATGGTGGTCACCATGGTAGAGCAAGAACGACGACCAAAGTCCTTGGTTACAGTTTCTATTGGCCCACTCTTTATAAGGATGCAAGTGATCTAATCAAGAGTTGTGATGAATGTCAAAGGGCCGGTGGAATATCAAAGAAAAATTAAATGCCCCTCACCACCATTTTGGAGATTGATATTTTTGATGTATGGGGTATTGACTTCATGGATCCTTTTGTGAGTTATTGTAGAAACACATGCATCTTGGTTGTGGTTGATTATGTGTCCATATGGGTTGAGGTCGTTGCTTTACCCTACAAAGAAGTGAGAAGTGTGGTGGCATTTTTGAAGAAGAATATTTTTACAAGATTTGGCACACCAAGGGCTATCATAAGTGATGAGGGATCAAATTTTTACAACAAAGCTTTTGATACCTTACTTACTAAGTATGGTGTCACTCATATAGTGATGACTCCCTATAATCCACAAGAAAGTGGTCAAGTGGAAGTCTCCAACCGGGAGATAAAGAGTATTTTGTCCAAAACAGTGAATGCTAACCGGACAAATTGGTTCAAAAAACTTGATGATGCTTTATGGGCTTATAGTTCGGCTTACAAAACACTAATCAGAATGTCTCCATACCGGCTGGTGTTCGGAAAAGCTTGTCATCTTCTAGTGGAACTTGAGCACAAGGACATATGGGCTTTAAAGAAGTTCAATCTTGAGTGGGATGTCGCCACAAACTTAAGGGTGGCAAAATTGAATGAGTTGGATGAGTTCCGGTACCATGAATACACAAGTTTGTCCTTGTACAATAAGAAGATGAAGTACCTCCATGACAAGTACATTCAGAACAAGGAGTTTAAACAAGGTGATCTTGTGTTGTTGTTTCATTCTCGGTACGAATGTTTCCAAAAAAGTTAAAGTCTAAATGAAGTAGCCCATTTGAGGTTGTGGGTGTGACACCCTTTGGTGCATTGGACTTGAAGAATAAAAATGATGAAGTTTTTAGAGTCAATGGTCACCAGGTGAAGCATTGTTTGGGGAGAGTTAGTGATGACCACGATGTGGCATTAATTCATTTCAAGTGATGGTAATCTGCGATGTGCCGCAACGTTAAATCATGCACTTCTTGGGAGGCAACCCATGTTTCCTCTTCTTTTCTTCTTCTTCTTTAGATAGGTCTTATTTTGTGCTAACTGGTTTTGAAGTGTGTTGCAGGAATGAGTGTGCTTTTCAGGGATCGTGCTCAGAAAAATTGGATAAGTATAGAAAAAGTGTGGTACGCACAATTTGGAATGCCACAACAGAAGAGGATCTGTGGCTGCACTATTCTTGGAAATAAAAAAGTACACACTCTATGAAGTGTGTTTTTCAGATAATTGGCCAAAGTGCGACCGCACAAGGAAATGTGCGGTCCACACTTAAATCTGCGATCACATAAGGAATTTTGCGGACCGCAGATCATCAAGGAGTAATTGTACAAATAGGTAACAAAATGCGGACCGCCGAAGGAATTCTACGGCCGCATAGTCGGGTCCAACCCTACACCACTACAAAGTGCCAAGAGTGGTCGATGCAACATTTACCCCAGAAGGTCGGGATTGAATCCACATGGAGCTAATACAATGGTTGGATTTGGATTCCTATTTAAACTAGCAATGTGTAGTGTTTTTAATTGTACTTCCAATAATGTTTGTTTGTTTGTTACTTCTAATTTTACAGTAATGATGTGCGAAATTAAGTTAAGTATATATGTTTGAAGGGTTTTCTAAATGGATAAAGAGGCACATGGGAAGTGACTTACTCCTAGGTGAATATTTCATTTGATCTAGAACTTAGGACAATAATGTTATATTTGGGATCATGCTATAGCCAATGCACGAAGGTACTCACTCTACACCTCTCAGTAGTAAGAGTTACCTTGCTCTAATTGGCTTTCTCAATCCCAATTGGGTGTTTAAGTTGTGCATGCAATGTTGGCTCAAGTCGGGTATTACTATCTCTAGGTTTAACCCTTTAGTTTGGGCTATCAATCTCTTCAATATACCCCAATTCCTTGTTGGCCTGAATTCCTAGACTTAGTCTCTCTTTCTCTAGAAGAACCTATGTAAAAAAGGCACAAATTGGTGTTTGCAACCACTATTTCAACATAGAAAGCATAAATCAGGCCAATTAGTAATTACCCATAAACATATAAGCCCTAAAATAAAAGACCCATTAAATACCCACACTAGGGTTGGACCACAATCCTTGGTAATGGATTTAGCTACTTATAATTGAAGAGGAAATCATAGATTGAGATGAAGAATAATCCATAATTTGTATTTACAAGAGAAGAAACTAAGTTTAAATGCTAAACTAGCTACAAAATTACTCAAACTAGTCGAATATCACCGTTCACGTGCTCAACTAGCGTAAGACGCCCTAAAAATTTGAAAAGAAAGTATTTATACACAGCTAAATTTTTTGGACAAAAGTGCCCCTAATGGAGTAATGCTAACAACGAAAAATGGACCGCTGTAGCGGTGAGACTACCATGGCCGTGGTAGATCAACCGCGGACCGCGGTCTTCATATTTTGGCTCAACTGCAGGTCCTCTGAACTTCTCCTCCATGGACTGCGATAAACGGATAGCTGTCGTGGTGGAGGCACAGCGGTAACATAAAATCACCGCATACCACAATAGCTTGAATTCCAAAAATGGAAAATCTCTAAATCCTTACCATCGCAAACCGAAATATAAGGACTGCAGTCGCGGTGAGTCTTCTACGACTGCAGTGAATTTTATGCTGTAGCACTGCTTTGACTTGGTTTTGGACTTGTGCAGGTTTCACTCATTTTTGAGCTAGTTATTACATCCTTGTCTCCTTTTGACCAAACACTACAAAAAAGCACAACAAGTTAGCTTTTGGGGAAAACTTGTACACATTTTAATCCAAAAGTCAAGCACAGGAGCATAAACTAGACTAGAATCCCTAGTTATCAACTCCCCCAAACTTAAGCATTTGCTTGTCCTCAAGCAAATAATGTAATTCCCACCTACTCAAGATGAAAGAAAGGAAAATTCAGTTGTTCTAAAGTAACCTTATGAAGAATCAAATGGGACTAACAATTACCCTCAACTCAAATGTATTATCAACAATACACAATCTTTTAGTACCATGGCTATATTGCGACACAAAAGCATCAAGGATTGACTCAACTCATCAAGGAAACTCTTTCTGTTACATTGGTCGCATTGGAACCCAAACTTATACTCCTCAACTCTCCATAAGAAAACCTCACTTTTATATTGTAGCACTCAGAACGAGGATTGTGGGAAACACACTCTTCTCTCCCAAAGGAAGGTCACAAGTCCGTCTCTAAGTACTATAAGCTTGCCCCTTATGTGATTCATTACTAATGTATGCTCACCCAACTCAAGATCATATAGGGCTTTTGTGGAAATATAATGAAGGCTTTTGGTTCAGGGTAGGATATGTTGGTCTAAGAAGGTTTCATCTTCCCTTAAGCACTTCATTTGCTTCATTTTGGCACATATTTTCTTGACTCTTTGAGTCATTTACTTCTTCTTTCGGGGCTAGAGAGACACACTGTCACTCTTTCTTGTTCATTTTAATTCTTTCTTTTTCTCCTTTCTAATCTTTCCATGCCGTTCTTCTTTTGCTTTCATTAACCTTCATTTCTTCTACATTGTTCATTTCCTTTTTGAATCTTTGGCTTTTCTTTCTTTTTCTTTTTCTTTGCCTTTCCTTTTCTTCATTTTGTACCTTTTATCACTTTTGTTTTCCTCGTATCTCCCCCCAATCTTATGCTTTTACCTTGTGCTATGGAAATATAGGGTGCCAATAGAGGATCATTTTAGAATGGATAAAGGTTTGTATCATGGTTATTGAAAAACAAGGGCTAAGGCTAAACGGGGTTGACTAGGGATAACATCATTAGTAGGCTATGAATGTTTTCAAGTTTGAATTGGGATCCTATAATCATTTCTCAAGTTGAGGTACACTTAAGATTTAACCTAGACAAACATTTAGGGAAAGTTCTAGACTCATTGGCACGAGACTTGGACTTGAAAATCAATACCTCACTATAGAAGCTATAGGATTGCTAAAGAAACGGATTCGGGGGCCCACAACAACCTTAGCTAATGTTTGAGCAATACAGATGGTTCCGAGAAATCGCTCAATGATTGTTTAGCCAACACAAGATTCTCAAGGTCACAACCATCTCCATCGTATAGACCTATACACAACAATTTGTTTTTAACCATAAGGTCAAAGGTAAATGTGTTTGGCCCATGTGAAGCTTTTCCCGGGGCACCATTGTTTACTAACTACTATTTACACAAAAACAAAATGAAAAATAGACTCAAACCCTTAAGAATGTTGTCATGCTATCCATAATCGGGAAAAGCCACCCGGTTCACACAAACTCCAACTTTGGAAAGAATCGTGGCATTAAGAAAACCAAAGGCTTATTGATCACTGAAACTTGAAAATTAAGAAGCCATGAACCAAAAAATAAGCTATTAAATGAAATAAGAAGCTATACTATTAAGAATATTGCAAAAGAAGCTATAAAGTAAAATGCGGAAAGTAAACTGAATATGTACCAAAAAAGGGGGTTTAGGTGAATATGCATAAGAAGGGTACAAAAATATACATGAGAGTAATTTATATACAGACCAAACTAGAACAATAACGGAAAGTGAAATAAAAAGTAAAGTTATTAACATATCAAAAGTGAAAAATAAGCATAAAGATTATATACATACCAACTATCAAATCAAAAATCAAAGTAGGTCCACCCCCTCAAATGAAAGTTAACATTGTACTCAATGCTAACTAACTAAAGATAAGCTCAAAAAGAAAGATAGAGAGTGAAGAAAACTCCCAATGGATCCTCTATCTGCATGGGGTCCTGTGGTAGCACAAGATCCTATGGTTGGGCACTTGGATTAGCTATCCCGGAAGCCTAATTCTGGCTAGCGGCAGCACCCTCGTCTCTGCCAACTCAATCTCAATATCGTCCACCTGGGGTATCATCCTCATCCTCTTTGGAGCTCTCTCAAGCTCATGCTCTGGAACTTGCTCTGTCTCAGCTGCTGGAGGATGATCATGCAATATCATCTCTAAAGGTAAATGATCAGCTGCCTTCATATTCTCCACTTCGCCCCTTAATTCCTTGACTGACTCCTTCGATGCCCGTGTATGCTTCAACTTCTTCGTGTATTTTCTCAGCTCCTTCAGTGTTTTCCCTTATTCAACAAGAGCATCCATTTTCAGCTTTTGGTTATCAAGGAGCTTCTTCTGGTTGTCTAGAAGCTTCTTGAGAGTCTCCTCTATCAAAGCTGGCACCTGTGGCTGTGGGGACACCGACTGCGCTGCCATTGAACTAGAAAGTACATACATCTTAGAAGTTATTTCTCTGCATCTAGTTGTTGATACTACAGAGTGTTTGATTCAATCTGTGGGAAGTCAATAGGTATGCTAAGGAGGATGAAATATCTGGAGTGGAGGTATATGGTCTAGAAGCAATCTCCTGTGTGGCTGTGGGACGTTGAGAAGAAGTGACTACTACTACTGGCTCTTCAGACTGGCTAGTAGAAGTAGTAGCTTTGTCTTTAGGATCTTTTCCTTTGGGGTTGTCATCGGCCTTAAGGTTGTACCACAAAAAGGTCATCTTGGGATTTACCTTCACGCCAAAGTTTCTTTTCTCCACCTCCTGGTCTTCCAAATACATTGTAAGGAAGTGCGGAAAGGGGTATGATTTGTCACCCTCATTGACCACCCTAGTGATCACCCTAGACATGAAATTCCCTACATTTATCGGGAGCCCCGCCATAATAGAAGCCTCTAATGTCGCCCGGGAGACTGACATGTAGTTTTCATTGGTAGTGGGATCCATCCAGCTGCATACAAAAGTTTCCGACCCTTTTTCCTTAAAATTTGGAGTCTTCCTCAAGATTGCAACTCATGATGTCAAACATGCTGGAGTGGTGCCCGAGTGAGCCAAATATGATGCTAACCATGGACATGCTGCCTCATCAAGTGCCAATTTCTCTAAGTATAATGATTTATCTTTCTTAGGAAAGACTAGGTACTCATTGATTGTTTTTCCATCGAATTATACTTTCAAGTCCCGCAGTTTAGTCACTTTCGTATCCTTCTTGATGTTGGAAGCATTAGCATAAAACTCTTTGACTAAGTGCTCGTTTGCCTCTGACACCCTGCTAATGATGTAATCCCACCCCACTCGTTCATTGAATTTTTGTTTCATGTAGGGGTTATGCAGCAAGAGATCCCATACTATGATCTGGTGCTCAAGAATAAACGACCTTAGAGGCAAACACTCCCGGAACATGTGATAAGCCAGCTCACTAACGAACTGCTTTTGCAACACCTCAGGGTTTCTAGTTCTCTCCACACTGCCAGTTTGAGGCACACTCCCTCCCTCTTCATCCGGTACCCCAACATCTACATCCTATCTAGGTGATGAAGGTGTAGGTGAGGTTGAAGCTGAACTCTTACTACTCTCAGATGAGTCCTCAAATGACGCAAAAGAAACATGAACCGACATATGAGAAGTAGGAGAGACTGGAGGTGTGGGTAAATCTCTCAAATGATGCCTCTATAGGAAATAAGGTACATACTCCAGCAGTGAATCAGACTCCGATTCCTCTCGGGAAGGCAAGTACCCACTTCCCTTAGAATGGAAAGCAGCTCTATCTGCAGCTTTGATGAGTTTTATGGTTTCCCCAATTGTTTTCCGAAAAGCTGGGGCTAATTTGATCATGCCTCATCCCCTACCTCTAGGGGAATCTGCTCTACCCTTTTGTTTGTCACCGTCTCCTCAAGAATGAACCATTGTTTGCAAGTAAAATCAGTAGAAACTTATTAGTAAAAAGACTAGAAGAAGTAGTGCAGAAAAAATAGTTGATAGTGCAAAATAAAACTGTAGACCGCAGATAGCGAAAAATGCACTCCAGACCACAGAAAATTCCACTACAGACCGTGGAGAGGTGGGACTTAGACTACCCACTACATTGAACGCGGTTACTGTATGTGCACTGCGGACCATGGAAAATCAACCTCATTCCGCGATGATCAAATTTGGGTCAGCATCTACGGTTTCAATATTTTTGTTCATTTTAGCATTAATCAACATATAATCAACCCACTAGGTAGTTAGCTACCATTTCTGACTAATTAAACCTAATCTAAATAACACTATGGAAGCCTAAGTGAAAATTGATAGAAAAAGGAATAAGAAAAAGTAATAACTATCGAATTAAAAGAAAATAAAAACAAAATTAAAGACTAAGGATAAACTTGAATTACCATAAGTGAGATTCACTACAGATGAAGCTTAGTTCTTATGTTGTGTAAATTAGTGCGTGAGTGAACAGTAGTTTATAGTGATTGAGAGTGCAAAGGGCGAAAAGTATAAAAGGGGGACCTGAGGTCCTATTTATAGAAAATCCCTCGGTCCTACTATTTCTTACCTACCACGACCGTGGTAAATCCTCTACAGACAGCGGTTGTGAAACTCAGAAGGGATTTTGCTTTTAGACCACTGCGGACTGCAAAAATCCTTTGCGACAGCGGAAAGCCACCACTGACTTCAAAAATTGCACCCCGGCCGTGGTTTAAAATTCATAGAGCCTCCACTTTTGACCATTTAGTATTTCTAACAATGAACAGTTTCCTCCCCTGCAAAAAGGCCATCGCGGACCGCGAAAAATGGAACGCGGACGCAGTCCAAACTTCAGAGAGTGCCTGCTTTTTCCAGATTAATCTTGCACTGCATCAAACATCCCTATACACATATCACAACAAGTTAGTCCAAAAACAAATCCTATACTAAGAGAAAAATCAAATAAAATCAAGAAGAAAAACACATGGGTCGCCTCCCAAGAGGATCCTGATTTAACGTCGCAATACGACGCAGGTTACCATCAATCACTTGAGATGGATCATCACCATCACGTGGCTATCATCAAACTTACCACGATAGTGCTTGACTTTGTGCCCATTAACTATGAAGATCTCACCATTTTTGGTTTTCAAATCAAGAGCACCAAATGGAGTCACAAGCACCACCTCAAAAGGTCCACTCCATTTTGATTTATGCTTTCCTGGAAATAGTCGTAATCGAGAATTGAACAAGAGAACTAAATTTCCCACTTTGAACTCCTTGCCACAAGCCTACTTGTCATGAAGTTACCTCATATTGTCCTAATACAAGGACGAACTAGAGTAGGCATGAAACCGAACTCATCAAGCTTATTAAGCCGCTCCACCCGAAGATTTGCTGCCACATCCCATTCAAGATTTAACTTCCTCAAAGCCTGCATGGCCTTGTGCTCTAACTTGACCAATAAATTGCAAGATTTCCCAATCACCAACCAGTACGGAGACATACCAATCATAGTTTTGTAAGCAGTCCTATAAGCCCAAAGAGTATCATCCAATTTCTTTGACCAATCGTCCTATTTGCATTGACTGTATTTGACAATATACTCTTGATATCCCGGTTGAAGAATTCAACTTTCCCACTATCTTGAGGATGGTAAGGGGTTGAAACTTTGTGATTGACACCATACTTTGCAAGCAAAGATTCAAATGCCTTACTGCAAAATTGAGAGCCTCGATAACTAATGATTGCTCTAGAAGTGCCCGAGTAAAGATTATATTCTTGAGAAAAGCCACATCACTCTGGGCCCGTTGTTGGGTAAAGCCATGTCCTCAACCCGCTCTTAAATATAATCAACAACTACAAGAATTTACGTGTTGCACATGAACTTACAAAAGGTCCTATGAAGTCGATGGCCTACACATCAAATATGTCAACCTCAAGAATAGGGGTGAGAGGCATTTCATCTTTCTTTGAAATTTTGCCAGCTCTCCGGAACTCATCACATCTCTTCACAAGATCACCAGCATCCTTGTACAATGTAGTTCAATAGAATCCACAATTAAACACCTCCGAAGTTGTTCTTTCCCCACCATTGTGACCACCATAAGGAGAGGAATGACAAGCCTCAAAAATACTCAACCGCTCCTCTTTTGAAACACATATTCGAATCAAACCATCGTTGCAAATTTTGAACAAATACATCTTATCCTAATAGTAGTCCAAGCTATCCCTGTTGAGCTTCTTCCTTTGTTATAAGAGATCTCACACGTAACAATACTGGTCACAAGAAAGTTGGCAACATACGCAAACCAAGACATACTATTCACATACACAGAGATGAGTTGCTCATCGAGAAATGAATCATTAATCTCGAGGCCATCATGGGGTCTCCTCTCCTCCTCCAAGGGGTACAAGTGGTCCGCCACTTGGTTTTCACACCCTTTGACCGGCTTATAAGGAAAATTTAAAAAAGTTCATGAGAAGGTTGAGAAGGATAAGTGCCTATTTTGAAAAACCGATGTCCAAAAAATTTTGAAACAAAAAAAGAATTTTGTGGTTTTTAAGGAAAAGTAAAAAAAAGGAAAATCTTTGTGTGTTTAGAAAAGAAAAAAAAGTTGGTTTTATTTTAGTCAAAATTGCTCGAACTACGCGAACCTGATTCTCTCGCTCGGGGCGGAATGCGTAGGAAGCCCACATAGGGTCTGGTCTTCTTAGTAAATTTTAGGTTCTTGTCTTGCATATGTCTAGTAGGCAATGTTCTTGTCTCACATAGTGTTGGTTTAAATTTTCTCATATAGGTGTAGATTTGTTTACCGGATTTTGAGAATGACAGACACCTTGTGACCATCCAGTCGGGATCACATAGTCAGGAGTTACTTAAGGAGATTTATTTTATTTTTATATTTTGAGTATGTTCTTCATTTTTTGTGGTCTTTTGCTTTCTAGTTCTGTACAATAATTTCAAGTGTTTTGCTATTGTATTTTTTGCTTTATATTTGAAAAAATGTGGTGTAACTCAAAAATCCAAGAAAAGAGATGTTGCAAGTTTTCTTTAGATTGCTAGCTCTAGAAATGGAAAAAATGAGGTTATTTTTCATTTAGGAAATTAATATCTGGACTTAAAATGAATTATTTTTATGTTTTCTATAAGTATATTAGGACCAAAGTTCAAAAAGAGAATTTTTTTAGTGCTTCTTTAAAAGCTTTCTTTAAGTTGTTAATTCAAAATACAAAATGATTTTTCCTTTGAGGTGTTTTTTTTGGGAAATTAGTGAAAATAAAAAAAATAATTCATTAGAACTTTGGGATATTGTACATAGAAAGAAAAAGACAACATACTTTATCTTTGGTTTATTTTCAAAGTTCTCTTTTAGGCAATCAAAATTTAAATTAAAAATATTTTTATTGCTTGTTTCGAAATATTGCATCACGATATCAAATGAAATTTACATATCTCTGTGGTTTATTCTTTAGATTTTCTTCCTAAGAAAAGGAATCAAAAAAATATATTTCTCTTCTAATATTTCCTTAATAGGGTACTTGTTTCAAAAGGATAAAAAATAAAACAATAATATGTCCATTAAACTTGAGTTAGAATGGGTCATAGAACGTTAAGTCTAGAAAATTCAAAAAAAAATTGCGATTTTATTTCTCTTTTCTCATTAGAGTAGTCGTTAAGGTAAAAAAGAAAAAAAAAGAATGTCAGTTTGTTTACTTTATTCTCGTTCTCCGAGAACTACGCTTGGTCTGATTCATGTGGGATGGGGTAATGATACGTAGGCAATCTCCATAGGATTCAACCATAACCAAAAAAAAGAAAAAGAGTGAAAATGAGAGGGAAAACAAAAAAGAAAAAGAAAGGAAAAAGAGAGAGGAAAAACAAGAGAAAAAGAAAAGACAAAAGAGAAAAAAACATACCTAAGAGACTTAAGAGAAGAAAATTCTGAAAATAACCAAAAAATAGCCGAAAATCTTTAAAAATACTATTTCATTGGTTCTTTCCTTTAATTTCCAAAGTTTTGAGTTTCTTTGATTCAACGGTTTGAAGCTGATTAGCTGGTGCTAGAAGGCAGATTTTGAGCTCCATTTGTGTTTGGGATGCTATTTTTATTTGAGTTTGGGATTTGAAATTGAATATGGGTTGTCTTGTTGTTGATCCTATTTTGTTGCTACACTGCTGACCCTCTATGTTTTCCTTTTTCCATTTCAATCTCCAGGTACTTCTTCTCAAATTTTGCAGATGTAACTCTCCCTTTGAAGATTAAATAAAAGCTGAAGCATGAACATAGAATCCTATGACGACCCGACCCGTCGTCTCATATGTTACCATCTCATTTTTTCCCGTCTTATGATTCTTCTTGACTCACTATCTGTGTTTGTTAAGTTTGGGTTGATTCGGATTGAGTTTGGTAGGAAATGAGACACTTAGTCTCTTTTGGGAAAGATTTATTTAGAAAGTTAATTGGATGTTGACTTGTGAGTTTGAGGGCTCGGATGTGATTTACGTGGATTTGGTTAGCTTCAAGAGATTATTTGAGACTTAGGGGCGTGATCGAAAGTGATTTTGGAAGTTCGATGTAGAAATTAGCCTATTTTGGCGAAGTTAGGATTTTGGCAAAATTTTGTTGCTAGGTGAGATTTTTACCCGAGGTTCAGAATGGAATTTTGAGAGTTGAAGTATCTTCATTAGGTAATTTGGGATGTGTGGGAAAAATTTCAATTGATTCAGAGGTGTTTAGGTCAGGTTTTTGATCGAATGCGAGTTTCGGAAGTTTTGGTTCAACTTAGACTTTGATTTGATGAAACAGGGTGAGTTCAAGTGGTCAAACGGAGAGTTTTGGATTTTTTTCATGTTAACGGTTGCAGTATCTGGTATTTCCGCATCTACAGAAATGGGATCGCAGAAGCAGTTCCGCAGATGCGGTAGGGAGTCGTAGGTGCGGTCTTAGCGGGTCTTGCAGTTTTTAGCAGAAGCGGATGGGGGAATGCATAGGTGGTCTCCACATGAGCGGAAATGGACCGCAGAAGTGGTAAAATGGACGCAGAAGCGAGAATCACAGGAGCGGTATGGGGACCGCAGAAGTGAAAATCTGGGCAAACTTAAATGAAATAGTCTTCTTCACGAAATTTGAAAGAGCAACATTTTTACACTTCGAACTTGGGGAGGTTTTGGGCGATTTTGAAGAGGGATTTGAGCGTTTTCATCGGGTATGGGTTCTTGGACTTAGAATGTAATTTTATGGTGTAAAAACATGGATTAGAACTAAAAACTCAAGGAATTAAAAGTCAAAAATAGAGGTTTAGGACTTGACACTTAAGAGAGTTTATACTAGGGATTTGAGGGGCCAAATGGACTCCGATTCTTGTGAATTTGATATGTATAGACTCGTGGGGAGATAAGTAATCTATTGGTATGAAATTTTTTTGATTTCGATAAGTGGACTCGAGACTCGGGTTTTGCAAATTTTGGATTTCTTGTTGTTTTTTGATTATTTTGAGTGGGTTTTATTCCCTTGGTATATTGTGATGTATTTGTTGTGGTTTTGGTCATATTCGACGCGCGAGGAGGTCAATTCGAGAGGAAAAAGAATTGCGAGCTAAACTTTGGCCAACCAGAGGTGAGTAATAGATGTAAATGTTGTTCTGAGGGTTTAAAACCCCGGATTTTCACATCGTAATGCTATATTTAGGCGTGACATGCACCCTCTGATGAGTGCAGGGTCGTTTACTAATAGGGATTGTGACCTGGTCCATCCCGAGTGATATTTCTACTACATTGGTGATTGAGACACATACTATATTACTATGAATTGGGCTTATTTCCATGCTTGAGGCCTTGTGCCGACCTGTAGGATCCTTCGGGGATTGATATTATTGTTTTAGCATATTTTCATATGATTTGGTCTCAGTCCAAAGTTTTAAATATTGCTTTGCAAACTCAACCATATTTCTAAGTTTTGAAAACTCAAATGATATTTCGGGCTGAGATCTACTGTTTTATAAATGCCCAAGGGGCTTGTGATGAATTCTGGACTGAGCTTGGTTCGGGTTGCGTGTCGCAGCAGGTTTACAATGATATTGAGGCCGGGAGCATGGTTGGTTACATTGATATTGAGGCCGAGAGCATGGTTGATTATACTGATATTGATATGAGGTCGAGAGCCTAGATTTGATGCCACGAGTTGGCTCTATATTGCGCTTGGGCTGTAGGAGCGCTTCTGGAGTCTGTACATGTCACGCCCCAAATCTGAGGGACATGACCGGCACTCGACCGGGTATCCCTAGTCGAGTGGACCTGGGTGCTTTTCCTGACCCACGAGTTACCCCATATTTTTCATAACTTGCTAACTGAACAGAAATAACTGTTTTACAATTGAACAACCTTTTTACAACCCATACGTACAAAGATTATATTAACGTGGTTTACAATTTACAATACCCAAAATACAAAGTACATAATACATGGTTTGTGACCCACATTTCATGTCTACGGAGCCTCTAAGGATACAAAATGACAGTACTATACTTGCCGGTAACAAGGCTCAGGCTATACCTTTTTACAAAATCAAAATAGGATCCCAAAATACAAGAACAAGGTGGCATGAGCCACGCAGGGCCCCGGAAGGAAAGGGGCTCATCAATACAGCTGACGGGGAAAGAGGAAGAGCTACGGATGGTGGACTGGAGTACCTGCTGAAGATTCACCTACAATCATATCACAAATATAATGCCCCGGCAAAAGGGACATCAACACATTGGAATTGTACTGGTATGTACGAACAAAACTTGTTCGAAGTAAACTCAAGCCATATGCAAGTAAAACACTGTAATGGAAGTAGCAACCAAACATGCATAAAAAGGTACAATTAGTCAAACAAAGGGGCAATCAGTGCCCCGCATGTTAGAAACTCTTCTGCTGTCTCCTTTCACAATTCCACATCAATAATTTCACAATTTTGTTCAAGTGTATACATATCAATACTGATTTCGATCACTTTTCCACCCTTATTACCTCGGTCATCCTTATTACCTCGGCCACCCTTATCACACCAACCCACACCTTATTATACCATGTTGCGGCATGCAACCCCACCCCGTCGTACAGTTTTAATTCACAACAAACACAACCAAATAGCAAATCACAAAGAGAAACAAAAATAGTCCTCAAGACGTCACCACAACAATGTTACAAGTGTTCCCATAGCTATTAGTACCAATTTCATTTCATCACCTTTAATAGTTCGTACTCAATTCAAGTTACCACAATTGCCCACAACAATTCAAGTACATTGTTATCACAATTAATCTTGTTTCACCATTTACGGATTCCTTAAATCACTTGTTATTTAACTTTACCACAAGGTGAATTGACAACCAAACCAGCCACAAGAAACTTACAGATAACCCATATAAATACCAGCTGCCAAACAATTCACATACCAAGCAACGCAATTTCACAAAAATCAAGGTTAGCCATACATATCTGGAGTCGAATTCCCCTTTTAAGTTCCTATTCTCAGTCACCGAGCTATCTAGCACAGTTCTTTACTTCTATCCAATTTCCCTTCACTAGATTCTAGGTTTTGATTGACATGCATGAGGGTTGTCAATTGTTAGTTCAAATATCAAAGCGTAAGACTCCCTTCCCTCAGCTTAAATCAGAAAAAATTAGGGAAAAGGGTTAGGAATTTTACCTGTAGGAGTGGAGATGAAGAAAATAACATAAAATGTCTCGGCCCAGATAGTTTAGGAAGATCAATTTTGATGAAGAATCCTTTCTCTCGCAAGAACGCTTCCTTCCCTCTCTCTTGTTTTGTTAAGAAAATATGAAAAAATGAGGGGTTGGAGTGTTTTATTAGAAAAGGGGTCGGGTTTACAATTTTAGAAAACTGAAACTCGTGTTGGATCTACGATCAACCATGCAATCGCATAGCTGACATGCGGTCTGCATATTGGACCGCAAAATGGTCCCAAATTGCAGGCCTCTCTATTTGGATATGCGGTGAGAATGCGGTCTGCATACGCGTTATGTGGTAGCATATTGCACCGCAGAATTGACCTTCACAAATCCTCGAGAAATTTATGTGATGACTATGCGGTCTGCATATTGGTTATGCGATCGTATATTGGACTGCATTTTCAACATCTAATTTGGCTACTCTCTTATTCACTCTGCGGTCGATATGCGGTTCACATACCTAATCTGCGACCGCATTCCTGACCGCAGAAATGACATTTTTCTAGAAAATTTGACTCTAGATTTTTAAGTATAAAATCAGTAGAAAAGGGTTCCAAAACATAGGTAGACCTGACTCATTTTCACGGGGTCTTACAGTACACACCCCTAGTGAGCATAGTTGACGATAAATAAACATGGATGGCTCGAGCTGCACGCCGCAGTAGGTACTGGAATGTACCATCATATGTATTGTATTGCATTTTCCTCTTTAACTGTTGTCATGGTGTTAATTCCCATATTACTGTATCATTGGGTTATAGTTTACTTTGTGTATTTCTGTGATTTCTTACTTTCAGTGTGTATTTATGCTTATTACTAATTGGGTCGGAGTACTCACTTTACTCCCTGCACATTGCGTGTAGATCTAGGTTCTACACAGGCTGAGTGAGACTTGACCAGTTGGGCAGAGACATTTTCGGGAGTTTTGAGGTAGTTGCACGATGTTCGAAGCCTTAGATTCCTTCCTTGTATCCTTATCTTTTAGATTCAGCACCGCTACTTATAGACAAACTCAATAACAAGATGGAATTATGTATTTAGAGGCTCAGATTTGTGAAACCGGGTCCTAGTTTGACTATGTTCAGTATTATTGGTTAATTTTTGCACTATTCATCAATAATTCTAGACTTTTAATATAATGTGTTAGTATCTTTCCCCTGTGTTATTTATCTGTAATCTTCTTAAGTATTGAGAATTTTTGTGACAAAGTTGGGCTTGCCTAGAAATATTATGGGCGCCATCATGAATGTGTTGGGGTCGTTACAAGTTGGTATCAGAGCCTAGGTTACTTGGTCTCGCGAGTCATGAGCCGGTTTAGTAGAGTCTCGCGTATCAGTACGAAAACATCTGTACTTATCCTCGGGAGTCTGCAGAACCTTTAGAAAACTTTATATTCTTGGAATTCTTATCGTGCGACTTTGTTGATCGGAGAACTAATCTTCTGCTATTCTATTCTCTCGCAAATGGCGAGAAATCGCACTACTGAACGAGGCGGACGACCACTGGTACCACCTACTGAGACCACAGAGGCCATGGACGCGGTCGTGGTAGAGACAGAGCTGTGGGACAGCACATGTTGACCCACTAGTTGCCCCGGCTCAGGATCAGACTCCAGCTGTAGAGACTCCAGCAGCACCTGTTCAGGCACCAACTGTGCCTATTGTGATTCGGGGTCTTCAGGAGGCCCTAGCTCAGATCTTATCAGTTTGCACTGGCCTGGCTCAGGCAGTCTCAGCCACTAATGCAGCAGCTACTTCGTAGGCTGAGGGAGGCAATTAGACCCCCGCTGCTCGCACACCTGAGCAGGGAGTGCAGGTTTACAAATACCAGAAGCACCACCAGTTCAGTAGGTCACACCAGTTCAGTCGGTTGCACCGGTTCAGGATGTTGTGGTTCCAGCTATCCCACATGATGAGTAGTTTCATCTTGAAAGGTCCAGTTGGCTCTCAGCTCCCTGCTCAAGGTGGGGATGCCCATGGTTTTCTCGAAAAGTGTTGGTGTATACTTTGGATAGCAAGGATTTTGGATTCGAGTGGTGTATCATTTACTACCTTTCAGTTCTCAAAAGCATCCTTCACTTGGTGGGAGGCGTATGAGCGGCATAGGCCGGTAGGTGCAGCGCCTTTGTCATGGCAGGAGTTCTCTACTCTCTTCCTAGAGAAATGGGTAGTGCAGTCTCAGATGGAGGAGTTGCGTAGGTAGTTTGAGTGGCCTCATCAGGGAGATATAACTGTGTCTCAGTATGAGGTGATATTTTCGGAGTTGGCTTACTATGCTCCTCGGATGGTTTCGACTGATAGGGAGAGGATTAGGAGGTTTGTGGACGGACTTGTCTATCCCAACAATATTCTGATGACTCGAGAGAGCATTCTAAGTTATACCTTCGATATTGCTTATGATATTAAGATGGATCGCCATCAGGAGATAGAGGAGAGAGAATCCAAGAAGCCTCGAGGATCGGGAAGCTACAGTGGTGCTCCATCTAGGGGCAAGTTTCAGCAGAGCGAGGTCATTCCTTCAGGCTTTATCAGTCGGCTTGTCCGGAGTATCGTGGGGCGTCTTCAGGCCGTGGTCATCCAGGGTTCTAGTAGGGACAATTTTCACTTAGTACCCTCCCCGCTTAGAGTTCATCTTATCCCCCTTCAACTCAGGGTTCTTCTGCGCCGAGTGTATCAGCTAGTCAATCTGGCGCGAGGGGTTCCCTTCAGTCCCCTTTTCCAGCACCTGGTAGGTTTTACGAGTGCGACGATATTGGTCATATGTAGAGGCAGTTTCCTCGACTTCGTGGTAGTCAGTTCCAGCAGAGGGATCAACCCTCGTCTTCTAGTCCAGTTTCTTCCTCATCTGCCCCACCAGCTAAGGGTGGAGGCCAAGCAGCTAGGGGTTGCCCCAGAGGTAGAGGTCGATCCGGCGGTGGCCATGCTTGATTTTATGCTATCCCAGGCATGACAGATGTCTTTGTTACAGATGTTATTATCATAGGTATTATCTCAGTCTACCATAGATTTCCTCTGTACTATTTGATCCTGGTTCTACCTATTCATATGTGTCTTCATATTTTTCCTATTATTTGAGTATGCCTCGGGAGTCTCCTGCTTTACCTGTTCATATATCAACCCCGGTGGGTGCTACTTTGTTATGGACCGTGTGTATCGGTCATGTACTATGATTATTGGGGGTCTGGAGACCCGAGTTGATTTATTGCTAATGAGAATGGTAGATTTTGATGTTATTCTGGGCCAAATGGCTATCTCCGAGTCTTGCTATTTTAGACTGTCATGGTAAGATAGTCACTTTGGCTATGTCGAACGTTTCGAGGATCGAGTGGCATGGTTTGACTAACTATGTTCCTAGTAGGGTTATATCTTTCTTGAAAGCCCAACATATGGTTGGGAAGGGTTGTCTATCATATTTGGCCTTTGTATGATATATTGGAGTTGAGACTCCTAGTATTGATTTTGTTCCCATTGTGAGGGATTTTCCTAATGTATTTCCTGCAAACCTGTCAGGTATGCCTCCGGAGAGGAACGTTGATTTTGGTATTGACCTGCTGCTGGGCACCAAGCCCATTTACATTTCGTCGTATCGCATGGCACCTGCGGAGTTAAAGGAATTGAAGGATCAGCTTCAGAAACTCCTAGAAAATGGGTTTATTCTGCCTAGTGTGTCGTCGTAGGGTGCGCCTGTTCAATTTGTGAATAAGAAAGCTGGCATGATGAGAATGTGCATTGACTACAGGCAGCTGAACAAAGTAACAAGTATCCCCTGCCTTGTATCGATGATTTATTCGACTACCTTCAGGGAACGAGGGTGTTTTCTAAGATTGATCTTTGTTCGGGTTATCACCAGTTGAAGATCAAGGATTTAGATATTCATAAGACTACTTTTAGGATGAGATATGGTCATTATGAGTTTCTTGTTATGTCTTTTGGGCTGACCAATGCCCCAGCAGCGTTCAAGCATCTAGTGAACAACGTATTTTTGCCTTATCTGGATTCTTTTGTTATAGTTTTCATTGACGATATTCTGGTGTACTCGTGTAGCTAGGAGGAGCACGCAGAGCATTTGTGCGTGGTGTTGCAGAGGTTGGGAGAGGAGAAGTTTTATGCAAAGTTCTACAATTGTGAGTTTTGGCTTGGTTCTGTGTCTTTCTTGGGACACGTGGTGTCCAGTGATGGTATTCAGGTTGATCAAAAAGAGATTGAGGCGGTTCAGAGTTGGCCTAGACCGTCCTCGGCCATAGAGATTCGTAGATTCCTCAGTTTGGCGAGCTATTATCGCCGATTTGTTCAGCTTTTTTCATATATCGCCTCGCCCTTGACCAAGTTGACTCAGAAGGGTGCTCCATTTGTATGGTCGGACGAGTGCTAGGAGATCTTTCAGAAACTCAAGACAACTTTGACCATAACTCGAGAGCCGGGATTGGTTGTGTATTGATGCAGGAAGGTAGAGTGATTGTGTATGCTTCTCGCCAGTTGAATCCCCATGAGAAGAACTACCATGTTCACAATTTAGAATTAGCTGCTATAGTTCATGCTTTAAAGATTTGGAGGCACTACTTATATGGAGTATCTTGTAAGGTATTCACCGATCATCGCAGTCTTCAGCATTTTCTCATGTAAGGATCTTAATTTGGGATAGTGTAGGTGGCTTGAGGTTCTTAAGGATTATGATATTACTATTCTGTATCATCCGGCAAAGGCCAATGTAGTGATCGATCCATTAAGCCGAACGGCAGTCAGTATGGGGAGTTGGCGTACATTCCAGTTGGGGAGAGACCTGTTGCAGTATATGTTCAGGCTTTGTCCAATCGGTTGGTGTGTTTAGATATTTCATAGCCTAGATGAGTGTTGGCGAGCGTGGTTTCTTGATCTTCTTTATTTGGTGCATCAGAGAGCGCCAGTATGATAACCGAAATTTGCTTGTCCTTAGAGATCGGTTCAGCATGGTGATGGCAGGGATGCGATCGCCGGTGATGATGTTGTATTGAGGATGCGGGGCCGGATTTGTGTTCCCAATGTGGATGGGCTTAGGGATTTGATTCTTGAGAAGGCCCACAGTTCGCGATATTCCATCCATCTGGTTTGATGTACCAGGACTTGAGACAGCACTAGTGGTAGAGAAGAATGAAGAAAGAAAAGGTGGGATTTGTGGCTCGATGTCTCAACTGTCAGCAGGTGAAATATGAGAATCAGAGACTCGGCGGTTTCCTTTAGCAGATGGTTATTCTTGAGTGGAAATGGGAGAGAGTTACAATAGATTTCGTGAGTGGCCTTCTCGAACTTTGAAGAAGTTCGATTTGATTTGGGTGATTGTGGATCGACTGACCAAGTCCGCGCATTTCATTCCGGCGTGTATTACTTATTCTTCAGAGCGGCTGGCAGGGATCTTTATTCGAGAGATTGTTCGATTGCATGGGGTCCCGATTTCTATTATTTCGGATAGAGGCACTTAGTTCACTTCTCGGTTTTGGAGGACTTTTCAGTGAGAGTCGGGTACTCAGGGAGAGTTGAGCACGGCGTTTCATCCTAAAATAGACGGGCAGTTCGAGCGTACCATTCAGATATTGGAGGACATATTGTGTGCCTCTGTGATTGATTTTGGAGGTTTTTGGGATGAGTTTTTGCCACTTACAGAGTTTTCCTACAATACCAGCTACCAGTCCAGTATTCAGATGACACCGTATGAGGCCTTGTATGAGAGACGGTGTAGATCTCCAATCGGTTGGTTTGAGCCCGGCGAGGCTAGATTGTTGGGGGCAGATTTGGTACAGGATGCCTTAGAGAAAGTGAAAGTGATCCAAGAGAGAGTTTGTACAGCTCAGTCGCATCAGAAGAGTTATGCGGACTGGAAGGTCTGAGATGTGTCTTATATGGAGGGTGATAAGGTTTCGCCCATGAAGGGTGATATGAGGTTTGGGAAGAAAGGGAAGCTAAGTCCACAGTTCATTGGACCTTTTGAGGTGCTTAGGAAGATCGGAGAGGTGGTGTATAAGCTTTCCTTGCCACCCAGCTTGTCGAGTGTGCATTCGGTATTCCATGTTTCTATGCTCTGGAAGTATGTTGGGGACCCATCTCATGTTTTGGACTTCAGCACCGTTCAGTTCGATGATGATTTGACTTATGATGTGGAGCTAGTGGATATTTGGGTCGTCAGGTTCGGAAATTAAAGTCAAAGGATATAGCTTTGGTGAAGGTACAGTGTAGAGGTCGGCCCGTGGAGGAGGCTACTTGGGAGACCGAGCAGGAGATGCCGAGAATATACCCTCACCTATTTGGGACTTCAGGTATACTTCTTGACTCGCTCGAGGACGAGCGTCTGTTTTAGTAGGGGAGGATGTGACGACCCGACCCGTCGTCTCATGTGTTACTATCCCATTTCTCCCCGTCCTATGCTTCTTCATGACTTATTATCTGTGTTTGTTAAGTTTGGGTTGATTCGGATTAAGTTTGGTAGGAAATGAGACACTTAGTCTCTTTAGGGAAAGTTTGAGTTGGAAAAGTCAACCGATGTTGACTTGTGAGTTAGAGGGCTCGGATATGATTTCCGTGATTCGGTTAGCTTTGGGGGATGATTTGAGACTTAAGAGTGTGACCGGAATAATTTTGGAAGTTCGGTGTAGAAGTTAGCCTATTTTGGCAAAGTTAGGATTTTGGGGAAATCTTGTTGGGAGGTAAAATTTTGATCCGAGCGTCTGAATGGAATTTCGAGAGTTGCAGTAGCTTTGTTAGGTAATTTGGGATGTGTGAAGATTTTCAGTTAATTCGTACGTGTTTAGGTCAGATTTTTTATCGAATGCGAGTTTTGGAAGTTTTGGTTGAACTTAGACTTGGATTTGATTAAATTTGATGATTTTGGTGTTAATTGTGGTGTTTTGATGTTACGATCAAGTTTGAATAGGGTATTGGAACATGTCTGTGTTTTTGGTTGAGGTCCCGGGGGCCTCGGGGTGAGTTCGAGTGGTCAAACGGAGAGTTTTGGAGTTTTTGCATGTTAAAGTTGCTAGTATCTTGTATTTCTGCATTTGCAGAAATGGGACCGCAAAAGCGGTTCCGCAGATGCGGTAGGGAGTCGCAGGTGCAGTCTTAGAGGGCCTTGGCATTTTCCGCAGAAGCGGACGGGGGACTGCATAGGCAGTCTCTGTAGGAGCGGAAATGGACTGCAGAAGCGGTCCTGGGTGACTTGAAGAAAACCGAAGAAACGGTAAAATGGATGCAGAAGGGGGAGTCATAGGAGAAGCATGGGGACCGTAGAAGCAAAAATCTAGGCAGACTTAAATGAAATAGTCTTCTTCGCAAAATTTTAAAGAACAACATTTTTACACTTCGGACTTGGGGAGTTTCTGGTCGATTTTGAGGAGGGTTTCGAGGTCTTTCATCAGGTATGGATTCTTGGACATATAATATAATTTTATGGTGTAAAAACATGAATTAGGACTGAAAACCCAAGGAATTAAAAGTAAAAAATAGAGGTTTAGGGCTTGAAACATAAGAGAGTTTAAACTAGGAATTTGAGGGGCCAAATGGACTCCGATTCTTGTGAATTTGATATGTATAGACTCATGGTGAGATAAGGAATCTATTGGTGTGAAATTTTCTGGATTTTGAGAAGTGGGTACGAGGCTCGGGTTATGCAAATTTCGGGATTTCTTGTTGTCTTTCGTTTATTTTTATTGGGTTTTGTTACCTTGGTATATTGTGACGTATTCATTGTGGTTTTGGTCAAATACGACGTGCGAGGAGGTAGATTCGAGAGGAAAAGGCATTGCGAGCTAGACTTTGGCCAACTAGAGGTGACTAATAGATATAAATTCTGTTATGAGGGTTTGAAACCCCAACTTTTCACATCATAGAGCTATATTGATGTGTGGCACGCACCCTCTAACGAGTGCGACGTTGTTTTCTAATGGGGATCGTGAACTGGTCCATCCCGAGTGACATTTCTACTTCATTGGTGATTGAGACACATACTATATTACTCTGAATTGGGCTTATTGCCATGTTTGGGGCCTTGTGCCAACTTGTAGGATCCTTCGGGGATTGATATACTGTTTTAGAAATATTTGCATATCATTTGGTCTCAGTCCAAGGTTTTAAACACAATTTTTACAAACTCAGCCATATTTCTAAGTTTTGAAAACTCAAATGATATTTTGGGCTGAGATCTACATTTTATAAATGCCCAAGGGGCTTATGATGAATTCTGAACTGAGCTTAGGATTGGGCTGTGCACCGCAGCAATGTTGAAATTATATTGAGGCCGAGATCCTGGTTTGTTATATTAATATTGGGGCCGAGAGCGTGGTTGATTATACTGATATTGATATAAGGCCGAGAGCCTAGATTTGATTCCACGAGATGGCTTGATATTGCGCTTGAGCTGTTGGAGCCCATCCGGAGTCTGTACACACCCCCAGTGAGCGTCGTCGACGATAAATAAATATGGATGGCTCGGACTACACGCTGAATGGGTACTGGAATGTACCATATTATGCATTGCATTGCATTCATGTATTTGCCTCTTTAACTATTGTCCTGCTCTTAGTTCCCATATTACTTTATCATTGGGTTATAGTTTACTTTGTGTATTTCTGTAATTTCTTACTTTCAGTCTGTATTTATGCTTATTACTCGTAGGGTCGGAGTACTCACTTTACTCCTTGCACCTTGCATGCAGATCCAGGTTCTACACAGGCTGAGACTGATCTGCATGGCAGAGACATTTTCAGGAGTTTCGAGGTAGCTGCACGGTTTTAGCAGCCTTAGATTCCTCCCTTCTATCCTTATCTTTTAGATTCCACACTGATACATCTGGACAAATTCTGTAATAGGTTGGAATTATGTATTTAGAGGCTCATATTCGTGACACCGGGTCCTAGTTGGAATATGTTCAGTATTATTGGTTTATTTCTGCACTATTCATCAATAATTCTATACTTTTAATATAATGTGTTAGTATCTTTCCCCTGTGTTATTTATCTGAAATCTGCTTAAGTATTGGGAATTGTTGTAAAAAAGTCGGGCTTGCCTAGCAGTGTACAGGGAGCCATCATGACCGGATTGGGGTCGTGACAAATCCATGTTTAATTTTTAGTTTTTCATGATACTTGTGCCTTCAATACCATGAACTATTGTAGAATTAATTAGATTTCTATATTTGTACTTGCCTAAGGACTGTTAAAACGGTGTTTTAACAAATGTCTAAGCATGCTTGTTATTTTCAGTCTTTCATACTCTTAATATGCATTGATGTCATTCTAGTTAAGGCAACTAGATAAGTAGTTGTACGACTGTATGGTTTGGAAGCCGTGTTGCATATTCTATATTCATGTTTGTTTTTGAATAAGTGGAGAAATATATCAATGGTTGTGGTGTGCTAGTTGAAGTCATGTATAATCTCATTTCAATACAATGTTTAATTGATTCAATTCCAAGTCAATAGTCATTTAGTCTCTGACTTCTACTGGTCTCCTTCTTTGAATAAAATCAGCAAGCATGAGTTCCCTTGGAATTAGTTATGGTTTAAGTCTATGTTAGTAAGGTTGTTTCCTTGACATCACGTTAGTTTTTTGGGGTTAAGAATAGAGTAAAATTTTACATTTAGTTTTTCTTTAGAAAATTTTGTATCATGTAGCTTTGGTTAAAGGAGCTAGGTTAAACATCAAAACTTGGGTATGAGCTTTGATTTATGTATTTCTGATCTTAAATGAAGAACGATTGGTGTAAATGTTTTGTTATCATGTTGGAATATTATTTTTCAGTTCAGAATATGTGTGATGTTCGAATCTGCTCTCATATGTGATTAAATTCTGTCCATGCTTGTTCAGATCCAAGGAGTCTTTTATGTGGATTTGTAGTATTCTCTCAAACGTTTCGGTGTTGAAAATGTCAAATTGGGCCACCAGCATTAGCCCAATTGTGCCGAATTTCACTTTTACCATTAACTTTGGGTTTGGACTTCAGATGGAGCCCACCTATGCCTTCACTTTTGTCAAATGGCCAGCAATTGGCTATTGGGCTTCAGGCCAAGCCCAGGCCATGGAGTAAATTAGGGCAATTTCATTTAGTATTTTGCATGTCCATTTAATGAACCAAGTTTGAACCTTAGCCTAGAGAAATTATAACTTCTTCAAGCCTTCTTTAATCAGTTAGGCTCTTTAATAGTTTGAGATGTGTTGTGCCAAATAAAATGACAATTGCATGGCCCATTTTTAATTAGTTTTAATTTAACCTTAGAATTTGAGGCATATCGTTTAGCAAAATTCCATGGCCCTCGCGAAGCTAAAAATGCATAGTTGCTTGAGGCGCTCACTTTAATAATGTACCTTCCTAAACTCGTTTGCACATTTATGTGACCCAAATCCAAATCACAACGTCAGATAAAATGTGTTATGGACTAAGGTTGCATTTATGTGACGTGGTCCGAAACATATTTTAAATTACGTTGCAATCTCCTTTTAATTAAATAAAAGCGGTTATAAGATTAAAATTGAACCATAGGCTAAACATGTATTGAAATTGGATAATATGTCAATTATAACATTTGAACGGCCATGCTAGAACCATGGAACTCGCGAATTACTAATACTTTCTACAGGGTTAACAAAATTCCTTATTCGCGGACTGTAATATAGATTCAACCTTTTCCTCGATTTGGTATTTGAACCGGTGATTTGGGATACCATGAATTATCCCAAGTGGTGACTCTGAATTTTTAATTGAAATAAATCTCGTTTCGATTGTAACTTTAATTGGAAAAACTCTCTTATATCCTTCCGGGGTGTAGGAAAAAAGAGGTGTGACAGCTCTGGCGATTCTGCTAGGGATGAAGAAAATAAGAAACTGTGGGGAGGAAGCAATTGGAAAACAAGAAGGGAGAGAGAATAAAACAAAGAAAAGTCAAGTAATAAAGGGAAGAATTAAAAAAGGGGGAAAAAAGGGGAAAAGAGAAGTTGCAAATGGAAATAAGGAAAAGCCGGGATGATGCAAGTGGTCGAGCAAATGCATAATAGAAATGGTTAACTGCTTAGGTCCATTCGTTCCCCAAAATATGTGGTTACCAAATTGTTAAATACCCTAACGCTGATGTGATGGCTTTGTTTTGTTATAGTCATAGCAGGAAGGTGGTTAGTTTGTGGAATTTGGGAAAGTCATCCATGCACGCTAGGTCAAACAGCAAGACAACCATGACTAGTAAGGGATCGGGAATAGGTGTTGTCAAAACAGAATTTGAGCTGAAAGAAGAGGCCTGAATGTTGAAACTCCAAATAATAGAGATGTACCAGGCTTGGATCAATGGGAACGCTCTACCCTTATTCCCCACCAACTACATTGACAATCTTGCTTCCGTACCACTACCATCACAATCCCAGATTCCCAATGTTTTTGGTCTCTCCTCACAGCGTGCCTCAGGATTTACCACTTGCCACAACTACCCTGGAACCTTGCCCCAGCCTTTTTATGCTCCACCCGATGATACGAGAGTGTCATTAACTACACCCGTTTTTGCAGCTCCTCCCCATGCCAACATCTCTCCATCTTCTAGTGAAACCTTGTTTACATATTTTCCCTCTTTCGACTTTGCAAAAGTTGAAGATCAGCACCGAAAGAATCCATATGAATTGTATAGGTATTTAAGGTTTTGATGAGGAAGGAAAATGTTCTATTGGAGATATAATGCTTGAATTAGTGATAGGGCCAATTAGTTTCAGTGTGGAATTTCAAGTGCTAGACATGGTTTCCACGTATAATTTGTTATTGGGTAGGCCATGAATACATGCGGCTAAGGCAGTACCATCATCGTTACATCAAACATTGAAATTTGAGTGGGACAAACAAGAGATAGTGATGCATGGGGAAGAGGATTTATCCCTTTATGAAGATTCATTTGTTCCATTTATTGAGTCCGGAGATGATAAAGGACCTTTAACTTATCAAACTTTCAAAACGATGTTTGTCGAAATGATTCCTGAAGGAAAATGCATTCCAAGGTCGACGTCGATCTGCATGATAGCTAATGAGACATTGAAGTGTGGTTTTGTGCCGAGTAAAGGTCTGGGTGCATCTTTGCAAGGCATTGTGCAGCCAGTATCTCTATATAAAAATCTGGGTACATTTGGTCTGGGGTTCAAGACTATAGGAGATGTTATGAAGAAGGCTGCAAAGTTGGAAAAGAAAGTATGGCTGCTCTCTTGGCCTATCCCACACCTCTTCAGAACATTTGTCAAGTCAGGGGCAGTGAAGCATTCGGTGTCAGCAAATCCAAAACCTGGGTTGTCTTTGATGAGGAGTTGATTTGAGAGTGTCCAAAGTCTATTTGATGAAGTGAACACGGTAGAAATTGGGGAAGGTTCTGGTCACGAAGAGGTGCATTTTGTCAGGCCGAATGTGAAGATCAACAATTGTGAAGCTACTCCTCTTCCTACTCGGAGGGAGTTTTGGTAGTGGGCTTTGATTTTCTATTAGTTGTCTGGATTATTCCAGGGTTGCGATTCAGATTCTATGCTCCGTCCATTTGGATGTGTTAAAGCTTGTTATCTTTCAATTTCAATGAAATGCAATTTCCGTTCTTCTTCATTCCTGATAGTTGCATTTTGTTTTTCTTTTCTTTCTTGTACAGTTCTTTTTATGCTGGTTTCAATGGCATAACAAGCATATGGAATCTTGGGCCTAGTCTCATAATCCAATTTAATTCTGAAATAATAATACAAGAAATTAATTGTGATGATGATGAGCGGTTCAAAACCAGATTGGAGCAATTGAGTTTGATTGATGAGAAAAGATTGGCAGCAGTGTCTCATGGCCAATTGTATCAACAAATATTGGAAAGAGCATATAATAAGAAGGTACGTCTACAAAAGTTTGAAGCGGGTCAGCAAGTGTTGAGACGTATTCTTCCACATCAGGCTGAGGCCAAAGGCAAGTTCGCCCCAAACTGGTAAGGGCCGATCATCGCAATTAGAGTGTTGCCCAATGGTGCTTTGTATTCAACAGATGTATAAGGAGAATGTGCAGATATGGTTATCAAGTCCGGTATGATCAAAAGATGCTACAAATGTTTTTCTTGGTTTGTTCAATTGTGTTGTTTGTACTTTGCATGTTTTTGATATTGGAATGAAGAAGACATTTTGTTCTTCTATCAAAATATTTTGTCCTTTGTTTTCCCTTTGAGCCTTATTTATTTTCTTTCATACACCTCTTTTGGAATCGGTAGCAAAGATTAGAGACCCAAGCGTTAGAGATAAGTAAAGGAAAAAGAGAAAAGAAAAAGAATGAAAAGAGAGAGAAAAAAAGAAAAAAAAGAAAAAGAAAACAACAAAAAGAGAAAAATAAGGAAGAAAAGAAAACAAGAGAAAGAGGAAGAAAAAGGAAAGAAAAAACACAACGACAAAGAAATTTTTATGACATGAACTACGTTCGACATGATTCCTTTTAAGGATATGTACGCAGCCTCACGGTTCGATCCCATCAAAATAAACTCTAAAAGTATCCAATGCAAGAAACTGGGGAAGAAGTTGTGGTTGTTGCGAGAAACCTAATTCCAAAAGTTGTAATTTTAACCTGTTTGAATTGTTTTGAGACTTTTATATCCTTTCTTTCTAACCCTGTCCAAAAGCCCATGTTACGGTCCAAAGAAAGACCTTTTGATCAGTCTTCGGGAAATGCCAAGTCGGGCAGGTAGAGGTGATTCATATCAGAGGAAACACTCTGGTCCAAGTAGGAAAAATTGAAAATGAGAGAGTCTTATTGGTGAAAACCCTCCCAGGCACCCTAAGGTGACATGAGCCGAGAGAAATCAAAAATGAGAGAGTCTTATTGGTAAAAACCCTCACGGGCACTTTGAGGCGAAAGTAAGTTGAGAGATGAACAATGAGAAAATTTTGTTGGCGGAAAACTTTTAAGGCACCGCAGGATGAACAAGGTCAAGGTTTGGGTGAAGAAACCAAGTTGTGGAGTTCCGGGGCAACAAAGTATGGCAACTGAAAGTTGATTGGTTAGACAGACTGGGCCGACTAATCAGATATGCATGTCATAATCATTGGTACCAGATATTCCACTAAGTTTCTTTTCTTTTACCCTTTTAGTAGTCATCCAGTTTTGGATTCTTCTTATCCTTAACTCTCAAAGTCATTACATTTCATTTTCTTTTGGGTTTTATTTCTCTAAGATATTTTAATGTTGATTTTGTTTGAGCAAATCTAAATTGCAAAGCACAGGTTGGTCAGAACATACCAAAGATAGCATGATATAAAGTGGGACATACGGAGTCACCCAAAAATTTATCGGTGGAAGAATTTGGTAATTTTATGGGAGATGCAAGGGATTAGATAAAGGGGTCAAATATGTAAAGCAACAATTTGGGTATAGAACTCTCGGGTCATCCAAGATCATGTGGTTGGAAGGTCAGTCAAAAAGTCAAGCGGTTGAGCTCGGGGAAGCAGGTCAAACCAAAACACGACAGCGGAGAGACCTTCAGTAAGAATGCCATCAACTAACCACCACATTTTAAACTGACAATATTTTTCTTTGATTGAAACTGGGGCAGAAGTTTTCTTCGTTTCGTCTATTTTTGTTGAAATCAGGCGCCCACCTAAAGAACAAGGGAATACATTTCAAGTTCAGTAACAAGGGAATACATTTCAAGTTCAGCAATCAGGCACCCACCTGGACAACAAGGGAGTACAATTCAAGTTTTAGCTTTCAAGTTCTTATTAATGTTTGCTAATATGATTCGGGTTAACACTTACATATGAGCCTAGATACCAAATTGGGGCAGAAGTTTTCTTTGTTTTGTCTACTTTTGTTGAAATCAGGCGCCCACCTCGAGAACAAGGGAATACATTTCAAGTTCAACAATCAGGCGTCCACCTAGAGAATGAGGGAATACATTCAAATTCAGCATTCAATACATTTCAAGTTCAGCAATTAGGCGCCCACCCAGAGAACAAGGGAATATAGTTTAAGTTCAGCAATCAGGCGGCCACCTAGAGAATAGGGGAGTACAATTCAAGATTTAGCTTTCAAGTTCTTATTGATGTTTGGTAATATGATTCAGGTTAACACTTACATGAGCCCGGATAACAAACTGGGGCAGAAGTTTTCTTTGTTTTATCTAGTTTTGTTGAAATCATGTGCCCACCTGGAGAGCAAGGGATTAAATTTTAAGTTTAGCAATCAGGCGCCCACCTGGAGAACAAGGGAATACATTTCAAGTTTCAGCAATCAGTAGCCCACCTGGAGAACAAGGAAATACATTTCAAGTTTCAGCAATCAGAAGCCGACTTGGAGAACAGGGGAATACATTCAAGTTTCAGCAACCGGGAGCCCACTGGAGAAAAGGAAAAAATCTCATATGACAACTCAAGTCGGCAACAAAGGGATTTCAGCGAGAGAATATAAGTCAACGAGGCAACAAGAACCACAAGAGTAAGTACGAAGATATAGATAGGATTTTGTAATGCATAGATATAGCCTAGTCTAGCTTCTTTTTATTTTTGACATGGTGTAAGCAGTAGCAGCAACAACAGTAAAATCACAGCTTCATGGTAGTCCCAAATAACAAATATTCATGAACTACACTGACCTGATTCCTTTCTAGCCAAGGATATGTAGGCGATCACGGAAGCAGAGTGCGGTCAAATCTTAGAAAAGTGCTTTCCACAGAGTATTCAGACGGGCAAAAACTGCCTGTATCCACTCACTTTATCTTTATCTGAAAACTCTGCGTATTTCCGAGCAAAGAGGGACAGATGTGAGCATGTGATTTTTTTCCTGTATGAATTACTCCGATAAATTCAAGAAAATAAGTTTCTTTTTACTATTTGCAATTTTATGGATTTTCATGGCATTTTCTGTTAATTATTTATATTTGTTTGTGCATGTTTATTTTATTTTAATTAAATGAAAAATACAAAATATATATTGCATTTACATTTAGGATTTAATTTTACATATTTTTAGATTAATTAGTAATTAGGGTTATACAAAAATAGAAAAATCACAGAAAAATAATTTATTTTGCATTGCTTAATTTTTTAGCTTTGAATTTTGTTAGTTTTCCTTTAATTTGTTATTTAATGAATTATGTTGATTACTAATTTGAGTTTAATATATTTTGGTAGGTTAATTTAGTTTTTAAGAGTTAATTTAGGTTTTTATTTTAATTTGGAAAAGGGAAAAAAAGAAAACAATATTTGAAAAGAAAAAGAAAAGAATTAGAAGAAAAAGCTAATTTTGGGCCAGTTTGGTTTAGCCCAAATCAAAATCCACCCTCAGACCCCAATAGTCCAGCCCAAATCCACCCCCTAACCCGGTCCAGCCCCCACCCCCCCACGACAAACGATCCTGTTTAAGTGGAAAATGATCCCAGTCAGCGAGGTTCTCTCATCCAATGGCTGGGAAGCTAGGAGTCGTTAATATATATATATGTCAAAACATACCCTAACCCCCCCCCCCCAGGATTCATCTCACCCAACCCCTTCTCTCAGACGAGCTATGAATCCTAGCTGCCGCCCAAGAATTCCTACCGCCATCTCCGACGGCCAACTTCCAATTTGAACTAAAATAATGCCACAGCCCCTCCTTTTCCTCTTCATCTCGAATCCACAACCAGTTTCCCTCAAAGCCTACCCAAATCCCTTGAATCTTGATTTGAAACCATGAACTCTAGCACTGCCAATATCCCCGATGGAGGTGCCACCCTAATCCTAAATCCACACTCAACTTCTCTAAAATACCCCCAAAAACCTTTCGAATTTTAAATATAGGGTTCCAGAAGTCTGAGTCCTAAATTGAGGCATGAGGGTCTATTTTGAGTTTTGGTTGGTTTCGTCCCTCAATAATGTTGTTTATTTGTTTTTGCCAAGAATAAATGAGTATCGGGAAGGAAGTCAATCGATCGAGTTCGGGGTTCAATTCTGTTCTACTAGGTAAGTCCTTCTTCATTCCTTTTGATTTTCTTTTAATTGATTCATCTTCCTCCTTATCCCCTTACCCTTAGGTTGAAATTCACGTTTGTGTCTGGGTTTGAACTAGGTCTTATTCATGTTCTCCTATTAATTGTACTCTATAAGTCTTGGTCCATTTGTTTTGTGTTTTAACTTTTGTGATTAATGAGCTTGAATATTTCGTGTCAGTTAATTTAGGTTTAAATTTTTTGAAATCATTGCTTAGTTTAATTGTGATAAGTTTTGTAACTGAGTTTATGTTTAAACGATCATGTGAATGCTTGTGTGTCTGATTCATGTT
Source organism: Nicotiana benthamiana (assembly GCA_034376525.1). Lineage (NCBI taxonomy): Eukaryota > Viridiplantae > Streptophyta > Magnoliopsida > Solanales > Solanaceae > Nicotiana > Nicotiana benthamiana. Next base: position 13,537,620 of record CM067329.1, on the reverse strand, counting down.
TTGTTTGTTTTCAATTATCAAAGAGTTCTGCAATTCTTTTAGGAGTTTTATCTTGTGATCTATTTAAAGTTCTTGCATTTGAGAAGTCAAGTTTGTCAAACTTCAAGAAACCTATAGGGAAGTCAACTGTCAGTCTAGAAACTCTAGGGGTCTCAAAGGAAAGGGCAAGGGTAGTAATAACTGGTTGGACAAAAGGTAATTCAGGTATTTAGGTTATGAAAGAATCATTTATGTGAGGAAGAAGCCTCTGGAAGATAAGGTAAGCACTAGCTTGTTAGGGAGCAGGGATTTTCAGATATTTTAGATGGGTAAAAAGGGTAAAATAATCAAAAAACGAGGGGTAAAAAGGGTATTATTTAGTCAGGCCTGGGCTGCCTTAGGTATGCCTATATAAGGATCCTTTACCTTTCATTTGGGGGTGGGGTGAGGGAGGGGCGCTAAAAAGAAAAAGAAAAAACTCAGAAAAGGGAATGGCTAAAATTTGAAGAAAGATCACTGTACCGTTGAGCTCCATTCTGATTTTGTTTGAATTCCTACTTGATAAAGTAATCTTTGTCAATGGTTGTGTGAAATGGCTTGAACTTATTTTATTTTGAAGTCTGGTATTGAATTCTAGGTCAAGGGCACTATTTCATTGGTGTTCAAATTGATTTTACTGGGTATTTGGTTAAATTTGGGGTTTTTCTTGCTGCTGTGGAGTTTAACTGTTTTGGTTTACTATTGTTGTTGTCGTCTAAGCTCATAATTTTCTTTGTTACTGCTGTAATCAGGTAGAGACCCCTTTTTTTATTCAATGTCTTGATTGCGGTTGTGTATAGTTTATTGAATCATTCCTATTTTATTAAAAATGTATGCTTCTTATTCCCCCTACCCCTGAACATGTAACCAAACGATTGGTATTTTGAACATTAAAAATTACACCATAGCTTAGGAATGCTTGCCTCTAGTTTAAGTTATATGTATCCATGTGCTTATTTGTTTTTGCTTTAAGATCTGGGTCCAAACCTTGCTAAATAGTTGGTTTGAGATTTGTTAGTTATCAAATATGCACTAGTTTAGGTCTTGCTCTAAGTTTGGTGTAATATGGACTTGAGTTCTGCTTCATATGTTTCAATGCTAATGCATGTTTGTCTTCCTATTGTAGGAATCTTAGTTTTGCTTTTCTTTATTTTTCTTTAGATCCAGTAATTTGGAGGATCACGATTCAAGCAATGAATCATGATCTGATGAGATGCCAAATTTATTAAGTTGTTCATGATAATTGACAAATGGGTTTTGTTGCAATCAGTTGATGTCCCTAATGCAGATTGTATATTTAAGTTGGTTGTAAAAATGATAAGTTGTTAGTTTATTGAATAAGATTCTGCTCATCTGAGGTTTATTTGAGATTCAAATCCTCAAGTCTTTATTTCAAGTTAGTTTTGAGATTTGCAAGTCAAAGCTGGCATATAGTTAATTGTTAAACTTGGAATTCCAATGGTTTTTTTTAATCTGCAGTGTTTTCATTTGTTAAAATGTCGTCTAATAACCTACTATTAAGTGAAATGAGTAAATAGGTTATTTGCACATGTATGGGCCTCTCATCGACTGGTTTTGATTGAATCTCTCTAGTTATTGGTCCATAGGGGCTCGATATTGAGTCCCTCACTCAGACACATTGAGGCTTTGAATTTTCCGAGGCCCAAACTTGACGGTTTCCTTCGAATGACTTGTGCCTTTTTGTTTCTTTTTTGATTAGATCTCATTAACTAAACGTTATTTCCATTTTCACTAGCTCTTAGAGGTTAAATTACTTGTTTAGCCAGAAGGAGTTTCAATCACTTCAGGCCTTTAGTTAATTAACCAATTTCCTTTAATAATTGGGAGGTGAGCCATATTAGATAAAACATAGTCTATGGCCTTCCGAGCTCTAGTTTAAATGACATTTTAAATGGAATCGAGGTGCGCCGTGCCAAATAAAACCCTAAATATTTGGCCTTCGCTTAATTGTTTCTTTTAAAATCCTTAGAATTTGAGGCGTTCTATTTAGCAAATTTTCGTGGCCCTCGCAAAGTTGCAAACACACAATTGCTTTAGGCGCGTTAGTTAAAATCTTCCTAAACTCGGGTGCGCATTTATGTGATCCAAGTCCAAATCTCAACAATGTTAGAAGATGTCAAGGATCATGGGTGCATTTATGTGACGTGGTTTGAGACGTGTTTTAATAACGTTGCAATTTTCTTTAAAAAATAATTAAAAGCAGTTAAATTTAAAAATGCACATAGGTTTAAAACTTGTTTTAAAATCAAATAATTAAGCCAAATATAACAGTTGAGCGACCGTGCTAGAACCATGGTGTTAGAAACTACGCTTTACGCTAGAGGGGGGGTGAATAGCGTATTAATAGAATTTAGCATTTTCTTGCGAAATTTAAACTTTGCAGGAAGTAAAATAAATGCAGAAAAATAAACTTACACAAAGATGTATACTGGTTGGCCACCAACGTGGTTAGTCCAGTCCCCAAGAGACTCTCTCGAGATTTTTCACTATCTTGTTAAGCTTAAGGGTGCTCAACAAACCGTTACACACTTGAGGACACAAGCCTCAAACAGTTGCTCGGAGATCGCAATTTCAAAGACTTCACCCAAGGAAACGCAAGTTCCTTGAAACAAGAGAATCGCAATTCTCTTACAAGTATATCAAATACTTGGACACTCACTTAACTAAAGTACTCCTTATTGAGTAGATATGAGTAAAAGAATATGTTCAAGATCACAACAACTTTAAGCAATAATATGGCTCTCAAAAGCTTTATGAAATGAGTAGAAAATGAAGAACAATTGAATGAAAGCTTATAGCAATGTAATGATCAGTTTGTGTATGTTGTTTTTTTTAAAACACTGAAATGAAGCTGTATTTATAGTTGAAAAACTTGGCATTACCGTTGCCTAATTGCCAATTAAGAGTTGCTGATTTTACTCACTGACAATCGATTGTCAAACCCCAACAATCGATTGTCTGCCAGTCAGATCAAAATTCAATCCCAGATTTAACGCTTCACAATCGATTATACATAATCTATAATCGATTACTGGCAATATTCAAAATCAGATAATCGATTACACTAAGTTCATAATCGATTACTTTAGCAACGTTCTAAAAATCATTTCCGGATTTTAAGCGAAATATTGATTATATAAAATCTATAATCGATTACTTCAGCAACGTTCTAAAAATCATTTCCAGATTTTAAGCAAAACATCGATTATATAAAATCTATAATCGATTACCTTATGGTATTTGAAAATCATTTGACAACGGACAGCAACAATCGATTGTCCTTTGCAACAATCGATTACTTGTTATTTTCTGAAAATCATAAAACTTACTATCTCAGTGATAATCGATTATCTAAAGACATAATCGATTACTTAATTAAATTTAAAATCACTGGAAGACATCAACTCAACACAATCGATCACCATTAGTTCATAATCGATTATTTTGAGTATTGAAAAACTTTACCTCAACAACAATCGATTGTCATCTGTTCACAATCGATTATCATGCAGATTTGGAAAAACCTGATGTTCACTGTCTTACTCACAATCGATTACCATTAATTCATAATCGATTGTCATGCAGTCTTGGCTCAGAGACAATCGATTATCATAAGTACATAATCGATTATTTTAGCCCAGATTTTTTAGGCATGTTTAGAAAACATTTTGTCTAATGTAAATATGCATGATTTAAAATCTTTTTGACACAGAATTAAATATGCATGATTTTGGAAAATAGTTTTATGAGAGAGGCCATACTATGAGTCAAGTTATAGGATCGAGATTACAATTTAGAACAACTCAATAACAATTAAAAGCTATATCTTGAACTTCAATCTTATTCGCAACCATTGTGCGCTTGTACTTGAATTCCGTCATATATCAATTTTTGCTTCGTTTGTCATTCATCAAAACCTACAAAAGAGTACACGTTTAGTATATTGCATTGAGAACGTGTTTCTAACAATTTCCCCCTTTTTGATAATGGCAAACATTAAGCGGGATATGCAATTTAGGCAAAAGATATTGACAATTCAAGACAAGTAACAATTATGCAATTTTGTTCTTGTTCCCCCTCAATTTTAGAGTTCCCCCTCAATTTTAGCTTATAAGCAATCAATGAATTAAGAGGTGGTGCATACCCGATATCCTGTTTTCTTCCCCCTTTTGCCATTAGCAAAAAAATAGTAAGGAAAGATGCAAAAAGATGAAATAAACAAGGTTTATTTATTGGAAAAAAAGGGTAGTCGATTATTGATACGGGATAATCGATTTTTATAGGGACATTGCTGCAGATTCGCGGTTTGCTTAAGAATTGCTCTTAGCTCTAGGGTGATACCTGCAAAAAGAAGTTAGACGCCTCCGACGCTCAAGTTAGAAATCATGTAGGAAAGAAAATGCAATGCATGACTTAGATCAAAGTGGAGTCAAGGATTCCGAGTTCACTGCGAATTCGGAAGAAGGACTCTTTCTCTAAAGGCTTGGTAAAGATGTCTGCCAATTGGCTTTTGGTTTCAACAAATTCAATTTCGACATCGCCTTTGAGTACATGATCTCTAATAAAATGATGTCTAATTTCGATGTGTTTTGTTCGCGAATGAAGAACGGGGTTCTTCGTCAAGCATATGGCGCTAGTGTTATCACATCTAAGAGGAATGTGATCAAGACTTAGGCCATAGTCCAAGAGTTGTTGTTTCATCCATAGGATTTGAGCACAGCAACTCCCCGCGGCTACATATTCAGCCTCGGTGGTAGACAACGCAACACTTACTTGTTTCTTACTAAACCAAGAGACAAGAGAGCTACCGAGCAAATGGCAAGTGCCACTTGTTCTCTTGCGGTCCAATTTGCATCCAGCAAAATCGGAATCGGAATATCCAATAAGTTGGCATGAAGAGCCTTTGGGGTACCATAGACCCACATTTGTAGTACCAATGAGATACCTTAATATCCGTTTCACCGCAGTAAGGTGAGACTCCTTCGGACATGACTGATAGCGAGCACATAAACACACGCTAAACATGATGTCTGGACGACTAGCGGTAAGATAAAGAAGAGAGCCAATCATACCTCGATACTTTTTAGTGTCGACTTCCTTACCTTTTTCATCTTTGTCTAGATGATCGGATGTGCTCATGGGAGTAGCCATTTCTTTTGCATTGTTCATCTCAAAGCGTTTTAGTAGTTCTTTGCAATATTTGGCTTGGCATATGAATGTACCTTCTTTCATTTGTTTCACTTGTAACCCCAAAAAGAATGTTAACTCGCCCATCATAGACATTTCAAATTCGCTAGTCATTAGATCGGAAAATTCCTTGCATAAAACATTGGTAGTAGCACCAAATATAATATCGTCTACATATATTTGAACTAATAAAATATCATTGTTTTTATGCTTGACAAAGAGGGTTGTGTCAACTTTTCCCCTAATGAAATCATTTTCCAAAAGAAATTTACTCAACCTTTCATACCAAGCTCGAGGAGCTTGTTTTAAACCATAAAGAGCCTTTTTGAGTTTGAAAACATGATCGGGATATTTAAAATCTTCAAAGCCGGGGGTTTGTTTGACATAAACTTCTTCTTCAATAAAACCATTTAGAAAAGCACTTTTCACATCCATTTGATATAGAATAAAATTCATTGAAGAGGCGAAAGCAAGTAATAGACGAATAGCTTCTAATCTAGCTACGGGAGCATAGGTTTCCTCATAATCAATACCTTCTTCTTGACTATAGCCTTTTGCCACAAGCCTAGCTTTGTTTCTAGTGATTTTACCATTTTCATCTAGTTTATTGCGAAAAACCCATTTCGTACCAATTATAGAATGACCTTCGGGTCTTGGCACCAAATCCCAAACGTTATTGCGTTCGAATTGGTTAAGCTCCTCTTGCATTGCCAAGGTCCAAAATTCATCCCCAATTGCTTCGGAGATGGTTTTAGGTTCAATTTGAGAAACAAAAGCAGTAAGTTCTAAAGTGTTTTTGAGGGAGTTTCGGGTACTTACCTTTTCTCCAACATCGCCGATTACCTGTTCGAGAGGATGATCCTTGATCGTTCTCCACTCGTTAGGCGTATTTATTCCTTTTTCTAATTGTGGCGCTTCTTCCGTTGGTTGTTCCCCAATTTCATTTTTGTTTTCCTTTGAAGGTTCTTCTTGGATTTTATCTTTCAAGCTATCCAAGATACCTGCAAGATCAAAACCGGATTCCTTTCTCGCCAAGCGAGTATTATCTTCGGAAAACACAACATGAGGGGATTCCTCCATAATTTGGGTTCTTTTGTTAAAGATCCTATATGCTTTGCTACGTGAGGAATAACCAATGAAAATACCTTCATCCGATTTAGCATCAAACTTACCCAATTGGTCCTTCCCATTATTATGAACAAAACATTTACAACCAAAAACACGTAAATGAGAAATGTTGGGTTTTCTACCCTTATAAAGTTCATATGGGGTTTTCATGAGTATCGGCCGAATTGCTACTCTATTTAAAACATAGCAAGCGGTACTCACGGCGTCCGCCCAAAAGTATTTGGGAATCTTTGCTTCGTCGAGCATGGTTCTAGCCATCTCTTCGAGACACCTATTTTTCCTTTCCACCACCCCATTTTGTTGTGGTGTCCGTGGAGCGGAAAAGGTGTGTTCGATTCTGAGTTCGTCACAAAAATCCGCAAAGAGATTGTGATCAAACTCTCCCCCATGATCACTTCTAATCGAAGTGACGGTCGATTCCTTTTCGTTTTGAACACGCTTAAGGAAATACTTGAAATTTTGAAAAGCATCACTTTTATTTGCAAGAAATAGAGTCCAAGTAAATCTAGAAAAGTCATCAACAATTACAAAAACATATTTATTTTTACCAAGACTTTCAATACGAGAGGGACCAAATAAATCCATGTGAAGTAATTGCAAAGGTCTAGACGTTGAAACAATATTCTTGGATTTAAAAGATGCTTTGGTTTGCTTCCCTTTTTGACAAGAATCGCAAATAGAATCATTTTCAAACTTTAAACTGGGAAGACCAACTACTAAGTTTTGAGAAAGAAGCTTGTTCAAAAGATGCATGTTCATGTGTGCTACTCTACGATGCCATAGCCAAGAGTTATCCTCTTTGCTTACTAAACAATCAACATATTCGGGTGAGGAGTTTGCAAGATCAACCATATAGATATTATCAATTCTAAAACCACGAAGTATGATCTTGAAATCACTACGTCTAAATACAAAACATTCATCCGAATTAAATAGAGCAAGATTTCCCTTGTCACATAATTGGCTTATGCTCAAGAGATTATGCTTCAAACCTTTCACAAGTAGTATATGTTTAATAGAGGAGTTTTCGTCCTTACCGACCGAACCAATGCCGATGATTTTTCCTTTATTGTTATCACCAAATGTGACACTTCCTCCTTCTTTGTGCTCTAGTTGAAGGAATTTGGATTCATCTCCCGTCATGTGTTTGGAGCATCCACTATCAAGGTACCATAGTACACTTGATCCCTTCAAGCACACCTACAAAACAAATTAATGTTCTTTAGGTACCCATGCCATCTTGGGTCCTTGAGGGTTAGGCATGTTATAATGATGCAATTGATTTATATGTCTATGACGAGTAAAGCAAGCGGGAGCAATATGACCAATACGTCTACAATAATGACAAGTCACGTTGGGATTATGCATTTTTCTAGGTACATAGTAACTAGATGAATGAAGGTTGCTTACTCTACTTTGAACACCATTGTTTCTCCTATTATGAGCTCTAGGAGGTTCACAAGTTTGTCTAAAATATGCATCATTTCTAGAATATCTATTTCTAGGTGGTGGGTCATTTCTTGGTCTTCTAAATTGTTCAAGGTTTGGCCTAAAATATGCATCATTTCTAGGTCTTCTAGCATTTTCACTATTTGGTCTAACATGCAAGTTATTTCTAGGATTTCTACTTCTAGGGTAAGCATTTTGGTTATTAGTCCTAGGTTGAGCTCTAGGTTGTTGTGGTTTAGCACCAACCTTTTCTTCATTCTTGAATCCTATTCCATGTTTAGTTGATTTTAGATTAACAAGCACATCATTCAAGTTTTTATGCGAAGAATTAAACTTATCTAATGTGCCTTTAAGTCTAGCTACTTCATTCTTAAGAAGCACACAAGAAGAACAGTTTCTAGTAGAACCTTCAGGTTTATCAGCACTTCTTTTTCCATAAAACTTGTTTTCCTCTTTTAGCTTCTCATTTTCGAAAACCAGTTTTTCTAATTCTTTTTCTTTTAATGAAAGCTGTGTTTGAAAATCTTTTTCTTTTAGAGAAGCGCTTTCTTTAACACTTTTGACAGTTTTTGAAGCTTTGATAAATTCAGCATATAGTTCATCAAAAGCATTTCTCATTTCATCAAGAGTAAAGAAATTTTGAGAAGAGATTTGACTTACCTCGTCTTTGCCGTCTTCTTGAGCCATGAGACATAAATTTGCTGCTTCATCGTCTTCTTCTTCGCTCGCTTCATCTCCGGAATCTCCTCCCCAAGAGATGTATGCACGTTGCTTTTTGAAGGGTTTCTTCTCCTTTTTGATGTTAGGGCAATTTGATTTTATGTGCCCGGTTTCTCCGCATTCATAGTATTTTAGTTGATCGCCTTGCTTTTTGTTCTTGCGTTCATACTCTTTGCGCATGAATTTTTGAAACCTTTTGATAACGAGTCCAAACTCGTTGTCACCTTCCTCATCAATTTGTGGTTGGCTAGCCTTTAGAGCAATCATTTGCCTTCTTTGATCATCAACAAACGGGTTAAGTATAGTTGATTCATAGGTTTTGAGATTACCTCTTAATGCGTCAATTGTGACATTTGTGATGCCAATGGATTCTTGGATTGCATCGGCCTTTGATCGCCATGCCGGAGTGAGACTTCTGAGGATCTTCCGGACAAGTTCTCTATCCGTAAACGTCTTTTTGAGGGCATGTAGATCATTCACGATCATTGAGAATCGCTCAAACATTTCGTCTACTTTCTCTCCTTCCTTCATGTGGAATAGTTCATAAGAGTGAGTTAAGAAATCAATTTTAGCTTCTCGTACCTGGTCGGTTCCTTCGTATGTCACTTCAAGCTTATCCCACATTTCTTTTGCTGTTTTGCAACATGATATCTTCCTGTAGTTGTTAGATTTAACAGCACAATATAATAAATTTATAGCTTTGGCATTATTTTGAACCTTACGAATATCCTCCACGGTATATTCCTCTTCGGTCTTTGGAACCCATTCGTCTTCCACCTTCTTGGTTGGGATTTGGTTTCCATTGGTGAATACTTTCCACAAATGAAAGCTATTTGATTGCACAAAGATTTGCATCCTCTCCTTCCAGTATGAGTAGTTTGTGCCGTTGAATAGAGGAGGTCGTGTAGAGCATTGTCCTTCTTCAATTCCTGCAAAAGAGACAAGAGTAGAAGCCATGGATGGTTCTCTCAAACGGTTAAGTTTTCAGAGAGTTGGGCTCTGATACCAATTGTTAGAAACTACGCTTTACGCTAGAGGGGGGGTGAATAGCGTATTAATAGAATTTAGCGTTTTCTTGCGGAATTTAAACTTTGCAGGAAGTAAAATAAATGCAGAAAAATAAACTTACACAAAGATGTATACTGGTTGGCCACCAACGTGGTTAGTCCAGTCCCCGAGAGACTCTCTCGAGATTTTTCACTATCTTGTTAAGCTTAAGGGTGCTCAACAAACCGTTACACACTTGAGGACACAAGCCTCAAACAGTTGCTCGGAGATCGCAATCTCAAAGACTTCACCCAAGGAAACGCAAGTTCCTTGAAACAAGAGAATCGCAATTCTCTTACAGGTATATCAAATACTTGGACACTCACTTAACTAAAGTACTCCTTATTGAGTAGATATGAGTAAAAGAATATGTTCAAGATCACAACAACTTTAAGCAATAATATGGCTCTCAAAAGCTTTATGAAATGAGTAGAAAATGAAGAACAATTGAATGAAAGCTTATAGCAATGTAATGATCAGTTTGTGTATGTTGTTTTTTTTAAAACACTGAAATGAAGCTGTATTTATAGTTGAAAAACTTGGCATTACCGTTGCCTAATTGCCAATTAAGAGTTGCTGATTTTACTCACTGACAATCGATTGTCAAACCCCAACAATCGATTGTCTGCCAGTCAGATCAAAATTCAATCCCAGATTTAACGCTTCACAATCGATTATACATAATCTATAATCGATTACTGGCAATATTCAAAATCAGATAATCGATTACACTAAGTTCATAATCGATTACTTTAGCAACGTTCTAAAAATCATTTCCGGATTTTAAGCGAAACATCGATTATATAAAATCTATAATCGATTACTTCAGCAACGTTCTAAAAATCATTTCCAGATTTTAAGCAAAACATCGATTATATAAAATCTATAATCGATTACCTTATGGTATTTGAAAATCATTTGACAACGGACAGCAACAATCGATTGTCCTTTGCAACAATCGATTACTTGTTATTTTCTGAAAATCATAAAACTTACTATCTCAGTGATAATCGATTATCTAAAGACATAATCGATTACTTAATTAAATTTAAAATCACTGGAAGACATCAACTCAACACAATCGATCACCATTAGTTCATAATCGATTATTTTGAGTATTGAAAAACTTTACCTCAACAACAATCGATTGTCATCTGTTCACAATCGATTATCATGCAGATTTGGAAAAACCTGATGTTCACTGTCTTACTCACAATCGATTACCATTAATTCATAATCGATTGTCATGCAGTCTTGGCTCAGAGACAATCGATTATCATAAGTACATAATCGATTATTTTAGCCCAGATTTTTTAGGCATGTTTAGAAAACATTTTGTCTAATGTAAATATGCATGATTTAAAATCTTTTTGACACAGAATTAAATATGCATGATTTTGGAAAATAGTTTTATGAGAGAGGCCATACTATGAGTCAAGTTATAGGATCGAGATTACAATTTAGAACAACTCAATAACAATTAAAAGCTATATCTTGAACTTCAATCTTATTCGCAACCATTGTGCGCTTGTACTTGAATTCCGTCATATATCAATTTTTGCTTCGTTTGTCATTCATCAAAACCTACAAAAGAGTACACGTTTAGTATATTGCATTGAGAACGTGTTTCTAACACATGGGACTCGGGAATGCCTAACACCTTTTCCCAAATTAACAGATTCCTTACTTAGATTTCTGGTGTGCGAACTATTAAACAGAGTCATTTTTTCATCGATTTAGAATTTTAAACCGATAACTTGGGACATCATAAATCTCCCAAGTGAAGACTGTGATCCTAAGATAATAATCCCATTTCGATTGTCCTTTAATTGGAAAAAATCCTTTATACCCTTCACTGGGTGTAGGAAAAAGGAGGTGTGACAGGTATCGGGTTGCATGCCGCAACATATTGGTAAAAGTGATAATTAATTGTAAATGTTGAATTGGCCTTGATTGTTGAGATGCGTCATATGACTAGTTACTCAGAGTTCTCTGTTGGCTGATTTGAGTTATGTGCTTTACCTTTATTCCTATTTTTTGTAATTATTATTACTCCATACATATTAATGTAAGTGACCAACCTTAGCCTCATCACTACTTCGTCGAGGTTAGATTCAGCACTTACAGAGTACATTGGATCAGTTGTACCATACTACACTCTGCACTTTTTGTGCATATACCGGAGTTGGTCCCAGCAGACGTACCGTAGACTTGCTCGGATTCAACTACCTAGAGGAGACTTAAGGCATAGTTGCACGACGTCCGCAAATCTGAAGTCCCCTTCTACTTTATCTTAGTTGTGTATTTTCTTTTAGACAGCTTTACTTTCATTCATGCCTTTATCTCTATTATTCTAGTAGCTCACTTGTAACACCAGATTTTGGGATGTATTTAGATATTTCAATTGTTATGTCTTTCTACACTTTATTCGAGTTTTATCATAGTATTTTAGTAATTAACATCAGTTTAATTTGATTTGTTCAAAAATGACTTAAGACTATTCTAATGTTGGCTTGCCTAGCAAATGAAATGTTAGGCACCATCACGATCCTGAGGGTGAGATTTTCGGGTCGTCACAATAACACTCTGTAAATTGGGACTAGGTATGGAAGTGTTAAATGAATATTAATGTGATATATTAGCAAATTGAGTACTATCGGGATGAGTATGTGTGGAAAATAGTTGTTTTTAAATCAAGATAGAAAGTGAGGTGCATAAGATTCGATAAAATCAACTATATTTACAAAGGTTTGTCTTCTAGCAGGATTTCGTGAAAATATGTAAGGAATTTCGAAAAACGTAAATCATCAAAGTTTTAGCCCTTTCAAACAGATTTCAAATGATAGGTTGTGGAGCTCGAACGGATCTCTTTGCAAAAGGTTATGTGCGTTTTGCTGGACAATGCACAATATACGCACCCAAGAGCCTAGATAGCCCCGTGTGCAATCACATACTAATTGCAGTGCTGCTACCCTGCTGCATGTTTAAGTGTGCGGTTGGGCCTTCAGTTGTGCAGGAATTCACCTGGGGGTCATTATAAAAGCACTACTTCGTCCTCCACACCCCAAAACATAAAACTTGTGCTAGAAAGGAAAGCTCTCAAGAACCTAACTCTCAAAGGTCCCTCAACCATCCAAGGTGAGTTCTAATGGTGATTTTAAGTTAATTTCAATTCTCTAGCACCTTATTAACATGGATAAACCCTTCAAATCATTAGATATTCGATTGGGACATCATTGTTGAGAGAATAAATCCTAGAACTCGAATTCAAGAGGATTGAACGTCAAAAGGTAATATATTCATCCTCTATTTGGTTATAGCATTGGATTAATGATTATAGAATCTAAGTTCATGATATATGAGTTGATGGGTTTCATAAAAAACATGAAAGGTTATAGGCTTGGATTGTTAATTGTTGATTATCGATTACGGATATCGGTCATCTTATGGGGGATAAAGAATGGTATTGATAATAAGAAATTTGAGATATTAAAATTTATTTAGGAGCAACAAAATGAGTTGTTGGGTGTAGAAACATCATTAATGAGTAGCTATAAGGCTTTAAGCCCATAAGGTGTTTGATGAAATGTCTAAGAGGATAAAACATGAGTACCATTGCGAATATGGAATCACTTTGACTTGTATTGATATAGATTAAAGTTGAAAGGGATGGCGGATATTGTAGTACGCTCAATAGTAGGAAGTTAAGGTATATGAGGCTAACTCTCTATGTTTGGGTATATTAATGATTCTCCCTACACTACGTTTTTTTTACAACATTACTAATTACCTCAGAAATATAGTTAAGCTTAGTTCCTTGAGTAGTTGTAGAACTTCTATTCTCTAGCTTCGTAGCTCGTTCATAAATTTCATTTCGAATGTTGTGAGGACAATGCGTAATTGATATAGACGTGTGTTTGATGCCCATGAGTATCAGTCTATATTACTCTACACGTCCTTAATAGTTGAAGCTTCCGTTCTCATAATAAATTAATGAATACCTGTCTCATTCTAGTTCTACTAGCATTCAAGTATAATGTAACTCAGTATCCTTCGATATTTTAGTATCATGCATTGCAGTATAGTGCTTAGTTCCCGATTTTAAATCCTTGAATGTTGAACCTCTATACTTGGCCTGAGGCCGCAGTTTATGCTTTATACATCTTTGGGCCTGAGGCTGCAGTTAATACTTTATGCATATTTGGGATTAAGGTCGCAGGTTATGCTTTATGCATCTTTGGGCATGAGGCTGCAGTTATGCATACTTATACTTGGGCCCGAGGCTGCTATTTGTGCATATATATATTGCGCCTGAGGCTACAGTTTATTTATTCAGATAAACAGATGGTTCATCATTCAGATGAGGGAGTATTCATATCCTTAGTTCCTTTGTTCAGTTCTATTATCATATCATTTCAATTATAAGTTATCAATTATCAATTCAGTTATTAGTTAGCATTTATCATTTCAGTTTCAGTTTCAACGGTTATCATTTCGGTTATTAATTCTCAATTACTAGCTCAGTATCAGTTTCATCATTCATAGTTCTTTCTTTCAATTTTTTTACAAACTAATACAATTCAAATGTACCGATGTCCCTTAAAGGTTGACTATTTAGAGCGTTAGAATTCTCGTACAATCTACTTGGTGAACCCTGGGTCTTTAGGGGCATTACCATTACTTTTCCTTTCAATATTTACATACCGCTAGCTTTTTTAGTACTTCATTAGAGACTTCATAGACTTGAATAACAGTTAGACATAGCCGCAGGCTTTTCATGTTGAGCAATGTTGGCTAGAATCATGTTTCAGACTTGTGTTAGTGTTTCTGTATATTGATTTATATCATTTAGACTTTCAGTATATCAGCATGTGTTAGTTCATCTTCCGCATTCAGTATGTTATGACATCACATGTTGATTTAGTCAACCAATTGGTTCGCTCAGTCACATGTAGTCAGCCAATGAGTGTTGTGTCACGTCCATGCCTAGTTCCGAGGCACGACAAAACTTGGCATTAGAAAATGGTTTAAGTGTCATAAGGAGTCTATGAAGCTGTGTCTAGTGGAATTTCCTTTATATGTGCATTTCGGCCACACATATAAATGTTAACTACAAAGATATTCAGGATTGTCTCATTCTTTCTACTCTAGATCGTGCCATGAAGCTTAAAGCAATAGGCAACCTTCTCTTCCTATCAAATTCCAGACGCTTCGAAAGTCTAAGCAATGGGTAAGAAAAACCCAAGGTCCCATAGAAGATGATTGCCCATTGGGGTACAACTATGGAGTTCAGATTGGTAACAAATGAGGCTTGAGATCATGTTGAAAGTGGAGTGTAATGGATAGTATTTATAGATTAGCGCATAACCTTATCAGAAATTACAAAAGGAGTTATCATGTTCTATGGTTATCGGTTTACCTTAGTTACCAATTTTACAGTCTTTCAGTTAGCAGGTTTATATTCAGTTATATATTACCATATATCAAATTTTCAGTGTATCCAAATTTTGGTGACATGTGAGTATACAATGATTCCTAGCGAAATCTTTGTATGTTTTAGGTCCGGATCAAGACCCGGCTCACCGGATGGTGCAGGAGTGATTTATTAGATGGTGGTATACTCTGAAGGAGAAGCTTATGTATGGTAGTTTATCCGTATGTGTTTTACCTCATAGAACAATTATATTTTAACTCTTTGAAATAGAGCCACACGTTGGACGATGATAGTTTAGATGTCGAACCCCACGTACAGGTTAAGAATTTAATTGCAGAAGACATAGAATTGATCACTATAGTTTTGGACAGAAAAGAGCCTAAGGGAAAATACCTAGGATTCAGAAACATATGTTATTACCAAAGATGTATTTTCCTACGACTCATGCATATGACTAAGAAGATATGATGTACGAAACGAAAACTAAGAGCATCCGAATTTGAATTTCAATGAATGATTTTAAGTTGTTCGGATTTACTAAAATGAGAACTAGAAAGCACCATGTTAGTAAGTTACTATAGGAATCAACTATTATTATGAGATAAAAGATATGACAGTTTCTCCTTTGGTAATGTGACTAAGTGGCAACCCTGGATGTTTATAATATGATATGATTTTGAAGTGTATACAAAGTTTAGGGTTAGATATTCCAATATTCTGTAAGACATATGAAATTTGTCTAAGTTTGAACCATATACATAGAAAAAATGGATAGTATGTGACTGTAGAATA
The DNA here is from genome assembly GCA_034376525.1 of Nicotiana benthamiana. Lineage (NCBI taxonomy): Eukaryota > Viridiplantae > Streptophyta > Magnoliopsida > Solanales > Solanaceae > Nicotiana > Nicotiana benthamiana. The sequence goes on along the minus strand of CM067329.1, from coordinate 13,521,824 downwards.
GGGTCAGATGGTGACGGATGTTAAGAAATAACTATATGTTTTACATTAGTTATTCAAAGTAGAACAAGACAACATGATTCTAGTAGGTGGTTAGCAAAAGAATAGTATGTAACTTTTGAGTAGATACAGTGAATTAGCAATTTTAGCAGAGTTAGTAGAGTTATAATTTGATTTACTTAGCTAGGTCAACACTAGTGAGTGGTTAATAGTTTAAAATACAAACGAGTGTTAGAACCCAAAGAGCTTAATTTAAACCCAAAGTATAGTGACAGTGGAAGAAAAAAAATTAGTTAGGCAGTAAGAGAGCAAACTATATAAGAATAACCTTTATTAAAAAAGGGGTTTCCCAAAATTCACAGTGTGAGCAGAGTTAATTCATTAAGATTGTGTATGATTGTTGTGTATACATTAGCTTTCCATTTCTGTAAGTAATTTAGTTTTTCCTAGTAAGAAATATTGATGAGAAGTAAGTCGGAAGATGAGCCGTCACTGATGTAAAGCGCTAAGAATTACAGAAGATACGGAAACTTTTTCGGATCCCAACAAAAGAGAAGGATCTACAAGTACAAGACATTAACTTTGGCCTAAGGGGAAGATGCGAAAATTGTCGGTAAGTCTAGTTGGATATTTGAAACCCGCATAGTAAGCATGGGATATAAAAACTATAAAATCATTCCCAATTATGTATCACGATGGTAGTTACATTGCATGAGACTCTAATCTTTCGAGTATTGATCAAAGACTTAGCCCATAACAATACTATAGGTGTTTTTAGGATGTACCTTAATAACATAATCAAGTATGGGAAATATAGCTCATGGTTGAGGCAGACAAGAGAACTATAATGAAAAAATTTCACCACTTAGCCAAGCTAGGAGTTTGACTTTTGAACTCTGAAGATGGTAGAGTTGTTGTCCAATGCAAGACTTGTCCTCCTTAGTAGCCTAAGTGAAGGAGAAACAGTTTGATGATCCCTACTTTTTGTAGTGAAAGATGGAATTCACAAGCATAAGACGATGCCTTTTGAAAAAGGAGGAGATGATGGTACTTTAAGGTACCAAGATGGATTGTGTGTTCCATGCATAGATGGACTTAGAGAAGGAGGATCATGCTAGAAGTCCATAATTCGAGGTACTCTATTCACTCAGGTTCCCAATGATGTATCATGCTCAAGGAGATTTTGTTGGTGGAACGACATGGAAAAGTACGTCGTAGACTTTTTGGTCAAGTGTCCATATTATCAGTAAGTGAAAGTCAAGAAGTAGAAAGCCTAGTGTTTTACCATATAATACACATATTCTTGAGTGGAGATGGCAAATATGGACTTTATAACAGGATTATCTCGCTCATTTTGAAAGCATAATTTAATTGGGTGATTGTAGATTGACTTACCAAGTCAGCTCACCTCTTGCTAGTGAAGACTACCAATTCAGTGGGGGATTATGAAAAGTTGTATATCCAATAAATCGTCAGAGTGCATAGGACTCCATTGTCCATCATTTTATATCTCGATGCTCAATTTACAAAAAACTTTTAGAAGTCCTCTCAGAAAGGATTAGGCACAAGTTTTCATCCTCAAAAAGATATCTAGGCAGAGCGCATTATTTAGACACTTGAGGATATGACCTTGATATTAAAGGTAATTGGGATGATCTCATACCTATCATTGAGTTTGCTTATAATAACATCTCCCATTCTAGTATCAAGATGGAACTACACGAAGCTCTGTATGGGCGAAGGTGTAGATCGCTAATGGGTTGGTTCAAAGTAAGCAGAGTTGTTGGGACCAAATTTGGTCTATCAGACTATGGGGAAAGTCAAGTTGATTCAAGAGCGTTATAGACATCTTAGAGCCACCAAAATTCTTATTTGTACGTGCGGTACAGAGACCTAGAAATTCAAGTTGATGATCGGGTGTTTATGAAAGTTTCACCTATGAAAGGTGTTATAAGTTTTGGGAAGAAAGTAAAGCTCAATCCCATATACATCGGTCTGTATGGGATCCTACAAACGGTGGGACAAGTATCTTATGAGTTAGAGGTGCCACCATAATTGGTGTATGTACACCCAATATTTCATGTGTCATGTTATAACATTCAAGTTTGTAGTACTCGGATACGCATGCTAGTTCGGTACTTGGATACTCATGCCAGCTCAGTACTCAGATACTAATGCCAATTCAGTACTCAGATATTCATGCCAGCTTAGTAATCAAATATTAATATAAGTTTAGTGCTCAGATATTCATGTCAGTTTAGTATGCAAATCTTCGTGCCGGTTTAGTATTCACTTATCCATGTAAGTTCACTATTCATGTATCTATAGCATAATAGTATTTATGTATATGTTTCATGTTATGCATATTATTATACCCTGTGAGGCTTGTGATATGCTATGATAGCTAGAGGGTGCTTCGGAGAAATGTTGAAGGTAACTAACCTTTTCATTTAGACCCTATATTATAATCTATATGTCTTTCGGTGTTCAGTCAATGCAGCGGTCATTCAGTTTAGTATTTCAGCAGCTCAGTAATCATGTATTCATATAGTTTAGAATGCAAGTGTTCATGAAAATTCAATGTTCACATGTTTCCACCAAACCCGTTTAAGGTCCAGAGTTAGTTGTAGTTATAGTCGGGACAATCATTCGAGGACGAATGATCCCAATGGGGAGATAATGTAACACTACATAATTTTGAACTAGGTGTGGACATTTTAAATGAGTATTAATGTGATATCTTAGACATATGAAGTCCTATCGGGATGAGTATGGGTGGAAATAGTTGTTTTGGAATCAAGACGGAGAGTGAGGTGCATAAGATTCGATAAAATCAACTAAGTTTACGAAAGGTTCGTCTTCCAATAGGATTTCGTGAAAATATGTAAGTAATTTAGGAAAAATAAAATCATGAAAGTTTTATCCTTTGAAATAGATTTTTAATGATATATTGTTGAGCCCGAATGGATCTCTGTGCAAAAGGTTACGCGCGTTTTACTGGACAATGCACAATATGCGCGCCCAGATGGTCCCGTGCGTGGCCGCGCACTTGTGACAATTCTTCTACCCTATTGTGTGTTTAGATGTGCTGGTTGGGCCTTCAATTGTGCGAGAGTGCATCCGGGGGGTTATTTTAAAAGCCTTACTTCATCCCCCACACTCCAAAACACAAAACTCGCTCTAGAAAGGGAAGCTCTCAAGAACCTAACTCCTCAAAGGTCCCTACACCATCCAAGGTGAGTTCTAATGGTGATTCTAAGTCAATTTCAATTATCCAATATCTTATTAACATGGGTAAACCCTTCAAATCATTAGATATTCTATTGGGACATCATTTGTTGAGAGAGAAAACCCTAGAACTCGAATTCAAGAGGATTGAACGTCAAAAGGTAATATCTTCATCCTCTAATAGATTATAGCATTGGATTAATTATCATACACTCTAAGATTATGATATATGAGTTGATGGGTTTGATAGAAAAGCATGAACGATTATAGGCTTGGGTTGTTGATTGTTGATTATTGATTAAGGATATCGTTTATCTTATGAGTGATAAAGAATGGTATTGATTATAAGAAATTTGAGATTTTAGAATTTATCTAGGAACAACAGAATGGGTTGTTGGGTGTAGAAACATCATTAATGACGATTATAAGACTTTACGCTCATAAGGTGTTTGGTAAAATGTCTAAGTGACCAAAACATGAGTATTATTGCTAATATGTAATATCTTTGACTTGTATTGATATAGATTAAAGTTGAAAGGGTTGGCGAATGTTGCATTATGCTCAAGAGCGGGAAGTTAAGGTATATGAGGCTAATTCTCTATGGTTGGGACTATTAATGACTCTCACTACACTACATTTCTTTTACAATGTTACTAATTACCTTAGAAATATAGTTAAGCCTAGTTCCTTAAATAGTTGTAGAATTTCTATTCTCTAGCTTCGTAACTCGTTCATGACTTTCATTTTGAACGTTGTAAGGTCAATGCGTAATCAATATAGACTTGTGTTTTATGCTCATGATTCTTAGTCTAGATTACTCAGCATGTCAGAAATAGTTGAAGCTTCAGTTCTCATAATCAGTTAATAAATACATATCTCAGTCTAGTTCTATTCAACATTCCAGTATCATGTAACTCAGTATGGTTCAGTATTTCAGTATCATTTATTGCAGTATGATTCTCATTTCCTGATTTTAAATCCATGAATGTTGAACCCCTGTACTTGGGCCTGATGCCGCAGTTTATGCTTTATGCATCTTTAGGCTTGAGGCTATAGTTAATGCTTTATGCATCTTTGGGCCTGAGGCCGCAGTTATGTATACGTATATTTGAGCCCGGGGCCATAGTTTGTGCACTCATATATTAGGCCTGATGCCGCAGTTTATTTATTCAGATAAACATGTGGCTCATCATTCAGAAGAAGACGTATTCATATCCTTACTTCCTTTCAGTTCGGTTATCATATTATTTCATAATCAGCTATCATTTCAATTATCAGTTTCAACAGTTATCGTTTTAGTTATTAATTATCAATTCTCAATTATTATCTCATTATCAGTTTCAACATTTATAGTTCTTTCTTTCATTTGTTTTACATAACAATGCAATTCAAATGTAGTGACGTCCCTTTTGACTGGGCTTGCATCTCATGATGTAGGTAATGATTTACAGGTTGACTGTTCAGAGCACTATGATTCTCGTACCAGCTACTTGGTGAGCCCCAATTCTTTTGGGACATTACCATTACTTTAGAGTCTTTCAATATTTACAGATAGCTAGCATTTGAAGTACTTCATCAGAGGCTTCATATACTACAGTAACAGTTAGACAAAGCCGGAGGCTTTTTATGTTAAGCAATATTGGCTACATGTATGTTTCAGACTTATGTTAATGTTTCCACACATTGATTTATATCATTTAGACTTTCAGTATGTCAGCATGTGTTGGTTTATCTTTTGCATTCAGCATATTATAATGTCACATGTTGATTCAATCAGCGAGTTGGTTTGCTCGATTACACATAGTCAGGCACCGAGTGTCGTGTTATGTCCAGACCTAGGTTCAGGCCGTGATACTAAAGTTAGCGTGGGTGTGTTACAAAGATTTGTATCAAATCACCGCTATTATTCTTTGCCCCACGGTGAGCGCGAAGCTGTTTAACCTTAAAAATGAGCAACAATTATTATTTGTACGTTGATTAAAGGATATGTGATTTAATTCAATACTAATGATCTGAAAATAATAAATAATTAGATTAAAGGGAGAATGAACGATCAAACCAATCGTAGTGGAACAATCAAGTGTGATCCTAAATTGAACACTGAAATTCGGCCTCGATATGAGCTCGGTTGCGATTAAAGAAGAGAGTAACTGAAGAACACTTTTATGAGAGCTAGAAAACAGAAATAAACTTTTATTGCTTTGATATACGTGACAACAGTGTGTCAGAATGAAAAATTTTCCCCTTTATATAGTAAAGACATTTCAATCCTAGTACAAGTCTAAATAAGGTAAAAATCTTCTTTTTCGGTTAATGTCAATCCACATTTGATATCAGAAGGGGTTTGCGACATAATATCCGATTGAGCGCGAATATTACGGCTCCTGACTTGTCATGCTCAACCGTTTTTCTTTTTTCTGTAGTCTGGAAACTTTACTTGGTCCGGGTTCGTTGTTTTACCGAGTCTGAACCCAGATGCATCGTTTATTCCTCCCGGGTTCCGACACGAGGGATCCTTCAGACTTGCTTGTAGTTACGACGGCCTGTGCTTCCCTCTTATTTCCTTATTGAGGAATCGGGGGTAACATTGCCCCCAATTTTATCCGTACACACTACAGTCAGAAAATAAGGGTAACGAAAAACTAACTTCGATCCATACCATTAATTTTCCAACGATATTATGCAGTAAAAAGAGTTTATTACCATTATTTTCTAACTCACTACCTCTAAAAAGGATCTCACCCCTCAAAAACACAAGACGTGATATGCCATGATAGAGTTAAGTGTCTATCACGTAACTACATAAGTTTATGTTTTTATGGCAAAATACATATAGGCCTCGTTTGTTCATAATTTTTTCCTTTTTTAAAAAAAATCAAAAATGTATTTGTCCATGAAATTTTATAAATTTTTGGGATTATTTTAAAAGTAATTTTTTTAAGAAAAAATTACTTTTTCAAAAGTTTCATAATTTTTTTTTTCCACTCACAAAACCATAATATTTTTTCGAATAAAAGACATTTTCAAACATAATTTCAAATTCAAATATGATTTTTCAACATAATTTTAAATACTATTTTTTTTCAAAATTATAGTAGTAATTTTTATGTCCAAACGCCTACATAGTCTCTTTTAACTTGTGGGAAAACTCAGTTGAACACTTAAACTAAACTGGGCTATTAGGTATTTGTTAGAGGTAAGATCTGCGTAATTGTCACTTTTCTCTTTCGTTACTGATTTCAAAAGCAGGAGCCGGCGTTTGGAGACACTTCAGCCCATAGCCGAAGGTAACGAACCATCATTTATTGAGAACTTTTTGTGCATGATAATTTCTTTGATGATGGGAGAGGAACAAAATTAAATTTTGAGTTAATTTTTTATCAGTAATTTCAGCAAAATGACAATGCTAGTATTTGGAGCAAAGCACATACTTTTATCTCTTTCTATTTTGGCTTTAAGGAACAATTATTTAGCTGGTGAATGTAATTTCTAATAATTAAGAACTCTGTAAACTAAACCCTAAACATTGTGTACTATTTATTTATTTATTTATTTTTGTTATTATTATTTTTGTAGTTTGTGATATTAAAGGTTACTCTTTGCTATTTACTTACTACTTAGAAAGTAAGGAATACCAGTCTACTGCTAACTGCAAGATTGTCAAAGGCGAAAAGCTCTAAAAAGTGTTCTAGGTCTATTCGGGCTTTAAGTGCAAAGCATGCTTAAATTGTGGGCTTTAGTTTAAAAAGGCGCAATGAAGGTAATAAATAAAAATTTATATGTATTTCAAGAACAAAGTAACAAATTCATTTATAATGTTTCCCTTAGCAACTAATACACTTGTTTCTGATTATAGTAGTTGTTTAGTGCCGCTTGATTCAAGAGAGAACTCATGGGCTATGAGGCGCACACCTTAGTGCCTTGTCTTACTAAAGCGCAAATAAAGCGAGGTAAAGCACCCTCCTTAAGCTTTTCTGAGCTTCAGGGCTTAAGCGCACCTTAAATGATCCTTTAACCATACTGGTCTACTGAGATTAAGCTACACGTGACGGGTTCGAACCATGCCACAGACAAACATCCTAGTATTTAGGCGGAGAAGGGTAAAAGTGAAGGCTAATTATTTGCCGAGTTTCAAACCATGTGCCACTTAGTCTCTAGGAAAAAGCTAAAAGCTTAATGGTTGGTATGATTTTTATCAGGTGAGGATTTAGTTCCTTTCCACACTGATATACTACACATAGCTTGAAAAGATAGAGAAGTTGTTTATCTCGTTACATTATTCTTTATGATGACTAACTCTATCAAATATTGTTTGAATGTATTTTTATCCCTTGTAAGCATAAGGATGTGATAAGAAATATTACAATTATTTTCTTTTCCGATCTAATATTCTCTTTTTCTTCTCCAGTAGAGGAAAGTTCTATCTTTATTCCCTTGAGAGACAAGAGAACATCTAGGTGCTTGATTGAAATAACTACCATCTTTTTTTCTACTTGCAGCACACCAGTAAATAAAAATATCAGAGGAAAGAAGCAATAACCCCATCTTGATAGAATAACATTGTGATTATTGCTACTTCTTTCCAAAACCTCCTAGATTATTCTTCTTTCAAGTGTGACTAAGGGAAAAATTAATCTAGTGACACTCAGTAGAATGAACAATATAATATTGGAACTACCACATTTGTTTGGTCATAGTGAACCTATATGTGAATAACAACTCTTTTATTAAGTTTTTTTTTTGGGAGGGGGGGGGGGGGGGGGTTGGTTTAGACGAGAATAGCTTTAGGCTTTGGTCCTTACAAGCTTATAATTTTATATAGACATAATTTGATTAATGTGAAAATTCTTCCAGGGTGTTTGGATTAAGTGGGCTTGTAAGTGAAGGAATTCGTCCATTTCGGGATCTCAAAGGGGTTCGATAGATCTTGAAAGACCACTTGATCTATTACCTGTTAGTCTTTATGTCTATTGTAGGATTAACCTGAATGGACACCTTTGAAAATGCAGAAAATCTGAGAACTTGTAGTAAATTCCTGGTTGTGTACATTTTAAAACTTCTTTATCTATGTCTGCCTAAATATCATAGTATCCACTTCTCTTAATCTCTAATCCAAAATAACAACAACAACAACAACAACAACAATCTAGTGGAATCTCACAAGTGGGTTCTGGGGAGGGTAGTGTGTACCTAGGTCTTACCCCTACCCCGGGAAGGTAGAGAGGTTGTTTCTGATAGATCTCGACTCAAGAAAGATAAAAGAAATAGTATAAACAAGTAATATCAACAAATAAGGCAAGAAAGATAGTAACAACAATCTCAAAGACAAAAAATAGATTGAAAGAAGCGGTAGCAACAAGATATTAAGAGACCGAAGCGGAAGATAATAGGAAAACAACATGAAATACTAGCAATCTAAGACAAAAAACTACCATGCTAACCCTAGTACCCTCGTTACGGAACATAAATGCGCTCGACTGCCTACTAACCTTCTACGTTAATTTTCGACCTCCACACCCTCCTATCAAGGGACATGTCCTCGGTAAGTTGCAGCTGTGTCATGTCCTGCATGATAACCTCTCCTCAATACTTCTTAGACATCCCTCTACCTCGTCTCATACCCACCAAAGCTAACCGTTCGCACCTCCTTACTGGGGAATTCAAGCTTCTCTTCTGCACATGTCCGAGCTATCTTAGTCTTGCTTGCATCTTGTCCTCTCGAGGGCCACAACCACCTTTAGCCTGATATCTTTATTTCTAATTTTATCCAACCTGGTATACCTGCACATCCATCTCAACATGCTCATATCTGATATTTCATCTTCTAGATATAGGTGTTCTTGATTGGACATCATTCTGTCTCATACAACATAGTCGATCTAACCACCACTCTATCGAACCTACTTTTAAGTTTCGGTGGCACATTCTTATCATAGAAGACGCTGGAAGCTAGTCTCCATTTCATTTACCCGCTCTTATACGATGTGTGACATCCTCGTCAGTATCTTGATTCCCCTCGCTAACAGACCCAAGATAGTTGTAACTTTCTCTCTTGGGGATGACGTGTGAGTCAAGCCTCACGCCCATGTCTGCTTCCTC